>CM057054.1:13217613-14542613 GCA_029948455.1 Solanum rostratum
TCTACTTTGATACAATGGGTTGTCGATATCCTTGATCATTGCAATGTTGACGACACCCTTCGGAGCTATCTTCCTGTCCAAGAAGTGTGTGGTGGGGACACGGGCCTGCCTGCAAAGTGCCCGAATCAGGCATGGAAAGGACATACCTGCGCGTTCTGAGAGGGCATGATCCTTTATCTCCATAGCAATCACGCGACCCACATTAATACCAAGGCGGGCCACCAAACTCGCTACCAACGCAGCATGAGAAAGTTGGAGCGTGTTGTCATTTACTGTGGGTCAAAGTCGGGCCCGCACCACCGACCACCAAAACTTGGCGACAAATGTAAGGGAGGCCTTTGTAATAGGAATCTTGGGGTTAGTCACCCAAGGTGCCTCCGCCCCCTGGAGTGCAATCTGCTCCGCCATCCACTGTAACTCCGTGGCCCGGGTAGACGGGTCCGAGATACGAACCTCATCAGTGACATTCACATTCACATAGTGGGCAATGAAGATCCCGTCCGGTGGGGCACGGTAGTCTGGGCCAAACAAAAATCGGTTGATCGTCTCTACCGAGATGTCAACCTGAGTCTCCCGGATGGTGACATAGTCCCTGTGGGACAGTCTGGCAGCAAGCCGCTTCTTCGCACGTCTGGGCAGGTTGCCTTCTATGGAGGCAAGTAGGCTGGCGGCATAGCTAGAATAAAACTCTGCGATCATGTCTGGGCCATAATGTCCAGGAGGGCCGGCCATCCATCCAAACTGATATGCTTCAAAGGTGTTTCGGATCTCCGAAATGGAGTCCAACTTGTCCACTAGGACCCGCATCTCCGGGATAATTGTCCTCCCCTGATAGCCTCCGGTACCTTTGGTGATGCCATTCACATATATCTCCTTAGCCCCGGGGACTGACCATCTCCTCCGTAAGAAGATCAGAAGCCACTTGGCGGTTTCCGGGTCAGAAGTCCGGGCAACCGCCTGCTGAGTGGCCTCATCATCACTGTCGCGGAGGAGCAAAATATCCTCCTCACCTCCAACATCGTGCTCGGCAGTGACTAGAGTGCCAGCCTCATCCTCCTGCTCTGGGGCTGCAGCTTCCCCATCCACCCCCGCCACAGGAGCTTCCTCCCCAGAATTTGAAGCGATGTAGCGTCTCACTGGACGGGAACGGGCAGTGCGAGGGGGTGGGGAAGGCACAGCTGACCCGCCGTCGGAGTCATTGCCGGAGTCACCCCCCGGATTTTGACTGGAGGATTCGGTGATCAAATCCCGGAGACGTGACTCATGCTCGTCTTGGCGTGGGCGAGGTCTCAGACGTGGAGCCATATTTATCCTGCAAACAGCACAACGAATAAAGAAACATTAGTTATGCCAGGACGCTTGGGACGACACACTAACGGGTACTCAGACTTTCTCTGTGGGAATGTAGTGACAACAACCCTTAAGAATGGCGTCACCCGGTCTATCATAGGGAGTTTCGCACTAGAATGCATATAGGAATCAACGCAAATAAATACAGTATAGTCCCTAGAAAATGAAGAAACATGGCACGAAGGCCTCACACGGGCCGTGTAAAGGTACACGGATCGTGTAGAGGCCCGTGTGAAGGCCGAGACGGAAACAGGCTGCCAAGTGTCGTGGGACGGGCAGCCACACGGCCCATGTAAGGGCAGACGGTCCGTGCGATCGGTCCGTGTGGCGTGCCTTGGTACAAAATTTGGGGGACGCGGGCCGGACGGTCCACGACACGGCCCGTGTGATGCCACACGAACCGTGTAACGTACCGTGACACGGTCTTCGTCCCCAATAAGCTCAATAATCATAAAATCAAAGCTTACGCGCACACCAAGTCATCAAATCGGGCAGTTAGACTACGCGAACCCACTTTCTTCAACACAAATTCTATTATAACCAACCTAAAACCACAAATACCCTATGTTTCAAGGGTTCAAGAAAGCAACAATGGTGGCAAAGACTAACCCATTACCAAATCATTACGAAATCGTGCCCTAGGGAGTCATGGCCTTCACAATCACTAAGTATATGCATGAAATCACTCACAAGAACAAAACTAAAAGCAAATTTTGCAAGAACAAATTAAAGAACAACTAACATAGAACAAAAATAAAACTAAATAAAAGAAACTTACTTGAATGAGAGAAGTAGACTTGAGACTCGAAAAATTTGCCTAAGGAAAGTGTGACGGATCGTGAATAAAGTGCACAAGCCGTGTGAGAAGAGATGGAGATTTGGTGGTGTGAGGAAATTTTGAGAGAGAGAGAATGAAGATGTGGGAAAATAAAATGTGGAAAGAGGGTATAAAATACCCACAAATTCGTGACCCAAGACGTGTGGGAAAACGGGCCGTGCCACGTGGCACGTTTCGTATCGCGTGCCGTGGGCGGCGGATGCATGGTCCCGAGGCGCACGCCCAAACGGTCCGTTAGACGGACCGTTTCACGTGAGACGGCCCATGTTGTAGGCCATGTGGCGGCACGCGTGGCGTTTAACGAGCATGCTCTCACACGGTTTGCCGCACGGTCCGTTCAAACTCACACGGACCGTGTGAGCGGGCCGTGTGAGTCGCCTTGGCGGAATTTCACGCTTACCTTGAGGGGGACGCCTCAACGGGCTGATACACGGTCCGTCTGGCGTCAGACGGTCCGTGTAAGCGGTCCGTGCGATACCCCTTTGTGGAATTTTGTCCTTCCTTTTGCCCGTACGTCTAATTGGCCTTCCTTGTCACCATGTGCATCCTCCTCTGAGACAAAATATAAACCAAGAAAAAGCATAAGTCAGTGTACTTCTTTTTTTTTTTGATTGATTGATGGGTTGCCTCCCATTTAGCGCTTGGTTTAATGTCACGGCTCGACGTGGAGGTCTTGACTACTCAGACTTCATCAAGATGAAGAACCTCTATCACCGAGGTTTCCTCTGCAGTTCCCAAGTACTTTTTCACGCGCTGCCCATTAACCTTGAAGCGGTGCCCGTCATCCGTCTCTAACTCAACTGCTCCATTAGTCAACACTTGTGTGATCTTGTACGGGCCAGACCACCTTGATTTCAGCTTCCCTGGAAATAGCCTCAATCTGGAGTTGTAGAGCAGCACTCTGTCACCAACCTCAAAGCTTCGTGGGGCAATGAGCTTATCATGATAAGCCTTCATCTTATTCTTGTACATAGCAGCACTCTCGTAAGCCTGTAGACGAAACTCATCCAGCTCATTCAACTGGTCCATCCTCATGTTGGCTGCCTCCTTCCAATTCATATTCAGGGCCTTGAGAGCCCATAGCGCCTTGTGCTCCAACTCAATTGGCAGATGGCAGGCCTTACCAAACACCAACTGATATGGAGACATACCAATGGGTGTCTTATAAGCTGTCCTATAGGCCCACAATGCATCATCTAATTTCCTAGCCCAGTCCGTTCTTGTGGCATTCACAAACTTGGTCAGGATCTCCTTGATTTCCCTGTTGGATACCTCGACCTGCCCACTTGTCTGCGGATGATAGGGCATGGCCACCTTGTGTTGGCGTACCCCATATTTCGCCAGTACAGCCCGAAAGGACTTGTTGCAGAAGCGGGAGCCCCCATAACTAATGATAGTTCGGGGTGTCCCAAATCTAGCAAAGATGTTCCGCCTCAGGAACTGTACCACACTCTTACTCTCGTTGTTAGGTAGCGCTGTTGCCTCCACCTATTTTGAGACGTAGTCCACAGCCACCAAGATATACTTCATCCCATAAGAGCTCACGAACGGGCCCATGAAGTCAATACCCCACACATCAAACAGCTCCACCTCCAAAATGGGGGTCATAGGTAACTCTTGACGCCTTGAAATGTTCCCTTGGCGCTGGCACTGGTCGCACCCCTGCACCAAGTCATGGGCATCTTTATAGATGGTGGGCCAGTAGTACCCACACTACAGGATCTTCTTGGCAGTTCTGGCACTACCATGATGCCCCCCCACTGGAGAGGAGTGACAGGCTTCCAGGATGCTCAACATTTCTGCCTCTAGGACATATCGTCGGATGACCCCATCTGCGCATGTTCTGAATAGATATGGATCATCCCAAAAGTACCTGCGCGCATCATGAAAAAACATTTTACTCTGGTGAGGGTTAAGGCCTTTCGGCATAATATCGCTCACCAGGAAGTTAGCAAAATCAGCATACCAAGGGACTAGGTCCGCAGAAGCGGCTAATACCTGCTCATCGGGAAACGAGTCATTGATGTCCAACCATTCATTGGCCCGGGCTGCGTCCTCTAACCTGGATAGATGGTCGGCCACTTGGTTCTCCGTGCCTTTACGATCCTGGACCTCAAAGTCGAACTCCTGTAGCAAGAGCACCCATCTGATTAAGCGAGGCTTAGCGTCCTTCTTGGACATGAGGTACCGGAGTGCGGCATGGTCAGTGTGTACGATCACCCTCGTGCCCAGTAAATATGCTCGAAACTTGTCAAAGGCATACACCATGGCTAGCAACTCCTGCTCTGTGACAGTGTAATTCCTTTGAGCCTCATTCAGCGTCTTGCTGGCGTAGTAGATAGGATGGAAGATCTTGTTCCGCTTCTGCCCCAGCACAACACCCACAGCAACTCCGCTTGCATCACACATAACCTCAAACGGAGCGTCCCAATCAGGTGCAACCACGACAGGCGCTGAGATGAGCTTCAGTTTTAAGGTCTCAAACGCTTGCCGACACGCATCGTCAAAGTGGAACTTGACATCCTTCTCCAACAGTTTGCACAATGGGTGTGCAATCTTGGAGAAGTCTTTGATAAATCGGCGATAGAATCCAGCATGCCCAAGGAAACTCCGGACCCCTTTGACCGAGATAGGAGGCGGCAATCTCTCAATGACCTTGATCTTTGCCCTGTCCACCTCTATCCCCTTTTCTGACACCTTATGACCAAGGACTATGCCCTCCTTGACCATGAAATGACACTTCTCCCAATTTAGGACCAACTGGGCCTCTTCACAGCGCTGCAGTGCCTTGCTTAGATTCTGCAAACAATCATCAAAAGAATCACCCACTACTGAAAAATCGTCCATAAATACCTCAAGGGTGTCTTCGACCATGTCTCAAAAGATAGACATCATGCAGCGCTGAAAAGTGGCTGGGGCATTGCAAAGCCCAAACGGCATCCTTCTGAAAGCAAATGTCCCATACGGACACGAGAAGGTGGTCTTCTCCTGATCTTCTGGGGCTATTGAGATCTGGTTGTATCCCGAGTATCCGTCGAGGAAGCAATACCATCCTCGCCCTGCTAGCCTGTCTAGCATCTAATCCATGAACGGCATGGGGAAGTGGTCCTTTAGAGTCCATTTATTCAACTTCCGGTAGTCCATGCACACTCGCCATCCGGTGACAGGTCTTAGTGGGACAAGCTCGTTCTTATCATTAGCGACCACCGTCATGCCCCCCTTTTTGGGGACGCACTGCACTGGGCTCACCCACTTGCTGTCCGAGATTGGATACACCACCCCAGCATCCAGCCACTTAATGATCTCCTTCTTCACCACCTCCTACATGGGTGGGTTAAGCCTTCGCTGATGCTCAATGATGGGCACACAGTCATCCTCAAGCTTGATTTTATGAGTGTAGATGCCTGGAGGGATGCCAATTATGTCAGCAATGGTCCATCCAATGGCTCGTTTGAACTTTTGTAGGACCCCCAATAATGCCTCCACCTGATGTTCCTGAAGATCTGCAGCCACAATCACAGGAAGAGTGTTGTTAGTACCTAAAAATGCATACCTGAGGAGTTAGCTGTGATGTCCATCCTGGATATTGATGACGACAACGTTTCTGAGGCCTCGTTGGAGGAAAAGATGACTGTCAACACACTGCAGTAGTGCTGATGAACTTCCCAAAAGATGGGCCAGTAGTACCCACACTACAGGATCTTCTTGGCAGTTCTGGCACTACCATGATGCCCCCCCACTGGAGAGGAGTGACAGGCTTCCAGGATGCTCAACATTTCTGCCTCTAGGACATATCGTCGGATGACCCCATCTGCGCATGTTCTGAATAGATATGGATCATCCCAAAAGTACCTGCGCGCATCATGAAAAAACATTTTACTCTGGTGAGGGTTAAGGCCTTTCGGCATAATATCGCTCACCAGGAAGTTAGCAAAATCAGCATACCAAGGGACTAGGTCCGCAGAAGCGGCTAATACCTGCTCATCGGGAAACGAGTCATTGATGTCCAACCATTCATTGGCCCGGGCTGCGTCCTCTAACCTGGATAGATGGTCGGCCACTTGGTTCTCCGTGCCTTTACGATCTTGGACCTCAAAGTCGAACTCCTGTAGCAAGAGCACCCATCTGATTAAGCGAGGCTTAGCGTCCTTCTTGGACATGAGGTACCGGAGTGCGGCATGGTCAGTGTGTACGATCACCCTCGTGCCCAGTAAATATGCTCGAAACTTGTCAAAGGCATACACCATGGCTAGCAACTCCTGCTCTGTGACAGTGTAATTCCTTTGAGCCTCATTCAGCGTCTTGCTGGCGTAGTAGATAGGATGGAAGATCTTGTTCCGCTTCTGCCCCAACACAACACCCACAGCAACTCCGCTTGCATCACACATAACCTCAAATGGAGCGTCCCAATCAGGTGCAACCACGACAGGCGCTGAGATGAGCTTCAGTTTTAAGGTCTCAAACGCTTGCCGACACGCATCGTCAAAGTGGAACTTGACATCCTTCTCCAACAGTTTGCACAATGGGTGTGCAATCTTGGAGAAGTCTTTGATAAATCGGCGATAGAATCCAGCATGCCCAAGGAAACTCCGGACCCCTTTGACCGAGATAGGAGGCGGCAATCTCTCAATGACCTTGATCTTTGCCCTGTCCACCTCTATCCCCTTTTCTGACACCTTATGACCAAGGACTATGCCCTCCTTGACCATGAAATGACACTTCTCCCAATTTAGGACCAACTGGGCCTCTTCACAGCGCTGCAGTGCCTTGCTTAGATTCTGCAAACAATCATCAAAAGAATCACCCACTACTGAAAAATCGTCCATAAATACCTCAAGGGTGTCTTCGACCATGTCTCAAAAGATAGACATCATGCAGCGCTGAAAAGTGGCTGGGGCATTGCAAAGCCCAAACGGCATCCTTCTGAAAGCAAATGTCCCATACGGACACGAGAAGGTGGTCTTCTCCTGATCTTCTGGGGCTATTGAGATCTGGTTGTATCCCGAGTATCCGTCGAGGAAGCAATACCATCCTCGCCCTGCTAGCCTGTCTAGCATCTAATCCATGAACGGCATGGGGAAGTGGTCCTTTAGAGTCCATTTATTCAACTTCCGGTAGTCCATGCACACTCGCCATCCGGTGACAGGTCTTAGTGGGACAAGCTCGTTCTTATCATTAGCGACCACCGTCATGCCCCCCTTTTTGGGGACGCACTGCACTGGGCTCACCCACTTGCTGTCCGAGATTGGATACACCACCCCAGCATCCAGCCACTTAATGATCTCCTTCTTCACCACCTCCTGCATGGGTGGGTTAAGCCTTCGCTGATGCTCAATGATGGGCACACAGTCATCCTCAAGCTTGATTTTATGAGTGCAGATGCCTGGAGGGATGCCAATTATGTCAGCAATGGTCCATCCAATGGCTCGTTTGAACTTTTGTAGGACCCCCAATAATGCCTCCACCTGATGTTCCTGAAGATCTGCAGCCACAATCACAGGAAGAGTGTTGTTAGTACCTAAAAATGCATACCTGAGGTGTTGCGGCAACTCCTTGAGCTCCAGAACGGGCGGTTCCTCGATAGAGGGTTTCGCTGGAGGTGTTGGCCTATTTTGCAAATCCAAGTCCAACTTCCTTGGCATGAACGGTCTGGTCCCCATGCCCTGCAAGGCATAGATGGTGTCGTTGTACCCCTCAACACCATCTTTTGGGAAGTTCATCAGCACTACTGCAGTGTGTCGACAGTCATCTTTTCCTCCAACGAGGCCTCAGAAACGTTGTCGTCATCAATATCCAGGATGGACATCACAGCTAACTCCTTAGGCCTTTTCATGGCCGCGCACACACTGAATTTCGCCTCTTCGGTGTTTAACCGGAATGTGAGTTCACCTCGCTCGACGTCCACCAGTGCCCTGCCGGTTGCCAAAAATGGCCTTCCAAGGATGATTGGTACCTCGAAGTCCACTTTACAATCAAGGATGACAAAGTCGGCAGGGAAGATGAACCTTCCAACTCGAACAAGAACATCATATAGGATTCCCACGGGCCTCTTTACTGATCTATCTGCCATCAACAGCCGCATGGTCGTGGGTGTGGGGGCTCCCAAGCCCAACTGCTGGTAAACTGCCAACGGCATCAAATTAATGCTGGCACCAAGGTCACAAAGAGCCCGTGCAAAGTCATATGCACCAATGGTGCATGAGATGGTGAAAGCCCCCGGATCTCCCTTCTTTTCTACCAAAGATCTCGTAGCGATGGCGCTACAGTGGTGTAAATTATCGACTGGCTCAATCGTGGCTGTCCTCTTCTTAGTAACTAAGTCCTTCATGAACTTAGCATAGCCAGGCATTTGTTCAAGTGCTTCCACCAGAGGTATGTTCACAGACAGCTCCTTCAACATGGACAGGAACTTCTGGAATTTGCCATCCTCCGCCTTCTTTTGTAGCCTTTGGGGAAATGGCGGCCTCGATTTTGGGATGGCTGGCAGATTTGGGCCACTGGGGGCGTCTGTCACTACTGCCTTCTTGGTCGACTCGAGCTCTGCTGCCACCGCCTCAGGTTCATCACTCCCAATGTCAACCTGACCCTCCATAGGGCTAGGCATGTTGTCATCGACTTTCACCTAACCTGCATTAGGAACAACAATTGGGTTAGCAAGTACCTGACCACTTCTCGTGGTGATCGCCATGCAGTGGCCATCGTTCTTCGGGTTTTGCACTGTGTCACTCGGGAGTGACCCAACTTTCCTCTGATTAAATGCCGCCGAAAGCTGCCCCATCTGCTGCTCTAACTGCTTGATTGAGGTGGAGTGCGAATCTACCAGCTGCCTGACATTAGAGATTTCGCTCTTGACATCTCGCATCCCTGCCTCAGTGGCCTCCACTTTGCTTAGGACTTTTGTCATCATATCCTCTAGCTTGGAGTTGCTGCCACCCTCGTTCTGGCGATCACGGTTTCTGTAGCCATCCCTATTCTGCCAGTTCCCTTGGTAATTCTCCCGATTGAAGTTCTGACCTTGGTTACCGGAATTGAAACCTCGGTAACCCCCCAGACTACCAAGAAACTGAGCTTCCTCATCGTAGTCGCTGCCTTGATCGTCATACCTGGGTAGTGCTTCCATTGCTTTTACTTTCTCAGTGCCCCCACCAAGGAACCTCTTCGACAGCAAATCAATTTGTTCTTGCGCTGCTCCTCACTCATCTCAAATACCATCCCTGAGCAGTCTGCCTCTCTAGTATACCATGCCCTGTTGTTCTTTGCCACTTGATCTAAGATGACCACTATGTCCGGGAAAGTCCTGGACATATATGACCCTCCACAAGCTGCATCAATAATGGGCTTGGTAACGAAGTTGCAGGACCTGTAGAAGACTGCCTTCAAGTGTTCATCAGTAAGATGATGGTTTGGGCACTGTTTGAGCTTTTTCCTGAATCTCTCCCAAGACTGATACAGCGCTTCATTCGGCATTTGTTTATGGGATCCGATCTCATCTTTGAGTTTCAGTTGCCGTGAAGCAGGGAAGAATCGTTCCAGAAAGGCCTCCTTTAGTTCTCCCCATGTGCGGATGGAATCATGGGGGAGCTCGTTCAGCCACCTTATTGCCTCCCCAGACAGAGACAATGGAAATAACCTCAACCTCAATGCTTGCTGGCTAACTCCTGGAATTTCGGATGACTGGCATGTAGCTAAGAAATTCAGCAAGTGTTGATTTGCATCCTCTGTGGCCGCTCCAGTGAACAACCCCTTCAACTGCAACATTTGCAGCATGCTACTGGTGATCGTGAATTTGATCCCAGCAGGCAGAGGTGGTAGTACTATTGCCCCAGTAGTCCCAGCACCATCATCATCATCTTGCACTGCTGGTGGGTACTGAGGGCCTTGAGGTCTCACCGGGGGTTGGTGTTGCTGTGGTGGTACGAGTGGTACCTGGCGAAGTGGTGCCGCTGGTGGTACCACATTACCAGCGAGATCATCCATTCCCAACCCATCCTGACCTCTATCCGCAGGATTCACTGCCAACTCCCTCTGCCTTGCTGCTTCATGGTCCTGGGGCTTCATTCTGTGAATTGACTTAGTAAGCTCTGGATCGTAGGGAATAAGTGTTGCACCCTTGCTTCGGGTACTTGGCATATAATGCTGAACCCCTACGAGGACAAAAACAAGAAACAAAGTAAAATCAGGGACTAGACTTACAAGCTGCTGAAAGTAGCAACTAATAGACTAGTTCTTTGCCGCGTTCCCCGGCAACGGCGCCAAAATTTGATACGCCCAAATTACACTCCAAATAGAAGAGTAAAGCAGTCGTTGGTCAAATATAGAACTCAACCAGAGTTGAGGTCGATCCCACAGGGAACACGTAAGAATTATTCTATTAGTATCGGCTTTCAGTTGTAAATGCTATTCCCAAGATAAACGTACATAAAGTAAATGGGGGTTGCGTTATTTAATTTAACTAATTTCGTAAAGTAATTAATAAAGACGTTCCGATTTTTAGACAGATAGAAAGAGGCTAGGGTTGTGTTCCCCATGACATACAATTACGACAACTAAACTGGATTTGCAAATTCGTTCTTAATGATGCATGCAAAATCTACAACTTAACTAATATCTAGGTCACCTTTCGGTCCTTCCTAGGTATATCTCACTCCTCTCCTTTCGGTCTCCGAGTGTATGCGATTCTAACCATTGTTTCTGATCTCAGAATACCCTTACCTTTCGGTCTCAGGCACTTAGACTAGGTTCATGACCCCGAATCTCTGTTGTTAGACTCTTTTCCCAATCACTACATCCCTCTCGGGCATATAACGAATACAGGCTTACCCTAATGCGTCGACTCATTAAGGAGAAGTTAAAACGAAGAATTTAACAATACACGCGCTGTTTATTTGAACGAATTACCCCCAGTTTGCGTTATCTTAATTGGGTCGTCATGGTTCCCACAACCCTAGTTGTGGGTTTAGCCTATCATACTATTGATAATTTGCCCACAACAATTAGAAGAAAACATAAAGATTGACTTACAATTGGAGAACAAGAATCCGTGTTACAAGCTTCGAACAATAATCACAAACGCGATTCTCACGAATTACAAAAGCCAAACTAATGTTTTTCTCCTTGTTCTCTCTAGTTTCTGCCGTAAAAACGAAGTCCTCTAATAAAATAAAATAATATCCTATTTATACAAAGTAAAACTAAGTCGATATAATTTAGGAAAGATAACTTCGGCCTGGGACACGGTCCGTTACACGGACCGTCTTGAGTGAGATGGTCCGTGCGAACGGACCGTCTGGGGACTGTCTGCGCCAACACGGTCCATGACATGGCCCGTGTGGCGTGAGACGGGCCGTGTGGCTCTTCCGTGTGGATCCACTCGCACGAATTCTGATATTTTTGACGAAGGCCCTCCGAGCTACGTCATTTACACGGCCCGTGACACGGTCCGTCTGACGCGAGATAATCCATATGGTGGTCCGTGTGAATCTCCTTGCACGATTTCTTTATTTTTCGACGGGTTGCCTTCCGAGCTACGTCAGTTACACGGTCCGTCACACGGTCCGTCTGGCGTCAGACGGGCCGTGTGGCCTGATCGTGTGACTGACGTAGCACGTCAAGTGTCGTGCCACGGTCGGTCACATGGACCGTCTGGTGTGAGACGGCCCGTGTGGGCCTTCCGTGGTCCGACACTTGGCTTCGTTTTTCACCCGTTCCTTGTACTTTCCGCCATTTCCCATGCCTTAGCCATTTTCCTGCACAATATCAAAACATACCCATTAAACCAATAACACCGCTCAAGAACGCCTAATAATTCTATGTCTTAAGCGTCGTAAAAGTCGTATTTTCATGACTCATCAGTTTCCCATGAATTTCTTACAATTCTTCCTAGGGTTCATGACATGGGTGATGCGTATTGTCAATTATGTTTCAATATGATAATATTTTTATGAATTATGTATGATTTGAAGTAAATTGGATTACATTGAAATATACACATGCAATTATCCTCCCAATTCATCTTATGATCATGAAGGTCAAACTGAGTAATTTTAATTTTGACTTCTATATACTTCTTCTCAATCAAGCACGAGTTCATTCAAGTTACATGGTTATACATGTTCTCAATTCAATTTCATGATTTCTAAGTCAATTGAATGTGAACCAATATTTTTACCTTAATTTCAAGTATAAATCATGATTATGAAATTTCAAGTGTTCAAGCAAGTTTACGAAAAGTGTGACCTAAGACCCTAATGATACTCTTTATAGAGGTAGAATTTGTAATAATGAAAGACCTACACCCATATTACATGAATCATATTAAATTGAGCTATTTATGAATCCATTTATGTGATTTAGATTGATAGTTTATGAACTGCTTTTCCTACATGACAAGCTTATGAAGGCTATGAATTATGATTTATGACAAACTATGAATTGTAACAAGTATGATTTATGATCATGATACATATTTCATGGAATTTTGACTTAGCATCGAATGAGACATGAGGTGGAGACTTAACTCAAGTGGTCCTTAATAGCGATCTCTAGTCTCATAACTATATTGCCACCATAGGATTATTTTTCAATATGACCTATCTAGTTGATCCACATATAACACATAATTCATGACACCCGTTGTACAAGGTATTTCTTGTCTCTAATGTACGAGTAGACACTGAAATTTCATGTTATAGCTTACATGATCTTATGTTGGTTATGGATATATTCCACATATGTATGATTTCCTATGATGACTACTTGACTATGTATAGACTTTATTTTTACATGACATGCTTATGGTTTGTTTTGCATTGACCTTCCCCATGTTTACTTATGATTCTACTATTCTTTTATCATGTTACTTCAAATGGTCACTTGTACATTATGGTTTATCATGCTGTGCCTACATACTTCGTATATTCAAACATACTAATACTCTTGCCTATATTATATCACAACTAGGGACATACACTCCATCTCATTCCTGTGGCTAGATGGTGATTTCATTGAAGGTTGATTGATTGGTGATTCATCATGATCCGAGGGCAAACCTTTCATGGCTCTTGTTGCTCCTAATTTTAATTATTGTTGAGACTGTGTTTTTTCTTTCTATTGGATATGAGTGAGCTATGAACTTGTCTTAAGCCTTCATTATTTTGACTAATAGTGACATGTTGAATATGTATTGAGCCTATGCTGTTTTTTTCATTTTGGATAAAGCTTGTTCCTTTTTTTTATGATTTGAGATGAGACCCATTCCCTATTCCCCATATAGATTTTAATGATGCTTTAATTTCTTTATGTATGCTTATAGATATGCTATGAGGGCTTAGTTGGGGTCCTTTAGGGTTTCGATCGCCGTGTCATACCTAAGGCCTAGCTTGGGTTGTTACAAACTTGGTATTAGAGCATAAGGTTTTGAAATATCTTAGGGAGTCAAACATGCTGTATCAAGTAGAATCTTATTCATCGATATGAAGTATGCCACATCTATGAGCAGGAGGCTATGCAACATTTTTAGAAAATCTTCACTTCTTTCATGACTATGTTGTGCCATAGAGTGTACTCTTGGAATCTTTTTCTCTAGTGCTTGTTTCTTTGTAATTTTCATAAAATGCCTCTAAGAAGAGATCCAATTAAAAAGGGTTGATGCTAATTAGGGACAAGCCCGACAAGCCCGTAGTGATCCTCTAGCCGACCAAGTGATTAATGTGGAGTTTCGGACCTCTATCATTACGTTGGCTTAAGCTATGACCAACAAGCAAACCAAGGTACAGTGGCTCCCCTAATGTGACTACGCTGGTTTCTAGGGCGAGGGACTTTGCGAGAATGAATTCTCTTGAGTTCTATGGTTCTAAGATGAATAAAGATCTACAAGATTTCATTGATGAGGTGTACAGGGTGATTGCTAGTAGGAACTGTCATCGAAATAGGTAGTGGAATTGGTGTGCTACTAACTCAAAGGTGTTGCTCAAGTATGGTACAATCAGGTTGAAAAAGTGGATGAGGGTCCCATAGGTTGGGAGGTTTTTAAAGTTGCATTTCTTGACCATTTCTTCTCACTTGGGTTGAGGGAGGCAAAGATGATGGACTTTATCAACCTCAAGCAAAAAAGTATAAATGTGAGGGAGTATACCCTGAAGTTTGCAAAGCTATCCTTGTATGCTCCTTCCTTGGTAGTCAATTCTTGCGCCTCAATGAGAAAATTTATTTTGAGAGTGTCTGAATTAATGGTGAAAGAATGTTGAACCACAATGCTTGTCAAGGAGATGGATATCTTTAGAATCATAACATATGCTGAATAAATAGAAGGTGAAAAGCTCAAGGCAAAAAGGGTGAGAGAGTCTAATAGGGCTCAATTTGAAGGCGGATTTTCTAAACTCCAGCCCGGTAGTGGTAATAGTGGTTTTCATCAAGGCCAAGGCTCTTCACAAGCTTCCGACCAAATGTTTGACAAAACTAGGGTGCCTAATCCTAAGGTCCAAGGTGGAGGTGCTAATGCTATAGATTTACTCTTTCTAAGTGTCCCAAGTGTGGAAGAAACCATAGGGGTAATTGGTTAGTTTGTATGGGTGCTTGCTATTGGTGTGGTAAAATGGGGCACAAGATCTCTGAATGCCCTATTATTGCAAACTAGGGAAGAGAGGGTTACCCTCAAGGCCAAGTTACTCAAGGTGGGAAAGTTCAATAAGTTGATGGCGTATGTAACAATAGGTTCTATGCACTCCATGCTAGGCAAGATGTCGAGAGGTCTCTCGATGTGTTTACGGGTATGTTACGGGTCTTTGACTTTGATGTTTATAACTTACTTGATCCAGATTCCACTACGTCTTTGGTTACTCCTTACCTTGCTATGAGATTTGATATATGTTCCATAATATTAGTTGAGCCTTTTTTGATTTATACCCTCGTTGGTGTTTCGATCCTAGACACAAGAGTCTATAGAAATTGTTCCACGTGAGCTTGCATGAAGTGATTCCATGTGATCTTATTGAGCTTGACATGACCAATTTTGATATTATTCTTTGCAGGGTGTGACTTTATGCTTCTTATGCATCTATTGATCATAGAACCCATATAGTCAAATTCCAAATTCCTAATAAATTAGTTCTTGAATGGAGAGGTAGTGATTCGATGTTCAAAGATTGGTTCATATCATTCCTAAAAGTCCAGAAAATGATTTCTAAGGAGTGTATTTGTCATATAGTGCAGGTTAGGGACGTCAATTCTGAAGCTTCTACTCTTGAGTTAGTCCTTATTGTAATAGAATATTTTGATGATTTGATTGGTATTCCTCTTGAAGGGGAGATCGATTTTGGCATAGATATCTTTCCCTATACCCAACCCATCTATATTCCTCCTTACCATAAGGCCTCGATGGAACTCAAGGAGTTGAAATAATAATTGAAAAACTTGATGGATAAGGGTTTCATAAGACCATTTCACCATAGGATGATCTTGTATTGTTTGTTAGGAAACAAGATGGGTCACTCCAAATATGCATAGACTACTGACAATTGAATAAGGTAATCATAAAGAATAAGTATTTGATTCTAAGTATAGATGATATGTTTGATCAACTTCAAGGAGCAAATTACTTTTTCAAAATTGATCTTTGGTTCGGTTATCACCAATTAAGGGTGAGGGAGTGTGATATATCCAAAATGGCTTTTCGAATAAGGTATGGGGCCATTTTGGGTTTTTGATTATGTCATTTGGATTGACTTATGCTCCCGCTATCTTCATGGACTTGATATATTAGGTTTTCAAATAATACCAAAATATGTTTGTGGTAGTATTTATTGATGAATATGTTGGTGTATTCCCAAAATGAAGAAGAGTTTATGGGCCACTTGGGAATTATATTGCAAACTTTAAAGGATAAACAACTATTTATCAAATTTAACAAGTGTGCCTTTTGGTTAAAGGAAGTGCCTGGTCACATTATGTTTAGTGATTGCATTATGATTGATTCAAAGAAAATGGAGACGCTGAAGAATTGGTCTAGACTGTTATCTCCTTCGGATATTCATAGTTTTTTGAGCTTGGCGGGATATTATAGAAGGTGTGTAGAGGGATTTTCAACTATAGCATCATCCTTAACTAAGTTGACTCAAAAGATGGTGAAGTTTCAATGTTCAAATGAGTGTGAAAAATGTTTTCAAACATTAAAAAATTGCCTTACATCGACTCTTATTTTGACATTGTTGGAAGGTTTCAATAGGTTTGTGGCTTATTGTGATGTCTCACGTGTCGGTTTAGATTGTGCCTTGATGCAATATGGTAAGGTTATATCATATGGCTCTAGGCAACTAGAAGTCCATGAACAAGGCTACCTAACTCATAATTTTGAATTGATGGTGGTTATATTTGCATTGAACATTTGGCGTCACTATATTTATGGTATGCACGTTGATATATTCACCGACCAGATAAGCTTGAAATAGGTGTTTAGTCAAAGGAATTGGAACCTTAGAGAAAGAAGGTGGCTTGAGCTCCGAAAGGACTATGATATGGGTGTGTTATATCACCTAGACAAAGTAAATGTTGTAGCTGATGTACTTTGTCTGATGTCAATGAGTAGTATTGCTCATTTTGATGATGACTTGAAGGAATTGGTTAGAGATGTACACTGATTGACCCATTTGGGTGTGAGTTAAGTGACTCTAATGAAGGTGAGATTCTTGTTCATAATGAATTAGAGTCATCATTGGTAGCAGATGTGAAGGTAAAGAAAGACATGGATCCAACCTTGGTTGAGTTGAAAAAATTAGTGGTTGACAAAAATATTAAGATTTTCCCCAGGGGAAGATTGGGTACTTTGTTAGCAAGGTCGAGTATATGTTTCAAATGTTGATGGATTAAGGAAAATGATATTGAGTGAAGCTCATGACTCTTGGTATTCCATTCATTTGGGATCTACCAAGATGTATAGAGGCTTAAGAGAAGTGTATTGGGGGAATGATATGAAGAAAGACCTAGCATAGTTTGTGGTGTAATGTCCATATTGTCAACAAGTGAAGGTTAAACACCAAAGACCGAGAAGTTTAGCTCAACACATTGAAATTCCTACTTGAAAGTGAAGATATGAATATGAACTTTATAATAGGTTTACCTCATACACGTAAGCAATATGACCTAATTTGGATGGTAGTGGATAGAATGAAAAAATCAACTTACTTTCTATCGGTTAAAACTTCTTATGACACCGAATACTATGCAAAGATGTATATCTGGAAATTGGTAAGGCTTCATGGTGCCCTTGTCTATCATTTTGAATCGTGACTCAATACACTTCACACTTTTAGAAGTCATTTTAAAAGTATCTTTGTACCAAGGTTAAGCTAAGTATCGCTTTTCACCCTTAAATTGATGGGCAAGCCGAAAGAATAATTCAAACCTTAGAACATTGTTAAGGGCTTGTGTGCTTAATTTCAAGGATAATTAGGATGATCACCTACTATTGATTGAATTTGCATATAATAATAGTCACTACTCAAGCATTGAAATGACTCATTTTGAAGCTTTATATAGTAAGATATGTAGGTCCCCAGTGAGATGGTATGAAGTAGGTGAAGTAGATTTGATAGGTCTCGAGTTGGTGTCTGATGCTATGGAGAAGGCGAGACTTACAAGGGAAAGGCTAAAGGCTGCCCAAAGTCACTAAAAGTCTTATCAGATGTAAGAAGAAGTGAATTTGAATTTGATGTTAATGATTGGGTCTACTTGAAGGTTTCACCTATGAAGGGTGATGCCTTTTAGCAAGAAGGGGAAGTTTAGTCCCTGGTACATAGGACCATATAAGATCTTAAAGCTTATTGGTAAGGTGGACTATGAACTTGATTTGCCATTGGAGTTTGCCTCAGTTCATTCAGTATTCCATCTATCAATATCAAGGAAATGCGTTATTGATCGTAGTGCCATTGTACCTTTAGATGTAGGAAAAATTGACTTATGAGGAGGGTCAGATTGAAATTTTGGAATGATAAATTAAAAGGTTGAGAAACAAGAAAATTGCATCCATTAAAGTCTTATGGAGAAATTAAGAAGTTGAAAGAACTACATAGGAAGCAGAAACAGACATAATGAGACTATATCCATATTTCTTTCCTTCCATTCCAACCTAAGGTACTTAGCTATTCAAGCTCAATTCCTCCAAACTCCTACACCCCAACCTCTCTATATCATATTACATGCATGCATACTCATGAACATGATTTTTAAATGATGTTTAAATTACATTATTGTATTCATGTTGGGTTGTTAGCTAGACACTCTACTCTACTCAAGCTAGTCCTGTCGCATTCGAGAATGATTGTTACCACGAGGGAGATAATTTAGTATCCTAGACATTTGAAGGTTGAAACATATTGTAATAAGGTGATATATTGTAAAAATGGCCTTGTGAATTTTTAGGATAAGTGATTCACAAAATAAAAATTTCAAAAATTTTCCTTATCCAGAAGTCTGCGATAGGGGGTTATTGCAAATTAGGAGTGGCAACGAGCGGGCCGAGTTGGATATGAGTTGATAAAAAATGAGTCAAACAAAAATGGATATGACTCATATTTTAAACGGGTAAAAACGAGTTACCCAATGGGTAAATATGGGCATCCATATTACTCAATGGATATGTTTTTGTCTCATGATTTAAGAGCTGCAAAATGATATCTCGTACTACATAAGAGCTGCAAAATCAAACAAGAGCTGCAAATCAACCCATGTACTACATAGGCTGCAAAATGATTTAAGAGCTATAAACATGGGAAATTCCATACTAATGTGTAATGCACTGCAAAAATGTATATAAAAACTTTCTTACAAAAGCATAGCTTATTTATTTTATTTCACTTGTGCAAAAATGTATATAAACAAATATTTGCAACATGTTGACTCTAAAATGAGAAAGACGTTGCCCCTACGAATGAGGAAGACTCTAAAATTTGCTCGACAACATGTTGAAGCCATCACCTGCAACAAAATTCTCACAAATTCTCTGATTTCTACTATTGTGGATTGTTATTTGAAGCGTAATGACTTGAAATGGTTGAAGAAATCTCCGAATTATAAGCTGCTAATCAAACTATATCATTCAAGAGTCTTGCAAACATGGTTCCAAAAGGAATGCCGAACCACAAGAAACTAACTGCCAACATACTGCAATGTACTTGAGCAATATAACTGCTGAGATAGTGATAGAAAGGAAATAGAGTATAGTTAGCAAGAGCACAATAGCTATGTTGGTGTCATGCTTCGAGTTCACACCCTAGGCGTGGCTGGCACCCAGAAATATTTCTGGTCCCAAGTAAACCACTTAGCCTGGCTACTTTACTCAGCGGAAGACTTAAATGACAATGGAAGGCTTAAATATGATAAGCTAAAAATATTACAAATATCTAAATAAATTAAATAGTAGAAATGTCTCAACAACAATTGAAAATAAGATCCAAAACTCTTGACATACAGTCCATGGAACCTCTAACTAGAATAATCTGGATAATTGCTGAAAATAACTGCTAAAAAGGAAACATAGACAAAGACTCCAAAGCCTCTGACTAGTAAGAGGCCTCACCAATGGCTGGATAAATAGTTGGTCCTCAGCGGAGCGTCTACTGAGGGACTCTGTCATCTGCATCTGCATCTGCATCATAAAACGATGCAAGTCCAAAGGACATCAGTATGTGAAATGTACGGTATGTAAAATAGCCAAAAACAGGAACATAGGATAATCCACTATACTCAAAGTAATTAAAACATGTATTAAAATAAGATAGCGTAAGTAATAAATAAAGTGCATGCTGGAAGTTAAAACATATAATAAAACTCTGTATGTAGAAACTAGTTTACTTTAACTTGGGGAGTTTCTCTAATCGACAACCATCACTATGAGATTCGTGATGATACAACATCTTGCCCACGCTGCCAGAGTCATCCAATACTTTGCCAGGATAAGGGACGAAAACTGAGGGAGTAGATCCATCCCAAAACTGGGCCATCTCAGTGGCAAGTGAGGAGCTGTACCCTTGGTACAATCCTATCCTACGCCGGCTACGTAGTTTATGAGTTCAAGTTATTATTACTCTTACTCATATCCTTGATCAATACTACTCCCAAAATAACTTTTATAATGCTCATAACATTAAGAGTAAAAGTTCTCAGAATGTCTTTTTGGCCTCTTGGGACTTACTCCAACTTAGCTTTTCTTAAACTTTTCTTAACTTGTCTCTTTTCGTTGTCTGAAAGTTGTATCAATGTAAAGTGTCTCAAATCGTAACTTTATTACTCAGCTATCTTGTAAATATAAAAGCTGTAAGTACTTCTTAAACTCAACTCAAAACTGTAAATATATTAGCTTTTTATGAAATATATATAGGGTTCTCATAAATACAACAACAACTATAGATCTTATCTCAATATCTTAATTCAGCAATAAAATCCATAAAGGCCATGATTTTTAACAGGAAAAATGCATAACTAAGTATTTCAATAAAACTAACTGGTAACTGAGAAAACCTGATCTCAACTCATAATCTTGATCTAGGGTAAGGACTGGTGGTTAAAGATATTAAAATAATCGTAGGATAAATTTTGGAGGGCCTTACATACCTGGGTAATTATTTTCTTAGAAGAATTGAAGAAGGTTCTTGAAAGCCCTAGCTTTCCCCCTTTGAAATTATATTCTGAGTTCTTGGAGTGTTTTGAAGTGAACGATATGAATAAGTATGTTCTAGCGGTTTAATTAGGTGAAAACTAACAAGTTTAGGCTTAAAAGGGTGATAAAAGATGAAAATACCCCTCTTTAAAATTGCAGGTTGGGTCATCCACGAGACCCTCTATGGCCCGTAGGAAACCTTTCATAAACTTTTGGACAAATTTTGGGGTCTTTGGATTACTTTACGAGACCCATTCTACGACCCATAGAATGATCCGTAAAATCTGGGACCGAAAATGTGAAGTTTTAGTATTTTTGCCACGATTTAGTAGACGAGTCGCCCTTTCTTGTGTCAAAGACTAGGAATACAAATAATCCCTCCTAGAATTTTTTTCTTCCCCGTATTTATCTCCCGCTTCCTTATGTCTAGTATTTAGACAAAATTGACTTTCTTTCTATTTAGAATAGAAAACTATTGATATGTTTTATGGCAGTGAAATATGGCAATAGTAACATAGTCACACTACTCTAATTAAAAAAAACTAAATCAAAATAAATGAAAGTCAAATACTCTTCTTCAAAATCTACATTTACGACCCGTAAAGGGGTTTCGTAGAATGCTTTCTTCTCAAGAAGCCTTTAGTAAAATGGCCATAACATTTGACTTTGAATTCCGAATAAGGTGAAACTAGTTGCGTTGGAAAGCTAATTTAGAGGGATTTCATTTGATATGTCATGGGACATCTAATTCTTTGTGTGATAAGAGTAATAATTATTTAAAATTGATCCTTGCATAATTTAAGACTAGAAACTCAACTTAGGGGATTTTTTTTTGAATTCGACTAAGTACTAGAGGTCTCTTAAAACCCTAATACACTTCCCACACATAAGGGTGAGGCTAAAAACATAGGTACTTATTAGGATAAAGTTATGGGGTGTCACAATATCTCACCCTTGGGGTCATTTGTCCTCGAATGAAGGTGAAACTGGGGGAAATATACTCATGTTTGCTACTCATGAACTAGTTTATCAACAAGAAGCTATCCAGATGTCTTGTTACTTATATTTATTGATGCATCTCAACTCAATGGTAGGAATAAGGAATCTTACCTTCATGCTCGTCATTGGAAAGAATGAATAGGTGAGGGTATCTAGATTCCATATCTTCCTCTGCTTTCCAAGTGGCTTTCTCGACGAATTGGTTTCTCCACAATACTTTAACAGAAGCAATCTCCTTGGTCCTCAATTTAAGAACTTGCCGATCTACTATCTGAACTGGGATCTCTTTATATGTCAAGCTGTCTTTGACTCTAATACTCTCTGTAGGCACAACCAGTGCGAGATCTCCCAAACACTTCTTTTGCAAAGAAATGTGGAATACTAGATGAATAACATCTAACTCTGGTGGCAATTCCAATTCATATGCCATATTACCAATCCTCCTAATAATTTGGTAAGGGCCAATATATCGAGGACTGATTTTTCCATTTTTCTCAAATCTCATAACTCCGTTCATCAGTGAAACCTTTAGGTACACCGAATCATCTACCTCAAACTCCAAATCTCTCCTTCTAACATCAGTATAAGACTTTTGTCGGTTTTGGGCTGTCTTTAGTCTTTCTTGAATAACTTTCACCTTCTCCATAGCCTGATAGACTAAATTAGATCCTATCAATCCTGCCTCTCCAACTTCAAACCACCCAATATACTACCTACGCCTCCTCCCATAAAGGGCCTCATATGGTGCCATTTGTATACTAACTTATAAACTATTATTATAGGAGAATTCAATCAAGGGTAGATGATCGTCCCAGTTACCCTTAAAGTCTAGAACACATGCCCTCAACATATCCTCAAGAGTTTGTATGGTTCGCTCTGCTTGCCCTTCTTTATGGGGATGGAAGGCTGTACTAAGATTCACCCTCGTGCCAAGCCCAATCTGAAAGGACTTCTAGAATTGTGTTGTGAACTTGATCCTTTGTCTGAAATAATGGATATAGGGACCCCATGTAATCTAACGATCTCCTTAATGTAAAGTCTGGTATTGTTCTCAGCTGTATTAGTCATCTTGATAGGTAGAAAGTGAGCTGACTTGGTTATTTTGTCTACCATGACCCATATCAAATCATGTTGTCTGCAAGATCTAGGTAAGTCTGTTATGAAATCCATGTTAAAAATATCCCATTTTCACTCTGGAATTTCAATATTCTGGGCCACACACAAGGCCTCTGGTGCTCCATCTCAACTTGCTGGCAATTCGGGCATTTGGACATGAACTCTGCAATATCCTTCTTCATGCCACCGCACCAATATATGTCTCGTAGATCTCTATACAATTTTGTTGCACCTGGGTCAATAGAGTATCTGGCATTATAAGCCTCCGCTAGAATCCTATCTCTAAGGCCATCAACACTTGGTACACACAATCTACCTTGGTATCTCAGGACTCCATCTCCCCCCTTTGCAAACACTAATACTTTTTGCTTCTGAACATCTTCTTTCAACTGAAGGAGCATAGGAACCCGATCTTGCTTTTTTTTCACCTCCACCACTAAGGATGACTCTGCCCTATTTTTGATAATCGCACCACCTTCGTTAGAATCTTCAATCTATACTCCCAAGTGTGTCGGTCTGTGTACTTAGCTAATTCTTTCTTTCCATCCTAAATGTGTGCATTGCTCCCCAACGTCAACCTGCTAAGAGGATCAACAACTACATTAGCTTTACTTGGGTGATAGAGGATGCTCAAGTCATAATCCTTCAACAGCTCCAACTATCTCCTCTGCTTCAAGTTCAGCTCTTTCTGTCTTAATACATACTGCAACCTCTTGTGGTCAGTAAATGCACCCACATGCCCACCGTAAAGATAGTGTCTCCAGATTTTGAGAGCAACCACCACAACAGGAAACTCAAAATCATGAGTTGGGTAGTTCTTCTTATGAGTCTTAAGCTGTCTGGAGGCATACACTATCACCTTGCCTCTATGTATCAATACGCATCCCAACCTAACTCTGGAAGCATCATAATTTACAATAAAGCCATCAGCTCCCTCGGGTAGGGATAAAATCGGAGCGACAATCAGCCTAGTTTTCAACTCTTGGAAACTCTTCTCACAAGATTTAGACCATACAAACTTAACCTTCTTATGAGTTAGCTTAGTCAAGGGAGCTGAGGTAGAAGAAAACCCCTCTACAAAATGCCTATAGTAACCTGCCAAACCCAAGAAACTCCTTATCTCTGTTAGAGTTGTGAGCCTATGCTAGTTCTTTACTGCCTCAATCTTCTGAGAATCAAATTTAATGTCTTCACCAGAAATAATATGACCCAAAAACACCACAAATGCTAACGAGAGCTCACATTTGAAAAATTTGGCATACAACTATTGGTCCTTAAGGGTCTGAAGGATAATTCTAAGATGGTTGGCGTGCTTCTCCTCATTACGAGAGTAGATTGGGATGTCATCTATGAACACAATGATGAACATATCTAAGTACGGCCTCAACACCCTGTTCATTAGATCCATGAAAGCCGCTGGTGCATTTGTCAGTCCAAATGACATGACCAAGAACTCATAATGACCATAGCGCGTTCTGAAAGCTGTCTTAGGGATGTCACTTTCTCTAAATTTAAGCTAATGGTATCCATATCCGAGGTCTATTTTGGAGAAACAAGTAGCACCTTGGAGTTGGTCAAACAAGTCAT
This sequence comes from Solanum rostratum, assembly GCA_029948455.1. Taxonomy (NCBI): domain Eukaryota; kingdom Viridiplantae; phylum Streptophyta; class Magnoliopsida; order Solanales; family Solanaceae; genus Solanum; species Solanum rostratum. Next base: position 13,242,153 of record CM057054.1, read on the forward strand.
CAATTCTGGGAAGAGGATAATTATTCTTTATGGTGATCTTATTTAATTGGTGGTAATCTATGCATATTCGAAGTGAACCATCCTTTTTATGCACAAGGAGAATTGGAGCACCCCAAGGTGAGATGCTTGGTCTAATGAAACCTTTATCTAGGAGGTCTTTCAGCTGTATCTTCAACTTTTTTAGTTCTGAAGGAGCCATGCGGTACGGAGGAATAAATATAGGCTGAGTATTTGAGAGGGTATCTATCCTAAAGTCTATCTCCCTATCAGGAGGGACTCCAAGTAAATCATTAGGAAAGACTTCTGGGAACTCATCCACAACTGGAACAGACTAGAGAGATGGTGCCTCAACACTAGAATCTTTGAATCAGACTAGATGACATATACACCCTTTGGAAATTAACTTTCTAGCTTTGAGATATGAGACAAACTGACCCTTAGGAAAAACTGAGCTACCCCTCCGCTCTAAGACTGGCTCATTAGGAAATTGAAACTTGAGCACTCTTTTTCTGCAATCTATAGAGGTATAACTGAAGCCAGTCCATGCCTAGAATGACATTGAAATCTACCATGTAGGTCAGCTAAATATATCTTTATAGTTAACTCACACTGGACGACCCCTATAGATTCTTTGGGCTAGAATAGATTCTCTAGTAGGGGTGGAAACACTAAAAGGCTCAAGAAGACATTCTGGACTGGTCTGAAACTTCGTGGGTACATAGGGAGTCACAAATGATAATATGGCACCTGGGTCTAACAATTCATAGACATCATAGGTAAAAACTTTGAGCATACCAGTAACCACATCTGGTGAGTTCTCCTGCTCCTGTCTGGTGGCCATGGCATATAGACGGTTTGTGCCTTCTTTTATCCCTGATGTAGCATTTTTTTGAACTAGCCTACCCTGTGGTGCTGAAAAAACTGACTGAGATTTATTATCCCTATTTTTCTGCCTCTCCATAGGACAATCCTTTAAAAAGTGCCCCATCTGACCACATCTAAAACAACCATTGGTGCCCACAAGGCACTCTCCTGGGTGAGATCCGCCATACTTACCACAAACTGGATAACGAGTCAATCCTTAAGCTATGCTCCCCTGTGACTGACTGCCCTGAAACCTGCAGTTCTGTGATCCTTACTCATTCCTGACCCTCGATGCAGGTGCACTAGAAGATGTAGGTGCTGGTCCATATATCCTAGGTTGAAAGGATGAGTGATTGGCATTTCCAGCTCTCCTCTTGCCTGTCTCTTGGCCTGATGTCTTAGCTCTTTTGTTTCTAAACTCCTCCCTATCCTGCATTTTCTCCTTCTCCACTTGCTGCATATAAGTCATTAAGCAAGCTATGTCCATATCTCCAATTAGAATAACATTTCTTCCCTCTCTCTTAGTCATTCGAGAGTTCCTTGACACAAATAGATCCATCCTTGTACGCATGTTTGCCACCATAGTCGGAGCATAATGGGACAGCTTAGTGAATTTGAGGTTGTACTCCCGCACATTCATAACTTCCTGCCTCATATTCTGAAACTTTCTCACCTAGCATGCTTCAACCCTCTAAGAAAGTACTTTCCTAGAAAGGCCTCCTCAAACACTGCCCAACTCAAAGCTGGTGCCCCTTTTGCTCAACCTCCTTTCCATTAATCAAACCAGAGTGGGATTATGACAAGCTTATGAATTGTGAAAAGTATGATTTATAATTATGATATGTATTTAGTGGGATTTTCACTTTGAACCAAATGAGGCTTGAGGTGGGGACTTGTAACGACCCACAAGTCGTTTTGAGAAATAGAGTTTCTTGCGCCATAAAAGATTTATCTCGTAAATTTTAAAAAAGATATTTTGGACTATTCGATAATATTTCGTTATTTTGTTAGGAAATAATTTTAGATAATTAATTTAGTTGTGGAGTAAAGTAATAATTTAGTTAATATCTTGTACTACTTATCCCATAATTATTAAAAATAAATTAATATAATTTATCACTTTTAGTACATAATTAGTTTGGAAAAAGAAACTACTACTACCACCACTATTGCTGCTGCTACTGACCATGAATGAGTTTATGAGTTAATTTGTACAATTTGGTCTTATCAATGCATTTACTTTTTAGTAATTTTTAATTTTAACTAATTTTTTAATTATGATATTATGGTTCAAATTTTGATAAATTAATTTAAGTAATCATACAACATGTGTATTATATTATATAAAGATGACTAGATTTATGATGTTTGAAAGAATTAAGACTGAACCCTAGACTAGTTATTTAGGCGATTGAAATTGAGTGACATTGTAAAATTATTCTATGCATTTAATTATTGTGGTTTGGGTGATTGATATGTATTGTGATTGATTTGCGATCCCAAGACCATGAAATCCATAATCTTGAACTTGTCTTTATCAAAATTATGCCTTGAATAAAGAATCATAAATTAAATATATTTGGATCGGGTGTCACATTTTGACATGAATATTATGGGATCGAATGTCACATTTTGACATGGATACTATGGGATCGAGTGTCACGATCCGACATGATATTATGGGATCAGATTGTTACGCCTGATAAAATTACCAAAATACCCCTAGAGGGAGGGTATGCGCGTAACGCATCTTCCAATGCTTGTATGGCAAATTCGAGGCCAAATTTGTGAGCAGCATGAAATATTGAGCGGGAAAATGGTGTCGGTCGATTTTTAGAGAGACCAAATCAATAGATATTTTTTGACCCGAAAAAAATAGTGAGAGTGCGCAACGGAGGCATGTCGCACTTCTATAGCGGATCTGCACTTATGTTTTTTTTTGAAAATTTTTGATGGGATTAAGAAAACTCGTTCAGAAACTTTTTCTGAAAATGCAGAGTACGCGACCAGTCCGCGTCGCGAAATGGGACTTTTCCGAGTTGAAAGTTTCTAATTTTACGAGGAGCATTCCGGTAAATTCCCAACCCCTCCTAAACTCTATACACGATCTAATAAGGTCCCATTGATGTAAAAAAAGAGTCTAAAAACCCCCATTCTAAGTCCTATTCCATCATCTAACAAGGCTAGGGCTTGAGGAAAAAGAGGAAAACTTGAGGTTGAGCAATTTGAGAAGAAATCCTTGACATGATTGATTAATAGCTTCATCCCAGGTATGTAAGGATAAACTAAAAGCATGGGGTTGTTCTCTTATGTGCCCCGTAGATGGTCATAGATGAGTTGATAGTTCAAGAGATTACACACATGAGCCCTTAATGGTTTTTCTTAAGATCGTATTTGAAATTATATGTTTTTCTATGTTGATGATCATCATACTATTTTTTTCTTGAATTGAACATTTTAATGAGTATTTGAATAACCCTATATGACTATTTGAAAGCATGCATAATGAACTTGAGAATTGAGTCTAGAGCCTCGAGTTAAGATTATGATTGTTGATTGTGATGAGAGAATGGCGATGAGTTGATAGAATTCAATTTTTCTTATGAGTCTCTATACATGAAGTCTACCGATATGTTTATTCGATTGTTTCCTAATTATTGTTCTAAATCTTGAGTCATTGATGAGCTTGATTGATGTAAAGGTTAGAGTCCCTATGAGATTGATTGATGAAAGGGTTAGAGTCCCTATGAGCTTCATTGATGAAAGGGTTAGAGTCCTTATGAGTTGAATGAGGATGGGATTCGAGTCCCTATCAGATACCGATCGATGACGGAGTTCGAGTCCCTATGAGATTGGTTGAGATAGAGGTTTTATGAGTAATGGTAACCAATTTCTAGCACCATCATCTGCTAGTGCACCTGCGCCTAGAGGCAAGTATGATCAAACATCTCAGAATGTGGGAAATCATGGACCTCAGTGGCAAGCTAGTGTGGCTTAAAATTCGCAAGGTAAGCCACCGTGTGATAAGTGTGGCAAAATGCACTTGGGGAGATGTCGTGATGGGAATGATGTGTGCTACAAATATGGTCAAGCAGGCCATTACCAGAGAGATTGTCCAAAGCGGGCTGACTAGGTGCAGTCTACTACTCCAGCCTTGCCTGTTAGAGGAAACTAGAGGGGTATTACATCAGGCGCAGACGAAGCAACAAACCGCTTGTATGCCATGGGTAGTCGTCAAGATCAGGAGAACTCCCCAGTTGTGCTGATGGGCTTGCTTCGAGTCATTACTTTTGATTGTTATGTTTTGATAGATCCAGGTGCCATATTTTCATTTGTATCTCCTTATGTGGCCAGTAGATTTGATGGAACCCCTGAGAGTCTTCTTGAACCCTTTGATGTTTCTACTCCAGTGGGTGAGTCTATTCCAGCTAAGAGAATCTATAGAGCTTGTGTAGTGTCCATCCATCATAGGGATACTCTTGTTGATTTGGTTGAGTTGGAGATGGTTGATTTCGATTTGATTCTTGGCATGGATTGACTTCATGCCTGTTATACCTCCATTGATTGTACATACCAAACCATTAAGTTCCAATTTTTGAATGAACCGGTTCTTGAGTGGAAGGGTGATTCTGTTGCACTTAGAGAAAAGTTTATCTCATACCTTAGGGCCAAAAAGCTGATTTCCAAAGGTTGTATCTATCACCTCATGCGAGTTAAATCTGATGATGTTGAGTCTCTTGCTCTTGAGTCAGTCCTGATTGTTAATGAGTTTCTAGAAGTATTTCCTGATGATCTGCCTGGAGTCCCTCTTGATAGGGAGATCGACTTTGGGATTGATGTTTTTCCCGATACCTAACCTATTTTGATTCCACCTTATAGGATGGCCTCCGCTGAGTTGAAAGAGTTGAAAGAGCAACTGAAAAATTTGCTAGAGAAGGGCTTTATTATGCCAAATGTTTCTCCTTGGGGTGCTCTTGTCCTATTCGCGCAAAAGAAAGATGAGTCCCTCAGAATGTGTATTGATTATAGGAAACTAAACAAGGCCAATATAAAGAATGAATATCCTCTCCCAAGGATAGATGATTTGTTTGACCAACTTCTGGGCGCCTCTTGTTTCTCAAAGATAGACAATAGATCTGGCTACCATCAGTTGAAGGTCAGGGAATGTGACATTCCCAAGATAGCCTTTAGGACTAGATATGGCCATTTTGAGTTCATGGTCATGTCCTTTGGGTTGATGAACACACCTGCAGCCTTTATGGACTTGATGAATAGAGTATTCAGACAATATCTTGATATGTTTGTGATTGTGTTCATCGACAACATTGTGGTGTATTCGAGAAGTGAGGAGGAGCATGCTAATCTTCTCAAAGTTGTCGTCCAAACACTTAAGGACTATGTGTTGTATGCAAAATTCTCGAGGTGTGAGTTTTGGCTTAAGTTAGCGGCTTTCCTAGGTCATGCCATTTATGGTGATAGTATTCGAGTGGATGCCTAAAAGATTGAAGTGGTTAAGAACTGGCCCAGACCGACTACTCCAACCGACATAAGAAGTTTCTTGGGGTTGGCAGGCTACTACCGCAGGTTTGTTGAGGGGTTTTCTTCCCTATCCGCACCATTGACTAAATTGACTCAGAAAAAGGTCAAGTTTCAGTGGTCCGATGAATGTGAGGAGAGCTTCCAAGAGTTGAAGATGAGGTTGACAACGGCACCGGTCCTAGCCTTACCCAATGGGATAGAGGACTTTGTAATTTATTGTGATACTTCGAGGGTTGGATTGGGATGTGTACAGATGCAAAAAGGGAAGGTGATAACCTATTCTTCTAGGCAACTCAAGGTTCATGAGAGGAACTATCCAACCTATGATCTCGAGTTGGCAACAGTGGTGTATGCACTTAAAATTTGGCGCCACTATTTGTATGGAGTGCATGTGGATGTGTTCACTGATCACAAGAGCTTGCAAAATATCTTCAGTTAGAAAGAGCTCAACCTGCGACAGAGGAGTTGGTTGGAGTTGCTCAAGGATTATGACATGAGCTTTCACTACCACCTAGGTAAAGGTAACGTTGTTACTGACACTCTTAGCAGGTTATCGATGGGTAGCACAACCCATGTGGAGGAAGGAAAACGTGATTTAGCCAAGGAAGTGCATCAATTGGCTCGATTAAGAGTTCAACTTGAAGAGAATAATGAAGGAGGAGTCAATGTTCAGAATGGGTCTACGTCATTCTTAGTGGCAGAGGTGAAGGAAAAACAAGACCAAGATCCTGTCGTACTCCAATTGAAGGAGGTTGTCCATAAAAAAAAGTGATGGTTTTCTCCAAAGGGGGAGATGGAGTATTGAGGTACCAAAGTAGATTGTGTGTTCCAAATGTTGATGGCATTCAAGACAGAATCATGGCGGAAGCCCATAACATTAGGTATTCCATTCATCCTGGGCTTTACCAAGATGTATCATGACTTGAGAGAAGTCTATTGGTGGAGTGGAATGAAGAGGGATATTGCTGAGTTTGTTTCAAAGTGCCCGAATTGCCAGCAAGTGAAAGTAGAGCATCAAAGGCCATGTGGATTGGCTCAGACCTTTGAGATTTTGGAATGGAAGTGGGAGATGATTAATATGGACTTCATTACTGGTTTACCAAGGTCTCGAAAACAACATGATTTGATATGGGTGATTATGGATAGGATGACTGAATTGGCTCACTTCTTGGCAGTTAAGACAACTAACACTGCGGAGGAGTATGCCAAATTGTACATCCAGGAGATTGTAAGGTTGCATGGGGTTTCATAGTCCATCATCTCGGACTGAGGAGCGCAATTACCTCCCAGTTTTGGAGAACGTTCTAGAAAGGATTGGGTCCCAAGCACAACCTTTCATCCACAGACAAATGGTCAGGCAAAGAATACAATTCAAACATTAGAGGATATGTTGTGTCACGCCCCAGGAGGGTACTCTTGGCGTGGCCGGCACTCATAGACTATTGCTAGTCTTCAAGCGAACCACTTAGCCTCATCACATCATTCAATCAATAAACTCTACTGAACAATGGAAAGTATAAGTAAGTAAATGGGCACATACCATCTAAAGTCTCAAGATAAATAGATAATAATAACGACTAGTAGAAAGAACTAGCTGACAATCTCAACATAGATGCTCGATCATCGTCTATGAAGCCTCTATTACTACTCATGTGGTGCCAATGATAGACCTATAGCTACCCAAATAAAAAAATAAAGGAAATAGTTCAATCTAACTCTAAAGCATGATGAAATAAATGTAGGGGATCCTCTAGAGTAGGGGTGGCTCACCAAATCAGCTATGAATCTCAGATCTTCAACGAAGCGCCTGTTGACGATCTCTAGTACCTGCCTCTGCATCATAAAATGATGCAGTCCAGAGGGGATATCAATACTTGGAATGTAGTGGTATGTAAAATAGCTGAGTGAACCAGAAATAGATAGAATAATGTGGAAGCAACATCAACTCAAAGTAATCATCAAATAACATCAAATCGTCACAAGTCTATCTATGCAAGAATAAAGAGTAGACAAGTGACACATCAACAATTCATAACTCATCAATCATATCAGACTCATCTCAAAGGAGCTCACCTCCTCTCATCTCATCTCATCTTAGAGGAGTTCACCTCCTCTCATCTCGTCTCATCTTAGAGGAGTTCACCTCTTCTCATCTCATCTCGACTTAGAGTACTCAAGGTAGGAAATTTATGGGAGTTTCTCTTATCTGACAACAATCACTTATGAACCAGTGAATGTACAACAATCACGCTAATGTTGCCACAACCGTTCCAAACTTGCCAGGTAGGGAACACTCAAAAACCATATCAGCTCACCCAATATGGAGTCAAACTCAACAAGTACTCTATTGTTTCAGGGACTGTTACTCTCGAGGGAACTATAATATATGCGATGATTCTATGCCTTACCTACGTTTGGTGACGTTGTTTGACGAGTTCAAGTCAGACTAACTCTGACTCTTTCGGTGCTCGATACTCCTCCTATGACTCAATGCTCATAAAACCTCCATCTCAACCAATCTCATAGGAACTCGAACCCCGTCAACGACCGGTATCTCAAAGGGACTTTAGCCTTTTCATCAATTATCTCATAGGGACCTTAACCCTCTCATCAATGACTCAAGATTTAGAAAAATCATTAGGAAGCAATTGAACACACACATATGGCCTCTAGACATCCTATTGCTCATTAGAGCAGTTTCTGAGTGTGCTTCTGTAGGGCAAGTGTTTATTCTCTAACTCTCAACATTGATAATCATTGCGTATGCCTGATTAACATTTGGAACAAGAACTGTCATCAACACTTGACTTCTAGCATGAGCATATGACTCATTCAGCCCCATCAAGAACTGCCAAAGCTTTTGGAACTGAAAGTGCTCAATATACTGTTTCGATTCAGGATAGCTGCATGAGGGAGGAGGCATCAGGGTTTTAAATTCATCCCGCAGTTCTCTCAAACGACAGAAGTAGTTTGAAACAGATGTAGTTCCTTGAGATAGAGTAACTATCTCTTTGTGAAGGTAAAATGCTCTAGAAGCATTAACCTTATCAAATCTTTCTCGGAGATCTTCCCAGACTGTGTGTGCATCTGATCCATAAATGACAGTGCTAACTAGATCTTTGGACACAGTGTTCATAATCCATCCTAAAACTATAGCATTACATCTCTCCCACAGATCATGCACAGAATAAGGATACATTTCCTTTCTGCATGTTCCTAACAGAAAACCTAACTTGTTTTTTCCAAGTAAAATAAGTTTTAGGGATTTACTCCACAACGAGTAATTTTCAGATCCTATAAACTGAATCGAGCTAAGAATTGCAGCTAGACTCGATTCTCAAGTTCATTATGCATGCTTTTCAAATTAGTCATGTAGGGTTACACAAATTTTCATGAAAATGTTCAATTTAAGAAAACAAATAGTATGATGATGATCAACATAGAAAACATGTAATTTAAATCAGTTTTTCAAGAAACACCATCAAGAATTCATGCATGTAAACTCTTGAACCATCAACTCATCTTTGACCTTTATGGGGCACATGAGAGAACAATGCCATGTTTTTAGTTTAGCCTTACATACCTGGGATGTACCTATCAACCAAGCACGTCAAGGAACTCTTCTCGAATCTCTCAACTCAAGCTCTTCTCCTCTTTCCTCAGGCCCTAGCCTTAGTAGAATATTGAATTAGGACTTAGAATGGGGGTTTTAGACCCTTTTTTATGTCAAAACAACCTTCTTAGATCGTGTATAGAGTTTAGGAGGGATGGGAATAGACCGGAATGCCGCTCATAACGATTTAGAAATTTTCAACTCGGAGAAGTCCTAGTCCGCGACGCGGGTTGTGTATTTTCAGAAAAAGTTTTCTGAATGAGTTTTCTCAATCCGGTCAAAAATTTTAAGAAAAATGTAAGTGCTGGTCCGCGATAGGTGCGCAAAGCGCTCCTGTCGCGTACTAACACTGTTTTGCGCTTTGGATCAAAAAATTATATTTTGATCGAGTCACTCTAAAAATTAACTGAGACCATTTTTCCACTTAATTTTTCGTGCTGATAACAAATCTGGACTCGGATTTGCCGTACAAGCATTGGAAGATGCGTTACGCGCATACACTTCATCTAGGGGTATTTTGGTAATTTTACCAAGTGTTACATCATCTCCCTCTTGGGACAATTCGCCCTCGAATAAAGAGTATTGGTGGATATCATGGCACGAATAGACTCAGAATTCATCTCAACACTCAACTCAATCAATCAAACTCTCGACTCTAGAATAAGAGGTCACATCAAGAATGGATTACATCAATTTAGTGAAGGGTAAGAAATTTTCCTTCAACACTCTCATCATTTGGCACGAATAGGTGTGGATATTTGGCCTTCATCTCTTCCTTAGCTTCCCATGTGGCTTCCTCAATGAATTGATTTCTCCACAGGACTTTGACTGATGCTATCTCTTTGTTCCTCAACTTACGAATCTGATGATCAAGGATTTGAATCGGAACCTCTTTGTAAGATAGGCTATCTTTCATACCAATGTTATCCACAGGGATCACCAAGGTAGGATTTCCCAAACATTTCTTCAACATCGACACATAGAATACTGGATGGATTCCATCTAACTTGAAGGGAAACTCTAACTCATAAGCAACCTTCGCAATCCTCTTCACAATCTGATATGGTCCAACATAGCGTGGCCTCAACTTTCCCTTTTTCCCAAATCTTAGGATACCCTTCATAGGTGACACTTTCAAATACACCCAATCATCTCGAACTCTAAATCTCTTCTCCTCACGTTTGTATAAGATTTTTGGCGACTCTGGGCAGTCTTTAACCTTTGTCTAATGACCTTTGACCTTCTCCATCGATTGGTAGACAAGATCAGGCCCAATCAATTCCTCTTCTCCAACCTCAAACCACCCAATTAGTGATCTACATCTCCTCCCATACAAGGCTTCGTAGGGAGCCATTTGAATGCTTGCATGATAACTATTGTTACATGCAAATTCAATCAATGGAAGGTGATCATCCCAATTCCCCTTGAAATCAAGAACACAAGCTCTCAACATGTCTTCTAATGTTTGAATTGTATGCTCTGCCTGACCATCTATTTGTGGATGAAAGGCTGTGCTCAGATTCACCTTAGTACCCAATCCGTTTTGGAATAATTTCCAAAATTAGGAGGTAAATTAAGCTCCTCTGTCCGAGATGATGGACAAAGGAACCCCATGTAACCTCACAATCTCTTGGATGTACAACTTGGCATACTCCTTCGCAGTGTTTGTTGTCTCCCACTTCTATTCCAGAATCTCAAAGTTCTGAGCCAATCCACATGGCTGTTGATGCTCAACCTTCACTTGTTGGAAATTTGGGAATTTTGAAACAAACTCACCAATATCCCTCTTTATTCCACTTCACTAATAGACTTCTCTCAAGTCATGGTACATCTTGGTAGAGCGTGGATGAATGGAATATCTTGTGTTATGGGCTTCCACCATGATTCTGTCTCGAATGCCATCAACATCTGGAACACACAACCTACTTTGGTATCTTAAGACTCCATCTCCCCCTTTGGAGAAGATCATCACTTTTAGTTTGTGGACAACCTCCTTCAATTAGAGTATGACAGGATCTTGGTCTTGATTCTCGTACACCTCAGCCACTAAGGATGAAGTAGACACATTCTGAACATTGACTCCTCCTTAATCATTCTCCTCAAGTTAAACTCCCAGTCGAGCCAACTGATGCACTTCCTTTGCTAGCTCCTTCCTTCCTTCCTCTACAGGGGCTGTACTACCCATTGACAACCTGCTAAGAGCGTCAGCAACAACGTTAGCTTTACCTAGGTGGTAAGGGATGCTGATGTCATAATCATTGAGTAGTTCCAACCATCTTCTCTGTCACATGTTGAACTCTTTCTGACTGCAGACATACTGCAAGCTCTTGTGATCGGTGAACACATCTATATGCACTCCATACAAGTAGTGGCGCCAGATTTTAAGTGCAAACACCATTGCTGCCAACTCGAGGTCATGGGTTGAATAGTTCCTTTCATGAACCTTGAGTTGCCTAGAAGCATAGGCTATCACCTTCCTTTTCTGCATCAGTACAAATCCCAATTCAACCCTCGAAGCATCACAGTAAATTACAAAGTCCTCTATCTCCTCGGGCAAGGTAAGGACCAATGTCGTAGTCAACCTTGTCTTCAATTCTTGGAAACACTTCTCACATTCCTCAAACCACTGAAACTTGACCTTTTTCTGAGTCAATTTAGTTAATGGCATGGATAGGGAAGAAAATCCCTCAACAAATCCGCCCTAGTAGCCTGCCAACCCCAAGAAACTTCTTATGTCAGTCGGAGTGGTCGATCTAGGCCAGTTCTTAACCGCTTCAATCTTTTGGGCATCCACACAAATACCATTACCGAAAACAACATGGCCTAGAAAGGCTGCTGACTTAAGCAGGAACTCACACTTTGAGAATTTTGCATATAGCTCATAGTCTTTAAGAGTTTGGAGGACAACTTTGAGGTGGTTAGCATGCTTTCTCACTTCTCAAATACACTAAATTGTCATCGATGAAAACAATCACAAACATATCAAGATATTGTCTGAATACTCTATTCATCAAGTCCATAAAGGCGGAGGGTGCGTTCATCAACCCAAAAGACATGACCAAGAACTCAAAATGGCCATATCTAGTCCTAAAGGCTATCTTTGGAATGTCACATTCCCTCACCTTCAATTGGTGGTAGCCAGATCTAAGGTCTTTCTTAGAGAAACAAGAGGTGCCCTAAAGTTGGTCAAACAAATCATCTATCCTTGGGAGAGGATATTTGTTCTTTATCGTGATCTTGTTCAGTTGTCTATAATCAATACACATTCTGAGCGACCCATATTTATTTCGCACGAATTAGACAGGAGCACCCCAAGGTGAAATACTTGGCCTAATGAAGCCTTTCTCTAGCAAATCTTTCAGTTGCTCTTTCAACTCAGCGGAGGCCATCCTATAAGGTGGAACCAAAATAGACTGGGTATTGGGAACAACATCAATCCAAAAGTCAATCTCGCTAAGATCATCAGGAAATATTTTTGGAAACTCATTAATAATCGGAACTGACTCGAGAGTTGGGGACTTAACATCATCAGATTTCACTCACATGAAGTGATAAATACAACGTTTGGAAAACAACTTTCTGGCTCTAAAATATGAGATAAATTTCCACTAGGTGCAATTGAATCCCCCTTCCACTCTAGAACTGGTTCATTAGGAAATTGGAACTTAACTGTTCGGGATCTATAATCAACAGGGTCATAACAGGCGTGAAGCCAATCCATGCCAAGAATCACATCAAAATCAACCATGTCCAACTCAATCAAATCAACAAGAGTATCCTTATGATAGATGGACACTACACAAGCTCTATAGATTTTCTCAGCTCGAATAGACTCACCCACTGGAGTACAAACATCAAAGGATTCAAGAAGACTCTCAGGGGTTCTATCAAATCTACTGGGCACATAAGGAGATACAAAGGATAACGTGGCACCCGGATCCATCAAAACATAACAATCAAAAGTAAAGACTCGAATCATACCCATCACACCATCTGGGGAGTTCTCTTGGTCTTGGAGACTACCCATGGCATACAAGCGATTTGTTGCTCCACCTGCACCTGACGTAGTGGCCCTCAGGTTCCCTCTAATTGGTGGGGCTGGTGTAGTAGACCGAGCCTAGTCAGCCTACTTTGGACAATCTATCTTCCAGTAATCCGCTTGGCCACATCCATAACACACATCATTCCCATCACGAAATCTCTCCAGGTGCAATTTGCCATGCTTATCACACGGTGGATTAGAACCTTTGATCATACCTATCTCTAGGCACAGGTGCATTAGCAGATGATGGTGCTAGAAATCAGTTGCCATTGCCATTCCTCCCAACCTCATGGTTAGATGTCTTCGCTTTCTTACACTTGAACTCTTCCCTGTCATGCTGTCTTTCCTCATCGCTCTTTGCACAAACATCATTAGTCGCCCAATATCTATATCACTCACAAGCATGGCTCTTCTTCTATCTCTTTTGGGTCCTCTATTCGACCAATCAACATACATCCCCATCCTTCCCCTCATGTCAGCAACTATTTTTGGAGCATAGCGAGATAGTTGCGTGAACTTCAAACCATACTCTTGCACAGTCATAGAGCCCTGTTTCAGATTCAGGAACTCTCTCACCTTACCTTATCTTTTCTCTCTTGGGAAGAAGCATCCCAAGAAGGCTTCCTCGAACACTGCCCAAGTCAGACATGGAGCATCATCCCTTCTACCTTTATTATATTGGTTGAACCAGAATCTGGCGACACCCTTGAGTTGGTATGCAATCAATTCAACCCTATCCACATCAACCACATGCATCACTTGGAATACCTTCTCAAATTCCTCTACATAGTTCTCAAGATCTTTGGTTGATGTAGACCCCGTGAACTCAAGTGGATTCATCCTAAAGAATTCTCGGACTCTAGAGGTTTCATGAGTGTCCTGTCTGCTTGCTCCTTGTCTCATAGAAGGTGCTGTGACAGCCTGGGCTAGAGCTTGAATAGCTCGACGTAGCTCAGCATTAGAGACCTCATCTTGAGGGGGTTGCTTAATAGGGACAGCTTGATCCATGAGCTCCTCATGTACTTGAGGCTCAGGTGGATTAACAGCTTGCCTGGCAGGACGTCCCTTTCCTCTGACAGCTCTTCTGGGGGGCATGATGTCAATTCTACACGCTTAAAGCACAAACTAGAAGAGAGGTTTCATAGAGCTTAACTCTATCGCATGAATTGGAATGCGAAGAAAAGTGTAATGACTCCTAATGTCCTATAGTCTCCTGCTTATGAAATGTGGTTGACAATACCCTAATAAACAAGACTCTACCAGACACGAATTCATAGACTCCCTAAGACACTTGAACTCCGTGCTCTGATACCAAGTTTGTCACGCCCCGGGAGAAACCCTTGGCGTGGCTGGCACACAAAGACTATTGCTAGTCCCCAAGCGAACCATTTAGCCTCATCACATCGTTCATTCAATAAACTCTGCTAAAAAACGGAAAGTATAAGTAAGTAAATGGGCACATCTCATCTAAAGTCTCAAGATAAATAGATAATAATAATGGCTAGTAGAAAAAACTAGCTCACAATCTCAACATCAATGCTCGACCATCGTCTATGAAGCCTCTATTACTATTCATGTGGTGCCAATGACAGACCCATGGCTACCCAAATAAAAAAATAAAGAAAATAGTTCAATATAACTCTAAAGCATGATGAAATAAATGTAGGGGATCCTCCGGAGTAGGGGAGGCTCAAAAAATTAGCTGCGAATCTCAAATCTTCAACGGAGCGCCTGTTGATGATCTCTAGTACCTACCTCTGCATCATAAAACGATACAGTCCAGAAGGGACATCAGTACTTGGAATGTACTGGTATGTAAAATAGCTGAGTGAAACAGAAACAGGTAGAATAATATGAAAGCAACATCAACTCAAAGTAATGATCATATAACATCAAATCGTCACATGTCTATATATGCAAGAATAAAGAGTAGACAAGTGAAACATCAACAAGTCAAAACTAAGGAGTTCACCTCCTCTCATCTCTTCTCAGAGGAGCTCACCTCCTCTCATCTCATCTCGACTCGGAGTACTCATAGTAGAAAATTTATGGGAGTTTCTCTTATTTGACAACAATCACTCATGAGCCAGAGAATGTACAACAATAACGCTAATGTTTCCATAACCATTCAAAACTTGCCAGGTAGGGAACGCTCAAAAACTATATCAGCTCACTTAATATGGAGTCAAACTCAATAAGCCCTCTATTGTTTCATGGACTCTCGGGGGAACCATAATATATGTGATGGTTCTATGCCTCATCTACGTTTGGCGACGTGGTTTGACGAGTTTAAGTCAGACTAACTCTCACTCTTTCAGTGCTCGATACTCCTTCCATGACTTAATGCTCATAAAACCTCCATCTCAACCAATCTCATCGGGACTCGAACCCCGTCAACGACCAATATCTCATAGTGACTTTAGCCCTTTGATCTATCATCTGATAGGGACCTCAAGCCTCTCATCAATCATCTCATCAATGACTCAAGATTTAGAACAATCATTAGGAAGCAATTAAATAGGAACATCGGTAGAGTTCATTTGTAGAGACTCATAAGGCAATAAAAAATCTATTAACCCATTATCATTCTCCCATCACACTCAACAATCTCAACTCAAGGCTCTAGAATCAATTCTCAAGTTCATTATGCATGCTTTTCAAATTAGTCATGTAGGGTTATGAAAATTCTCATGAAAATGTTCAATTTAAGAAAAGAAATAGTATGATGATCATCAACATAGAATAAATCTATTTTTCAAGAAACACCATCAAGAATTCATGCATGTAGACTCTTGAACCATCAACTCATCTATGACCTCTATGGGGCACATGAAAGAACAATCCTATATTTTTTGTTTAGCCTTACATACCTGGGATGCAGCTATCAACCAAGCATGTCAAGGAACTCTTCTTGAATCTCTCAACTCAAGCTCTTCTCCTCTTTCCTCAGGCCCTAGTCTTAGTAGAATATTGGGGTAGGATTTAAAATGGGGGTTTTAGACCCCTTTTTTATGCCAAAACAATCTTGTTAGATCGTATATAGAGTTTAGGAGAGGTGGGAATAGACTGGAATGCCGCTCATAAGGATTTAGAAATTTTCAACTCAGAGAAGACCCAGTCCACAACGCGGACTGGTCGCGTACCGTGTATTTTTAGAAAAAGTTTTTTGAATGAGTTTTCTCAATCCCATCAAAAATTTTAAGAAAAATGTAAGTGCTGGTCCACGATGGGTGCGCGACGTGCTCCTGTCACGTACTAACATTGTTTTGCGCTTTGGATCAAAAAATTATCTCTTGATCGGGTCGCTCTAAAAATCGACCAAGAGCATTTTCTGACTCATTGTTTTTGCTTATCACAAATCCGGCCCTGGATTTGCCATACGAGCATTTGAAGATGTGTTATGTGCATACCTTCTAGGGGTATTTTGGTATTTTTACTAGGCGTTACATGTTGAGAGCTTGTGTTCTTGATTTTTAAAGGAATTGGGATGATCACCTACCATTTATTGAATTCGCGTATAATAATAGCCATCATGTAAGCATTCAAATGGCTCCCTACGAAGCCTTGTATGAGAGGAGATTTAGATCACCCATTGGGTGGTTTAAGTTTGGAGAAACATAGTTGATTGGGCCTGATCTTGTCTATCAATCGATGGAGAAGGTCAAGGTCATTAGAGAGAGATTCAATACTACCAAAGTCGCTAGAAATCTTATACCGACGTGAGGAGAAGAGACTTGGAGTTCGAGGTAAATGATTGGGTGTACTTGAAAGTGTCACCTATGAAGGGTGTCATGAGATTTGGGAAGAAGGGAAAGTTGAGTCCATACTATGTTGGACCATGTGAAGTTGTAAGGAGGATTGGAAAGGTCGCTTATGAGTTAGAGTTGCCTTCCGAACTAGACAGGGTTCTTCGGTATTCCATATGTTGATGTTGAAGAATGCTTGGGATATTCTGCCTCGGTGATCCTCATTGATAGCATTGGAGTGAAAGATAGCCTATCTTATGAAGAGGTTCTGGTTCAAATCCTTTATTGTTAGATTCGTAAGTTGAGGAACAAAGAGATAACGTCAGTCAAATTCCTGTGGAGGAATCAATTCGTTGAGGAAGCTACATGGGAAGTTGAGGAAGAGATGGAGGCCAAATATCCATACCTATTCGTGCCAAATGATAAGAGTGTTGAAGGTAAATTTCTTACCTTCACTAAATTGATTTATCTATTCTTGATGTGACTTTCTATTCTTGTGTCTAAGTAGTATTGATTGAGGTCGAGGAAGAGTCAAGAGTTTGATTGATTGAGTTGAGTATTGAGATGAGTTTTGAGTCTATTCGTGCCTTGATATCCACCTTTACTCATCATTTGAGGACGAATGATCCTAAGAGGAAGATGATGTCACACCCGGTAAAATTATCAAAATACCCCTAGAGGGAGGGTATGCGCGTAAGGCATCTTCTAATGCTCGTATGGAAAATCTGAGGCCGGATTTGTGATCAAAATAAAAAATTGAGTGGGAAAATGGTCTCGGTCGATTTTTAGAGCGACTGGATCAAAAGATAATTTTTTGACTAGAAAATGAAAATAATGAGAGTGCGCAATGGAGGCGCGTCGCCCCTCTGTAGCGCACCTGCACTTATATTTTTTTTAAATTTTCGACGGGATTGAGAAAACTCGTTCAAAAACTTTTTCTGAAAATGCACAATACGCAACCAGTCTGCATCGCGGACTTGGTCTTTTCCAAGCTGAAAATATCTAATTTTTATGATGGGCATTCCATTCAATTCTCAACCCGTCCTAAACTTTATACACGATCTAATAAGGTCGTTTTGATGTAAGAAAAAAGGGGTCTAAAACCTCTCATTCTATGTCCTATTCCATAATCTAACAAGGCTAGGGCTTGAGGAAAGAGAGAAAAGCTTGAGGTTGAGCAATTTGAGAAGAAATCCTTGATGTGATTTATTGATAGCTTTATCCCAGGTATGTAAGGCTAAACTAAAAGCATGGAATTGTTTTCTCATGTGCCCCATAGATGGTCATAGATGAGTTGATGGTTCAAGAGACTACATACATGAATCCTTGATGGTTTTTCTTAAGATCGTATTTGAAATTATATGTTTTTCTATGTTGATGATCATCATACTAATTGTTTTCTTAAATTGAACATTTTTATGAGAATTCGCATAACCCTACATGACAAATTTGAAAAGCATGCATAATGAACTTGAGAATTGAGTCTAGAGCCTTGAGTTGAGATTGTCGATTGTGATGAGAGAATGATAATGAATTGATAGAATTTGATTATTTTATGAGTCTATAAATGAACTCTACCAATGTTTCTATTCGATTATTTTCTAATAATTGTTCTAAATCTTGAGTCATTGATAAGCTTGATTGATGAAAGGGTTAGAGTCCCTATGAGATTGATTGATGAAAGGGTTAAAGTCCCTATGAGCTTGATTGATGAAAGGGTTAGAGTCCCTATGAGTTGAATGAGGATGGGTTTCGAGTCCCTATCAAATACTGATCGATGACAGGGTTTGAGTCCCTATTATATTGGTTGAGATAGAGGTTTTTTATGAGCATTGAGTCATGGGAGGAGTATTGAGAATCGAAAGAGTGAGAGCTAGTCCAACTTAAACTCGTCAAACTACATCGCCAAGCATTGGTGAGGCTTAGAACCTTCACATACATATTATGGTTCCCTTGTGAGTAACAATCCCTGAAAGCAATAACAGACCTATTGAGTACTGACTCCATATTGGGTGAGCCGATATGGTTTCGATCATTCCCTACCTGGCAAGTTTGGAATGACTATGACAACATCAACGAGATTGTTGTACATTCACTGGCTCGTAAGTGATTATTGTCAAATAAGAGAAACTCCCACAAATTTCCTACCTTAAGTACTCTGAGCTGAGATGAGATGAGATGAGAGGAGGTGAGGTCCTCTGAGATGAGAAGAGATGAGAGAAGGTGAGATCCTTTGAGATGAGTCTGAGATGATTGATGAGTTTGACTTGTTGACGGGTTACTTTTCTACTCTTTTTTCTTGCATATTAAAATGATTTAATATACTTTGTCTCAAACAATCTATTTCCCAGAAGAAGCATAGTGTGGAGGCTTGAGTCTTCATGTATGTTCTTGATATTATTGACTGATTATGTACTTGTTTTATTGTGTTGTCACTTATACTTGTCACTTGTTTAAGTGCTATAGTTTATTTTCTGCTATTACTTTATGTATATTGATTTCCTATTTTGAGTCGAACGATAATACCTACTCAGTATATGTTGCCTGTACCGACCCCTACTTGTATTTTTCTTTGTTATTACTTTTGTGGCTTGTAGCGGGTGCTCCATCGACTTTGATTCGCCCTCAGCTCTAGCCGATCATCGATATGTCAGATTTTAGGGTGACCTAACCTTCTATCTCGTGTTGGATTCTATCAGTTATGGCATGATGTCCTTAGTCTTTGGACATAAACTATATTTTATTTATCTATTTTTATGTTTCTACTCTTAGACTTAGTATTTGAGATTAGATGTCCTTGATGTGATGACTTTCAGATTTTAGGAAAAACTATGTAATACACCTAGTAATTTTTGTTAGTTCTTGTTTTATAAATTTGAGTTTCTGCATTACTATTGTATTTCATAAGTTGAATTGCTAATATAGGTTAGGACTTGTATCACTGGTTCACGCACCTAAGAGGGCAAGTGTGGGTACCACGTATGACCCATTTTAGGTTGTGACAGGACTCGACGTAAGGGGTCTTTAGTAGCAACTCTGGTCTCATAACTACGTTGCCCCCATAGAATTATTTACCAATGTGTTCTAGTTAGTAGCTCCACATATAACACATGATTCATGAAACATGTTGTACAGTGTTGTATAGGGGAGAGTTCTACCTTAACAAGTAGACTCCATTTTTTTATATACGGGTAGAGATTGGAATTCTATGTTATAGCTCACATGGTCTTATTGTCAGTTATGGTGATACTCCACATACTCACAAGACATTTTTGTCAGTTATGGTTATGTCCCTTATAAATATGATTCCCTATGACTACTTGACTATGTATAGCCTTTATTTTACATGACTTCCTTATGTTTTATTGAGCATTGACCTTTTCGATACTTACTTATGATTCTACTTCTCTTTTATCATGCTATTTCAAATGGTCACTTGTACATTATGTTTTATCATGCATTGTAGTGCCTACATACTTAGTACTTTAAACGTACTAACACATACTCTTGCCTACAATATATCACAATGTATAGATTAACATTCCATTCAGTTGGTTATTTCATTGAAAGTTGATTGATTGGTCAGTCCTCATGATTCGAGAGCATACCTTTCATGGTTCTTGTTGCTTCTACTTTTAATTATTGTTGAGACTGTATTTTCTTTCTATTAGATATGGGTGAGATATGAACTTGTCTTAAGCCCCCATTTGTATTTACTAGTAGAAGCATGTTAGATATGTATAGAGCCTACTCTGATAGCCCACCACTTGTTTTCAAAGAAAGGGGAAGAATCTAGAGTATTTGAGTTGTTTATGGAAGACTCTAGAATTGTGTATAGATGTCTTGTAGCCCTTAGAATTCTTTGGACTTGTATAGAGAATTCTCGAAAGGGACTAAAGTGTAAATACTTAGGGACTTGTATATACATATTAATTACACTTTGACCCCAAGTGGGAAGTATAAATAGAGGGGGTCATTTGCATTGTAAGGCATCTAGAAATCAAGTGTTGTAAAACATTCTCTCTTAAGCAATACAAGTCTTTTTTCTGATAAACCTCTCTTGTCTTCTCATATCTAGCGTTCCCTTAGCAATCAAGAGTAATAGGCTTACTTGTTTGCAAGATCATGAAAGAATCGTGAGTAAATTGACAAGTGTCGAATGAAAGTCTTAGCTTGAGTTCTAAGTCCATGACAAAGTGGTATTAGAGCAGGTATGTACTAAGGGAAGCATGGCAAGTGAAGGAGACATCAACGCCACCAGCACCACCAATGTTATATTGTATGTTGCAAGAAACGCAAGGGAAAGAAAAGCTCCAAGAAGATTGAGGAGGTGTCGGTCAGACCGACACTGAGCAAGGCCATAACAACCCACTCACTCTCAGTCGCTGAGTTGAGTGACGATGAACGAGGTTAAGAACCCGCCGACGTCATGCTCGACATGGGATGGGTCGCGAGGGTAGATGCTACCAGACAAGCAGTGGAGTTCTTAGGCAAGCGCTTGAATTAGTTCGATGGCAAGTTTTAGACCTCAGAGGAGTTTACCCTTGAACAGTAACATCCAAAAATAGTTGGGGCGGACGTCAGGCGGTAGAGTATGAGCTAAGGAAGACCATCACTTTCTTAGAGTTCCAAGTCACTTCCTTGGAGAGCCAACTCATGGACGCACTGAAGGCCAAGAGTTCTAGAGTGAACGCACTTGAGGAAGGCGTGGATGACGAGAGATGCATAGAGATTGCTGGAGAAAAGGAGGCCAGGATCAAGACTCCCAAGCCACCTGTGTTCAAAGGCGTCCGTGATGCACAAGCGGTGGAGAACTTCTTATGGCACTTAGAGAATTACATCAAGTGCAACAAGGTGAGAAACGACGAGATGAAGATCAACACAATCATGATGTATCTGAAGGAGATGGCCATGCTATGGTGGGAATGAAAGGAGTCGAAAATAGGGAAGGTGATATGCACCATCGACACATGGGAATAGATCAAGAATGAGTTCAAGAAGACCTTTTTCTTGAAAAATGTCATCTATGAGGCGAAGCGAAAGTTCTGGGAACTGAAGCAGATAGGTAACATAACGGCCTACGTTAAGGTGTTTACTACCCTCACACTCTAGATCCCCAACCTTACAGATGAGGATATGATGTTCCACTTCATGGGAAACTTGAAGAACTAGGGTAGGACAGAGTTGGAATGCCGGCAAGCTAGGACCATTGATGAGGCCATCACACACGAAGATGATTTGACAGACTCTCGGCATGACAGGCGAGATAAAGATCGAGAAGAAGAGTTGGGGGGCAGTCATGACCATGGTGGGGGAGATGGTGGCAAAGGCAAAGGTTGGCAGCCACATACCAAGCATCAGGACACCTGTAGGCCTGATAACAAGAGGTCTGAGCGACACAGCAGCATAGAGGGCAAGGCTCAGCCCAAGAAAAAGCTTAAGTGCTACATATGCGGAGGCCGCATAGCTACAAGAAGTGCCCCGAACTGAAGAGCCTTGGTGCCATACTGCGGTAATGGAAGGAGCAGGAAGAGGCATCCAAAATCGAGGGAAGAATCAGAGACATCGATAGGTGTGATTGGGCTATACAAAGCTGTCACGCAGCAACCAGAAAAGTTGAAGAAGTCTAGCGTGCAATACGTGGATATCACAATCAATGGATGACCCGCCCATGCCATGGTAGACACAGGCGTGGAAGCCAACATCATGACCAAGTCTGTGGCAACCAAGTTGGGGCTGAAGTATAACCCAAGTAATGTATAACTCAGGACGGTCAATGCACCAATGATTCCGGTGTGTGGGGTTGCTCAGGGAGTCGACACAGTGTTGGGCAAGTGGCATGGCAAGAAAAACTTCCATGTCGCCCCGGTAGATCTCTTTGACATCATCCTTTGGAAGGAATTTTCCAAAAGTGTCATGCAGTGATCGACGCCTACCTCCAACAACTCGCGGTCATGGAGCAAAGAGGTTCCTGCATGGTGCCTTTTTTCAAAATACCTAAGTTAGAGGGATAAGCTTAACTGTCAACCTTGCGGCTTGTAGAGAGGTTCCACGATGAAAAAGGCATTATCGTGTTCCACGCCCGCTAAGAGGAAAAATCATTGAAAGAGAAGCCATTGAATTTAGCCAAGTGGGAATAGGGATAACCAACATCAACGGTACTCCTGGGGTGCTGAAAGGGGGTGAACTCCAAGGAAGACCACAAAGGGATGACATGGAGACTTGCGGCGGTCCGAGGGTAGATACTGGGAGTTCTAACAGCAACATTATGCTGAGTTCGTTGCAACATCAGGTGGGAGAGTATGACGGCCCGACACTTGTTATTGAAGAAGGGGGAATAATCTAGAGTCTTTGGGTACTTTTTGGAAGACTTTTGAATTGTGTAGAGATGTCTTGTAGCCCTTAAAATTCTTTAAACTTGTATAGAGAATTCTAGAAAGGGACTAAAGTGTAAATACTTAGGATCTTATAAGTAAATATTAATTACACTTTGACCCCAAGTAGGAAGTATAAATAGAGGAAGTCATTTGCATTGTTAGACATCCCGAAATCAAGTGTTGTAAATCATTCTCTCTTAAGCAATGCAAGTCTTCTTTCTTATAAAGCTCTCTTGTCTTCTCATATCTAGTGTTCCCTTAGCGATCAAAAGTAATAGGCTTACTAGTATTTGCAAGATTGTGAAAGGATCATGAGAAAATTAACAAGTGCCGCACGAAAGTCTTATCTTGAGTTCTTAGTCCATGACACTACGTTGTCTTGTTGGTTTGGTAAAGTTTGTTCCTTTTTGTTATTATGTTGAGATGAGACCCATTCCCTTTTGCCATATAGATTGTGATGATGTTTTAATTGCCTTATGTATGGTTATAGATATGCTAAGATGGCTTGGTTGAGGTTCTTCGGGGTTCCGATCGCCATGTCACACCTAGGCCTAGCTTGGACCGTGATATAAAGGCAGTATACATACATACATACATACATACATACATACATATATATATATGTATGTATGTATGTATGTATGTATATATATTAATTATAAGACTGTTTGTAAATAATTTATAATTTTATCCTTATTTAACATAAATTATGAAGGATTGTGGAAATCGTTCAACATTTAAAGGATATTTTGGTCAACCAACGTTTATATTCATGCTTTTATAATAATATTAGCATCTATGAATGTGCTTGGCACATTACTCCCTATCAATTATCATATAAAAAAACTTTAATGACTAATCTGGAGTTCCATCTCGACATTTAACTCAGGACTCAACCTCAACATCTAACCCCGAAATCTGATACTTGAATCAAGACTCAACTTCTGAACGAAGACTCAATATCAACTCCCAACCCAAAACCTCATCCAACACTCATCCCATGACTCGACACCAAGATTCGACTTCTGATTTGAGATCCAATCTCAACATTCGACTCTAGACCCGACTTAGAACTCGACTTTGACATTTGACCTCGACGCTTGACACTCAACACTGATTCGGGACCCGATTCTAACATTAATTCTTGAGCTAGGACATGATCTGAACCTGGAATCGGGACTCGACTTTTGACCCGAGATCAACCCTACACCTGACTGTCGAATTGGAATCTAAGCCCACCTGATCTTGACATTTGACACAAGACTCGACCCTGACTTTCTACTTAAGAAATAAATCTGACATCAGGCCCTCACAAATAGTAATCTAACCTTGACATGTGAACTTGACTCTCGACTATCGATCTAGGATCCGATCCCAAAGTTACGTAGGACCTGATCCCGATTCTGGATTCGAGACCCAATCATAAGATTTGACTCTTAAATCAGAATTTGTTCTTGACACTCAACCTTGATGATCGATTAAAAGACCACTTTGTACTTGACTTGGGACCCAATTTCAACTCTTGATATGAAAATTGACTCAGATACCCAACAGGAAGCCCCACTCTGATACTTAACTTGGGATCCAAGCCTAACACCTTACTCGAGAGCTTACCTTAATTTCTAACTTGAGATTTGATACTCAAATTGATATTCGACCTTGATCCAATCTGATATCCAGGAGCAGAGTCTTGAATCATCTTGAGTTTAGAAAAAAAGGTAAATGATGGGAAGTTGTATCTCATTGAATTATTGATTGAACATTTTGCCCTATATTGAAAATTATTATTTACCATTTTTCTGGAATACACCAAGTTGTCATTTACAATTTTTAAAATAATTGTTATTTAATTATTATGCAACTATGTAGGATTTTGAAATTAATTATACTTATAATTATTAAATGTTTACTCTTTAAGGATGTAAAAATCATTCAATATTTAATGAATATTTAGTCAACCGATATTATAAAACGTGCAAAAATTTGTTACTCATTGTGTAACACCCAATAAAATGACCGAAATACCCTTGATGGGAGAACACTTGCGTAACTTATCTTCCCAAACTTTTTTGGAAATTTCAAAGATGGAAATGCGATCAACATTGAAAAATTATGTGGAAAATGGTCTTGGTTGATTTGTAGAACAACCGGATTGAAAGATAAATTTTTGAGGCAAAAATGCAATTTCAAAAAATATGCGATATCCCAACGTCGCGGACTTGTCACAGATTTGCACTTAATAGTGATCCAATAAATATAAGTTGTGAATATATGTTAAGGTCTTTCCCTAAGTAATTGAAATATGTTGGATGCGGTTTGAGGTCATAGGGGACACCCAAGATCAACACAAGTTTGAAACATTTCTATTGACTAAGTTTTCGTATGAGTTGATAGAAGGGTCAATTTCAAATGACCATATCTCCTATGATATAATGAGTTAGGTGAGCTATAATAAATCAAATTGAAGATATTTGAATTAGCTTTCCAACGCATCTAATTTCGTCTTAATTGGAGTTCGGAATAAAAAGTTATGACTATTTTATTAGAGACGTGCAGATTTGTCTGAAGGTCTGCGATAGCTCCGCGTCGTGGACTGGACGTGGACTTTTTCAGATAATCTAAATGACATCCTTTTATTATGTTTTTTGAGGGTAATTTTATCCTACAACCTTTGGGGATCTATTGAAGGTCCCAGAATGCATAAAACGCCAGTTTTTCATAAGTAAAACTCTCTTCTTCACTCCTAAACATAAAGCTCAAGAATAATCAAGTTCAGGTTAGATTTCAAGATTCATCATCAAGGTAAGTTATTTTTCATAAATTTCAAGGTACCCAACCTAAATTTCTTTATATATTCATGAATCTCTAATAGAATCTCAAATCATAACATAGGGTTTCAAGAAAATTAATTCAAGAATTCGAAGGAATGATTTCTTGACTCTTTTTCTTCTTCTTCTTCAAGAATTAGGGTTCTTCATCAAGAACTCTGAAGATTTTAAATTAAGAATTCAAGAATCAAAGAGAAGCCCTTGAAATAATGTCTTTCCAAGTTCTTCGACTCTAAAAGAACTACCAAGATCAAGGATTTTCTCAAAGAAAGCTAGTATTCATCAAATTTTAATTGTAGTGCCGACTTTCCAGGTATGTAAGGATGAACTAAAACATGAAAATGTCCTTCCATGCTCTCCTATTAATGATAATAGAAAGATTGTGAATGTATTGAGTCTCCATGCATGGTTTTTGAACTTTTTCTTGTAAATTATATACATTTTAAGTATTTTCATATGTTGATGATTATCATAAACTCGATTTTACTAATTAAATACTTTTCATGAGTTACTGCATAAACCCTATATGTTATTTTATAAAAGATTGCATGAATGAACCTGGGGATTGAGTCTAGAGCGTTGATTTGAGAATGTTGATTGTAATTGTGATGTGAGTATAATGTTAGATTAATAGAACTTGATGGTCCTGTGAGTGTTCATAATTGAACTCTAAAGATTGGTCTTATTGATTTCCCTCTTAATGATTGGTCTAAGCTCTCTGAAGGATATGATTGAGAATTGGTTAGATGATTGATAGGCCAAAATTCCCGATTGTGATAGAACGGATGGAATGATGAGAGTCCTTATGAGACTAATTGATTTGATTGATTGAGATGGATTGTCCTATGAGCATTGAGTCTTAGGAGGAATATCTAGCATCGAAATGAGTAAGAGTAAGTGCAAGTCAAACTCATTAACTACATTGCCAAACATAGGTGAGGATTGAACTATTAAGTCAGACGTGATTAGAAGTCCCTAAATTAATAGAAGACTTGATCGACCAAATACATTATGGATCTATGGCTGTGGCAATATCAGTGGGATTGTTGTACAATCACTAGTTCATAACTTATTACTATCGGATAAGAGAAACTCCCAAATAGATTCTATACTGATAGTACTTTGATTTGGTTGGATTGGATTTGGATTACATTGGTATTGATTGGTCATTGTCTACTCTTTATTCTTGCTTTAGATAGACATTTGATATCATGATTGAGTATCTTCTGGGTTGATGTTATTCTACCTATATTTGTTTCATTTAGCCATTTTACATACTCGTGCATTCCACGTACTGACGTTCATTTGGACTATATCTTTTTATGATACAGAGACAGGTATTAGAGATAATCAACAAACACTTTATTAAGGATCTATTCACATTCAGCTGATCAGTGAGACCTCCTTGTTTTCGAAGGATTTCCATATGACTATCATCTAGCTACTAGAGTTTAGATTTTTTTCATTTGATTTGAGGTAGCCATGAACCTATCATTGGCACCATCTAGATAGTAGAGTTAGAGGCTTCATCTACTAGATAGTGATGAGTTGATGATGAGACCTTTATCTTTTGACTAATTTCTTTTAAAACTATTCTAATGTCAGAGAATTAGAGTATGATTATTGGCCTATGACCTCTATATATTGAGATAGATTGATAATTTGATTTGCCCATCTTAATTTTCTCTATTTTAAGTCTTCAGCTGATCGATTGAATGTGATGAGGCTAAGTGGTTCTCTTTGGAGCAAACAATGATTTTTGAGTACCGGCCACGCCAAGTCTACCCTCCCGGGGGCATGAAAAACTTGGTATAAGAGCATAGAGTTCAAGTATCCTAGAGTGACTATAAACCAGTGTCTATAGGATTTTATTTATGGTTGTGAGGGCCCCACTTCTATAAATGAGGGACTATTGACATTTAGGAAAAGTTTCCCTTCTTTCAGATTTTGAATCGTATGATAGAGCTTTTCCCTATGAAACTTACGATGATTCTTAGTGTTTCTCTAAATCTTTCAACTTTGCCTCTTCTACGAGGTGATAGAGATAGTAATGTTTAGCTCCTTATTGATGAGTTCCCTTGTGATAAAGAAATCTGAATGGTAGAGAGACTGCACCAGTCTTGAGAGAAGCAGACGAGTGTGCTGAGTTGGTTCATTCGAAAGAATGTACTCTTATTCATAAGAATCGTGCATTTGAGTTAGATCAAGATGTACCAAAGGCTCTTTTATCCAAAACTTGCTTTCAATGTTATCCATGAGAGGGAAGATCGTGTCTTTAAATGTTTGATTTCACCACCTGAGGGAGTATGATTTGAGATCTTATAAATCGTAAGTAGAATTGAGTCATCTTAGAGTTAGAAGGGCAACAGTGAAAAAAAAGGAGACCAGATAGTAAGACTGATAGTTGATTAAGGCTTGTAACTAGAGTTATGTATCTATTAGGTAAGTAATAAGGTGATGAGTTAATTCCCATAAATTTTGACAAAAGAGTAGTAAGTACCATTTGATGTTCATGATGAGGTATTAGGAAAGAATTATTGTTAGGATGAGTTGGAGTGTGCTCGGCCTAGAAAGAGGTTTATGTTGAGGTG
Organism: Solanum rostratum; assembly: GCA_029948455.1. Classification (NCBI taxonomy): domain Eukaryota; kingdom Viridiplantae; phylum Streptophyta; class Magnoliopsida; order Solanales; family Solanaceae; genus Solanum; species Solanum rostratum. The sequence goes on from CM057054.1 coordinate 13,270,753, forward strand.
TCATAGTATTAGTGAAGGCAAAGTATAATGTTGAATAAGGGAGCAGAGTGCTTTCAATGTAATAAATCTAAACTAGGCTTATGATTCTCAAATGAGAGCCTCATGAGATTCATTGAGTTATGAGCTTAGCCAGATAAGGAGGTATAGTGAATGCGTGAATAGTACTTGAGTGATGAAGAGGGGATGTGCTAATTGAGTATTTAATATGAGATTTTAGTAAGCCTATATTCCTAAGTTTTACCTAGTAGTTATGGGTTAGTATAATATGAGGGAAGCGTGTAAGTAGTTATGAGTTGGTATAATATGAGGAAAGTGTAAAAGTAGTTATGGGTTGGTATAATATGAGGGAAGTGTGTGGTGTATATGCTAGTAGTAGACCCTAAGCTTGAATTTTGAGTAGTGTGAAAGAGGAGATAGCATCATGAGAGTGATAGTCTTAGTTAGAGATTTGCCCTAAGAGGCTTGCCATAGTGTATGTTTGAGGTGAAGACGCTAATTTGTAAGGAAAGTAATGCTATGGGCAGGGTACAAGTGCCCCTTAGGTAAGACTAGTGAAATGAGGATAGCTCAGTAGCTAAGAAGAAGCTTGAGATGTGTAACCATGATTGTATAAAGTTGTGTGAAGCTCTAAGGTATGACAACTATAAGAATCTAGGAAGCATACTTGAGTTGTTAACGTGGAGTAAACTGATGTAAGCATTCTTTTTCATCCCTGGTAATTAAGCCGATCGAGGCTTATGGATAGATAATGATTAGTTTTCCATGATAGTCTAATTCTTATACAATTAAATTTATGGGAGCACATAAGTTGAGTGTTAGAAGGCAAAAAGAAGAGGTTAGATTGTAAGAGTTGTGGAAATTGGTTATGTACGCCAATAGAAGTGGCAAATATAGAAAGATTCTCATAGAGACATGAGGAAGCTAAGAGTGGTATCTTTGAAGAGAGTCTTAGTGGCTATTTTATATATGCGACTATAGTATAATAGAAGAGTTTAATATGTTCTTGTGGATAATGATTCCCTGACCGTGTGGAGATATGTACTTATAGCTTAGAAAGGGGAATTGATTTGCTAACTTAGAGAGAAAGGGGGAGATGATGAGGTGATAAACCAAAGTAGATCTTGAGTTTTCGATAATGATGGGCTGATAAAGATGAGATATCAATTCTTTTCCATCTCATATAGTCCTTGTACTTCAGTTGAGGTGATATTCCATTCCGTCTAGTGTATGACTACCAAGCCTATGGCCTAGTCCCATGTACCACTTGTTCATTCTCGTTCATGTTGAGTTTCGCGGATGAGAAGCAGTGAATTCGTTTAGCAATTTTGATCTTACCTTATGGATCTAAGAGTTCCTAGTCCATTGTTAAATGAGATATGACCCGAGTTTTACACTATGCATAGTTTTGTGAACTCATAATGAGCCTTGATGGAAGAGGGATATCATACTTCATTATGAATGTTCTTAGATAAGATTTCTTGATTGGATCATGCTAATGATCTTCGGCTCCAAGTCCTTTCAATGATCCTGCTTTCCAATCTTGATAGAAATATTGATGATAGTAGAGGACTGATGGTTGATCGGAGAGAATAAGTGTTCTTGAACCTGATAATGATATTGTACTGGTTCCATTTAAGGTTATAGACGTGAAGGAGTTAGAAAAATCTTGATGTGTATGATAGATAGGTAAGAGAATAGTAGTGTCTCTCATGATAAGAATTCATGCGATTGAAGGTGTATATGTGCTATGGTAAGTTTGAGAATTCTCAAGTGATGTTGACCTTAAAGAGGCCATAAAGTGGTTAGAGTAATAGGCTTGAATGTGTGATTGCCATTATGTGAGAGTATTAAAGTGATGAGAATGAGCAGTATTATCTAAGTAAAGATCATTATGGAGACAGAAAACACAAATTTCGAGGGGTTAGATTGTTATAGGTATGATCACCTTAGGACTTAGAGTTAGGCGTGAATGGAATAAGATGATGTGGTTAGACATAGATTTGAATAGGAGCAACAAGCTTAAATTGATGGATGAAGTGCTGTGAAATGAAGCTTAGTTGAGATGAGGCGCTAAGCTTGAGAGTATCCAATGAGTCTTGTATATCACGGTGGTCCCATTCTCGATTAGAGTTCATGACTTCCTTCTTTAATTCGAATGACTGATTGTCGAGACATTTAAATAATCCAAATTGATTGAGTTCCAATGTTCCATTCGTGCCTGATAGTGAGACTGTCTAAGGAATGTCTCTACTCTTGATCAAAATTGATTTGTCTATTCTGAGTGATTTGTGACTGTCCAGATTGGCCAATCGGTATGATGGCGATTAGTTGACTATGATTCATTGATTTGATAGAGTATTGATTTTTCGATTCGTGCCATGCGTTTACCCTTAGTTACCCATCATTCGATGGCGAATGATTCCAAGGGAGAGATAATATAACACCCAGTAAAATGACCAAAATACCCCTAGATGGGAGAACATTTGCGTAATGTATCTTCCCAAACTTTTTTGGAAAATTTGGTGCTGGAAATGCGATTAACATGAAGAATCATATGGTAAAATGGTCTTGGTTGAATTTTAGATCAATCATATCAAAAGATAATTTTTTGAGGCAAAAATGCAATTTTAGAAAAATGCGCGACATGTCCGCGTCGCGAACTTGTCGCGGATTTGCACTTAATGGTGATCCAATACATCCAAGTTGTAAATATATGTTAAGGTATTTTACTAAGTAATTAAGTATGTTGGATGAGGTTTGAGGTCATAAGAGGCACCCAAGGTCAACACAAGTTCGAAACATTTCTACTGACTAAGTTTTTATATGAGTTGATAGATGTGTCAATTTCAAATGATCATATCTCATAAAGTATTATGAGTCATGTGACCCATAATACATAAAATTGAAGATATTTAAATTAGCTTTCCAACACATTTAATTTTGCCTTAATCGAAGTTTGTAGTTAAAAGTTATAACTATTATACTAAAGACGTGCAGAGTTGTCTGAAGGTCCGCGTCAGCTTCGCGTCGTTGACGTGACGTGAACTTTTCTGGATAAGCTAAATGACGTCCTTTTATTATGTTTTGAGGGTACTTCTATAACCTTTGGGGGTCTATTGAAGGTCCCAAAATGCATAAAACGTTAGTTTTTCATAAGTAAAACTCTCTCCTTCACTCCTAAACATAAACCACAAGAATCATTAAGAAAATCATCAAGTTAGGGTTTGATTTCATGATTCATTATCAAGGTAAGTTATTCTTCATAAATTTCAAGCTACCCAACCTAAATTTCTTCATTTATTCATTAATCTCTAATAGAATCTCAAATCATAGCCTAGGGTTTCAAGAAAACGAATTCAAGAATTCCAAGAAAGGATTTCTTGATTTTTCTTCTTCAAGAATTAGGGTTTTCCAATAGAAATCAAAAGATTCTAAGCCAAGAATTCAAGAATAAAGAGAAGCCCTTGAACTAATGTCTTTCCATGTTCTTCCACTCTAAAAGCACTACCTAGATCAAGGATTTTCTCCATGAAATCTAGTATTCATCAAATTTCGTTTGTAATACCAACTTTCCAAGTATGTAAGGATAAACTAAAATATGAAAATGTCCTTCCATGTTCCGCTATTGATGGTAATGGAAAGATTGTGAATGTATTAAGTCTCCATGCATATTTCTTGAATGCTTTCTTGTAAATTAGTATACATATGTATTTTCATATGTTGATGATTATCATAAACTGGATTTAACTGATTAAATACTTTTCATGAGTTACTGCATCAACCTTGATTTTATTTTATAAAAGATAGCATGAATGAACCTAGGGATTTAGTCTAAAGCCTTGATTTGAGAATGTCGATTGTGATTGTGATGTGAGCATAATGATAGATTGATAAAAATTGATGGTCCTGCGAGCATTCATAATTGAACTCTAAAGATTGGTCTAATTGATTGCGCTCTTAATGATTGGTCTAAGCTGTGTGAAGGATATGATTGAGAATCAGTTAGATGATTGATAGGCCAAAAGGCTTGATTGTGATAGAACGAATGGAATGATGAGAGTCCTTATGAGACTAATTGATCTAATTGATTGAGAATTTTCTTATGAGCATTGAGTCTTAGGAGGAGTATCTATCACTGAAATAAGTAAGAGTAAGTCCAACTCAAACTCATTAACTACATGCCAAATATAGGCGAGGATTGCACCATTAAATCGGATGTTTCCTCTTGATTGGAAGTCCCTAAAATAATATCAGACTTGATTGACCAGATCCATTATGGATCTGATTCATTCTTTACCTGGCAAGGATAGAATGACTATGGCAGCATCAACGAGATAAGTGATTGTTGTCGGATAAGAGAAACTCTCAAATTGGTTATATACTGATAGTACTCTGATTTGATTTGGCTTGGATTGGTACTGATTGGTCATTGTCTACTCTTATTCTTGCTTTAGATAGACGTTTGTCATCATGGTTGAGTATCTTCTGAGTTGATGTTATTCTACCTATATCTGTTTCATTTAGCCATTTTACATACTCGTACATTCCACGTGCTGACATTCATTTGGACTGCATCATTTTATAATGCAGAGATATGTATTAGAGATCATCAATAGACGCTTCGTTGAGGATCTATTCGTATTCAGTTGATCAATGAGACCTCTTTGTTTTCGAAGGATTTCCATATTACTATCATCTAGCTACTAGAGTTTAGATTTTCTTTTATTCGATTTGAGGTAGCCATGAACCTGTCTTTGGCCCCATCTAGATATTAGAGTTAGAGGCTTCATAGACTAGATAGTGATGAGTTCATGTTGAGACCTTTATCTCTTGACTAATTTCTTTTAAAACTATTCTTATGTCAGAGAATTGAAGTTTGGATTGTTGGCCTATGGCCTTTATATATTGAGACAAATTGATGATTTCATTTGCCCATCTTATTTTTCTCTATTTTAAGTCTTCCACTAATTGAATGAATGTGATGAGGCCAAGTAGTTTGCTTGGGAAACGAAAATGATTTCTGAGTGCTGACCACGCTAAGGGTACCCTCCTGGGGCCTGACACATGGTTTAGTTGAAATAGATTTAATGTTAAGCTCCTAGTATTATTTAGATAATATGCATCTTGCAATAAACTTAGTTTTAATAGAAATATGGTTTGTTTAGTCCTAGTACAAAATTACATTTATATCTATTTGTAATTTTTTAGATGGAAACAATTTAACATAAAAGGGAAAATAAGTAAATAAACTTTTAGTGGATATTTTGGTCAACCAACATTTATATTCTATCATGACCAAAACCTATGGTATAGGTGTGACACGATGAATGAGGACCCCAAAAGAGCCTCATTCAAGCCTCTTAGAATTTCATAAGCATACATAAAGTAACTAAGGATCAACATAAGTAAAATAAGTGAAAAGTAAGTCTTAAAGCCAAATCTAATATAGAAGTCAAGAATTCCCGATTAAAAGGGATTATATCAACTTTTTCCAAAACATGCCTCTACTGGCCTTGACCTGGGGGGGGGGGGGGGACTAGAACATGCCACTATCTCACCCCCAACTAAGGTAATATATAAAAGTGTCTCAACATGGCAACATAAGAGCATGAATAAAGAGGCTTGATCCAGAAGCATGGGAACTTACCAAGATGTCTTCCAATGTAGTGTCTGGATGTAGCCACAATAAGGAGGAGCAGAATCGTTCCCAATCCTTACATTGTTATATACTGTAGCTAAAAAGTATACGTTAGTAGGTTGGAATGTACTAAGTATGTAGGCTTGCAAAGTAAAATAAGTAGACATGAAGAACAATTGGCCAAATATAACATCACTATATAATTTTAAGGGACAATGAAGTGATCATGTAAATGGTCAATGCACATTTTAAACCAAGGTAATACTAAGCTATAAAGCTTGTAAAGAACATAAATATATGGGAATAGGACCATAACCGACAATAAGACCATATGAGCTATTACATGGAATCCTGATGTTGCCTCTACACCGAAGAGCAAAGTCTACTTGCCAAGGTAGAACTCTACCCTACTAAGTAGGTGTCATAAATTATATTTCTATATGTGGATTCACTAGATAGACCGTATTGGCAACATGAACCTACAGTAATACGTAGTTATGAGATTTTATATAAGGACTCCTTGGGTCGATCTCCCACCTCAAGCCTCACTTGGTGTGAAATCAAATTCCAAGGAATACAAAAAATATGAAGCATAATAGTCAACATCATGGTTTGTATCTCATACTAGACATAATTTCATAATTTGTAAACTTGGAACAGTAAACAAGAAAGCCAATTCAAATTATAAGAATAGCTTGTTTTCCTAACTTGCATGCAATTAGATAAAACCCTCCCACCTTATTGGATTTATATCATAGTAGGGTGTTAGGTCACTGTAACAATTCCCAGTTTAGGAGCCCAAGAGTGCAAAACAAGTTGGACTAAAATGACCTGGGTCAGTTTATGAGGCCTATGTATGACCTGTAAGTGGAGTTACGACCCATAGGTCGGTCCTTAAACATGAACTTCAGGAAAGGGAAAACATTTCCAAGTGTGGGTAACCCATGTAGCCAATGAAGGTCCATGGATCAATTTACGATCCATAGATAGGGTTGTAGATGAGAGTATCAGATATGAAGGAAATTTGGAGTTTGTTGGAATATGACCTACGATTAACAGGATGGTTCTTAGTCCGTTATACAACATGTAGATACCCTTCATAGGTGAAGCCCACAAAAGTAAGAAAATTGGTTAAGTGTGGAAGGACTCTACGAGTCTATCCATGGGTTGTAGGTCAATGAATGGTCCGTAGAAATGGGCTTCGTAGTTTGGGTCAGTAAAATAGTTTCTGGAGTTTTTAAAAAATTAACAAAAAGGACAGTACTATGGTCCGTGGATCAAACCATGACCCATAATCACGCTATCATAGTTTCATTTTGGCAATTTGAATGAAGGGCAGTTTTGTCATTTTCACAAATCCTATTCCAATACCATGTCATTTTTGGGATAATAATGACCCTAAATCAGACCTTAAAGCCTAGTACCCTTGGTCGTTCTCCTATTTTCTCATTCTCAAATTTCCTAAGGTAAATTACATTCCCTGTTCAAGAACAAGGTAAGGAGGCTAGGGTTTTATGGGGTCTTCTCTTTCAACAACAAATTCCTTCTTCTGAAGCTTACCAAGGTATGTGAGTTTGATTTGCAGGTCTCCTTTCACCCACAAAGTCGTTCATAATGTATTTTTCCTTTAAGTTCCTTCAAGTTATATATATACATGTTAATGTTAGTTTTATATATATTACGTTATTAAATGATCTCAATAATATCCTATGATGTGTTTACTAAGTATTTACATGTATTTAAGTTATTGATGATGATCCCAATGATGAGTTTTATTAATGATGAAGTGTCAGCTGTTTTACATGTTTTAAATGTGTCACGCCCCGGGAGGGTACCCTTGGCGTGGCCGGCACTCAGAGACTATTGCTAGTCTCCAAGCGAACCACTTAACCTCATCACATCATTCAATCACATACACTCTACTGAGTAGCGGAAAACATGCGTAAAATAATGGACACATCTCATTTACAGTCTTAAGATTATATATAAAATAATGAAGGTTAGTAGAAAGAACTAGCTCACAATCTCAACATCAATGCTCGACCATTATCTATGAAGCCTCTATCACTAATCATGTAGTGCCAATGACAGACCCATGGCTGCCCAAATCAAAATAAGGAAATAGTCCAATCCTAACTCTAAAGCATGATGAAATAAAAGTAGTGGTTCCTCCGGATAGGGGAGGCTCACCAAATCAGCTTCGGATCTCTAATCTTCAACGGAGCGCCTGTTGATGATCTCTAATACCTGCCTCTGCATCATAAAACGATGCAGTCCAGAGTGGACATCAGTACTTGGAATGTACTGGTATGTAAAATAGCTGAATGAAACAGAAACCGGTAGAAAATATGGAAAACAGCATCAAGTCAAAATAAGTATAAATATCACATCAAACTGTCAGCTTGTCTATCTATGAAAGAGTACAGAGTGGACAAGTGACACACCATTATCTCAGACTCATCAATAGTCCCAACTCATCACATGGATCATCTCAAGGGAGTTCACCCCCGCTCATCTCATCTCATCTCATCTAGACTCGGAGTACGGTAAGAATTTTCCCGGGAGTTTCTCTTATCTGACAACACTCACTTATGAGCCAGTGAATGTACAACAATCACCCTAATGTTGCCACAGTGGTCCCAAACTTGCCAGGTAAGGAACACTGGATACCATATCAATGCACCTGATATGAAATCAAACTGAACAGATCCGCTATTGCTTTCAGGGACTGTTAAACCTCGAGGAAAACCATATATATATGTGATGGTTTAAGCCTCTCCTACGTTTGGCGACGTAGTTAATGAGTTCGAGTGGGACTCACTCTTACTCATTTCGGTGCTTGATACTCCTCCCAACTCAATGCTCATAAAACTAACCTCAACCAATCTCGTAGGGATTCACTCCCCGTCAATGACTGCCAGTCTCATAGGGACTCACTCCCCATCCACGATTAATATTTCACAGGGAATTTGGCCCTTTCACCGATTATCTCATAGGGACTTTTACCCTATCATCAACATCTCATCAATGACTCAAGATTGTAGAATAACCATTAGGAAACAAGTGAATAACACACCGGTAGAGTTCATTTATAGAGACTCATAAAACAATCAAGACTTCACCAACTCATCATCACAATCAACAATCTCAACTCAAGGCCCTAAACTCAAGTCTCAAGTGCATTATGCATGCTTTGCCAATTAGTCATGAAGGGTTATGCAAATTCTCATGAATATCCAATTTAAGAAAATAATAAGTATGATGATCATCAACATAGAAAACATGTAATTTTAAATATCCATCAAAGTAATCATGCATGTGGACTCTTCAATCATCCATTTATCTATGACCTCTATGGGGCACATAAGAGGACAATGTTTTAGTTTAGCCTTACATACATGTGATGCAGTTATTCAACCGGCTAGTGTCGAGGATCTCTTCTCGAATGTCTCCACCCAAGCCCTTCTCTCCTCTCCTCAAGCCCTAACCTTGTTAGATCTTGAAATAAGACTTAGAATGGGGTTTTAGGCTCTTTTTGTGTTGAAACAACCTCTACTAGATGTGTATTAGTGTTTAGGAGGGATTAGGGATTGACCGGAATGCCCCTCATAATTAATTAGAAATTTCCAGTTCTGAATCTACACGGTCTGCGACGCGGACCGATCGCGAAGACTGTATTTTTGGAAAAGTGCTTTTGAACGAGTTTTCTCCATCCCGTCGAAATTTTTTCAAAAACAGACAAGTGCCCCTCCGCGACAGGTGCGCGTTGCGCCTCTGTCGCGGACCATCACTATTTTGTGGCTTGGATCGAAAATTTATCTTTCGATCGGGTCGTTCTAAAATTCAACCAAGACCATTTTCCCAATTTTCATGCTGATCACAAATCCGGTCTCAAATTTGTCATACGAGCATCGGAAGATGCGTTACGCGCATACTCTCACTATAGGAGTATTTTGGTAATTTTATCGGACGTCACAAAATGAGTATATTTTCATGATTTATGCATGGTTTTGTGATTTATGATTGTTCCAATTTAAAAGCTTAGCCCACCTAGTGTCAAGTAAAAGCTTTGCATGATTTATGATGAAGATTAGGGCATTAAAGCTAAGTTCTAAAGTTATGATTTGTCAAAGATATAAGCATGTTGACTATTTCCCTAAAAGATGTTTAAGAAGGTCCCCAAGATGAAAGTACAATTCTCACTTGGTGGTTTCTTAAGTTCGAGCTATTCCTATGATTACTACTTATGATTCTAAGTGTCATGGATTGACTAAGCATATGTTTTAAAGATTCCATGGGATAACTTAGCACCGAGAAGATCTTGAGATTGGGGTTCATCTTGTTAGTTAAGGCATGACCCACTAGATATGAATCTCATTGTCCCTTAACTATGTGCCATCGTGGGAGCCCTTGTACGCTAGGCTAGTAGATCCACGTAAGATATTTATGTTATCTGAAGATTCATGCAAATTGATGGAGTTTCACTCAGCAAGTGGTCTCTCTATGCCAACATAGGGGGTTATGTTGGATTCCATGTAGCAGCTCACATTGTCTTATATGTTGATTACAGTCCATTTTCACAAGTTTATGATTCTATGATATGATTCCATTGCTTATGATCTCCCATTCCTTGGTTTTTATTCATATTGAGAAATATTCCTTGTGCATGCTTAAGCTCATATTTATGTACTTTACCATCTCACCTATCTATATGTTCTAATTATGAATGATGGCATTACAATTTAATGCTTACATTGCATCTCACATACTTAGTACATTCCAATGTACTAACACATTTTTCCTGCATGATTTAACCATGTAGGGACATATACTCCTTCACAGGCTTATGGCTAGTTTTACGGCATTCAAAACTAGTTCTTTTGTTGTGGTGAGGTCTTAGTTCGGGACTCTACCATTTTCTATTCTAGCTTGTATTTTCTTTTAAGACATTGATGTATATGTTGGCCCTTTTGAGGCTTTACATTCTATTCTGCCTTTTATTGAGTCTTTTCTATTTGATGGAAACTGATCGTTACCGATTTTTTCCATCTATGTTTTAGCCGATATGCTTTATGGACAAAATATTTATGTTCCCTTTTTTATGTTGCTTCATTGTCATAACATGGTCCCAAAGATCCTTTCCCCATTATTATTCCACAAATGTCTTATTTTATGCCTATGAATTCTTAAGATATTAAAGATGGCTTAGGTGAGGTGCCTTCGGATATCTCATTCGCCGTGTGACGACTAGGCCTTAGGTCAGATCGTTATAATTACTCTTCATAATCATAATCATAAAATCATACTTAAACACTTGCAACCTTCTTCACAAACCATGAATTGAGATGAAAATTAGGGCAAAACATGGGTTCATGGTTAATTAAGTTTAAGATCATGGAATCAAATGAAATTTATGCATAATCATGAAATTGGAGACTAATCAAATCATAACTAAAAGAACCCATTACAATTTCATAAGCCCTAAATGGTAGGTAAGTGAAATTTCTCGAAATTCAATTTAAAATCATGCAATTCATACAATTGATAGTAATGTAAATATAATTGAATATAGGAATAATATATGTAATATAAATTATGCAATTATGAGTAGAATCATGAGACCCATAAAGATTACACTTGAAAATTGAAAGAGGGTTGAGTTGGTTTTGAGGCCCCGTGGATGAATTGGATCTATGGGTGAAGACCCACATACCTAGATGAAGAGAACCAAGAAGTTTGGAAGGAATTGACCTTGAATGCCTTAGAAAACTTGGAATCTTAGCTTGCTTCAATGGAGGATCCTTGAGAAGAAAGTCTTTGGAGATTATTGACAGAAATTAGGAGTAAATAAGAATGAATATGTTTTTGGAGGAGTATGAGATGATCATAGGTAGTTATAGGACCAAACCGACATAGGTTAGGGCCTATATGATTAGAAATGACCGAAAAATCCTTCACCAAAAACTATTGGGCCTGATCTACGAGCCTGATGTATGGGTCGTAGATCGGACTATGGCTCATAGGTTAGGGGTTTCGTCCTGGTTACACTTTGAGTTATGAAATATGTCTATGGACTCCCCTTCTATGATCTCTCAATAGGAGTTCAATTCGTACAATGCCCTTGTAATTTTGTCCCATACTTAGAAAATTTCACCTTCTTAGGATCCAAACCATGACTCATGACACGACTCTTACAAAGCTTTCATCTAGTGACATTTCCTCAACTTCAAAAAACCTATTTTGATTGCTTAGTGTATGATCTAGTGTCTACGACTCATGGACCCTTCTACGGGTTGTAAAATCCTCTTCACACTTGGACTCCCAAACTTCAAAGTTAAACCAAGACATAGTCCAAACCACGAGGGTCACCTATGACCCGTAACCTTATCTACAATCTATAGATCGTGCTCGTACAAACTCACATCAGATCATATTTTCACCTTTCCAATGCATGTGGTGTTACAATATCTCTTCCTTGGGAACATTCGTCTTTGAATGAGACAAAAGCAAGCTTGAATAAAGTAGAAAAACAACCAACAACCCAACATGAATGCAATAATACAACTTAAACATCAATTCCATAAAAACCTCAAACTTATGCATCAATTACTATTTAAAAACAGTTTCATGAACATACATGCATGCAATATGATAAGGAAAAACTTATGTGCAAGAATTTGGAGAAATAGTTCATATCTAGGTACCTTGGGCTTGAATAGAAGGAAAGAGATAAGGATATCATTTCTTCATGTCTGCTTCAATTTCTCATGTAGCACTCTCAACTTCTTGGTTCTTCCATAATATCCAAATGCGATTTCCTTGTTTCTAAATCTCTTCACTTGTTGGTGCAAAATTTCAATAATACCTCTTTATAAGTCAAGTTCTCTTGAACATTCACATCCTCCAATGGAACAATGGAGTTTAAGTCATCCATAAATTTCCTCAATATCGTCACATGAAACACCAGATGAACTATAGCTAACTCCAATAATAAGTCTAGTTCGTAGGCTACTTTACCAACTCACTTTAGGATCCTATATGGTCCCACATACTTAGGACTAAGTTTACCCTTTTTACCAAAATCCATAACAACCTTCATAAGTGAAACCTTCAAATAGACCTAATCACCCACATCAAACTCAAGGTTCTTCTAATATCAAAATATGACTATCGGCGACTTGGGGAAGCCTTTAGCTTTTCCCTTATAGCTCTCACTTCTCCATAGCATCAAATTCTAGGTCAGGTGTGATCAATGACGCTTCTCCAACTTCAAACAATCCTACTGGTAACATACATCTCTCACCATACAAGCCTTCAAACGACGCCATCTTAATTCTTGAATGGTAACTATTGTTGTAAGTATATTCAATAAGAGAGAGGTGATCATATTAACTACCTTTAAAATCTAACATACAAGCCCTTAGCATGTCTTCTAGGGTTTGAGTGGTCCTGTAGGCTTGCCCATCTATGTGGGGGTGAAAAGCGGTGCTAAGTTTAACTTTAGTACCTACACCTCTTTGAAACGATTTTCAAAAGTGAGAAGTGAATTGACTACCGTGATCCGATATGATAGATAATAGAACTCCACGCAATCTTACCAATACTCGGATATAGATCTTAGCATAGTCCCGACACTATATAAAGTCTTCACTGAGAAAAAGTGGGTTGATTTTGTCATTCCATCCATAATCACCCAAATTGAGTCATATTGCTTCCGGATCCTAGGCACATCTGTGATGAAGTCCATATTTACATCCTTCCACTTCCAAGTGGGAATTTCAATATCTTGGGCTAAATTGCCCAGCCTTTGATGTTCAACTTTTACTAGTTAGAAATTTCAACATTCCACCACATACTTTTCTATGTCTTTCTCATGCCATTTCACCAATACACTTTCCTCAAATCTCTATATGTCTTGGTGGATTCTAAATTACTGGAATACTAAAAATTATGAGCTTTATCTAGCACCTTCTCCCTTAGGCAATCAACATTCGGAACAATTATAGTCGTCCTTGATAATGGAGTACTCCATTTCCCCTTTGAGAGAAAACCTCAATTTTCTTATCAATCACCAATCTTCTTAACTCGACCAATGCATGGTCCATATTTAGTTTTGTTTTAACTCTTCTTACTAAAGACAATTTCGCCCCTTTTTGTACATTTATACCACCATTGTTAGACCCACTTAGCCTCAACACCCAGACAAGCCAAGCGGTGCACCTCTTTGGAAAACTCCTCCTTCCCATTCTCAACATGAACAACGCTACTCATAAACAACTTACTGAGTGCGTCAGCATAACATTAGCTTCACCAGGATGATACATCATATTCATATCATAGTCCTTGAGAAGTTCTAGCCACCTTTTTGCCTTAGATACAAGTCTCTTTGTCTAAACACATACTGAAAAAAATCTATGATCGATAAATATGTCAACGTACACCCTATAGAGGTAATGACGCTAATTCTTCAATGCAAATACCACAACTGCTAGCTCAAGATTATGAGTCAGGTAGTTCCACTCGTACACCTTTAATTTCCTTGAGGCATAGGAAACGACACTCCCTAACCTACACATTAGGCATCACAATAAACCATAAAGTCATATGAATCTTCACTTAATATTATGATAGGAGCTGAAGTAAGTCGATCCTTCAATATTTGGAGACTTTTCTCATATTTATCAGACCATTGGAATTTCACCTTCTTTTGGGTCAAATTAGTCAAAGGCAAAGAAATGGAAGAGAATCCTTCAACAAACCTTCTATAATATCTGGCCAAACCCAAAGAGCTTCTAATTTCGATAGGAGACGATGGTCTGGGCCAATTCTTTAAAATCTCTATATTCTTTGGGTCAACCATGGTACCATAACCCAAAACAATATGGCCCAGAATGCTACCTCTCTCAACCAAAATTCACATTTGCTAAACTTGGCCAAAAATTTGCTTATCCCTCAATTAATGTTTGTAACACAATCCCCGAAGTAATCCTCATATTCCTTCACATCAGGAAAGTAGACTAATATGTCATCTATGAAGACAACCACGAATATATCGAAATACAGGTTGAAGACCCTATTCATCATATTCATAAAAGATGCGGGAGCATTTGTTAATCCAAAAGACATGACCAAAACTTGAAGTGACCATACCGGGTTCTAAACACCATCTTTTGAATGTCACACTCCTTCACTCTCAATTGGTGATACTTGGACCGAAGATCGATCTTGGAGAAGTAGCTCGCGCCTTGGAGTTGATCAAATAGATCATTGATCCTCGAAATGGGGTAGTTTTGATGGTAATCAACACACATCCAAAGTGAACCATCCTTCTTTCTCACAAACAACACGGGAGCACTCCATGGCGATACATTTGGCTTATAAACCCCTTGTCAAGAAAATCCCTCAATTGTTCCTTCAATTCTTTCAACTCCGTCAGGGTCATATGACAAGAAGGTATTAAGATAGGTTGAGCATCGGGTGAGGGATCAACGCCAACATCATTTTCTCTTTTGGGAGGGTTATTGAGTAGGTTATGGAAAAGATATTGGGAATTCATTAACAATAGGTACCAAATAAATAGTAGAAATTTTAGAATCCACATCCCTAAAGCACACAATATGGTACACATACCTTTTATAGATCATTTTTTGAGCCTTCAAACATGAAATGAATTTACCCTTAAACACTAAATTCGCACCCTTCCACTCAAGAATAGGCTCATTAGGGAATTGAAACTTGACCATTAATTGGGGCATATGAAGCATGCAGCCAATACATACTAAGAATGATGTCAAGATCGGTCATATTAAGTTTAACCAGATCACAAGGAATGACTTTGTGCAAGATCGACAAAGGACAATTCCCATAGACTTTCTTTGGGAAGACCAACTCACCAACCGGAGTACAAACCAAGTAGGGCTCTAATAACACTTTTGGAGACACATCAAATCTTATGGCACGGTAGTGAGTAACAAAATAAAAATTTGCACTGAGATCAAGCCATACACATCAAGATCAAATACCCTCAACATACTTATGACCATATCGGGAGACTTCTCTACCTCTTGTTTAGTATATAGGGCATAGAACCGGTTGTTACATGGACCACCTTCTTGATGAGCTTGGGCACCTTGTTGCACTTGCCTTTCTTAAGTCGCTTAACCGCGAGGATGCCTTTCTCTCCCTTTGGTTGGAACAGTAGGACATTCGGTGATCTTGTGCCCCATTTTATCACATCTATAGAAAGCACTCGTATCCCTCTAATATTTTCCACCAGGATTCTTCCCATACTTAGGACACTTAGGAAAAGTAGAACAACTAGCCTTAGCACCTTCACTTTGGACCTTAGGGTTAGGCACCTTATCCTTATCGAAGCTTTGATTAGCAATTTGGAATGACCCTTGACCTTAAGACCTTTGTCCTTGATGGAAATGACCACTACCATCAGACTTAGCATGTGAAAATCCACCTATAAAAGAAGCCCCTTTAGACTCCATCCTCTTCTTCTTGAGCTTCCCATTATCAATTTGCTCGGCATGAGTCATGAGTTGAGGGATATCCATCTCCTTCACAAGCATAACAATTTTGCACTCCATCACCATTAAGTCGAATACGCCCTAAATAAACTTGTTCATGCGGGCCCTAGGACCGACCACTATAGAAGGTGCATAGTTGGATAAATTGGTAAATTTAAAAGCATATTGCCTCACACTCATACTTCCTTATTTAAGATTCATAAACTCCATCACCTTGGCTTCCCTTAACTCAAGTGGGAAGACACGATTAAGAAATATCACTTTGAATACTTCCCAAGCAATACAACCCTCATCAATTCTCTTGGATTCCATTAAGTGAACCATACTTTAGCAACTCCATTGAGTTGGTTGGCCGCCAACTCCATTTTTCCTAGAAGATACCCCATTATCGCCACCAACTTATAAACCTCTTCAACGAACTCTTATGGATCTTCATCTACCTTTGGATCATAGAACTCTGGAGATTCGTCCTTGCAAAGCCCCTCACCCTAGAAGCCGAGGTAGGAGCATTAGGAGGAACAACAACACCTTCGTTGGATTGAGTAGTCATAGCATGGGCTAAGATAGTGATAGCGATGCAGAACTTTGCATTTGTCATTTGGTCAACTGGAGGCATTATTTAAAAACTACAAAGGACAAGCATTAGAGGAAAGGGGTCTTTAGGCACATCTTAGGGCACGATATAGATCATTAAAGAAGTGAAAATTTCCTAAACGTCTCACAGATTCTTATCCATGAATGTGGCGCACTTCACACCCAAGAACAAGACTCTACTTGATGCGGAACGTTGGACTCCCTAGGATACTTCAAAACCTTGTGCTCTAATACTAAGTTTGTCATGGCTCAAACCTAGGGTCTAGGTGCGACATGAAAAAATGAGGACCTCGAAAAAACCTCATCCAAGCCTCTAAGAATTTCATAAGAATACATAAGGAAATTAAGCATCAACATAAGAAAATAAGCGAAAAGTAAGTCTTAAATCCAAATATAAGATAGTAGTCAAGAATTCCCGATTAGAAGGGATTACATCAACTTTGTCCAAAACATGCTTTAACTAGTCTTGACCTTGGTGGGGCCTAGAACTTGCCACTAGCTCATTCTCAACTAAGGGAATATAAAAGTATCTTAACTTGGCAATATAAGAGCATGAGTGAAAGGGCTTATTCCCGAAGCATGGGAACTCGCCAAAATGTCTTCTAATGTGGTGTCCAGATCTAGCCACAACAAAGAGGAGTAAAATCATCATCCGTCCCTACATTATGATATAATGTAGCAAAAAAATATGCATTAGTACATTGGAATGTACTAAGTATGTAGATCACACAAAGTAAAATAAGTAGACATGGATAACATTGGCCAAATATAACATCACAATATAATTTTGAGGGACAATGAAGTGATCATGTAAACGCGCAATGCACATTTTAAAACATAGGTAATAACAAGTTATAAAGCTTATAAAGATAATATACATGTGGGAATAAGACCATAACTGAAATAAGACCATGCGGGCTATTATATGGAATCCTGATATTGCCTTTACATTGAAGAAAGAGGAGTCTACTTGCCAAGGTAGAACTCTAGCCCACTGAATGGGTGTCATGAATCATAATGCTATATGTGGATCCACTCACTAGGTCATATTGGCAACACGAACCTATGATTGCATGTACTTATGAGACTTAAAGACTTTATATAAGGTCCCCTTGGGTCAAGCTCCCACCTCAAGCCTCATTCAATGTTAAGTCAAAATCCACAGAATACATAAACATGAAGCATAATAGTCAACATCATATTTTGTAGCTTATCTTATTCATAATTCCATAATTTGTAAATTAGGAAGGTAAACAAGAAAGCCAATTCAAATCATAAGATTAACCCATTTTCCTAACTTGCGCAACAATGTGGTAAGATCCTTCCATCTTATTGAATTTATATCATAGTAGGGTCTTAGGTCACCCTTCATAATCATAATTATAATCATACTAAAACACTTGTAACCTTCTTCATAGACCATGACTTGAGATGAAAATTTGGGCAAAACATGGATTCATGGTCAATTAACACTACTAAAAATAGGCCGGATAAAAATGACGGAAAAGAAAGCGACGAACAACATCACTATTAAAAGAAACAAACTAAGGGACGTTGCCCATTGCTTTCTTTGTTAAATATGATTTTTTAAATTTTTAATGACCAAAAGCAACGAACAACAACTATATGTCTATCGTATTGTTCGCGGAATTTTTCGGTAAAATTAATTTTTATTTAAGTTTATTTTGTTTATTCAATAATTTGAGACGAACAACTTTGCTTACTCCGTCGCTTTTATTTTAAAAAAATAAAAATTTAATCGCTAAAATTAGATTAAATAATAATATTTTTCTTACTTTTGCGACGGACAACATCGCAATATCCATCACTCTGTTTTTTTAAATTTAAATATTAAAATAGATTTTATTTTTAAAAAATTATAAATTATTTAAAAAAGGGCGACGGACTTAGGGACGCTGTCCATCACCCCTAAAGTAATATACCCCTGCCACAAACTATTTTTTTGTCATTTCACACAGTCTCACTCTCTCAAAAACCCGACCTTCTCTCTCTAAACCATCCACCCTCCACCACCCCTCTCCCACGCACCGCCTCTCGGCCACCAACACCACCCCTGCACCGATAGTCACCCACCCATCCAGTCCAGTACACCTCTCTCTCTCTCTCTCTCTCTCTCTCTTCTCTTTTTCTCTTTTTTGATTTATTAGCCAATATTTAGGATTTTTTATTTTGTAAAATTATAACACCTTGAATTGTTTGTTAATTTAGTTTGCATATGTTGTTGGCATTGTTACATTGTAATATTGATTGTGAATTAGTGATGAACGTTTATGTTTTGATTTTAGGATTTAGTTTGGATTTGGTAATTTGAATTAGTTTGTGATTTGGGTTTTGTTAGTTGGAATTAAAGTGTATTTGAAGTCATTAACTTTGTTGGTTTGAATATTTAAGTGTGAATTTGTGAATGAGGATTTTTGGATTCTAGTTTGAAATGGGTTTTAAATTAGTTTGAGATTTGGATTTTGTTAGTTGGAATTAAAGTGTATTTGAAGTTATCAACATTGTTGGTTTGAATATTTAAGTGTGAATTTGTGAATGCAGATTTTTGAATTCTAGTTTGAATTGGGTTTTCTGAATTAGATTATAAATTTGAGTGTTTGTTAGTTTTAATTGATTTGTTCTTGAAGTTAAAAGTTAGTCTTGGAAGTAGAGAAGGTAGAAGTTAGAAATGTTAAACGTAGAAGTCTTTGATCTTAAATATCATGAATATATTAATGTAATTAGAATTTATATAGAGCTTGTAATGCCAATTAAGTTTGGATTCTAGTTATGAATTGGGTGTATTGAACTTTAATTTAGAATTTCATTTGGTGTGTATATATAAAGTTTGTACTTTAACATAGAAATTTTATATAGTTAAACTTTAATTTAGAAATTTTTGTTGAATATATGTTAAGTTGTGCACTTTGAGTTAGGAAAATCTAGGTTGAATGTCATGAAATACAACTTTAAATAGTGAACTTTAAGTTAAAAAAATTGAATTCTCTATTTTAGATGCTTGTACATTAATTGTACTTTAAATTTAAAAGTTTGTACTTGAACTTAGAAAAATCAAACTTGCATGTATTAACTTTGAACTTTAGAAATTTTGAATCATTGTAGGATATATTCGACCCGTCAAGCTATACGCCCATTGCTACCTACCCGTCAAGCTAATTGGAAAAAGTGAAGGTATTTTTTCTTTCAAAATTTTAATTGTTATATATATTAGATTTTCTTATTCAATGTACAATACTTGCATTTTTCTTAGAGTTCCCATTTTGATTTTTTTTAGCAATGTGTAATTGTTTGTACTTTACCTTTGATTTGATTTAGTTGTTAATTTGATTAATTTGCACTTTCCACTACTTCGACTTGGTTCAATTGTTGTAATTAATTTTTATTTTAGCTTTGATTTTGTTTAGTTTTTTGTATTAATTTACAACTGGAACTTGCAATCTAATTAACTTAGAAAATCGAACTTTTGGACTTTAGAAAACTTTTGAACTTCACATACTAATTGGTTACTTGAATTTAGAGTTTAGAATTAACTTGAACATTAGAAAATTTTAAATTATTTTCGTAAATGAATTGCTTCAAATTTGAATAAATTCTGAACTTTAAATACTTGAACTTTAATTATACTGAATATTTGAAAGTTTACAATTTAACTTAGAAAAATCTAACTTTTGAAGTTTAGAAAATTTGAGTTATTAATATTGTAGGATCGATATAAGTAAATTGTAACACCCCACAACTCTATTCATATGATCCGAAATTTTTCATCGCAAGTATATAAGCTTGAACTTAACGATGCCTTATTTGTCCCTATATCTTAAGGCTCATTCCTATATGTGTGAAGTGTATTAGAAGTCTAATATTTAGTCAAGTTCAAAACCTCCCTACCGGTTAAAATTTTTTTTTGACGGGCGTTTGAAAAGTAATCATTTTGATTCTAAGAATTTTGTTTTTAAACTATTGAATAACTCTTTTCTTCTTCTTCAACCTGAAAACGATAGGTTTAGCATCTCGTTAACTTTCCGACGCCGGCACCGGCGAAACTAACTGATTCTGAGCAATACTATCTCTCTCACACGACATATTCTCCAAGACTTTGGCTCCAAGAATTTTGAAAACTGCCAGCGAGCACCTCCCGGTTTATTCTCCGGCGAAACTGATTCTTCTTCGAAGATACCACTGTCCCGGCGTCCTCTCTCTCTCCGGCGTCTTCTCTCTCGCCGGCGTTAAACTTCATTCTTCTTCCAGATCTGTGAAGATCTGTTAGATTGGCTATTTTCCGGCAAAATTCTTGGGCGTCTTCTTCAGCTTCGGAGAAGACACGATTTCGATCAACATCAGGCAACCAGATTCCGGCAGCGTACAGTTTCCGGCCAAAGGCAGGAAATCCGGCGACCATTTTCCGGCAAAAATCAACCCAGGTTCTATCATTCCTACTTATTATTTACTTCTTGGCTACATTTTATCTTTTTGTGAGTCATTTACTTTCTTTTTCTTGGCTACATTATTTCTTTTGTGAGACCATTTCCTTTATCTCTATTTGCTATTTCTTTTCGTGGCTGCATTGGCTACTGATAATATTTTTCTTTTCTTGCATAGTTTGTTATTAGTGTATCTCATACTTGTTCAGTGCTGAAATTTAGCCCTGTTGTTGTATTTGTTTGTTATTTTATTGGAATGTGATTATCTGACTGATTGTAAGTGGTTAGTGAGAGTAATTAGTAGTTGGTGGCATACGGATCTGATGGTGGAGTAGGGTCATGTCATTGGTTGGGGCCGAGGGTCATAGGTAGGGGTGGTAGGAAGAGCACAGACCTATCTAAATTAAGGGTAGGATCATGGAATATAGGTACACTTACAGGGAAATCCATAGAACTAGCAAAGTGTCTTAAGAGGAGACAAATTAATATAGTGTGTGTTCAGGAGACGAGATGGGTAAGGACTAAAGCTCGGGATGTAGATGGGTTCAAGCTATGGTATTCGGGGGGTTCTAGGGACAGAAATGGTGTAGGTATACTAGTAGATGAGGACCTTAGGGAATATGTGGTGGAGGTTAGGAGGTTTAACGATAGGATGATGTCTATTGAACTGGTGGTGGGTAAGCACATAGTGACTGTAGTTAGTGCCTATGCGCCTCAAGCGGGTTTAGATGAGGAAGTCAAGAGGCTATTTTGGGAAGAATTGGATGAGGTGGTGAGGGGCATACCAGTGACAGAAAAGCTTTTCATTGGGGGAGACTTTAATGGACATATTGGGGCTACTGATTGTGGGTTTGAAGATGTCCATGGAGGCTTTGGTTTTGGGGAAAGGAATGGAGGGGGGACGTCTCTCTTGGATTTTGCTAAAGCATTTGAGTTGGTTATTGCTAACTCATGTTTCCAGAAGAGGGAAAGTCACTTGATAACCTTTCAGAGTGCGGTAGCTAAAACTCAAATTGATTACCTACTTCTACGAAAAGGTGATAGAAGCCTTTGTAAGAATTGCAAAGTTATTCCGAGTGAGAGTATTTCCACTCAACATAGGCTTCTAGTGATGGACTTAGAGATTAAGAGAGAAAAGAAGAGGAAGATTGTTTATGCCCAACCGAGGATTAGATGGGGGGCCTGACTCCTGCCCTCTCGCATGAGATGGAAGAAAAACTGAGAATCTTAGAGGCTTGCAGTAGTGGTGGAGATGTGAATAATATGTGGGACAATACTGCTGGGTGCATTAGAAAGGTGGCTTCTGAGGTTCTAGGGGTTTCAAGGAGAACCTGTGGGGGACGTCGAGGTGATGGTGGTGGAATGAAGAAGTTCAAGACAAAGTAAAAGCTAAGAAGGTGGCCTATACAAAGTGGTTGGAGTGTAGGGAGGAGGATGAAAAACAGAGGCTTAAGGAGATTTATAAGACGGCTAAGTCAGAAGCAAAGAGGGCGGTGACGAGTGCTAAGACAGCAGCGTTTGAGCGCCTATATGAGGAGCTAAGTGATAAAGGCGCGGACAAGCGAATGTATAGGCTTGCTAAAGAGAGAGAAAAGAAAGCTCGCGATTTGGATCAAGTGAAGTGCATCAAGGATGAGAAGGGTGAGGTGTTAGTGGATGTGACTTCCATTAAACAAAGGTGGCAAGCTTACTTTCATAAACTCTTAAATGAAAAAGGAGATAGTAATATTGAGTTGGGCAAGTTGGCACATTCCGAAAGTCACCGAGACTTTGGTTATTGCAGGCGGTTCAGAGTTGAGGAGGTTAGAAGGGCTATTAGTAGGATGAAGAGAGGGAGGGCACTCGGACCGGATGAGATTCCGGTAGATTTTTGAAAGAGTATGGTTAAGGATGGCATAGAGTGGCTGACTAGACTGTTCAATACTATCATGAAGACGGCCAAGATGCCGGATGAATGGAGGAGGAGCACAATGGTCCCACTGTATAAGGACAAAGGTGATATTCAAAACTGTAATAACTACAGGGGTATCAAGTTGTTGAGTCATACTATGAAGGCATGGGAGAGAGTGGTGGAGATGAGGGTGAGAAAAGTAGTTTCTATCTCAGAAAACCAGTTTGGATTCATGCCAGGACGGTCGACTACTGAAGCGATCCACCTTGTTCGGAGATTAGTGGAGAAATACAGGGAAAGTAAGAAGGACCTTCATATGGTGTTCATTGATCTTGAGAAGGCCTATGACAAAGTCCCAAGGGATGTCCTATGGAGGTGTTTGGAGATGAAAGGCGTTCCAATGGCATATATTAGAGTGATAAAGGACATGTACGATGGGGCCATAACTCGGGTAAGAACGGTGGGAGGAGACTCTGAATATTTTCCTATTCAGATGGGACTTCATCAAGGGTCTGTGTTGAGCCCTTTTTTATTTGCCTTGGTGATGGATGAGCTGACGCGATCTATCCAGGAGGAAGTCCCGTGGTGTATGTTGTTTGCAGATGACATAGTACTAATTGATGAGACCCGGACCAGAGTTAATGATAGGTTGGAGGTTTGGAGACACGCTTTGGAGACTAAAGGATTCAAACTGAGCAGGACCAAAACAGAATACTTGGAGTGCAAATTCAGTGTTGCGAGGGATGAAGCAGACATTGATGTGAGACTAGCAGCTCACCTTATCCCCAAGAAGGAAAGCTTTAAGTATCTTGGGTCTATCATCCAGAGCAGTGGGGATATTGACGATGATGTCACTCATCGTATTGGGGCAGCTTGGACAAAGTGGAGGTTGGCCTCTGGAGTATTGTGTGATAAGAAGATACCACCTAAACTCAAAGGTAAGTTCTACAGAATGGTGGTTAGACCATCTTTGTTGTATGGGGTGGAGTGTTGGCCAATAAAAAATGTACATGTTCAGAAGATGCAGGTCGCAGAAATGAGGATGTTAAGTTGGATGTGTGGTCACACCAGGAGTGATAAGATTAGGAACGAGGTCATTCGGGAGAAGCTAGAGGTGGCCCCTGTAGCTGACAAGATGAGGGAAGCGAGACTGCGATGGTTTGGACATGTACAGAGAAGGAGTATCGATGCCCCTGTTAGAAGGTGTGAGAGGCTAGATTTGGGAGCTACTAGGAGGGGTAGAGGTAGACCAAAAAAGTATTGGGGGGAGGTGATTAAATATGATATGGTGAAACTTGATCTCACCAAGGACATGACCTTAGACAGGAAGGAGTGGAGGTCGAGAATTAGAGTAGCAGGATAATAGGGTAGATAGGAAGGAGTGGTAATTGTCTGCCTTTATATGTTATTTATATGTCTTTATATGTTACTATCCTGTATCTACGTATTATCATGTGTTCTTCTTTTTCTTGCCTGTTTATCATATCTAGCTTATTCTGCTGATGGGTTTTTGTGATGAGGGTTTCCAGGAAACAGCCTCTCTATCTGTGTGGTAGTGGTAAGGTCTGCGTACATCTTACCCTCCCCAGACCCCACTTGTGGGATTTCACTGGGTATGTTGTTGTTGTTGTTGTTGTATTATGCAAGGGTCAACTTAAAATGACCATAAATCTTATCCTACAAGAAATTAGATGTCCTATGACCTACCAAATGAGATATAATTGGATTAGCTTTCCAACTCAACTGATTTCATCTCATTTGGAGTTTGAAGTCAAATGTTATAACCATTTTACTGGATACTGCCTGAGCAGAGAGACTTCTCGAAATCCTTTTATGGGCCGTAAATCAAAGTACAACCTGTCTGTTAACTCGTGGGAAAAAGTCCTGAAACTTCATTTTTTGGTTCCAGACTTTACGAATCTATCTAAGGGTTGTAGAACCTTCTACGGGTCGTAGAATGGACTCGTAAAAGTGAACCAGAGACCCCGAAATCGGGCCAAGAGTTTATGGGAAGGTCCCTACGAGCCGTAAATGGGACCATAAACAACATTTGACACTTTTTAAGAAAGGTTATTTTGGCCCTTTCCCACATCTTTAAAGTCTGGGATTCACGTTTTTACACCTAAATAAATTTCTAACATGATTCCTTAATTTCCTTACGCTAAAAACACTCTCCAAACCTAGAACGTAGTTTTCAAGAGAATAAAAGCTAGGGTTTCAAGAGAAGCTAGTGATTTTTCAAAGTTCTTCAAGAAATCTAGTTTTCCTAGGTATGTAAGGCCTTTCAAAGCTATTCTATAATTATTTTAGTATCTTGAACTACCAGTCTCTATCCAAGATCATGTTTATGAGTTGAGATCAAGTTTTCCCCATTGGTAGTTAATTTCATTGAAATACTTGTTCATATATTTTTCTTGATAAAAGTTATGGTCTTTACTAATTTCACTACTAAATTAAGTTATTGAGTCAAGGTTTCATGGTCAAGGTTGCAATTGTAAGAACCCTAGATATTTCATGAATAATTATTATGTCCACGGTTTTGAGTTGAGCTTAGCTAGTACTTAAAGCTTATGTATTTACAAGTATATGAGTAAGAAAATTATATTTTTGAGACACTTTGCATTAATGCAACTTTCAGCCAAAGAAAAGAGACCAGTTGAGAAAAACTAAAGTTGGGCTAAGTCCCAAAAGACTAAAGAGGCATTTTGAGAGCATTTACTCTTAAAGTTATGAGTATAATAAAATTTATTTTAGGAGTAGTATTGAGCACAGATATGAGTGAGAGTAATAATAACTTGAACTCATAAACTACGTAGCCGAAGTAGGATAGGATTGTACCAGTATACAATTCCTCACTTGCCACTGAGATAACCCAATTTCGGGACGGATCCACTCCCCTAGTTTTCACACCTTACCCTAGCAAAGGATGGGACGGTTCTGAAAGCGTGGGCAAGACGATGTATCATCACAATGCTTAAAGTGATAGTTGTCGGTTAGAGAAACTCCCTAAGCTAAAGTATATTTTATCTTCAGATACAAATTGAGTTACATTTATATATGCATTAAATCATATGTTTTACTTATATTGCATTGATGATTTCACTGAGTTACTTTCTGAGTTAAGTTGTTAAGTTAAGCATCCTATCCTGAGTTTTGTTTTGGCTATCTTACATATCGTGCATTCCATGTACCGACCCCTTTAGCATTGCATCATTTTATGATGCAAATTCAGGTAGCCATGTTAGTAGATATTCAGTAAGACAACTTTCAAGTTGCAGTGGGTAAGACCTCCTCATTCTCTGAGGGTTCCAGTTAGTAAGTTTGATTTACTTATTTATTTTATAGTCAGGTAGCTGTGGATCTTGTTACGACACCTATTTTTAGTTTAGTAGAGGCTTCATAGACAGAGTTAGTGAATCAGTCCAGTCTATTCATTTGAATACTTAAAACATTTATAAGTATTTGTATCAAAAGATGTTTAGAGGTTTTACATACAATATAATTGATATTCTTGGCATTTAATCAGATGTTTTGAAGGTTCACATTATAAAGCTTCCATATGTATGCTAAGTCTTCAGTTAAGTGAGTCAGCCAAGCAAGGGTAGGCTTGGGGACCAGTAATGGTTTTCGAGTGCCTGTCACATCCAGGGTATAGGCTTGGGGCGTGACAAACTTGGTATCAAAGCACAGAGTTGAAGTATCCTAGGGTGTATATGAAGTCATGTATATAGAGTCTTGCTTATGGGTGTGTTGTGCACCACACTTATAATCAGGAGGCTACAGGGCATTTAGGAAATGTCTCGCATTCTTTCATACTCTAGAACTGCAATAGAGTTGTGCCATAAGAAACTTATTCTGATTCACGTGCTTCTCAGATCCATTCAAATACCCATCATAATCCAAGTGGTTGAAATAGTCAAGTTCATATTCTTGTTGGTGAGTTACCCTTAGATAAAGCCTTTAGAAAGTAAAGGTACTACATCAGGATTTTCCACCACGCTTGAGAAAAACTGATTAGTGTGCCTAAATCTATTGAGTTGAAAGAATCCATCCTTCATCGTATGATTCGTGCACTTGAGTTGAAGTAAGACATACTATAAGACTCCTTTTTCTAAATCATAAGTTGCAGAATGATCCCAGAGTTAGAAAAACATTGAAATCAAAAGCAATCATGGTTGATTGAGGCATGTAGTTAAGAATTATGTAGTTATGAGATAAGTAATAGGGGTGATAAGTCAAGTCCATTTGATTTTGATCCAAGAGTATTAAGCATCACTTATTTTCTATGTTAAAAGGTAGGGGAGAAGTTGTTAGTTAGTATGAGTTAGAGTATGCTCGAACCAAAGAGGAGTTTATGTTGATGGGTCATTATTTAGTAAAGAGGAAGTATAGGTTGAATAGACGGATATAGTAGCCATGAGTTGATACATCTAAGCTAGGCTTATGATTTTAAAGGAAAGTCCTATGATATTCAAAGAGTGATGGGCTTAACTAGGGAATGATATATAGTGAATGGGTAAGTAGCACCTTGATTTTGAAAGGGAATACAATGAGAAGCTATAACTAGGTAGACTAAGAGATACTGATTGACTACTTTGTAAGGTCTTAGTGGATGAATATTTACTAGTTTCATTTAAAAGCCATAAGTTGGCATAGTATGTGAGCAATTATATCCCCATACATATTTTAGTAATAGACATCAAGCTTAACCTTGAGTTAAGTGTCATGATAAGGGGGATGGCAGCATGAAGGTGATAATGATAGTTTGATATTTGATCTAATAGGTTTGACATGGAGTAAGTAAGGAATTAAGATGTTATCTTGCGATAAATATAAGTGGCACAAGTGTGATACTACGATTCTTAGACAAGAACAATGAATTATGGCTATGTCTTTAAGTAAGGAAGGTTTTAAAAGGTGCACCAAAGAGAGTATATATAGTTAAGATAAGGTTTTAATTAAGTTATGATTTTCTAGGTGTGCCTAGAAGGTATATTCAAGTTATTTTGTGTGAAGTAAGTTAATGTAAGCATTCTTTGTTGTTCGTAAGAGTTTGGATGAAGGTGTCATATATAGAAAATGATGAATCTCATACGTATAGTCAAGTACCTTCCAGTTAGATAGATAGGAAACTTAAGAAAGCGGTGTTAATGTACTAAGAGGGAGGAGTCAGATTACTAAGAGTTAAATAGAGTGGCCTTACAGGCCAATGCAAGTAGCAACTATAAAAAGATTTTTACAGAATAGGGATGAGGTTAAGAGAAGTACCTTAGAAAGAAGTCCTACAAGGAGTCCTAGTACATGCAGTGGGAGAGTTCGTAGACATGAGATTAACAATTCTCTAAGTATTAGAGTGAGATAAATATGGATCAGTTTAAGGAAGGTGGAATAGGTTTATAGTCTTGGAGTGTTAGCCTCAGACTTAAGGGGGAGATGATAAGCTAAGAAGCCAAGTCAAGTGATGAGAATAAGAAAATGGTGTATTCATAAGAATTTCTAATGGTGTATCAATCCACTCCTACTCTTCCTAATTTTCAAACGTCATAATGCTATATTGAGGTCTTTCACATCAGCATGATGTCAATGATCTATGCTCATTCAGACAGATTCACAACTATTCTCAGTTCCCAGAATAAGAGATGAAGATCCTAGTCCATTGATCTCAATCTTACTCTATAAAGTCTTAGATATTAGTTTCATGACATGGATCCATTCATATAAGCACTCAGGTTCCATAGTATGCTCAGTCTCACGAACTTGTGACTTATCCTCAGTGGCTCAAAAAGTATTAATATGCCATACAGACTCCTATAGAAAAAAGTCTCTCAAAGAATCATGCTCTGGATTTATCGCTCTAGCCCTCTAGTGATTCTTGTTAGTTTTGATGGTGATACCAACAGCGGTAGTTGAGTACTGACAGTTAGGAGAAGGTTGATAGCTCTTGTTGTGATAGTAATGATCTGTCATTCCATCTAAGGTGAAGCTGTAAGTGGGAAGAAAGAGTAAGATGAGGTGTTGTTACATAGAGTTAGATGAGAATATTCGTGTTATCTCCTTGTATTAAAGCACGATACGTTGACGGCTAAAAACATAAGAAGGTAGGAGATTCTAAGAAGAGTGGTTACTTAGAGCCCATAGAGTGATTCTAATACTAGGCTTGAATGTGGTGTTTATGACATTAGAATAATGTAGGATGCATTAGATGCATATTGAGTAGGAATCATGGCTTGTCGAATATGGAAGAAGGGAGTAGTACTATTGGGATAAAATTTCTTATAAAGGTATAGAGCATAAACTTTGTTGTTAAGATTTGTATGACTATTTTATGTGTAGTACCCCGCGACTTAGAATTAGGCTTGAACAAAGTAAGAGTATGCAAATAGACTTAGACCTTGATAGAATAGCCATATGTATCCTTATGGGAGCTATATATGAGTTGCAACTAATGAAGTGTTCTATGTATGAAGAAGAGTGTAGTCAAAAAGTGTCGCTAGGATTAAAATCTATCAATCGTATCATTCAAAGTACTGTACTCCTAAACCTATTTCATTCCCAAAGAACCCATGTCCTATGTTGAATAGCTTCAGATAGAGTGTAACTTATGTTTAACCTCATATTTCTTATCTTATATGCCATGCACAAATTTTCAAACTCGTAATATGAATCAGACCTATTCATGTTGGTAGAAAAGTTCATAAGAGAGAAAATAGTAAGGACAAAATCATTCTCTTTCAACGTATTCTCACCTTCATTCGAGGACGAATGATCCCAAGCGGGAGATATCGTAACACCGCAAAACTCTATTCGTACGATTCAAAATTTTTCATCGTAAATATATAATCTTGAAAATAATGATTCCTTATTTTCTCCTATATTTTAAGTCTCATTCCTATATGTGTGAAGTGTATTAGAAGTGGATTAAGTTCATAAGAGACCTATAATACTTAGTCAAGTTCAAAGCCTCCCTACCGGTTAAGTTTTTCACTTTGGATTATGCAAGGGTCAACTTTAAATGACCATAACTCTTAGCACACAAATAATTAGATGTCCCATGAACTATCAAATGAAATCTCTTTGAATTAGCTTTCCAAGGCAACTGATTTCACCTCATTTGAAGTTTAGAATCAAACGTTATGGACATTTTACTGGATACTGCCTGAGCAAAGTGGCTTCTATGAAACCCCTTTACGGGACGTAAATCAAAGTATGACCCATCTTCTAACTCGTGCGAAAAAGTCCTAAAACTTTAATTTTTTGGTTCCAGACTTTACGAACCCATCTACGGGTCGTAGAACCTTCTACGGGTGGTTGAATGGGCTCATAAAAGTGAACCAGAGACCCTAAAATTGGGCCAAAGGTGTACAGGAGGGTCCATATGAGTCGTGGAACGTCTACAGACCGTAATTGACATTTTTACACCTAAATAAATCCCTAAACATGATACCTTAATCTCCTTATGCTCAAAACACTCTCCAAACCTAGAACATAATTTTCAAGAGAATAAAAGCTAGGGATTCAAGAGAAGCTAGTGAATTTTTCAAAGTTCTTCGAGAAATCTAGTTTTTCCAGGTATGTAAGGCCTTTAAAAAGCTATTCTACTATTATTTTAGTATCTTTAACTACTAGTCTCTACCCAAAATCATGTTCATGAGTTGAGATCAAGTTTTTCCCATTACTAGTTAATTTCATTGAAATACTTGTTCATATATTTTTCTTGATAAAGTTATGGTCTTTACTGATTTCACTACTAAATTAAGTTATTAACTCAGTTTAATGATCAAGGTTGCAATTGTAAGAACCCTAGATATTTTATGAAAAGATATTATGTTCATAGTTTTGAGTTGAGTTTAAGCAGTACTTAAAGCTTCTGTATTTACAAGTATCTGAGTAAAAAATTAAAAAAAATTATGTTTTTGAGACACTTTGTATGAATGCTGCAACTTTTAGCCAAAAAGAGACCAGTTGAGAGAAGTTGAGAAAAGCTAAAGTTGGGCTAAGTGCCAAAAGACTAAAGAGGCATTTTGAGAGTTTTTACTCTTAAAGTTATGAACATAATAAAGTTATTTTGGGAGTAGTATTAAGCACCGATATGAGTGAGAGTAATAATAACTTGAACTCATAAACTATGTAGCCGGCGTAGGATAGGATTGTACCAAAAGATAATTCCTCACTTGCCACTAAGATGGCCCGATTTGGGATGGATCCACTTCCCTATTTTTAGTCCCATACCCTGGCAAAGTATGGGATGGCTCTGGCAGCATCGGCAAGACACTGTATCATCACGAAGCTCATAGTGATGGTTGTCGGTTAGAGAAACTCCCCAAGCTAAAGCATATATTATCTTCAGATACAAATTGAGTTACATTTATGTATGCATTAAATCATATATTTTACTTATATTGCATTGATGATTTCATTGAGTTAAGTAAGCATCCTATCCTGAGTTTTTTTTTGGCCATCTTACATACCGTACATTCAACGCACTAACGCTTTTTGCACTGCATCATTTTATGATTCACATTCAGGTACCATGTTAGCAGATGTTTAGTAAGACAACTTTTCAGTTGCAGTTGCTGAGACCTCCTCATTCTCCAAGGGGTCCAGTTAGTTAGTTTGATTTTACTTATTTGTTTTATAGTCGTGGGTCTTGTTATGCACCTATCTTTAGTTTAGTAGAGGCTTCATAGACAGAGTTAGTGAGTAAGTCTAGTCTATTCATTTGAATATTTAAAGAATTTATTAGTATTTGTATCAAAAGATGTTTTGAGGTTTTATATACAATATGGTTGATATTCTTTTCATTTAATCGGATGTTTTGAAGGTTCAGGTTATAAAGCTTCCACATGTATGCTAGGTTTTCAGTTAAGTGAGTCAGCCAGACCAAGGGTATGCTTGGGGACCAGTAATGGTTTCCGAGTGGTGGCCACGTATAGGGTATAGGCTCGAAGCGTGGCATAAACTTTAAGTTGTGAAGCTTAATTTGATGTTGAATATAATTTAAAACTTAAACTTTACATACTAATTGTTTACTTGAATATAGAGTTTAGAATTAACTTGAGATGAAAATTTTAAATTAAGTTCTTAGGAAAATTGCTTCAAATTTGTAATAATTCTCAACTTTTAAACTTGAACTTTAATTATACTTGAAATTTGAAAGTTTACAATTTAACTTAGGAAAATCTAACTTTTGAACTTTAGAAAACTTGAATTATTAAAATTGTTGGATCGATATAAGTGAGCTTTAAGTTGTGAAGTTTAATTTGATGTTGAAAATAATGTGAACTTAAACTTTATATACTAATTGTTTACTTGAATATAGAGTTTAGAATTAACTTGAATTAGGATTTTTAAATTAAGTTCTTAGACGAATTGCTTCAAATTTGTATAAATTCTCAACTTTAAATACTTGAAATTTCAAAGTTTATAATTTAACTTAGAAAAATCTAACTTTTAAACTTTAGAAAACTTGAATTATTAATATTGTTGGATCGATATAAGTAAACTTTAAGTTGTGAAGTTTAATTTGATGTTGAATATAATTTAGAAGTTAAACTTTATATACTTGTTAAATTGAACTTTAGGACTTTATATACTTAGAAAGCACTCTAGAAACTTGAATTATTATTTTAGGATATAAATTGAATTTTAAGTGGTTGTGAACTTTAAGTTGAATAGAATTTAGAACATAAACTTTATATACTTGTTAAATTGAACTTTAGGACTTTAATTTTTAACTTGAATTTTAGATTTTAGAATTAACTTGAACTTTAGGATTTTTAATTTAAGTACTTAGAATATCTTCAAAACTAATATGTATAAATTATTAACATCGAATTGTTAAACTCTAATTATACTTGAATATTTTCTTAGATGGATCATCATTTGTGGATGTGTGATATGTATTGGGAAAATGATGGTGGGTTTAAATCTACATTTATTGACAATGTTAGAAGTTTCATTGATCATGCAATGACACTTGATATTTTTAAGAGAAATCAATTGGTTAGGTGTCCTTACCGTGCAGATAAGCGCCTAAATTTTTTTTATTCTAGATGAAGTTATGGTTCATTTGTATTGTGAGAGATTTAAACCCAAATATTTTGTATGGGTAGATCATGGAGAAATAGATGGACCAAATGGTGAATTTTATAATTCAATACCCGTGGATGAATATAATATGTTTGTACCACATGGTCAAATTAGATTTGAACATGATAGGAATCAACATGATACGTTTCAACATAGTAGAGTTCATAAAATGATTAATGATGCTTTCGGAGTTCAAGGGAGGATGTAACCTGAATAATTTTTTAATGAAGCTCCTAATGAAGAAGCAAGATGCTTCTATGAAGAATTAGAAAAGGCTAGTCGTCCATTATGTGAGGGGAGTCCGCATTCTGCTTTGTCTATTGTCGTTAGATTAATGAATATTAAATCGGATTGGAATGTTCCTCATGGGGCTATGGAATCAATGATTAATCTCTTGGGTGAGTTGGTTATTCCTGAGTTTAACATACACAAGAACTTCTATTAGGCAAAGAAATTGGTTTCCGAATTAGGATTGTCACATCATAGAATTCATTGTTGTATTAATGGATGGATGTTATACTACAAGGATGATAGTGAATTGGAAAATTATAAGTTTTGCAATCATGCTCGTTATAAGAGGACTCCGGCTGGAAAGATGGTTCCAACTATGGCAATGCATTATTTACCTCTTATTTCTAGACTGAAGAGGTTGTATGCATCGATGAGGCCTTACCCACATATGAGATGACATCGTGAATATAGAAGGGCGTAAGGTGTGTTGTCTCATCCATCTAATGGAAAAGCATGGAAGCATTTTGATCATGTATACCCCTACTTTGCTAGACAACCTAGAAATGTTAGATTAGGGTTGAGTACAAATAGTTTCACACTATTTTCTAATTCTGCCTCGCTTTATTCTTGCTGGCCCGTGTTTCTTACTTCATATAATCATCCTCTTGAAATGTGCATGACAATTTGATTCATATTTTTAAGTTGTGTTATTTCGGATCCCCGCAATCCAAAAAGTTTGACTGATATCTGTTACAACCATTGATAGATGAGCTTAAACGTCTATGGTTTGAAGGTGTAGTGACATATGACATATCAACTAAGCAGAATTTTGTTATGCATGCTTGTTTGATGTGGAATATTAATGATTTTCCTGCATATGGTATGTTGTCTGGTTGGATGACTGCTGGAAAGCTTGCTTGTCTTCATTGCATGGAAAAGAGTAAGGCTTTTACCCTATAGCATGATAGGAAAAACTCATAATTTGATTGTCGTCGTCAATTCTTGCCAATGAATCACGAGTTTAGAAATATGAAACATGCATTCAGAATAGGATTGAGAATTATCCCCTACCTCCATCATTGACAGGGCATCAAATATGGGAGAGAGTTTCTCATCTGCCTAAAGTTACAAAGGCTCCAGCACATTCTAGACTTCCTAGATATGGCGTTGAACATAACTGGACCAAACAAAGCATATTTTAGAAGTTATCGTATTGGAAAGATAATCCCCTGAGACATAATCTTGATGTGATGCATATTGAGAAAAATTATTTTGATAATTTTTTCAATATAGTGATGGATGTCAAGGGGAAGACAAAAGACAGCCCAAGAGCTATATTGGACTTAAAGGAATATTGTAGGAGAAGGGAACTGTGGCTGTAGGAACTACCAAATGAAAAAATTGTCAAGCCCAAAGCTAGTTTCTCATTCACAATGGATGAGAAACGTGAAATATGTGAGTGGGTGAAAAGTCATAATTGTCATGTATTTATGAAAACTTTGATTCCTATCGCTTTTAGCAATTTTACCTGAAAGGATATGGAAGCCAATCACAGAGATACGTCTTTTCTTTAAAGATTTATGTTTTGGTCTGTTGTTGGAAAGTAGTTTAGACAAGATGGGGGAAAATATTTCTATTATTACTATAAAGTTGGAGAAAATCTTTCCACGTGACTTCTTCGATGTGGTGGAGCATCTTTAGATTCATCTTGTAAAGAAGTCTGGCTTGGAGGTCCTATTCAAACATAGTGGATGTATCCATTTGAAAGGTAATGATTTTTCTTATATAAGTAATTAATTTTTTGTATAATCTAATCATTAGTTAACATATTTGCATGCATGCATACATAAAAAAAATTGGGGGCTTCAAACAACAAATTAAGCAGAGAGGACAGATTGAAGGATCAATTGTGCAAGCTCATATTACCAGAGAAACTAGTGATTCGTACTCCTTTTACTTTGGGGACGAAGTCCTATATAGGAGTAATATGTCAAATCGTAATGAGGAGGGTAATAGTGATCCTATATTTCCACCTATTTCAATTTTTAATCAAAATGGACGAGGATCTAAAAGGCGTGGAAGACGAAGCCTCACTACTATGGAATATCAACAGCTATGACCCATATTTTGCTTAATCGTCCTAAAATTCAGTCATATCTTGAGTAAGTGTTAAATTATGTTATCTAATTACATAGTAATATATAAGTACTAACTAACACAATTGTATGTGTCAATAATGGCTTGTTTCTCAACACATAGGGCAACGAAGCTATATATACAAGATTTTCAACATTGTTAAAGAGTTATGTGACTGTGAAAGTTTAAACATATTGAATCGATAAGTATGATGTATTCATTTTATACCCAATTATATTATCATTAATACAATTTGTAGGTTTATGATGAATATTCAAATGTCGAACATTCACTATTTGTGAGAGAGATCACACTCGGGCATGATTCGAAAATTCATACACTCCATAAATACTGTGTGAATGGTTTTAAGTTCCAAATTGAGGAAGTTTCTATGTACGAGAAAACCAATAACAGTGGTGTGTGTTCAAGGCAATGTAGACAGTCATGACCATACTATTGAATATTTTTGTGTCATTCAAGAGATTATTGAACTAAGATATTCTGGCTGGCCTAAGAAAAAGATAGTATTGTTTCGGTCTAAGTAGTTTAATCCATCACAAAGAGGTGGACCAGAAACATAACATAATTGAAGTTAAACACACCGGACAATATGCAAGTTTTGATCTGTTTTATCATTGCCTAAAATGTTAAGCAAGTCTATTATGCTCCATCTCTATTGCGTAGAGATAAGGCTTATTGATGGGTCGTTATTAAGATAAAGCATGTGGGAAGAATAGAAATTGAGAATGTACTAGATTGGAATATCAAAATGATGTTGCACTTGTTTAACAACAAGTTAATGTTGAGTTTGAAACCACACTAGAACATCCTCAGCATATACTAGAAGAGGTTTCTGATGATGACCTTGTAATGCTAAATATTGAGGAAGAAGTAAACGAGGAATAGAAATCATTTGAGGAGAAAGAATGGGAGGACAATGAATATGAAACAACTGATGAGGAAGAATGAGAGGATGATGAAAATGAAATAAATGAGGAGGACTAAAGTGATACATTATAACTAGTATGTACATTATTTATTGCATTAACATTAAATTTATTTAAATTTTTTTATATATCATATTATTACTTTACATACAAATGTCATCCGGTGGTGATGGCGATAGACCTCGAGATCATCTTGGGGTAAGCAGTTCTAGTAGGAGCAGGAAGAAAAAGTCTAGTAGGACACCTATTGATCCTGAGGATATCCCAGGAAATATTTCCTCAGCCCCGGATCTCCAGTGCCACACAACTACTACTCCTATCATTCAGGTTGTGCCATTTGGGACTATGGATCCTTGGACTTACCATAGTCAGTTTTAGAGACCATGTGATGTTTCTTCTTTGTCACAGCCCAGGTTCACTTCTTATGACCATACCACCTCGCTACCTGGAGTGACTATTCCATGACCCCACAAATTATCATCTTTGGGTACTCCATCTTCACTCTCCATATCTATCATCCCTGAGACTTAGAGATTCTAGTGCTGAGGCTATCACTCCTCCATTGACTCAACATTATGTGCATCCTTCGGCGTCAGCTTCACCTGCTTGTGTTGCTAGACCCAAGGAAACACCGGTGTCAACCAGTTAGCTCCTGGCCAGCGGGACAAAATTGGGAGAGTTACGATAGAGCCCGATGGAGCCTCGTAAGTTTGTTCTTTTATTTATTTATTTGTTTTATTGCTATATTACTAAAACATTCATGAACTAATATATTTATTATATGTCTTGCAAGTGGCATCCATCGAAGGATGTTGCTAGGGCCCTATAGGAGAGTCTTAGGAGGCTATTTAATGAGCCCTATCACTCTCGGGGAGAGATCCAAATAGAATTCGTGAGACGATCTTTAATGAGTTTAAGGTGTATATGTTTACATGTTTATTTTAAGCGAAGTTCAATATTTATGGTATGTTTTATCTAACTAATTCTCAATCCCTTTTCTTTTCATTTTTCCAAACATTATGTACTTGGAAGGAAAAGCACAATATGGTCATTGCAACCATTTTTGAGAGAAAAGTGCCAGACTATCTAGCTGGCTCAAGAAAGCTCGGGATGATGGAAAACCTTAGGGTTGGTTTTAGCCTCACTTATGTGAAGATTTATGTCAGCATTGGGACTCCAACGAATTCAAAGCTAAGCTTTGTTTGTGCAGGCCCAAAAGGCTAGAGACAATCTAAAGGGTGGCTCTTGCACATCGGAGGTGCAAAGAGTGTTGGGACTATTTTGAGGCAGATGGTAAGATTTTTAAATTTAAAGTTTAAATTCATAATCTTAAATACATTATTTGATTAAATATTATTAATTTTTTATAGGAGAAAGCATTAGAACGTGTTCCATTTCGATATGAGGTTTTTAAGAAGACTCATGTCAGAAAGAAGGATAATGAGTCGGAGCTGGATGAGTGGGTGGAAGAAAGGACCGGACGAGCCTATGTAAGCTTCTTAACACAACTTGTATATATATATATATGTAGAATACTTTTTATTCTAACTTTTATTCTTCATATATATATATATATATATATATATATATATATATATATATTAAGTACTGATTCTAACTCTGAATTATTTTATAATATGCAGCAAGACTACGAGCGGTACATTCGTGAACTTGGAGATGATGTCCAACTTACGCCTTAACAGTCCACTCAAATTTGGACCGCAAAGGTAGTTGGTGGGAGCCACAAAAGTCGTATCTGTGGGATGGGCTCTAGGAATGACATACAACGACTCCAATCAGGTTTAGAAGGTATTGGATCGTCGAGTCAAGTCGAGGCCATTGATCGGATTCAGATGGCTGCCATGTCTTAGAAAATAACAGAACTTACAAGCGCATTAGCAACATCTGAGGCAAGGAGGGCTGAGGAGCAAAGGGCTATGAGTGAAGAAGTTAAACAAATCAGAGAACAAGTCTTCAACCTCGCCCATCGGCCTTCATTGCAACCTTCCACTCTCGATGAATCTGATGAGAGTGATGAATTTGTTGAAAATAGTCCTTAGGTTCCCTTTTATTTCAATTTTAGACAATTTGGAATGTTTTGATAAACTTTGAAACAATTTAAAACATTGTAAATTATGGATTTTATTCGTTTTGAATGTTTAAGTATGGTTACGTATTTTATATGTTGTAATTGTTGTTGCTTGTGTTAGATTGGCTATATTGAAAGAAATTGAATTGGATTCTTAATTGTAGGTGGGCACCAGAAACTGCAGGTTTTTTTTCTACTGTAAAAAAAGAACTATAGAAAAAATGACGGACAAGGTCTCAAAGTCTGTCGCTTTTTTGCCATTTTTAATATGATTCTAGAAAAGCAACGGACGGGACCCCGTATCCTTCGCTTTTTTGAAAAGAATTTAAATAAAATTTTCAGAAAAGCGACAGACAAGGACCCTATATCCGTCACTTTTCTGATTTATTTTTTAAAAACGGACAGGAATCCTATGTCTGTGGCTTTTTAAAAAGAAAACTATAATATTTAGCAAATTGTGATGTCATCCGTCGCAAATTTTGATTATTTAAAATTAATTTAATTATTGTGATGCAATTCGTCACGGCTTATTAATTTAAAAAAAAATTAAAATAAGGGGCAATGGACTACGTCTCAAACAAGCGACGCAGTCCGTCGCTTTTTTAAAAGCGTCGGCCAAAAAGCCGACAGAATGGACTGCGTCACTTTTTCGTCAATTTTGACCAAAAAAACGATGCAGTCCATCGCTTTTCACCTATTTTTTTAATAGTATAAGTTTAAGATCATGGGATCAAGTGAAATTCATGCATAATCATGCAAACTGGAGACAAATCAAATCATAATTAAGAGAACCCATCATAATTTCGTAAGCCCTAAAAGGCAGGTAAGTGAAATTGAAAGTCATGCAATTCACACAATTGATAGTAATGTAAATATAGTTGAATACAGGAATCACGTTTGTAACATAAATTATGCAATTAAGAGTAGAATCATGAAACTCTACAGATTACACTTGAAAATTGAAAGAGGATTAGGTTGGTTTTGGGGTCTCGTGGATGAAATGGATCCATGAGTGAAGACTCACATATCTAGATGAAAAGACCCAAGAAGTTTGGAAGGTATTGACCTTAAATCCCTTAGAAAACTTGGAACCGTAGCTTGCTTCAATGGAGGATCCTTGAGAGAAAAGTTTTCCAAACCACGAGGGCTATCTACGACCCGTACCCCAATCTACGACCGAATCATATTTC
The DNA here is from genome assembly GCA_029948455.1 of Solanum rostratum. NCBI lineage: Eukaryota > Viridiplantae > Streptophyta > Magnoliopsida > Solanales > Solanaceae > Solanum > Solanum rostratum. The sequence goes on from CM057054.1 coordinate 13,310,532, forward strand.
CAGCATTTTAATGTACGAGATGTTACATATTCATGCTTTTATAATAATATAGATAGATTGATATACATAATAATTGAAAAACTTATAATAATTATCTTTAAATTTTTAAAGATTTTGTACACTGATAGTGCACCTAAGGTAAATTTGTTTTAGAAAGAAAGAATACACAACCATTCAAGCTATATCCACAAGGAACGAATTACCTGGACAAAGAAATGATTTAGTCACACAACCATCACAAAGTTTAAACAAGTATCTTCATTGTTCAATGTCTCTGGAAGCATTGTTTGATTCCCTTTCAATATCATCCTCTTGCTTTCTTTACTTCGTTTATTGTACTATTCATCGTTGCTATTATTTTTTTCCATAATTTTTTGTATGCTTCACTTGAAATAAAGATCCATCTAAAAACCTCTCTGCCTACACAAGGTTAAGAAAAGGTTGTGCAGACAGCACCTTCCTAGACCTAAATGTAAAATTACACTAAATATATTATTATTGGGTTTAACCTTTTTCATTTTCAGGGCTTTACCAAAAGTGTGATTTTATTAGTCTCACAGAACAACAATTAATCGAGGACATTCTTATCACAGTCGTAAGTGGGTTTGGATGATATTAGGTATGGGTTGAACTACACTTATATCAATGAGTAAAGATATTATTAGGGCAGAGAATGAACAACGATTCAAATTTCTCTTCCCACATATCTAAAATGGGACACATCAACCAACCTCATACATTAGAAACTATGATACAATTTCTTTTCCTCACTATTGTGTAAAGTTTGCTATTATATACAGTATATTAGAAGATCTTTTCTTTTGATATGTTACAGTATATTAGATCTCTTGGTGTGACTTACAATCATCATTGGTATATGTTCCTTTGTCTTTGCTTAGAGACGAGCTTGATCCTCTGATCTCGATACATGTTCATGTTTGGAGCTAACAATCTGGTGTAGCGGTCAAAATAGAGAAGTTGCTTCATCAGAAGGGCAAATTCGCGAGGAAATTTCAATCCGTAAGATTCACTAACTCTAACCTGCCAAACATTGAAGAACATGGATCAGAAAATAGGGGCTACAAGGACGAGGAGAGAAAAAACTGCATTCTATTTATTTCTTTCATCTGGAAGTACAGAATATATGCAAGCAATAACTCAAAGTGTCCCTTTACGAAAGGAGGAAACTAAGGAATACAAACAAACTGCCAGTATTAAACACATTCTGCATCTAACACCAAAGTGAAAAAAGATTCGAACATCTGTATTGCCAATGTACTAGTTCAGCATTTTGTACGATAAAAGATTTCTAGAACACAAAATGCAACTCTACTGCATTTATTTGACATTCGACAATGGAGATCTAACTAACTGTTCATTTCACATATGATTAGCCTAATATTAGGACATCTTGAGTACCAGAGAAAGAAGAAAAATAGAAGAATATAGGACAGTTCTAGACAAATGGCCTTGTTTTTTAATCATGCAAAACTTAAGATCAAACAGGAAACTGATAGGGTTTCTGACTTCATTAACCTCATAATTTTGAAGCACAAAGCCATGGCTGTGGAAAAGAAAATGTATACATAAATAGTAGGGCTAAAACTGCTTTACCACATCCAGAAATAGTGCGTTCATCTGTCTCTCATCAAATGCTATGTTGGCAGCAACAGTAGTAGCACTTGTACTAGAGTCCCTGGCAGCAGCAACAATGATTTCTGTATCTAAATCCTGTGTAGAAAACACCATAGGTCAGAAATTTATTAGTTGAAGCTCAACTAGTCCAATGAAATCAAAATTTTGTAGCGTGGAATTTCTGGTTCTCCAGGCAGGAGAGCTGCCCATAATGAAGGCAGTATCAATGACTTAAATGATACATCGAAGACTAATAACTATTATTTCCCAGACGGGCTTCCTCTCTCGTCATTTTGCTTGACTAGGATCCAAGAGATGGAAGTTTTATAATACGACATTCATTATATTCGAAACTTCAGTCTATGAATTTACGGTTGACTAGATTCAGGACAAGGTTGACATGATAGAATTCAAACTACCTTGATTTGATTCATTTCGGACTACTTTCTTGCTTATGTCCTTCCATTTGTCCTTTAATAATGGAGCTCTTTGTTTGATACTCATATGTAGCCAATAAACATTGACTAGCTGACCCCAACCCAAGGACAAGTATACAGGAACCTTAAGAGCAGAGAAGTAGCAGCAGCATATAAAACTTTTATCAGAAACTACAGAACTTATGCTGGATTTTATATTTTACCTGAATTGACAAAAATATTTTCTCCAGGTCCCTCGCAAAAGCCTTCGAGTCCACATCCTTTCCAGTAGCACCCATATCAATTAGAGCAGATGCCATGGACTCATAATCTTCAATTGCTATAGATTGCAGAAATACTTCCATAGCAGCCCATGTCTTTGGAGATATACGACCAACAATTCCTGCATAGAAAATCCTTGACCTTTTTTAGTATTTCCATTTGATTGAAAAGATGTTAATAGGGAAGTTTTGACCCAATTGGCCTGCCCATTTTTGATATTTAACTTAAATTATCATGCCTGAACCCCAACCATAGGAAAAAACAAATGTATAGTCTTCACAAGATCAATATAAGTAGTTAATAAATCAAACTAGCTGGTAATAACATTCTCATTGGAAACTAGAGCTAAATAATCTATTCAAGTTCGATCAGGAAAGAGATGGAACACATTTTTCTGAACCTTTGTTAAGAAAAAAACCCATGACGACCAGTCAGCAGTTTCTCAACCAGCAAATGGGTTAGAAATTGCTTTGCCCTCTCAAGTTGATAAACTATTTTCTAGCAAAAGTTGGTGATCCTGAGACTAAATTCCATTTAAAATAGAACTTGCATAAAAAATCAGGTAGATAATTAATACTTCCTCCATCCCAATTTATGCAGCATACTTTCCTTTTAAACTGTTCTAAATAGAATATCATACTTAAAACAATGTAACTTTAATTTTCTCATTTTGTCCGTAAGATGATTTATAAAAGCACAAATGTCTATGAATTGTGTTAGATCACAAGTTTCTACAGTCTTTCCTTCTTAACCTGCATGCCCAGTCAAACACCGGCACATAAATTGGGCAAAGGAAGTATTCAGTAAGAACTGTGTACAAAACTGAGTATCTTACGACATGACAATTTCCACCAATTATTCCTTTTACTAAGTAGAATATCCATTAGGACATAAGTTCCGTTTCTTGTGCATTTTCCTTCTAGCATTCACCTGATAACTATTCTCATGCACTTTCTTTCTCTTAAATGATTGTCATGCTGGCCCTGGTGTCACGGACTTAGACTTTCACTAAGACTTTCCGTGAGGCACTTGTCAACTTGCTCACAAATCTTTCACGATCTTACAAGCACAAGTAAGTCTTATCTTGATCGGTAAGGGAACGCTAGATATAAGAAGACAAGAGGCTTTTAGAAAGAAGACCTGTATTGCTTATGGAAGATTGCTTACAATTTCTAGATAGTTGGCAAAGTGAATGACCCCCTCTATTTATACTACCTACTTGGAGTCAAAGTGTAATTACTATTTATTATACAAGTCCTTCATTGTTTACACTTTAGCCCCTAATCTAGAATACTCCACAATTCTGGATATTTCTAAGGACTTTCAAGTTCTATCTACAAGTCTCTAGAGCCGTCTATAAACCCCTCCAAGACTCTAGATTCTCTTTCCTTCAAGATGATCAAGTGGCGGGGCATGACACTCTCCCCCACCTATGTGGCGACGACCACGGCGCACTGTTGCTGAAGAAACTCCCGTACTTTGTCCTTAAACTGTCACAAGTCTTCATATTTCTCCCATATGGCTTCCTCAGGAGATTGTCCCTTCCAATGGACTAGAAACATGGCAGTGGCTAGTTGTCCCTGTTTCCTCTTGGCTTGGTAGCCCATGATCGCTTCAATGTCCCAATCATGTGAGATGGTGACTGTAATAGGCGCTCAACTCGACTGTCCACGGCTAGGGTCATCCTTTTCCTCATGTTACGGCTTGAGGACGCTCGCATGGAAGACAGGATGAACCTTTAGAGATGGTGGTAGCTCCAATCTGTAAGAGATTTTGCCTACCTCGGCAAGGATCCTGAATGGGCCCTTGTACTTTCGTACTAAATTTTGGTGCATGCCCCGTTATGCCTTGAACTCTATTGGGTTGAACTTTACCAAGACCAAGTCTCCAACCTAATAGTCTGTGCGACAACGCTTGCGGCCGGCAAACTTCTTCATCTTCTTCGCCGCCTTGTCTAAGTATGACTTGGTGGTATCCAACAGCTCCTCAAAACCTTTGGCCATATGATATGCCCCTAAACTCTTGCCCTTGAATACAGCCAGTGTTGAATGTGGAGTTTGTGGTTGTTGGCCTGTGGCTAACTTGAATGGCGTCTACCCCGTGGCCTCACTCCGCTACAAGTTGTATGAGAAGTGGGCTACATCCAGCAACTTTGCTTAATCCTTCTAATGAGAGCTCACAAAGTGCCTGGCATTGCCCCTTTCTGTCTGACCGTCCATCTGTGGATGGAAACTGGTGGAGAAATGTGACTCTGTGCCAAGGATTTCGAACAATTTTCTCCAGAAGTTTCCGGTGAAACGCGGGTCTCGATCGCTTATGATGTGCCTTGGCAACCCCCAATACTTTACCACGTTTTTTAAGAAAAGTTGGGCAGCCTCTTTGGTAGTACAACCTGCTGTGGCGGGCATGAAGCTAGCATACTTTGAGAATTTGTCCACTACAACCATTATCGTTCCGTACCCTTTTGACTTTGGTAGACAAGTGATGAAGTCCATAGTGATGCTTTCCCATGGACGGTCTGCTACTGGCAATGGCTCCAAAAGTCCTCCAGGTTGGCGCTGCTCCGTCTTGTCATGTTGGCATACAAGACAAGTTTGCACATAGCACTCTATAGCATCCCGCATTTGTGGCCAATAGTATATAGCCTCGATTAGAGCCCTCGTACGGCACCCAGGGTGTCATGTCTTTCCTTCATGATTTACCGCCTAATGTTTCCCGTACTTTGACACAGAGACCCTCCGTCAGGTAGTAGGCAAGAGTCTGTCCTCTATCTAGAAGCGTCTTGTGTTGCCTTGAGAGGCCAGCTCCATGAGTTTCTGTGCTTCTAGATCATGCTCCAGGCCATCCTTGATAGCATCTCGGATGTCGCAGTGGGTTGTAGTGATGACAGCCAACTCAGACTTTCTACATAATGCATCTGCGACGTCATTGACCTTGCCCGGCTTATACTCCAACTCGTCGTCAAATTCAGCAAGGAAGTCCTGCCACCTAGACTGCTTCAGGATGAGCTTCCTTTGTGATTGAAAGTAGCTAGTGGCCATATTGTCGGTCTTGACCACGAATTTGGACCCAAGTATGCCTCCATGTGTGCAGGCTATGCACAATACGGGTCATCTCCTTCTCTTGCACCATGTACAGCCGTTCTGTTTCATTCAACTTGTGGCTCTCGAACGCAATAGGGTGTCGTCCTGCATTAACACACCCCCAATGGCATAGTTTGAGGCATCTGTGTGTAGCTCAAGTGTCTTGGAGAAGTCTGGTAGTGCTAGAACCGGCTGCTCTAACACGACAACTTTTAGACCTTCAAACACCTTTGGGCACTTCTTGCTCCAAACCCACGGCTTATTTTTCTTTAACAACTCTGTTAGTAGAGTGGCTTTCAAAGAGTAGCCACCTATGAATCCACGGTAGTAGTTAGCGAGCCTAAGGAAGGATCTAAGCTCCATTACCTTTGTGGGTGTATCCCATTCCTTGATGGCTCGCACCTTAGCCTCATTCTGCACAATTGTCCCTGACATATGATGTGCCCCAAGAAGTGCACCTCATGTTGAGCAAACTCGCACTTCTCCTGCTTGATGTGTAACTCATTCTTCCTGTAGGATTTGGAACACCTTCAAATGCTCCACGTGTTTTTCCAAGGTGTCGCTGTAGATGACTGTCATCCAAGTACACCACCACAAACTCATAGGGATGAAAGATCTTATTCATCAATATGTAGATGGTGGCAGGTGCGTTGGTTAAGCCGAATGGCATCGCCAACAACTCGTATGCTCTGTATCTCGTCACGCATGTTGTCTTCGGCTCGTCCCCTTCTGCTATTGGTACTTGGTAATAGCCCTTCCAGAGATCCACCTTGTTGAAATACTTTCCCTGTCCAAGCCTGTCGAATAGGTCGATAATAAGCAGGATGGGGTACTTAATTTTCACGATCACCTTGTTGAGCGCCCAATAGTCTATACATAGGCGCAGTGTTCCATCCTTCTTCTGAAATAGCACCAACGTTCCTTAGGGTGCTTTGGATGGACGAATATGGCCAGCCTCGAGGAGCTCATTTAGCTACTTCCTTAGCTCCTCTAATTCAAGTGGTGCCATGTTGTAGGGTGGACAGGCGAGTGGCCTGGCTCTTGGCTATAGCTCAATCTTGTGGTCCACCTCTCGCCTTGAAGGCAAGTGTCTTGGCAGCTTTTCAGGCATCACATCTTTGTTCTCTTCTAGCACCTTCTCTATGCAGGGTGGCAAGGTCTCTTTGGCACCATCTCCTTCACACAAACTCGTGATGGTGGCCAAGAATGTCGGCTCCCCTTTCTTCAGGCCCTTCACGATCTGCATGGCCGATAAACGGGCTAGGCTTTCCGACTTTGATACCTAGACTAGAGGCACCATGCAAGACCCTTCTCGTTCCATGACTAGTAGTTGTTGGAGGTAGGGGTCGATCATTGTGTGGCACCTTTGGAAGAATTCTGCCCAAGAATGATATTGAAAATGTCCAAGGGGGCAACAATAAAGTTAGTCTTACCTTGCCACTTGCCTAATGCGATGTCTGCTCAACCCACACATAGGAGTTGGTGGGGCATTGATTGTCTTAAGGCATGTGTCACTCGGACTGTAGCTTAGCCCCAACTTTGCTGTCGCTGACTTGGTCATGATGTTCGCCTTCGCTCCTGTGTCTAACATGGCACGGGATGGTTTTCCGTCTATGACTATGTCCACATACTATGTTGGGTAGTTCTCCCGCTTCCCTAGTAACTTGGCGATGGCACCGCATAACCCAATCATGCCCACTTAGGTGGTGCTCGAGCTTCCCCCTTGGTCTTGCGTCTCTTTCTCCTTGTGCTCTCGCAGTATGGCACCAAGGTTCTTCATTTGCGGGCACCTGGCATAGCCATGTGGGCCTCCACATATGTAACAGCCGCTTCCTTCGACGATTGCTCCTTAGCATAGCCCTGACGTCCGAACTTTTTGCCGTTGACTCTATCTTGGCTCTTGGGTGGGTGTCGCTCCTTGCTTTTGCCATGATCTCCCCCAACTTTGGCATGACTACTCTTTGCTTCCTTTGCCTTGCTCTTATCATGATTAAAGTCGGTCAGGGCTTCCGCTTGGGTGATGGCCTCATCGATGGTGGTTACTTGTCTGTGCTCCAACTCCGTCCTGGCCCAATTTCGCAGGTCGTCCGTGAAGTGGAACATCATATCTTCATCAGTGAGGTTGGGGATCAAGAGCATGAGGGTGGTGAATTCCTTCACGTACGCCCTTATGTTACCCATCTGCTGTAGCTCCTTGAACTTACGCTTCGCCTCATAGATGATGTTGTTCGAGAAAAAGGCCTTCTTGAACTCATTCCTGAACTGCTCCCATGTCCTGATGGTGCATAGCCCTTTCCCTCTCTCCGATTCCTTGCATTTCCACCATAGCATGGCCATCTCCATCAGGTACAGCACGACTGTGTTGATCTTGGTCTTATCATTCTACCTTGTTGCACTTGAAGTAGTTTTCCAAATGCCATGCCAGGTGGCTTGAGAGCCTCGATCCTGGCCTCCCTTTCTCCAGTAGACACAGCATATCTCCCTTCCTCCATGCCTTCCTCAAGTGCCTTCACCCCTGGCACTCGTGGCCTCTATCTTGTTTAGCGCATCCACGAGCCGACACTCCAAGGAAGTGATAGCTTCTTTCACCTCATACTCCGTAGCCTTACGGCCGTCCAATTCCTTCCGGATGCTGTCGTTTTCCTCAAGGGTGAACTCCTCCAAGGTCTTGAACTTGCCGTTGAACTAGTTCAAGCGTTTGCCTAGGATCTCCATCGCTTGTTGGTAGTATCCACTCTTGTGATCCACTCCATACCGCGCGTGACATCTACGGGTTCCTCACCTCGATCATTGTCAATCAACTCAGTGGCCGAGAGTGAGTAAGATGTTAGGACATCGCTTGGCGTAGGTTCAATCAACAACTCCACATTCCTCTTAGAGTTCTTCTTGCCCTTTCGTGATTTCTTTCCAACATCCGGCCTAACATTGGTGGCGTTGATGGTGTTAAAGTCTCCCTCACTTGCCATATTCCCTTAGTAGAAACCTGCTTTGATACCACGTTGTCATGGACTGAGACTTTCACTAAAACTTCCGTGAGGCACTTGTCAACTTGCTCATGAATCTTTCACGATCTTACAAACACAAGTAAGCCTATTTATAGTGATCGCTAGATATGAGAATACAAGAGAGCTTTTTAGAAAGAAGACTTGTATTGTTTATGGAAGATTGCTTACAATTTCTAGATGGTTGGCAAAGTGAATGACCCCCTCTATTTTTACTACCTACTTGGAGTCAAAGTGTAATTAATATTTACTATACAAATCCCTCGCTATCTATGCTTTAGTCCCTTATCCATAATACTCCACAATTCTAGATATTTCTAAGTACTTTCAAGTTCTATCTACAAGTCTCTAGAGCCTTCCATAAACCCCTCCAAAACTCTAGATTCTCTCCCCTTCAAGATGGTCAAGTGGCGGGCCATGACACTGGGCTCAGACTAACAAGAAAAAAAGTATATATATGAAGAAAAACACAATATGAAGCAGCTGACCCCAGTTATCCACTGTCCACACAAACATTTGGCCTACTTAGTAGCCAAAAGAGACCCAGAAGGATGGAAAGAGAAAAGATGTGTGCATACCGAAGTCAAGGAACCCAATACGCCCATCACGTAGTTGCCACAAATTGCCAGCATGTACATCAGCATGGAAAGATTCACAGGCGAGCAGACTTCCAAACCTACATATGGGCCAAGGAAATCAAACTCTACTGGTCAGAGTAAGTCAGTAAACTGAACATAAAAGCCAAATAGACTAAAACAAGATCAGAAATCTCACCAAACATTTAGGGCAGTAATAAGACTGGTCTCAGGACTGGAAACCAGTGACTTAATAGAGTCTAAGTCTGTCAAAGGTACCCCATATAGCCTCTCCATTGTCAGAACACGCTTAGTACTGTATTGACGGTAGACTTTTGGGGCAGTGGCCTGACTAGTAAGTCCCATGGCTTCTAAGTACCTCCTAAATGACTCAATATTTGTAGCCTCCTTGTTGAAGTCAACTTCTTCTAGCATTGATTCTCGTATGTCTTTGACAATAGCAACCTGTATAAAAGTTGCATATAAGGAAACAATTTGGGACAAGAAGTAAAAATATTGTTTCTATGGAAACATGCAAGTTCACTACAACTAGTCACCAAATTTGAAATAGAGAAGCAATATATAAGAATTAAAAGTACCAAAAAAAAAAAGCGAGAGAGAGATGATAATTTGAAAAATAGAATGAATGAAAGAGACACAACAGGTCCACAGCTTCTACCTTTTGGCAAAATCTATATAACATTGCAATCTGACAACATATAATCTGACCAGCGGAAAGGACTTCCATTGGAAAAAGTTTAAATTTCAGTTATGGTGTTAGAGATGCAAGAAACCCATTACTTTATTCTTTCAGGAACCATGGTCTTTCCTTCTGTTGATGAAAAGGCAGGGGCCTGGGGTGGAGGTGGGGGTGGGGGTGGGGTGCTTTTTCTTAAGAATTTGAGGATAAACTTTAATCATTCATAGAAAGTGTAACACCCCCAAGTTTCCTAACTTAGAAGGTCCAAAAAGCCCAGAAAAGTCCCAAAGAAAAATCTGATTCTGCAAAAATCTGACTTACGGACTGTATCTATGGCTCGTAGACGTAGGTTTCATCGAACCTGTTAAGCAGTACCAAACTAAGGCCCATTCCACGAGCTGGGTTCACGAGCCTAGACCAGGTCTAGTAGTCTCCCCGTTCCGAATCAAGCCCGTGTTATCCACGAGAAGGGTTCCACGATCCGTCCTTTTATCTATGACTCGTACTTTTGCTTTCGTAGTCCAAGTCCTACAACATTGTTTCATGTCTGTTTTCCACGGACAGGGTCTACGATCCGTAGTCCTGTGTACGACCCGTACTAGGGGTTTAGTAGTTCTTGAACCCTGAACCCAGGTTCCATGAGTGGCCAGTCTACAAGCTGCAGACTAAACGACAACCCGTAGACGGGGTTACGTAATTTGATCCGATAGTTTTAATGAAGGTCAGTTTCATCTTTTCCCATTCTTTTCTAATCAAACCCCGGACGTTTTGGGATTAAAGTAAACCCCTTATAAAAACCCAATGGTACCTATACCCTCATAATCACTTAAAATACTTTGAGAGCTAATTCAAGAGGAAAAAAAAGTTAGGGTTCAAGTCATTCCATTGAAGCCTTCCAATTCCAAGTAATATTTTCATCTTCCAGGTATGTAAGACTATTATAGCATTGGATTGAGTTCATTCACGCGCCAACGTCTACGGTTCCTTTTTAATTGAGTATTGAGTTGAATAAAAAATCTAGTATTTAAATCCCGATCGAGTTAATTCTTCTTCTGTTGAATTTCATATAATTATGCATTGAAAGTATTTTATTATTCCTCATACTGTTAAAATCATTATTCGTGGTTACTTTCTAGTATTTATATCCCAATCCAGTTAATTCTTCTTCTATTGAATTTCATATAATTATGCATTGAACGTATTTTATTATTTCTCATATTGTTGAAATCATTATTCATGCTTACTTTCTCATGAATTGTAATTAAATTAATGATCATGGCTTTCCCATGCATTGTTTGATGTTAAGATTCATGATTTTTATGCATTAAACGAATAATGCATGTTTTTAAGTAAAGATGATGGTTTTCTATGCATAGACGAAAAAAGTAATTTGAACTAATGTTATATATGTATTTATTGAGTCCAAAGATGAAATTTTTTAGAAAAGAGTTTTGATGAGATGTGCATGACTTTTGAAGCATGTTTTAAATGAAAGAGCATAATGAATTGAGATGAAATTGAATTGATGAAAAGGTCTATTGAGACTTGACGAGATGATTTGAAATGTTTGATAGATATGAGCACATGTTTTGAGAGAAGTATGAACACCGATTTAGGTAAGAGTCGAAAGAATTCGAACCCCATAAACTACATAGCCAACGTAGGACGAGGTCATGCCTCTCTTGTCCCAAAAGAGGACTTTTTATTGGATCCATTGATGTAATGTCCTTTATCCTGGCAAGCTACTGGATGGATGTGACAACAATATTGCTTCGTTGTATCATCACTCGCTCATATGGTGATGGTTCTCGGTTAAAGAAACTCCCTAATGATGATAATTGATTTTGATTTGATTGAGTTTGCATATGTCTGAGACCTTCCCAAAGCATTATTTTATGTTGTTTTAAACTTGCGTATCATATTGAGTTGAGTTAAGCCTTATTCTTGTTAGTGAGCTTTTCTTGAGTTTTGTTCTATTCTCTTGTATGCCATACAATCCATGTATTGATGCCACTTGGCGCTGCATCGTTTTATGATATAGATACAAGTGTTAGAGATCCTCAACAGACACTTCACTGAAGATTTATTCAGTGTCAGATAGTGGTGAGACGTTGCTTTCAGAGGAATCCTTTTTATTTCAGTTTATTTCTTTCTATTGTCTTAAGGTAGCCCTGGACCTGTCTTGGTACCTTCTTACGAGTTGATAGAAGCTTCATAGACTGAGTCAAATAGAGCTAGAGTGGAGTCTGTCTTCCTTTCAGAGTCAATATTGAAAGTGATTGTTATTTATTAAATTGGAATGTTGAGCTTTTTTTTTTTTTGAGAAAAAATTGGAATGTTGAGTTATTTTATTAAAGAAAAATCTTATTATTATTTTATATGATGATTTAAATGCCCACTAGATTATCATCTTTTGATTCCATTGAGTCTTCAACCGATTGAATAAGTGAATTAAACCAAGTAGTTCACTTGGAAACCAACAATGGTTCCTGAGAGCGGGCCATGCCTGGGGTACTCTCTCAAGACGTGAGAGAATGCTAACTAGAGTAGAACTTCTAGAGGAAAATAATAATCATATCGACAGCCACAGTAAATTGTTAAAAATTTATATGCATTATACCAGAGATGCACGGCTTAGATCAGGACTCAAAAACTCCAGGATACGTGCAGCAATGTAAATAAAGTTCAGATCTGCCACCAAAATGTCTTCGATTCCAGGTTTCAAAACCTTTATCACTACATCCTCTCCTGTGCCTCTTATTCTTGCACCATGCACCTGGAAATTCAACATAGTTTAGCCATTTAAGAGAGCATATGATAAAACATTTGGAAGAATGGAATCATCAATTGTCATGAATCGCAAGACAAAGGAAAAAATCAGGAACCTGAGCAATTGATGCAGAGGCAAGTGGGGTGGGATCAATATATTCAAACACGGTATCAATTGGTCTTCCTAGTTCCTCACGCAAGATTGTTTGAATCTGTCCATAAGGAACTGCAGGAGCCCGGTCAAAGCAGTACTGGAATTCTTGAACATACTCTGGTGGAAACAATGTGGGTGCGGATGCAATAAACTGCAAATGGCATGGCAATAACGCATAAGTCATGTGTCATTGGCATGTAAATGAAAAGATTATGACAGTAAGTAACATGTTCTTGCTTCATGCTTACCTGACCTAATTTGATATAAGTTGCACCCATGCGTTCAAACAATTTCCTCACATATAGGGGAGATAACAGCCCAAGCTGCAGCTGAGTTGGTAGTCCCGTAGATGAGTTTGCTGTCTAAAAAAGTATAACATAATTAAATTAAAGAAAACGACACCTGTTAAGAGTCTAAATCTATGAAAGAACTTAGTTGTAACAACTCCAATTTCACAATAACGAATATTCAAATATTATAATCACTAAACTCACAATTACAACGGGAAAATAGAACTAACAAAGAAATTGCAAAAAACAATGAACTGGTAAATTAAAGAAACTACTGATGAAGATAACTAGAAAGAGATGAGAAGTTTAGACTCAAAGGGAGGGGATGAGAGGACTAAACATTTTTCTCAACAATTTCCCTTAACTGCTCTTTCTCATCCATCATCCTTATAGCTAGTTGTTAATTGGACATGGGTCCCAAATGATCCTTTGTAAAGGCCTTCCAGTTTTTGTTGCTTCTTCTCGGCCTAATAACTAGTTGTGCAACATTCATGTAGGTATCGACATTGGGCCGAGTCGGATTCATAACAATCTCCCGCCCTCAATAAAAACCTTGTCCTCAAGGTTCGAGTCAAGAACAATGTTAGTAGCGCGCTCCCCACCAATTGTAGCCAAGAGAAAATGTGCAATGTTGGCAAAAGATAGTGTGTGATCTTGTATAATTCTTGCAACAACCACCAACCTAGAAATAACATAAAAGATGGTGTGCTCATTGCCAAAATCCTCGAGTGCAAATGAGCTCTTTCCAAACACAACTATAGTGTAAACTTTAGCACCCATAAATTGTGTAGCACATGTAACAACAATTGCATATGCAAAAGGAGAACACATGACCCAAGAAGCAACCAAGCCACTGATATGTGCCATGTCCGTCAAGAGAAAAACTTTTTGCTTGTTATAGACCTTGCGGAGTGCATAAACTACCAAAAAATAAATATAGACAAAACTACGATTTGGAAACATATTTTCTTGGCCACCACAGAATAGAGGAATATCATGTATACAGGATCAAACGGACGACTTGCAAGGGTGAGAGAAACAACAAAACCTGGTGAGAAATAAGAATAAAGTTGAAGAGCCAAGCTCCAGCCAGAATCATTGTTCGGTGAAAGGCTGTATAGAGCCTTTGTGAAAGTATTGCACATAAAGTAGGACGGAGAACTCAATACCATCCCTTTGTTTTGCCTTTGTGCATCCTTCAACTGGTTCCCATTAACCACTCCCAAATCTTGCACAAAAACATTGCTAACACTATAAATTCAGAGATTTCCAACTTGTCATTGTAAGAATGGAGTTCTTTCATTGGAATGCCACACTCATACTCCATTAAAAAAGATCAAGATGATCCCCAATATGCTCAGTTGCCCATAAACATCTATCAAAATATATGTCATTAAAGGCCTCAAACACCCATTTCAACTCCACCTAACTGCTCCCGATCTGACAATTTTGCGAATAAACAACTCCATATGTTTTTAATTGCTTCAAACACTCTTAACACCTCCACATTGTCTGTAGAGCCTGTGACATCCCAGAATTTGGAAATAATTCCTGGATCCCAAACATAAAGATCAATCTCAGGTTGTTGAGCCAATAAATAACAATGAGTTGTTACCTTGATACCAAAAACCCTATCATCACCGTCAACCTTAAATGCCTGGAGTAATATATCAATAATATCTACACCACCAATTTTATATTCAATTATTTCACTAATGTAGGAATTCACACACCATAGCCATCCAGGATTCCACACAACGGTCAGATAGTACGAGTATGTATAAAATATGTCACCAAGTCCTAGTATGTAGCCTTCCACTAGATTGCCAGTAACAACTATGATGTACCTTGAACGTGGCTTGCCAACATTTTGCGCAAGTTGTGAGCAATCCATTTTCAAGCTGTGTTTGAGCTGACAAGTATGTTGCCCAGTGTCAAACCAATAGCAAGTGGGTGAGTCATTTTTCAAGCTCACACACAATGTTAGATCCCCAAAATTATCAGCCATCAAGGGCAATGAGGGCTGGACGAACAGGCATGGGAAAAACTCAACAAACACATCATCTTCAGTAGGAATGATAAGTGAAGTCTCTCCCTCGTTCTTGTCCTCATTTTTAACAACAACAATGTAGTCATTGGCTGCATCACTCTGTATGACAGAATATTCAGGATCAGTAGGAAAAATGTATTTCAATAGTATCTTTGGTCATCATACGCACTTTGTGTGGTTCCAGTATGGCACTTTTAGACCCATCGGAAAATTCATCAAACACCAGGCCTGCATTACTTTGGCATTCTGGTCGCTGACCATAATATTGCGTTAAACGTGAGTTAGTTATGTTGCTCCATTGTGGATGAGCATATGTGTGGCCTGGAAAGAGTACATCTGGCTCATGGAAGCTAGACGACATATCTTCACAGCAATTTTGGTACTCAGTCACGTATGTTACCTGCCTGAGATTGGTGACTCTCCCTCCCATGGACTCAAGTCCTTTCCGTTCAAATCTAATTCTCACCTTAGCAGCAAAATGCGGCCAATCAATTAATTGATTGTTCCTAAATAACGAACTCTACCATTCTGATACTTCACCATCAAGGTAGAGCGTTGCCACATTAAGCTTCTGATCTTCCTCAATTTTATAGAAATCGAAATAATGCGCTACTTGAATTATCCATGCCTCCGGATTCGCCTCGAAACTGCCATAATTTGATGTCCATAACTGTGTTTTTGGGTTCAAAAGATGTCATATCCTTTTTCCCCCAAAACATCCATCAACATCGATCGAAATTCAGCGAGATCTTTAGAGATAGGATCCTTCATTACTTGTATTGGATCACGAATTGAATCATTAATGAAAGCCTCGAGTACTTTTTGGTCCTCCATCAAAGAGACCTCTGGATGAAAGCACCAATGTAACAACTCCAATTTCGCAATAAGGAATATTCAGATATTATAATCACTATACTCACAATTACAATGGGAAAATAGAACTAACAAAGAAATTGCAGAACAACAATGGACTATTAAAATAAAGAAACTATTGAAGAAGATAACTAGAAGGAGATGAGAAGTTTCGACTCAACGAAAGGGGATGAGAAGACTAGACATTTTTCTCAACAATTTTCCTTGGACTGCTCTTTCTCATCCGTCATCCTTATAGCTATTGTTAATTGGGCATGGGTCCCAAATCAGCCTTTGCAAAGGCCTTCTAGTTTTGTTGCTTCTTCTCAGCCCAATAACTAGTTGTGTGACATTTGTGTAGGTATCGGCTGAGTCTGGTTCATAACATTAGTGAATTCGATTATTTTATTGGAAAAGATAAGTCAAAGAGAACAAGCAAAACAGCTTTTTTGCCTTTTCGTTGTGGAGTGGGGTGCTTTAGATCAACGGATATCTGGTAACTCTATCCCTCCCCTCCCCTCCCCCCCCCCCCCCCCCGAAGCTCAAGGTGTTTGACTAAATAAGCTCTGCAATAGAAATGACTACCACCGAAGCTGGTCTATGATTTTACCACACTTGCAAAATTTCATTTTATACATTTATAAGTAATTTAATTAAGAACATCATGAACCTTAATGGGACTTGGGAAACAACATACATTCAACTGTGAAGATGTGAAGTACTTTAAATTGTTGATAATACAAAACCACACCATAAAATTTTCTTATTAGTTACTTATAAAAATTGTTTTTTATTGACATAGTATTAGCACGTAGAAGCTGTTACCTTAGATACATCTTGCAACCACTCAGTGCCTACTCCAACTACAGCTTGGACACCCTGAGCTAACCTTAATGCTCCACGAGGACCTGTGCTTAGAGTTGTTTGGACAATATCCTCCACAAGTTTGGGCAAAATCTCTAGACGATCTACCAGATAAAAAAATAGCTTGAGTTAAGCTCACAATCACAAACTATATTTCTTCGTTTTAGGACATGAAACAGCTTAAGCACCTTGAAGACGAGAAGTAAATACATCCTGTGCTTGTGAATAACGAGCAAGAATTCGCAAAACATTGGGACGATTACGATAAGCAGTGTTTGTTGGTCTAACAATCGGCAACTGCAAAAATAAAATGAAATTTGATTCAAGATTCAAAAGACCCACATACTAAATTAGTATTACCTGAGAGTGAGAGAGGAGTGGTAAGCGGCCGCCCCTCAACACTGTAACAACGGCCATTTTTCTCAAACGAAGGAAACAAGAAATATGCTCGACCACTACTCTGTTTCTCAGTTTTGGTCAATCTCGGACGGAAACACTCAAAGATACATAGTAGGCCACGTACTACATGCTTTTCTGTAATTAAATATACCACGCTTTTTCTAATTATACTAGTTTCTTTACACGTTATGAATTATAATTTTTATAAATACTTTTAATAGTAAGTAAAAATTTCTAGTAAATAATTATATGTGAAAAACTAATTATCTATCAACTGGCTAACATTTTACAAAGTTGATAGTATGAATTATATATGCCTTGAGGGGAAAATCAAATTTTGTGGATGCTTTAGCTAAATGGAGTTGTACAAAGGATGACAAAAAATTTCTTAATATTAATGAGCTCTTCAAAGAAGTTACTGGTTTTTACAAACTCGATCGAATTTAGATGCCTTCATCTAGACAAAGGAATTAAGTTATTCTTAGAAACTTTTTCACTTGAGATTATGTAATTTGTAGTATAATTATAGTTAATTCTTATTCCTTTTCTGTATCCACCAATATTTTAATTTTCTTATAGTACAAGCGATTTTTTATTATTGTGTCAAGATCAGTGTTTATGTCCCTTTCCTATTTGTAATTTGTTAATGCATTTTATATAAATGGTAGGAAGTCTTGGGGCTTTTTTCTGATAATATACCTAATGTGGCAAAAGATCATTAGGCACTAAAGTACAACAATAATAATGTATCGAACAAAATCTCACATATAAGGGTCTGAGATGGATAGAGCGTATGCGTACCTTGTTATTAACATATGGAGATAGCGAAGTACCATTAAGATAGTCATTATTCTATTAACATTTTTGTGTTCACGTCTATAAGTAATGGTGAATCAAAATAAATTTTAAAAAATTAAGAAGAGTTGAACTAAAAAATAATAAAAGTAGATGATGTAGAAATGATAGTCTTGAAATAGATGTTCCATTAGAATAACATAACATAAAAATTGGAAATGAATAAAATAAAACAAAAAATAAAAATCATCAAACCAAAGAAGTAGATAAAATTTATACTTAACAAAAACAAAAAATCAATTGCACCACATCATAGTATGAATTATGCAACACCCCCTAATTTTTTCCACCTAGTCTGAGAAGATATACAGAGAAAACTGAGAAAAAGCCACTGAAAGAGAGTCCATGAGAGCCATCTATGGCCCGTAGAGAGATCTACGGCCCGTAGACGAGTTCTTGTAAACACCCCCCCCCCCAAATGACTTGGTAGAATTTTCTAAGTCTGAGCCCCACATACGAGACCACCTACGGCCTGTAAAGTGTTCCATGACCAGTAAAGTGGTTCTGTGAATTGATGGTCCAAAAATCAACTTTTTAGTATCTTGAATTATGAATTATCAGACGGCTCGTAAACACATTTTATGGCTCGTAGAAGAGATTTCATGTCAAGTTCCAGTAACTCAAATTTCAAGACCCCTTATTTACGAGAAGTAGTTTACGGCCCGTAGACGGGGTCTCATAGACCTAGTTGATTATTGTAAGAGGGGTATTTTTGTCTATTCCTATCCCTTTTAGTTAATCCCATGGACGTTTTGGACTTAGTTAAAGTCCTAAAACAAAACCCTAAGTATATTTTTACCATTCTTCACGCTTAGGGATTTCTTGAGGAACACCAGAAGAGGGAGAAGAGCGAGGGTTTCAATTCAAGCATGAGGGTCGACCGTAGATTGATTGTTTCTTCTATTCCCAGGTATGTAAGGCTAACCAAAACATGGATTTTGTTCTTCCATGTGACCCATAACCCGGATTGATGGTGATATGAGAAAATTGACTCTTCCATGAATGTTTCTTGAAGGTCGTTTCTTAAATTCTAATGTATTTCGATATAATCTTGCATGAATTACTGTTTTATGAATTAAATGCTTGAATTATATGATTTTTCATACTACATGAACCCTAGCATGATTTCTTATTATTTTTTACATATTTTACTTACATTAGCATGCATGAGCATAATTTGAGCTTACAGAGTCTATGAAATCCCTAAATGCTTTAATTTTATGATTGTTCTCCTAAATCCCATGAGTTAGAATGATGCATGATTGAGTCCTTATCCGTCAGGAACTGAGCCTGAAAATGTTGTAATTAAAAAGGTTGATAGTTGATGTGGTGAGTTTAGTTGATGAATGTCCAATGAGACTAGATGAATGAGTTAACCATAGGGTTGATGTCTTATGAGGATATTGAGTCTTGGGAGGTGTATTGAGCAAGTAAGAGAAAGTCCAAATCAAACTCAATAACTAGTAGCCGGCGTAGGAGAGGATTGAACCGTAAAACTGGATGTTTCCTATTGTACCAAAATGAGGACTTGATGTTAGTGACTTTGGATCCATTGATGAGATGTCCCATACTCCCAACTAGGTATTGGATGGATGTGGCAACGACATAGTCGTTGTATCATCACTGGCTCATAGGTGGTGGTTCTCGGTTAGAGAAACTCCAAATAGGCCTTGATAGTACCATGAGTGGATGATGAGACGTAGATGAAAGATGAGTAGTCATTGTCTAAACTGTATTCTTACTTTAGACTCTTGACATGATGATTGAGTTTCCTATTTCTTTAGTTGATGTTATTCTTCCTTTACATGTTTCTTTCTGCCATTTTACATACTCTTACATTCTACGTACTAACGTCCATTTGGGCCTACATCTTTTCATGATGCAGAGACAGATACTAGTAGTCATCAGCAGGCGCCCCATTGAGCACCTATTCGCTTTCAGTTGATTGGTGATCCTCCCCTACTCTCGGAGGACATTATGTTTCTATTCTAGCTTTGAGTTTAGACATATATTATTTTATATGGAGGTAGCCATGGGCCTGTCATTGGCACCATTTAGTCAGATGTTTTAAAGGCTTTATAGACTAGATTGTTGATCTGATTGGATGTTATTATTGACCAGTTTCTTTCACACTAGTCTTATAGTTAATTAGCCTTTGGCCCTTGTATTATCAGTTGTCATTGCTTCTCATTGGGCATTCTTAATCACTGATGTCTTTTGCTACTAGAATATGATTGACCAAATGTGATGAGGCTGAGTGGTTCGCTTGGGGACTAGCGATAGTCTTTGAGTGTCAGCCACGCCAAAGGTACCTTCCTGGGGCGTGACAAACTTGGCATCAGAGCACAGAGTCCAAAAGTCCTAGGGAGTTTATGAAGTCGTGTCCAGGAGAGTCTTATTTATGGGTGTGTTGTGCACCACACTTCATAACCAGGAGGCTATAGGACATTAGGAATTATTTCACTTCCTTGTATTCTGAGTTCGTGCAACAGAGTTAAAAACTCTACAAAGCTCTTTTCTAATTCATGTGTTACGTGCTTGCAGATCATGTATCCAAAATATACTGAGACCCATAGGGATACTTCAGCCAGCAATGTTAGGAATCCCACTTCGGAGGTGCCTACTTAGATAGAAACAAGGGGTCGAGGTCGACCAACTAGAGCCACTGATGTTCCACGGACACCTATTGCTCCACCTGCTCCTACCACAGAGGCAGACTTCAGAGGAACTATCACCATGCTCACTTAATTGGTAGCTGCTCAGAGTGGGAATCGGAGTTCATAGACTCCAGTTCTAACTCACAAGAGCCAAAATCTGTCACCAGATTGAGAGATTTCTTGAGGATGAACCCACCAATTTTTACTGGATCAAAGGTTGAGGAATACCCCTAGAACTTCATTGATGAGATGTGGAAAGTGTTGAAAGCTATGCATGTGACTGAGATAGAGGGAGTTGAACTTGCTTCCTATCAACTCAAGGATGTGGAAAATGTCTGGTACAATCAATGGGAAGAAAGTTGAGGTGAGGATGCTGAACCTACCATTTGGGATGACTTTGAGGGTGCCTTTCTTGATCACTTCTTTCCATGAGAGTTCAAGGAAGCGAAGGTAGAGGAGTTTGTTAGCTTAAAGTAAGAAGAGATGACTGTCGAAGAATATAGCCTCAAATTTATACAGCTATCCAGATATGCTTTAGAGATGGTCCCTGGTGTGAGGTATAAGATGAGAAAGTTTGTATCCGGCTTGGGCAAGCATGTGAAAAAGGAGTGCGGAGCAACATTGTTGATTCTGGACATAGACATCTCTAGGCTTATGGTCTATGCGCAACAATTTGAGGAGGACAAGAAGAGGGATAGAGAGGAGCACTTGAGCAAAAAGGCCAAGTTAGCAAGGCATGAGCCTAGCCAGCATAAGTAAGGTAAGAGGGACATGTCCTATTTTCAAAAGAGGTCTTCAAACTATGCACCATCCTTAGCAAGTGCACCAACTCCGAGTAACAGGAATGATTAGAAGTCTTAGAGCTATCAGAATTTCAAAGCTCAGGGTTCTCAATCCCAAGCTAGTGTGACTCAAGGTTTGAGAGGGAAACCACTATGTGGCAAGTGTGGTAAACTCCATCTAAGTGAGTGGAGTGAGGGCACGAATGCTTGCTGTAGGTGTGGATAAACTGGTCATTTCCATAATGAGTGCCCAATGACGAGGAGGGGTGATGGAGGTAATAAAGCTTAGTCTTCAGCAACACCACATAAAGGTGCAATGACTAACACAAGTAGAGGGATAAACCGTTTGTATGCGATGGGAAATCGACAAGACTAGGAAGTTGCACCAGATGTTGTCACGGGTATGCTTCGAGTCTTTTCATATGATGTGTATGTCTTGCTTGACCTAGGTTCCACTTTATCATTTGTAACTCCATATGTGGCTAGTACATTTGAGATCCTTCCTAAGTGTCTTCTTGAGATTTTTAGTGTTTTTACTCCTACTGGTGAATCCATTCTAGCTGAAAGGATATATAGAGATTGCACGGTGTCTATCTATCGTAGAGATACTTTGGCAGACTTAGTTGAGTTAGAGATGGTCGACTTTGATATCATTCTTGGCATGGATTGGATATACGCCTGTTGTGCTTTTGTTGATTGTAGAACCCAAACTATCAAATTCAAGTTTCCAAATGAGCCTATCATAGAGTGGAAGGGTGATTCTATTACGCCTAAGGGTAAGTTTATTTCCTACCTTAAGGCCAGATTGCTAATCTCAAAGAGATGTATCTATCACCTCGTGCGAGTTAAGGCTGATGATGTAAATTCTTCACCTTTGGGGTCAGTTTCAGTTGTCAATGAGTTTCCTGATGTCTTCCTTGATGATTTTCCTAGAGTTCCTCATGATAGGGAGATTGACTTTGGGATCGATGTTCTCCCCGATATCCAACCTATCTCTATTCCCCTATTTAGAATGGCCCCTACAGAGTTGAAAGAACTGAAAGAGCAGTTGAAAGATCTCTTGCATAAGAGATTTATTAGGCCGAGTGTCCCACCATGGGGTGCTCCGGTCCTTTTCGTGCGAAAGAAAGATGGTTCCCTCAGGATGTGCATAGATTATTGTCAGTTGAATAAGGTGGCCATTAAGAACAAATATCCCCTTACGAGGATTGATGACTTGTTTGATCAAATTTAGGGCGCCACTATTTTCTCTAAGATAGACCTCAGATTGGGCTATCACCAGTTGAAAGTGAGAGAATGTGACATCCCGAAGATGGATTTTCGAACCCAATATAATCACTTTGAGTTTCTAGTAATGTCCTTCAGATTGATAAATGCTCCTGCTGCTTTCGTGGACTTGATGAACAAAGTATTCAGATAATACCTTGACATGTTTATGATCGTGTTCATCGATGATATATTGGTGTACTCGAGAGATGAGGAAGAGCATGTCGATCATCTTTGAATTGTTCTTTAGACCCTCATAGATAAGGAGTTGTATGCCAAATTTTCAAAATGTGAGTTCTGACTTAAATCAGTGTCATTTTTGGGCCATGTTGTCTCGAGTAAAAGGTATTCGAGTGGATATACAGAAGATTGAGTCAGTTAAGAACTGGCCTAAACCCATCTCTCTAACTGATGTAGGAGTTTTCTGGGTTTGACTGGTTACTGCTGTAGATTTGCTGAGGGATTTTCTTCTCTATCCTCGCCATTGACTAAGCCGACTCAAAAGAAAGCTAAGTTTCAGTGGTCCGATGAATGTGAGAAGAGTTTCAAGAGTTGAAAACTAGATTAATGACTGCACCAGTGTTGACTCTACTTGAAAGGACTGGTGATTTTGTGATCTATTATGATACTTCTAGAATGGGATTGGGATGTGTTCTTATGTAGAGAGGTAAGGTCATAGCCTATTCTTCCAGGCAACTCAAGAACCATGAGAGGAACTATCTAACTCATGACTTAGAATTGGATGCGGTGGTGTTTGCACTCAAGATTTGACAGCACTACTTGTATGGAGCACATGTTGATGTATTCACAGACCAGAAGAGCCTATAATACTTCTTCACCCAAAAAGAGCTTAACTTGAGCCAGAGGAGATGGCTTAAGTTGCTCAAAGACTATGGCATAAGAATCCTCTACCATCCAGGTAAAGCTAATATGGTTACTGATGCTCTTAGCAGGTATCCATGGAGAGCACTGCCCATGTGGAGGAAGAGAAAAAGGAGTTGGCCAAAGTTCACCAACTGGCATGCTTAGGAGTTCAACTAGATGAATCTAGTGAAGGTGGAATACTTGTGCATAATGGGTCTACATCATCCCTTGTAGTATAGGTAAAGGAGAAGCAAGATTGAGATCCCGTCTTACACCAATTGAATAAGGAAGAGGTGCATAAGCAGCAAGTGATATTATTCGTGAAAAGGGGAGATGGGATATTGAGATACCCAAAGTAGATTGTGTGTTCCAGACGTTGATGGTGTTCGAGAGAGGATCATGGTAGAGTCCCATAATTCTAGGATATTCCATCAATCCAGGGAATAGACCGAAATGCTCCTCGTAAAATTTAGAAATTTTCAGTTCGGAAAAGGCCCAGTCCGCGACGTGGACTGGTCGCATACTGAGTATTTGCAGAAAACATTTCTGAATGAGTTTTCTCAATCACGTCATAAATTTTCAAAAAAAATAGAAGTGCAGGTCCGCGATAGAGGCGCGACGTGCTCCTGTCGCGCACCAACGTTGTTTTGCGCTTCAGATAGAAAAATTATTTTTTGATCGAGTCTCTCTAAAAATCGACTGAGACCATTTTTCCACTCAATTTTTTGTGCTGATCACAAATCGAGTCTCGGATTTGACATACATGCATTGAAAGATGCGTTACACACATACCCTCCCTCTAGGGGTATTTTGATAATTTTATTGGGTGTTACATCATTTCTCCTTTGGGATCATTCGTCCTCGAATGATGAGTAAAGGTGGATATAAAGGCACGAATAGACTCAAGGCTCACCTCAACACTCAACTCAATCAATCAAACTCTCGACTCTTCCTTGACCTCAATAAATACTACTCAGACTTAAGAATAGAAAGTCACAAGGTAAGGAATTTACCTTCAACACTCTCATCATTTGGGACAAATTGGTGTGGATATTTGGCCTTCATCTCCTCCTCAGCTTCCCATGTGGCTTCTTAAACGAATTGATTTCTCCACAGGACTTTGACTGAGGCTATCTCTTTGTTCCTCGACTTACGAATTTGACGATCAAAGATTTGAATTGAAACCTCTTCGTAAGACAAGCTATCCTTCGCTCCAATGCTATCAACACCGATCACCAAGGCAGGATCTCCCAAGCATTTTTTCAACATCAATACATGGAATACCAGATAGACTCTATCTAACTCGGAAGGCAACTCTAACTCATAAGCAACCTTTCCGTTCCTGTTAACAATCTGATACAGTCCAACATAGCATGGACTCAACTTTCCCTTCTTCCTAAATCTTATGACACCCTTCATAGGTGACACCTTCAAATACACCCAATCATTTACCTCGAACTTTAAATCTCTTCTTCTCACATTAGTATAAAATTTCTGGAGACTCTGGGCGGTCTTCAATCTCTCTCTAATGACCTTGACCTTCTCTATCGATTGGTGGACAAGATTAGGCCCAAACAAATCCACTTCTCCTACCTTAAACCACCCAATCGGTGATCTACATCTCCTCCCATATAAGGCTTCATAGGGAGCCATTTGAATGCTTTCATGATAACTATTGGTATATGCAAATTCAATCAATAGTAGATGATCATCCCAATTTCCCTTGAAATCAAGAATAGAAGCTCTCAACATATCCTCTAATGTTTGAATTGTATGCTCTGCCTGACCATCTGTACGCTCTGCCTAACCATCTGTCTGTGGATGAAAGGTTATGTTCAAGTTCACTTTAGTACCCAATCCTTTCTGGAACAATCTCCAAAATTGGGAGGTAAATTGAGCTCCACTGTCTGAGATGATGGACAAGGGAACTCCATGCAACCTCACAATCTCCTAGATGTACAACTTGGCATACTCCTCCGTGGTGTGGGTTGTCTTAACTACTAAGAAGTGAGCCGATTTAGTCATCCTATCTACAATCACCCATATCGAGTCACGTTGCTTACAAGACCTTAGTAGACCAGTAATGAAGTCCATACTGATCATATCCCACTTCCATTCCGGAATTTCAAAGTTCTGAGCCAATCCACATGGCATTTGATGCTCAACTTTCACTTGCTAGCAATTCAGGCACTTTGAAACAAACTCAACAATATCCCTCTTCATTCCACTCCACCAATAGACTTCTCTCAAGTCGTGATACATCTTGGCAGAGCCAGGATGGATGGAATATCTAGTGTTATGGGCCTCAGCCATGATTCTGTCTCGAATACCATCAACTTTAGGGACACAATCTATTTTGATATCTCAACACTCCATCTCCCACTTTGGAGAAAACTATCACTTTCTGTTTGTGGAAAGCCTCCTTCAATTGGAGTACGATAGGATCTTGTTCTTGGTTTTCTTTCACCTCCACCACTAAGGATGAAACAGACCCATTCTGAATATTAACTTCTCCTTTATTATTTCCTCAAGTTGAACCTCCAATCGAGCCAATCGATGCACTTCCTTGGCTAACTCCTTCTTTCCTTCCTCTACATGGGTTGTGCTACCCAATGACAACCTGCTAAGAGTGTCAGCAACAATGTTAGCTTTACCTGGGTGGTAGAGAATACTCATCTCATAATCCTTGAGAAACTCCAACCATTTCCTCTGTCGCAGGTTGAGCTCTTTCTGACTTAAAACATACTGTAAGCTCTTGTGGTCAGTGAACACATTCACATGCATTCCATACAAGTATTGGCGCCAAATTTAAGTGCAAACACCGCTGCTACCAACTTGAGATCATGGGTTGGATAGTTCCTCTCATGAACCTTGAGTTTCCTGGAAGCATAGGCTATTACCTTCCCTCTCCTTATCAGTACACCTCTTTTCCAACCCTCGAAGCATCACAATAAATTACAAAGTCCTCTATCCCATCGGGTTAGGTAAGGACCGGTGCAGTAGTCAACCTTGTCTTCAACTCTTGGAAACTCTTCTCACATTTATTAGATCACTGAAACTTCACCTTTTTC
This sequence comes from Solanum rostratum, assembly GCA_029948455.1. Classification (NCBI taxonomy): domain Eukaryota; kingdom Viridiplantae; phylum Streptophyta; class Magnoliopsida; order Solanales; family Solanaceae; genus Solanum; species Solanum rostratum. Next base: position 13,337,098 of record CM057054.1, read on the forward strand.
TGAGTCAATTTAGTCAATGGTGCGAATAGGGAAGAAAATTCTTTAACAAACCGCGGTAGTAGACTTCCAACCCCAAGAAACTTCTTATGTCAATCGGAAAGGTCGGTCTAGGCTTGTTCTTAACCGCTTCAATCTTTTGGACATCCACTCGAATACCATCGCTGGAAGCAACATGGCCTAGGAAAGCCGCTAACCTAAGCCAAAACTCACATTTCGAGAATTTTGCATACAACTCATGGTCCTTAAGGGTTTGGAGGACAACACTGAGATGATTAGCATGCTCCTCCTCACTTCTCGAATACACCAAAATATCGTCGATGAACATAATCACAAACATATCAAGATAATGTCTGAATACTCTATTCATCAAGTCCATAAAGGCTGCAGGTGCGTTCGTCAACCCAAAGGACATGACCAAGAAATCAAAATGGCCATATCTAGTCCAAAAGGTTGTCTTTGGAATGTCACATTCCCTCACTTTCAACTGATGGTAGACAATTCTAAGGTTTATCTTTGAGAAACAAGCGGCACCCTGAAGGTGGTCAAACAAATCATCTATCCTTGGTAGAAGATATTTATACTTTATCGTTAACTTGTTCAATTGCCTATAGTCAATACAAATTCTGAAGGACCCAACTCTCTTTTGCACGAATAGGACAGGAGCACCCCAAGGAGAAACACTTGGCCTAATGAAGCCCTTCTCTAGCAAATCTTTCAATTGATCTTTCAACTCAGTTAGGGCCATCGTATAAGGTGGAATAGAAATAGGCTGGGTATCGGGAAGAACATCAATCTCAAAGTCATCTCCTTATCTGGAGGGACTCTAGGCAGATCATGAGGAAACACTTCTAAAAACTTATTAACAATTGGGACTTACTCAAGAGTTGGGGACTCAACATCATCAGATTTCACTCGCACGAGGTGATAGACACAACCTTTGGAAATCAACTTTCTGGCTCTAAGATATAAGATAAACTTTTGTCTAGGTGCAACAAAATCACCCGTTTCACTCTAGAACCAGCTCATTTGAAAATTGGAACTTAACCATTCGGGATCTACAATCAACAGAGGCATAATAGATGTGAAGCCAATACATGCCAAGAGTCAAATGAAAATCAACCATCTTCAACTGAACAAAATCAACAAGTGTATCCCTACGATGGATGGACATTACACAAGCTTTATAGATTCTCTCAGCTCGAATAGGTTCCCCCACTGGAGTAGAAACATCAACGAGTTCAAGAAGACTCTCAGGGGTTTTATCAAATCTACTGGCCACATAATGAGTTACAAATGACAATGTGGCACCCGAATCCATCAAAACATAACAATCAAAAGTAAAGACTCAAATCATACCCGTCATAACATCTGGGGAGTTCTCTTGATCATGGCGACTACCCAAGGCATACAAATAATTTGTTGCTCCTCTTGCGCTTGACGTAGTACCCCTCTGGTTTCCTCTAATTGGCCGGACTGCTGTAGTAGATTGAGCCCAGTTAGCCTACTTTGGACTATCTTTCTGGTAGTGGCCCGCTTGGCCACATTTATAGCACACATCATTTCCATCACGACATCTTCCCAAATGCATTTTGCCACACTTATCACACGGTGGCTTACCTTATGAACCTTGGGCCATACTAGCTTGTGACTGAGGTCTGAATTTCCCACATTTTGAGATCTCTGATCATACCTGCCTCTAGGCATAGGTGCACTAGCTGATGATAGTGCTGGAAATCGGTTGTCATTCCCTTTCCTTCTAACCTCATGTCTGGATGTCTTAACTTTCTTATGCTTGAACTCTTCCTTGTCATGTTGTCTCTCCCTGTTAGCTTGTTGCACAAATGTCATCAGTCGCTCGATGTCCATATCACTCACGAGCATTGCTCCCCTCCCATCTCTCTTAGGTCCTCTATTCAATCCATCAACATACATCCATATTCTTCCCCTCATATCAGCAACCATGTCCGAAGCATAGCGAGATAGTTGCGTGAACTTCAACCCATACTCTTGCACAGTGATAGAGCCCTATTTCAGATTCAGGAACTCTCTCACCTTAGCCTCTCTTCGTTCTCTTGGGAAGAAGCATCCCACGAAGGCTTCTTCGAACATTTCCCAAGTCAAACATGAAGCATCATCCCCTCTACAATTATTCCACTAGTCGAACCACAGTCTGGCCACACCCTTGAGTTGGTAAGTAGCCAGTTCGGCCCTATCAACATCAGCCACATGCATCACTTGGAACAACTTCTCAAGCTCCTCCACATAGTTCTCAGGATCTTATGTGGATGTAGACCCCATGAACTCAAGTGAATTTATCCTAAAAAAATCCTGGACTCTGGAGGTGTCATGAGCATCTTGTCTACCCGCTCCTTGTCTCACAGCAGGTGCTATGAAAGCCTGGGCCAGAGTTTGAATAGCCCGGCATAGCTCAACATTAGAGACCTCATCTTGAGGGGGTTGCTCAACAGGGACAACTTGGTCCATAGGCTCCTCGTGTACTTGAGGCTCAAGTGGGTTAAGATCTTATCTGGCAGGACGTCCCCTTCCTCTGACAGCTCTTCTGGGAGGCATGATATCAATTCTGCAACATGTAAAGCACGAATTAGGAGAGAGCTTTCATAGAGCTTAACTCTATCGCTTGAATTGGAATAAGAAAAAAACTGTATCAATTCCTAATGTCCTATAGCCTCCTGCTTATGAAATGTAGTCGACAACACGCCCATAAAAAGACTCTACCAGACACGACTTCATAGACTCCCTAAGACACTTGAACTCTATGCTCTAATACCAAGTTTGTCACGCCCTAGGAGGGTACCCTTGGCGTTGCCGACACCTAGAGACTATTGCTAGTCCCCAAGCGAACCACTTAGCCTCGTCACATTCGTTCAATCAAATAACTCTACTGAACAACGGAAATAAAAGTAAGTAAAAGGGAACATCTCATTTAGTGTCTCAAAATGATATAGATAATAATAAAGGCTAGTAAAAAGAACTAGCTCATAATCTCAATATCAACGTTCAACCATCGTCTATGAATCATCTATCACTAATCATGTGGTGCCATGATATACCCATAGCAACCCAAATCAAAATATAGGAATAGTCAAATCTAACTCTAAAGCAAGATGAAATAATAATAGTGGATCCTTCGGAGTATGGAAGGCTCACCAATCAGCTGAGAATCTCGGATCTTCAACGGAGTGCCTGTTGACGATCTCTAGTACTTGCCCTGCATCATAACATGATGCAGTCCAAAAGGGACATTAGTATGTGGAATGTACTGGTATGTAAAATAGATGAGCGAAATAGAAATAAGTAGAATAATATGAAACAACATCGACTCAAAACCATCATCAAATTAAATCAAATTGTCAAATGTCTATCTATGCAAGAATAAAGAGTAGACAAGTGACCCATCAACCAATCAACCTCATCAATCAAATCAAACTCATCTCAAAGGAGCTCACCTCCTCTCCTCTCCTCTCATCTCATCTCAACTCAGAGTACTCAAGGTGGGAAATTTATGGGAGTTTCTCTTATCCGACAAAAATCACTTATGATCCAGTGAATGTACAACAATCACGCTGATGTTGCCACAACTGTTCCAAACTTACTAGGTAGGGAACAATTGAAACCAAATTAGCTCACGCAATATGGAGTCAGCCGTCAATAAGTCTGCTATTGCTTTCAGGGACTTCTAACTAAGAGGGAACCACAATATATGTGATGGTTCTAAGCCTCACCTACGTTTGGCAATGTAGTTTGATGAGTTCAAGTCAAACTAACTCTCACTCTTTCGGTGCTCGATACTCCTCCCATGACCCAATGCTCATAAAACCATCAATCCAATCAACTCAAAAGGACTTTGGCCCTATCATCAATCAGTCTCATGGGGGTTTTACCCTCTCACCAGTCAACATCTCATAGGGACTTTAGCCCTCTCATCAATCAACATCTTATAGGGACTTTAGCCTTCTCATCAATCAATCTCATCAATGACTCAAGATTTAGAATAATCATTAGGGAACAATCGAATAGACACATCGGTGGAGTTCATTTATAGAGACTCATAGGACTATCAAATTCTATCAACTCATCATCATTCTTTCATCACAATCACTATCGACAATCTCAACTTAAGGCTTTAGACTCAATTCTTAAGTTTATTATGCATGCTTTCAAAAATAGTCATGTAGGATTTTGCAATTCTTCATGAAAATGTTCAATTTAAGAAAACAAGTTTATGATGATCATCAATATAGAAAAATATATGAATTGAAAATAGATTTTCAAGAAAAACCATCAAGGAATCATGTATGAAGACTCTCCAAATTATCAACTCATCTATAACCATCTATGGGGCACACGAGAGAATAATCCCATGTTTTTAGTTTAGTCTTACATATCTGAGATGAAGTTATCCATCAATCACGTCAAAGATCTCCTCTCAAATTGCTCAACCTCAAGCTCTTCTCCTCTTTCCTCAAGCCCTAGCCTTGTTAGATTATTGGAATAGGACTTAGAATGGGGTTTTAAACCCTTTTTACTTCAAAACAAAATAATTAAATCATGTATAGAGTTTAGGAGGGGTTGGGAATAGACCGGAATGCCCCTCATAAAATTTAGAAATATTTAGTTTGGAAAAGGCCTAGTCTGCAATACAGACTGGTCGCGTACTGCATGTTTTCAGAAAATATATTTTGAACGAGTTTTCTCAATCCCGTCATAAATTTTCAAAAAAAATATAATTGCAGGTCCGCGATAGAGGTGCGACGCACTCCTATCACGCACTAGCACTATTTTACGTTTCTATACAAAAAATTATCTTTTGATCGGGTTACTCTAAAAATCGACCGAGACCATTTTCCCACTCAATTTTTCATGCTGATCACAAATCCAGCCTCAGATTTTTCATATGGGTATTGGAAGATACATTACGTGCATACCCTTTCTCTAGGGGTATTTTGGTAATTTTACCGGGCGTTACAATGTTGCGCAAGTTACACCTCCTTTTTGGAGGATAAAGCGGTCACTGTCAAGAAATAGAACCTAACAAAGGTTAGGATCGAACCCATAGGGAATACGTAGACTCAAGAGAATTCAATGATCTCAATTCAAATGGTTAACCAACTTACTTCCCCGAAAGGGGGAGGGTTCTTGTAATGATCGATGAAAACTACAAATAAACTAACTAACACAAGAGAGAAGTCAATATGGAGAGAAACTAGGGTATTGTGTTCCCCATTATTCCCTAATTCAGTATCATTGGATAACCTAATTCTTTTCTAGTGTATAACATGCAACACGATAAGTTATGTTAACCAAGTGTTTTGGTCAAAGGTGAGAGGTGAATTTCACTATGCGACTTGGCCCATCTCCATAGTATGCATTATTAACCCTTACCTATTACTCCAATACAACCTCCCCATGGCGCAGTTTGGTTGATTAGACGAGAACACATCAATCAAATCTAGTTGATTAATCTTTTTTCCTATTCATTATTGCCTTGGTCCAGTCAGTAACACTAGGCAGGTTCTAATGTTGTCCACCATTAGAAAACATGCAAAACAAAGAGAGTTAATTAATACATGCATATACACCTTTCAAGAATTATGAATTATCCAATTTTACTTTGTTTGTTCTTCATGGTTCCCACAATCCTAGTTGTGAATTTAGCTACTCATGCTTTATGTAGATGGAAGAATTATGGATTGAGAAAATATAATTGAACACTTACACAATAGAATTAAGAATAAGAAAATCCAGCATCAATAAGAATCACAAGCTTAAAGATGAAATTCAAATACAAGTGTTCTCAAAGACTCTCCAAATTGATCTCACTGTTTTCTCTCTTTTTCTATAGTACCAGATGAAAACTTAGCAAAAACTATCGACTCCTTTAAAAAATAACCTAAAAACCTATTTATAATAAGTAAAATACAAGTCCTAATTGAAATAGGATAACTGGTCGGCAAGCCATACGAAAGGGGTTTACAAGCCGAATTGCATTCCACGACCCGTAATCGTGGTCTTGTACTCAATTGCTGGAATTTCGGAATTCGACTCTATGACTCGTAAAGTTATTTACGAACTGTAAAGGTGGTTTCATCTGATGAACTTCAGAAAGTCCCAATCTCTGATCCTCAGGCACGAACCATCATCTACGACTCGTAAACCTTCTACGACTTGTTTGCATGTTCGTAGAATAAACTTCATAAAATAGCCCCTCATTGAAATTGTTCACGAGACCACCCTACGACTCGTAGAATGATCTAAGGCCTGTAAAGGGTCTCGTACAACAATAAAAATAAGCAACTTCTGCACTTTTTCTCAAAATCAAGGCAAACTTGTAATCCTGCAAATATAAATATAAAAACACATAAAATCAACTAACATCACATTGAGAACACACCAAATTCCAAGTTTTAAGCATCAAAAGTGATGGTTTTTGGCAGCACATCAACACACTCAACTTGAAATTATTGCTTGTCCTCAAGCAACAGACTCAATCTAGATAGATAAAATACAGTAACACAGAGACCTATACCCCCATGGCATATATCACATAAATCTTAAAGTCAAGTACCTATACCAACTTTTCAAAACAAGATCAGATAGCTAACTAGCAAACCAATACAAACTAGTGCATGTGACAACACAACTATGACAAGCAAGGTAGTATCAATAATCCACAATTACTGACAAGTCTAGTGCTAACCATACTATGCAAGTGCCCTTACAGAAAGAAGTCCCATATCTGACGCTCAATGATGTTTTATTGCATAACCTTGGGACTATGCCAAATCACTCACTCTCACAAAAAATATTCATGAATCATGCCTAATACCATAGGCTTGCCCCTATACTCATGATTAATACTTTAAACTAACTGAACTAGGATTACTTTAAGACTTTCTAGGAGTGTAACGTAGGCTCTGGGGGCTTTAGTATGACATTATGGGAACCTAGTGACTAAAGGCCCTCCCTGACACTGCGTTTTTCGACACTTTTGCCCTATCAACTCTGTTATTTTCACCTTATTCTACCTTTTTCCTATTTTAAGCGTTTCTAGGTGCTTTCTTTTTATTTTTAGATTTTTGCCTTATTACTACAGTTCATTTTGCTCTTTAGCTCACAACTCAGGTATCATTTGTTTTTTTGCACCCAGTACATGATTACTCTATATTACTAATTCACCCTCTCATTTTTGTGTTTCACCAGTCACCCTCTCATTTAGACTAGTTAGACCAGTTGATTGAGGCCCAGCGTACATTGGACACTAGCTTGATCAAGGATGAAGAGAACCCGGTGGCACTCCAGTGAGCACAACCTCCACCTATGCCTGAGATGTTCGCCCCAGTTCCATGCCTGAGGGTTTAAGACTGCCGCCACCACTGCTACAGTTATTGAGGAGAGGTCTCTACAGCTCGAGGCAGATGAGGAGGCTACATCATCTCAGTCTACTTCTGCAGGCATGGTATATGTGTCCGCCGCATCTATATAGGCCTTGGCACAGAAGTTATCACACGCTGAGTCACAATTGACTCATCTTGTTCATCAGATCAGGCCATGGGTCTGCCAGGCCATTCACTTTGCTTTGATTTTGTGTTTGGGGACAATGCACATCTGTTTCAATAGTGTGTGGGTAGTTATGGTCCTCAATGAAGTCTGGGTAGCTTGGGTCCATAACTACCCCAACTTGTTATCCTAGGGTTTTCTTGCATGTGTTTTTTTCCCCATGGATATTTAATTTCTCTTAAACTGACATGTTTAGGATGTTTAGATAGTATTGTAGCATATAATACCAATACTTGAGACATATAGTATGTTTGTTATGTTTTGTTTGAAAATGATACCAACCAAAAAACTGTTTCTGCAAAACTCTTGGGACTAAGATTTTGCTATCTAGTACAATCGATCATTTATTTTGATTAGTAGTTAGATAGTAACCATGCAAGTTTAGGCGTGTGACAATGTTTGTTGTGATAAGTGAGGATAAATTGGGATAAAAAGCATGATCATGTATGTAGTGCAGTGTGAGTGTGAGCTTAATTTGCTAGATTCATGTATTTTGTCCTAATTCAGAACTTGTCCAATTACTCTAAGTTAGATGGTAGATTAATTGGATTAGGAAAGCATCTTAGGCCATTATTCTTAATAGTCCACTTGGCCTCAACACAAGCAAAAAGCCTAAGTTGAGGGTGACTGGTGAAACACAAAAATGAGAGGGTGAATTAGTAATATAGAGTAATCATGTACTGGGTGCAAAAAAAACAAATGATACCTGAGTTGTGAGCTAAAGAGCAAAATGAACTGTAGTAATAAGGCAAAAATCTAAAAATGAAAAGAAAGCACCTAGAAACGCTTAAAATAGGAAAAAGGTAGAATAAGGTGAAAATAACAGAGTTGATAGGGCAAAAGTGTCGAAAAATGCAGTGTCAGGGAGGGCCTTTAGTCACTAGGTTCCCATAATGTCATACTAAAGCCCCCAGAGCCTACGTTACACTCCTAGAAAGTCTTAAAGTAATCCTAGTTCAGTTAGTTTAAAGTATTAATCATGAGTATAGGGGCAAGCCTATGGTATTAGGCATGATTCATGAATACTTTTTGTGAGAGTGAGTGATTTGGCATAGTCCCAAGGTTATGCAATAAAACATCATTGAGCGTCAGATATGGGACTTCTTTCTGTAAGGGCACTTGTATAGTATGGTTAGCACTAGACTTGTCAGTAATTGTGGATTATTGATACTACCTTGCTTGTCATAGTTGTGTTGTCACATGCACTAGTTTGTATTGGTTTGCTAGTTAGCTATCTGATCTTGTTTTGAAAAGTTGGTATAGGTACTTGACTTTAAGATTTATGTGATATATGCCATGGGGGTATAGGTCTCTGTGTTACTGTATTTTATCTATCTAGATTGAGTCTGTTGCTTGAGGACAAGCAATAATTTCAAGTTGAGTGTGTTGATGTGCTGCCAAAATACAACACTTTTGATGCTTACAATTTAGAATTTTGTGTGTTCTCAAAGTTTTATTACTAGATTTGATGTGTTTTTGTGTTTATTTTGTAGGATTACAGGGTTGGCATGAATTTTGGCCTAAATGTCCAGATATTGCAGAAATTGAGGTTTCACGAGACCCTTTATGGGCCCTAGAGAATCCACGGGTTGTAGAGTTGATTTCATACAAAATACCAGTAAAGGGTGATTTTCTAAAGTTAAGCCTACGAACATGTAGATGAGCCGTAGAAGATTTTATGAGTTGTAGACTTGGTCTCATGCCCTGAGGATCAGAAAGTGGCGAGTTACTGATATGTCATGAAACAAAACCCCACCCCCTATGGGCCGTAAAACTTTACACGGGTTATAGATAGGTATTGTAAAAGTCAACCCCAGAATTGAAGATGAAAGCCATGAAGCCCCGACTACGGGCCGTAAAACATTATACGACCCATGAAGTGCCCGTAGAGCCTACCAACCCATTTCTCCTATTTCATTTTGTTTTTGTATTTTAATGACTATAAATAGGTATTTTAGGTTATTTTTCATAAGGAACGTTACAAAATAGTAGAGATCTTGAGAGAAACACTTGTGAAACATTATTTTATGTCCTTAATTCAATCTTGTGATTCTTGGTAAAGAGCTTGAATTTATTGTTCTTAATTCTATTGTATAAGTGCTCAATTATGTTATTCAAATTCATGATTCTTGTATCTACACTGATCATGAGTAGCTTAATTCATAACTAGGGTTGTGGGAACCATGAAGAACTAACAAGGTAAAATCGGATAATTCATAATTCTTAAAAAGTGTGCATACATATATAATTAATTCTCTTTGGTTTGAATGCTTTTTAATGGTGGCCAACGTTAGAACTCGCCTAGTGTTACTGAATGGATCAAGGTAGTAATGAATAGGAAAAGAGATTAATTAACATGATTTGATTGATGTTTCTCATCTAATCAACCAAACTGGATCAGGGGAGGTTGTAATGGGGAAATAGGTAAGGGTTAGTAATGTCACACTACTAGGATAGAGCAAATCACATAGTGAAATTTTTCTTCGCATGGATCAAAGGGTTTGGTAAACTCAAATTACCATTCTGCATGCTACACACTTGAAAAAAATTTGATTATCTAGCAATACCAAGTTAGGAAATCATAGGGAACACAATACCCTAGTTACTTTTCATATTGATTTTACACTTGTATTAGTTAAGGATTACTTCTCATGGTTGTTACAACCCTTTTCCCTTTTGGGGAGATAAGTAGGTTAATCCACCTAAATTGCTTTTAATTCTTCTAAGTCTACCATATTCCCTATGGGTTTGAGCCTAACCTTAGTTAGGTTATATATCATGACAATAACCGCTTTAGCCTTCAAAAATGAGGTGTAGCTTGGGCGATATCAATGATTAAGTGATTATGTTTGTTGGTCTCATCAATGCCCCTGTTGTATCATTGACCTGATGGCTTGTATGGGTTGGACCCATTTGTTAGGATGGACGTATTGAGGACCCTGCTCGCTAGGGTTTGATTTGATAAGCACTATAGTGTTGTAATTGATTTGTTAAATGTTAGAATTGTTGGATCTTCGTTGGTTAAGGAAATATGTATTAGGTTGGATTGTGGAGGCTAGTTGTGTATGGCATAGTGTTAATTCATAGTAGTACTTGTTATTTGGTTTTAGGGCCAGTGGGTCTTGAGTAATAGTGGTTTATTTTCCTTGCTCGTGGTGTGTCTTGTGTGATTGAATGATGACAGTTGCTGAGGGCCATGACTAAGAATATGATATGCACCTGTATGCGGAGAACTGTATAAGGAATCTATTGGTAAGTAGTATATTAGGGGTCTACTGCTTTTGTGAAGATCTGACGGTTGTTGAGCGTGCAGGTGATTAGTATGTTAAATATTTATTCCATTCCTGAATATTTGTTGTCATGTTGAGGCTACTAATAGCTATTGTGTAAATAATCTATTATATTGAGATAGTGTCCTAACTATTTGTTACACTTATGATTGTTGTTATTGTCGTGACTGGATGATTGAACAACAAGGGAAAAGGGCTAAAGCTCCTACATGTGAGGGTGGTTATATTAGTTGTCTGCAGTTGTTTCGGTTAGCCTGTGAGCTATCTGAGGTTAATATGTGGGGTTTACTTGCATAAGGAAATGGGAAACAGACAAAAGCCCGTGTGTGGAATATGGTTACAATATGGATATTAGTGCCTATTTGGATATCTCCTGGTCTGTTGAGGGCGCTTATATGTCTCTTGTGCGTTCCTATTACATTCTAGCTTATTGTGCTAAGGGGATGAGTAATTGACTTTTGAGGATCCCCTTGAGATTGCTACACTGATTCTCTATTACATATTGATAGGTTATTATATTTTTGATTAGTTTGAGCATGCCTATGGCTATTGTATTCACTGCTTATTGTGAGCTTGGGGTTAAATCTCTATGTGTTTTGGATGGGAGTCCCAACGTATTTGAGGCTGTTCAGAAAGTGTTTTTGTGGGAGTCACCCTTGGAACGGGGTAAGGAGGTTTAGCTGACAGGGCAAGCTTAGACCTAAATATATTGGGCCGTTTGAGATTCTAAGGCAAGTTGACCCAAGGGGGTATGAGTTATCCTCGCCCCTAGTATATTCTGCTATATAGTTTGTCTATTATGTATGGATGCGGCACTATTATATTCCAGATGGATCACCTGTGCATCAGTATATTTTTGTTGGGTTAGTTAATCTTTTGACGATGTGGTGGAGTAGGTAGTTATTTAGCCAAAATTGTCAGACGTTGTGCCGCAGGACTACACCTTTGGTTAAGGTTCAGTGGGATCACTAACCGATCAAAGATGCTACCTAAGAGTTAGAGACAAACATGTAGGAGCAGTACCCCAACCTATTGGAGTCTTCAGGTTTGCTGTTATTCTTACTTTCATGGATGAAAGTTCTATTAGTTGGGATGTTGTAATGACCCTCTAGGTCATTTCTTTATTTTCGCAAATATTTGATCAGTTGAGCATGTAAATAGTGACCTTGGGCCATTTTTGACTTGTTGGTACTGTCTGTGTGGTTGTTGGAAGAATTGGTTGTGATTTATACAACTCTTTAGGTTGAAAGAAAGATTTAAATTGTAAAATAAATTTTCAGGTAAAGTCCTAGTAAATGGCTTCGGAGCAAAATTCTGACGGTTCCATCAGCTTCGGAACGTCCAAATTAGGTTAGGAGCATGTCTGGTGCAGTTATATCATGTGTTGCAAATTTAGCCACCAGAACAAGTCAATAGTTGACTTTAGTCGACACCCTCAAGAAATGTGTCCAGTTGTGAAATTCCACGGTGTTGTTAGCTCTAGTACATCGAGTTTAGTCTAGAACGAATCTTTGTTCGGCACCAGGGACTTTCGAATGTGATTTGAGCCTCGGGGACTTTCCGTTAAAACTTGCATATAAGGATGTGGGACCCACAATGGATCGTAATGACCTCTGGTGGAAATTTTGTTTACGTCGTTGGATCCAAAACAACAAAATTATTAGGTTTACATAGTTTGTTTGCAAATATTAAAGTCCAAATGAGTCCGAAACATCGAAAAAAGAGATTAGGAGGTTGCTGAAAAGAGAGGCGATGTGGTGCACTGTGGTGCTGCCACATGGTGCATTGTGGTGTTGCCATGCGGGGCATGGGGCCACTAGGAAGATGATGTGGCTGCCCTCAAGTCGCCACATGGCATGCTGAGGTGGCAGCGCTCTCTAAATATATTTTTCCATCAACTTTCCACGGCATTTCCGAGCTCATTTTTTATTCGATTGTAGTGATTCAAAGGGTTAACTTGTGTATGTTTTCAAGAGGAACATCGTGAAAGTGTCGAAAATTGCTTTTGACATATTGTTTGACGTAAAAATCACTATTTATGCTGATTATAATATCATAAAATGTCAAAAACTTTGAATATTAATATCTTTCTCATTTGGAATCAAAATTTAGTTAGATTTTAGTCCTAATTGAAGAATTCTTTTAGACGGACATCATGAGGACCTAAAATTTTAGCTTCAGTGTGTATTTTGAGGTAAGAATCATTGTTCTTATTGTATATATTATTGTAAATCATTGGAAACTTTGAATTGAGATATCTTCACCGTTTTTTACTGGAATTATATGAAAATTGGGTCTAAATTGTACTACTATTCGAGACACGCGCTAAGGTATGTTCGGATTTTGTTGGTTTAATTGTATTTTTGAATAATTTGACTAAGAAGATGCTGTAAGAAATGTTTTTTCGATAAAAAATGTAACTTGATTTTTTGGTTGTTTCTCCTTGTTCTGAGACTCATTTCGAACCCAATATTTTTGCTACGGACTCAGGGTGACGTAATGATCACTTTATAAGGGTTGGTTTAGTATTTAGGATGTGGGCCCCATTTTTCCTTATTTTAGTCGCAATTGACCTATTTTCCCCTTTTTGACATATTATAGCCGAAACAGCTTAACTATATTTTGATTTATGTTTTGAAAACTAAGTGGAAGTTGGAGGCGATCAGGCAAGATAAAGCTTACGTGGGTTGATACAGAATGCGTACATTTGCCTTGCAGGTAGACAAGGCTCCCTTACCTATAGACTGAGTTGGAATATATGTATAATAGGAGCTTGTTTGTTGTTGGAAATTCTGAGTAGACATGTATATATGTTGTTAGGGTTGAAACTATCATTTGGATTTTGTATTACCTGTATCTATTATACAAGTTGGCGTTGATGTTGTGTGGGGCTGTAAATGTTCTGTTAAGGGTTGTAAAGGCGAGATAGAGCACAACTGAAGTAAGTTAAGCATTGATGCTAGCTGTACTCATATGTTTGCTTATTTAAGTGCCGATTTGCCCTGTTGGGCCTACTGCTAATGATACCTATGGTATATTCGGTATGATTCTTGTTGTTTGTTGCTCATGCTATGAGTATGTCCTGCTTAAGGCTATCCTTTCCTTAGACTGGGCTGAAAATGTATTATTTATCAGTATATTGCTGGGATTTATTGAGTATAGACTATAGTGGATCGTTGAAAGTGGTGATCACTGGTTTGAGCTCTGTAATAGTTATACCTGTCATTCTAGCTAACTAATTAATCTTGTTAAGCTATGAATGACCTTATTGAGAGTTAAATGTGAACTTATGTCTCGTGCCCGACATATATATCTGGCTTGATTTTTGTTTACCTATGCAAGTGGGATGGTACTAGCGATATGTATATTGTGAGAGGCTGGTTTTCGATTATATTCTATGTTATGCCTTTAGACTCTGTTGTTATGATTCTATGATACCTATGCTTTGGATATCGGTTATACTGGTCAGCTGGGTTGCCTATGGATAGTTTAGATACTTATGGATGCCTTGCAGGCTGTAATACACCTACTAATGGCTAGACATGACCTTGTATAGCTTTTATTAGTATATACCTCTATTTGGTTTCTTATGTATCTTTTTGAGATATTTGGTATTAGGGGAAACATAATACATTTCAGGAAGGGAATCATCTGTTATACTCCTGGCAATGCATTAAGGTCTTATTATTGTGATATTATGAATATACTAGGTTCTTGGTTGCCTGGTAATGAGGTAGTGACCCTATTTGTAGATATATACCATCTCTATGTGTGAGGCATATGCCCTACCCAGAGCTTTAGCGAGATTATCTGTTTTTAATTAGGATATTCAGTTGCATTCGTCAGTGGGAGAGCCTACTAAATTGTCCTGGGAGCTTGTTCTATTTGACAGCTAGTTTGTCTATTGCTTTGGTCACCTATGATGCTCAATAGTTGGGATTTTTATTATGTTTCGGGATACGGGGGATATTACTGGTTATCGTTTTTAATGGGCCTTAACTAGGCTTAGGTCAATGCTGCCCTAGGTTCACTTGACCCAGGACCTACATGGTCATACATATATAACATGTGGTATACCTTAGGATCGAGTGTCACGTTCTGACACGGTATACCCACAGGACTGGATGTTGCAGATCGACAAGATATACATTGCAGGATCGAGTGACTTGTCCTGTCATGATAGGGGGATTCTTTCCTTCGTAGGGGATTTATCCCATAATTATATATGTATGTACTTGAACTGAGTGTCACGAACCGACACGATACCCAGGATCAGGTGTCACATTCTGGCATAAGACCAGGAGGTCGGGTGCCATGAGCCAGCACAAGATACATAGTTCTTACCCAATTTTTTCGGTACACTTATCCATACCCTGGTTGTACGAGGTTGTACCTTATGTGCTTGTGAGGGCTCAATTAGTGTACGTGCATAGATACTAGAGCCTTACACCTACGTACAACACCATACCTTGGTCGTGTGATAGTGTGTTATGTTTATGCATAGGCTTTGTCAATTGGTTTCAGCATACACTATTGGGTCTTGCTCGGTTGGTCCCTCCTTGTTCTACTTGGTTAATTCTCCTAGTTTAGCTCAGTCGAGCACTTTTGATGCCACAGGTATAGCTAACACTTGACCTCCAAGTTCCATCAGTCGATATTATTGCACATTGGTTGGGTTGTTCCATTAGGGTTCTGTGATTCTCTAGACATGCTCATCTTTAGACATGAGTGCGGAAAACTGTCACTACATTATTACATTACACTTATTCTTTCCATATTTATTGTATTTCACTTAATTGGCGGATGATGCTTACTAGGTGTCTTTCACTAGTACTCACCCCTACCTTTTTGCATCTACTCATAGTGCATGTTCAAGTACGAGTTGTGGTTGTTGATTTGGCAACTTAATGATGGTTAAGGAGACTTTGGTAAGCATCCATAGCTTCAAATATTCTACAGTCTCCTATTTTCTAGGCATGCATTTGTATTCAGATACTGGCCCTATACAGTTCTAGTTTTGAGCTTGTATATGTAGGAGGTCTCCTGGTTATGTATATGGCTATGTATATATTTTGTTTTGAGTCTATAGTAGCTATGTATAACTGATTTCTAGGTTCTAGGTAGGGTGTGGTTGGTTTTTTTTATGTTGCTAGTATGTGTTATGATTAGTGATTTAGGATAGGTACCATGGATTCAACATTGACTTGCCTGTAGGTGGGATCTAACAGACATCATTATGACCTGAAAGGTCAGGTCGTGACTAGGAACCATAGTTCATGAAATTTCATATCTTATCATAGGGAATTTAAGGGCCATTTGGGGCTTCATGAGCAATTGAGTTAAAATTATGCAATTAGATGAAAATCTTAGAGGAATCATTAGTAAAGGAACCCATATCAATTCATCAAACCCTAATCATCATATACTTGAAATAATATACTTTCATTTGGAAATCATAGAAATCATGTAATTCCTTATATTTATACATAAATAGATGTTATAATCATAGAATAATCACAATCCAATCATTTGGAATCATATCATAACAATCTATCAGAAATCACCATGAAACTTTGAGAAAAAAGAGGTTTGGATTGGGCTCCATGAGTGAAACTAATCCATAGATGAAGGCCTAAATACCTTAAGTGAAGGATCTTAGAAATTAGGGTGAAATAGCCTTGACCCAAACTGGAACTTCAGCTTCAATGGAGTCTTTTCTTAGAGAGAGAAATTTTAAGAGCCTTTGAAATAATTATGAAAGTGAATGAAATAGGGTTTGAGTCAGTTAAGTTAGTTAGAAGAGTCAAAACAACGTAATTTAGGAGTTAAATAAATTAGAAATGACCAAAAAGTCCTTCATTAAAAACTGTCGGAGTTGTTCACGAGACCCTGTTCATGGGTTGTAATACTAGCTATAGGTCGTGCTTTGCCTTCGTGGAATAGGTGTCAGTAAATTTTAGCTACTGAAAATTGCATTATCCAAACTTCGCGCTGACAGTACGGTTCGTATTTCTATTTATGGACCGTAAATCCCTTCGTGAAACCTTCTCAGACTTTTAAAATATTTCATCCTGCATAGTCCCATTTATACAATTAAGACTAGAGGCCGTTGTTCCATTCACAACCATCCTGCTCATCATGGAATGATTTCCGGAAACTCCAAATATTTCCAACTGTCTGGGCCTTCATCCACGAGATCCTTCTACGACCCATGGTCTAATTCATGAGCCGTAGACTGACTCGTGAACCCCAACTGGTTCAAAATTTCCTTGACTTTCCATTTTCTAGGCGTTTCAATATGTGGGGTGTTACACCTATGTATCTGGAGCTCTGATACCAAATTTTCATGATCCAAAGTTCAGGTGTGATGGCACTTGCCTTTAACCCACCAAGGCAAGTCAGCCTAAACAGGAAATAAAAAAATAATATGGAAGGTAAAGCAAAAGTACAGTCTAAATATGAAAGTATAAGCATAAGGAACAAGAACCACAATCTGGAACCATCCCAAGACTGGTGTCACATTTATAAGCCACTACTTTAACTGAGATGAAGGAAAAACAGTACAAGTTTAAATGTCATAGTCCTCGAATAGAAAGTAAGGAGCCTTGAAAGTCCATCAAAGTGCAAGCATGCTATCTCTCAAGAGTGCAAAAGGTCAGTCCAATAGGAAAGGAAATGATCAGAAGGTACCGAGCTCAACACCTACACAAGTGTAGAAGTAAGGTTGTGTACCAACCTACACAGTATTCAACAAGAAGATCGAAATACAGGTGGCCAAATAAAGAACATAGGTATTCTTACCAGCCAACCACATACCTCTAGAATTATAACCATACAAGCAGGAAAGCCAGCATACACAATGTACATATACATATTCATAGTTCCAGTACACGGAATCTCAACTAAAAGATTACAATAATTTACAATAATAGAGTTAACCATCATATCACACTTGGAACAGATACTCACATTTGAAGCAATGAATGAAATGAGATGGGATACCATAAAATGTAAGTAATACAATGTAATGTCACATAATCCTGATTCATGTTTTTCCTATGATACACATCTATTGATTTAATTAGATTGGAACCCATGGGGGACATATCTTCTATGTACTTTCCTCAAAGCGTGAGGTCTAACCCCTCAACAGTCAAGTATCTATTGTCACGGAGCATGTGGCCCGACTCCTTATAATCAAGTATCCATTTCCACGAAGCGTGTGGCACGACCCTAAGTATATACATATAGCTGGAATCATTTTTCTTTGGCTTACATCAACAGTGAAACTCAATCAATGTTTTATTTCAACACAATAAACACTTTGAAAATAAGCATGAGAGTATGCAAAGAGTTCACACATTTTAATTATTCAACATTCAAGTTAATCATTCTCATCATCTTTTTAATAGTATCATCATTATCATCAACCAAATTCTTTGTTGAAAGGCTCAACATCATTATTCAAAATCACTATCATCATTATTCAATTTATTTCATAATCGATATATCATTCTCAATCAAGGCATTCTTCACAATAAGTCATACTCTTTATCAAGGTTATTTCACAAAGTATCTCATCATTTTTCAAGTTCTCAATAATCATTTTATCATCATAGTTCAAAATTACTCATCGATTGATCAGTGTTTCATTAGTATTCATTCAATAATTTCAACACAAAGATATGATTATACAATACCTATCCAACATCATATTCGAAATACTTCAATAGTTGTTTCTATGATAAAATGAAACATCATTCAATAATTGAGTTAATAAAAATATTTCACAATTTTTAACAATGAAAATCATGAAAATCGATCAATGTTCTCAATTCAAGGATCATAATTATCAACATGTACATACCGATTCAAAAGCCCAGTTATACATATTATCACAGCTATTTTCATTATCCTGAAACATTCATTAGGTCATTTCATGATTAGTTCAATCACTTTTGGGTTTTCAATTATTTTCTCAACACACAAATAAGGAAGATACTAGGTCCAATTAAACTCAATGATATTTAGAAATCTACTTGTCTCGATAAAGCCAAGAAATCAATTCAATAAGAGTGTTTTTCCCTTCTGATTCAAATTCAATACAATCTAGGAAAAATAGATTCACTATCATATTTCAAAATTAATGACACCAAGGTCATATAATTTGAGGAAGAAGGGGAAAATGGTCCAAAAATCTCATATTGAAAATGAGGATGAAATATGAAAATATTTGTGTGCATACATTTATCATGACATTAGAAATCCATTACAGAAAGCTATTTTCAAAAAGGGGTTAAAATCAACTTGCAATTACAATTTTCATAAAATTTGGGCTCATCCACAAAACCTCAAATTTTCCTAACTCAAAATCTCAATTTGATGGTAAAAAAAATAAGAAGTAATTAATGGGTAAGGAAGGTTTAGGATCAAACTTACTTGATGAATTACACGTAACAATCACTTCAAAGATTGCCACCCATGAGCTCCCCAGGATCAAAAATAGAAAATGAGGTCTAATTCTTGCAACAGGAACCTGAATCCAAGCCTTTGATGTTGCTTAAGCGACATAAGGATCACTTAAGTGGCCTTTGCTTTTGAAAAATTGTTGGTGGATATTGTGTCTTTTGCTGAAGCTAACACTATTTGAAAATGTGTCGCTTAAGCGGAAAATCCTTAACCTTTGTGAAGCCTGCACCAGACACTAACAATTACCAAATAATACAAAAATCATGAAACAGACCCTCGGGATTTGATCAAATACCATAAACACAAAGTATCATGATACCCCATACAACAAATACCATCATGCGAATTTGGGCACCTCTGAAATCACTCAACACCGGTACTGTGTTCGTCACAATCTAACCCAACTTCAACATGTCCCTGCACGATCCAATAGAATTATCGAAAATCAAATCCGAGGTCTCCTTGACTTGGAATCTGATAAGTTGCAACTAAACTAACTTAGGCACTAGAAATGCCAAAACATTACCAGTATACCCAAAGATTATGACAAAGTTTATTCCAACGTTAAAATTACCTCCTGAAACTAGTGGAACCATCAGAATTCCAATCTGAGTACTTGAACTCAAAGCGTTGACAAAGATCAAACCTAAGTCAAATCTTAACTCATATTTCAACTTCAGACCTAAAATCCACATAACCACTCCAAATATGATCCCCACAACTCTTCTAGACCAATTTTCACATTCTGGAATTGAAGGAATTAATTGAATTCTATTCTAAAACTCGAATCTCCAGATGACTCAAAAATTCAAAACTTGGCAACTTAAGCCACTAAAACTCAATTCTTTAGCAAAAATTCAATTTTTTTATAAGATTTAAAAAACTAACTTTTAAAATCAATCAAATATGACTTGGAGTTGTTATCGTGAGGGATAAAATGGTAATTTTTTTAAAAAAAATCAAAATAACCTTCAAGGTCATTTTAAAATCCTATGTCGATGTTAGGAAAAGAGAGCTTGAATTTGATGTTGATGATTATGTTTATTTGAAGATCACACCTATGAAGGGGGTAATGAGATTTGGTAAGAAGAAAACCTTATTCCTAGATATGCTGGTCATTAGAGAATTTTATGGCATATGAGTTGGATTTGTCTTCGGAGTTGAAATTTGTACATCCCATATTTCATAGGTCTTTATTAAAGAAGTGTATTAGTGATCTGACTTTATTTGTGTCTTTAAAGTGTCTCAGTGTGAAAGATAGTCTATCTTAGTGTCACGATCCAAGCGTAGTGCCTAGATATGACATAGCGAATAAGGAACCTGAATGTACCTCAAACAAGTCTTATCAAGCACATCATTAGTAAAGATAATAAAATAGGTGGAAACTAATGGGTAGTGTCTAAAGGACAATCACCATAGACATAAGAACCATGATCATATCCAATACATACATGTTTATATATCCAACAATACCTCTAAGTCATAGATAAGGTGGGGGCTTAGACATATCCCAATCTCACCCTCAAATGTATATAAAGTAAAACATGATACTATAGTCTTAAAGTAACAAGCCAGATAGTAAGGCTATTGTCCCTAAACAAGAGGACTCACCAATAAAGAAAAGTATTCAATCCACTAGTCAACCATAAATGTGAGGAGGAGGATCATCGGACTCTACATGGTGATATTATGTAGGAAAAATGTGTATTAGTACTTTGAATGTACTAAGTATGTGGGATACAATGCAACAAGAAGATCATAATATCATATAAATAATATCCATAATCATTACAAGGAATAAAAGCTCAAGAAGATAAATAGTCAATGAATCATTTAAAACATGATTTGAAGTAATATAATCATCATAAAACATCATATATGTGTCTATGTGGGAGGAGATTATAATCGACAATAGACCATGAAATCTATAGCATAGAATCTCGGTGCTGCCTCTATATTGGAAAGATAGGAGTCTACTTACCAAAGTAGAACTCTACCCCACTAGGTGGGTGTCAAGAACACGATTTTGTATGTGGATCCACTAGCTAAGACATATAGGCACATAATCCTATGGTAGCACATAGTTATGAGATTTAAGACTTTATATAAGGACCCCTTGGATCATGTCCCCACCTCAAGCCTCATTCGGTGCCAAGTCAAGTCCCACAAAATACTTTAAACATAAGCAAAACAATCTGTTTATAAGCTTGAAAACATAAACATCATCATATTAAGAATAGCTCATTAACTTTGTAATCCCTTCATGTGAAAATTGTCCTTTCACAAGAGGGGAGATCTTAAGTATCACAAAAGGTGGCTTCGTAAATCACTTATGACCTTCATACACTTTCATGACATATAGTGAAACCCTTCATCACTCATAAGCATACTTCATTAGAGAGTTTAACTTAAAAGTTGGTGGGAAAATGCATGCAATCTTTAAATCATGCAATTTAGGATGAAAATGCATAAATAGTAGTAAATCTCAATAGTATAAAACATTCTTAAATCCCACCATAAGCAATCAAAAACCCAAGTTAAGCGGACATGAAATTCATCTCATAAATCATCAAATTCATTATATTTCATAACCTTGCATTTTACATGGCTCATATAAGTGAAAATATATCATAACATCAACATTTAAAAAGACTTCATGCATCTAATGAAATACCCATAACTTAAAACCTAATAAAATAGAAAATATACTTATGCTTTGTGGATGGAAGGAGTCCACAAACTCAACCCACATACCTTGATTAGATGACCGAAAACAAAGGACTTAAAGCTTGAAGTTTGGGGAAAGAAATCTTGAAAACCCTAGCTTTCTTCTTCTTATCTTGGAGAGTTGAGAGCCTTAGAGAAATGTTGGAAAATTTTGAGTGAAGAGTGAATGAGATTATTGGGGTGGATATTGTCACGCCCTAAGCCCCATTAAGGCGGACTAGCACCCGTTGCCGATAAGGCTCGGGAGAACCAACATATAACTATACACCTGCTATGAACATTTAAGAGGTTGTCATACTCAATATGCTGTCAAAAGAAAGTAAACTGTACTAACAAACCAAAAGTAAATGCATAAGACTAGGCCGTTGGAGCCACGATGTCTATAATACACTATTTGACCACACTTTAATTTACATAGTCTACAAAGCCTCTAAGTAAGGAACAATATCCATATGGGTCGGGACAGGCCCCGCCTCATGGCCAACTATACAATACAAAATACAAGTTCTAAACACATAAGCCCCGAAGCAACCTGGAGCTTAGTAATAGCAGCTGAAAGTCCTGTACTCTTACTGGGGAGATCTAGTAGCTCCTGTACCTGCAGCATGAACTGCAGGTCCCCCGTAAGGGACGTCAGTACGAGATAATGTACTGAATATGTAAGGCAGGAAATATTGTATATGCAATAAGAACTCAAATGAAATCACACACTGGTGTGTAAGGATGAAAAGATCACATTTAGTCATACTGTGGAGTCATGTACTTTATGTCTTTTTTTTTATTATTGTGTCTTTCTTTACTGTATAATCTGTGCACAATATATCATGTAAATGACCAGCTGATCAGTGGTAAATCAGTAATGGGATCGACCCTGGCTAGGTGATTCCTTTACCCCTCAGGCTACGACCCATAAATGAGATCGACCCTGGCTAGGTGATTCTTCCACCCCTCGGGCTACCACCCATTTATAAGCAATTGTAAGTTATCTTTTATTTACTTTGAGATGGTTCCTTTGGTGGTCATAGCCTTTAGAACTGTAGGAATATAGACATGTGACATATGAACAACCATACAAGGTAATACCACAATGGAAAGAGAGATACACAACTAATGAACCGTATCAGAGATTAAACAACACATAGACTTTGTTTGGTAAGAAGGAACTCATGTATATTTAGTATTCAGGTACATATGCAGGTTTGACAATGACTATGTATGGGTACATATGAACATGGTAAAAAGTGGGGACACGGTTAGCAACCATGTCGGAGTTTGTACGTGGCTTTATGTGCTAAGAAAGATTATAGATTTCATGCCAAGTAATAGGAAATCAAGTAGCCTTACATACCTCGTTGTACTATGTCGTTATTACCTCGGAGTAGTATCCTTTTCCTCCAAACACTTATCTACAATATATTAGGTGATAAAACTAGTGTTAGAAGCTGGTAAGCACATCTTAGTAATCCAATTTCACCCAAAAATAATATCAGGGCAGCAAGCTCGGAATTAGCACCCAAAGAGTATTCTTTCAACATTTCCACTCCTAATCGTATTTTCTAACACACATTCCCATATACATGTCATATCCAGCTATGTTTAGTCCCATAACAGCATTACAACAACTCATACAGTACATCATACAACAACTCTACACAACATGCAAGTAGACAACACAACATTGCGTTCTTCCGCTACACTTTGACGTCAACCATTCCAAATCCGTTTCAACCTCAACCAAACTGTCCTCAACATATTTACACACAATTACAGTCCTAAAACAGTCCAAAAACAGTCCCTAAGTAGATGGAAAACATGAGACAACAATTCCCAAAAACAGTCCACGAATTCTTACTAATGAGCGGAATTAAGACATCATTTAAGAACTTATTTTTGCGGAAGATAAAAGTGGTCCAGCAGCCTCCTCACATCATTCCAGACCTAATACTTCTTAAAAACATACATATTACTCCATAACCCAGCTAACTAACGAGATAAAAGTCTCTTATTTAACAAGAAAAGTGAACCACAATATTTGGAACACATGTTGTCCCAAAATTCCTGCACAATACAACCAACATACTCTTCATGTTTTTCATGGAAAAATTACACCAAACCATGGGTATTTTATCTTACCTTAACCCTCAAGGATTAGGTTCTCTTCAAGAACCCTAGAAGTGTGTCTTGGCTGCTTTAGAAAATGAGAAGAGAGCAAGAAGAAACTTAGAGAGAAATCTGAAATTTTGGCTTGAGAAAATGACTAAAAGTTGCTGCTTGTTGCTCCCTTTTATAGGCCACTTTTGGCCGACTTTCTTTTGGGTTTTCAACCTTATTTTATTAAGGTTATGGGGCAGCAACTTGGCCCTTTCATTTGGGCCTTATTGGGCTTCAAATGGGATGGGCTTTGTTGCAAACATTTCTCCCCTAAGCCCACTTAGTTTGGGCCCTAGTTTTGAATTGGATTGTAATTGTAATTTGGCCCTTTTCCTATCCATCTTGGGCTGAAAATATTGTCCTTTTATGATGACAAACCATGGGCCCAAATGGCATTCTTAACTCAGGGTTTATTCTTTATCGGACTTGAACAAATTCGGTGTTGGACCTTGTCTCCATTTACCGAGCTTATTTAAGCTAAGCACGTAGGTGACTCACCTACTAACTTCCTAAGTCCCACAAGCACCTCAAATATTTTACTTCATTTAAGGTCACACTCTCCTTAACTTGACTTAAAAATTATTTACACTCGGTCATCTTAACCGTTAGACATACATATAGCCCTTTAATCTAAAATTCACGCACTTTTAAAAATATGTGCGGATTTGACCCTGCCATATCATGTTTCATCTGCGTTGGACTAGTACATGTAAGATGTGGGGTGTTACATCCTCCCCCCCTTAGGAACATTCGTCCCCGAATATAAGCATAATTGAATAGGTTAAACAAGTTCGAACTTACGTGTAAACAGACTTTTGAAAACATAATAAGAATTCATATTCACGTACCTACTAATCCCTCAACTCTGTATCTTGGACTTCCTCTTTAGCTTCAAATAAATAAGGATATCTAGACCTCATTGCTTCCTCAGCCTCCCACGTTATCTCTTCTACCTGTTGGTTCCTCCAAAGCACTTTTACTGAAGGTATTTCCTTATTCCTTAGCTTTCTAACTTGACGATCTAGGATAGCAATAGGTACCTCTTAAGAGGTGAGATCTTCCGTAACCTGCATATCTTCAATAGGAGTAATACGAGATGGGTCACATATGTATTTTCGAAGCATTGAGACATGAAAAACTGGATGAACCATTGAAAGCTCCTGGGGTAACTCTAATTCATATGCAACCTGTCCAAACCTTTTAATAATCTTATATGGCCCTATGTAACGTGGGCTTAGTTTCCCTTTCTTACCAAATCTCATAACACCTTTCATTGGAGACACCTTTAAGAATACCCAATCTCCTATTGAGAACTCCAATCCTCTTCTTCTAGCATCTGCATAGCTGTTTCTAGCCGTTGTCGTATTACCTTGACTTTTTCCATGGCTTGTTGGACTAGATCTGGACCAAGTAAGGTGATTTCTCCCACTTCAAACCATCCTATCGGTGATCTACATTTCCTTCCATACAAAGCTTCATACGATACCATCTTGATGCTTGAATGGTAGCTATTATTATAGGAAAATTCAATAAGTGGCAAATGGTCCACCCAACTACCTTTGAAGTCCAATGCACACGCCCGCAACATATCTTCAAGTGTTTGAATGGTGCGTTCTGCTTGACCATCTGTCTGCGGGTGGAAAGCTGTACTTAAATTTACTTGTGTCCCTAAGCTCCTCTGGAAGGATTTCCAAAACTTTGCGGTGAATTGAGCTCCCCGATCAGATATAATGGATATTGGAATCCCATGTAGCCTAACTATCTCTTTGAGGTATAGCTTTGCATACTCTTGAGCCGTATAGTCACTCTTAACTGGCAAGAAGTGTAATGACTTTGTAAGTCTATCAACGATTACCCATATGGAGTCAAACTTCTGAAATGACGAGGCAACCCAGTAACAAAATCCATATTAATTATATCCCACTTCCATGTTGGAAGCTCTATACATTGCATATAACCTCCCGGCTTTTGGTGCTCTACCTTAACTTGTTGGCAATTCGGACATTGAGCCACAAATTCTGCAAGGTCCTTTTTCATGCCTTCCCACCAAAACATTTCCTTCAGGTCATGATACATCTTAGTTGATCCTGGATGGATAGAATATCTTGAATGATGGGCTTCTTCCATTATTCTCGTTCTTAGTCCATTTATATTAGGATTACAATCTATTTTGACAGTAAAGTACTCCATTTTGGGTAAGTTCAAAGCCCTTCATTATGCCTTGACTCACCTTCTCCTTAAGTCGTTGTAGAATAGGATCTTTGAACTATTTTTCTCTTATCTCTGTTACCAATAAAGACTCTGCAACATTATGCACAACAACCCCTTCCTTTGGAGTTTCAATCAGGCGTACCCCCAAATTGGCTAGTTGATGTAGATCCTTAGCGACTCCTTGACTTACCACGGCCTGATCATCAATATTCACAATTGCCTTGCGGCTCAAAGCATCGGCTACCACATTTACTTTCCCTGGATGGTATAGTATATCAACATCGTAATCCTTTATTAGCTCCAGCCACCTCCACTGCCTTAAATTTAGGTCTTTCTGTTTAAATATGTATTGTAAGCTCTTATGATCAGTATATATGTCAACATGAACCCCATACAAATAATGGCGCCATATTTTCAAGGCAAACACAACAGCTGCTAGTTCAAGGTCATGTGTCGGGTAGTTTTTCTCATGTGGCCGCAGTTGTCTCGAGGCATAAGCAATTACCCTACCATGTTGTGTCAGTACACACCCTAAGCCAACCCCCGAAGCATCACAATACACTGCATACCCCTCTGTGCCTTCTGGAAGCACTAATATAGGTGCAGAAGTTAGCCTGCTTTTCAACTCTTGAAAGCTCCTTTCACATGCATCATTCCATTGAAATTTGGTCGCCTTATGTGTCAACTTTGTTAGAGGTGCAGAAATAGAAGAAACCACCTTCAACAAATCTTCTGTAATAACCTTCCAACCCTAAGAAGCTTTGAACTTCTATGGGTGTTGTTGGCCTTGGCCAATCTTTCACCGCCTCTATCTTTTGTGAATCAACCCTTATTCCTTCATCAGATACAATATGACCCAAGAATGCCACTGATTTCAACCAAAATTCACATTTGAAAAACTTGGCATACAATTACCGATCACGGAGAACTTGTAATAGCTGCCGTAAGTGATTTGCATGGTCTTTTTCTGATCTTGAATACACCAAAATGTCATCTATAAATACTATCACAAAGACGTCCAAGAACGGCTTGAATACCCTGTTCATTAAGTCCATAAAAACTGCTGGTGCATTTGTCAGCCCAAATGACATAACAAGAAATTCAAAGTGACCATAGCGTGTCCTAAAGGCTGTCTTGGGTATATCTTTCTCCTTCACCCTCACTTGGTGATACCCTGACCTCAAGTTAATTTTTGAAAAGCATTTGGCACCCTGTAACTGATCAAACAAATCGTCAATCCTGGGGAAGGGGTATTTGTTTTTAATTGTCACCTTATTCAATTGCCGGTAATCAATACACATTCTCAGGGTGCCATCCTTTTAACATACAAATAACACTGGCGCACCCCAAGGGGATACACTAGGTCTTATAAAACCTTTCTCTAGCAAATCTTTTAATTGCTCCTTTAATTCACGTAACTCTGCCGGGGCCATTCTATATGGAGGGATAGAAATAGGTTGAGTGCCTGGGAGTAAATCAATGCCAAAATCTATTTCTCGTTTTGGAGGCAAACCTGGAAGCTCTTCGGGAAACACATCAGCAAATTCATTCACTACTGGAACAGATTGAAGAGTTGGTGATTCAGCCTCCATATCCCTTACTCTAACTAGATGACATATATACCCCTTTGACATCATCTTCCTTGCCTTAAAATAGGAAATAAACTTCCCCTTTGGTGCCCCAACATTACCTTCCCATTCAAGGACTGCCTCATTTGGAAAGTGGAAATACACTCTCTTAGTTCGGCAATCCACAGTAGCATAGCAAGAAGCTAACCAATCCATACCCATTATAACATCAAATTCCACCATATCTAACTCAACAAGGTCCGCCAATGTGCCACAGTCACAAACAGTTATGACACAGTTATAATAGACCCTTCTAGCTGTAATAGATTCACCAGTAGGTGTAGACACTTCAAATGGCTCATTCAATAATTTAGGTGTTCTTTTAAGCTTCTCAGCCACTAGTGGAGTGATATATGATAATGTAGAACCAGGGTCAATTAATGCATACACATTATGTGAAAAGATGGACAATGTACCTGTGACCACATCGGGTGAAGCTTCTAAATTCTGCCGACTCCCCAGAGCATAAGTGCGATTCTGGGCTCCGCTGGGGCTAGCTGCTCCTCTACCACCTCTACCACGGCCTGTAGGTGTTTGCTGACCCCTACTGAAGGGAGGAACTGGCGATGATGATGCAACAGCTGACCCAGCAGGTTGTACTATATCACCCATACGTCTTCTTGGGCAATCTCTTATCATATGCCCTGGTACACCACACCAATAACAGGCATCTGTCCCAACACGACATATACCTGAATGACTCCTCCCACATTGTTTGCAAAGCTGCCTAGGAGGAATCTGCTGGCTAGCCGAATATCCTGTAGTCCGTGCACCTTGTCCCTCACTTCTTTGATTAAACTGATTACCTCTGGGCCCTTGAAATTGCGGCGGAGCACTAACTGCAGAATAGGAGGATGATGGTCTAGGTGGTTTACTAGGAAATCGGGGCCTAACATCACCTTGGGATGGTACAAACTGCCCTGTAGATCTGGCCCTCTTGGACTGGCCCCTTTCTATCTCTTGTGTCCTTCTCCTTTGCCTCTGATCCTCTAGTTTTTGTGCAAATGCTTGCATCCTTGCTATATCCGTGTCTTTATTCAATGAAGCAATAGTACAGTCTCTTACCAGATACGTATCCAACCTATCCACATACCGATGAACTCTATCTGCCATAGTAGCAACTACATTAGGAGCATACCTGGCCAAGGAGTTAAACTGGAGGCTATACTCCCTCACGCTCATACCCCCTTGGTGGAGATTCAGAAACTGATCTGCCCGGGCCTCTCAGATCTCATATGGCAAGTAATGGTCAAGAAATGCCTCTTTGAACTCCTTCCAGGTAATTGGAGGTGCATCTATACCCTTAGATTGCTTCCAGGCTTCATACCACAATATAGCCACACCCTTCAATCTATATGCTGCCAGTTCTACAGCTTCTGTACCACTTACATGCATAACATCTAAAGTGTGCTGGATCTGGTCGATGAAGTCTTGCGGATCTTCATTAGGATCTGACCCGGTGAAAGCTGGAGGGTCCAAATTAAGCAAGTCCCGTATCCTCGTGCTAGCTGCCCTATTTGCACCATCTGCACCTACAACTGGGCCTTCTTGTCTTTGGATTTGGCTAGTAACTATGCGGGTCAATAATTGGACCGCATTTCTCAGATCCTGCACAACAGCATCGGCAGGTGGTTCTGAGGGAGTTTCACTACGACCTGGTTCATCAGGAGCTGGAGGAGTTGGAGATGTTTGGGACAGAGACTCATCTTGGGCCTCATCTCATTGTCTCACCCGACTGGGCATACCAATTACCACTTCCACCTCCTTCCCCTTGCCTTTGCTTTTCCTTGTTTCAGGCATGCTTACTGTACAAAATGATTTAGAGGTTAGAAATAATCAACCTACAACACTTGGCTCTATGGCACGATCTAAAGAATGAAAAGAAAGTGACAACTCCTAAATGCCACGTAGCCTCCTGCTTATAAATGTGGTGCACAACACATCCATAAACAAGACTCTACATAGACACGGCTTTGTAGACTCCCTAGGATGACCCGCTCTGATACCACTTCTGTCACGCCCTAAGCCCCATTAAGGCGGACTGGCACCCGTTGCCGACAAGGCTCGGGAGAACCAACATATAACTATACACCTGCTATGAACATTTAAGAGGTTTCCATACTCAATATGCTGTCAAAAGAAAGTAAACTGTACTAACAAACCAAAAGTAAATGCATAAGACTAGGCCGTTGGAGCCACGATGTCTATAATACACTATTTGACTACACTTTAATTTACATAGTCTACAAAGCGTCTAAGTAAGGAACAATATCCATATGGGTCGGGACAGGCCCCGCCTCATGGCCAACTATACAATACAAAATACAAGTTCTAAACACATAAGCCCCGAAGCAACCTGGAGCTTAGTAATAGCAGCTGAAAGTCCTGTACTCTTACTGGGGAGATCTAGTAGCTCCTGTACCTGCAGCATGAACTGTGGGTCCCCCGTAAGGGACGTCAGTATGAGATAATGTACTGAATATGTAAGGCAGGAAATACTGTATATGCAATAAGAACTCAAATGAAATCACACACTGGTGTGTAAGGATGAAAAGACCACCTTTAGTCATACTGTGGAGTCATGTACTTTATGTCTTTTGTTTATTACTGTATCTTTCTTTACTGTATAATCTGTGCACAATATATCATGTAAATGACCAGCTGATCAGTGGTAAATCTGTAATGGGATCGACCCTGGCTAGGTGATATCGGAGGGATTAATCTTGAAAAAACACAGTATTAGGCTTAAGATGCGAGAAAATACCCTTCATTAAAAATTGTCAGGGCCAATCTACCGGACCCCATCTACGGGGCGCAGACTAGATTATGAGTCAAAAATGAGAGATCTTGTCCGGATATATTTTTGGACCTCTAAAATAGTTTCTGAACCTCTTTTATGGTTCATTCTTTGCTCCATGGGTCATAAAAATTCCTCGTAAAACTGCCCCACACTAAAAAAAAATTCCAACTTAGGACACCAAACTACAACCATGTTTTATGGTTCACAAAACGAATGATGAATCATCTTGTTTGTTCGTTAACCAAGATTTAGAAGCCCCATTTTTAACCTACCCATACCCCAAACCACGAACCTTGTCTACGACTTGTGGTTGGGATTACGATCCATAAATGAGGCTCATACATTAACCTGTAAATTTCTAAATTTCATATTTTTTTTGTAGTTTTATACTTTCTGACTGGCGGGGCCCTACAATATCTCCCCCTTGAAAACATTTGCCCTTGAATATGCTATACATAAGCTCTAAAAGAGTAATTAAAAGGCTAACAACTCAGCATGAATGTAAAATGCAACTTAATATTTTTTCATAAAAATTTCAAACTCATCCTTTAAATATCATTCGAATGTTGTCTCATAAACATGTAAATGTGCGTAAATGATATGAAAACTGGAATACAAGCTTTGGGCAAGAATAACTTAATATCATAGGCTTGAGTAGAGTGAAAGAGCTAAGGGTACTACTTCTTCATATTTGCTTCCACTTCCCATATAGCGCTTTCAACTTGTTTCCACTAATCCTTTAAATATTATTCGAATGTTTGTCTCATAAACATGTAAATGTGCATAAATGATACGAAAACTAGAATACAAGCTTTGGGCAAGAATAACTTAATATCATAGGCTTGAGTAGAGTGAAAGAGATAAGGGTACTATTTCTTCATATTTGCTTCCACTTCCCATATAGCGCTTTCAACTTATTGGTTCCGCTAAAGGACTTTGATGGATACAACATCTTTGTTCCTCAATATCTTGAATTTCCTATCTAATATTTCAATTTGGGCTTTTTTATAAGTCAAGTTCTCTTTAAAATTTATAAACACCAAAGGCATAATGAAACTTGGGTCATCTAAACACTTCCTCAACATGGACACATAAAAAATCAAATGAACTGTACTCATCACCATAGGAAACTCTAACTCATAAACAACCTTGCCAACCCATCTCAAATCCTATAAGGCCCTACCTACCTAGAGCACAACTTTTCCTTTTTCCAAACTGAATCACACCTTTCATGGGTGAGCCCTGCAAATACACCCAATCATCAACTTGGAACTCAAGATCTCTTCCCCTAATGTCAGAATAAGACTTTTTGACTTTGTACCATCTTAAAGCTTTTCCCTATTAACCTCACCTTCTCCAAAGCTTCTAACGCCATATCCGAGCCTATTAGAGCCATCTCCCCCACTTCAAACTACCTCACTAAGGATCTACATTGCCTCTCATACAAGGCCTCAAATGGTGCCAGCTCGATACTAGAATGGTCACTATTATTGTACGAAAACTCAATGAGTGGGAGATGATCACCCAACTACCGTTGAACTCTAACACGCAATCCCTAAGCATATCCTCAAGGGTTTGAATGGTTCTCTCGGCTTGACCGTCTATTTGTTGGTGAAATTTTGTGTTAAGCTTGACTTTAGTACCAAGATCTCTTTGGAAGGATTTCCAAAAAAAATATGTTAATTGGGAACCACAATCCGAAATGATAGATAATGGGACCCTATGCAACCCTAACATCCTCATGGATGTATAACTTAGTGTAGTTTTTGGCACCATAGGTTATCTTAACTGGTAGAAAGTGAGCTGACTTTTTCATTCTATCAACAATAACCTAAATGGAGTTAAAATACTTCTTAGTCTTAGGCAAACCAACCACAAAATCCATGTCGATCTCTTTCCTCATTCAAATAGAGATATCTATGCCTTGGGCTTTGCCACCTATCCTTTGATGCTCGACTTTAACTTGTTAATAATTGGACATTCGTCCACAAACTTTGCAATATCTTTCTTCATACCACGCCACCAATACATTTCCCTTAAATCTCTATATATTTTTGTAGAACCAAGATGAATAGAATAAGATGAATAATGATCCTCTTTCAAAATCAAACTTCCCAACTCATCAACATCTAGAATACACAATCTACCTTGATATCTAAACACATCATCTTCCCATTGGGAGAAAACCTCTAGTTTGCCTCATTTCACCAATGTTTTTTATTAAGTAGAGGTTGAACCAAGATCTTTCTTGGATTTGACAACCACAACCTATGAAGATTTGGAACCATTTAGCATCATTATACCACCATTTTTGGCATCAGTCAATCTAACTCCCAACCTATCCATCCTATGAACTTCCTTGTCAACTTTTTTTCCCGTCATCAATATGAGTCACGCGCTCCATGGACACCCTACTAAGTACGTTGGCACAATATTAGCCTTGCTCGAATGGCAATGCACACTCATATCATAGTCTTTACGGACTTCCAACCACCTTCTTTGCCTCAAGTTGAGATCCTTTTGGGTGAACACATGTTGGAGGCTTTTGTGATCAGTGAATATATATACATGAACCGCAGACAAGTAGTAATGCCAAATGTTCAATGCAAAAACCATGGCTGCCAACATAAGATCATGCATAGGATTATTACACTCATGTACCTTTAGTTGCCTAGAAGCATAGGCAATGACCTTGCCACTTTGCATCACACATCCTAATTCAACCTTTAGTTGCCTAGAAGCATAGGCAATGACCTTGCCACTTTGCATCAACACATCCTAAATTCAACCTTTGAAGTATCATAAAAACAACGAATCCTTCTAACCCTTCTGGTAGAGTTAAAATACGAGTGAAGGTAAGCCTATGTTTCAAGGTTTGAAAGTTTTTCTCACATTCATCGGTCCAATTAAACTTTACCTTCTTTTGTGTCAATTTTGTCAAAGGAGATGCAATTGAAGAAAATCCTTCTATAAATCTTTAGTAGTACCCCACTAAGCCCAAGAAATGCCTAATATCTGAAGGAGTCAACGACCTAGGACAATTCTTTTTTACTGCTTTCATCTTCTTGGGATCTACTTTAATCCCTTTACCCGATACTATATTCCCAAGGAATGCAACTTCACTCAACCAAAACTATCACTTGTAAAACTTGGAAAACAACATTTCCTCCCTTAAGGTTCGTAACACCACCCTGAAATGTCTCATGTGCTCTTCCTAACTCTGGGAATAGATCAAAATATCATCAATAAATACCACAAAACATATCAAGGTAGGATTTGTGTGCCCTATTCATGAGGTCCATAATAGTATCAGTGCATTGGTCAAACCAAAAGACATCACCACAAATTCAAAATACACATATCTTATTCGAAACATCATCTTGGGAATGTCACACTCCCCTACCCTTAATTGATGATAACTGAACTGAAGATGAATCTTAGAGAAATGACTAGACCCTTGCAATTGGTCAAACAAATCATCTATCCTCAGAAGTAGATACTTGTTCTTTATGGTGACCTTATTGAGTTGTCCATAGTCGAGCACATTCTAAATGAATCATCCTTTTTCCTCACAAAAAAACTGGTGCATCCCAAGGTGACTTGCTATGCCTTTATGAAACCTTTTTCCAACAAATCCTTCAATTTTTCCTTTAGCTCTTTTAACTTCGCCGAGGTCGTATGGTAGAGAGATATAGAGATAGATTGGATATAGGGGAGGATATCTATGAAAAAATTAATTTCCCATTCAGTAGGAACACCAGGAAGGTCATTGAGAAAGACATCAAAAAACTTATTAACTACGAGGATCAACTCAATGGAAGGAATTTCATAATCAACATCCCTAACCCTCACAAGGTGATAGATACAACCCTAATCAATTAATTCTTGAGCTTTAAGACAAGAAATGAACCTACCCTTAACTACTTAACCATGACTTTCGATTCAAGATTGCGTCATTAGGAAATTAGAACCTAACCTTACGGATTCTGCAATCAATAGAGGTATGAGATGCATGCAACCAATTCATCTCAAGAATAATATCAAAATCTACCATGTCAAGTCCAACAAAATCATAAGGTAAGATTTTATGCAAATGGATACGAGCTAACCCCTATAGACCCTTCTAGAAACAATGGACTCACCAATGAGGGTAGACACTAAAACATATTCACATAATATCTCGGGACGTATATCAAATCTATTGGTAAGGAATGGGGTAATGAAATACAAGGTGGCATCGGATATAACAAAGAATACACATCATAATTAAAAAAACCTTTAACATACCGGTGACAACATTGGGCACCTCCTCCACCCCTTGCCTTCCTTGAGAGCATAGAACTATTTGTGATGTGGAGCACCACCTTGATGACCCCCTTGAGACCCTTGACCTCCATGAGTACCATGTCATTGGGACATATATCTCTACCTCTATTTGAAATACTTGGACAGTCGGCAAACTTGTGGCCCATCTTTCCACACTCATAGCAAACACCCGAATCCCCCAAACATTTACCACCATGATTCTTTTCACATTTTGAACACCAAGAGATGTCAGGCCACCACTACCATTACCACCTTAAACCTTAGGAATTGGAACCCTATCATTAGCAAATCTTTGAATTAGAGCATGACACAACCATTGGCCTTGTTGAAAATGGCCATCTCTACCACCCTTAGAATCTTGGAACCCACCATCAAAATGAGCCCTCTTAGACTCCCCCATTCTGTTCTTCCTAATATTCTCTCCCTCAATTTTTTTTGGCATAAGTCAAGAACCGAGATATATCTATTTTCCTTACAAGCATGGCGGTGCGACATTCTTTATTAATCAAGTCGGACACCCCCAACACAAATTTGTTCATCATAGCCTGGGGATCAGTAACCAAGGTAGGAGCAAACAATTTCCAAGGTTTAGCCAAAGCTTAGCTCAGGACCCTACTACTCATCGTATTTGGTTTGGTATTGCTACCACATATGACTTTGAGAGTCATGATGATATTACTGAGGAACGTCTTTATCACAATATTTTTGCTTTTCATTTCGGTTAATTAGCAATAATTTTTTTGTGGACTTCTAGAAATCTATTTCATGTAGCTTGGCAAGAAAATTTTGAGTCATGGGTACAGGACCCTTACATGTAAGACCTATTGCTCATGCAATTTGGGATCCTCATTTTGGTCAACCGGCCGTGGAAGCTTTTACTTGAGGGGTTGCTCTTGGCCTAATGAATATTGCTTATTCTGGTGTTTATCAGTGGTGGTATACAATCAGTTTACGCACTAATGAAGATCTTTATACTGACGCTCTTTTTCTATTATTTCTTCTGCCATATCCTTACTAGCAAGTTGGTTACACCTACAACCAAAATGGAAACCGAACATTTCCTAGTTCAAAAATGTTGAATCTTGTCTAAATCATCATTTGTTAGGACTCTTTGGTGTAAGTTCCTTGTCTTGGATAGGGCATTTGGTCCATCTGTATCCAGAGGGGAGTACGTTTGGTGGAATAATTTTCTTTCTTCTGTAATCTTTTTGACCTTGGTTTCATAGGAGCAAGTCAAAATGATTGAGAAAGAGAACCATCTGATTTCCTTCGTTCTCAATAGCCACGAGATGATCATCTAAGGGTGACCCTTTTTTTCGACGGATGCTCTTATTATACTCGTAGTCTCTGAAAGATGAGAACCAACTATGTAGCATCTACTTTAGAATGAAACAAGTATCAACAGTTTGTTTCTCTACTTCTGCTGGCGAATCATTCGGCGGGTTATATCAACAAAAGAAAAAAAAGAGATTTCTAGTTTTTTTTTTTCAAGCGATGCTCGAATTTGAATTAGGGAAAGAAGGACTTGCAATCCTCTGTCTTACTATTTGTCCATGTCGCCAAAATGCTACAAATACAAAATAGACGAAATTTTTTTCGAATTACTGAACTGTTTTTTATTGTACTTGGACCTTGAGTTCTATTTTCCTTAATTTTTCTTAAAAGTCAAATAAATCCTAATCCTTCTTCCCTTTTGGTTGGGTTTGATTTATCCTTTCAATTTCGATTGAGTCTAGCTCAAAATTCATAATGTTCAAAACTTTCTCTTACCTTTCTATTGAAAAATCAAATGTGGATTTTCAATCGCAAAATACAAAATTCAACTTTATGAAAATTGGACCCATTAACTATTGACTTAGAATGCATGAATGATTCTTAGACTTGAATCTCCAAATTTTGGTTTCCTAATGACATAAGAAAATACAACTTGATATATGATACAGAACTAATCAGTATGGATTTTTTTCATGGATTTTTTCAATGAAAAATACCTCTCAATTTTCATTATTAATAATAATTACAACAAAAATTATGAGTATATGTAAACCCACCAAGATAAATTGTTAGACAGATATATATTATTTATATATGTTCCCGATATAGAATTATCATATATCAAAAAAGTATCATACTTCAATTGGAATTTTGAATTAAAAAGAAAATGAAAATTCTGTTTTCGGAGAGCACAACCTATGTTGCCCCGAATAGAACATAGAACGACTATAAAATAATAAAAGAGAGGAAAGCGGCTTTCACTTTCAACCCAAGTCACCGCCTAAGTGCCCTTTACGCCCAGTTATTTCGAAGAACACTACCCCCCCCCCCCCCCCCCCCCCCCCGATTTTTTATTGTAAAATTTGAAACTTAGGTAAGTGTTTTTCAAATATATGTATAAAAAGAACATATTTCATTTAATTTAGCCTCTTCATGCTTTTTATAACTAGTTATTTCAGTTTTCTATTAGCGGCTTTAACTATAACCTCAGCTCTATTTATTGGTCTGAGCAAGATACGATTTATTTAAATTTAATATTAAAAATGAAAAATTCATAAAAAGAAACCCTTCTGTAGGATTACGTGTATTCTATATTTACTTATGTCACCAATTGTCAATTCTTGTTTATTGTCATTGAGATTCATGTCAATTCAGATTAATATTTAGGTATCGATATTCCTCTTTATTTCTCCTTTCAAACAAATAAAAATGATTGAAGTTTTATGGCTAGTGGAAAGAAACTAGCTCACAATCTCAACATCATAGTTTAACCATCATCTATGAAGCCTCTATCAATAATCATGTGGTGCCAATGACAGATCCATGGCTAACCCAAATCAAAATATAAGAATATTTATATCTACCTCTAAAGCAAGATGAAATAATAATAGTGGATCCTCTGGAGTATGGGAGACTCACCAATCAGCTGCGGATCTCGGATCATCAACGGAGCACCAGTTGATGATCTCTAGTACGTGCCCCTGCATCATAAGATGATGCAGTCCAAAAGGGACACCAGTACTTGGAATGTACTGGTATGTAAAATAGTTGAGTGAAACAGAAACAGGTAGAATAATATGGAAACAACATCAACTCAAGATAGTCATCAAGTAACATCAAATCATCAAATGTCTATCCATGCAAGAATAAAGAGTAGAGATATGACTCGTCAACAACTCAAACTCATCAATCATCTCATCTCATCTCAGAGGAGCTCACCTCCTCTCATGTTATCTCATCTCAACTCAGAGTACTCAAGGTAGGAAATTTATGATAGTTTCTCTTATCTGACAACAATCACTTATGAGCCAGTGAATGTACAATAATCACGCTCATGTTGCCACAGTCATTCCAAACTTGCCAGGTAGGGAACGAATTAAAACCATATAAGCTCACCCAATATCGAGTTAGTACTTAACCAGTCTGTTATTTCTTTTAGGGACTGCTACTCAAGATGGAACCACAATATATGTGATGGTTCGAAGCCTCACCTATATTTAGTGACGTAGTTTGATGAGTTCAAGTCAGACTAACTCTCACTCTTTCGGTTCTCGATACTCCTCATATGACTCAATACTCATAAGACCTCCATTTTAACCAATCTCATAGGGACTCAAACCCCATCATCGATCGGTATCTCATAGGGACTCTAACCCTATCATTAATCAACTCATAGGGATTTTAACCCTCTTCATCAATCAATCTCATCAATGACTC
Source organism: Solanum rostratum (assembly GCA_029948455.1). Taxonomy (NCBI): domain Eukaryota; kingdom Viridiplantae; phylum Streptophyta; class Magnoliopsida; order Solanales; family Solanaceae; genus Solanum; species Solanum rostratum. The sequence goes on from CM057054.1 coordinate 13,375,989, forward strand.
AAGATTTAGAATAATCATTAGGAATCAATCGAATAGACACATCGGTAGAGTTCATTTGTAGAAACTCACAAGACAATCAAATTCTATCAACTCATCGTCATTCTTTCATCACAATCTCAACTCAAGACTCTAGACTCTAGACTCAATTCTCAAGTCATGCTTTCAAATAGTCATGTAGGATGATTTAAATTCTCATGAAAATGTTCGATCCAAGAAAACAAATAGTATGATCATCATCAACATAAAAAAACATGTAATTTCAAATAAAATTTTAAGAAAACCATCAAAGATTCATGCATGTAGACTCTTGAACCATCAACTAATCCATGACCGTCTATGGGGCACATGAGAAAACAATCCCATGCTTTTAGTTTTAGCCTTACATACCTGGGATGAAGCTTTCAACCAGTCACGTCAAGGATTTCTTCTCAAAACACTCAAACTCAATCTCTTTTCCTCTTTCCTCGAGCCCTGGCCTTGTTAGATTATGGAATAGGACTTAGAATGGGGGTTTTTAGATCCTTTTTACGTCAAAAGGACCTTATTAGATCGTGTATAGAGTTTAGGAGGGGTTGGGAATAAACCGGAATGCCCTTCGTAAAGTTTAGAAATTTTTAGCTCAGAAAAAACCTAGTCTGCGACGCGGACTAGTCGTGTACTACGTATTTTCTAGAAAAAGTTTTTGAACGCGTTTTCCCAATCCTGTAAAACTTTTCAAAAAATATAAGTGCTAGTTCGCGATGGAGGTGCGACGCACTTCTATCGCGCACCAACACTGTTTTTGCGCTTCAAATCGAAAAATTATCTTTTGATCAGGTCGCTCTAAAAATTGACCGAGACCATTTTCTCACTAAAATTTTTATGTTGATCACAAATCTGGCCTTGAATTTACCATACAATCATTGGAAGATGCGTTACGCGCATACCCTCACTCTAGGGGCATTTTGAAAATTTTACCCTAGTCGACTCACTCTTTGTATAATCCTTTTATTTAGAAATATAAAGGGATCTGAAGCCCCTCATCTTTTTGGGGTGAAATCGGCCTAGACAAAATAATGGCTCTTGTAGAGGCGCGTAAGCGAAAAGGGCTCCCTTGGTGAAAGGAAGGAAGGGAAGGCAAACAAAACGCAGAGGAACAACGACTTTCTTGGCGTTATAGTTATGAGCATGCATGTCCCCTTTAAAGCTTGATTTATGCATGAATGATTTATATTATGATTTAAATGTGAATTTAATGGAATTTATGAAGTGGTTTAAGCCCAATTATGTTCTATGATATGATTTTGATAAGATTGTGGTTATGACGAAAATGTGATCACATAAATGTCTATGATTATAGCTCTTTGAGCATTTTGAGTGCTTGCACCATTCTGTATATGTAAATGAGTTATTCTTATGCATGAGTATTATGACTATGAGCTATGATCTGGCATTTGAGCCTAAGTACGATTTATTATGAATGATGTTTGGCTTTTAAGCCTAAGAATGCATTAAAATGATTTTGGGAATGACTGTCGCCTCTTTTGAAAACATGTATACATATATATATATATATATATATATATATATATATATATATATATATATATATATATATATATATACGTAGATATGTATATTCATTCTTGTGGGATGACAACTTAGCACTGATGGATTAAAGGTCCTTTCTCTTTCCTTGAACTATGTGCCAAACATAGGTTATGAGAATCTTATCCGAAATGGGCGATATTCTCGTAAGGTAAAGTATGGTTTACCTTTTGCAGGTAGCCACCTCTTTACCAGTGAGGGGATTTCATCTAGATTCCGAATAATAGCTCGCTTGGTATTACTCATGTTGGTTGAGGTCACTTCCCCACTATATATGAGCTTTTTTACATTTCACGCATCATGGACTTCATGACATATTGTATACTACTCTTCTTTGGATATACATTTTTTCTATATTATGTGCCCTTGTCATCTAATATTAAAATGCAGGTTGATAAGTCATATGCATTGCATGCCAGCATACTTAGTACATTCAAATGTACTAATACATACTTTTGCCTACATGATCTCACCATGTAGGGACCGAGAACATTGATCATTCACCGCACGACGTTTAGCTTGGATCTCAAGTTTTTGCTTGTTGTTGTGAGTCCTATCTTTCAAGGACAAGCCATCATTCCTCTACCCATGGTGATTTACGTGGTTCCATTTTCTTTGAGGGTGAGCCTAGGGTATGTTTTGGCCCCCAACCTATCTTATGATTAGAGGCATTATTGGACATCTTGTAAACTTCTTTATGTTTATATGCTAAGTGTCATGTTGGAGATTATATGGCTTGATTACCCATTGAATATTGTTATATGTTTTGGGTTATGAGTCTTATGACTTGATGGTAGGATATTATGCGAAAGATCCTAAATCCCGAATTGCCCCCATAGCGTGAATCATACTTATTTGCCCCTTAGTCCTTATGTGCTACATGCTATGTGGATCCATGTTAGTCCCCTTATCCAATGATATCCCTAAAGAGTGAGTCCTACTTTCCCGTCCCTTATAATTATGTGTTTATCATTTGAGTACGCTTCTGAATCGATAATGTGAATTGGGATACTTCAGGGCTTGTTTGGGGACTCTCGAGTCCCCATTCGCAATGTTACTCCTAGACCCTAGGTCCGGGTCATGACATCATATAAGTGAAAATATATCATAACATCAACAATTAAAGAGACTTCATACATCTAATGAAATACCCATAACTTGAAAGCTCATAAAATTTAAAATACAATTAAGCTTTGTGGATGGAAGGAGTCGACAAATCAAACTCACATACCTTGATTAGAAGACCAAAAAGAAAGGACTTGAATCTTGAAGTTTGGAGGAATAAACCTTGAAGACCCTACCTTTCATCTTCTTGCCTTAGTTGAGAGCCTTAGAGAAATTTGAGGAAATTTTGAGTGAAAAGTGAATGAGAGTATTGAGGAAGAATGAGTCTGATATAGGAGGGATTAGTCTTAAAATGATATAGTATTGGGCTTAGAATGCAAACAAAAATATCAAAATATGCTTCATAAATTTTTTTGTCCTAGTTATGTTTTTGGACCTCTAAAATAGTCTCTAAATCTCCATCTACGAACCTTTTTTACAATTCATCATTTGTTCCATGGGTCATAAAGACCCTTTGTAAAACTACCCCACACTCAAAAAAAAATTCTAACTCGTGACACCAACTATGACCATGTTTTACGATTCATAAAATGAATCATGACTCATCCTACTTGTTCGTATATCAAGATTCAGAAACCTAAATTTTCACCAACCCAGACTCCAAATCACGAACCTTGTCTACGACCCATAGTTTGGACCACGAGTCGTAAATGAGGCTAGTACATTGATCTGCAAATTTTTAGATTTTACATTTTTCTACACGTTTACACTTTGTAACAGGTGGGGCCTTAAACTTACGAATAGGTCCAAGTTGAGATTCTTGCCTGCCAAGTTCGCAAGGAATTAAAAAGTTGCTTTGGTGAAATTCCTTTGGAGGAATCAATTAGCTGAGAGTGCTACTTGAGAAGCTAAAGCAGATATGATGTTCAAGTACCCCGATCTCTTTTTTCCATTTTAGTTTCAGCATATGGTATTAGTCCCTCCTATGTATTCTTTCGAATTTAATGCATATCAGTTATTCTCATGTTTTTCTTATGTACCCATATTCACAAAATAAGATTTAAACTTTAATCGGAATTAGTCAATCATTCAATTTTATGTGTTTTTGTATATTTATAGGGCTCAACATCTTTTTCTACTTTTTTATGCCTAGTTGAGCCTCACTCAAAGACTTTTTCTCAAGGTGGAGATATTGTAAAAACTAAAAAATTTCTAACTTAGATAAGTTAGGAAAATATAGATAATTAACTGAAGTTTGCAAATTTTGAATTTTTATGAGGGATCTTGGTGGGTAGTAACAAAAACCATGATCAACGGAAGTCACTCATGGATTTGATTTCAGAAGAGAAAAAAGTGAGTCATAGTTATGAGAGGATTTACGGAATGTTATGATTTTATGATCCGTAGAAAATGTTCATCGATGAAGTTCATAAGTTGAATTTTTAGACTTGAATAATATGGATGAATTTATGTATCGTGAAATTATTTACAGAGCATATACTGGTCCGTGGATTATTGACCTAAAACTTCATAATTAAAAGAAAATCCTAACTTTTATTAAGCCTTTGTATAGGTCATAGAAATTTATATCGAACATAAAAAGAGTTATAAAGTGAACTTTAGAAACATAAAAACAAGATGTCTTTTACGAACTACTTCAAAGATCATAAAAGTTTGTACGATTTGTGGATGGTGTCTGTACTTTTTGTCAACAACTATTTTCTCAGGAGCCTTTTTAGTTTTCTTTTCATTCTTTTAATTCATATACTACATCATTTTGGACTATTCTTAGGTTCCTAAGTATCATAATTTCTCATTCTCTCAACCTTCATCCAAATTAAAAATTCTCTCTCTAGAAATCATCTCTCAAGCTAGCTAGGGTTCCAAAGCTTCAAGCCTCCAATGAAGAAGGTCAGGCCAAGATTTCTAACTAGGTACATAGAAATTCATCAATGAATATTCGTTTACCAATTGAGTCCCAAAGAAATCTCAATTTTCTGTCGATTATGATTCCTACAAAATCTAGAGTTTACGATTTTCATGAATTCTTCTTTAAATTAAGATTTTTATCCATAAATTGCTTATGAATCTATGATTTGAAGTATGATTCTATGATTTTTCAATGATTATGCTATGAATCCCAAATGTATTTTCATTATTTCAAGTATGAAATTTTCACATGCATGCTATGAACTTGATTTTTTCATGAATTATGGATGTTTTCAAATAAAGTATCACCCAATTTATGGAATATCATGATTTAGATGTTTCTGAATGAAATATATGCTAGATTATGTTATGTATCAATTCATGATTTTAAAGAGCTACTGTTATGATAGTTATCAGATTTATTAAGGCGGAGTGAATTGGGAGACCCTTATACTTGGTTCTGTTTGTAAGTTGGACCCTTATACTTATGAATTTGTCAACTGAACCCTTAAACTCAATGAAACACAATATTTTATACACCTTTAATCATTGACCAACACATGCAGCAATAATATTGCTGACTTGAAATAATGCGTGATTCCACGCATTTCAAAGCGAGTGAGTAAATATTTTACATTAAAAAATTTAAAGTTTTTGAAATAAAATGAAAAATGCCCGAAAAAAGAAGAAGAAGAAGTCATCCTTCAAGTCTCCTGTTCTGCCCCCCCCCCCCCCTCCTCCTCCCCCCGACAAACCCAACCTAACAAAATTTCTTCTTTCCATTGCACCCTTTCCTTCTTCTTTGGATTCACTCACCATTCTTATGTCCCTTCTTATTCTTCTTAACGTCCTAGCATCACTGTTCCACTCCCAAATACTTTCTCAAAAATTCTTTCTTTTATTGCAAATCAACAGCACCCTTGGTCTTTTTTTTTTTTGCCACATTTCCATCCCACAATCTCAATTTCGTGAGTATTTTTTTGTATTTTATATGACTTAATATGAAGAATGGTAGTAGTTATTGAAAGATCAAAAATGTCATTGATAAGCTTGATAACTCTTTTAGAATAATAAATGAGTTCTATGAATTTAAAATTATAATGGAGATTTGTTGGGTTTGTGTTTGTGGACTTATAGTGTGAAATTCAAGACAAATAGGTGAGAATTTCTCCCATTTGACATCAATTTTGTGCTCAATTTGAGAGCAAATAAGGAGAAAATGATGTTCAAAATTTCTACAATATGCAAAACTATCCTTTTATTTTTATTTTATTTTCTTTAAATTTAATTTCTTATGTGTCGTTAAAAATGACATGGAATTCCATGTGTAAAAAAATTAAATGAGTGCACCACACGCACACACATAGGATGAGAAAGAGGTTCAAAATATTGTGTTTCAGTAGGTTTAAGGTATCAGTTGAAATCTAACTTAGAAACGAAGGCAAGTACAACAGTCCTAATTCATTCCGCCATTTATGAATAATTTAGTACTACCAGATTCTTACCGTTTCACATAATTATGATTATGTATGATTTCCACTGGGAGTTTGCTTAGCATCAAGTGGAGTTAGGGTGAAGGCTCACCCATTAATAAAGGCATGAGACCTTTAGTAGTAATCTTTTTGTTCCAGAAGTGTGTTTCCTCCATAGGATTTATCCCAATTAGATTAGCTTAGACTCATGGTTCTTACCTTGGCAAGCAGGATACACTCATTTCGATGTGAGAGCGGTGCTTTTAATTTCATGTTGTAGCTCATATAGTTTATGTCAGTTAATAGTATCTCTCACATATAATATAATTGTGATTATGATTTTAAGAATATTGCATGACCTAGTACTATATTTTCAGAAATTAGATTATTAATTTTATGTGATGATTATTTGGACATTGCATTATTATACTTTCAGTTCTATCATGTATTCACACATGTTATTGCATATTCATTACGCTCAATACATTTAAAAGTATTGATCACATATACTTTTGTCTGTATTGTTTCCTAATATAGGTTCTAGTGCGCTATATCAGACTCGCGGTTAATATTGATCCTATCAATTGCTCTTGTTGGTGAATCTTCATTTTGAGGATGATATTGTCTTTCATTTTAGTATTTTCATTCAATTTACATATTTTATGGTTAGCTAGGGGATTAACCTATTAACCTTTTATATAGAGGCTTTTAAACGGTCAATCTAAATTTTCGTTTATGTCTTTGTATCAGATTCTCTGTTATGCTTTATGAGACTATTGCATGCATACTTCCATTTTTTAGTCATTGTAAGTTATTCTTATAGCTTGTTTGGATGGTGGTTTTTCGTGGTATGGTATGGTACGGTTATTAAGAGAACGGTGTTTGTTTTGATTGTTTCATTAATAATATGGTATGGTATGATTTAGTTTCGTGAATCTGTAACCATGAGAACCCTCACTTTTTGAAACCACCAATTTGGTGGTATCCCATGGTTTCTTTATTTCTTTTCCAATTATATCCTTATTTAAATTTAAATAGTTCTAATTTATCCTTTATTATTTATTAAACTATACCCTAATATATGTATTGTTTTTGTATTACTTATTTCCCTCCGTATCAATTTTTGAAACTTTTTTTCCACCTCCCATTTTTTCTTTCATGTTTTAATTATTTTTGAGGTTCGTTTTTTTAAAAGTTCCTACTTTTTTATTTTCTTACGTTGTTTGTATGAATTGGAAATATATTAACTTGTATTTTCCCTACTTGATTCTATGTATTTATTTTTTTAGAAAAATTATTAAAAAATGTTGCTAAATTTAATATTTATACTAAGTAAGGACATTTTTATGAATTTATAAGTTACGATACAGTACCATACAGTCAAACCAAATAATAAATTATTATTAAATAGTAACAACTCATACAGACTATCCAAACATTGTACGATATTGTATTGTACGATGCCATATCATATCATATATTATGAAACCATGGCAAACCACCATCCAAACAAGGGGTTAGTGTCATGTTATGCCATGTGGTTCGCTTGGGATCCTTCAAGATTCTGAGTACTACTGTGTTACAACAAGAGAGTTGTCTCGAAGCATGACAAAAATATACACAATAACGTTACATATAAAGGATATAGATGCAATACTATATATGATAATTTATGTTTAGGGTAGACTTACTGTCAGGGTCCGCCAATTTCCCTGACTACACGCGCAACCGGATCCGACAAATAGCACCGGAATTGTATATAAGACTTAGTCTTTGTGAATATTCTAGACTAGGGGCTTATTTGTAAATATGAGGGACTTGTAGTACAATTTTTATTTGCACTAAGGCCCTTCTTGGCTAGTATAAATAGAGGGCCTCATTTTCATTTGTAACCATCCTGGAATCACTTGTAAAGCATTCTCTTGAAAGCTATACAAGTTTCCCTCCTCTAGTTCTAAAGTTTTCTTTAGTTCCAAAGTTTTCTTATCTTGAGTTCCCTTAGTGGTCCTCTTGAAAGGCTTACTAGTATTTGCTAAGTTCAAGCAAATCGACTAGTGCCGCACGGTTTTAGCTAAAGCTCTAAGGCCGTGACAAAGTGGTATCAGAGCAGGGAAGTCATGGCAACAGGAGGAGGTTCCGATACCGTCACCACCAACGTCCTGGTGGATGCTGGGAAGAAGCGCAAGGGGAAGAAGGGCTCCAAGAGGGCGGAGGAGGTACCGCCCGAATCAGCACCCAGCGAGGTCCTGACGACCCAGGCCTTGTCGGCCACGGAGATGAGCGACGACGATCAAGGTGAGGAACCTATCGACGTCTCGCTCGAGATGGGCTGGGTCCGAAAGGCCGTCGCTGCCGGCAAAGCGATGGAGTTCTTGGGTCAGCGGGTGAACAACCTCGACGGTCAATTCAAGACCTTAGAGGAATTCACCCTCGAGGAGAGTGACCATCTCCGAAAGGAGTTGGACGGTCGACGGGCAGCGGAGTGCGAGCTGAAGGAGACCATCACCTCCTTAGAGTTCCGACTTATGGACGCACTCACCGAAATAAAGGCCATGAAGGCCAATATGGAGGCCATGAGTGCGAAAATAAGGGACCTCGAAGGAGGTGTAGCCGAAGGAAGGATTGCTGCGCCAACGGTCGACAGGGAGGATAGGATCGACGCCCCTAAGCCGCCCGTCTTCCGTGGCACCCGTGATGCACAGGAGGTGGAGACCTTCTTGTGGCATCTGGAGAACTACTTCAGGTGCAACAAGGTAAGGTCCGAGCAGACAAAGGTTAACACGGCCATACTCTACTTGACTGAGATGGCCATGTTATGGTGGAAACGCAAGGAGGCAGAAATCGGGCGCGGGCAGTGCGTCATTGACACTTGGGATCAGTTCAAGGCCGAGTTCAAGAAGGCCTTCTTCCCAAGCAACGTCGTCTACGAGGCCAAACGGAGGTTCCGAGAATTGAAGCAGACCGGCACCATCCGAGCCTACGTGAAGGAGTTCACGACGCTCACCCTCCAAATACCCAACCTCACGGACGAGGATATGATGTTCCACTTCATGGATGGCTTACAGGGTTGGGCCAGAACGGAGCTTGAGCGGAGACACGTGACCACGCTAGACGACGCTATCGCCCAGGCCGAGGCCCTCACGGACTTCAAACAGGACAAGGGCAAGGCTAAGGAGACGAAAGATAGCCATGCCAAAGGTGGGGGAGACCGCAGGGGCAAGGAGCAGCAACAACCCCCACGAAACCAGGGCCGATACGACAGGAAGTCCGGACGGCAGGGCTACGCCGAGAAGAAGGAGCAGACGCCCAAGAGCAGCGGCTGCTATATCTGCGGGGGGCCGCACGGTTATATCCGATGCCCGCGGATGAAGAACCTTGGTGCCATCCTCAGGGAGCACGAGAAGAAGGACGCACCGGACCAAGGCCAGGCCTCAGACACTACCCATGTAGGCACCGTCAAGTTATGTGCCACAACTGCCAAGCTCCCCGGTAAGCAGGAGGCTTACCCCACGCAGTATGTGGACATAACTCTGAACGGGAAGCCTGCGCGCGCCATGGTGGACACCGGAGCAGAGGCGAATATCATGACTCAGGCAGCAGCAGATAGGTTGGGGTTGCGTTACAGCCCAAGCAACACCCGCCTCAAGACCGTCAACGCTCCGCCAACGCCGCTTTGTGGGGTTGCCCATAAGGTAGGCGTTACTCTTGGAAGCTGGCAAGGCCAGATGAACTTTGCCGTGGCACCCCTGGACATCTTCGACATCATTCTGGGGCAAGAGTTCTTCAAACAGTGCCACACCATGATTGACCCCTACCTTCAAAAGATGTTCGTGGTGGAAAGGGAGGGGGCTTGCATGGTGCCACTAGTTGAAATGCCGAGGACAGGGGATACCGCTCACCTCTCAGCCATACAGATCGTGAAGGGGCTGAAAAAGGGCGAGCCAACATTCTTGGCAACCATCACAAGTTTGGGCGAAGATGATGGTGCCGCACCAGCCTTGCCAACCTGCATCGAGGAAGTACGACCGTCCAAAGCCCCATTTGGTGCACCAGTGCTGTTCCAGAAGAAGAAGGACGGGTCATTGCGCCTGTGTATCGACTACCGGGCGCTAAACAAAGTAACGATCAAGAACAAGTACCCTCTCCCGCTCATTGCCGATTTATTCGACCGACTTGGGCAGGCGAAGTACTTCACCAAGCTGGACCTCAGAAAAGGATACTACCAAGTGCGTATCGCAGAAAGGGACGAGCCAAAGACGGCATGTGTGATGAGGTATGGGTCATACGAATGGTTGGTAATGCCCTTCGGGCTAACCAACGCCCCTGCCACCTTCTGCACGCTGATGAACCGGATCTTTCATGCCTACTTGGACGATTTCGTGGTAGTATACCTGGACGACATAGTCGTCTACAGCCACAGCTTGGAGGAGCACGTGCAGCATCTGAGGAAAGTCTTCCAAGTCCTGAGGGAAAATGAGTTGTATGTCAAGCGGGAGAAGTGCGAGTTCGCCCGACCCGAGGTGCACTTCCTGGGGCATGTCATCAGCCAGGGCCAGCTGCGCATGGATCAAGCCAAGGTTCGAGCGATTCAAGATTGGGAGGTTCCCTCCAAAGTGACCGAGCTACGATCGTTCCTTGGACTTGCAAACTACTACCGGCGGTTCATCAGTGGTTATTCGGCAATGACCACACCCCTGACCGAGTTATTAAAGAAGAACAAGCCGTGGGTTTGGGGTCCGGACTGCCAAGAGGCATTCGAGAACCTGAAGGCCGCTATCTCGGAGGAGCCAGTGCTTGCATTGCCAGATTTTAGCAAGCCCTTCGAGGTACATACCGATGCCTCTGATTATGCCATTGGGGGTGTCCTGATGCAGGAGAAGCACCCCATAGCTTTCGAGAGCCGGAAGCTAAACGAAGCTGAGCGGCGGTACACGGTGCAGGAGAAAGAGATGACCGCCATCGTTCATTGCCTGCGGACCTGGAGGCACTATCTCCTTGGATCCAAATTTGTAGTCAAAACGGATAACGTGGCCACCAGCTACTTCCTAACACAGAAGAAGCTCACGCCGAAACAAGCTAGGTGGCAAGATTTCTTGGCAGAATTTGACTACACGCTCGAGTATAAGCCAGGCAAAGACAATGTAGTGGCGGATGCACTAAGCCGGAAAGCCGCACTAGCCGCCATCACTACGGCCCAAAGTGATGTGCGGGAGGAGATAAAAATGGGCCTGCAGCACGACGCGGAAGCAAAGCAGCTCATGGAGTTGGCTTCCCAAGGCAAGACCCGGCGCTTCTGGCTCGAGGACGGGTTCTTGCTCACAACTGGGAGGAGAGTCTACGTGCCCCGATACGGAAATCTGAGGCGACGGATTATGAAGGAGGGGCACGACACCTTATGGGCCGGACATCCGGGACAGCGCCGCACCAGAGCGCTCATCGAGGCAACCTATTACTGGCCACGCATGCGAGACGACATTGAGCGGTACGTACAGACTTGTCTCGTGTGCCAGCAGGACAAAGTGGAGCAGAGGGCACCCGGAGGACTTTTGGAGCCACTCCCACCTGCCGAGCGTCCTTGGGCGAGCATCACTATGGATTTCATCACAAGTCTCCCAAAGTCCGACGGATACGGCACTATCATGGTCGTGGTAGACCGGTTTTCAAAGTATGCCAGTTTCATGCCTGCCACGGCCGGGTGCACTGCCAAGGAAGCTGCCCACCTCTTCTTCAAGAACGTGGTAAAATATTGGGGGCTGCCGAGGCATATTATTAGCGACAGGGACCCTCGCTTCACAGGGACCTTCTGGAGGGAGCTGTTTGATATTCTTGGCACGGAACTTCACTTCTCCACCAGCTTCCATCCACAAACTGATGGCCAGACGGAGAGGGTCAACGCCCTATTGGAGTGCTACTTAAGGCACTTCGTGAGTGCTCACCAGCGAGATTGGGCCAAGTTGCTTGATGTGGCCCAATTCTCCTATAACTTACAGAAAAGTGAGGCTACTGGGAGGACACCCTTTGAGTTAGCCACGGGCCAGCAGCCTCAAACTCCCCATTCCTTGCCGGCCGCATTCGAAGGCAAAAGCTTGGGAGCATATCATTTGGCCAAAGGGTTCGAGGAGCAACTGGATACCGCTAAGTCCTACTTAGACAAGGCGGCCAAACGGATGAAGAAGTTTGCTGATAGAAGGCGCCGCCCGACGGACTACCGAGTTGGGGACTTAGTCTTGGTGAAATTCAACCCGAGGCAGTTCAAGGCCATGCGAGGCTTGAGCCAAAGCTTGGTGCGAAAGTACGAGGGGCCATTCCGAATTCTTGCCAAGGTAGGCAAGATATCATACCGACTGGAGCTTCCGCCGACCTTGAGGGTGCATCCTGTCTTCCATGCCAGCGTCCTCAAGCCATACCATGAAGACAAGGAAGATCCGAGCCGAGGGCATTCTGACCGGGCACCCTTGAACATCGTCGCTTCGCACGACCGAGACATCGAGGCCATCATAGATTTCCAAGCTAAGCAGAGACGAGGCCACCCTGCCATAGCCATGTTCTTGGTACACTGGAAGGGGCAGTCACCCGAGGAGGCTACATGGGAAAGGTACGAGGACTTATGGCAATTCAGGGACAAAGTGCAGGAGTTCCTCAGGCACCAGCACTACGCCGCGGTCGTCGCAGAATCAGGTGGGGGAGAATGTCAGGGTCCGCCAATTTCCCTGACTACACGCGCAACCGGATCCGACAAATAGCACCGGAATTGTATATAAGACTTAGTCTTTGTGAATATTCTAGACTAGGGGCTTATTTGTAAATATGAGGGACTTGTAGTACAATTTTTATTTGCACTAAGGCCCTTCTTGGCTAGTATAAATAGAGGGCCTCATTTTCATTTGTAACCATCCTGGAATCACTTGTAAAGCATTCTCTTGAAAGCTAATACAAGTTTCCCTCCTCTAGTTCTAAAGTTTTCTTTAGTTCCAAAGTTTTCTTATCTTGAGTTCCCTTAGTGGTCCTCTTGAAAGGCTTACTAGTATTTGCTAAGTTCAAGCAAATCGACTAGTGCCGCACGGTTTTAGCTAAAGCTCTAAGGCCGTGACACTTACACTCACAAATCAAATACAGATAGAGAGCATTAATTATAGTAGGGGTGGAGGCGGGGGAATTGAAAGGGGTATATATAAAGAAGGTGGTACATTAAATTCGTTGGATATTGAATGCACTTAGCAATAACAAATCACGCTAGAGTTTCTATAGGAAGGATTGAGTTTTTTTATTGAGATAAGTATCAAAAACACATCTGAATTTTTTTTTTTTTTTTTAAGTTTCATATCTAAACTATTGAAAGTGTGAATTTCATACCTAACTTATCACTTATTAGTTTAAGTATGAAACTTACACTTCTAATAGTTTAAGTATGAAACAAAAAAGATAATTTAAATGTGTTTTTGACATTTATCCCTTTATTATTTAAAAATTTAGTACTCAATGTCTCGTACTATTTCATGCTTTTTTAATGTACTACTTCGTACTTAATATCTAAGGAAGCAATAAAAATTTATAGCTATCAGATAACTGCTTCCGCGAGAAAGCAATGGTTCAGATATGTTGCATTGGTTCAGACATGTTGCGTTTAGCAAATGCAAAAGTGCTACACGCACTTCCAAAGCAGTCACAAACCAGATGCGTCTCTTTAGCATGCTTTGCACCTGCATTTAGCATATTATACAATAATGTTATGCACAACATTCGTTGCATCTGCATTTCATACATGCCCAAGTGCGTCTCGCATGTGAGAAAATATTGGGTCACAATTTTGTTCAAAGATAATCACTCGATCATTTTTTAAAGTTAAAGTCGAGCAAGCGAGGACGACGACATGAGACTTGACTTCTCCATAATCTTTTAAGAACACGAAAAAGTGTTTCTATATTTAATCACTTGAAAATTTCTTTTTTCCATCAGTATGAGAGATATTCTTTCAAAAAAGTGAAGTTACTTTTACACTTTCCCTCCATTTTTCATCATTAAAACCCAAGAATTCACGAGCACCATAGCGGTTCTTGTGGACTCTATAGTTACTGGTCTTCCATGAGCATCATACTTTATGAGGTGTCTTTTACGCTCATAATTTATTCCTAAACCTTAACAAATTACATTTACATATCAGTCAGCCTTTTAACAATATATGTGCAAGTCCATAAATGTTCTCACAATATATATACACACACCCAATGCTTCATAGCACAGTTTCCCCTTACAACTACACAAAGATAAATATTTCAATTGCTCTAAGGTATAGACGCACAACAACTAAACTAAATTGATGATATCATCACTACTTAACTATATATATCTCTATATACACTAATAAATACTCCTATCGATGGTATCAGTTTTGGACATGATAAACCTATTATAAGTCGGACCTAGGAAGTTCAATTTATTTTGTTTCCAAGTGAGAAATCATTCAAGGTAATCTCAATTTCAGATTGTACACTTCCAGCATCAAAGTTTCGCCTGGAGCTCGATTCTGGATTATCACCACTCCTCCTACGGGTATAATTAGGTGATAGAGGAAATTGCCCATGTTTCTGGTGAACTGGGGATGAACCCCCACGCAATGGTGACGCTGCCCTGCTCCTCAGCGGACTCACATTTTCTGATGGACGCCCGTCTTTGGCCCTCTGCTTTGCTGTCTGATGCCATGTCCGTATCGCGGATGCCACGTTGTCACCAAAGATAACCGGTTTCATTGTTGATCCCATCTGCAAAAATGGTTACACGGTGGGTATGTCTTAAATGATGTATGTACAAATGGACACTGAGCAGAATTATAATGTAGCAGAAAAATTCATATCAACAATTAAGGTGGTTGACATTTGTAAATTAATACCTGAGTAACCAAGGCATATAGCGGGAGTGTCACGTAGCTACAAAGAACTTGAATGACAGCCCTAACAAGATCAAAATCCACCAATAAATATGCTCTTTAGTATAATAGCCACTTTCCTTTTTCAAAGTCAAACATATGAATTTTAATTAATATATTTTAAAAAATTAGTAAATTGACTAACGCAATACCATAACTAAACAGAACTGAGTGAGTAATCAATAGTAAAAGCTCACCCCATGGAAAGTGTTATGGCTATATCTGTTGCATTCTTGTGGAAGCAAGATGGTAAACTAAATTTCCACTGCATAAAAAAAGAAGATTTAATTAATTAGTCCATGTGCATGAGTGAGTCAATGTATTAAATTTGTAGAGACTGAATCAGTGAATAAAAATCAACAAAAAGAAATCCTACTTAATGTTGTTGACTCTGAAATTAACAAATAAAGCCAAACATTTCATGTTGCGCTGGTGACATATTAATTGGTTCTCCTATTCTTATCTTCCACCACGCGCCATCCAATCAATAATTTGGAACAATTGAAACATATATATATATATATACTAGTTATGGAAGTCCGTGCTAAATAAAAACTAGTTCAATGTACGTACTTTACACGTATGTGCCGTGTCAATTTAAAAATTATATTTAAATAACACTTGCTTTTAAATAAATATAATATTCATGTTAAAAAAACTTAAATAAATACTATTAGCTAATATTAAGACAAATAAATTAAAACGGAATAACCATTGACAAATTACAAATATAACCTCAAGCTGCTCAAGCAGGCACGTCGACCTGCTGCCTGCTTGAGCAGCTAAGGAAAATAAAATAAGGACGATGAAGCAGGCAGCTAAAACAACTCAACTATTGCGAAAAATTACAGGTATACCCTCAAACTGTTCAAGCAGACACGTCGACATGTTATCTGCTTGAGCAACTAAGAAAAACAAAATAAGGATAATAAAGTAAGCAGCTAAAGCAGCTTAATTGTTGCTTCTATATATATATATACACGCACAATAGTTAAAAGTACTTACCCAGCTCCAAGCAAAGAAAGCAAGTTGATATGCATTCTGGAAAGCCAAAAACGTAATTAGACAAACATATTTTCATCAAATTCTCAATATATCATTGTACTGAATGAAATAAATTTTTTTATAGAGATTTCATAAACAAACATTGATTTTAAATCAAAGCTTCAGATTGAGGTTAGAAATGGTAGGATAAAATGGCATGATGGAAATAGTATTACCTGAAAGAGAACAAAATGAATGAGGAAGAGCAAAAGAGTAGGGCGATTAAACCAGAAAAGATCGTCCCCTCGTTCAACTAATGGTGTCCCCTTAACAATCTCTCCTCTTTCTTGAATCTTTAGTCCCATTTTTGTTATAATAACTTGTAATTTTGTTCCCACCACTAGTAATATCTGCAAAATTTCTACTTAATTAAATCCTAATAATCAATTTATAAATTGAACTATAATTAATCAAGCATTGTAGACTTACAATTAAAGGAATGAATGGTAGCCAATAAGATGAATACCAACCTGAAGCACAAGTCCATTTAGTATTGAACGTACAAGAGAGATATATAGAAAAAAAAAGAGAAATATATATATACGGTCTTGTAATAAGTAGAAGCTCAAGAAAATGTGTGATCCAATTTTTCCTATCTACTTGTGGGTCGTTTGGTAGATAGTTTGGAATGTAGTTACGCAGGTATTAAATTCTTTATTAGACATATCATGTTTGATAGTTAGTTAGGAGGTATATCATTCATGTATAATTAAATTAATTGAGTTATGCAGGTATTAAATTCTTCATTAGACGTATCATGTTTGATAGTTAGTTAGGAGGTATATCATTCATGTATAAACTAATTCGGTGTTTGATTTGCAGTTTAAAAATTCATACAACTAACTTAAGAGCATAGGTTGTGAAGGAACTATGTATTAGTTTATGCAAGATAAAACGTGAAATAACTAATAGAGTACATAAATAGCTAAACCTAGATAACTAATATCTAACATAAAGTAATACATAACTTGCATGACTAATATCTTCATAGCTCTAACCAGCTACGAAACAACCCGAGTCAAAAAGGAAAAAAAGAGAAAAAGTGTGCTAAGCTAGCTTACCATTGGTATTCGTGAGAAAGTAGAGCACCGCAAATAACCATAACACTGGACTGCCACATATAAGAGGGTGAAATCTTCATGAGTAATAAATACATTTTCTTAGAACTATTTGGGAAGGAAAAAGGGATAATTAACTAACCTTATTCCCACTACGTATGTGAAGTCTTCTTCAAGTGCTCTACTGATATACAACTGAAAATCAAAATTCTTTTCTTGCTGAGGTGCTAAATGTGCCTGACATGCAAAATAATACTCCTTAAATTAAAATATGATTTCCCACTAGCTAACTTTTTCTATTTTTATGTAAAAAAAAAAAAGTAAATTTGTAAGTTGCACCAAAATTACCATGACAAACCCATGTCTAAGGGTAAGATAGTCTACTTTTTCAACCGATGCATAGAACTGTCTGAAGAAGCAAACCTGCAACAAATTAACCATGATCCCATTAATTAACAAAACATTTTTCTTTAAAACTTAATGCTATAGTTTTTATATTGGAGGAACTAAAAAAGAGAAAAAGATCATACTATCCAGAGAAGAATTGGGGAGTTGCTCCAGAAATGCAGATGTCTACGTCCAAATGATGTTTCTCTTGCAAATCTAAATCTCTCAGGATCTGCCGTAAAAATTATACAATAATTGAGCACCAAAAAACATAATTAGAACACTTTATTTGTATAAGTAATTTTAATTAAATATTAACAACCAAAACTAGAAAAGTTATTTACACAATTGAGAGTGAAAGAGAATAAAGGACTAAATATATACTTACGCGTGAAATAAAAATAATTGGAGAATTAAGAATAGAGGTATATTTAGTGAAGTCTATTATTCTTTATATGAATATATATATGTTATGATTTAGTTAAAAACTATTACGTTAATATGAAGTAATAGATAACCAGTCAATTCACACAAATTAACAATACATTGAGCCTCCACGTTTGCACAAAATATATTGCTAAATCTAATACTCAATACATTGAGAAAAGCTTTTTAGGCCCCTCATAGCTAATTCATGCCTTACCAATGCGTTTGTGAGCCTCTAACACAAAGGCATGTTGTTGTATGAGTAATTCATTCTCTACTCAAGTAGTTTATCATATCTAGGATTTTCTATGTCCACCCCCACCCCTCATTTGATATAAGACTATCTCATAAGTAGGCCTGGGCAATACTATCTCCCTTTAATCACATACTAATAATTATTTTATGATTAAATTTCATCTAGTAAGCTTAACTAAGGATAAATCTTATGCTTTCATTTATAGCCACTAGACATGGTGTACTTACCTGTCCCTATAAGCCATCTATTTTGGACATAACCAGGCGCATATTTGTGACAATTCCTTTTTTCCAATATCAACATCTATCCTGCGGAATTACTATTCTCTTTTTCACCTTTGGTCAGACATGATTTAACACGTATGTTATCAGCCTTTTAGACACCAAGGGTCTCTAGAAGTTCATTCCCTTATTTATTGAGTATTACGGAGTTGTTAGACAAATCATACTCCACCTAATGAACTGTGCGTAGGCAAATTCCTATTCTATAGTGTTGTATGTTTTATTCAGAAACAACTACTTCCTGTTGTATAGCCTTATCAAATCTTAGCATATTACAACATTCTGAGCTCATAGTTTCCTGGCATGACCGAGGGGAGTAAAAAACTCATTTTGTTGCATAGCACCTCAGAGACAAGTACTCTGTGGCAGGCTATGCAGTAATCACTTATCCCTTCGATCTGCATGAACAGTCTAACGTGATTATAGTCTTGTTCCACACCTAAAACATCTTTCCACTTGTAAAGAATTCCGTAGTTGCTTCCGTAATATGATGATACGTATTTGTTATATATATATATATATATATATATATATATATATATATATATATATGTCATGCGTCCTTGAATAATAGGCTACTATAGCCATCGGGTCCAGGTACTTTGTCCCTAAAAGAGATTATTTTGATTTTGCTTAGCTGTCACTCTAGTCTCCAACTCCTTCCTCTGTTCAGGTGTAACAAGATCCGTTTTTTTATATCTCCATTCTACATACAGGGTCTGTCGAAAGAATCTAATAAATCAGTATAGAAGGGAGTAGAAATACCGCCCATGTTAGTTTTGTGTTTCCTATGACATCTTTGGTATTAAAGATTATGTGGTGGAAAAATTTTGTGTTGAGGTTTCCATAGTTTAGCCATTGGCATTTACCATTTCTATTGTACTCGATCTCTAAATTTCCTTTCATAATTGATCTCCTCTTTAATTAGCTCAACATTTAGAGGTTCTCTTTGCAGTTTAACTTCGCACTCAATCAGTGTCTCCTGAGCTTTTCGGTACTTCTTTCCACATCATCGAATCTCTCCCTGTTAATAGTAACTCTCAATATTTTTCTGGAGTCTATTAATCTTATCCACCAATTGATACATCTTAGTGCTAGTACTTTGTATCTCCCAACTAGATTTTATCCTTCTCTGAAATTAGGAGCCATACTCTACATATTAAAAATAACTGAATTGCAAGGTAATCTTTGGAGTGTCAGCTCAACTATGGCGCCAAATCACTGATCATACAATCCTCAAGCCCCAAAATGAACCTTCAAATCTGGAAGTATTATAACCTATTATAAGTGCTTGATCATTGAAATCATATACCATGATTACATGAAATCTTCTCTTAGTTCCCTGATGTCTCACCTCACAATACGTTACCTGTGAGGTGATCTTTATAATGTACACTTTATATATCATAGGTTTTCATAATAACCATATCTTTCCTCCAGGATGGTATAATAAAATTTGTGTTGAACGACTAACCTTTACCTAGGTTAAGAGATGCTCCCTGAGGTTTTTCCCCCTCAATCATAGGTTTCAGGATTCCAAATAGTCCAGTCTTGCTTTTATGAAGTAGAAGGTTCATTTCGTCCTGTTTTCCTGGTCTATTAAGCTCCCGGTGTTCCAAAATTCAATGCTAGGGTGTTATCCATACCCCTTCCATGATCTGGACCTTTACTAACCACTAACTCCCCAGGAGATGAAGGCAGTCATCTGCTTTGGTGATGTTAAGACAATACTACTTTCTGCACTTGTTGTCCCACTAGTTAATGAATAAACAACATAATATGTTATTATAGCCTTCACTTTATTGTTTTTAGGCTCCTCAAGGGAAGCACACATTTCTAATCTTGATTGGATTCCCCGTACATTCCTGCGTAGCTTTCCTAGGTTTATCTACTCCTCCTTAGCTAGTTTTCTGTAATGTTGCTTTTTATGTCCAAAATTCTTGCAGTGCTATATAACACGAGCTTCCATTCATACTCCACTTCTAGATCTATGATGCATCCATATTCATTCTCAAACATAACAGATTGGAGGAATGCTTGATTCATAGAGACCTCTACCCTGGGATACATCCATGTTTCCTTTTGCAATGATGGCACGATCAACCTTGATGATCTTTTCTTTTAAGCCAGTAAGTTTAATGAGTGTCGTCTTACCCAATATTGGATATCCAAGTCTAGCAGCCTAATCCATATAGGGACTTTGTCTATATACCATGATTTTATATATTCATTTTCATCCCTTATTTTCAAGCATAGCTAGTATGATATGTTTTCTATTTAACAATTGGACATCTTTTTCAATCAGGTTGTGGGCAAACCTAGTGCACTAAAGCTCCCGCTATGCACAAGGCACAAGAGTCTATTGCACGCAGCCTTACCTATAAAATCGCATTATAATGATGAGGACCCCCTTCGATTTTGTCTATTTCCATATCCTCTTGAAGTACCCCTCTATCACTGGTTGAATTTCAGTATGTCAATGTAATCTTCACCTTAACACGTTGTTCCTCCCTATCTCTTAGGTTCGGTGGTGTACCGACCATTAAACTCCATAGTGTATTAGACTAGTGAGATCCGATGTATCACGTTGATGCTTTTAATTTTACTTCTGTCCTTAGTCTGTGGAAACCCCAATTATAAGGGCCGACTTTCTCATTCATGTTGCTTGGCCTCTCCCTCCCTCCAGCGTGGTGTTGTTTTAAGTATCTTGAGTTGGTAGTGGGGATATTGACGCGTGAGAGGCATGGATGAAGCAGAGGTTGCACATCGTTCAGGGAGTTGAAATAAAAAAAAGTATAAAGTATATATTAATGTTCAACCCGTCAACACAAGGAAAGGGCTCAAAAACCCAAGACCTCCTCCTTAAATTAGGAATTCTTAAAAATGCACAAGAATTCAACACAACACCTTTCGCTCACTAAGTGGAACCTTAACTACCAAGACAAATAAAGTAGCTCCTTGCTGGGTCTTATGCAAAATGACAAAAATAGTAATCACGATACAAGCAGGTTATTGTGACTTCTAATATATAAGAAATTATCTTATGCTGATCATGTTTTATTTTTACATATTCATTAAGCCTGTATATTAATTGCTTAATTAAATTAGTCATCTGAAGCGCTAAGCCATATATTTTAGTTCCTTGTGTTGGTTAGTTAGCATTGTAATATTAATAAAATGCATCATTTATATTGTCATTGTGTACGTTGGTGAAAAGACATTTCATTTTTTTATGTGGCATATGATGGAAGTTTTAATCCTCCAATTCTGGTGCATTACTTCTTGTTCTATTGGGCTTAATTTCTCATTACTTGGTGAAAAAACGCTACATCAAATTGGTAGGTTAAAGGTTTTTGTGTGCAGCTGGCATTTTCATTTGCACAATTATTTCACTCTTTATTTGTTCATTATATCTTGCAACTTATATAACCTCTAGGTCATTTGTTTTCTACATTTACTACCTCATTATCTTTCTATTTATTGCAAGGATGACTTCTCACCTATAAATAGTGATATCTTCTTTTGTTTTGAGATATAAGAAAATATATAGTGCATAAAAGTTAGTCAAAAAGAGAGTTCATGATATATGAAGGGAGACGTTCTTTTTGTGAAGCTTTTAACGCATCTCTTATTCAGACTTATTGAGATATACTTTGTGATTAGGCTAAGTCAAGAAGATTATTATTAAACCGCTGAAAATATTTGTTGCAGAACACTTGAATCTCCTTAAAGAGAGCGAGATATCTGCGTCTCATCCTGAAAAAAAAATTATTTTCTTAATTTTATTTTTCAATGATTATTTGTAATTTTCACCAACACCTTGCTTGTTTGATTTTCTTAAGTTCTAAGTAACTTTTTTACTTTACGATTTTGATATCTAAATTAAATGTAAACTCTCATATTTGATCCGACACATTCATATGTGATTTGATATACTTATTTGTTAGCACTATGTTTTTCTAGATCCCCCCAGTAGAAATTTTGGCTTTGTACTTATGTGATAAGAAGGTACCACCTAAATTTAAATTTAAACGTAAATTCTACATAATGTTGGTTAAACTGTTCTTGCTGTGCTGGGGCGGAGTGGTCGCCAGTTAAGAATTTACATCTTTAAAAAATACATGTTGCGGAAATGAGAATATTAAAATGGATGTGTGGGCATACTTTGAGCGACAAAATTAAAAATAAGGTTATTCTGGAGAAGGTGGGAGTGGCTTCTATGGCGGACAAGATGAGGAAGCAAGACTAAGGTTGTTTAGATGCATGTGAAGAAGAAGTGTGTTGACGCCCCAATGAAGAGGTGTGCGAGGCTGGTTATAAGGGGCATGCGAAGGGGTAGAAATAGGCCAAAAACATATTGAAGAGATGTGATTAGACAAGACATAGTGCAGCTTCATATTACCTAGGACATGACTCTAAATAGAAAAGAGTGGATGACGCAAATTAGGGTAGAACATTAGTAGTGGTAGAGTGTTGTCTTGCATTACAAAGATTGTTGTGTAGTACTAGTCGTACCCTTGTAGTTCTAGGCATATATTGTTTGTTATGTTTTAGTTATCACGCTATTTTTGTTGTTACTGCTGCTTTTTGGTAGATTTTACACTGCGTTGTTTCTTCATTGTTTTCCTCTTCTTGTACTTGAGTTTGGTGCACTTGAATGGAGGGTCTTCTAAAATAGTCTATCTATCTCCACGAGATAATGGTAAGGTCCATATACTCTCTATCCTTCCCATTAATCACTTTGTGGAATTTCATTGGGTATATTGTTGTTGGCCTCTCCCTCTGGCCTTTAATTTTCATCTCATCTTTAGCTTTTGTTGGTTGGAATTCACATTCTAGAGAGAAAACAAAATTCTTATCTAAGATTAATTAATTCATCTATCTATTTGCAAATAAAAATCAGTATGCTCAAAGGAACTGAATATGCAGAGAATAAGGTTAAAAAAGTAATTCCTATGTGCAAAGAAGAAGAAAGAAAATTGACCCTTCACAAGTGTTAAAAATATATTTTGTGGTCTAAAAACTAACCGTTGTAGAATTGGTACTCAATTGTCCTAGATTCATCCTCCCAAGCTCTCCACATCCTCATCTGCATTCCAATATCCGTAAATCATGAATTAAATAATTGAGCTAACAATAAAGACATTGAGTCGTCACAGTTGCCAATTTTACCCTTAGTTTGCCAATTCCCAAAGTTGTAATACAATACAACACATGTGCAACAGCTAAAACAAAGATAAAAATGTGGAGCTGGTGAATTGCATATTTTGAAGCAAATTGAAGTTTTCCCTGCATTTGAATCAGGATACAACACAAGTTAGCAACATATATTAGCAGATCAATCATGAAAATTGTTATTCGTCTTTAATAAAACAAGGAATCATTGACCTAGTTCTCTCGACAAAAGGGGTTCCTTCGATAGCAAGAACTAGCTACCTTCAATTCTGTGGTTGTGGATTTGAATTACCAAGAGAGCAGGAAGGGCGCGAGGTCCTAGAAAGGGATAAAAGAAATTGAGTTTTTTGATAAGAGATTGAAAAATACCTTACTTCTACAAGGGTCGATATACGAGTCATCAATATGTTTGTTTATGTCACATGGATGCCAAGAGCGTCCAACACTCCTAGGGATACATATCTTAGACACAGGATCCTGTACGACCGTCAAGAATAATGATATGAACCCCAATAACATAAGTTCTACATCCACCAGAAATACAAAATAAAAATTGTTAGTCGAAAAACAAATCATTTTCATTCTACCGAAAAAAATAAATTTTATTTTACCTGAGTTGATCTTCTCAAGTGCTTCATATAGTGGTCTCTTTTGTTTCTTCCATAACCACTGTAGATAGAAGAGAGAATTTAAAAAGGTAACTTATTGTAATTTCTTAGCAAGTACTTTTCTATGTATCTCAGATTTTTTGGTTACTTTATTTCTTCAATTGTTGATTTGACTAACTTTTGAAAAAAATTAGTAATGAATTATTTCAATCTTGAAAGTTAAATGACACAACTTTTATAGCATGACTAGATGATAGCCCAACTTCAGCAAGCAATAGCACGAACTTTAAAAGTATGTCTCAGCAGCTTTAGTGCATGATATCAGTTTTCACTTTAAAAAAAAAATCATGTGTTATGATTTCACCTGAGTAAACAGATTTTTACAAATTATCTCATCTGTTTCAATTTGATCTTCAGTCTTCTCATGTGTACTGCTCATGCTCAAATTTACACTTCTTCTAGTTGGAATGTACTCGATCCTTACTTTACATATCAGTATATTTCATATATTAATGTTGATTTTGGTATTCAAATTCAGGTCCACAGTTAGACGTTCCAGTAGTCCTTCACACTCTGGTGAGTCCTTCTTGCGTCCAGGGAACTTAGCTATTGTTGATCAGTTCAATTTCTTAGATATTTAGCCTTAAGGCATCCTAAGGTGTTGTCCCGGTAGACTCACTCAGTTCAGTAATTATAGGCTTCATTTAGACATTTGTAGTTTTAGTTCAGTTTGTAACATTTGTTCCAGATATTTTCAGTTTTGAAATTATAAAAGTTATATTTCATTTTCAGAAGTTTAAGCCCATGCTTAAGTGTCGACTTTATTCAACAATGATTTTTAGTGTCGATCTCGTCCATGATATAGCCTCTGGATATGACATAATAAAATTTTCATTTAGCGTGAGATAGAATAAAAGTTCCCATTGCCTATTGATTAGAGAAAAAAGTTTAATAAATGGTTGGTCCTCCAATTGTTTGTGTTCTGTTCTTACTGGTAGGTTTTTTTTTCTCAGTCTCGTACTCATGGGAGCCTAACTAAATCCGAATTCACGTTGAAAAGTCCCATATGGGGGTAAACTACTTCTTAAAAAAAAGGCAACTCTCAACCAAGGAGACTCGAACTAAAAAACTCTGATTAAAAATAAAAAAATAGTTATCATTTCATCACAATCCTTCTCATCGATGGGGTAAAGTATGGTATAGGTTCAAGTCTCAAAGTAGTGTCTTGTATGTACCATGTTTGACTTGTCCAAAATCATTTATTGCTAATTGTTTTATTGGTAATCGTTTTATCTGGATTTCTACGATTCCTATATTTCCACTTTTTTTCAAATTATAATTTTTTTTAAAATTTATGAATTTCAGAATACGTCAGTTGACTTTTGATACATCATCAGACATCTAGATACATAGGGGAGAGATGTATCAGTGTTGGGAGGAATATATTAGAGAGGGGATAGAGATGTACCAAAGAGAGGATAGGACATCTAGATACACAAGAGAGGAATGTATAATATTTTTTAGATAGAATTTATATATTCGAGAGGGGGGAATGTTCAAAGAGGAGAGGAATGTTTTCAAAAGAGGGATAGAATTTTAAAGATTATGATAAAATAAAAATATATATTTAAATAATTTTTAAAAAAATTATAAAGAAATGATGCGCCGGCAGCCCCAATTTGGTGCCCACATGACTGGACTGACCATTTTAACGCCCATAAAATTTGCGCGGCACGCATATTGATAATTTTATTTGTACTAGACTACTAGTTATGAAGATTCAGTGTTGTGTACGGCTAAAATAATATTAATTTTATATTTATAATTTATTTAAATAATATTTTATCGAAAATAAGGAAATTATTTATGCTTTAAATATTTTTATCTAAGGTCAGAATCTTTTTCCATCATTTTTCATTTTATTTGAATTTTTGAAAGTGAAATCATGTTTGAATACGATATTTTTTTTCTTAATTATTGTAGTATATTATTGAGTTGTAATAGTAATACTTAATCAAATATAAAGAAGTACCTTTAAAATTCTTTCACCATGAGTCTAATCAGGAAGAAGAGTAGTTTAATGAAATGAAATTAATATTTATTCACTTATACTTTTTTATTATTAATTATACTAAATAAAGGTTTGTTTTTATTTTTTCCATTTAACAAATTAAGCGATAATTTATTATTTAACTTTTTTTTATTATTAATTATAATTAATTATAAACATTTACTGTATTCATAAAATGGCATAATAAAATTATTATTGGCTTTTTGTGAACATTACAGAACTCGTCCAAATGAACAATCAATAGAAAAGAAGCATAGTGTATGTTGAAGGGATAAAGTTCAAAGAATTAAAGCAGGGGCAAGATATAAAACTAACTAAAATGGGCGCCAATATTTAGTACTCCTTCTATTTCAAAATAATTAAATTATTGGGATATATCATAAATATTTAAAAGAAAAACAATGACAAAATTTAATCATATTTTTTTATTTTTACTCTTTTCAAACTTCAAACACTCATTTAATGCATCAGTTATTTCTAATACAAAATTCAACCTTAAAAACTCAATTAATAAAGCCGCAAAATAAAATTTCCAACATATGTGAACAATTCAATCATTTTGAAAATTCAAAAATCTTTCAACTATTCAATTATTTTGAAAGAGCAAGTATGTGTGCGCATATGATTTGCTGGGGTCGCATCAATAAATCTTAGAATGACCAAAATAGCCTCAAATTCAATGATTATGTCAAAAAAGCATACATGTTGATGAGCTCATGCTTGCTATTCTCATTTTCTTAGTAACAATAAAGTATGACACAACAACAACATACTCAGTGAAATTTAACAAGTGAGGTCTGGAGAGGATAGAATATACGCAGGTCATACCATTACCTTATAAAAGTAGAGAGATTGTTTCTTGGAAACTCTTAACAATAGAGTATGATATTATACTATTTTATTTAAAATGAAATTGCATTATACGTTTCTAAAGTTTTGACCCTGCTAACATTTTGGTGTCTTCCCTCCTAAAAGTTTTCTTCCCTGATAGGTTGTACTTGACTTGTATTTCTACAAAACGAGAAAGGAAAATGCAAGTTTACCTCTGCAAGATGATGAATAAATTGTTCAATGAAGATGGAGATGGCAACTAATACAAAGCAAACCACAGCAACAGCCCATGTTGGTGTCTCGTCTAGAGGACGTTCATCACACGTTGTAATACAACTCCCGCTAGCCATGAACCTTCAAGATCAATTTCAGGTTGGACTATAATTAATTTTTTGTAACACAAAGGGGATTTTATGTGATTGCTTCTTTGGAAATAAAACAACAACAACAGAGGCTTTATATATACATGTGAGCTCTTGGATATATTTGTATTTGTAGAGAAATTTTGATGACTTTTCAAACTTGAGTCGGTTATCGAGTCAACCAAGTAACGACCTCGTATGAGGGTAATTAATTATATCTTATGTTTATTAAGATTAGTAATCACCAATTATGGACAGACAGTCATACTAAAATGAGTTGAGTCATGACTAAGCTTGTATACTATTCAATATGATTTTGTGGTTATACATTTTGTGATGTAACATGTTTGTATAGTGTCCAAAAATAACAAGTGGATGCTAGATATCAAATAGTAATAGTATACTAGGTTGAAAATTCACAAGGGAGAATAGTCTTTGGCAGATGGCAAGCTTGCAAGAGACAACGTACTTGACCATCCACTTTCATCTTAATTTGGATCCATCAGTGATCACAACATTTTGGCTTTACTTATGTCTAATTTATTTCTTTAATTAAAGAATTAGATTGCTGGTTGCCATTATCCGTCTTATATATATTGATTTTATATTATTTACTATGTGTTTTTCGTCATTACTCGCTCTTTCTGTTTCCTTCTTCATACCCTACTTGTGAGATTCCACTGAAGATGTTGTAAATAAAACATTAAAAAACTTAGTTTCAATTTATTAAAAGAGATAAGTAAAATTAATTTTATATAAATATCTGTAACAATGTTAGTGAAAGATTTATGATTTGAAAGGAAAAGTCAAAAACAGAAACTTACTTAAAATCCTATTAGCGTTTGAACATAGATTTCCAATCATTTTCCGCCATTCATTTTTGGATGAGTTTCATCATATGTTGGATTATAATTTTTGAAAAATATAATTAACTTTTTTTTTAAAAAAATATAAGATAAGTTCTAAAAATTATTAAAATATTTATGAATTTGTATTATTATTATGTTCTATTACTATTTATAATTGAAAGTGACTTCATAGAGTAAGCTTGGAAAAAAATTATGTAAAGCATGTATATAATTGTATAAATTTTATAGAACAATCTAGGACGGACTGGTGTTTTTACCAAATATTTAAGTTTGGGATAATTTTTAATATTTTAAAGTTTCCAAATAATAGAACTTGATCCAAATATTAGTTTTTTCTAGTATTTGAGAATTTGAATTGTTTACCAAAAAATATTACAAATAATAGCAAGTTATATGGCAAAACAACATTTGTCAATTTTTTCCTCAAGTATTTTTGGAATATCTACGAATAAATGGGTCCTAAGTGAAAATAAAGGTGTTCCTATGATTGAACCGAGATCTCTATCTTCATGTCTTGGAAAGCTAAAAACCTAACACTATGATGCTCTACTTCGCCAATTATGGCCGCCTTGGTCATTGAGAAGCCATTGCTTGATGCGGCTCAACCACTTTTGAAACTCCAACCATCGATATAATCTTTAAGATATGTTGCATCCTCTAATCCCTAATCCAGTTAACCCCATTGAAGTCCTAATGTCGTCTAAATTATACCTTCTAATGAAAATAAAGCAATTGTTATTAAAATATAGTAACTCAACAAGGTTAGGATTGAATTACATAGTGTGTGTGGTGAGAGAGCTTTATAATTTGCTAGTGAAATTCAGACTAATTGACTACTATTTGAGTTGGGGTTTTAATTAGGTAATTACTAACTAAATTACACTACTAAAGTTGTAATCAAGAATTAAAAACGAACTAAAGTTTTAGTTCTTAGATATTGGAATCAAAATGAATAGCTCACTATCAACTAATGCACTGACGAGTCTATTAGTTTCCTAAAATCTCTTGGTGCAATTGAGATAATATCACCTTGGGTGTTGAAATAATTTGTTCTTCAAACTATTAGATAGGGGTAATTGATAGCCTCAAATTCTCATTAATGATTTTTTTTAATCTTAATTTTTATTTTATCAAGTAAGTCAGAATGCGTGTGAGTTCTTAAGTTTTGCAACTGTTAAAAAATTAGTTTTTACAAAAGAATCTTAATACATAATGACTACCCCTTCATGAGAAGATTTTAATGTAAATAATCATTTATTCTTGTTACTATTCTAAGTTCCATAACTCTTGTTAGAGGAGTTTTCGAGTCGGTTTGAATTGATTATTGATCAAAATCAATTTAATCAATTTTTAAGTTATTAAAACTACATTAAATCAAATTTAATATACATTTATCGATTTGATTATTATCGATTTCAATTTTATTTGGTTCGATTGTTCATTTATTAATCATACACAATTTTTTTAAAAAATGATTCATTCAAAAGAAAAAAACAACAACAATTCTTTCTAAAGAAAATGAATTGCCTTCGTGCCATTTTAGATCTTATAATTCTTATATGTGAGTCCCATTAACTTCTTACTTATATTTTCAACTAATCTAATGCACTAAGCAAATTTACTGAATAATACATAAGCTATCAATATTACTGCACAAATAAAAGACACATCATATCTTATTCTTTTTCATGAGAGTGCTGCATTTTTAGCATAAAGAATTAATCAATATTATGTATAAACAATTATTAGAAAATATGTATATAATTTATCGGTTCGATTACTTTTTTAATTTCTTGTTTGAACAAAACTAAAACCAAATAAAAAATTATTGATTTCTTAACATGTAAAATCAAATCAAATAAAGAAAAAGTTATTTAATTAATTTGGTTCAGTTTTTTGTTTGAGTCGATGTCACAACCCAAAATCGAACCGCGAATAAAGAAAATAAAATCAAAGTAACAGTTAATTTAAAATCCCAAAACCTGGAGTCATGAGTACAAGAGCTTCTAAGTAATATGAATGAGTAAATACAACGTTGTCTCAAAAGGAAATACATAGTCCGAAATAGATAACAACAAATAAAGTATCAAGGAAACAATGGAGACTCAAAGTCCGAGCCTCGTCGCTGAATCTGATAAAGGTAAGAATACTTCGTACAATAAGATCAACTACTACGTGGGAGTCCCTGTGCTCGATCTACAAGGAGAAAGCATAGTAGAGGTGAGTATACCAAAATATATCCAGTAGGTTCAATCGATTGTGTAGGAAAAATCAAATAAGCATGTAATAACGAAGATCCTATCATCTGCAATGAAGAGGGTTAGTACACAATACACACACACACAAAAAAAGAGCGGGATAAGATAACAATAATAATCAAATGATACAATGCAAATGTGATGAATAAATACAATGCATGGGACGAAATCACGACTGTGGCAAGGCGGTGTATACATATACTGAGAAATCACGACTGTGGCAAGGCGGTGTATACATATACTGAGTTAAGACTACCATATAAAACTCATGGGGGTCTCGTCAGCCCATATACCAAAATCTCTCAAGTGGCTCCATATCTCAATCTTGCCACCTACTCGTGGTCAAAGGCTTTTGTGAAAGATGGTACATTTCATCCTTGCTACCTGCCCATGGTCAAAGAATTTTATAAAAGGTGGTACAATATCTCAATCCTTGCCTCCTGTCCGTGGACAACGGGTAGTAAAAATGCAATATGAGATATATAACAATACATTATAAGAATACTGATAAATAAGCATCATAGAATCAGAAAAAACAATGCCAAGTGCCATAACTGGTATTACAAACCAGTAACATGTCTCAAATTACCATATTCTCACTAATAACCAAGTATACTGAAGATACCAGACCTCATATCGTCCCAAGATATACACAAGATTCCCGAAAGTATCTCAAATACCATCAAATTACCACAAAACATTCTAAATGATATCACAAGTCTCATATCATCACAATAACAATCCAAATATCTCAAAACTCAAGAATACATCTCAATTTACAAATAGAATCACAATTTACTCAAATTCCAACATATCTGATACCAAAATATGATCATAACAATCAAATTACTCATGAAACAATCCAACATCTTACAATTATCACATAAACATATCCAATATCTCAAATCCAGTCCATAAAGTTTAGCGAACCTATCTCGATGCCGAAACCACACTCAAACCAAGCTTTTGATCAACTCAAATCTCGAAACAAGCTCCAAATCAACCAACCACTATCAAGAATAGATTATACGTGTCAAGAGATGAATTTTGATACTCATATTGAGATGAATTAGACTTAGGAAAAAAATGATCAAAATTGAGGCTAAAATTTGAAGTTCCTAAATCTGAAAATTGACTAGAAATTATGATTCTACGTGAGAAAATTAGTCCGTGAGTGAAAATCCCACTAAAATTAAGCTTAAATTGAGGGAGAAATCAACAATTAAAGTTTCCAATTCAAAGTCGTGAAAAAACTCAATTTAAACATCCAAAATAATGAAATTCAAGATAAAATCAGTAGAAAAATAGTGAAAATTAATCAGTTTGATGTTAGAAACACTTACCAAAACAATTCCCCGAAAAGTCTCTTCAAAAATCGCCCAACAAAGCTTGAAAATATTGAAAATGACTGAAAATTGAGTTTTTACAAATTTAAAATTGATCAGATAAAAATATACTCCGTGAACGCGGAGCCACACATGTCCATACCTTTGCAAACATGGAAGGGTAGTTCGCGAACGCAGAGCAGGGAAAAGGTTGACCTTCACGAACGCAGAGAAGGCTTCTGCTAACACGGAGAAGGCTTCTGCAAATGCGGGGTTTTGGCGTGTAGACCTCCGCGAATGCAAGGCCCAATCCTATAAAAGCGGAGGGGAAATCCAATTACACCAGATTTCAGATACGCCAGCTATAATCAGATCTCAAAATGGACCCTCGGGGTTCGTTCGAAACCTGATTCACACAAACCAGACATGAATCCATATAAAAAATAATGATTCAGACTCAACAGAATTATCAGAATTCAATTTCGGGGCTTCCTCAGCACGGCTACCGATATAACTCATTAAAACTAGTTTGAAACTCAAAATATCAAAATTGCCCTTGAAAAATCCAAAATTACAATGAGACCATTTCTACTATTAGTTTCACCATCCATAACTACCAGAACTTCAAAATTTTGATTTGAGCTTTCAAACTTCGAATGTTGACCAAAGACAAACTTTGACTCCGAAATCAACTAAAAATCACATTGACTTCCTCCCACTTCCAAGTACGAATATCGATATCTCGGGATAGGCCACCTAGACTTTGATGCTCAACTTTGACTTACGACCTCATCTTTTCCCAACCTGAACTTGAGTTGGCCCTTCTCCATGTCCACCAAAGTGCATCCAGTGGCTAAGAAGGGCCTCCCCAAGATAATAGGGACTTCGAAGTCAACCTTGTAATCTAGGATCACAAAGTCTGCAAGAAATATGAATTTCTCAACCTTGATAAGCACATCATACCGTATCCCAACAGGCTTCTTCATCATACGATCAACCATCAATAACCGCATGCTTGTCTAATTAGGGGCTCCAAATCCTAGCTTCTTGAAGACCGCAAGGGACTTTAAATTAATGCTGGCACTGAGATCATATAATGCCTTTGTAAATTCCACATCTCTTATGGTGCAGGGTATGGTAAAAGCACCGGAATCTTCTCGCTTTGGAACCAAGGACCTCGTAGCAATTACACTGCAATGTTGAAGCTCTTGGGAGATCTCCTGACTCACAGTGCGCTTCTTCGTAACCAGATCCTTCATGTACTTTGCATACTCTGGCATCTTCTCCAACATCTCAATGTGAGGGATGTTGATGGAGAGTTGTTTCAGCATGGAGATAAAGTGCTTGAACTTGCCCTCCTCCTCCTTTTTAATTCTTTGAGGGAAAGGGGGAGGAGGCCTAGGAATAGGCTTCGTCTTCGGTGGAGCCTCTGCAGCTTCACTCAACCCATTCTTTCCACGATCATCTCTAGTATCCGCATCTCTAACTTCAACTACTTTCTCTTGAACATCATCATCATGGAAGGATCAATGGTGCTCTTGCCACCACAAGTAGTAACTCCCATGTACTGCCCTCATTCTTGGAATTTTGAACTGTGTTGCTAAACAATGTACCCCTCTGATGTTGATTGAGTTGAGTTGACACTTGACTAAACTGTTGCTCAAGCTATTTTATAGCCACAAACTCAATTTTCTGATTTATACTGAAGATCTCAAATTTCATCCCTTTCAGAGTCTCATTCTTTGTCTCATCTTTCTTCAACAGGTGGTCAAACATCTCCTCAACTCTAAAGCTACTTGCACCTGTGTCGCGGTTGTGTGGTGGCATATAAGGACCATTTCTATAACCATCTCTATGGCCCCAATCTATATCTCTGTCTTGGCCTTGATTTCTGTCATAGTACCCTCTATGGTTGTCTTTGAAATCTCCATCTTAATTGAAGTTCCAACCTTTGTTTCCTTTACCTTGGTGCCAATAGTCCTAATTGGACCCTTGGGCGTTGGTTCGGAAACTCCCCGTCTGATCAGCAACAGAACAAGTGTCCTCCTCATAGTAAGGCTCATCATATATGGGTACATGTGGGGGCTGATGAGTAACTACATTAATTCGTTCCTGATTCTGCTTCATCATCACCTCCATACCTTTATGGATTCGGGAAAGCTCTTACATAATCTCTTAATTTATTTTAGCTTGCTCCAAACCAGTACTGATAGCACACGAACTTTGGGTAGATACTCTGTCTCTCTTCCCCCATGCACGATTGGTCTTGACCACTCTCTCTATCCTTTCAGCAATCCTTGCAAATGGCTGATCTAGGAACATGCCCCACATAATGGTATCACCATATGCTTAACTATTTTATCAACGACACGGTAGAAGATCTCCACCAAGGTATCATCAACAATTTTGTAGTCTGGGACACTCCTCAAGCACTTAGTAAATCGCTCCCATGTAGTACCGATCAAGTCACCAGGAAGTTGCTCAAAGTTGTTGTCTGATCTTTCAACTTGAGCTTCTTCGATCTCAAGAAGTACCTCTCTAAAAAGGACTTCTGCAACACAGCCCAACTGGTGATCAAACTCTACGGGAGCTCGGATAGCCATAGTACTGTATTGCTTGTTAGAGACAATGGAAAGATACGAAGTCCCACAACATCCATAGACAGATTTTGTATTCCCATTACACTCTTGCAAACAAATGCAATATTGTGTAGATGGCTATGAGGATCCTCTTATGGTAGGCCCGAACAACCCATGGTTCTACAACATCTAAAGCAACCCACTCGAACTACGAACTTTGTGTCAGCCAGTAGTGGTGGCAACACAATGG
The DNA here is from genome assembly GCA_029948455.1 of Solanum rostratum. Classification (NCBI taxonomy): domain Eukaryota; kingdom Viridiplantae; phylum Streptophyta; class Magnoliopsida; order Solanales; family Solanaceae; genus Solanum; species Solanum rostratum. Next base: position 13,410,745 of record CM057054.1, read on the forward strand.
CTCCAGTCACCTCTATAGCCATAGGATTCAACAGGCATTGATTCCACTGGTAAGTGTTGGCATTGAAATCCTGTGGCTATGGAGCCATGTCCTGAAAGGAGGTGGGTTATCATTATTAGTATTCTCATTCTCATTCTTGTTTAGAGCTGCATTAGCCGTGTTGTTGGCATTATCTTGGCCCATTCTTCTCTGTCTTCTCTGGATCTCTTGGTCAAACGGAGTCAAGGGTATGCCTCGACTTCACGTGAGGGCATACACTTACACCCTAAATAGAAACAAAAAAAGCAAGAAACGTAAAATGAGGGAAACAAGGATTAATTCCCAAATCATTTGAATTAAATAAGTCTAGCTGTATTCCCCGACAACAGCGCCAAAATCTTGATGTCGCCCAAGCTACACCTCCTTTTTAAGGCTAAAGCAATCATTGCCAAGAAATAGAACCTAACCAAAGTTAGGGTCAAACCCAAGGAAATACTGTAGACTTAGAAGAATTCAATTATGCAATTTGGGTTATTAACCAACGTATCTCCCCAAAAGTGGGGTCTTTTAATAACAAGTAAAAAGGAATTCTAACTAACACAAGTGCTTAAACCAACATGGAGAGAAACTAGGGTATTGTGTTCCCTGTGATTCTCTAACTTAGTATCACCAGATAACCTAATTTTTTTTAAGTGCGTAGCATGCAGGATGGTAAGTTAAGTTCACCAAACCCATTAGCCTAGGAAAGAGGTGAATTTCACTACATGACTTCGTCCATCTTCACAGTGTGACATTATTAACCCTTATCTATTGTCCCAGTACAACCTCCCATTGGCCCAGTTCCGTTGATTAGACAAGAACACATCAATTGAATCCTATTAATTAATTTCTTTTCCTATTCATTACTACCTTAGTGCAGTCAGTAACACTAGGCATGTTCTAATATTTGTCACTACTAGAAAACATGCAAAACAAAGAGAGCTAATTAAATACATGTATGGAGAGTTTTCAAGAATTATGAATTATCCGATTTTACCTTGTTAGTTCTTCATGGTTCCCACAACCCTACTTGTGGATTTAGCTACTCATGATTTGTGTAGATACAAGACTTATGACTTTGCATAACATAATAGAGTACTTACACAATTGAATTAAGCACAAGTGAATCCACGCATCAATGAGAATCACAAGATCGTAAAGAAGATCAAATCAAAGTTTACAAGTGTTTCAAAAACTCTCCACTATTTTTCTCTATTCTACTTTATATTGTTTTTCTGCTAACTCCTCGAATTCTCTAAGAAAAATAACCTAAAAACCTATTTATAATGTTTAAAATACAAGTCCTAAATGAAATATGATAACTGGGTTGGCATGCCCCATGAGATGCTCTACGGGCCGTATAGTATTTTACAGCCCGTAATCGGGCTTTCATGCTTTGTTGCTGCAGATCTGGACTTATCTTCTTTGATACCCCTCTATGGCCCGTAAAAGGTTCTATGGATCGTAGGGTGTTTTGTTTGATGAAACATCTGAAAGTCCTCCGTTTCTAATCCTCAGGGCACGAGACTTGATCTACGACTCGTAAAATGGTTCACGACCCATCTGCATGTTTGTAGAACAAACTTTAGAAATCTTTCCCTTATTGAAATTGCACACAAAACCTCCTTCACGGCCCATAGAATGCTCTACGAAAAAGAGATTGATAGGTTAAGGAGGAAGAGGTGATGTGGCACCCTCTGATGCCGCCATGTGGCATAGCTGGATGGCCCATGTGGCATGAAGTGGTAGAACCTCTTTTATATGTACTAGTAAATGCAGCCCGAGCGTTGCCTGGGCCAAAAAATATGTTTGATTATTTTTACACTCTTGTTTGTATGATTAAATTTAAATTTAAAATATGATGTTTTATTCGTTTTAATTTGTTTGTTCCTTCCTTTATCATGTGAATCGTTCCATACATTTTTGCCTTCGCCTTTAAGCTTACTGCTTTCATCTGCTTCTACATCTACAAATAAGCGTCGTCTAGCTCCCGCTGGATCAAAGGGACTAACGACCTTGTGCTATAGGTTGCCGTTGTTCGTGGGGTCAATAAAGGTGTGCTTCCTTTTTGTGTTTGGCTTGTGGTATTCCTATTGAAGCTCGTGGAAGGGTAATTCCATCTTTCTATATGTCGCCTTCTTCAACTTGGAGCCTCTATCTGCCTTCTCTAGTACCTGTGTGGTTCCGCTTCACGTGAAGCAATTCATGTAGCTGCTTTTCGTCCTCCCAGTTATTTCCGCCAGAGTCCATATTCCTGCAAAATGGTACAGGTATGCCTTTCTTTCCTTGTGTTGCATCTGTAAATGTTCTTCTATTGCACGAAAGCTGGATATGACATGTTACCACAAAGACCAAAAATTATTTTTCTATATTTGAGTCAAATAATATGACACATATTTAATTTAAGATTACAAATTTTTTTAAGTTTTGATAATTTTTTTAGTCAAATTAAATAGGAACAATTTATTAAAATATAATAGAGATAATATTTAGTTTTGTTAAAAACGCAATCAAGCATGGTACGCGACACTGGTAGGCCCATATATGTTATCTCTTTGTCTTGATTTATGCTACACTGATAGGTTTGTTATATTTTTTTTACAAAAATTAAGTGACAAATTATGCGAATTATAGTATATTTTATGTTACTCCTAAGCAATATATGCTATTTATTTTGTTTAATTAATGTTTCCCATATAAAATTTTGAGATCAATTGCTTTTTTGGTTAAATAATTAATTGTTCTAAGTGGACCCCACTGTTAGATTATATATATATATATATATATATATATATATATATATATTAAAATTTAAGTTGTATATTGTTGCAACTTATACCATGTTTTTTATGTTAATCTTTAGTAATACGTATTATTTATTTTGTTCTAATTTATGTTTAACATACAAAATTTTGAGATCAATTGAATTTTTGGTTAAATAATTAACTGTTGTAAGTGAGCCCACTGTTGTTGGTATGTAAAAATGGAGGAAAATAAAAATGTTGCTGAAAGGCCCCGGACCTTTGAAGTCACTTTAAGGTCCCCGAAACTGCCCAGAAAGTTTGCCAGGCATTACCTCACGGAAGGGCCTACACGGTTCGTGTGAAGGCACACAGACCGTGTGGCCCCCCGTGAAGTGGCGCCCGGGAAATTGGAGGGTGAACGAGCCATCACACGGTCCGTATGACACTAGACGGTTCGTGTGGCCCTCTGTCCAAACCTCAGTGTGGGAAGTTACCTTTATACGGACGGGGTCACGGTCCGTGTGACCCCAGGTGGTCCGTTTACCGGTCCATGTCGTGACACTTAGTTCGGAAAATCTTTCCTCCGAAAATTCTAAGTATAGGACCACGACACAGTAAACGGTCCGTGTGACAATTCACGGATCATATACTGGACCGTATGCCTCAGACGGATCAATTCCTGGTCCGTTTTATTAATGGCATTTCTGTAATTTTGATTATTTTAAACATGCATTATGTCATTTTCCACCCTTCCTAAGCTTCCTATATAAATGGGACTTCACCATTTTAGCCCATTTCTCCTCCCATTTCACTCCTCTCCCTAGAAATTGTTCTGTCAAGACTCCCACCTTCTCACTAGGATTCTTCAAGCTAAGGGGTGCATTTGAGTCCATCTCCTCTTCAAGTGTTGTCTTCTACCAGGTATGTGGGGTTTGATTCTTGGTTCCTTTCAACCAAGAAGACCCAAAGTCCCCTTTAAACTAATTTATGAATTTTGTCTACTTTAAACATGTGAATTTTACTACTTGCTCTTGCTAGCTTGAGCCATGCATGTACTATTTAAGACTCCAAATCTTGGTTTATGTTAGTTTTATTGTAATGAACTATTTGGATTATGAAACTATGAACATGCATGTCCCCTCAAATATGTTATTATGCATGGGTGATATTTACCACTATTTCTATAAATTTTATTGAATTTCTTAGTCTTTACATTATGTCATGTTTTGATACTCTACATTGCCCATGCCCTTCCTACATTGTGCATTGTATCATAATTGGTGACATTGGTACATGAAAATGTGGGATTAAGCCCAATTTTGTCCCAAAAAGGGAATTAGAATATGAGTTTTGGTAAGACATCGGATTTGACAAGAAGGTGATCACCGGTATGTCTATATTTCAGCTCTTGGAGCATCTTGGGTGCTTGCACCATCTTGTACTTGTAAATGAGCTATTCCTTGCATTGGCATCTCGCATAGGATCTTGTAATTTGGCGTTGAGCAAAAATATGCCTTGAACATTTTGAAACTTGCACTTGACTCTCTTGGAAGCATATGTATATATATAAGTATTCTTGTGGGATGTGTAAGACTTAGAACCGATGGATTGGGGGTCCCCTCCCTTTCCTTAAACTATGTGCCTACATTGGGATGGATGTAATTCGTCTATCTGTATATGGTTATGATTTGTCTTGCTTTGATTCTATAAATCCTTCCGAAAAGCGAGTCGTAAGGAAGGTGACCATCCACCGAAAAGTGGAGTCGCAAGGTGCGAAGTGGATTACCTTGGCAAGTAATCTTCTCCCTACCTGTGGGAGGTCCCAATCGGTCCAATTCGTGTAATAGCTCGCATGGATTTGGTTTGTTGGTTATAGTCCATCCCCGTTATGTAAGAGCACTATCGCATTACACGCATCACGCATCCCATGGCATCTTGTATATTAAATCCTATTGCTTATATGCTCTTGTATATTATGTGCCCTTAGCGTCTAACATGGATATGCAGGTTCGGTAAGTCACGTGCATTGCATACCCACATAGTTAGTACATTTAAACGTACTAATGCATACTCTATGCCTGCATGATTTTACCATGCAGGGACCGAGGAGTTTGAGCATTATCCGCAAGACGAATAGTCCCTCTTTGCAGCTATTTTGTGGTGAGCCCCATCTTCCGAGGGCAAACTTTATTCCTTGTGTTCCTTATGTACATTTGTCTTGCTGAGGGTGAGCCCAGAACTTATCCTGGCCCCCGTCCCTTGCTTAGAGGCATGTGTTGGGTGTTTATAAAGACGCTGTCATTTTGGTCTATCTATAAAATATGTTTTTCCCTTGGATTTAGAATTTCCCATTTTATACTTGTCCTTAATTTTCTGAAATTTTGAGGCTTGTTTGGGGGCTTTCGGGTCCCTATTCGCCGTGTCACAACTAGGCCCCGACCCCGGATCGTGACAAAAGGTGGTATCAGAGCCCTAGGTTTATAATGGTCCTCGGAGCCCAATGTGCCGCGTTGAGTAGAGTCCTATTCATAGGTGTGAAGTGTACCACACCTATGAGTAGGAGGCTACGAAGACGTATTAGGAAATTCCTCTCTTCTTCATGCCTTATCGTGCTGTGACTAGTTTATGAAATTTTCTTACTTATTGGTGTCGTTAATCTATTTCAGTAAATGCCCCGAGGAAGACCTCCACTACCTAGGCCGGCTTCGGCTGCTGAAGATCAGGCCCCCCCCCCGAGCCTTTGGAGGAGCCTATCTCTAACGGTGAATTCCGTACCGCCTTCGCCATGCTTGCGCAGGTGGTGACTGCTCAGGCAAGGCAAACCAATTTGTCGCGCGACCCTACACCCACTTCTATTGTGAGGGATTTCACCCGGATAAATCCCCCGGAGTTCTACGGGTCGAAGGCTGATGAGGATGCTCAGTAGTTCATTGATGGGGTCTCAAAAATATTGAATATTATGGGCGTCTCTTCTGAGGAAAAAGCTGGACTGGCCGCCTACCAGCTGAAGGATGTAGCCCAGGTATAGTATACACAGTGGGCTATGGAAAGGGTTTGTGATGGCGATGTTAAATGGGGAGAGTTCAAAACTGCCTTCCTCGACCGCTTCTTTCCACTTGAGCTGAGGGAGGCCAAAATGACTGAGTTTATTAACCTCAAGTAGAGGAGTATGAGTGTGAGGGATTATGCCCTCAAATTTACCAAGCTTTCCAAATATGCTCCGTCCCTGGTGGCCGATCCCCGTGCAAGGATGCACAAATTTGTTTCAGGTATTTCTGACTTGCTGGTGAAAGAATGCCAGACTGCTATGCTGATTGGGGAAATGGATATTGCCAGACTCATGGTGTATGCTGAGCAGATTGAGGGGGAGAAACTCAAGGAGAAGAGGGCACAGGATCCCAAGAGGCCCCGCTTTGATGGCAGGTTCTCCAGTGCTAGGAATGTTGATTTTGGTCGTTTTCAGCATGGCCAAGGCTCGGGAGCTCGGGTGGCTAATGCTCGGGCACCCCCTCCCGGGGTATAGGTGGGTAGCGAACCAGGATATCTGATGTGTGACACGTGTGGGAGTCCCCACACAGTTGCCTGCCGGAGGGAATTAGGACTTTGCTTCGGATGTGGAAGCAAGGACCATAAAATTGCTGATTGCCTGAGGGGGCGCACGGAGGTCGAGGTCAGGTAGCCCAAGGCGGGCAGGGTCAACAAAAGGATCCTCAAGGTGTTTCCCCAAGGAACAACAGGTTTTATGCACTCCATGCTCTCCAGGATGTCGAGGAGGCTCCAAATATTGTGACTAGTATGTTAAAAGTTTTTGGTTTTGATGCTTACGTTTTGCTTGACCCAGGTGCAAACTTGTCCTTTGTGACTCCGCAGTTGGCTGTTAAGTTCGGTCTGAAACCCCAAATCTTAAGAGAACCTTTCTCGGTCTACACCCGCGTGGGTGAATCTATTATTGCTCATAGAGTCTATTATGGTTGTCCTGTTTCGGTGTTGCATGAAATCTTTCCATGTGATCTTGTGGAACTTGAAATGTTTGATTTTGATGTGATTCTTAGAATGGATTGGCTGCATACATCTTGTGCTTCTATAGATTGTAGAACCCAGAAGGTCCAGTTCCAACTTCCCAGTGAGCCAGTTCTTGAATGGAAGGGTAGTGATTCCTCTGTTAAACGTAGGTTAATTTCCTACCTCAAGGCGCAGAAAATGATTTCTAAGGGGTGCATCTACCATATGGTAAGGGTTCCGAGATACAGATTCTGAGGTGCCTACTCTCGAGTCAGTCCCCGTGGTGAATGAATTTTCGGATGTGTTCCCCGAGGACTTATCGGGCATTCCTCCGAATAGAGAGATAGATTTCGGCATAGATCTTCTTCCAGATACTCAGCCTATTTCTATCCCTCCGTGCCGAATGGCCTCTGCGGAGTTGAAAGAGTTAAAGGAGCAGTTGAACGACCTATTAGAGAAGGGTTTCATTCGGCCTAGTACATCACCATGGGGTGCTCCTGTGTCGTTTGTAAGGAAGAAGGACGGGTCTCTCCGTATGTGTATTGATTACAAGCAGCTGAATAAGGTAACCGTTAAGAACAAGTACCCATTGCCGAGGATTGATGATTTGTTTGACTAACTACAAGGTGCCACTCACTTCTCAAAAATTGATCTCCATTCTGGATACCATCAGTTGAAGGTTAGGGAGCGTGATATCCCTAAAGCAGCTTTTCGTACAAGGTATGGGCATTTCGAATTTGTGGTGATGTCATTTTGTCTAACTAATGCTCCGACCGCATTTATGGATTTAATGAACAGAGTGTTTAAGCGTTTCCTGGACAGCTTTGTGGTGGTATTTATTGGCCATATCCTCGTTTACTCCTGAAGTGAACAAGAGCATGGGAATCATCTGAGGATGGCTTTCCAAACTTTGAGGGAAAAGAAGTTCTATGCCAAATTTAGCAAGTGCGAGTTCTGGTTGGGCGAAGTGGCTTTCCTCGGGCATGTGGTGTCCGGGGATGGTATCAAGGTAGATCCGAGGAAGACAGAGGCTGTGAAAAATTGGCCTAGGCTGTTGACTCCTTGGGATATCCACAGTTTTTTTGGGTTGGCCGGGTACTACAGAAGGTTTGTAGAAGGTTTCTCATCTATTACATCTCCATTGACCAAGTTGACCCAGAAGCAGGCTAAGTTTATATGGTCGGATGAATGTGAGAGGAGTTTCCAAACTTTGAAGGATCGGCTTACATCAGCTCCCGTCTTGACCTTGCCAAGTGGTTTAGAAGGGTTCGTGGTGTATTGTGATGCCTCGCGGGTCGGATTGGGTTGTGTGCTTATGCAGAATGGTAGGGTGATAGCGTACGCCTCAAGACAGTTGAAGGTGCATGAACGAAACTATCCCACTCACGACCTTGAATTGGCAGCGGTGGTGTTTGCCTTGAAAATTTGGAGGCATTATTTGTAGGGGTTCCATGTTGATGTATTCATCGATCACAAAAGTTTGCAATATGTTTTCACGCAGAGGGATCTTAATATCAGGCAAAGGAGATGGTTGGAGTTTATAAAAGATTACGACATGAGTGTGTTGTATCATCCGGGCAAGGCCAATGTTGAAGCCGACGCTCTTAGCAGGTTGTCTATGGGGAGTGTGGCGCATGTTAAAAATGAGAAAAAGGAGTTGGCAAGGGATATTCACCGGTTAGCTAGGTTGGGTGTTAGGTTGACTGATTCTAGCACGGGTGATATTCGGGTTCAGAACGGGTCAGAATCTTCAGTGGTGAATGAAGTGAAAACTAAACAAAATCTAGATCTGTCGTTATATGAGTTGAAGAAGTTGGCGGCTGCAAAATAGATTGAGGCTTTCTCCCAAAGGGGAGATGGTGTACTCTGGTACCAAAACTGGCTTTGTGTTCCCGACGTGGATGACCTTAAGATGGTGATTATGAGTGAGGCCCACAACTCTCACAACTCTATTCATCTAGGGTCTACCAAGATGTACTGGGATCTGAGAGAGGTTTATTGGTGGCATGGTATGAAGAGGGATATTGCCAAGTTTGTGTCTGAATGCTCGAGTTGTCAGCAGGTAAAGGTTGAACACCAAAGGCCTGGTGGTTTGGCCAAGACATTGAAATTCCCACATGGAAGTGGAAGGATGTGAACATGGACTTTGTGGTTGGGTTGCCTCAGACCCGAAGGCAATTCGACTCCATTTGGGTTGTTGTGGATCGGATGACGAAATCGGCTCACTTTCTACCAGTCAAGACTACCTACAGTGCCGAGGATTATGCGAGGTTGTATATTCAAGAGTTGGTGAGGTTGCATGGCGTACCTAGATCTATCATATCGGATCGTGGTACTCAATTCACGTCCCACTTTTGAAAATCCTTTATGAAGGGCCTTGGGACTAAAATTAAGTTGAGTTCCGCTTTCCATCCTCAAACCGATGGCCAAGCGGAGCGTACTATTCAAACTTTGGAGGACATGTTGAGAGCATGTGTGATGGAGTTTAAGGGAAATTGGGATGATCATCTTCCACTCATCGAGTTTGCTTATAATAATAGCTTCCATGCTAGTATTGGCATGGCGCCGTTTGAAGCCTTGTATGGGAGAAGGTGTAGATCCTTGATGGGGTGGTTTGAAGTGGGGGAAATGGCCTTGGTTGGCCCAGATTTGGTGATGGATGCTATGGAGAAGGTAAAGGTGATTAGGGAGAGATTGAAAGCGGCCCAAAGTCGCCAAAACTCCTATGCATATAGTAGGAGGAGGGACCTTGAATTTCATGTCGGGGATTGGGTTTATGTGAAAGTCTCTCCTATGAAGGGCGTTATGCGTTTCGGCAAGAAGGGCAAGTTGAGCACCCGATATGTTGGCCCTTATGAAATTGTTGAGCGGATTGGAGATGTGGCTTATAAGTTGGAGTTACCTCCGAGTTTGGGATCCATCCATCCGGTCTTTCATGTATCTATGTTGAGAAAGTTTGTTGGTGATTCTAGCTCCATTGTGCCTCTAGAGGGGATTGAGGTTGAGGAAAATTTGACTTTTGAGGAGGTGCCGGTGGCAATTTTGGATAGGCAAGTAAAATGGCTTCACAACAAGGATGTGGCTTCGGTAAAGGTACTTTGGAGAAATCAACTAGTGGAGAGTGCTAATTGGGAGGCGGAGCTGGACATGATGAAATGATACCCCCACCTCTTTCAATCTACTCAAGCCTAAGGTACTAGGAATCCTCCTTATCAACTGTGTCATTTTCTTGCCCTCTCGAGTCTCATGGCATGACATGCATATATGTTCACTAAAAAACTATCCTTTCTTTACAAATGAGTTGAATGCAAATTTTGATATGAATTTGGGTCTTGAACTGTAATTTGACTTATGGCATCAAAAGCTTTGGTACAAACCTTATAATTTGAGTTGAGTCATGCATTGTGTCTTGTATCGGATGTATCTTGTCTTGACTCTAGCTTTCCAAGCCTTGTTCTTGCACATTCGGGGACGAATGTTCCCAAGGAGGAGATGATGAAAGGCCCCGAACCTTTGACGTTACTATAAGGTCCCCGAAACTGCCCAGAAAATTTGCCAGGCATCACCTCACGGAAGGGCCTACACAGCCCATGTGAAGGCACACGGACCGTGTGGCCCCTCGTGAAGTAGCGCCCGGGAAATTAGAGGGTGAACGGGCCATCACACGGTCCGCGTGACACTAGACGGTCCGTGTGGCCCTCCGTCCAAACCTCAGTGTGGGAAGTTACCTTTATACGAACGGGGTCATGGTCCGTGTGACCCCAGGTGGTCCGTTTACCGGTCCGTGTCGTGACACTTAGTCCAGAAAATCTTGCCTCCGAAAATTCTAAGTATAGGACCACGACATAATAAACGGTCCGTGTGACACTTCATGGACCGTGTACTGGACTGTATGCCTCAGACGGATCAATTCCTGGTCCGTTTTATTAATGGCATTTCTGTAATTTTGATTATTTTAAACATGAATTATGTCATTTTCCACCCTTCCTAAGCTTCCTATATAAATGGGACTTCACCATTTCAGCCCATTTCTCCTCCCATTTCACTCCTCTCCCTAGAAATTGTTCTGTCAAGACTCCCACCTTCTCACTAGGATTCTTCAAGCTAAGGGGTGCATTTGAGTCCATCTCCTCTTCAAGTGTTGTCTTCTACCAGGTATGTGGGGTTTGATTCTTGGTTCCTTTCAACCAAGAAGACCCAAAGTCCCCTTTAAACTAATTTATGAATTTTTTCTACTTTAAACATGTGAATTATACTACTTCACTACTGGAAATTAGGCCTATGGCAACGATATTTATGGCAACAGTTCCAAAACCGTTGCTATAGAACTCTATGGCAACGGTTATACGCGTTGCATAAAGTATATTGGCTTGTTAACACATATTATCAAATAAGTGTTGCGATTGTTCAAATAACCGTTGCCGTAGAGAACTTACTACAACGGTTTTGTACAATCGTTGTGATAAATATTTATGGCAACAGTTTTATTTTTATAGCTACGGTTATGATAATGACTTCAATAGCAACGGTTGTTAAACTGTTGTCATAGAGTACATATAGCAACGGTTAAATGGGTTGCATAAGGTTCAGGAAGTTCTTGGTATAAGGTTGTGAAATTTCATGTTTTAAAGTTATATATGGTCTAATTCTTTCCATTTTCTCTCTTTATGCCATCCATGGCCGCCACTACCCAGTCACCCATTCAACCTCACCCCCGACCTCTGTCTTGCCTCTCCCTCCTCCGGCGTTTAGCTGCCGGAAAATAACCTCATAACCACCGCTCCTCTTCCTCCCTCAATCCGCCGAAAAAAGACCCCATAACCACTGCCGCACCACCAGACCCACTGGTTCACCCCGACGACCCCTTCCCCTTCTCCTTTCTAGCTACCATCTCCATCATAAAAGACCCCCTCTCAGCCCTTTCCTCCGCCGGTCAACATTTAGCAACCAAATGACCCTTTCTTGCCGGGAAACTTCCCTCGTCGGCAAAGATCCTACTGGCATCCCCTCCTTCCCTCTCAAACCAGACCCAAAATCTCCTCTCCTCTTCGTCTTATATTTTTCACCGAAAGAACCGCAAGAACCCTCGCCGGAGACCACCTGCGAACCACTAGGGCTGCCGGCAGGCTCCATCCTCTTCCTCTTCTCTCCGGTGAGAGTGACTAGCAACATAATATTGTTGCTCACACCAGATTCGTGTGAAGATCGATGGCAGCAGCCCGAATATAGAATATAATTAGAAATGGGATGCATAAGGATTGATTTGATTCTGGATTTGAAGCTTTCCGGTACTATCTCTCTGAATTGGTTATATTTAGTATTTCAACTCTTTATTTTTGATTTTTGAAGATCTGCATATACACATAAAATTGCTCATATGAATTCTGGTTTAGTTGAAGTTTTGTTGTGAATTCTACATTGTTTAACTAGCCGAATATGCATCTCGATTGGGTTCTTCTTGTCAATTTTTTCCAATTTGGCATTCATATGTTTTAGTAATCCTTGTCTTAAAAGTGAAACATAGTAAGTTGAGAAGTTGTACTTGGTGATTGAGCCATTTATTGGACAGTTTGTTTGGACTGTATTTGGGCTTTGAGGAATCTAGTTTGCTTGGAATAACTAAGAGGCTGAGACTATGAGGATTGGGATAGCTTTCCAAAAAGTATTTTAAAGAACCAAGGAGAAACAAGTTATGAAACATTTGCTTTAGCTGAAGGGTTCTTTCTTGAATGAGCATATACCTATATTTTGTTAGATGTCAAGTGCTAAAATTATGTTGATTTATGGTATATAGCTCATGGTTAGATGATAGGTATAGCGCCAATGCCTTCAATATGAAAGTTTGTATAGATATGTTTGATGATATGCCAACAGTTAACTTACATATAATCTAGGGCTAGTATCTCTTATTATTACTAGATCTTACACGGTAACACCTCGACAAGTCTGTTCATAAACAACAGGTCAAGCAGGCATTTTATATGATACATACAATCATATTGGAATATATGCAACAATAGATGTACACATGGTCAATAATATTTGCTTATCTTTGTTGACATTCCTTTACCATGAGTTGGAGATATTAAATTTTGTTCGTGGTGGTGGAACAGATCCAATCATTGGAGAAAAGTCCTGAGACTCCGAGGGACAAATGTTTGAAGTATTACAAAGGATGTCGAAAGTATACGTAAGTTTATTTATACACCACTATGAATTTATTATCATTTGTAATATTGCACAGGGCAGTCCATTAGCAAGTATTATGATGTATCAATTAATATATAGTTGATTCCACAAAGTTTTAGGAAGCTTGATCATAAAACCCATAACGTGAAACCAAAATTTGCATAACTAACAAGAGAGTCAGTTGTGTGCTCTGTAAGGTGACTGTTGAATTAGCTGCTGATCTTTAAAGAGTGGAAACCTGGAGCTCTAGTGATGCTGGCTCGGTTGCTAAAGTTGTCTTTACATTGATTGGTTTTTAAGTGTAGCTTTGGTTCTGTTGTCCAAAGTTGTAAGCTATTTAAGTCTCGCTATTTTTTTCACATTTGAATCTGAGTATGGAAATCTGCAATGGTGTATGGTTACAACAAATTTTATGCCTCATTCTAAAAGTTGTTGTTGTGTAGGCAGAATAGTGAGGATATTTGCCATCGTTTTGCTAAGTAGATTGTGCAAGTGTATCATTTCTCTTCACTGAAGGCTTACTACAAGGAAATATTGTCATCTATATGATGATTGGATTGGTGGTTGAGGTAATGTCTTTTGATGTTTGCTTTGTCAACTACTTATCGAATTGTCTCTAGTTACCTCTTATGATGGAGGAGGTAATATTTCCTTTCACTTCGTATTTCTCTCTGATCTTAGTTTGAGACTAATTCCCTGCATATGTCATCTTTCATAATTTGTTCAGTTGAGAAGGATCAAGAAATCTGATGCTACTTTATCAGGGGAACTTGCACCATACAATATTGTTCCTCTAGAGGCACCCTCATTGACAAATGTTACTGGTTTTTTCCTAGAGGTAAGAGTGTTGCTGTTACCTTTTATTCTATGACTGCTCTGCATGAAGATATTCAATATATAGCTTTATTCATTAATATACAACATAAACAACTTCATCTTCTTACTCCTTGCATTCCAATTTATTTGACTCTTTTTCTTAGACAACAATATATTCCTTCTTAACCAAAATGCAAAGTATTTTTACTATGACAAAGGACTGCCTTTTGGCACAAGTATGACATATATTTAAGTGCCTACAAACAAAAGTGCACAAGAAAAGAACATCATACATACATCAACTATTCTTTGGATTTTGCCGATAATTTTCTTGTCCACTTCATTATAAGGCTAACAATACTTAGTGTAGTTAGATAATTTCTTATTTACCACTTTATTTTGTTTTTTAATTAATTTTTATTTATGTTTTTGTAGGTCGAGAAAATGATCTAGGGGGTGATGAAAACACTGAAAACCTTACTTGATGAAATAATTGATTCAAAAGTTAAAGAAACTTCAAATGTTTTAGCTCAACTCTTTTGTTTCTTTCGCTATTTTGAAACTTGTGTTGAGCTACGGTCTTCTCTTTTCAACAATATAAAACTTGTGCCAACTGTTGGAAACTTGTTTTGGTATATTTTGTCTATTTGAGTATTATGATTTGGATATTCCGAAATATGGCTTATTAATTGTTCTCTTTCATGATTTATGGAATTTGTAGTTTACTATATTTTGTATAATGCGTTATATTTATATTTGTAGCCCTTGCGATAGATTATTGTTGTTTTATATAATGTTGAAGAAAATATAAGAAGTGTCGCAATAGTTTGGATACAGAACTGTTGCAACAAGTACTAATATTGTTGGTGGAACCATTAAAAATAAGCTATATATAGAAAAAGCAACTGTTGCAATAAACTATACTGCAACGGTTAATAACTGTTGCAATAAACCAAATTGTCACGGTTGATAACCGTTACCATAGATGCAATATAATAGATCCTGTGGATGAAAAAAAACCGTTGCAATAGAGATGCCTATGGCAACGGTTTTGGGGAACTGTCCCACGAACCGTCCCAATAGAGCTATGGCTACGCGATCAGATGTGACGGCTGCTAACCCGTTGCCGTATCGCTATGGCAATAGTTTTAGAACCTATTGCAACAAATACCGAACCATTGCCATAAGCCCAATTTCTAGTAGTGCGCTTGTTCTTGGTAGCTTGAGCCATGCATGTACTATTTAAGACTCCAAATCTTGGGTTATGTTAGTTTTATTGTAATGAACTATTTGGAAGTTTTATTGTAATGAACTATTTGGATTATGAAACTATGAACATGCATGTCCCCTCAAATATATTATTATGCATGGGTGATATTTACTACTATTTCTATAAATTTTATTGAATTTCCTAGTCTTTACATTATGTCATGTTTTGATATACTCTACATTGCCCATGCCCTTCCTACATTGTGTATTGCATCATAATTGGTGACATTGGTACATGGAAATCTTGAAAATGTGGGATTAAGCCCAATTTTGTCCCAAAAAGGGAATTAGGATATGAGTTTTGGTAAGACATGGGATTTGACAAGAAGGTGATCACCGGTATGTCTATAATTTCAGCTCTTGGAGCATCTTGGGTGCTTGCACCATCTTGTACTTGTAGATGAGTTATTCCTTGCATTGGCATCTCACATAGGATCTTGTAATTTGGCGTTGAGCATAAATATGCCTTGAACGTTTTGAAACTTGCACTTGACTCTCTTGGAAGCATATGTATGTATATAAGTATTCTTGTGGGATGTGTAAGACTTAGCACCGATGGATTGGGGGTCCCTTCCCTTTCCTTGAACTATGTGCCTACATAGGGACGGATGTAATTTGTCTATTTGTATATGGTTATGATTTGTCTTGCTTTGATTATGTAAATCCTTCCGAAAAGCGGGTCGTAAGAAAGGTGACCATCCACCGAAAAGTGGAGTCGCAAGGTGCGAAGTAGATTACCCTTGGCAAGTAATCTTCTCCCAATCGGTCCAATTCGTATAATAGCTCGCATGGATTTGGTTTGTCGGTTATAGTCCATCCCCATTATGTAGGAGCACTATCGTATTGCACGCATCATGCATCCCATGGCATCTTATATATTAAATACTATTGCTTATATGATCTTGTATATTATGTGCCCTTGCCATCTAACATGGATATGCAGGTTCAGTAAGTCAGGTGCATTGCATACCCACATACTTAGTACATTCAAACATACTAACGCATATTCTATGCCTGCATGATTTTACCATGCAGGGACCGAGCAATTTGAGCATTATCCGCAGGACAAATAGTCCCTCTTTGCAGCTATTTTGTGGTGAGCCCCGTCTTCCGAGGGAAAACTTTATTCCTTGTGTTCCTTATGTACATTTGTCTTGCTGAGGGTGAGCTCGGAACTTGTCTTGGCCCCCGTCCCTTACTTAGAGGCATGTGTTGGGTGTTTGTAAAGACGCTGTCATTTTGGTCTATCTATAAAATATGCTTTTCCCTTGGATTTAGAATTTCCCATTTTATACAAACTTTATTCCTTGTGTTCCTTATGTACATTTGTCTTGCTGAGGGTGAGCCCGGAACTTGTCTTGGCCCCCGTCCCTTACTTAGAGGCATGTGTTGGGTGTTTGTAAAGACGCTGTCATTTTGGTCTATCTATAAAATATGCTTTTCCCTTGGATTTAGAATTTCCCATTTTATACTTGTCCTTAATTTTCTGAAATTTTGAGGCTTGTTTGGGGGCTTTCGGGTCCCCATTCGCCGTGTCACAACTAGGCCCCAACCCCGAGTTGTGATAGTTGCTACCGAGATTCAAACCTGCAATGCTCAGCATACAATATTACACTCCAATCACTAGACAAAGAAGCTAAGTTTAATATAATTTGACCATGCGAGGTATATGATTGGTTTGGTCGTCCTGAGGGGTAAAATGAAGGAATATATAAAAATTGCAATGTGCAATGTCACGCTTCCACCGCTAGGCCAAGCAGCTGAGTCTGTAATGGTTTGACATGCGGGGACATATGATTGGTTTCGTCATCCTGAGGGACTCATTAGTTTCGTCATCCTGAGGGGTAAAATGAAGCAAAATAAAAAAGTTGCAACTTAGGTTCAAACACATAACATCCAACATGCAATATCACACTCCAGCCGCTAGGTCAAGCAGTTGAGTTTGTAATGGTTTGACATGCGGCGACATATCATTGATTTTGTCATCCTGAGGGACTCCCTCTTAGATATATTATATTAGGGGTGATATTGGAAAATCATAGTTAAAGTAGTTAAAGAAATATAATCAAGTAATTGAAGTACACACATTAATAAGCAGCTGCCATAAAAAGATTTAATTTAAAAGTTAAAACCCTCAACATATAACATGAACGAAGTTTGGTAAAACTACAATTTAC
This sequence comes from Solanum rostratum, assembly GCA_029948455.1. NCBI lineage: Eukaryota > Viridiplantae > Streptophyta > Magnoliopsida > Solanales > Solanaceae > Solanum > Solanum rostratum. Next base: position 13,427,960 of record CM057054.1, read on the forward strand.
AAAATGGTTTCGTTTTATTACATTTTTAAAGAATCTTCAGACTACAAAATAACAATTAACAATTAGAAGTGGCCCTTCTTTAAATTTGTTACACGAGTATCATTGGGTTGTAGATATATAGTTAGTACCACATAGAGTTTTTTAATCGGGTTTATACACAAGCACCATTTGTTGTAGATATGTAGTTAGAACCACGTGGAGTCTTTTAGTTGATTTGGTAGTACTAAGACCGACTCTTATTCATATAGAAGATATGTGACTGTCTTCTTGAAAATGTATATATGTACATATATTTCTCCAATTTTCTATGACAATTTCAAGAGCATTTCTTATCAGATTTGAGTGATTCAAAATGATACATGATTTAGATTTTCATGAAAAATATGGTGGTGAAGTTGGATTTGGGGTTTGACACGTATTTTGAGGTATATCTCTACTTTTTCATTGATGATATATAGAGAATGAGTGAAAACTTTACATTGCAATATCTTGGTCATTTCTCAGCGGAATTAAGTGAAATTTAAGCCTGAATCATTCTACATTCCGAGAGAAATACTATGGTAGTTGGGTGTTTGCTGATTATGCCTGGTTTTTGAGAATTTTAACGAGAAAGTTTTGAAAAGAATATTTTTCCAGTAAAGTTTTCAACTTCTTTTTTGGGCCTTTTCTAGGTCATCTGGGGTCCATTTTGGGTCGAATTTCTGGCTATGGACTCGGGGTTATGTAGGGATAATTGTAAAAGCATTGGTTTGGCATTTTGTGTGCAGGTCATGATTTTCTTTATTTTAATTGTAATTAATCTAATTTTACCCGTTTCTTGAGATTTTACAGCTAAATCAGCCATAATGATCTTGTGACTTATGTTTTGATAACTGAGCAACATTGGGACACAATTCAGAGGGGAAAACTTGGTTGGATTAACTCAGATTGAGAGATGTCAGATGCCAGGTAGGCTAGGCTTTCTTTAAACCCTAGACTGAGATGAAATGTTCGCATATTTGAGTTGGAATGTGTAGAAATGTATTGTTTATACATTGAGTTGTAGAGTATATGTTGTATATGGCTGGATACGATCTATGTGTTGTATATAATATAATAAAGTTATGAGTCAAGAGTTGTTGTATTGAGGGTTGTGTTAGTTGTAGCTGTTATATTACCTAAGTTCTTACATTATATGACTACGAAAGGGCCTGAAAGGGGTTGGCTGGAGCTGTGAAAATATGACTGGTATGTACACCGAGCTTGACTCATGCTTATATGTGTGTGTGGTTTGAGGCTATCAAAATATACTAGCTACTGAGGTTGACTTGTGATTACATGCTACCCTGTGCGCTGAATCTTGTATCTATATCTTGTTGGTATGTATATATGCATGATGTGGTTGTGGTTATCCATAGTTGTTTGACTACTTTTGGTAGAATTTCCTAATTAAACATGATTCTATGTTACCCTGTGGTTTATATTCCTGTATACTGCTGTTATCTATTATGTACTTGTGTAACTGGTTAGTGACTAAAGAGACACACCATGTTCTGGGGATGGGTATAGTGCATCCCTAAGGGAGCCTTGCATTCTGCGATACAAAATATATTGCCACTAAGCCACTAGCGGGTTAGAGATAGAAGGGTGACCCTAGTAGCTAGGTGCAGGTTATATCCTATGCGCTTCCCAACATTATTTTTCATGAAAAACTAGGTATGTGGGTTAATACTGGTAACTAACATCCTATTTAAAGAAGGGTACATGATCAGTGGGTAGGCACATAGTTGCCTTGGGCGAAATCCTTGATAGCAACTGGGCTTCAATATGATTTTGGGTAGGTGACATCCTTCCATTTATCTAGCCTCTTGGGCCATAGCTTAAGTTATACTGGCGCTACCTTATGAGTTGTTTTACACAGAGAAGGGGTGTGGGAAGGGCCGAATATGGGCTAGTGTCCTGAGACATGCATGCGTTCTGACTTAGCTCATACTTCCATGGATGTATATAGCCTGTTGCTACTAAGATATGATGACCAGGATACTATGTATTGATTATATGCCATGTTGTAGCCTTATTCTCGTATAGATACAATCTAATGACTGTGGGACCACTTGTTGATTCTTTCCATATTGTGACTTGATTACTAGCATGCTATGTTTCTGTTGGGCCTATTGTTGTGGAGACTCATGATATCCTTGTTATTACCACATGTTTGCTTCCATTATCTATGCTTGGCTAGAGCATAACATGTTTCTTATTGGGCCTGTATCTATCCCGATTATTAGGGTCTATCCACATGATAGTGGTAGTATGGATTGTGTGAGGTACCTAGTTGAGAATGTTATTGCCTACGGTGGGCTCTGGGAACGACATGACCTTTGGAATTTTGAATTCGAATACAATGGCTTAGTGATTGATTGATACCTTGAGTCCTAAGATGACACTCCCATTACTGTTTGAGCATCGGTGGCCACATCTGAGTATTCGTGCTCATTTTCAATAGTCGCGCCTGAGCGTTAAGCTTCAGATGTTGATTCCTAGGACCGTGCACCTTTTGATGGTTTGGGTCTAGGATCCTGTTGATCCTATTTTAGGGGTGGGGCCCTGTGTTAGATATTTTGAGCCAAGACACACTATTTATGCTAGGGAGATTCTTTTTCTTGCAGGGGATACGTCCCACCGTTATGTTTCTGGTAAAACCACTTGGCCTTGGCTAACTTTCCAACCGAAGGCCAGTTTAGAAGACCTATAGGTTAGAGTCCCCGAGTGATCTTTGGGGTTCGAGTCCACATATGATACCATTTCTGGATGGGTCGAGGACCCAATTATTATTGTGATACTAGGGGCTGAGGGCTGACCATTACCCGTGGATCTACTCACCTTCTCACACCTTGATTATGCCTGGGTGTACCCTCTGGGCTTACGGGGCTTAAGAGGCATTCAAGCTTAGATAATAGGGCCTTACACCTACGCACAGCTGACCCTTGTTCTAATGATGTGGAGAGCTAGGCTATGTGATGGTTCTATAGGATTCAATGATGGTTTTGAGGGATTCTATCATGTTCTGTCGTTTCCTATATTGTGCGCTAGTGTACCTTCTGATCTTATGGGGGTCTAGTTGTGTATAAGCATAGACACTAGGACCTAGCACCCACGTACAACATTATGCCTCAGTTGGAGGTATTTGTGGTATGAGCCTATGCAATTTTCGTCAGTTGTATCGATGTTCTTCACTTAGGTAGGTTCCGGTTAGCATGATAATCACTTGGGTTGGTTCAGTTATCATTGTTCATTACCTTGGTTGGCTCAGTGGTGGTTTGAGGGTTTCCAGACATTTCTATGCCTTTATCTGAGTTGTTTTGCTATACTACTGCAGTTTTCTTTATATTTGGGCTTTATATATGTTTACTATTTCACTCGATCGGCTGATGATGCCTACTGGGTTCCTTTTCTGGTTCTCACCCCTACTTTTACATCTTCTGATGGTGCAGGTCCAGGTATAGGCTATGATAGCTAAGTCAGGGAACTTCAGGGAGCGCTTTGGAGACTTTTGGTGAGCACTAGATGATTTGGTTACTTCACAGTCTCCTTCCTGTTGATGGCCATATTTTGTATCCAGACATTGGCTTTGTACAGTAGTGTTATGTATTTGTAGAGGCACTCTTAGTTTGTATAGCATTATGATTATTGATATATGTATATGACATGTTCTTGTGTGTATTGTAGCTTTTTACATTTGACTTTTGGGTTTTTGGTAGGTTTTGATTATGTATGTTGTCATATTGTTTAATGGTTTGGACTAGAAAGCTAGGACAGGTACCTTGAGGGTTGGGTAACTGGCTTACCTGTAAGTGGGATCTAACAGGTGCCATCATGACTGGGATCGAGTGGTGACACCTTGCCACCCAACGTATCTTCAGTTCATCACATGTTTCATGTCTCGATGTTGCGACATTACATTTCGAATGAGTCTCATATGATTTCCATGGATTCTATTCAGTCGAGCCCAAATTTGACTTATGAGGAGCAGCCGATAGCCATTTTGGATAGGCAGGTGAGGAATTTGAAGACTAAGGAGATTGCTTTAGTAAAGGTCTAGTGGAGCCATAGGCCCAAGATTGTGGGTCAGATATACGTGCCTGATACCCTCATCTTTTTTAGCCTTCAAGTATGCCCCTTATCTCATGCTCAAGGATGAACATCGTTTTTAGTAATGGATGATATAATGGCCTCGAAGGTCATTTTTGCATTTTCAACAAATTTCTATTTTTTTCCTTCTCAAAAATTGCCTTGGGTCACTTTTGGTTAAGTCTAAAATTTGGATTTTGAAAACTTTGTAAAAAGTTGGAGTTTTGCAAAAGAAAGAGTTTTTAAAGGCTTAAAGAAAGAAATTTTTAGTTTTGTGATAATTTTGAGTTTCGAGTGTTAGAATGAAATTTCATCAATTCCATTAGTTTCAGAATGCCAAAATCGGTCTAGGAGAACTTACAAAACTAAATTTGGAATCAAAACAAAGATTTTAGACTCAAAGTTGCATTTTTAGGTGATTTTGGATCATAATTTGACTTTAGTCAACATTCGGAGTTCGGAAACTCGAATCAAACTTTCGTTAGTTCTAGTATTTTTGAGTGGTGAAACTAACACTAGAAATGGTCTCGTTGCAATTTTTAGAGCTTTAGAGGTTATTTGAGTATTTGAGTCCTAAACTACTTTAAATAATCTTTCTCAGGTTTCGGGCGAAGGAGGTCTCGAATTCAAATTTTGATGATTCCATTGAGTTCGAAACGTCATTTCCTGTAGGTTTCCATGTCTGGTTTGTGTGCATAGGGTTCCTTATGAATTCCAAGGATCCAATTTGTGATTGTTCAGTGCTCTGTGTTGCTGGTTTGAGCAGTATCTGGTACAAGCCCCATTTACATTCCGCATTCGCTGGCTTGGGACCACGTTCGCGGAGGTTTAAGTATTGTACCCTATATGTTTGTAGACCCTACTTCCATGTTGGTGGAGTTGTCTAATGTGGGCCTCCATGTTCCTTGCCTTCCTCTCTGCGTTCACGGAGGGTTAGTTGTTGGTCTGCTCCGCATTCGCGAAGTATATAGTGTGCCTGAACAGTGTCACTTTGAAGTGACTGGTTTGACCTTTTCCACCATTTTTAACATTCCAAGCTTCATTTTAGAGAGCATCTTCAAGGTTTTACAAGGTAAATCTATTGGGTAACTATTTTCTAACCTATTTCTTAAAGTTTTATTAATTAAATTGTGTTTTTAACTTAGAATTTGGGGTATTTAATTGAGGAATTTGGAGATTTTTGGGACTTCGATTCTAACATTCAATTGATGATTTCTACCTCATTTTGACTCCATTTTCAAAATGATTTTCACCGTTGAAGGCCTTATCACTTGGGGAACTATTTCATGTATTAAATTTCAGGTTTCGATCACTTCTTTTGGCATGAGATTTTTGACCCATTTATCCTTTTCACCCGAATTGATTGATTTTCATATCACTATATTTGTTATGTGATAGTGATATTATATTTGAATAGATTGTGGTGATTTAGATTCTCGTGAAAGGGGAAAATCCATGGGTTTGACTTGATTCGAGACTTTTTCTAAAGCAAGTAGACTTCTAACCTATTGTTAAGTATGGTTGAACCTTGTATGCTCCTATATGTATAAAATTGAATGCTTTGGGGGGTGATCATGAGATTTCGGATTTAGTAATTATTCATATGGTGAAATCTTGACTTCTGAATTATGTGTGTATTTATGATATATATATATATATATATATATATATATATATATATATATATATATATATATATATATATATATATATATTCTTGTGAATCATTTGATATTGATATTGAGATGGTAGCTCTATTAAGACATTCATGATGTTGAGACTTTAATGATATTGTGATCTTGGAAATATTGCAACTGTGATATAATTGAGATTATGCAAATTGCATTCACCATTACTTGTGCCTTGATACTTGTGATGGTTATGACCGAGAGATGAGTAAGGTAGCATGTGGATCGGTGGGCAAGGTCTCTACTGGTCGAGGATTAGTCGAGGTAATATGCCGACTGATCATTTTGTGGATAAGGTCATTTCTGGTCGAGTGAGCATTGACTGAGGTTAGTGCCGGTAATGTTCACAGATACATAGTCCTTGTGTGGCCCCCATGAGTTCCATTCTGACACAGGTGTGATTAGCAGATGTGTACCATATGATAGACATGCATCACAATTATTTGGCACTGCATCGCATTATTTACATCTCATGGCATTCACTCCATCTCTAATCATTCCTCCTTTGATATTATTATATGTATTGATTATGATGTTGGATATCTATTATACCATTTGAATTTAGTATCAGTTTAATATTTGACATATGATGCCATGTAACAAGTATATTTATATTTTGTGATTCGTATGTTCTATTGTGTTAAAACATTTCTGAGTGCAGGTGTGTAGTTCGACAGTATGTGGTTGAGTGGATAAGAGTACTTGTGTTCTTGATTGCTTTACTCTGGGTTAGTTTCATTTTGTGTACCTTGTTCTTTGGTGCTCACCCCTTGCTACATTTTTTTAAGTTGTGAGCCCGGTCCTTCTTGCTAGTATTCTTCATTACCAGATCGAGCTTTTGGAGCTTTCGAGAGGTAGCTGCTTATCCCTTCGGCAGACCTTCGAGGATTCTACCTTATGTTATGTTTTATTTGAGGACTAAAGATTGAGACTTGTATTTTTATTTTTCTTATTCATATTATTAGAGGCTTGTACATGTGACACCAGTTCTGGGATGGTTGTATCTTTTGATTCCCTATGTTTATCTATCTTATAAGAATGTTTTATCTTCCGATTTTATTATTATGTTGAGTTATTAGGTGTTGGAATGACTTGCCTTGGTGGGTTGGGTCAGGGTCATTCACATCCAAATTTTGGGTCGTGACAGTTTCAAGAAATGCTTCACATTGTTAACATGTTCTGGGGCATTTTTTTAAATAATAATATTATTATTTGACTAGGTTTTCTCTTTTTACCTTTTATCTCATGTATTTTGTTAGATGTCTTTTTGTTTTTCTCTCTTGGGACATCACATATCTTGTTAGATGTCTTTTTGTTTTCTCTTTGAGGACATCATGTGTGAATGTGTCTCTGCAAGTGAAATTTTAAGGTCTTCTAAAAATTAACAGATGGAAATCAAGACATGGGAGAGTTTCGAGAAATACTTCACACAGTTAACATGTTCTAGGGCATTTGTTTTAATAATAATATTTTTTTACTTGGTTCTTTCTTTCTTTTTCTGCCTTTTTCCTCATGTATTTTGTTAAATATCTTTTTGTTTTTCTTTCTTGGGACATCACATGCATTTTGTTAAATGTACTTTTATTTTTCTCTCCGGGGCCATCACATGTTATTTGTGTCTTTGCAAGTGAATATGTTGGTGTTTTCTAGGAATTGTGTGATGGAAATCATGATATAGGAGAGTTTTGAAAAATGCTTCATATAGTTAACATATTCTAGGAAATTTCTTTTAATTATAATATTTATATTTGACTAGATTTTCTCTTTTTTCTTTTTGCCTTTTTCCTCATGTATTTTAATTTTTTTTTATTTTTCTCTCTTGGGATATCACATGTATTTTGTTAAATATCTTTTTGCTTTTTTCCCTACGGACATCACATGTTATTTTTGTCTTTGCAAGTGAAAATATTAGTTTTTTTTTCTAGAAATTGTAAGATGGAAATCATGACATGGGAGAGTTTTGAAAAATACTTCATACAATTGACATGTTTTAGCGGGATTTTTCTTGAAAAACTAATAATATTTATATTTGATTAGGTTTTGTTCTCTTTATCTTTCTGCCTTTTTCCTCATGTATTTGCTTAATAGTTTCTACGCACGTGCATTGCACATGTATGTTCTTGTCTTAAAATATACATCATTTAATAACATTTAAGCTTTATATTGGATAACTAAGTTTACATGATAGAAATATTGTTGATCTTTTTGCAGTGATGAATGTGGATATGATCCTATCTTTTTTATTTGTCCAAGACAATAAAAAATAATTCTATCTCACTGCACATGCATTACACATGTATGAAGAGTCTGAAAATACATATTCTTGTAAAATAGTGATGATGTACTGGACATTTTTCTTAAGAATAATGTTTATATTTTGACTAGGTTTTTTGGACGTTTCATAATTAAATTTACTATCTTGGGATTCACAAGATCTTTTCTACTTTAGACTATTCCAAAACTTCTTGAAGAAATCTTTAGTAAAAGTCCTTATTATATATACGTATGAAGTATTTATAATTGTATGTCTAAGTATGCAAGTCTAGTGAGAATTAACCCAGAAAAAAGAATATAAATTCATTCTTTGGTTTCTGGTTTTTCTTCTTTAAAAACCAAAAACAATTAAAGATTCTAATGAATCCTGATAAGCCTCCAAGATTTTCAAGATTTTACTATCTACAAAAACCTTCATGAATAAAATAGTAAGTTTGTCAAAAAATTTTGTTCTTTCTTTTTTATTTTATTTTGGAGGGCGGGGGTGTCTTGAACTCTAAGGAATTTGGACATAGTAGGCGCTAATTAGATCATAGATTTCAATTATCTTTAATTTTATTAGAAATTCATTAAGTTTAAATTGGAGATGTAATTGTGTATCATTTTCATTTTGCAAAGAAGAGAAGAGAACATTTTTTATTAGAAATTTATGAAGACGAAGTTGGAAAACATGTTGGAAATTCAAGGTTGAAATTTTTTGTTCATTTCCTGAATTTGATTTGTCAATGAGTGTCATCTTGTTACATTAAAGAAAATTAGAAAATGTTGACCAAGACTTGCTTATTGAAAATGAACGTGGTTGGAATATGGTGAGAAGCAAAGATAGTGAGAGAAAAGCCTAATTATTTTACATGTGAAGGAGATTGACCGCAGTTTGTGCTTCATCTCCAACTGAAGCAACGGTGATCTCTACATTCACCTATATAATTTTGAAATCTGCTTGAAAGCAACTCCGTTTTCTAAGGGAGAGTGGGATATTTTGCTATTGTTTCTCGTTGGAGAAAAGACATTCCATGTGCATCCGTACACAAAGAAATGTTGTAAAATCATTATTCATGAGAGGCAACCTCTTTATGAAGAACTTAGTAGCAGTTTTGAAGAGGAGATTATTGGACCTTGAAAGAGATCTAGGAAAAAAGTAGTATCAGATACTAAGGAAAAAGTATTGACATGACATCTAGTGATGAGTCCAAATATGAACATGATCCTCACAACAACAATCCTAAGAGGAAGAATGCATTGTTAGTCCACATCTTCTCTATTTTAAAATATGACATGAATTTTTGAATGTTTTTATTTTTTTATAGGCTTAGTCAGTTATAAATAGACAATAATGAGAACAAATGATTCATATTGAAGTGCACTATCAATTTGTGTTACTATTTTTTGAGCTTGTGGATTTCCTCTTTTACTTGTTTTACTATTGCGAAATGCCACACACACACTAAAAGAAAACAATACACGCACACACACTTACGTTGCACATGCATTTTCCATACACACACATGCATTGCACGTGTATTTTCCATACACACACATATGTATATGTATGTGTGTGTGTGTATGAATATAAAAAAAACACAAACAATACTAGTGCTCGAACATGTACAATGCTCATGTATTTCATGCTATATAATATAAATACTTTAAAAGTTCTAAATTTGAAATGTACCTTTTAGCCCAAATAATAATACAAACTTTTATTCAAAGAAGTTAAAGAAGACTAATAGAGAGAAAACACACAAAATTTTTAAAAAAACATAAAAAGAATATTAAAAAATAATAAGAATAAATCAAGATGAAAGAATAAAAATTGAGCCTACTGAACTGCTCTATTTATAGCCAACAAAGAATAGTATGAACAAGTGTTTATTTTGTCTTATCTGAAAAGTCACAACCTTTCAGAAAATTCACAATCGTTTGGAAAATCACAATATTTCAAATAAGTCAGAACTTATCAGAAAAGTCACAATCCTTCATTGTGAAAATATTTTTATTTCTAGTATAATATAAATACATACAAAATATAGAAGATATATTAAATTGAGTGTAAATCAAATTTTGCACCACACAATTATACACAATAATCTTAAGAAAATTACTATCTTATTGCGTAGTTGTAATTGATTTCTAGAGGTTCAAATCTTTGCAATTTTATGCTTTCTTTGAACTTAATACTGACAGAACATAAAAGTTCGTCAGAAAATCAAAGTTCCCTTGGTTAACGATTGAGAGTTACAAACTTCATTGTTAAACTAGAAATAAATTAGAAATAAAGATCAAGACTTATTTGAAGACACTAAGTGTGCTTGTCTTTTTCTAATAACAAGATGACTAGTGAAATTGAACTCATAGATGATACAACATCATAAATTACTGCAATGAATATTTCTTCATCTAATATGTTGTACTTGCTATACCATCGGCTGAAAAATCTGAAAAATTCGCTAGCATGAATTTTAAGAGATGATAGCAAAAGATACTATTTTATTTAACTACTGTGAATCTACAAAGGTTCATCAAAGAAAGTATTTTTGAGATAGCGGATTCAACTCCAAAAGATGAACACTTTATGATGATTTGAAGCTTGGAAGCATTCTGATTTCTTATGCAGGAATTATATTGTGAATGGGCTTCATGATGACTTATACAATGTGAACAATAATATTAAAACTTTCAAGCACATCTGGGATGCTTTAGAAAAGAAGTAAAGCCAGAGGATTCCGGATTGAAGAAATTCATTGGGGCAAAGTTTCTGGACTTTAAGATGGTAGACGACAAGTCTATTGTTACTCAAGTTCAAGAATTGCAAGTGATTATTAGTGATCCTCTTGCGGAAGGTCTAGTAATTAACGAGGCCTTCCAAATAGCTGTTATAATTGAGAAGTTACCTCCTTTGTGTAAGGACTTCAAAAATTATTTAAAGCTTAAAACAAAGGAAATGTCCCTTGAAAATCTCATTCGAAGATTGAGAATTGAAAAGGACACTAAGGCTGCGGAGAAGAGATCTCATGGAAACTCAACAATACAAAGAGCCCATGTTGTTGAATATGGAAAATCTAATAAGAGAAAGAAAAACTCTACACAGCAAAGCATTCAACTAAGAAGATATTCAAAGGTAATTGCTTTAATTGTAGAAAAAATGGCCATACGGCTGCATATTGTAAGGCTCCCAAAAGAGCGAAGAAGAAAGAACAAGGAAATATTGTTGAGTTCGAGGATGATCTATGTGGCATGCTTTCTGAATGTAATCTTGTTGGAAATCCAAGAGAGTGGTGGATAGATTCTAGTGCCACCCGCCATAAATGTGCCAAGAAAGAACCTTTTGCGTCATATGAAACTATTTAAGGCAATGATAGGATTTACATGGCAAACTTGGCAACTACAGAGGTTGAAGGAACGGGGAAAGTTCTCTGGAAGGTGACATATGGCAAGATAGTGACTCTCAAGAATATGCGACATGTTCCAGAATTAAAAAAAAAACTTGATTTCTACTTCACTTCTTACTAAAAATATATTCAAATGTGTATTTATTTTTGCCAAAATTGTAATTAGTAAGAATTAAGTGTATGTAGGATGGGCTAACTTTGCGAGGGCCTATTTAAGCTCAATGTAATGGTAATCGTGGATAGTAAAAGTTCTTGTTCTACTTATTTGCTTGAGTCAAGTGGTTTACGACATGAACATTTGGGACATGCCAATTATAAGACCTAGCAAAAATTGATTATTCAATTACCCTCTAGGTCATTTATGTGTTTTCACATGTATTTTATCGGTCGGAGCATCTCTATAGTGACCTCAGGACATTTTGCACTTGCTGGCATGTGATGTACCACAAAAATACGACACTTTTGATGCTTTAAACTTTTAATTTTATGTGTTCTCTAGCGAATTTTAATAGATGTGATGTATGTTTGCGTTATTTTTACAGGATTACAAGATTCAGGATATTTTTTGGAGGACTACTAAGTTTTGAAGATTTTTAGCTATGAATGAGACTACCTATGGGCCATGGTTTGATCTATGAGCTGTAGGTGGCTGTTCGTTTATTAGAACTAAAGTTGAAGGGATTTTTTAAAGTTAAATAGACGATTAGCAAGATGGGTCGTGGATCATTCCATCACCCATGGTCTTGATAATGGTTTTAGATACAGAGTTTCAGTAATCCAACAGGACGAAGAAGACCACAACTCATAGTCCAAACTATGATCCATAAATGGGGTCTCATGCATCCACCCTAGATTTCAATAGTGCAGTTCACTATACCCCGACCATTAGCCAGGGATTCTTTTACAGGTCGTACTTTGGCTCGTGGTCAGGCCCGGATCCAGTTTTCCTTGTCCATTTTGGATTTGGTTTTCTATATCTATACATATAGTTTTTATTTATTTTTGGACGTGTAGAACAACAGAGACTAATAATTTCAGTTTGACTTTGTGGTTGGAGTTTGGAGAGATAAAACACTTTGTGCTTATTTTCAAATTTTTGTGTTGCAATTTACATAGTCCTGATTGACGAGACCCGGACCAAAGTTAATGATAGATTGGAGGTTTGCAGACACGCTTTGGAGACCAAGGGATTCAAACTGAGCAGGACCAAAACAGAATACTTGGAGTGCAAATTCAGTGTTGCGAGGGATGAAGCAAACATTGATGTGAGCCTTGCAGCTCACCTTATTCCCAAGAAGGAAAGCTTTAAGTATTTGGGGTCTATCATCCAGAGTAGTGGGGATATCGACAATGATGTCACACATCGTATTGGGGCGGCTTGGACAAAATGGAGGTTGGCCTCTGGAGTATTGTGTGATAAGAAGATACCAAATAAACTCAAAGGTAAGTTCTACAGAATGGTGGTTAGACCTTCTTTGTTGTATGGGGTGGAGTGTTGGCCAATAAAAATGTACATGTTCAGAAGATGCAGGTCGCAGAAATGAGGATGTTAAGATGGATGTGTGGTCACATCAGGAGTGATAAGATTAGGAACGAGGTTATTCGGGAGAAGCTGGAGGTGGCCCCTGTAGCTGACAAGATGAGGGAAGCGAGACTGTGATGGTTTGGACATGTACAGAGAAGGAGTACCGATGCCCCTGTTAGAAGGTGTGAGAGGCTAGATTTGGGAGCTATACGGAGGGGTAGAGGTAGACCAAAGAAGTATTGGGGGGAGGTGATTAGATATGATATGGTGAAACTTGATCTCACCGAGGACATGACCTTAGACAAGAAGGAGTGGAGGTCGAGAATTAGAGTAGCAGGCTAATAGGGAGGGTGGATAGGAAGGAGTGGTAATTGTCTGCCTTTTACATGTTATTTATCTGCCTTTATATGTTTACTATCATGTATCTACGTGTTATCATGTGTTCTTCTCTTTCTTGCCTGTTTATCATATCTAGCTTATTCTGCTGATGGATTTTTGTGACGAGGGTTTCCAGGAAACAACCTCTCTACCTATGTGGTAGTGGTAAACTCTGCGTACATCTTACCCTCCCCAGACCCCACTTGTGGGATTTCACTGGGTATGTTGTTGTTGTTGTTGTTGTTGTTTTGAATTTTTAATTCTTCAATTTTTCATTAGAAGCATTTAATTATGTCAATCTCAATCATGATTTCATCATCTACAATGAACAAAAGTAGTTGAATCCATAACTAGGATTGTGGGAACCATGAAGAACTAACAAAGTAAAAACTGAATAATTCGTAATCCTTGGAAAGTGTGCATGCATGTATTTATTATATCTTCATTTTAATTATTTTTTGATGGTTGCAAACGTCAGAACTCGCTTTATTCTTACATTCCATACCAAGGGGTAATGAATGGGACAATGCATAAATAACACAATTTGGTGTGAGTAGACTCATCTAATTAGCTTGAACGGACCAAGCAATAGCTCAATTGAGACCAAGGTAAGGGTTAGTGATGTGATACTCATAGACAGACCAAGTTGCATGGTGAAATTCATCTATTTTCTAGATCTTGGATGTAGGTGAATATAACTTACCAGTTTTGTGCGTTACATACTAGAAAAGGTTATGATTATAAGGTTAAATTGCGTTAAGAATTCATGGGGAATATAATACCCTAGCTATCTTCTCTTACTGAATTCACAATACTTACATCCTGATTGTCATCATAATAGGTTTTAGTTATTATTTCATCATAAAACCCCCTTTTGGAAATAAGTTGGTTAATTTCTCAAAGTTATTTTAATTATTTCAAGTCTAGACCATATTCCTCGTGGGATTGCCCCTAACTGTTATTAGGTTCTATATTTGAACAATAACCACTTATACCTTAATTGGAAGGTGTAATTTGGGCATGATCAAATTTTGGCGCTATTGCAAGGGAATACATCTTTTAGATTGGTTTCGTAAGAGTAATTAGAGAATTAATCCTTATTTCTTTATTTTATATATTTTTGTCATTTTTGTTTCTTTTTTAGCATATAGGTATAGTGTATGTCCAATATGCACAGTCAATGCAATCCCTTGACTCTATACGATCTTCAGATATAAACAATGTTGAGAAGAATGGCCCAAGACAACACCAATATTGCTGCGAATGATGCACTCAACCTACATGAGCAAAACACACCACTAGTGGTGGACAATCAACAACCACCGGTTCAACAAGCAGCAGTGGATGGGTGGAATCAATACAGACTTAATCCAATGACAGTGGATGTTATAGGAGCCATCATATTGCCTCCACTGCCATGGATACTAAGTTTGTTATATTGAGTGGATTATTGCAGATGCTGCAACATAGAGGGTTGTTGTCAAGGTTACCATCAGACGATCCACATAACCACCTACACAATGTTGTCTTTGTCTCCAAAAGTATGATGGGAAATCAAAACCTGTACATGGATGCCTTTATAATGACTTCGAAGGTCATTTTTTGTATTTTTGGCCAAATTACTTGTTGCCCTTCCTAAAAGTTGCCTTGAATCCTTTTTGGTCAAGTTTGAAAGTCATATTTTGAAAATGTTGTAAAACGTTGGAGTTTTGCGAAAGAAAGAGTTCTCAAAGCTTTTAAAGTTGGAAAATTTGAGTTTTCTCGTTATTTTGAGTTTTGAGTGTAAAATTTTAATTTTGTCGATTCTATCAGTTCTAGATGCCGAATGTGGTCTAGGAGAACTTGCAGAATTGAATTTCGAGTTATAGTGGAGATTTTAGGCCCAAAGTTGCATTTTTAGTTCATTTTGGATCATAGGTTTGACTTTGGTCAACATTCGAAGTTTGAGAGCTTGTATCAAAATTCTGTCAGCTCCAATAGTTCCAAGTGGTGAAACTAACGCTAGAAAGGCCTTCGTTGTAATTTTTAGAGCTCCCATGAATATTTTGAGTTTTTAAGCTAATTTAATTGATCTTTCTCGGGTTTGGGACCAAGGAGGTACCGAATTCGAACTCTAATGGTTCCATTGAGTTTGGAATGTCGTTTATGGTAGGGTTCAATATTTAGTTTGTGTTTACGTGGTTTTGAACGAATTCTCGAGGGTCCAATTCTCATTTCATTTGTTGTGTTGTTGTTGCTTGTTATCTGATCTGTTGCATTTACCCTTTACCCTCGGCTATCATGCCTCTTTCTTTGAATTCAAATAGGTTAGTGTGACTAGACCTCCATGTTCATGAAAGGAGGGTCCATGTTCACGAAGTTGTGGCAACTTAGCCTTCGCATTCGCGGATGCCCTGTCCGCATTCGCAGAGTGTTAATTCACCTAGGCCTCCGCATTCGTGGATTGGCTCCATGCTCACGGAGCATTTTGTGGGCCTGAACAGTAGCTTGTTGTTTTAAAAGACGTGATTTAAACCCTTTTCACCATTTTTGACATCCCAAGCTTCGTTCTAGAGGGGATTTTCAAGGTTTTTGAAGACAAATTCATTGGGTAAATATTTTCTAACCTATTTCAATTATTTCCATTGATTAATTTGTGTTTTTAATTTATAATTTTGGATTTTTAATGGTGAAATTTTGAGACTTTTCGAATATTGATTTTAAATCTTTAATTGATGATTTCTCCCTCATCTTAATTTCATTTTTGAAACTGTTTTCACCGTTGAACTCCTTGTTATTTGAAGAACATTTTCATGTATTAATTTTCAAATTTCGGCTACATTTTTGGGATGGGATTTTTGACAATTTTATCATTTTTCTCTGAATAGATTGATTTTAGTGTCATTGGATCCTTATGTAATTGTGATACTATATTTCAATAGATTTTGGTGATTTAGAGTATCATAGAAAGGGGAATTCTTCGTAGTTGACTTGATTTGAGACTTTATGTAAGGAAAGTGAACTTCTAACCTTTTGCTATGTATGATTGAACCTTGTTTACTCCTATGTGTATAGAATTGAATACTTTAGGATAGAATTTCATCTTGTATGAGATGTTGAATTGGGTATTTTTCTTATGGTAACATCTTGACTTGTGATTTAATTGTGAATTTTGAAATACATGGTAGTTGTGCACTTACTTGATGTGTATATTAATATTTCGATATGGATGGAATTATATTATGGATACTTGAGCACTTGAGAGTTGTCTATTTTGGATTGTTGGTAAATACATGTGTGATTCATATGGACATCTTGCATACTTTATTGCCATAAACATGATTATTATGCTATTTTTTATGTGTTTGCTTGATGATCCATTGAAAATGAAAAGCCAAAGGAAAATGGTTTCGGCTAGTGAAAAGAAAAGAAATGAAAAATTGAAGGAAAATGATTCGGCTAGATATGAAAGTAAATGTTGAAGGAATAAATCCAGCATGGTCCATGTGTGTCCCCCATGGGTTCCAATCTGAGGCATGATTATGATGAATGGATGTGTATCATAGCACAAATATGCATCACAATTATTTGACATTGTATCGCATTATTTATATTTCATAGCATTCACTCCATCTTATACTACTCTGGCTTACTATTATTATATGAATTGCTTTCGAGACCAAATATCTATTGTTTCATTTGACTTGATTACGGTTGGATCCTTTTGAGATGTGAGGCTATGTGATGAGTTTATTTATATCCTTGTGATTTCTCTATATGTATATATTGTGCTGGGAATTTTCTGAGTGTAAGTTTGTAGTTCGGCGGTATGTGGTTGGGTATTAAGGATACTTGTGTTCTTCATTGCTTTACTTTAGATTAGTTCCATTTGTTGAGTACCCTATGTTTTATGCTCACCCCTTGCTACATTTTTGTAAGTTCCAAGACAGTCCCTCTGGTTAGACATTTTCTCATTTCAGGATTGAGCTTCTGGATTATTCTTGAGGTAGCTGCTTATTCAGCAAGCCTTCAAGGAATCAATTATCATGTTATGTTCTATTTGAGAAGTAGACATTTGATACTTGTATTTCTTTGAATATTCTGCATTTAGCGGCTTGTACATGTGATACTAGTTCTGAGAAGGTTGTAGTTTTGATTTCTTATGCCTATCTATCCTATTTAGACTTTTTATCTTTTGCTTTGATTATGATGTTGGGTTATTAAGTGTTGGGCTGACTCGCCTTGGTGGGTTAGGTGAGTGCCATCATGCCCGAGTTTTGGGTCATGATAGACGTTGGGCTCTGTGTCTTCCCATTATCTTTTATTGATGAAGCAACAGTATGGTTATTTGAGCTTCCATATAGTTCTATATCTATATGGCCATAGATGCATAAAGCCTTTTTAGAGAGTTATTTCCCCAAATAAAAAAAGTTAAAGCTTAAAGACCATACCAACAGCTTCAAACAAACACCTAGGGATTCTATTAGCGCAATATTGGAGAAGTTCGTCATGTATTTGTGGAGTGTTTTGGACCACAAGATCACAAATGATTCCTTAGTGGAGATCTTCTATCGAGCTTTAGACGACAACAACAAAGCAGTCATCGATACCATAGCCGGAGGTTCATTCTTAGATTGCACTTTTGCTGAGGTAACCTAAATAGTAGAGGGAGTAGCCAAGACAAATCATGCGTGGGGCATAAGGGACTCAGAGATGACAAAAAGATCTTTCTCAGTCAGTACAAATTCCAAGCAAGCTAAGATCAACCAAGAGATACTACAAGAGTTGTCTTAGATTAGTGCTTATGTTGGGTTATTGATGAAGCAAAAGCAAGGGTGGGTGAATGCAATCCGTCAACAACAACCGAGAGCACCCTTTTATGATGACTTGTGTTATGACAAGGACACTTTCGTTGTGACTGATCAGATGGGGCTTTTTCAAACCAATGCCCAAGGATCCAATCAGGATTATTGGTGCCAAATTCAAGAAAATCAAGGTCAGAATTATAACAAGGATAACACATATTGAGACAACAAGTACTAAGGAGGATACTGTGACAGGAACAGAGGCTGAGACCGAGATGGTGACTGGGCACGTAGAGATGGGTATCATAATGACCAAAATAGAGCATATGTGCCACCATAAAACCATGACTTTAGAGTTGGTAGTTCAAGGATTGGAGAGATGTTTGGCAAATTGTTCAAAAAAGCGGATGAACATGATAAGACCTTGAAATAGATGAAAGCTGATATATCAAGGATTGATCAAAAGATTGAGTCTCATGCAGTGTTCATTAAATGGTTGGAGCAGCAATTTTGTCAGATCTCAATGCAATTGAACAAATGCCAGAAGGGTTCATTGCAAAGCAACATGGTACAGAATTCGAAGAATGATGGATATTGCATGCAGTGATGGCAAGGGGTGGTAAGCAGATGTTTGACCCACTAATGCGGGTAGGTGATGATGAGGTCAGAAAGGAGATCGCAGAAATGGCAACACAACTAAAGAGCAGAGATGATAAGGCCAAATATGCTATAGGTGAAGAAGTAATTACACCTAAAAAGTTGAAACCTATATCGAGGCCTCCACCACCTTTCCTTCAGAGACTAAGGAAGAAGAATGAGGAGGGGAGGTTTTAGAACTTCATCTTGATATTGAAGCAGTTGTCCATAAACGTTCCTCTCATTGATGCATTGGGACAAATGATAGGGTTTGTGAATTTTATAAAGGATCTCGTTATGAAGAAGAGGATGATAAGTCAAGAGCTTTCCCATGATCTTCACCATTGTAAAGCCATTATAACGAGGTCCTTGGTGTAAAAGAAAGAAGATCCTGGAGCATTCACGATTCCCTGCACCATCAGACTTTTCAATTTTGCAAAGGCATCATGCCATTTAGGAGCCAACATCAATCTTATCCCTATTGCACTGTATAAACAGTTGGGATTGGTAGCCCCTGCTTAAACATCAATGCGGTTAGTGATGACATATATGACAATCAAGAAGCCTGTGGGGATACTATATGATGTTCTTGTTTGGGTTGAAAATTTCATATTCCCCGCAGACTTCGTCATTCTTGATTGTGAAGTAGACTTCGATGTCCTAATCATCTTGGCAAGGTGATTTCTAGAAGCTGGATGAGCTCTTATGGATACAGAGTTGGGCTAACTCAAGTTTAGATTGAATGATGAAGAAGTCGTCTTCAATGTCATCTAATCTATTAAGAGACCTGATGATTTAAAGGTTGTCTCTGTGATAGAAAGTGTTGATGAAGTGTAACCAGAGGTACCATGGAGGAGAGATTGGGTGTCAAAACTCTTGAGACAATGTTGATGAATTTTGAGAGTGACGACATCCATACTATGATGAGACGATCAAAGCACACTCTTGACACCAACTCAACCTTGAGTTGGATTTGAAGAACTGCAAGACGCCACCCACTAGACCATCCATCGAAGAGCCACCAGTGTTGGAATTGAAGTCTCTTCCAACCCACTTGAGGTATGTGTTTTTAGGACCTAACAATACTTTACCTATGGTTATTGCAGCAGACCTCAATTATGGATGGGTGGAGGTATTGGTTTCGGTCCTTAAGAGATTCAAAAGGGTGATTGGATGGACAATTACAGACATCATTGGCATTTCCCAAAGTATCTGCACTCACAAAATTCAGCTTAACAAGGACTACAAGCCAAGCATTGAGCACCAAAGATGCCTTAACCCACTTATGCAGGAGGTTATGCACAAGGAGATCATTAAGTGGTTAGAAACAAGTGTGATGAATCCTATTGCTCACAGCGAATGGGTAAGTCTGGTCCAGTGTGTTCCGAAGAAGGAACATATCACTATGGTTTCTAATGCTATCAATGAGTTAATTCCCATGAGATCAGTCACATGTTGGAGGGTTTGTATGGACTTTCACAAGGTCAATGCTTCTATAGAGAAGATCCCTTCCCTATGTCATTCATGGACGAGATGCAAGATCGATTGGCGAGTAAAGGTTGGTACTATTATGATACTGGTTATTCAGGTACAACCAAATTTCTATCACTCTAGAGGACCAAGAGAAGACTGCTTTAAAATGTCCTTATGGAACCTTTACATTCAAGAGGATAGCATTTGGATTGTGTAATGCACTGGCCACCTTCCAGAGGTACATGATGTTGATTTGCTCATATATGGTGGAGGATACTATTGAGGTGTTCATAGAAGACTTTAGTGTTGTTGGAGATTTGTTCAAGGATTGTTTGAAGCATCTTCGTGACGTATTGACGTGGTATGAAGAGTGTCGCCTTGTTCTAAATATGGAGAATTGTCACTTTATGGTGAAAGAAATGCTAGGATACAAGATCTCTATCAAAGTCATTGAGTTAGATAAGTCTAGGGTCGAGGTTATTGAGAAGCTCTAGGGGCTCTAGTTGTTTGAGATATCTATGGTACGACCGTGGCTATCTATTTCTATTTTGAGTACTTGAGGCTGCGTCGATTGTGTTATAATCGACTAGTTAGACATGATTCTATGCTGCTTTCTGACATATATTTATCTATATACAACCGCTAACCATTCTACATTTGTTATATCTAGGATAACCATGTTGTATCCCGCAAATACTGTGATTATACTTCATATTGGGCCTTGTGACTCTTGATATGAAATACATTGCTATTGAACCTTTGATAGGCTAGAAATAAGGGTACGATCCTAGTAGCGAGAAGTATGTTATATCCTACCGGATTCACTAGTTAACAATGCTGGAGATATATCGATGATGAGCAAGTTCAGATTATATGCAGTATTGTGGCTTGATTTTGGTTTAGTTGTGATTCTATTGGGCTGGATTATGTGGCATACTTGTGACATAATTATAATTACCAATGTTTACTCTTGGTACTAGTGGTTAATGGGGTGTGATATACTTGGCCTTAGTTGGATATGACTCTACATTGATTTGTGACATATACACTTTTGTATACTGCAGTTAGTCGTTGTGCACTGGTTCTTCCTACCTGATGCTGGGCTTACCTGTTATCGTCTGAGAGAGGTGATGGTTATTCTAGGTTGGGTTTTGTGATTTTTTTCTTTAGACACGATGTGACTTTAGATGTTCAAATTTGGATGGACTGGTCGAGTGGATGACTATTCTTATGCTTCGAGTCCTCGATGATGCTCCTTGGGCTTCGAGATCTGATGGCCACATCCAAGAGTTTGAATCCTGGGTGATGCTCCCTATGGTCTATGTCCCATAGCCACGTCCGAGAGTTCGAGTCCTTTAGGCCATTTTCGAGGTCAGAGCACCTATTGATATTCTAGGTTAGGGATCTCGTTGGTTATATTTTGGGTCTGAGACCCTGTTGATTATGTTAGGGGGATTCAATCTCCCATAGGGAATTCCTCCAACCATTATGATGCTTTGGGTGGGACCCAATTGATATATGATACATTGGGGTCGTGGACCCGATTGATTACCCATGGATCCAAACACCTATACACACCCTGATATGTGTGTGGGTGTACCTCTAGGCTTATGGAGGCATATGGGGGCGTACAACCATGGACACTAGGATCTTACACCCTACAACTCGACCCCTTGATCATGTTATATTGAGAGTTAGATTTCGTGATGCCTTTGTTGGGTTCCGTGGTGATTCTATCAATAGATTATGTGTGGGTGTACCTTCGGGGTTTGTGAGGGCTCAATTAGCTTACAAGCATAGATAATAGGGCCTTGCACCTACATACATCACTATGTCTCATTTCAGTGATAGTTGTTGTATGGGCCTACTCGGGTTTCTTCAATCGGTAACATTGCACACCACTTGAGTCGATTAAGTTGAGGTTCGATGATTCTCTATGTAATACCCGATAAAATTACCAAAATACCCCTAGAGGGAGGGTATGCGCGCAATGCATCTTCTGATGCTTGTAAGGCAAATCTGAGGCCGGATTTGTGATCAGCACGCAAAATTGAGCGGGAAAATGGTCTTGGCCGATTTTTAAAGCGACCCGATCAAAAGATAATTTTTCGATCGGAAGCGCAAAATAGTGTTAGTATGCGACAGGGGCACGTCGCTCACCATGGCGGACCAACACTTACATTCTTTTAAAAAATTTCGACAGGATTGAGAAAACTCGTTCAAATTTTTTTTCTGAAAATACATTGTTCTCGACTAGTTCGCATCGCAGACTGTTTCTTTTCTGAGTTGATAATTTCTAAATTATTATGAGGGGTATTCCGATCAATTTCCCACCCCTCTTAAACTCTCTACACGATCTAATAAAGTCATTTTGATATAAAAAGGGGTCTAAAACTCCCATTCTAAGTCTTATTCCATAATCTAACAAGGCTAGGGCTTGAGGAGAGAAGAGAAGAGCTTGAGTTGAGAGATTCTAGAAGAGATCCTTAACGTGCTTGGTTGATATCTGCATCTCAGGTATGTAAGGCTAAACTAAAACATGAGATTGTTCTCTTATGTGCTCCATAGAGGTCATAGATGAGTTGATGGTTCAAGAGTCTACTTACATGATTTTCTTGATGATGTTTCTTGAAAAATTGCTTTAAAATTTCATGTTTTCCTATGTTGATGATCATCATACTATTTATTTTCTTGAATTGAATATTTTCATCGAAGAAATTGCATAAACCTACATGAGTAAATTGAAAAGCATGCATAATGAACTTGAGAATTGGGTCTAGAGCCTTGAGTTGAGATTAATGAGTGTGATGAGAGAATGATGATGAGTTGATAGCATTTGATTGTCTTATGAGTTTCTCAAAATGACCTCTGTCGATGTGTCTATCCAATTGCTTTCTAATGATTTGTTTTAAATCTTGAGTCATTGATGAGATTGATTGATGAGAGAGTTAAAGTCCCTTTGAGATGATTGATGAAAGGGTTAAAATCCCTATGAGATACCGGTCATTGACATGGAGTGAGTTCCTATGAGATTGGTTAAGATGTAGGTTTTATGAGCATTGAGTCATGGGAGGAGTATGGAGCACCGAAAGAGCGAGAGTTAGTCTAACTCGAACTCGTCAAACTACGTCGCCAAATGTAGGAGAGGCATAGAACCATCACATATATTATGGTTCCCTCGAGAGTAATGGTCCCTAAAAGCAATAGAGGACTTATTGAGTTTGACTCTATATTGTGTGAGCTGATATGGTTTTTCATGGTTCCCTACCTGGAAAGTTTAGAACGGTTGTGGCAACATCAGTGTGATTGTTGTACATTGGCTCATAAATGACTGGTTGTCGAATAAGAGAAACTCCCATAAATGTCCTACCTTGAGTACTCCAAGTCTAAGATGAGTTTTGAGATGAGATGAGAGGAGGTGAGCTCCTCTGAGATGCGTTTTGAGATGAGTTTGAGACTATTGATGAGTCTGAGTTATTGATGTGTCACTTGTCTACTCTTTATTCTTTCATAGATGGATAATTGACGATTTGATGTGATTTGATATTTATTTTGAGTTGATGTTGTTTCCATACTATTCTACCGATTTCTATTTCATTCAGTTATTTTACATACCAGTACATTCCAAGTACTGATGTCCACTCTAGACTACATCGTTTTATGATGCAGAGGCAGGTACTAGAGATCGTCAACAGGCGCTCTGTTGAAGATTTGAGATTTGCAGCTGATTTGGTGAGCCTCCCCTACTTTGGAGGATCTACCATGATTTATTCATCTTGCTTTAGAGTTAAAAATGGACTATTTCCTTATTTTGATTTTTGGGTAGCCATGGGTCTTTCATTGGCATCACATGAGCAGTAATAGAGGCTTCATAGAGATGGTTGAGCGTTGACGTTGGGACTTGTGAGCTAGTTCTTCCTACTAGCCTTTATTTTTAATATATTTATTTTGAGACTTTAGTTGAGATGTGCCCACTTACTTACTTATACTTTCCGCTATTCAGTAGAGTTTATCGATTGAATGATATGATGAGACTAAGTGGTTTCGCTTGGGGACTAACAATAGTCTATGAGTGCCGGCCACGCCAAGAGTACCCTCTTGGGGCGTGAGAAACTTGGTATCAGAGCACAGAGTTCAAGTGTCCTAGGGAGTCTATGAAGTCGTGTCTAGTAGAGTCTTGTTTATGGGTGTGTTGTCGACCACATTTCATAAGCAGGAGGCTATAGGACATTAGGAATGGTTACACTTCTTTCTTATTCTAATTCATGTGATAGAGTTAAACTCTATGAAAACTCTCTTCTAATTTGTGCTTTACGCGTGCAGAATATATATTATGCCTCCCGGAAGAGCTGTCAGAGGAAAGGGATGTCTTGCCAGGCAAGCTATTAATCCACCTGAGCCTCAAGTACCCGAGGAGCCCGTGGATCCAGCTGTCCCTGTTGAACAATCCCCTCAAGATGAGGTCTCCAATGTCGAGCTACGCCAGGCTATTCGAGCTTTAGCCCAGGCTGTCACAGCGCCTGTTATAAGACAAGGAGCAGGTAGACCAGTGTCTCAAAATACCTCTAGAGTCTGAGAACTTTTTAGGATGAATCCACCTGAGTTCACAGGGTCTGCATCTACTGAAGATCCTGAGAAGTATGTGAAGGAACTTGAGAAGGTGTTCCAAGTGATGCACATGGCTGATGCTGATAGGGTTGAACTGGTTCGACCAACGGAAGAAAGGTAGAAGGGATGATGCTACATGTTTGACTTGGGCAGTGTTTGGGGAAGCCTTCTTGGGACGCTTTTTCCCAAGAGAGAAAAGAGAAGCTAAGGTGAGAGAGTTCCTGAATTTGAAACAGGGCTCTATGATTGTGCAAGACTATGGTCTGAAGTTCACACAACTATCTCGCTATGCTCCGGACATAGTTGCTGACATGAGGGGAAGGATGGGGATGTATGTTGATGAGTTGAACAGAGGACCCAAAAGAGATGGGAGAGGAGCCATGCTTGTGAGTGATATAGACATCGAGCGACTGATGACATTTGTGCAACAAGCTGATGAGGAGAGACAATATGACAAGGAAGAGTTCAAGTGTAAGAGAGCTAAGACATCCAGCCATGAGGTTAGAAGGAAAGGCAATGGTAACCGATTCCTAACACCATCATCTGCTACTGCACCCATTCCTAGAGGCACGTATGATCAAAGGTTTCAGAATGCTGGAATCCATGGATCTCAGTCACAAGCTAATGTGGCTCAAGGTTCGCAGGGTAAGCCACCGTGTGATAGGTGTGACAAGCTGCACTTAGAGAGGTGTTGCAACAGGAATGATGCATGCTATGGATGTGGCCAAGTGGGTCACTACAAGAAGGATTTTCCAAAAAGGGATGGCCAGGCTCAGTCTACTACACCAGCCCCTCTAGTTAGAGGAAACTAGAGGGCCACTACGTAAGGCGCAGGCAGAGCAACAAACCGCTTGTATGCCATAGGTAGTCGCCAAGATCAGGAGAACTCCCCAAATGTCGTGACAGGTATGATTCGAGTCTTTACTTTTGATTGTTATGTTTTGATGGATCCATGTGCCACACTGTCATTTGTATCTCCTTATGGGGCCAGTAGATTTGATAGAACCCCTGAGAGTCTTCTTGAACCCTTTGATGTTTCTACTATAGTAGGTGAGTCTATTCGGGCTGAGAGAACCTATAGACTTGTGTAGTGTCCATCCATCATAGGGATACTCTTTTCGATTTGATTGAGTTGGAGATGGTTTATTTTGATTTGATCCTTGGAATGGATTGGCTTCACACCTGTTATGCTTCTGTTGATTGTAGATGCCGAACTGTTAAGTTCCAATTTCCTAATGAACTGATTGTAGAGTGGAAGGGTGATTCTGTTACACCTAGAGGGAAGTTTATCTCATATCTTAGAGCCAGAAAGTTGATTTCCAAAGGTTGTATCTATCACCTCGTTCGAGTTAAATTTGATGATGTTGAGTCCCTACCTCTTGAGTCAGTTCCGATTGTTAATGAGTTTTCAGAAGTGTATCTTGACGATCTGCCTGGAGTCCCTCCTGGTAGGGAGATCGACTTTGGGATTGATGTTCTTCCTGATACCCAGCCTATTTCAATTCCACCTTATAGGATGGCCCCCACTGAGTTGAAAGAGTTGAAAGAGCAACTGAAAGATTTGCTAGAGAAGGACTTTATTAGGCCAAGTGTTTCACCTTGGGGTGCTCCTGTCCTATTCGTGCAAAAGAAAAATGGGTCCCTCAGAATGTGTATTGATTATAGGCAACTGAACAAGGTCACGATAAATAATAAATATTCTCTCCAAAGATTAGATGATTTGTTTGACCAACTTCAGGGCACCTCTTGTTTCTCCAAAATAGACCTTAGGTCTGGCTACCACCAGTTGAAAGTGAGGGAATGTGACATTCCAAAGACAACCTTGAGGACTAGGTATGGCCATTTTGAGTTCTTGATCATGTCCTTTGGGTTGACGAATGCACCTGTTGCTTTTATGGACTTGATGAATAGAGTATTCAGACAATATCTTGATATGTTTGTGATTGTTTTCATCAATGACATTTTGGTATATTTGAGAAGTGTGGAGGAGCATGTTAACCACCTCAGAGTTGTCCTCCAAACTCTTAAGGACCATGAGTTGTATGCAAAATTCTCAAAGTGTGAGTTCTAGCTTAAGTCAGCGACTTTTCTAGGACATGTTATTTCTGGTGATGGTATTCGAGTGGATGCCCAAAAGATTGAAGCGGTTAAAAACTGGCCCCGATCGACCACTCCGACTGACATTAGAAGTTTCTTGGGGCTGGCAGGCTACTACCGCAGATTTGTTGAGGGATTTTCTTCCCTATCCACGCCGTTGACTAAATTGACTCAGAAAAAGGTCAAGTTTCAGTAGTCTGAGGAATGTGAGAAGAGTTTCCAAGAATTGAAAACGAGGTTGATGACTGCACCAGTCCTTACCTTGCCTGAGAGGACAAAGGACTTTGTAATTTATTGTGATGCTTCGAGGGTTGGATTGGGATGTGTACTGATGTAGAGAGGGAAGGTGATAGCCTATGCTTCTAGATAACTCAAGGTTCATGAAAGGAACTATCCAACCCATGATCTCAAGTTGGCAGCAATGGTGTTTGCCCTAAATATCTGGCGCCATTACTTGTATGGAGTGCATGTGGATATATTCACTGACCATAAGAGCTTGCAATATGTTTTCAGTTAGAGAGAGCTCAACCTGCGACAGAGGAGATTGTTGGAATTGCTCAAGGATTATGACATGAGCATTCACTACCACCCAGGTAAAGCTAATATTGTTGCTGACGCTCTTAGCAGGTTGTCAATGGGTAGTACAACCCATGTAGAGTAGGGAACGAAGGAGCTAGCCAAGGAAGTGCATCGGTTGGCTCGATTGAGAGTTCAACTTGAGGAGAATGATGAAGGGGGAGTTAATATGCAGGATGGGTCTGCTACATCCTTAGTTGTAGAGGTGAAAGAAAAGCAAGACAAAGATCCTGTCACACTCCAACTGAAGCAGGCTGTCCACAAACAGAAGGTGATGGTATTCTCCAAAGGAGGAGATGGAGTGTTGAGGTATCAAAGTAGGTTATCTGTTCTAAACGTTGACGGCATTCGAGACAGAATCATGGCGGAAGCCCATAACACTAGATATTCCATTTATCCGGGCTCTACCAAGATGTACCATGACTTGACCATGACTTGAGAGAAGTCTATTGGTGGAGCGGGATGAAGAGGGATATTGTTGAGCTTGTTTCGAAATGCCCAAATTGTCAACAAGTGAATGTTGAGCATCAAAGGTTATGCGGATTGACTCAGAACTTTGAGATTCCAGAATGGAAATAGGAGATGATTATTATGGACTTTAAGTACAACAAATTTAGTATTTAGCTATGAAAATTTTAGCTACGACATATAATTTGTCACAAATTGTTCACTTTTTGTGACAAAAATTACATTTCATGTTTAAATACACAAGTCACATATTTTTAGTGACGAAACACAAAATTTCGTAACAAATGTTTGGTCCACTAAAATTTCCCACCAAAAACATGTTTCTGCCATTTATTGAGTAACATTTGACCACATATGTTAACTTATTGGGGACACATTATTTTGTCACTAATAATTCACCCAGTTGGTGACAAATTATTAATTGTCTTAAATCTAATTAAATATTAGAAGTAGAAAAATTTCGTCACAAAAAGTATGCTGATACAATAGTGAAAAATTATAATTTGTAGTTAAAAGTTGTAAGGTATAAGTTTTAGCCATAAAATTTTATGTTTGATCGTGATCTTTAAGTTTTGTCAATAGTAAAAATAATTACTGACATTATTTTATTGTCTCTAAACATCGCACAATTTAATAACGATAAAGTTTGTCACAAAATATGTAATGTCTTAAATAATGACGAATTAAAATTTGTAGTTGAAAGATTCACTGTTTGCTACAAAAAAAATCGTAAATAAACATAATATGATCTTTAGCTATGATTGTATATTATAGGAATAAGGCATAAGTACCCGTAAAGAACTATGATGGAAATTTCAGGGTCACATGATAAATTAACTAAGGTCCTATGTAAACTCATTTTTTCTGTATTTAAGTGCACCTTTTGTGCTGACGTGACATCTTTAACTAGGTAAGCTGATTGTGTTTCTACCATACGCCCTATCGTGCATATTTTTTAATTTTTTAAAATAATTTTTTAAAACACACTTTATAAAAATATAATATTTTTATTTTTGTTATTTTTTAAATTTTTTATCTTCAATTTAAATAAGTTAATACATGTAAAAAGAATTAATTTTTTTTTATCTTCATTCTTTTTTTCTCCCTTTTTTCTATTAATTTTATTTATATTTTGGTCGTTCCTTTTGATTTACTTACAAATGTCTTATAGTTAAATAAGTAAATTTCAAATAGATATCAAAATAAGTAAAGAAAATCAAATAAGCAATTAAAAAAATTAAAGCATAAAAATTAAAGGTCACTTTCATTTATTTTTTTAAAACATATCTTATTTTTAAGAAAAAATTAAAAGTGAAAATAGGAATTAACGAAAGAGAAAAAAAATAAAAAGTCTAAAGTGGGAAGGAATAAATAGTTTACAAAGAAAGAAGAAAAATAATTAAATACATATAACTTTTGTATCAATAATTATGTATACTAACTAATTGTCAAAGTGAATAATTAAAAAAAGAAAGAAGAATACATTGTCTACTTTATTTTCTCATCACTTGAGCTTCAATATGTCAGTATTTAAGGTGTATTTATTCTATGCATTTAGGGTGCATTTATTCTATTTAAAATAGTTTAGGGGGAACAGGAGACTAGTTAAGTTAAGGTGTGTTGCTGGGTTTTCGATCATAATTATGGAGGGTACTTATGCCTTTTTCCTTTATTATAGAGAGTTGACAAATAATTTTTCAAGCGCTCTTTATACAACATGACCAAATCATGAAATAATGTGTTAATACCCCAACTATATCTTGTAAAAGGGCAAGCATCAATGCAAATATATTTCTTAATGAGGGTCAAAATCATTATATGGTCCAAGCAAATCACATTTGGTACTAGTCAATATAGGCTATAATATCGTCACTATATCCTGAGTTGGATCTAACCAAATGTCATATTGATCAAATTTGGTTGTGGTCAACCTTATATTGATAATTCAACCAGTAATCAACTCAATAGTCTAAATACTCTCAAGTCCTTCGGGATCCATACATAATATCTAATTATGTTATAAATCATCTTCCAGACATGAAGTAAATATACCAATTATATTTTGACCTTTTGTTTATCCATTTTATTGACTTTCATTAAATTTTAACTATTCAAAATTTTAATTTAAAAATTTCTTTTTCAAAACAACCATATTGCCTCTAAATCTCTGTCACCCTTCTCCGCAAGTCATAAAATATAAACAAGCCTATGAAAAAAAAATCTCTTAGGAAAAATAAGTTCTAAAGCTCAAATGATTTTGCGAGGTCTTTACAATTTTAATGATATAATAATAGATTTATTAGTGGAGTGTTTTACATGATATTTATATTTGGTAATTTCAAAATGAAGATATGTCATCTGTTCGGATATAATAAAAACAAATCATCTTAATTATTCAAGATTCATATCATATAACATCTTAATTCAAATCTCTATCTATCTCATAAACTAAATAAAAACATTTGGTGAAAATTTTCGATGACAAAAAACTAGAATTGTATCTCGGTCACATAATTTATTGTTTGTAAGTTTTGTGCCAAAAAAATCTAATCATAATTCTATTGCTATATTTGTTAAGAAAAATTTATCAATCATTTTTCTATGAACAAATTTCATAATCATAAAGAGAAATAACTTAATTGCGCTCCATACCTATAGTTTCATTTACTGTGGATATTTTCGTTTGTATATTTCAATTGTCAATACAGGGTAAGTATATACAAAACTAACAGGGTAAGCAAATTCAAATTTTGTATGTACAGTTATCAATTTTTTATAATTTATACAAATCAAATATATTGACAAATTTCATACAAATAGCTAAAAGTAATGATTTTTTTTAATAGTTTATACAAACCAAATGTATCAATAAATTATATGTAAATATCTAGGACAAGCATATACAAATTTTGAATCTATACAATTAGGAATAGAATCATACAATTTCTAACAAAATTAATCAAATTGTAGTCGTGTACGATAATTAGCAAAAATTATAGCTATAGTACATAATAACTATTGAATATTTCTCATTTCACATAATTTTTTCGTTTTCTATTTCATTCTCAGTGCTTCACATTTTGTCCAAAAACATTCCGAGGTAAAAGTTCTTTAAAAAATTAAGAGATACTCTCTCCGTCCTATATTGATTTTCTATTTGTTTACACGCATTTTACAAAATTATAAATAAGAAAGGTAGTTTTACATTTTACACTTCTAAAAAAAATATTTTGTAAAAATTATAAATAAGAAAGGTAGTTTTACATTTTACACTTCTAAAAAAAATATTTTTTTAAATTAATTCTAGCTTGATTTTGTAATTAATTGACAAATGACTTAAGATAATTATTTTTAATAACGTTGCAACTAAGATGAAATTGAGGGAGTAGAAATATAATCTTAAATTGAATGGGAAGTAATTAAATAAGACATCACAAATAAGAAAAAATTAGAGGGAAAGTAAAATAAAACAAATTGATTTTCAATTAATGTTTTTTACCTTGCGTCCAATATTTTCGTGCAACACTCACCCATATTCCCTCCCTGTAAGCCCACGAAATCCCACCCACTAAATTTTCTACACCTCTTGCATTAGATAGAAGTTTTCATATTTTCACAACATTTTTGTCTTATCAATGCTGTAACTCAAATTCTTTTACAATCAGCTCAGTGATTAAGTTTTCTATTTTTTCCATCTTCTAATTTATTTAATTTTTTGTATACTCATTTTATGCATGTAGTCTTTTGTTTTAGATCATGTTCAATTCTTGGTTAATTTTTGTAGTACATATATCAGTCTATTATGATAATATTGTGTAATTGTGATGGAATAATTTTATGAAGTGACTATTGAAATAATATTCATTTACTACTAGTATTTATTAAGAAAAAGTACACTATACTTTGTAATTTTAATGAATTTATTATTTTGTTATTGACTAATACAATAACTAACTATTACTTTATCAGATTGATGACTGAAATTTGAAAATATATTTTGTTTAAATCAGGATACCAAAAAATATATATCAAATTAATTGTTTTGTTCTTTGTAGACAAGTACATAAATTTGAAAATTGAGTCAAGCGTGAAGTTATTAAATAAGAGAAGCTATGTCAGCGCATGAGGAAGCAACACACTTTTTCATATTTTAATTTATGAACATTCATGTATTTCAATTATAATTTTTATGTTAATTACAATATATTATTTGTTATGCATTTTTTGCTTTTACATTTCTCTTCTCAATTTTTAATGTCGTGATCTTGTATTAATTTATAAATTTTTTAAAATTGAAATATAAGTATAAGTTCTAACAAATTATTAAACTATAGGTTTTAGCCGGTATGATTACAAAGTTTTAGTATAGATAATTTTTAGATGATTTTATTTTTAAAATCTTAATTTTTGGTGATAATTATTTGGACATTTTAAGACAATCACATTATTAATCACAAAAATATCTCGATTATACATGATAAATCATATTGCTATATCACGATTTATAACAAATTATGCATTGAATGACAAGAAATAATTTGTCCCAAAATGGCTTGCAATTGTCTAATTAATACAACATATTGCGACAAATTATTCTTCTCATTAATAGCATCACTATTAGCATCACAAAATGGTTTTTCACTGAATTGTTTTTGCCTTTTAAGACAAACAAATCTATATCTATATATTATTAAAAGGAGAGGACAAAGCCACCATATTAAGCCAAATGGCAACATATAAATTTGCCAAGTGGCATCTTAGGGAAAAAAATTAGTTAGATTAGTTATTAGTTAATTTAAATAATAAATTCAATTAAAAAAACAACATATATAAATATAAAATATTTTCTACAATTACATTAAATTCAATTATATAAACAAAATATATAAATATAAAATATTTACTACAATTAAATCAAATTCAATTATAAAAACAACATACATAAATATAAAATATTTTCTACAATTAAATTAAAATAATTTTAAAAATCTATATTTAACTAACTTTAAATAAGTATTTAATCAATATATTAACTAACTTTAAATGAGTATTTAAGCAATAACCAAAATCTTAAAATCAATTTTTTTTAATTGATGTGAAACCTTAACTAAAACATTATTATATATTAATTAATATTATTATTAATTATTAAATATACATATTTAACGGATTACACATTATCTATATTTTTTAGGCCTTTAGTCTAATATTTTGCCATAATACCCAATTACTAAATAATTATTATTATTACATATTTAAAATTTCATATTTCATAAAACTTTAGTACAGTTTTTAGTTATAAGTCAATTTAATAAATTTAATCTAAATCAAAACATAAAACAATATTATGACTATATTTACTTTCTATAACTATATTTTATATTTATATAGGAGAAGCAAAAGATACCACATGTCAGCACTATAAAAAAAATAGATTTTTTAAAATAAACATGCATAATAGGATTATATATTTTTCATTTTTAAAAAAAGTTTTTAAAGTTTTTTTCCAAAGTTATCATACTTTTATTACTAATTATTTAATTATTTAACTATTTCCCCATAACTTCTCCTTAGTTATAGCAAAAAAAAAAATACATATTTGTTCATTATTTTTATTAAATTTGCGCAGAAAAATTTTGACTCTATAAAATTAATAAATAGTGTTCATAAATAACAATTAAAGGAATTAATTTATATTATACAAAAATTACTACAAGGTAGCATAAAAAGTTAAATTTGTATGTTTTTTAAAATAACTTTAAATTATTTAAATTTTTATTTTATAGCCAACTTGACACATGGTATCACCACAAAAATTCAGAATATCAATTAACAAAAATAATCTAAAATGTGATTAAAAAAAAACAAATTAGTGAAAAGTCAGTTAAAATAAAACCAATAAAAATAAAATAAAGAGCCCCCAAAAAATCAACTACCCAAAACCACTCCTAAAATTCCTCATCCACCCACTAACTTCTTTTCCAAAAACTCAACTACCGTATTCTCCAATAAATTAAACAATGCATTGTTTCTACAAAAGATAAACAGAAATTTTCTCTACAGAAATAATTTCTCATACCTTCATCCTTTTGTAAGTTTTTTCAATAGATTGTCAAGGCTACATTTATTCTTACAATTCATGAAAAGGTAAATTCTTTCTATATTTAATTTCACTATTGTTCTTCTTTTCTCTCGGATGAAAATGCATTAACTATTTAACATTATGCATTGTTCTACAGGACAATTTATATAATCTAAGAAAGAGAAACCCTCAAATTATATCTAACTACTACAACAATCGTGTGATTGTTT
Organism: Solanum rostratum; assembly: GCA_029948455.1. Lineage (NCBI taxonomy): Eukaryota > Viridiplantae > Streptophyta > Magnoliopsida > Solanales > Solanaceae > Solanum > Solanum rostratum. The sequence goes on from CM057054.1 coordinate 13,462,278, forward strand.
TTAAAAAAAACCATCTTATATTTTGTTTCAAAAGCAAATTGTGTGCTTTATATTTACGTATAATTAATTATTCTTTAGTATAGTTGTCGTAGTTCTTTTAGTAAGACATATAACATAAAAACAAATACTACAAAGTGTATTAGTATGTCACGTGTATATTGTTGTATACATAACTTACCTCCTTAATAAACATTCTTTGATCATCTTCTAATAAATTCAATAGTACATATATGTAGACTTAATGATACATATAAGGACTAATGAATAATTTTATAAATTAATTCTATGAGATTAATATTAGTACAATATTTATGCTTATTAATGACATAATACAATCTAAAAAATAAAAATTGTAAATTGAATAATTGAAATAAGGAAAAATTAAAAATGACAACTGATTTTTTCCCTTCGTAAAAATGTAAACGAAAAAATAATGAAGAATTTTCAACGGCTTTTATTTTCATTCTAATGCTCCAATTTTCTCTGCATTTTTTCATTTTAAAAAAAAACTCAAATTCATTATTTATTATTTAAATTAAAATTAATCTAAACTGTCACGCCCCGGGAGGGTACCCTAGGCGTGGCCGGTACTCAGAGGCTATTGCTAGCCACCAAGCGAACCACTTAGCATTCATCACATCATTCATTATAAACATTGCGGAAGGAGATAGAAAATAATACCTAAACAAAGTGGGCCAATGGCCAAACATCAAAACTGTTCATTACACCAAGCAAAGGAATATTGCTCAGGTATCATAACATTCACCTTGACTACACATTATGTCTACAAAGCCTCTAAAATTCCTTAAAACGTCTAAGAAGAGGACCATGACAAACCATGGCTACTCGACTCAAAGAACAGGATAACATTCATAAATAAAGGTTTCCTCCGGAAACAAGGAGGCTCACCACAGTCAGAACTTGGAAACACTTGACCTCTACGGGGCGGCTGCTGAAGTCCTTTAGCTCCTGTATCTGCATCATGAAACGATGCAGCGCCAAATGGCGTCAGTACGTGGAATGTACTGGCATGTAAAATAGCTGAAAACACATTGTTAGAAATATACGAACATAACGCACATCACCATGAGACCTTAACATTTACATCAGGGAAACCTTAACATTGACCTTTACATTAACATTGACCATTGCATTGGAGTACCCTTAAAGAACCCTTTTCAAGAAGGCCTAACTGGGAGTTTCTTTAACCGACAACCATCACTTATGAGCCAGTGATGATACAACGAAGCGATGCCGTTGCTACATCCGTCCAATACCCTGCCCGGGGAAAAGGACATTCATTAGAAAATATTAGTCCTCATTGGGACAAGAAAGGTGCCATCCGCGTTGCGGTTCAATCCTCTCTTCCTACGCGGGCCACGTAGTTAATGGATTCAGGTGGGACTCACCTTTCTATCCATTTCGGTGCTCAATACTCCACCCAGGACTCGACATTGCTCATAAAACATTAACATTCATTAGTCCCATAGGGACGCATTTCATCATCATTAGTCCCCATAGGGGCCTAATACATTATCATTGGCATCAACATTCATTTGTCCCATAGGGACACATTACATTATCATTAGCATCTCCTTTACATCAACATTAACATCATTGTCATTCCATCTCATTAACATCAACATCATTGACTTTAGGGACACTCGTTTAGGAACTTTGACTCTCAACTTAGAGACAATCCCACACTCACATTCTCAACATTCATCATTCATTAATTTATCATTACTCTAGACTCTACACACACACCCATGTTCATCATGCATGCTTTTCTAGGATACATATACAATAGATATGGGGTTTTTAACTAAATGCTTTTCAAGAAAATAGTTTAAAAAGGATGCATGAGGGTTTTTATGAGGGTTATCATCAATGCAGGAAAATATGTAGGTTTATGCATAAAATAATGGCATTTGTTCATTACATTACATGAATTAACATGTTTCACTTCATTACCCTAACATCATTCACCATTAGACTTTAATACCTTACTCATGGGGCACATGGGAGGACATTCCCATGCTTTAAGTTTAGCCTTACATACCTGAAAGAAGATAGTCACACTAAAGCACCTTCTTTCCTCTTGCTCTCCTCAACCTCCTTCAAGCCCTAGCCTTAAGAACCTTAGGAAGACTTCTTCAATGGGGTTTTTCAACCCTTTTTCGTGAAAACCGACCTATATAGGTCATAGGGGTACGTTTAGAATAGGTGGGATTGGACCATAATGCCCTTGGAAATTTTAAGAAATTAAATCCCGTCCTGAAATAACACAGTCCGCGACGCGGACTGGTCGCGGACAGTGTATTTTCGGAAATTCAACTCCGTCAAAATTTTCAGGAAAAGATAAGTGTGTCTCCGCGACCAGTCCGCGTCGCGGTTCCGTCGCGGAGGCTCACTGTTTTTCGTTTTGGAACGAAAAATTATCTTTTGACTCGGTTGCTCTAAAATTCGACCGAGACCTTTCCCCCACTCCATTTTCAGTGCTGATCATGAATCCGCTCTCGGATTTCCGATCCGAGCATTGGAAGGCACGTCTCTCGCACACCTCTCCTTGAGGGGTAGTTTGGTAATTTCGCGGGCATTACATTATCTCCCCCTTGGGATCATTCGTCCTCGAATGATAAGTAGGGAAGTATTTTAGCACGAATAGGCTCACGACTCACCTCAATATTACTTTGATAACCTACTACCTTCATCTTTCATTGGTCTTTAAGCTCATTTATTCAACATTAACAATTTCACATGGAATTCATGTAATATACATTAATTTACATTAAGTAGGGTCATTACCTTCGGTGCTTCCATCGACCTCGGGCACGAACAAGTGCGGGTACTTTGCTTTTCTCCTCCTCAGCTTCCCATGTGGATCCTTCAACGAATTGATTTCTCCACAGTACCTTAACAGAAGCTATCTCCTTGTTCCTTAGTCTGCGAACCTGCCGATCAAGGATTTTGACTAGGGTTTCCTCATAGGACAGGCTGTCCTTGATTCCTGTGCTCTCTACAGGCACTACCAAGGCAGGATCCCCTAAACATTTCTTCAACATTGAGACGTGGAACACTGAATGAATCCCATCTAATTCAGAGGGTAGTTCCAGCTCATAAGCAACCTTTCCAATCCTTCGCACAATTTGGTAGGGACCAATATAGCGAGGACCCAACTTCCCTTTCTTCCCAAACCTCGTGACGCCTTTCATAGGTGATACTTTCAGATAAACCCAGTCATTCACCTCAAACTCTAAATCCCTTCTCCTTACATCTGTGTACGACTTTTGGCGGCTCTGGGCTGCCTTTAACCTTTCTCGTATAGTCTTCACCTTTTCCATGGACTGGTGGACAAGGTCTGGCCCAATCAGCCCGGCCTCTCCCACCTCGAACCACCCAATGGGCGATCTACATCTTCTCCCATACAAGGCCTCATAAGGGGCCATTTGGATACTCGCATGATAACTGTTGTTGTATGCGAATTCAATCAAGGGTAAATGGTCGTCCCAATTTCCTTTGAAGTCAAGAACGCATGCTCTCAACATGTCTTCCAACGTCTGGATAGTGCGTTCTGCCTGGCCATCCGTCTGTGGATGAAAGGCCGTGCTCAAGTTCACCTTAGTACCCAGCCCTTTCTGGAATGACTTCCAGAAGTGAGAGGTAAATTGGGCTCCTCTGTCTGAAATAATAGACAAGGGAACTCCGTGCAATCTCACTATCTCCTGAATATATATTTTGGCATAATCTTCGGTAGTGTTAGTCGTCTTGACTGCTAAGAAATGTGCTGATTTCGTCATTCTGTCTACAATCACCCATATGGAGTCATGTTGCCTCCGGGATTTCGGTAAGCCCGTGACAAAGTCCATGTTCACCATCTCCCACTTCCATTCTGGAATTTCAAAATTCTGAGCCAGACCACTTGGCCTTTGGTGCTCAACCTTGACTTGCTGGCAGTTGGGGCATCTGGAAACGAATTCTGCGATGTCCCTCTTCATTCCACTCCACCAATAGACTTCTTTCAAGTCGTGATACATCTTGGTGGAACCTGGATGGATGGAGTACTTAGCATTATGGGCCTCAGCTAAAATCCTTTCTCGAACACCATCAACATTAGGGACACATAATCTGTTCTGGTACCTCAGTACCCCATCTCCCCCTTTGGAGAAGGCCATCACTTTTTGCTTCTGAACATCTTCTTTTAGTTGGAGTATAATGGGATCTCGATCCTGCTTCTCTTTAACTTCAGTCACCAGGGATGATGAAGACCCATTTTGAACACTAACTCCTCCTTCATCATTCTCTTCAAGTTGGACCCCCAATCGGGCCAACCTGTGCACCTCTCTCACCAGTTCTTTCTTTTCTTCCTCAACATGGGCCGTGCTACCCATAGACAACCTGCTAAGAGCATCAGCAACAACGTTAGCTTTACCTGGGTGGTACATGACGCTCATATTATAGTCCTTGAGCAACTCTAACCATCTCCTCTGTCGCAGATTGAGCTCCCTTTGGCTGAATACATACTGCAAGCTCTTATGGTCTGTGAACACATCCACATGCACTCCATACAAGTAGTGGCGCCAGATTTTAAGTGCGAACACAACGGCTGCCAACTCAAGATCATGGGTAGGATAGTTTCGTTCATGAACCTTAAGCTGTCTGGAAGCATAGGCTACTACCTTTCCTCTTTGCATTAACACGCACCCCAACCCAACTCTAGATGCGTCACAGTATACCACGAAGTCATCTGTTCCGTCAGGCAATGTCAAAACAGGTGCAGTGGTTAACCTGGTCTTCAGCTCTTGGAAACTTTTCTCACATTCGTCAAACCATTGGAACTTAGCCCTTTTCTGGGTCAGTTTGGTCAATGGTGCAGATAGGGAAGAAAACCCCTCCACAAACCTCCGGTAGTAGCCTGCCAACCCCAAGAAGCTTCTTATGTCAGTTGGAGAGGTTGGCCTTGGCCAGCTTGCCACCGCCTCAATCTTCTGGTTATCCACTCGAATACCATCACCCGAAACCACATGGCCTAGGAAAGCCACTGACTTAAGCCAGAATTCACACTTGGAGAACTTAGCATATAGCTCGTGGTCCTTAAGAGTTTGAAGGACAACTCTGAGATGTTTAGTATGCTCTTCCTCGTCCTTCGAATATATCAAAATATCATCAATGAAGACGATTACAAACATATCCAAGTAGGGTCTAAATACCCTGTTCATCAAGTCCATAAAGGCTGCTGGTGCATTGGTCAACCCAAAGGACATCACTAAAAATTCAAAATGACCATATCTTGTCCTGAAAGCTGTCTTTGGGATATCACACTCCCTCACCTTTAACTGATGGTAACCCGATCTGAGGTCTATTTTTGAAAAAACATGAGGCGCCCTGAAGTTGGTCGAACAAGTCGTCAATCCTAGGAAGAGGATATTTGTTCTTGACTGTGACCTTGTTCAGCTGCCTATAATCTATACACATTCGAAGCGTCCCATCTTTCTTTCGCACAAACATAACTGGAGCACCCCATGAGGAAACACTGGGTCTAATAAAACCCTTCTCTAACAGGTCTTTTAACTGTTCTTTCAGCTCCTTCAGTTCAGCGGGGGCCATCCTATATGGCGGAATTGAAATAGGCTGCGTATCGGGGAGTACATCAATACCGAAGTCAATCTCCCTATCAGGAGGGACTCCAGGTAAATCCTCCGGGAACACCTCAGGAAACTCATTAACAACTGAGACCGACTCAAGAGTAGGGGTCTCAACATTATCAGCTTTAACTCTTACTAGGTGGTAGATACACCCCTTAGAGATCAACTTCCTTGCCCTTAGGTATGAAATAATTATACCCTTGGGTGCAACATAACCTCCCTTCCATTCTAAGACCGGTTTAAGTGGGAATTGAAACTTAACCACTCGGGTTCTACAGTCTATGGATGCATGACAAGCGTGAAGCCAATCCATCCCAAGGATCACATCAAAATTCACCATCTCTAATTCTACCAAATCAGCCAATGTATCCCTATAATAAATGGATACTACACAGTTTCTATAGACCCTTTTAGCCAGAATAGACTCTCCAGTAGGAGTCGAAACATAATATGGCTCACATAGACATTCTGGGACAACTTCGAACTTATTAGCCACATAGGGAGTCACAAAGGATAAGGTGGCACCCGGATCAAGTAATGCGTAACAGTTATAAGAGAAGATTTGAAGCATACCCGTTACAACATCTGGGGCAGCCTCTCGGTCCTGCCGATTTCCCATAGCATACAGACGATTCGCTCCGCCTCCAGCATTCGTAGCAGTAACCCTCTGTTGACTGTCCGCAGGGGGCGCTGTAGATGACTGGGCTCTATTACCTCGGTCGTTTCCCCTCTGGCTCCTCATAGGACATTCAATCTGGATATGGCCAGGTTGTCCACACGTATAGCATAAATTGGTGCCTTCCCAGCACGCACCAAGATGTTGTTTGCCACATCTGCCACAAGTTGCTTTTTCTCTGGGGCCTTAGGCGACACTGGCCTGGGACTGAGATACCTGTGCTCTGAAATTCTGATGGCCCTGGGTCCTTTGGTCATACCTGTGCTGCTGAACAGGTGCATTCACCATCGGTGTTGCATGGCGAGGAGGTTTCCTCTGAAAGAAGTTCTTGCTGCCCTTGTCCCCCTTTTGCTGGTTTTGTTCCTGGCCCGCAGCCTTTGCTTTCTTGCTCTGCTGTTCCTCCCTGTCCCTCTTCTTGTCCTCTTCGGTCTGTTGAGCGTAAACCATCAGCCTGGAAATATCCATGTCTGGGATCAGCAATGCTGCCTTGCACTCCCTCTTCACATGTCTGCCCAGTCCAGACACAAATTTTCTCATCCTGGCCCTCATATCAAGAACCATCTCCGGAGCATACCTCGACAGCTGGGTGAACTTTAGGCTATACTCTTTGGCGGTCATACCCTCCTGTTTTAAGTTCACAAACTCTTCAACCTTGGCTTCCCTTAACTCTTGGGGAAAGAAATGATCGAGAAAAGCACTCTCGAACTCTTCCCACTCGGCTGGTTCAGCACTTTCACCTCTGACATCCTCCCATTGGTTGTACCAAATGTTGGCCACATCCTTAAGTTGATATGAGACCAACTCCACTCCTTTAATCTCACTTGCATGCATTGCCCTTAGGATCTTGCGCATTTCATCAATAAAGATTTGCGGATCCTCCTCAACCTTAGAACCCGTATAGACTGGCGGATTCATCCTCAAAAAATCTCTGAGCCTGGAAGCAGCAGTTGGCTCTTGGGAACTGGAGCTTGGGGCCTGGGGACCACGACTACCACTTTGCGAGGCCACCAACTGCGTGAGCATGGCAATGGCTCCCCTGAAGTCTGCCTCTGAAGTGGGGGCTGACTGTGCTGGGGGTGCTGGTGGAGCCTCAGCAGCTCTAGCTGGTCGTCCCCGTCTCCTTACCTCACGTTCTGGCAAGGGGTTCTCAGTACTTGGGACAGAACCATCTCTTTTTGGGCAGCAGTGCGTTTTGGAGGCATTATCTGCAAACGCGTAACGCACGAGTTAAAGAGGTTTGCTTAAAGTCAAGCTCTAGCGCACAACTCAGAACATCAAAGAAGTGGAACCATTTCCTAATGCCCTGTAGCATCCTGTTTATGAAGTGTGGTGCACAACACACGCATAAACGAGACTCTACTAGACACGGCTTCGTAGACTCCCTAGGACTCTTGAACTCTGTGCTCTGATACCAAGTTTGTCACGCCCCGGGAGGGTACCCTAGGCGTGGCCGGTACTCAGAGGCTATTGCTAGCCCCCAAGCGAACCACTTAGCATTCATCACATCATTCATTATAAACATTGCGGAAGGAGATAGAAAATAATACCTAAACAAAGTGGGCCAATGGCCAAACATCAAAACTGTTCATTACACCAAGCAAAGGAATATTGCTCAAGTATCATAACATTCACCTTGACTACACCATTATGTCTACAAAGCCTCTAACATTCCTTAAAACGTCTAAGAAGAGGACCATGACAAACCATGGCTACTCGACTCAAAGAACAGGATAACATTCATAAATAAAGGTTTCCTCCGGAAACAAGGAGGCTCACCACAGTCAGAACTTGGAAATACTTGACCTCAACGGGGCGGCTGCTGAAGTCCTCTAGCTCCTGTATCTGCATCATGAAACGATGCAGCACCAAATGGCGTCAGTACGTGGAATGTACTGGCATGTAAAATAGCTGAAAACACATTGTTAGGAATATACGAACATAACGCACATCACCATGAGACCTTAACATTTACATCAGGGAAACCTTAACATTGACCTTTACATTAACATTGACCATTGCATTGGAGTACCCTTAAAGAACCCTTTTCAAGAAGGCCTAACTGGGAGTTTCTTTAACCGACAACCATCAGTTATGAGCCAGTGATGATACAACGAAGCAATGTCGTTGCTACATCCGTCCAATACCCTGCCCGGGGCAAAGGACATTCATTAGAAAATATTAGTCCTCATTGGGACAAGAAAGGTGCCATCCGCGTTGCGGTTCAATCCTCTCTTCCTACGCGGGCCACGTAGTTAATGGATTCAGGTGGGACTCACCTTTCTATCCATTTCGGTGCTCAATACTCCACCCAGGACTCGACATTGCTCATAAAACATTAACATTCATTAGTCCCATAGGGACGCATTTCATCATCATTAGTCCCCATAGGGGCCTAATACATTATCATTGGCATCAACATTCATTTGTCCCATAGGGACACATTACATTATCATTAGCATCTCCTTTACATCAACATTAACATCATTGTCATTCCATCTCATTAACATCAACATCATTGACTTTAGGGACACTCGTTTAGGAACTTTGACTCTCAACTTAGAGACAATCCCACACTCACATTCTCAACATTCATCATTCATTAATTTATCATTACTCTAGACTCTACACACACACCCATGTTCATCATGCATGCTTTTCTAGGATACATATACAATAGATATGGGGTTTTTAACTAAATGCTTTTCAAGAAAATAGTTTAAAAAGGATGCATGAGGGTTTTTATGAGGGTTATCATCAATGCAGGAAAATATGTAGGTTTATGCATAAAATAATGGCATTTGTTCATTACATTACATGAATTAACATGTTTCACTTCATTACCCTAACATCATTCACCATTAGACTTTAATACCTTACTCATGGGGCACATGGGAGGACATTCCCATGCTTTAAGTTTAGCCTTACATACCTGAAAGAAGATAGTCACACTAAAGCACCTTCTTTCCTCTTGCTCTCCTCAACCTCCTTCAAGCCCTAGCCTTAAGAACCTTAGGAAGACTTCTTCAATGGGGTTTTTCAACCCTTTTTCGTGAAAACCGACCTATATAGGTCATAGGGGTACGTTTAGAATAGGTGGGATTGGACCATAATGCCCTTGGAAATTTTAAGAAATTAAATCCCGTCCTGAAATAACACAGTCCGCGACGCGGACTGGTCGCGGACAATGTATTTTCGGAAATTCAACTCCGTCGAAATTTTCAGGAAAAGATAAGTGTGTCTCCGCGACCATTCCGCGTCGCGGTTCCGTCGCGGAGGCTCACTGTTTTTCATTTTGGAACGAAAAATTATCTTTTGACTCGGTTGCTCTAAAATTCGACCGAGACCTTTCCCCCACTCCATTTTCAGTGCTGATCATGAATCCGCTCTCGGATTTCCGATCCGAGCATTGGAAGGCACGTCTCTCGCACACCTCTCCTTGAGGGGTAGTTTGGTAATTTCGCGGGCGTTACATAAACATTATCCACTCTTACTAAATTGATATGTGTTGGCACAAAAGAAAATATTTATCATTGCGCTAACAACATCTGAAAATAAAAATTAAAAATACAAACACACATAAAAAAAAAAGACTGAAAAGTGATGCCGTTAATACATTTATTTAAGTCAAAAAATGAAAATAAATAAATTAACACCACAATAACCTCTTTGCACTTTCCACTCCCCATTACCCATTTTCCCATATTTTTTTGAACAGTTGAAATTGAGTTCTCACTTTTAAAACTGCTTAAAACTTATGTGTATTTAGAATTTTTATTATGAAAAAGAAGAATATTATTTATTTTTTAAAAAAAAGTACACAGTAAAAAAAACTGTATACCCAGTAAATACGGATTTTAAAAACTCCTCATTACTAAACAAATGAATTTTTTTAAAATTAATAAAGTTACGAATTAAAAAGTTAAATTTTTTAAAAGAAAATTTATCTTTATTTTTTATAAAAAATTTATATCCATGTAAATAGAAGTTTGTACAACTTTCTATCAAACTCCTACTAATTACTCCGACATTGAAACTATTTTTACTTTTTCAAATTAAAATTTTATTCTAACGATTAATTATATTTAGTTAGTATTTTTAAATTATAAAACTGAATGACAAACAAATTAAAATTAAAAAAAATAAATTTTAAAATTGATTGCCAAAAAAAAATTAAATAATAAATATGTTGTTTAAAAAAATAAACACATCTTATGTCCCTATTTAACACGTTGAAAAGAATTAATTATGAAATACTTATAAATTAATATTTTAAAAAAAAAACTGCTAATTTTGAAAAATACAAGTATTTTTAAATTTATTGTCAAAAAAATTTAAATAATAAATGTTATGTTTTAAATAAATGCATCCAACTATTTTCCCTAGACAAGTTTATCTTTAGTTTTAATAATGAACGTGTATCCAATTAAATAGGAGTTTTACAACTTCCCACAACACTTCTAATTATAAATAAACTTAAAAAGTTTTAAGTGAAAAATAATTCCTTAAAAAAATACATACTAAATAAATTGTTACATTTAAGACATGAATTAGTTTTAAGTTAAACAAATATATGAATACATCTTTTTTCCCACTTTTGCACGTTACTAAGAATTAATTATGAATTAATCTTTTTAAAAATAAAGATATGTCCAAGTAAATAGAAGTTTTAAAACTTCCCATGATAGTCCTACTAGCCATGAATTATGGAACTACAATAAATTTATTGGTTTTAATTATATTTTTTATTTAAATTTACCATCAAAAAAATTAAAATTACTAATACTATACTAACTTAAAAGACGAACCATTAATGTATAAATAAAAAAAATTGAATGTTTAAATTAATACATAAACCAAACAACCATTTGACCTTAAATATCTCAATAAATTAGCCACATTATTTTTTGATAAATGATCTTCATCCATTACTATTATCTTTTATTCCTAATTATATGTAAATCTTTTAAAATTTAAACACAAGCAATCACTTTCACCATTATATATTTTCATTAAAAAATTTCACCTTGGATAAGATTACAAATTAAAAGTAAAACTTTTCACTTCTACATGCTAATAATTTATGCTTGCAGATTTTTTTTTTCAACAAATGTTTTATATTTTTTGATATAAAAGTTTGTTTATGTTTTGTTAAATTATAATAATGGTAAAAATATAGAATGATTTTCTTTTTGAGATATTTTTTAGTTTTTGAAAAATGGTCTTTTTTAGATTGATGAAGAGTAACCACAAGAGTATTTTTTTCGTTATATTTTACCTTGAAAATTATTTTGTACAATTCATCTTCTATAAATTATTATACCATGAAATATAAAATTCTCTTTATTCATTTGATATTTTACAAATAAATACTTATATTTTTAAATTTACCTTACTAAAAAAATCACATGAAACTATTCATTTGTATATTAAGTATTCTTCGTTATAGTTATTTTTAACTTTTCTCTTTGTTAGTTTAGTAGTATAATTTTTTTCCTGATAATTTTTAATTCAATAAATAGTGACCTTTGATTCCGTAGAAAGACTTAGTTTACATTTGCAATAATGAGATGTTGCAAAAGTTTGATAAATTAATATTGTGATCAATGTAAAATATATTGGTTAATTGTTATTTCAAGTGTACAAGCAAAAGAGAGAGAGGGCTAAGCATAAGAATTTAAATTGTTAGTTATTTTATTCTTTTGCTAAATTAATTATGCATATATTATTTTGACTTTATAGGAACCATGATAATATGTCAAACTATATCAGAATAGAAGATATCAAATTATTTATTACAATATTCGAGATTTTGATGGACTTTTTTTAATTTAAAAATATCCGCGCAACGCGCGGGCACACATACTAGTATTATTAAAAGGAGAGGACAAAGCCATCATATTAAGCGAAATGGCAGCCTACAAATATGCCAAGTGTCATCTTAGGGAAAAAAATTAGTTAGATTAGTTATTAGTTTATTTAAATAATAAATTCAATTATAAAAACAACATATATAAATATAAAATATTTTCTACAATTACATTAAATTCAATTATATTAACAAAATATATAAATATAAAATATTTACTACAATTAAATCAAATTCAATTATAAAAATAAAATATATAAATATAAAATATTTTCTACAATTAAAATAAAATAATTTTAAAAATCTATATTTAACTAACTTTAAATAACTATTAAATCAATATATTTACTAACTTTAAATAAGTATTTAAGCAATAACCAAAATCATAAAAAGAACAAATCATTTTTTTAAAATTGATGTGAAACCTTAACTAAAACATTATTACATATTAATTGATATTAGTATTAATTATTAAATATACATATTTAAAACTACTGAAAATTTCATATAACAGATTACACATTATCTATATTTTTTTAGGCCTTTAGTCTAATATTTTGCCATAATACCCAAGTACTAAATAATATACAATACTCACATGCTAAATAATAAACATTTTGAAAATAAAGAAATATTATTATTACATATTTAAAATTTCATATTTCATAAAACCTTAGTACAGTTTTTAATTATAAGTCAATTTAATAAAATTAATCTAAATCAAAATGTAAAACAATATTATGAATATTTTTACTTTCTATAACTATATTTTATATCTATCTATATATAATAGGAGTAGCTAAAAGTACCACATGTCAGCACTACAAAAAAAAATAGATTTTTTTTAAATAAACATGCATAATAGGATTATATTTTGTTCATTTTTAAAAAAAGTTTTTAAAGTACGTTATTTTCCTTTTTTTCCAAAGTTACCACACTTTTAGTACTAATTTTAGTACTAATTATTTAATTATTTAATTATTTAAAACTTATGTAACTATTTTCCCATAACTTCTCCTTATTTATAGCAAAAAAATACACATTTTTCAATTATTTTTATTTAAAAATGTAATAAGCCCGTAATTCTCAACTACTTTTTAAAATCATATTTTTAAATAAATTGCTTATATTAATTGTTTACATTTTGAATTCACAGTTTTAAAAGTAGTTACAACTACTCCTATTTATCTCACTACTCACTCTCTACCCTTTTCAGTGCTCAATACTCCTCCCAGAACTCGACATGCTCATAAACATCAACCTCATCAGTCCCATAAGGACATAATACATCATCATCAGTCACATAAGGACATGGTATAATAATTAATACCTCAACATCAACATCGGTCCCAAAGGGACATAGTATGAAACCTCAACATCAACATCAGTCCCTTAGGGACATAATATAATACTTCAACATCAACATCACCTCACCTTATATCATCAACATCAAAACTCAAGATACTCATTTAGCAATTAAATCTTAAATGCTAGGACATCCTAAAACATCATTCTCATCAACATCCTCATAACATCATCGTCATCAAGGCTCTAGATATATCCCCTAATTTCATTATGCATGCTCTTTCCAAAACATAATAATTATAGGGTTTTTAAATGCACTCATGAAAATGAATTAAAATGTATAACAAAATAGCGACGATCATCAATTCATGTCGGAAAACTATTTATACATAAAATCCGTAAATTTTACATGCATCAACTCTTCAAATTAACTGTCACGCCCCGGGAGGGTACCCTAGGCGTGGCCGGCACTCAGAGACTATTGCTAGTCCCCAAGCGAACCACTTAGCTTCATCACATCATTCAATCAAATAGTTCTACTGAACAGCGGGAAATATAAGTATGTAATGGACATATCTCATCTAAAGTCTCAAAAGAGTATATATAATAATAAGGGCTAGTGGAAAGAACTAGCTCACAATCTCATCATCAACACTCGACCATCGTCTATGAAGCCTCTATCGCTATCATGTGGTGCCAATGACAAATCCATGGCTACCCAAAATAAAAGAAATAGTCTAACCTAACTCTAAAGCATGATGAAATAAAAGAGTGAATCCTCCGGAGTAGGGGAGACTCACCAATCAGCTGCAATCCCGAATCCTCAACGAAACGCTTGTTGACGATCTCTAGTACCTGCCTCTGCATCATAAAACGATGCAGTCCCAGAAGGGGACATCAGTACTTGGAATGTACTGGTATGTAAAATATCTGAGTGAAACAGAAGCAAGTAGAATAATATAGGAATAACATCAACTCAACATCATACTCCATCAAAATGCCAAATGTCTACCTAAGGAAAGAATAAAGAGTAGACAATTGACCCATCAATATCTCATCAATGCATCATCAATACATCATACTCACCTCAAGGAAACTCAACCCAGAGAGCTCGACTCAAAACATCACATCAATCATCAACATCAGAGTTCTATCAAAATGGAACCTAACTGGGAGTTTCTTTAACCGACAACCATCACATATGAGCCAGTGATGATACAACGAAGCGATGCCGTTGCTACATTCATCCAATACCCTGCCCGGGGTAAAGGACATTACATTAAAAAAAACCATTAGTCCTCATAGGGACAAGAAAGGAGCCATCCGCGTTGCGGTTCAATCCCCTCTTTCTACGCGGGCCACATAGTTAATGGGTTCAAGTGGGACTCACTCTTACCCATTTCGGTGTTCAATACTCCTCCCAGAACTCGACATGCTCATAAAACATTAACATCATTAGTCCCATAGGGACACATTACATCATCATTAGTCACATAAGGACATGATATAATACCTCAACATCAATATCGGTCCCAGAGGGACATAGTACATTATCTCAACATCAACATCAACATCAGTCCCATAGGGACATATTATAAAACCTCAACATCAACATCGGTCCCAGAGGGACATAGTACATCATCTCAGAGCATCAAACTTCCAATTTTAAGACATCATAAAACATCATTCTCATCAACATCATCATCAAGACTCTCATCAAATGTGAAACACAATCACAACATCATCATTATCAAGGCTCTAGACTAATCCCCTAAGTTCATTATGCATGCTTTTCAAATAATCGTGTAAGGTTATGCAAAATCTCATGAAAAAGTGTTAACTTTAAGAAAACAAGTGGTATGATGATCATCAACATAGAAAACATGAAATTTTAAATCAATTTTTCAATGAAAAACTCTCAAGTATTCATGCACAAAGACTCTTCAACCATCAACTCATATTTGACCTCTATGGGGCACATGAGAGAACAAACTCATGCTTTTAGTTTAGCCTTACATACCTGAAAATTTGATATTACAATCAAAATTTGATGAATACTCGTTTTCTTGGAGAAAATCCTCAGTCTCGTTGTTCTTTTAGAGTTGAAGAACTTGGAAAGATATTGTTTGAAGGGCTTATCTTTGTTTCTTGAATTCTTGACTTCAAATCTTTAGAGTTCTTGGTGAAGAACCCTAAATTTTGACAAAGAAGAATCAAGGAATCCTTTCTTGGGATTCTTGAATTCGTTTCTTGAAACCCTAGGTTAGGATTTAAGATTCTATTAGATAGAGAAATTAGCTTAAAGCTTATGAAGAATAACTCACCTTGATGAAGAATCTTGAAAGTTAATCCTAACTTGAGGACTTTCTTGATGATTCTTGAGCGTTTTATGTTTTAGGAGTGAAGGAGAGGGTTTTGACTTATGAAACTAACGTATTATGCATTTTGGGACCTTAAATAGACCCCCAAAGGCTTTAGGGTAAAAGTACCCTCAAAATAAAATAAAGAAACGTCGCTTAGCTTATCCAGAAAGGGTTCGCGATAGGTCCGCGTCGCGGATCTCAGACAGCTCTGCAGGTCTTCAGTAAAATGGTCATAACTCTCTACTCCGAACTCGGATTAAGGAGAAATAAGATGCGTTGGAAAGCTAATTCAAAGATCTTTAATTTGATATATTATGGGTCACCTAACTCATTATACTTTAGGAAATATGGTCATTTGAAATTGACCCTTCCATCAACTCTTATGAAAACTTAGTCGCTAGAAATTCTTTGGACTTGATTTGATGTAAAATATCATTCATAACTCTAAATCACATCTAATATACTCTAAATACTCAGGAATTGATTCTATCATATGAAGGATGACTCAATCTTAGAAAGAAAAAAAAAGTTGGGGTGTTACATTATCTACCCCTTGGGATCATTCGTCCTCGAATGATGAGTAAAGGTAGACATCAAGGCACGAATAAGAATAAGAACTCTTCTCAAAACTCACTCAATCAATCAAACTCTAGCTCGTCATCAGTCTCAAACCATCTCCATTCAGACTCAGGAATGGACACATCAACTCTGAAATAGCGAACTCAATTTAAATCAAGAGTAAGGAAATTACATCTTACGTTCTCTTCATCAAGCATGAATGGAATATCAAAACTCGATCAATTTGAATTATTTAGACACCTCGTCAATCAATCCTTTGAATTCAGGAAAGAAGCCATCAACTCAAATCGAGAATAGGAACATCGTATACACAAGACTCTGAGGACACTCTCATGCTCAAGTTCCCACCTCAATTGTGCTCCCCTTTTTTTTTTCATGGCACTTTACCCCATCAATGCAAACTCATAGCTCTTATTCAAACCTCTACCTAACCACCTCTTCTTCTTTCATTCGGGCCTAGGTTCTAAGCCTCAGGGTGTTATTCTTAAAGTGATCATATTCATACAAAGCTAATCCTTAATACTCAACTCTATACTCGAAACACTTATTATGAAGTCTTTAATAGTCTATCATTCAACTCGCATAATAACAATCACTTTGATTATGTCTTAGAATTTTTCAAGGCTACTTATCACCTCTACCTCCATCATTTAATGAACTCTCATTCAAAGTCACATCAACATACTCTTACCTATCAATTGTGCATCATATGATCTCATCTCTTTCCTCATCCCTATCTCTATCCTTCATGACACAAGTTTAATACCGGTATCACAATAAGGATACAGTCACTCCTTCTCATTTACGCCCACTCTCAGTCTAATATCATCAACATCACTATTTGGACGTGGAGGAACTCATCATCTCCCCCTTTGACAAAACCCCAAATTACTACATCTCCATGCAGAATAAGCATGATTATACCTCTAAAACTTGATGCTCTACATCACACCATCAACAATGGCATAACAAGCCGAAGGTCAGTGCATGCGTAAGATGACATCAGAATCAAGACTCTCACTCCATAGTAACTTGTACTTTGAGAATACTGCTCATCCTCATCACTCTAATTCACTCTCATAATAACATACATACATGTAAGCCTACCGTAACAACTAACACTCTCGATCTCATGAACTCTTACCATGGGGGATACTAATATGGCTTACCTATCTATTAGACTCCTCATGAATTCTCTAACTACTCCTCCTCCTCATCTGTAACCTTAAAAGGAAATGACATCACATCATCATCAGAATTAAGAACTCTCATTCCCTCTTGAATTCTTCCACGTCAAGCTCTTAACCTCTTCTCTTAAGCCCTAGTCTTGTTCAATTGTTAGAAAAGGACTTAGAATGGGGTTTTAGACCCTTCTCATGTTAAAACGACTTATATTCGCCGTATAGGGAGTTTATAAGGTGTTAGGAATGGATCAGAATGCCCTTAAAAAAATTTCAACCTCAAAGTGACCCAGTCCGCGACGCGGACTGGTCGCGAACAATACATGTTCTGCAAAAAAAAAAAAAAAATTTTTAACGAGTTTTCCAAATTCCGTCGAAAAGTTTGAAAAAAAACATAAGTGTCACTCCGCTACAGGTGCGCGACGCGCCTCTGTCGTGCACCGACACTGTTTCGGTGTTCGGATCGAAAAATTATCTTTTCACTCGGTCACTCTAAAAATCGACCGAGGCCCTTCCCCCACTCAATTTTTTGTGCTGATCACAAATCCGGCCTCGGACTCGCCATCCGAGCATCGAAAGACGTGTTATGCGCACATCTCTCCTCTAGGGGTACTTTGGTAATTTTACCGAGCATTATATCGACTCTCTCTTAGCTCTTAAGGTCCTCTCTCTACATTCGTAAATCAATTTAGCTACTCGTTATGATTAAGATTACTTACATCAGCCTACTCCACATCAAGAACTCAAATATACACTCTAGATTCTTATAGAAGTCATAACATCGAGCTTCACACATCTTTACACAATCATGGATATATATCTCAAGCCTCTTCTTATTTATTGAGCTATCCTTGTCTTACCTAAGGGGCATTTGTACCTTGCTTATATCATCACTTCCTCACAACTCAGTACCACTCACCTATTCAATCATATCTCCTTATTTGACTTACCTCATAACTGGATGAGCATCAGGAATTCTCAATTAAAAATCATAAGCCTAATTTAGATCTATCACATTGAAAGCACTATTTTCCTCTATTCAACATCTACACTTCACCCTCAATAGTATGAATACTATAACACATCAACATAACTTCCTTCTAGTTTGAGCATGCTCTACCACATTCTGACAATAACTCTTCCTCTATACCTCATCATAAAAATCATAAGGTACTCACGACTCTTTCATCAAACTTATGGCAATCGACTCAGCACATCATTACTTACCTAATGGGTGTATAACTCTAATTATAGCCTCAATCCACTATCACTCTCACTCTCCCATCCTTCCTTTCTATCGTCATCATTCTAACTCTGGAATGACAGTTTTACTAAGGGTGGTATAAGACCTTACATCTCACTCTTAGGTGGTAACACTAAACTCTTTAGAGACATAAGTTTCGCTCTCATGGGTCACCTCGGAAGATAATTTATAAAAACAAATGGGTCTAGGTACATCTAGAGATAACTCAAATGCACGATTCATATGAATAATAGTGCACTCTTCCTCGTCAATCAACTTCGCATCTCAGTCGGCTTTTCACAAGCCTAGATAGTCTCTCTACCATTCTGGTTACTTTATCTTAGAAGATCTCATCCGTAAGAGTTAGAAAATTACTATCGTTATCACCTCGTGGACAAGGCATCGTCGAAAGATTTAGAGCAACGCACGAATCATCGAAGATTTCTTAGGAAATAGCTCTATCGCATGATCAGAATCAGAAAGAAGGGAAACTTATCCTAAATGTCCTATAGCCTCCCCATTATGGATGTGGCGCGCTTCACACCAATAATAAGGACTCTACTAGACACGGCTTCATAGACTCCCTAGGACACTTGAACTCTGTGCTCTGATACCAAGTTTGTCACGCCCCGGGAGGGTACCCTAGGCGTGGCCGGCACTCAGAGACTATTGCTAGTCCCCAAGCGAACCACTTAGCTTCATCACATCATTCAATCAAATAGTTCTACTGAACAGCGGGAAATATAAGTATGTAATGGATACATCTCATCTAAAGTCTCAAAAGAGTATATATAATAATAAGGGCTAGTGGAAAGAACTAGCTCACAATCTCATCATCAACACTCGACCATCGTCTATGAAGCCTCTATCGCTATCATGTGGTGCCAATGACAAATCCATGGCTACCCAAAATAAAAGAAATAGTCTAACCTAACTCTAAAGCATGATGAAATAAAAGAGTGAATCCTCCGAAGTAGGGGACGCTCACCAATCAGCTGCAATCCCGAATCCTCAACGAAACGCCTGTTGACGATCTCTAGTACCTGCCTCTGCATCATAAAACAATGCAGTCCCAGAAGGGGACATCAGTACTTAGAATGTACTGGTATGTAAAATAGCTGAGTGAAACAGAAACAAGTAGAATAATATAGGAATAACATCAACTCAACATCATACTCCATCAAAATGCCAAATGTCTACCTAAGGAAAGAATAAAGAGTAGATAATTGACCCATCAATATCTCATCAATGCATCATCAATACATCATACTCACCTCAAGGAAACTCAACCCAGAGAGCTCGACTCAAAAAATCACATCAATCATCAACATCAGAGTTCTATCAAAATGGAACCTAACTGGGAGTTTCTTTAACCGACAACCATCACTTATGAGCCAGTGATGATACGACGAAGCGATGCCGTTGCTACATCCATCCAATACCCTGCCCGGGGTAAAGGACATTACATTAAAAAAACATTAGTCCTCATAGGGACAAGAAAGGAGCCATCCGCGTTGCGGTTCAATCCCCTCTTCCTACGCGGGCCACGTAGTTAATGGGTTCAAGTGGGACTCACTCTTACCCATTTCGGTATTCAATACTCCTCCCAGAACTCGACATGCTCATAAAACATTAACATCATTAGTCCCATAGGGACACATTACATCATCATTAGTCACATAAGGACATGATATAATACCTCAACATCAATATCGGTCCCAGAGGGACATAGTACATCATCTCAACATCAACATCAACATCAGTCCCATAGGGACATATTATAAAACCTTAACATCAACATCGGTCCCAGAGGGACATAGTACATCATCTCATAGCATCAAACTTCCAATTTTAAGACATCATAAAACATCATTCTCATCAACATCATCATCAAGACTCTCATCAAATGTGAAACACAATCACAACATCATCATTATCAAGGCTCTAGACTAATCCCCTAAGTTCATTATGCATGCTTCTCAAATAATCGTGTAAGGTTATGCAAAATCTCATGAAAAAGTGTTAACTTTAAGAAAACAAGTGGTATGATGATCATCAACATAGAAAACATGAAATTTTAAATCAATTTTTCAATGAAAAACTCTCAAGTATTCATGCACAAAGACTCTTCAACCATCAACTCATCTTTGACCTTTATGGGGCACATGAGAGAACAAACTCATGCTTTTAGTTTAGCCTTACATACCTGGAAATTTGATATTACAATCAAAATTTGATGAATACTCATTTTCTTGGAGAAAATCCTCAGTCTCGTTGTTCTTTTAGAGTTGAAGAACTTGGAAAGATATTGTTTGAAGGGCTTATCTTTGTTTCTTGAATTCTTGACTTCAAATCTTTAGAGTTCTTGGTGAAGAACCCTAAATTTTGACAAAGAAGAATCAAGGAATCCTTTCTTGGGATTCTTGAATTCGTTTCTTGAAACCCTAGGTTAGGATTTAAGATTCTATTAGGGATTTCATGAATAGATAGAGAAATTAGCTTAAAGCTTATGAAGAATAACTCACCTTGATGAAGAATCTTGAAAGTTAATCCTAACTTGAGGACTTTCTTGATGATTCTTGAGCGTTTTATGTTTTAGGAGTGAAGGAGAGGGTTTTGACTTATGAAACTGACGTATTATGCGTTTTGGGACCTTAAATAGACCCCCAAAGGCTTTAGGGTAAAAGTACCCTCAAAATAAAATAAAGAAACGTCGCTTAGCTTATCCAGAAAGGGTTCGCGATAGGTCCGCGTCGCGGAGCCGTCGCGGATCTCAGACAGCTCTGCAGGTCTTCAGTAAAATGGTCATAACTCTCTACTCCGAACTCGGATTAAGGAGAAATAAAATGCGTTGGAAAGCTAATTCAAAGATCTTTAATTTGATATATTATGGGTCAACTAACTCATTATACTTTAGGAAATATGGTCATTTGAAATTGACCCTTCCATCAACTCTTATGAAAACTTAGTCGCTAGAAATTCTTTGGACTTGATTAGATGTAAAATATCCTTCATAACTCTAAATCACATCTAATATACTTTAAATACTCAGGAATTGATTCTATCATATGAAGGATGACTCAATCTTAGAAAGAAAAAAAAAGTTGGGGTGTTACATTAACCTTTTCACATCAGGATACAATACTCAATACATCAGAAGGGCACATGGGAGAACAGTCCTATGCTTTAGGTTAGCCTTACATACCTGGAAAGTTTTGCTAACACGAAGTTGCACAACCTCCTCTTGATCTCCTCAACCTCACCTTCCTTCAAGCCCTAACTTTAATGACCCTTAGGAAGAACGCTTTAGAATTTGGGTTTTGAAACCCTTTTTCTTGGAAATCGACCTTAATTAGTCGTAGGGAAACGTTTAAGATAATTAGGAATAGATCAAATTGCCCTCCGTAATTTAAAAGAATTCATTCCCATCCTGAAATATCACAGTCCACGACGTGGACCTGTCGCGGACAGTGTATTTTCAGAAATTCAACTCCGTCGAAAAATTTACATAAAACATAAGTGTGGCTCCGCGACGCTGTCCTGTCGTGCAGGCACACTGTTTTTCGTTTTGGAACGAAAAATTATCTTTCGACTCGATCGTTCTAAAAATCGACCGAGACCCTCTTCCCACTCCACTTTCAGTGTAGATCACGAATCCACTCTCGGATTTTCAATCCGAGCATCGGAAGACGCGTTTTACGCACACCTCTTCCCTAGGGGTATTATAGTAATTTGTCGGGTGTTACAAATCAAGACCTAATCCATTATTTGTTGAGAACGCTAAAGAGCTTCTCAATTTTTTCGATGTCTTTCTCTTAGATTGCGATAATATGGAAAAAATTGACTTTGTATTATTCTTTTTCATGTAATCTAAATTTCTAACAAAGTTTTTTCTCATCATCCTTCTGTAGGTGTACCTTTGGCGAGAGGAAGATTAAATGCCAAAAGCATTTACTTTATCAGTCCTCTTTTTCCTTTATCTTTCTTCATAAATTTTGTAATTTTGTTTTATAAATTTTGTTGGTGTCAATTACTTGACGAATTACCTGCACGATGTTATAAATTTAGCATCGACCTTTCTTCTCAAAAGTATTTTAAAGAAATTCACTTCCTTTTTGTGGAGAAATTGCTGCTAAAAAAAAGGTCAAAGAAATCTTTAGTCTCCTACAAAAGTATTAACGTCAAAATTAAATCATTACTGCATAAATCTTTTATTATTAATTTATACACTACTCTTTCTTATTTATAAAAAATAACAATAATCAATATTTGAGATTTTAAAATTTCCAAATCTTGCTATAAATCTGATATTATTTAAGTGGAGAAGTTAAAGCCTTCGTTAAGCTAAGTAGCACCCAAAGAATAATCTGCTTATTATATTAGCACAGAATAATATTTAATACACAAATTATGCCAACCAAACTTCACAACTTAAAAAAATTAAATAATTTATCCATGAATAAGTTATATTAATATCTAAATAAAAAATGTATGTATAATAGTATTAATCATATTTATGTAGAATAACATATACAAAAATATTCTTGAAAAGAGAAGAGACTTCAATATATTTCTTGAAAGAAATATTTATTATGCAGCTTAATTATTATTATTTTTTAATTACAGATTAATGTAGTTTGGAAAAACTAACGTATTGCACTGACTAAAACTTCATTCCAATTAAAAAGGAGTTTTATTTAGGATAAAATTTATCTTATAAATAAAATGAAATTTTTTGAAATTTGAATCTATATATTATTAAAAAAAGAGGACAAAGCCATCATATTAAGCCAAATGGCAGCCTACAAATATGCCAAGTGTCATCTTAGGAAAAAAATTAGTTAGATTAGTTATTAGTTTATTTAAATAATAAATTCAATTATAAAAACAACATATAAAAATATAAAATATTTTCTACAATTACATTAAATTCAATTATATAAACAAAATATATAAATATAAAATATTTACTACAATTAAATCAAATTCAATTACAAAAACAAAATATATAAATATAAAATATTTTCTACAATTAAAATAAAATAATTTTAAAATTCTATATTTAACTAACTTTAAATAACTATTAAATCAATATATTTACTAACTTTAAATAAGTATTTAAGCAATAACCAAAATCTTAAAAAGAACAAATCATTTTTTTAAAATTGATGTGAAACCTTAACTAAAACATTATTGCATATTAATTGATATTAGTATTAATTATTAAATATACATATTTAAAACTACTGAAAATTTCATTTAACAGATTACACGTTATCTATATTTTTTAAGGCCTTTAGTCTAATATTTTGCCATAATACCCAAGTACTAAATAATATACAATACTCACATGCTAAATAATAAACATTTTGAAAATAAAGAAATATTATTATTACATATTTAAAATTTCATATTTCATAAAACCTTAGTACAGTTTTTAATTATAAGTCAATTTAATAAAATTAATCTAAATCAAAACGTAAAATAATATTATGAATATTTTTACTTTCTATAACTATATTTTATATCTATCTATATATAATAGGAGCAGCTAAAAGTACCACATGTCAGCATTACAAAAAAAAATAGATTTTTTAAAATAAATATGCATAATAGGATTATATTTTGTTCATTTTTAAAAAAAGTTTTTAAAGTACGTTATTTTCCTTTTTTTCCAAAGTTACCACACTTTTAGTACTAATTTTAGTACTAATTATTTAATTATTTAAAACTTATGTGACTATTTCCCCATAACTTCTCCTTATTTATAGCAAAAAAATACACATTTTTCAATTATTTTTATTTAAAAATGTAATAAGCCTGCAATTCTCAACTACTTTTTAAAATCATATTTTTAAATAAATTGCTTATACTAATTGTTTACATTTTGAATTCACAGTTTTAAAAGTGGTTACAACTACTCCTATTTATCTCACTTATCCTAATTATTATATGAGTTTTCAAATTTAACATACCATTTTACATTGTACATCTTCTGGCTTCACTAATTTATTGTCTTTCATGAATATGGTTATTTGCTTTACTTTGATTTTGCAGATTTATTTTTAAGGATTGTTTTACGTTCATTACGCAGTTTGTCGAATTCCTATGTAAGTACACTTATCTTTTTTTTTAAAACTCACTTTGAATTTATTTGGATGATTTTATTTTTTTTCTTTGTTGTTTATTTACGTAATTCATGCGCAAATCTTAAAATCATGTCACGCCCCGGGAGGGTACCCGAGATGTGGCCGGCACTCAGAGACTATTGCTAGTCCCCGAGCGAACCACTTAGCCTCATCACATCATTCAACATCAACATAGTGGAAACATCATAAATAGAAAACCTCAGGTAAGGACCAATTGGCCAAATATCAATCTCAACATCAACTAAGTAAGTAAAATATTACTCAGTTCATAAGGGAAACATCCACATCAACCTCGACATCATGTCTACGAAGCCTCTAACCTGACTCAGCTGTCTCATAATGGTGCCATGACATGCCATGGCTACCGGACTCAATGAAATAAGGGAAAGCATATCATAGAAGGAAAGGAGGCTCACCAACGTCTGAACTCGAATCTCTGGCTTCAACAGTGCGCCTGCTGAAGTCCTCTAGCTCCTGTATCTGCATCATGAAACGATGCAGGGCCAAATGGCGTCAGTACATGGAATGTACTAGCATGTAAAATAGCTGAAATAACAGGATAATTACACAGTATAAAGAATATCAACTCAACATCATACTCCATCAGGATGTCAAGAGTCTATCTAAGGCAGGAGGTTAGATTAGACAATCGACTCATCAACCTCTCGTCAGTCATCAACATCACATCAAGCTCATCTCAAGGAACCTCAACATCGACTCACATAAAAAGGACATCACATCGGCTCAAGGGAACGTCACATCGACTCAAGGACTCGACTCAACATCACATCAACATCAACATCAGAGTTCTATCAAACGGAACCTAACTGGGAGTTTCTCTAACCGACAACCATCACTTATGAGCCAGTGATGATACAACGAAGCGATATCGTTGCCACATCTATCCAATACCCTGCCCGGGGTAAAGGACATCAACATCAGTGGATCCACAAGAAAAACACCAGTCCTCTTTTGGGACAAGATAGGAGCCATCCGCATTGCGGTTCAATCCTCTCTTCCTATGCGGGCCACGTAGTTAATGGGTTTAAGTGGGACTCACTCTCTACCCATTTCGGTGCTCAATACTCCTCCCAGAACTCGACATGCTCATAAACATCAACCTCATCAGTCCCATAAGGACATAATACATCATCATCAATCATATAAGGACATGGTATAATAATTAATACCTCAACATCAATGTCGGTCCCAAAGGGACATAGTATGAAACCTCAACATCAACATCAGTCCCATAGGGACATAATATAATACTTCAACATCAACATCACCTCACCTTATATCATCAACATCAAAACTCAAGATACTCATTTAGCAATTAAATCTTAAATGCTAGGACATCCTAAAACATCATTCTCATCAACATCCTCATAACATCATCGTCATCAAGGCTCTAGACATATCCCCTAATTTCATTATGCATGCTCTTTCCAAAACATAATAATTATAGGGTTTTTAAATGCACTCATGAAAATGAATTAAAATGTGTAACAAAATAGCGATGATCATCAATTCATGTCAGAAAACTATTTGTACATAAAATCCGCAAATTTTACATGCATCAACTCTTCACATTAACCTTTTCACATCAGGATTGCTAACACGAAGTTGCACAACCTCCTCTTGATCTCCTCAACCTCACCTTCCTTCAAGCCCTAACTTTAGTGACCCTTAGGAAGAACGCTTTAGAATTTGGGTTTTGAAACCCTTTTTCTTGGAAATTGACCTTAATTAGTAGTAGGGAAACGTTTAAGATAATTAGGAATAGACCAAATTGCCCTCTGTAATTTAAAAGAATTCAATCCTGTCCTGAAATAACACAGTCCACGACGCGGATCTGTCGCGGACAGTGTATTTTCGGAAATTCAACTCCGTCAAAAAATTTACAGAAAACATAAGTGTGGCTCCGCGACGCGGTCCTGTCGCAGGCACACTATTTTTCGTTTTGGAACGAAAAATTATCTTTCGACTCGATCGCTCTAAAAATCGACCGAGACCCTCTTCCCACTCCATTTTCAGTGTAGATCACGAATCCACTCTCGGATTTTCAATCCGAGCATCGGAAGACGCGTTTTACGCACACCTCTTCCCTAGGGGTATTATAGTAATTTGTCGGGTGTTACAAATCAAGACCTAATCCATTATTTGTTGAGAACGCTAAAGAGCTTCTCAATTTTTTCGATGTCTTTCTCTTAGATTGCGATAATATGGAAAAAAATTGACTTTGTATTATTCTTTTTCATGTAATCTAAATTTTTAACAAACTTTTTTCTCATCATCCTTATGTAGGTGTACCTTTGGCGAGAGGAAGATTAAATGCCAAAAGCATTTACTTTATCAGTCCTCTTTTTCCTTTATCTTTCTTCATAAACTTTGTAATTTTGTTTTATAAATTTTGTTGGTGTCAATTACTTGACGAATTACCTGCACGATGTTATAAATTTTGCATCGACCTTTCTTCTCAAAAGTATTTTAAGGAAATTCACTTCCTTTTTGTGGAGATATTGCTGCTGAAAAAAAGGTCAAAGAAATTTTTGGTCTCCTACAAAGGTATTAATGTCAAAATTAAATCATTACTGCATAAATCTTTTATTATTAATTTATACACTACTCTTTCTTATTTATAAAAAATAACAATAATCAATATTCTCAAACTAATTAAAATTTTAAAATTTCCAAATCTTGCTATAAATCTGATATTATTTAAGTGGAGAAGTTAAAGTCTTTGTTAAGCTAAGTAGCACCCAAAGAATAATCCGCTTATTATATTAGCACAGAATAATATTTAATACACAAATTATGCCAACCAAACTTCACAACTTAAAAAAATTAAATAATTTATCCATGAATAAGTTATATTAATATCTAAATAAAAAATGTATATATAATAGTATTAATTATATTTATGTAGAATGACATATACAAAAATATTTCTTGAAAAGAGAAGAGACTTCAATATATTTCTTGAAAAAAATATTTATTATGCAGCTTAATTATTATTATATTTTAAATACAAATTAATGTAGTTTGGAAAAACTAACGTATTGCACTGACTAAAACTTCATTCCAATTAAAAAGGAGTTTTATTTAGGATAAAATTTATCTTATAAATAAAATGAAATTTTTTGAAATTTGAATCTATATATTATTAAAAAGAGAGGACAAAGCCATCATATTAAGCCAAATGGTAGCCTACAAATATGCCAAGTGTCATCTTAGGAAAAAAATTAGTTAGATTAGTTATTAGTTTATTTAAATAATAAATTCAATTATAAAAACAACATATATAAATATAAAATATTTTCTACAATTACATTAAATTCAATTATATAAACAAAATATATAAATATAAAATATTTACTACAATTAAATCAAATTCAATTACAAAAACAAAATATATAAATATAAAATATTTTCTACAATTAAAATAAAATAATTTTAAAAATCTATATTTAACTAACTTTAAATAACTATTAAATCAATATATTTACTAACTTTAAATAAGTATTTAAGCAATAACCAAAATCTTAAAAAGAACAAATCAATTTTTTAAAATTGATGTAAAACCTTAACTAAAACATAATTACATATTAATTGATATTAGTATTAATTATTAAATATACATATTTAAAACTACTGAAATTTTCATTTAACAGATAACACATTATCTATATTTGTTTAGGCCTTTAGTCTAATATTTTGCCATAATACCCAAGTACTAAATTGTCACGCCCCGGGAGGGTACCCTGGACGTGGCCGGCACTCAGAGACTATTGCTAGTCCCCAAGCGAACCACTTAGCCTCATCACATCATTCAACATCAACACAACGGAAATAACTTCAAAGGAATATCTTAAATAAGGGCACCAGTGGCCAGCATCAATCTCAACATCAACTAAGTAAGGGAAATATTAGTCAATTCAAAAGGAAAACATTTGCATCAACCTCGACATCATGTCTACGAAGCCTCTAACCTGACTCAACAATCTAAGAATGGTGCCATGACATGCCATGGCTACCGGACTCAATGAATAAAGGAAAACATAAAGTAGAAGGGTTTCCTCCGGAAAGCAAGGAGGCTCACCAAACTCTGAACTCGAAATCTGCGGCTTCAACGGTGCGCCTGCTGAAGTCCTCTAACTCCTGTATCTGCATCATGAAACGATGCAGCGCCAAATGGCGTCAGTACTTGGAATGTACTGGCATGTAAAATAGCTGAATAACAGGGTAAGTACACAGCATAAAGAATCATCAGCTCAACATCATACTCCGTCGGAATGTCAAAAGTCTATCTAAGGCAAGAGATTAGAATAGACAATCGACTCATCAACCTCTCATCAGTCATCAACATCACATCAAGCTCATCTCAAGGAACTTCGACATTGACTCACATAAAAGAGAACATCACATCGGCTCGAGGGAACATCACATCGACTCGGGGGCTCGACTCAACATCACATCAACATCAAATCAGAGTTCTATTAAATGGAACCTAACTGGGAGTTTCTCTAACCGACAACCATCACTTATGAGCCAGTAATGATACAACGAAGCGATGTCGTTTCCACATCCATCCAATACCCTGCCCGGGGTAAAGGACATCACATCAGTGGATCCACAAGAAAACATCAAACATCAGTCCTCTTTTGGGAAAAGATAGGAGCCATCCGCATTGCGGTTCAATCCTCTCTTCCTACATAGGCCACGTAGTTAATGGGTTTGAGTGGGACTCACTCTCTACCCATTTCGGTGCTCAATACTCCTCCCAAAACTCGACATGCTCATAAAACATCAACCTCATCAGTCCCATAGGGATATAATACATCATCATCAGTCACATAAGGACATGGTATAATAATTAATACCTCAACATCAACATCGGTCCCAGAGGGACATAGTATAAAACCTCAACATCAACATCAATCCCATAGGGACATAATATAATACTTCAACATCAACATCACCTCACCTCATAACATCAACATCATGGACTCAAGATACTCTTTTAGAAATTAAACTTCCAATTTTAAGACATCATAAAACATCATTCTCATTAACATCATCATGAAGACTCTCATCAAATGTGAAACACAATCACAACATCACAACATCATCATCGTCAAGGCTCTAGACTCATCTCTAATTTCATTATGCATGCTCTTTCCAAGACACAATAATTATAGGGTTTTTAAATGCACTCATGGAAATGAATTAAATTTAAAACAAAATAGTGATGATCATCAATTCCTGTAAGAAAATCATTTATACATAAAATAAGTAGATTTTTACATGCATCAACTCTTTACATTAACCTCATCATCAAGACCCTAAACTCAATGCTCAGAAGGGCACATGAGAGAACATTCCCATGCTTTAGGTAAGCCTTACATACCTGGAAAGTTTTGCTAACACGAAATTGCACAACTTCCTCTTCATCTCCTCAATCCTCACCTTCATTCAAGCCCTAGCTTTGGTGACCTTTAGGAAGAACGCTTAGAATTTTGGGTTGTGAAACCCTTTTTCTTGAAAACCGACCTTAACTAGTCGTAGGAGAACGTTTTAGATAATTAGGAATGGACCAAATTGCCCTCCGTAATTTAAAAGAATTTATTCCCATTTGAAATAACACAGTACGCGACGCGGACCTGTCACGGACAGTGTATTTTCGGAAATTCAACTTCGTCGAAAAATTTATAGAAAACATAAGTGTGGCTCTGCGACCGGTCCGCGTCGCGGTCCTGTCGCGCAGGCACATTGTTTTTCGTTTTGGAACGAAAAATTATCTTTCGACTCGGTCGCTCTAAAAATCGACCGAGACCCTCTTACACACACCTCTTCCCTAGAGGTATTTTAGTAATTTACCGGGTGTTACATAAATATTATACAATACTCACATGCTAAATAATAAACATTTTGAAAATAAAGAAATATTATTATTACATATTTAAAATTTCATATTTCATAAAACCTTAGTACAGTTTGTAATTATAAGTCAATTTAATAAAATTAATCTAAATCAAAACATAAAACAATATTATGAATATTTTTACTTTCTATAACTATATTTTATATCTATCTATATATAATAGGAGCAGCTAAAAGTACCACATGTCAGCACTACAAAAAAATAGATTTTTTTAAATAAACATGCATAATAGGATTATATTTTGTTCATTTTTAAAAAAAGTTTTTAAAGTACGTTATTTTCCTTCTTTTCCAAAGTTACCATACTTTTAGTACTAATTTTAGTACTAATTATTTAATTATTTAATTATTTAAAACTTATGTAACTATTTCCCCATAACTTCTCCTTATTTATAGCAAAAAAATACACATTTTTCCATTATTTTTATTTAAAACTGTAATAAGCCCGTAATTCTCAACTACTTTTTAAAATCAAATTTTTAAATAAATTGCTTATATTAATTGTTTACATTTTGAATTCACAGTTTTAAAAGTGGTTACAACTACTCCTATTTATCTCACTTATCCTAATTATTATATGAGTTTTCAAATTTAACCTACCTTTTTACATTGTACATCTTCTGGCTTCACTAATTTATTGTCATTCATGAATATACTTATTTGCTTTACTTTGGTTTTGCAGATTTATTTTTAAGGATTGTTTTACGTTCATTAAGCAGTTTGTCGAATTCCTATGTAAGTATACTTATCTTTTTTATAAAACTCACTTTGAATTTATTTGGATGATTTCATTTTTTTCTTTGTTGTTTATTTACGTAATTCATGCACAAATCTTAAAATCAAGACCTAATTTATTTGTTGAGAACACTAAAGAGCTTCTCAATTTTTTCGATGTCTTTCTCTTAGATTGCGATAATATGGAAAAAATGTATTATTCTTTTTCATGTAATCTAAATTTCTAACAAATTTTTTTCTCATCATCCTTCTGTAGGTGTACCTTTGGCGAGGGGGAAGATTAAATGCCAAAAGCATTTACTTTATCAGTCCTCTTTTTCCTTTATCTTTCTTTATAAATTTTGTAATTTTGTTTTATAAATTTTGTTGGTGTCAATTACTTGATGAATTACCTACACGATGTTATAAATTTAGCATCGACCTTTCTTCTCAAAAGTATTTTAAGGAAATTCACTTCCTTTTTGTGGAGAAATTGCTGCTGAAAAAAAGATCAAAGAAATCTTTAGTCTCCTACAAAGGTATTAAAGTCAAAATTAAATCATTACTGCATAAATTTTTTATTATTAATTTATACACTACTCTTTCTTATTTATAAAAAATAACAATAATCGATATTCTCAAACTAATTAAATTTTAAAATTTTCAAATCTTACTATAAATATGATATTATTTAAGTGGAGAAGTCAAAGCCTTCGTTAAGCTAAATGTAACACCCCAACTTTTTTTTACTAAGGTTGAGGCATCCTTCATATTATAGGATCAATCCAAAGAATTTCTAGTGACTAAGTTTTCATATGAGTTGATGGGAGGGTCAACTTCAAATGACCATATCTCCTAAAGTATAATGAGTTAGGTGACCCATAATATATCAAATTAAAAATCTTTGAATTATCTTTCCAACGCATCTTATTTCGCGTTAAACGGAGTTCGGAGTAGAGAGTTATGACCATTTTACTGGAGAACTGCAGAGCTGTCTAAAGGTCCGCGACGGCTCCGCGACGCGGACCTATCGCGAACCCTTTCTGGATAAGCTAACCGACATTCCTTTATTTTATTTTGAGGGTACTTTTACCCTAAAGCCTTTGGGGGTCTATTTAAGGTCCCAAAACGCATAATACGTCAGTTTCATAAGTCAAAACCCTCTCTTTCATTCCTAAACATAAAACGCTCAAGAATCATCAAGAAAGTCATCAAGTTAGGATTAACTTTCAAGATTCTTCATCAAGGTGAGTTATTCTTCATAAGATTTAAGCTAATTTCTCTATCTATTCATGAAATCCCTAATAGAATCTTAAATCCTAACCTAGGGTTTCAAGAAAGCAAATTCAAGAATCCCAAGAAAGGATTCCTTGATTCTTCTTTCCATGGATTAGGGTTCTTTACCAAGAAACTCTAAATATTTTGAGTCAAGAAGTCAAGAATCAAAAAGAAGTTCTTCAACAATGTCTTTCCAAGTTCTTCCATTCTAAAAGAACTATCGAGGTTGAGGATTTTCTCCAAGAAAACGATTATTCATCAAATTTTGATTGTGATATCAAATTTTCAGGTATGTAAGGCTATACTTAAAGCATGGGAATGTCCTCCCATGTGCCCCATGAGTAATGTATTAAAGTTTAATGGTGAATGGTGTTAGGGTAATGAAGTGAAACATGTTAATTCATGTAATGTAATGAATAAATGCCATTATTTTATGCGTAAACCTACATATTTTCCTGCATTGATGATGACCCTCATAAAAACCCTCATGCATCCTTTTTAAACTATTTTCTCGAAAAGCATTTAGTTAAAAACCCTATATCTATTGTATATGTATCCTAGAAAAGCATGCATGATGAACATGGGTGTGTGTGTAGAGTCTAGAGTAATGATAAAATAATGAATGATGAACGTTGAGCATGTGAATGTGGGATTGTCTCTAAGTTGAGAGTCAAAGTTCCTAAACTAGTGTCCCTAAGGTCCATGATGTTAATGTTAATCGAATGGAATGACAATGATGTTAATGTTAATGTAAAGGAGATGTCAATGATAAAGTGTTATGCCCCTATGGGGACTAATGATAATGTAATGTGTCCCTATGGGACAAATGAATGTTAATGTTTTATGAGCAATGTCGAGTCCTGGGAGGAGTATTGAGCACCGAAATGGATAAAAGTGAGTCCCACTTGAGTCCATTAACTACGTGGCCCGCGTAGGAAGAGAGGATTGAACCGCAATGCGGATGGCTCCTATCTTGTCCCAAATGAGGACTAATGTTATGTTTTATGGATCCACTAATGTAATGTCCTTTACCCTGGGCAGGGTAATGGATGGATGTGGCAACGACATCGCTTCGTTGTATCATCACTGGCTCATAAGTGATGGTTGTCGGTTAAAGAAACTCCCAGTTAGGCCTCTCAGAAAAGGTTTCCCTAATAGTACTCTAATGTAAAGGCCAATGTTAATGCAAAGGTCAATGTTAATGTAACGGCCAATGTTAATGCAAAGGTCAATGTTAAATGTAAAGGCCAATGTTAATGCAAAGGTCAATGTTAATGTAAAGGCCAATGTTAATGCAAAGGTCAATGTTAATGTAAAGGTCAATGTTAATGTAAAGGCCAATGTTAATGCAAAGGTCAATGTTAATGTAAAGGTCAATGTTAATGTAAAGGTCAATGTTAATGTTTCCCTGATATAAATGTTAAAGTCTCATGATGATGTACGTTATATTCGGATGATTCTAATGATGTGATTCAGCTATTTTACATGCCAGTACATTCCACGTACTGACGCCATTTGGCGCTGCATCATTTTATGATGCAGATACAGGAGTTAGAGGACTTCAGCAGCCGCCCCGTTGAAGCCAAGTGTTTGCAAGTTCTGACTGTGGTGAGCCTCCCTGTTTTCGGAGGAAACCTTTATTTGATGCTATCCTATTATTTCATTGAGTCGGGTAGCCATGGCATGTCATGGTCCCCTTCTTAGACGGTTTAGATAATGTTAGAGGCTTCGTAGACATAATGATGTAGTCAAGGTGAATGTTTTGACAACTGAGCAATAATTCCTTGCTTGGTTTTGATGATCAAATTGAGGTTTGGCCATTGGCCCACTATTTTAAAGTATTGTTTACTATTTCCTTCCGCAATGTCTATAATGAATGATGTGATGAAGCTAAGTGGTTCGCTTGGGGGCTAGCAATAGTCTCTGAGTGCCGGCCACGCCTAGGGTACCCTCCCGGGGCGTGACACTAAGTAGCACCCAAAGAACAATCCGCTTATTATATTAGCACAAAATAATATTTAATACACAAATTAGGCCAACCAAACTTCACAATTAAAAAAATTAAATAATGTATCCATGAATAAGTTAGATTAATATCTAAATAAAAAATGTATGTATGATAGTATTAATCATATTTATGTAGAATAACATATACAAAAATATTTCTTGAAAAGAGAAGAGACTTCAATATATTTCTTGAAAAAATATTTATTATGCAGCTTAATTATTATTATTTTTTAAATACAGATTAATGTAGTTTGGAAAAACTAACATATTGCACTAACTAAAACTTCATTCCAATTAAAAAGGACTTTTATTTAGGATAAAATTTATCTTATAAATAAAATGAAATTTTTTGAAATTTGAATTATTAATTTAAAAGATTTGCATACTAAATAAAATATTTCATTAGGACCTCAACTAATTTATAAGAATCTAAGAAATTATCTTTAATTATTTTTATTTTACAAAAATAAATATTGACAGACAATCAATAAGATAACTGTTATCGCAAAAAATGGCTTTGGATTTCGAAAATTCGATTTGTTACTCAATTAACTTAAGTAAAATCGAATTTTCAAAATTTTTAGAGAGTCAAGAAAACTATTTAAATATTTTAAAAGACCTAACAGAAAAATCTTTTAAAAATCCAGAGAGAAGGTTCGGGTTCATATTTCCACTTCGAGAAGGTTTTACGCACTCAAAATGGCCACTAACATGCGGTTATCCAGCGATTAAGTAATTTTGACTAACTTTGAAAATATTAATTTAAATTAATAACTAGAATAAATCTAAGTGAAATATTTTAAAAGAAATGATTAAGAAAGTAGAACATTTAAAATTTATTTACATTTTTATTTAAGCCTAACATAATTGGCAAATAAGACTATGTTATTAGAGATTTTGAATTTATTAATGTGACCAAGTGTTAAAGAATCCCATAAATTATTTTAAGGAAAATGCTTCAACTATTTTAAAGAAAATTCATAAAGTCCAATTTATGGAAAAAAAAAAAAAGGTTTTAACACTAAACTATTCAAAGACAAGTGAAAACATTAACATAAATGGTCAAACTCTGGGGAAATTAATTAGATTAAAACCAAACCAAATAAATACATAAATAAATGTTAGTGTTAGAATTAAGCAACGACAGATAAATGTCACAAATAACAATAATAGACATAAAATATTAGAAAGAGTAAAGGTTGGGCTTGACAGGCTCAACTGACCCATTTTCTACAATTTTGGGCCTGCCTAGCCCCTTGTTCCTGCTGCTGCTGATGGGCTTTCGGCCCAGCATTTAAGGTTAGGCCTTTTGGCCCCTTTTCAAGCTTCTGGTATACATTAGTTGTATACCAGTGTATATCAGACACATATTAGTGTATATGACTTGCTTGTCGGCTCCTAAGACCTGCTTAAGCCTCCACGACCCCGAGAAATGCAAGGTGAATATTCCGGAAGACTCGGACAGATGTGTAAGAAATAAAATAAAAAGAGTTAGGAACCTAAAAATAATTTAAACCCACAACTCAATAATCTTAAAACCAAAAATCAAGATATTCAACCATATAAATCAATCATATAAAACTAAGAATCAAACTCATCAATTTGAGATCAAACAAGCACATAAAACTCATTACTTAAGACTACACATCATATATAATCCATATTCTAAAAACTAAAATTCGGATATGAAACTCATTAACTTGAAGCTAGAATTAACACACACTCATTTTTTGAGATTAAAAACAAATATAAAACCCATATAAAAACATCATTATCAACATCTTATTATATTCGAAATTCAAAGGGGGTTTCATTAAACACGTGGAAGACATGTAGCTTAATCATGATTTTAATGAAATTTCACCCACCATTTCATCCTCAACAACATACAATAGGAGATTAAAATACCCAAAGACAAACAAATTAACTATAGCATTCAAAATTTCAAAAGGGGCATTTCACCGAACACATGGAGGGCATCCTATTTAATCATGATTTTAACAAAATACATCATATCTATGCGTACATAGCTACTGCAATACAAAAGTGTCTAATAAACGTATATATATACATAGATACATCGATACTACAGAGCATCAGTATAATCAAACGATCTTCTAAGTTATATATATACATAGGTACTACAACCAGTAGCATAACCAAACATCCTTCAAGTTCCATACATACATATATATATACATATATACATATATACATATATACATATATACATATGTATATATGTATATATATATATATATACATATATGTATATATGTATATATATATGTATATATATATGTATATATATATATGTATATATAGATACATGGATACAACAGCCCCACAGCAGACAACGATTCCAAAATATTACATTCTTTGAACAAAATCCAATATAGAATACGCAGACGTTAAAAAAAAGAGATGTGAACGAGGATGTTACCTTTTTTGGGGCAGCGGACTGGGACAATGAACCCGAAGAAAACTTCCACCTCAAAACGGGACTTAGTCGACGGATTTCTTGACCTTAGAATATGATTTTTTTTTGGGGCTTCAGGAACTCTCAAAATTCAGCCTGCTTACTGGAAATTAGTTTTCTTCTTGATGGAAATTGAATGTGTTTTCGGGTCCCCTCTTTGACCGCGAACAGTGAAGAAAGAAAAATGGAGGTCCTTTTTTTGTTTAGCCGCCGGCCCCCTCTCACAGAGAGCAACCATGGGGGTTTTATAGCTCCAAAATTAGGGCAAAAAAGGGTAGAAAAATAGGGGTAAAGAGGAAAATTCGAGTTGAAATTGAATTTGAATTTTGAAATCTTGGATAAAGAGAAGGGGAGAGAGAACGCGTGTCTACTGGTTGGTGTCGTTTTGCTCTAAAAGGGACTGACACCGATTGCTTTTTCTGGTTTTGGGGGCTGGTTCTCTGTTTTTAACGAGGAAGAAGAAAGGGGAAGAAGAAGTGGGGAGAGAGAAAGAGAGAGAGAGAGAGAGAGGGAGAAAAGAGCGTGTGGGGGTGTGGGTAAAGAGAGGGGTTTTAATTGAAGGATTTGGGCCGGGTCAAGGAATTCGGGTTGGGCTAGGTATTTAAAATAGGATTTGGGGTATTTAGAATTGGATTGAGTAATTAAAAAGAATTGGGTTTTAAGGAAAAAGTTTTAAAATTAGCCACTTGCAAATATGACCAATTAAAATGTGATCAATTTGAATTAATTGATTAATTCGATTACGAGATGAATTAAAATAAATTAATTAAGGAGCTTTTAAATATTAACAACTTAAAAATAATTAAGTTAACTACGGGGTAATTAATTCAAAAAAGATTAAAGTAAAGTATTTAAAGATAAAATCTATTTGAGAAACTTTGAAAAATCCACGAAAATATAACACTTAACTATTTATACTTGAAACAGATATAATATGCAAATTAAAATATTTGAACCTAAAAATCACTTGAAAAATATATTTTTTGCATTTTGAAAGCTAATTATTTCGAATTGTTAAAATTTAAAAGCTCGATGATTAATTTAAACTGTGGAGGGTAAAAATTGGGTGTCAACAATAACTTTGTTAATGTATAAAACTAACCGCCCAAATTATTATAATTAAAAATTATAAAATATGAAATTAAAAATATAATAAATAGATTAGTCATTATTTTAAAATTTTAAATTGATCTTTACCCACAATATCACTTTTAACTGCAATAGTAGTTTCTTACCCACTAACTCACAAGCACACACATGCACTAAACTGTGGATCAGTT
Organism: Solanum rostratum; assembly: GCA_029948455.1. Classification (NCBI taxonomy): domain Eukaryota; kingdom Viridiplantae; phylum Streptophyta; class Magnoliopsida; order Solanales; family Solanaceae; genus Solanum; species Solanum rostratum. The sequence continues at coordinate 13,500,986 of CM057054.1, forward strand.
TATTAAAAACACTGAACAAATTAAATATCTCTTTTTTTTAAAAAAATATCAGTTTTCTCCTTATTTGTAACAACTAAATATTTTTTATTATTTTAATTTTAAAAAAATTATAATAATATATACTAATTAAAAATTACATGTTATTTCTTAAATTAAAATTCTAATAATTTTAGACCAGGACTACAATAAATTTAAAAGAATGAAAAAAATAATCTTTCATATAAATAAATGAAATAACTAAATATATGTGGTTGCACGCCACTTTTCCATATCCCCACTAACTAACAAACATACACATGAATAACTTGGCAACTTATTTATAGAATAAAATAAAATTACAAATAATTAATAAAATAGTAAATAACAACCTTTAACAATTCACAATATCACTTTTTACTGGTAATTTCTTGCACGTATCTTTACCCACTAACTCAAAAGCACACACGTTTATTAACTGAAACTATGGAACAATTTATTAAAAACACTCAACATATTAAATATCTTTTTTTTTTAACAATACCAGTTTACTCCTTATTTGTAGCAACTAAATTTTTTTTATTATTTTAATTTAAAATTTATAATAATATATACTTATTAAAAATTACATGTTAATTTCTTAAATTAACACTGAACATAGTAAATATCTCCTTTTCTCCTTATTTGTAGCAACTAAATATTTTTTATTATTTTAATTTAAAATTTATAGTAATATATACTTATTAAAAATTATATGTTAATTTCTTAAATTAACACTGAACATAGTAGATATCTCCTTTTCTCCTTATTTGTAGCAACTAAATATTTTTTATTATTTTAATTTAAAAAATTATAATAATATATACTGATTAAAAATTACATGTTATTTCTTAAATTAAAATTCTAATAATTTTAGACCATGAATACAATAAATTTAAAAGAATGAAAAAAAAATATTTGATATAAATAAATGAAATAACTAAATAAAAGAACTAAAACTTTTTTTTGCACGTATCTTTACCCACTAACTCAAAAGCACAGTTTATTAACTTAAACGATGGAACAGTTTATTAAAAAACTGAACATATTAAATATATATTTTTTTTAATAATATCAGTTTACTCTTGATTTGTAGCAACTAAATATTTTTTATTATTTTAATTTAAAATTTATAAAAATATATACTTATTAAAAATTACATGTTAATTTCTTAAATTAACACTGAACATAGTAAATATTTCCTTTTCTCCTTATTTGTAGCAACTAAATATTTTTTTATTATTTTAATTTAAAAAATTTATAAAAATATATACTAATTAAAAATTACATGTTATTTCTTAAATGAAAATTCTAATAATTTTACACCAAGACTACAATAAATTTAAAAGAATGAAAAAGTAATTTTTGATATAAATAAATGAAATAACTAAATAAAAGAACTAAAACTTTTTCTTGCACGTATCTTTACCCACTAACTCAAAAGATGGAACAATTTATTAAAAACACTGAACATATTAAATATCTTTTTTTTTAATAATATCAGTTTACTCCTTATTTGTAGCAACTAAATATTTTTTATTATTTTAATTTAAAATTTATAAAAATATATACTTATTAAAAATTACATGTTAATTTCTTAAATTAACTCTGAACATAGTAAATATCTCCTTTTCTCCTTATTGTAGCAACTAAATATTATTTATTATTTTAATTTTAAAAATTTATAATAATATATACTAATTAAAAATTACATGTTATTTCTTAAATGAAAATTCTAATAATTTTACACCAGGACTACAATAAATTTAAAAGAATGAAAAAGTAATCTTTGATATAAATAAATGAAATAACTAAATAAAAGAACTAAATATATGTGGTTGCATGCCACTTTCCCATATCCCCACTAATTAGCAAACATACACATGAATGAATTACTATTTATTTATATGATAAAATTAAATTACAAATAATTAATAAAATAGTAAATAAAAACCTTTAACAATTCATAATGTCACTTCTTACTGCAATAGTAGTTTAACACGTATCTTTACCCACTAACTCATAAGCACACATTCACGTTTATTAACTTAAACTGTGGAACAGTTTAATAAAAACACTTAACATATTAAATATCTCTTTTTTTTAACAATATCAGTTTAATTTAAAATTTATAATAATATATACTTATTAAAAATTACATGTTAATTTCTTAAATTAACACTGGACATAGTTAATATCACCTTTTCTCCTTATTTGTAGCAACTAAATATTTTTTATTATTTTAATTTAAAAAATTATAATAATATATACTGATTAAAAATTACATGTTATTTCTTAAATTAAAATTCTAATAATTTTAGACCATGAATACAATAAATTTAATAGAATGAAAAAATAATATTTGATATAAATAAATGAAATAACTAAATAAAAAAAACTAAAACTTTTTCTTGCACGTATCTTTACCCACTAACTCAAAAGCACAGTTTATTAACTTAAATGATGGAACAGTTTATTAAAAATACTGAACATATTAAATATTTCTTTTTTTAATAATATCAGTTTACTCCTTATTTTTAGCAACTAAATATTTTTTATTATTTTAATTTAAAATTTATAAAAATATATACTTATTTAAAATTACATGTTAATTTCTTAAATTAACATTGAACATAGTAAATATCTCCTTTTCTCCTCATTTGTGGCAACTAAATATTATTTATTATTTTAATTTAAAAAATTTATAATAATATAGACTAATTAAAAATTACATGTTATTTCTTAAATGAAAATTCTAATAAGTTTACACCAGGACTACAATAGATTTAAAAGAATGAAAAAGTAATCTTTGATATAAATAAATGAAATAACTAAATAAAAGAACTAAAACTTTTTCTTTCACGTATCTTTACCCACTAACTCAAAAGCACAGTTTATTAACTTAAACTATGGAACAATTTATTAAAAATGCTGAACATATTAAATATCTTTTTTTAAAAAATAATATCAGTTTACTCCCTTATTTGTAGCAACTAAATATTTTTTATTATTTTAATTTAAAATTTATAATAATATATACTTATTAAAAATCTATATATTATTAAAAGGAGAGGATAAAACCACCACATTCAGCCACTTGACAGCTTATACATACGCCATGTGGCATCTTAGGACAATTATTTTAATTAGTTTTTAGTTAATTTAAATAATAAATTATATTATAAAAACAAAATATAGTCATAAAACCCAAAAGAATATATAAAAGGTTATAATAATAATAATAAAAACTTTAAGTAAAGTTTCATTATATAAATTTATTCTCTGTATTTTTTTAAAATTATATAAAACAGATTACCAGCTAAATATTTTCACATATTTTCTTATAAAAATATAAATAAAGTAAATAGGGAATTTAAAACTTCCTATTACAATCCTGCTTCTAAAAAAAATTGAACAAGTTTTAAGGTAAAAAAATAAATAAATCAAAAGTCACAATTTAAATAATGAATTGATTTTTATGTTAAAAAAACATGTTGCAAGTAAATAGTGAGTATTAAAAACAAATTGAAAAAAGTTAAATAAATAAATTTATGGTTTCAAAGAAACATTTTTTAAAAATGAATTAATTAATCTTTATTTTTAAAAATAAAATTAATAGGAAGTTTTAATACTTCCTGTCACGAAAAAAATTAGAAAGATTTCAAAGTGATAAGAAAAATGATTTGTATAGTTACAATTTTAAAAGTATATTTATCTTTTTAAAAATAAAATATATTATTCAAAAAATAAAAGAGAAAAATCTTTTGAAAATTATATTAAAAATATTCTTGCAACATCACAAGGAAAATACTTTTATAAAATATACTGAAGATATCTTCAAAACATAATTATCTAATTTTGTCATTTATTACAATAATAAATGCATTATCTATTAAAGTCTTTTCTCTTTCCAGAGGATATCTTTATATATATCATCCTACATAAATATAATTAATAAAATTATACTTAATTTATTTATGTAGACATAGATCTAAGTCATTTATTGACAAATTATGCAAATAAAAATTAAGTTTAAAGTTGGCTGATATAATTTCTTTTTAACATTGGTTTTGAGAGTTTATTTAAATTCTATATAATAGAGATGTCTGAATTCTATGATATGCTCTTTATTTTTATAATTTAATCATGATATTCTAATATAAGTTGAAAATGTACTATGCTTAAGCTTCACATAATTATATTTTGCTTGATCATAAATTTAGGTCATCATTAGATCACTTAGAGGTATTTTATTGCATAACTAATGTTTATAATGTCGCGCCCCATTTTTCCTCGCGGAGAAACGGGAATCTGGACGACGTCGTGGCAACGACTCTTTTGGGATTTTAAATTTGGAGGAAGAGTCGCCACCTAGTGATTTGAGGTGCATTAGGACACCATTCTAGCCTAAGGGTCAAACTAACCAGAGATAGGGTAAGGGCTCAAGTTACCTCGAAGGGAAGGTGTTAAGCACCCTTCAAGGTCCGCAAAAGTGGGTCCCGACCGTGTCTCATATTTATGGGGGGGGTGAAAACATAAGTAAGGTCTCGTATATTTTAACATTTCTAAATTGATTCTAAGTGGCAAAGTTTGAACAAACACAAATAATAAATGAATTAAACTAGTTGAGTTATTAAATTCTCGGATCAGTTACTCGGCTTTTTCGGAGGCGTCATATGGCTTAATTAAGCCAAAGGACAAAACCAGAGTTTGTCCTATTTAGCACGAGTTTAATCATCCTTTCCGAGGGTCCTATTTACCCCTACCCCTCCTAAGTTAATTTTATTAATTAAGTTAAGAGCGTACTAAAAAAACGAAAAATCTAACGCGTCCTAAAGTGCCTATCGTCCCTTCCTAAGGTCCAAGAGGCATTGGACTTTTTCTAGTTTTGGTAAGGTTCTAGACTAAGAAAATATAGGTTTCCTATTAGACTCGCGTCAGACAAAAAAAAACAAAAAAAAAAAAACAAGCACTTAGCAAATAAGATCTCAAATACGCCTCTATATGAAAATGTGCTAAAAACATATTCAAATAATGTGAAATGCGTAACATGCAAGGTGTATGCATAACATGCACTATTAATACAATATGCAAACTATATGTGTATATAAAGACATAGTCGTAAGACAATTTATGGCTTAGTAATTCTATTTCTACTTATCCTAAAACATAACATTTAAAAAAATTACAAGTGTGAGATTAATATGCATTAGATCCTATAGACATGATTTCTATAACATATAAACATTTTAAAAAGAACGATTTATTCCTTATAGGCATAATTTCCAAAAATATTGAACAACCTAAAACATGATTTCTAATGTAACGCCCGCGAAATTACCGAAATACCCCTCAAGGAGAGGTGTGCGAGAAACGTGCCTTCCGATGCTCGGATCGGAAATCCGAGAGCGGATTCATGATCAGCACTGAAAATGGAGTGGGGGAAAGGTCTCGGTCGAATTTTAGAGCAACCGAGTCAAAAGATAATTTTTCGTTCCAAAACGAAAAACAGTGAGCCTCCGCGACGGAACCGCGACGCGGACTGGTCGCGGAGACACACTTATCTTTTCCTGAAAATTTCGACGGAGTTGAAATTTCTGAAAATACACTGTCCGCGACCAGTCCGCGTCGCGGATTGTGTTATTTCAGGACGGGATTTAATTTCTTAAAATTTCCAAGGGCATTATGGTCCAATCCCACCTATCCTAAACGTACCCCTATGACCTATATAGGTCGGTTTTCACGAAAAAGGGTTGAAAAACCCCATTGAAGAAGTCTTCCTAAGGTTCTTAAGGCTAGGGCTTGAAGGAGGTTGAAGAGAGCAAGAGGAAAGAAGGTGCTTTAGCGTGACTATCTTCTTTCAGGTATGTAAGGCTAAACTTAAAACATGGGAATGTCTTCCCATGTGCCCCATGAGTAAGGTATTAAAGTCTAATGGTGAATGATGTTAGGGTAATGAAGTGAAACATGTTAACTCATGTAATGTAATGAACAAATGCCATTATTTTATGCATAAACCTACATATTTTCCTGCATTGATGATGACCCTCATAAAAACCCTCATGCATCCTTTTAGACTATTTTCCTGAAAAGCATTTAGTTGAAAACCTTATATCTATTGCATATGTATTCTAGAAAAGCATGCATGATGAACATGGGTGTGTGTGTAGAGTCTAGAGTAATGACAAAATAATGAATGATGAATGTTGAGAATGTGAATGTGGGATTGTCTCTAAGTTGAGAGTCAAAGTTCCTAAACTAGTGTCCCTAAAGTCCATGATGTTGATGTTAATGAGATGGAATGACAATAAGGTTAATGTTAATACAAAAAGGAGATGCTAATGACAATGTAATGTGTCCCTATGGGACAAATGAATGTTGATGCCAATGATAATGTATTATGCCCCTATGGGGACTAATGATGATGAAATGCGTCCCTATGGGACTAATGAATGTTAATGTTTATGAGCAATGTCGAGTCCTGGGAGGAGTATTGAGCACCGAAATGGATAAAGGTGAGTCCCACCTGAATCCATTAACTACGTGGCCCGCGTAGGAAGAGAGGATTGAACCGCAATGCGGATGGCTCCTATCTTGTCCCAAATGAGGACTAATGTTATGTTTTATGGATCCACTAATGTAATGTCCTTTACCCTGGGCAGGGTAATGGATGGATGTGGCAACGGCATCGCTTCGTTGTATCATCACTGGCTCATAAGTGATGGTTGTCGGTTAAAGAAACTCCCAGTTAGGCCTCTCAGAAAAGGTTTTCCTAATAGTACTCTAATGTAAAGGTCAATGTTAATGTTTCCCTGATATAAATGTTAAGGTCTCATGATGATGTACGTTATGTTCGTATATTCCTAACGATGTGTTCCAGCTATTTTACATGCCAGTACATTCCACGTACTGACGCCATTTGGCGCTGCATCGTTTCATGATGCAGATACAGGAGCTAGAGGACTTCAGCAGCCGCCCCGTTGAGGTCAAGTGTTTCCAAGTTCTGACTGTGGTGAGCCTCCTTGTTTCCGGAGGAAACCTTTATTTATGAATGTTATCCTGTTCTTTGAGTCGAGTAGCCATGGTATGTCATGGTCCTCTTCCTAGACGTTTTAAGGAATGTTAGAGGCTTTGTAGACATAATGATGTAGTCAAGGTGAATGTTTTGACAACTGAGCAATAATTCCTTGCTTAGTTTTGATGATCAAATTGAGGTTTGGCCATTGGCCCACTATTTTAAAGTATTGTTTACTATTTCCTTCCGCAATGTCTATAATGAATGATGTGATGAAGCTAAGTGGTTCGCTTGGGGGCTAGCAATAGTCTCTGAGTGCCGGCCACGCCTAGGGTACCCTCCCGGGGCGTGACAAACTTGGTATCAGAGCACAGAGTTCAAGAGTCCTAGGGAGTCTACGAAGCCGTGTCTAGTAGAGTCTGGTTTATGCGTGTGTTGTGCACCACACTTCATAAACAGGATGCTACAGGGCATTAGGAAATGGTTCCACTTCTTTGATGTTCTGAGTCGTGCGCTAGAGCTTGACTTTAAGCAAACCTCTTTAACTCGTGCTTTACGCCTTTGCAGATAATGCCTCCAAAATGCACTGCTGCCCAAAGAGATGGTTCTGTCCCAAGTACTGAGAACCCCTTGCCAGAACGTGAGGTAAGGAGACGGGGACGACCAGCTAGAGCTGCTGAGGCTCCACCAGCACCCCCATCACAGTCAGCCCCCACTTCAGAGGCAGACTTCAGGGGAGCCATTGCCATGCTCACCCAGTTGGTGGCCTCGCAAAGTAGCAGTCGTGGTCCCCAGGCCCCAAGCTCCAGTTCCCAAGAGCCAACTGTTGCTTCCAGGCTCAGAGATTTTTTGAGGATGAATCCGCCAGTCTATACGGGTTCTAAGGTTGAGGAGGATCCGCAAAACTTTATTGATGAAATGCGCAAGATCCTAAGGGCAATGCATGCAAGTGAGATTGAAGGAGTGGAGTTGGTCTCATATCAACTTAAGGATGTGGCCAACATTTGGTACAACCAATGGGAGGATGTTAGAGGTGAAAGTGCTGAACCAGCCGAGTGGGAAGAGTTCGAGAGTGCTTTTCTCGATCATTTCTTTCCCCAAGAGTTAAGGGAAGCCAAGGTTGAAGAGTTTGTGAACTTAAAGCAGGAGGGTATGACCGCCAAAGAGTATAGCCTAAAGTTCACCCAGCTGTCAAGGTATGCTCCGGAGATGGTTCTTGATATGAGGGACAGGATGAGAAAATTTGTGTCTGGACTAGGCAGACATGTGAAGAGGGAGTGCAAGGCGGCATTGCTGATCCCAGACATGGATATTTCCAGGCTGATGGTTTACGCTCAACAGACCGAAGAGGACAAGAAGAGGGACAGGGAGGAACAGCAGAGCAAGAAAGCCAAGGCTGTGGCCCAGGAACAAAACCAGCAAAAGGGGGACAAGGGCAGCAAGAACTTCTTTCAGAGGAAACCTCCTCGACATGCAACACCGATGGTGAATGCACCTGTTCAGCAGCACAGGTATGACCAAAGGACCCAGGGCCATCAGAATTTCAGAGCACAGGTATCTCAGTCCCAGGCCAGTGTCGCCCAGGGCCCCAGAGAAAAAGAAACTTGTGGCAGATGTGGCAAACAACATCTTGGTGCGTGCCGGGAAGGCACCAATTTATGCTATACGTGTGGACAGCCTGGCCATATCCAGATTGAATGTCCTATGAGGAGCCAGAGGGGAAACGACAGAGGTAATAGAGCCCAGTCATCTACAGCGCCCCCTGCGGGCAGTCAACAGAGGGCTACTGCTACGAATGCTGGAGGCGGAGCGAACCGCCTGTATGCTATGGGAAATCGGCAGGACCGAGAGGCTGCCCCAGATGTTGTAACGGGTATGCTTCAAATCTTCTCTTATAACTGTTACGCATTACTTGATCCGGGTGCCACCTTATCCTTTGTGACTCCCTATGTGGCCAATAAGTTCGAAGTTGCCCCAAAATGTCTACGTGAGCCATATTCCGTTTCAACTCCTACTGGAGAGTCTATTCTGGCAAAAAGGGTCTATAGAAACTGTGTAGTATCCATTTATTATAGGGATACATTGGCTGATTTGGTAGAATTAGAGATGGTGGATTTTGATGTGATCCTTGGGATGGATTGGCTTCACGCTTGCCATGCATCCATAGACTGTAGAACCCGAGTGGTTAAGTTTCAATTCCCACTTGAACCAGTCTTAGAATGGAAGGGAGGTTATGTTGCACCCAAGGGTATAATTATTTCTTACCTGAGGACAAGGAAGTTGATCTCTAAGGGGTGTATCTACCACCTAGTAAGAGTTAAAGCTGATAATGTTGAGACCCCTACTCTTGAGTCGGTCTCAGTTGTTAATGAGTTTCCTGAGGTGTTCCCGGAGGATTTACCTGGAGTCCCTCCTGATAGGGAGATTGACTTCGGTATTGATGTACTCCCCGATACGCAGCCTATTTCAATTCTGCCATATAGGATGGCCCCCGCTGAACTGAAGGAGCTGAAAGAACAGTTGAAAGACCTGTTAGAGAAGGTTTTTATTAGACCTAGTGTTTCTCCGTGGGGTGCTCCAGTGTTGTTTGTGCGAAAGAAAGATGGGACGCTTCGAATGTGTATAGATTATAGGCAACTGAACAAGGTCACAGTCAAGAACAAATATCCTCTTCCTAGGATTGACGACTTGTTCGACCAACTTCAGGGTGCCTCATGTTTTTCAAAAATAGACCTCAGATCGGGTTACCATCAGTTAAAGGTGAGGGAGTGTGATATCCCAAAGACAGCTTTCAGGACAAGATATGGTCATTTTGAATTCTTAGTGATGTCCTTTGGGTTGACCAATGCACCAGCAGCCTTTATGGACTTGATGAACAGAGTATTTAGACCCTACTTGGATATGTTTGTAATCGTCTTCATTGATGATATTTTGATATATTGGAAGGATGACGAAGAGCATACTAAACATCTCAGAGTTGTCCTTCAAACTCTTAAGGACCACGAGTTATATGCTAAGTTCTCCAAGTGTGAATTCTGGCTTAAGTCAGTGGCTTTCCTAGGCCATGTGGTTTCGGGTGATGGTATTCGAGTGGATAACCAGAAGATTGAGGCGGTGGCAAGCTGGCCAAGGCCAACCTCTCCGACTGACATAAGAAGCTTCTTGGGGTTGGCAGGCTACTACCGGAGGTTCGTGGAGGGGTTTTCTTCCCTATCTGCACCATTGACCAAACTGACCCAAAAAGGGGCTAAGTTCCAATGGTCTGACGAATGTGAGAAAAGTTTCCAAGAGCTGAAGACCAGGTTAACCACTGCACCTGTGTTGACATTGCCTGACGGAACAGATGACTTCGTGGTATACTGTGACGCATCTAGAGTTGGGTTGGGGTGCGTGTTAATGCAAAGAGGAAGGGTGGTAGCCTATGCTTCCAGACAACTTAAGGTTCATGAACGAAACTATCCTACCCATGATCTTGAGTTGGCAGCCGTTGTGTTCGCACTTAAAATCTGGCGCCACTACTTGTATGGAGTGCATGTGGATGTGTTCACAGACCATAAGAGCTTGCAGTATGTATTCAGCCAAAGAGAGCTCAATTTGCGACAGAGGAGATGGTTAGAGTTGCTCAAGGACTATGATATGAGCGTCATGTACCACCCAGGTAAGGCTAACGTTGTTGCTGATGCTCTTAGCAGGTTGTCTATGGGTAGCACGGCCCATGTTGATGAAGAAAAGAAAGAACTGGTGAGAGAGGTGCACAGGTTGGCCCGATTGGGGGTCCAACTTGAAGAGAATAATGAAGGAGGAGTTAGTGTTCAAAATGGGTTTTCATCATCCATGGTGACTGAAGTTAAAGAGAAGCAGGATCGAGATCTCATTATACTCCAACTAAAAGAAGATGTTCAGAAGCAAAAAGTGATGGCCTTTTCCAAAGGGGGAGATGGGGTACTGAGGTACCAGGACAGATTATGTGTCCCTAATGTTGATGGTGTTCGAGAAAGGATTTTAGCTGAGGCCCATAATGCTAAGTACTCCATCCATCCAGGTTCCACCAAGATGTATCACGACTTGAAAGAAGTCTATTGGTGGAGTGGAATGAAGAGGGACATCGCAGAATTCGTTTCCAGATGCCCCAACTGCCAGCAAGTCAAGGTTGAGCACCAAAGGCCAAGTGGTCTGGCTCAGAATTTTGAAATTCCAGAATGGAAGTGGGAGGTGGTGAACATGGACTTTGTCACGGGCTTACCGAAATCCCGGAGGCAACATGACTCCATAGGGGTGATTGTAGACAGAATGACGAAATCAGCACATTTCTTAGCAGTCAAGACGACTAACACTACCGAAGATTATGCCAGAATATATATTCAGGAGATAGTGAGATTGCACGGAGTTCCCTTGTCTATTATTTCAGACAGAGGAGCCCAATTTACCTCTCACTTCTGGAAGTCGTTCCAGAAAGGGCTGGGTACTAAGGTGAACTTGAGCACGGCCTTTCATCCACAGACGGATGGCCAGGCAGAATGCACCATCCAGACGTTGGAAGACATGTTGAGAGCATGCGTTCTTGACTTCAAAGGAAATTGGGACGACCATTTACCCTTAATTGAATTCGCATACAACAACAGTTATCATGCGAGTATCCGAATGGCCCCTTATGAGGCCTTGTATGGGAGAAGATGTAGATCGCCCATTGGGTGGTTCGAGGTTGGAGAGGCCGGGCTGATTGGGCCAGACCTTGTCCACCAGTCCATGGAAAAGGTGAAGACTATACGAGAAAGGTTAAAGGCAGCCCAGAGCCGCCAAAAGTCGTACACAGATGTAAGGAGAAGGGATTTAGAGTTTGAGGTGAATGACAGGGTTTATCTGAAGGTATCACCTATGAAAGGTGTCACGAGGTTTGGGAAGAAAGGGAAGTTGGGTCCTCGCTATATTGGTCCCTACCAAATTGTGCGAAGGATTGGAAAGGTTGCTTATGAGCTGGAACTACCCTCTGAATTAGATGGGATTCATCCAGTGTTCCACGTCTCAATGTTGAAGAAATGTTTAGGGGATCCGGCCTTGGTAGTGCCTGTAGAGAGCACAGGAATCAAGGACAGCCTGTCCTATGAGGAAACCCCAGTCCAAATCCTTGATCGGCAGGTTCGCAGACTAAGGAACAAGGAGATAGCTTCTGTTAAGGTACTGTGGAGAAATCAATTCGTTGAAGGATCCACATGGGAAGCTGAGGAGGAGATGAAAGCAAAGTACCCGCACTTGTTCGTGCCCGAGGTCGATGGAAGCATCGAAGGTAATGACCCTACTTAATGTAAATTAATGTATATTACATGAATTCCATGTGAAATTGTTAATGTTGAATAAATGAGCTTATAGACCAATGAAAGATGAAGGTAGTAGGTTATCAAAGTAATATTGAGGTGAGTCGTGAGCCTATTCGTGCTAAAATACTTCCCTACTTATCATTCGAGGACGAATGATCCCAAGGGGGAGATAATGTAACGCCCGCAAAATTACCGAAATACCCCTCAAGGAGAGGTGTGCGAGAAACGTGCCTTCCGATGCTCGGATCGGAAATCCGAGAGCGGATTCATGATCAGCACTGAAAATGGAGTGGGGGAAAGGTCTCGATCGAATTTTAGAGCAACCGAGTCAAAAGATAATTTTTCGTTCCAAAACGAAAAACAGTGAGCCTCCGCGACGGAACCGCGACGCGGACTGGTCGTGGAGACACACTTATCTTTTCCTGAAAATTTCGACGGAGTTGAAATTTCCGAAAATACACTGTCCGCGACCAGTCCGCGTCGCGGATTGTGTTATTTCAGGACGGGATTTAATTTCTTAAAATTTCCAAGGGCATTATGGTCCAATCCCACCTATCCTAAACGTACCCCTATGACCTATATAGGTCGGTTTTCACGAAAAAGGGTTGAAAAACCCCATTGAAGAAGTCTTCCTAAGGTTCTTAAGGCTAGGGCTTGAAGGAGGTTGAAGAGAGCAAGAGGAAAGAAGGTGCTTTAGCGTGACTATCTTCTTTCAGGTATGTAAGGCTAAACTTAAAACATGGGAATGTCTTCCCATGTGCCCCATGAGTAAGGTATTAAAGTCTAATGGTGAATGATGTTAGGGTAATGAAGTGAAACATGTTAACTCATGTAATGTAATGAACAAATGCCATTATTTTATGCATAAACCTACATATTTTCCTGCATTGATGATGACCCTCATAAAAACCCTCATGCATCCTTTTAGACTATTTTCCTGAAAAGCATTTAGTTGAAAACCTTATATCTATTGCATATGTATTCTAGAAAAGCATGCATGATGAACATGGGTGTGTGTGTAGAGTCTAGAGTAATGACAAAATAATGAATGATGAATGTTGAGAATGTGAATGTGGGATTGTCTCTAAGTTGAGAGTCAAAGTTCCTAAACTAGTGTCCCTAAAGTCCATGATGTTGATGTTAATGAGATGGAATGACAATAAGGTTAATGTTAATACAAAAAGGAGATGCTAATGACAATGTAATGTGTCCCTATGGGACAAATGAATGTTGATGCCAATGATAATGTATTATGCCCCTATGGGGACTAATGATGATGAAATGCGTCCCTATGGGACTAATGAATGTTAATGTTTATGAGCAATGTCGAGTCCTGGGAGGAGTATTGAGCACCGAAATGGATAAAGGTGAGTCCCACCTGAATCCATTAACTACGTGGCCCGCGTAGGAAGAGAGGATTGAACCGCAATGCGGATGGCTCCTATCTTGTCCCAAATGAGGACTAATGTTATGTTTTATGGATCCACTAATGTAATGTCCTTTACCCTGGGCAGGGTAATGGATGGATGTGGCAACAGCATCGCTTCGTTGTATCATCACTGGCTCATAAGTGATGGTTGTCGGTTAAAGAAACTCCTAGTTAGGCCTCTCAGAAAAGGTTTTCCTAATAGTACTCTAATGTAAAGGTCAATGTTAATGTTTCCCTGATATAAATGTTAAGGTCTCATGATGATGTACGTTATGTTCGTATATTCCTAACGATGTGTTCCAGCTATTTTACATGCCAGTACATTCCACGTACTGACGCCATTTGGCGCTGCATCGTTTCATGATGCAGATACAGGAGCTAGAGGACTTCAGCAGCCGCCCCGTTGAGGTCAAGTGTTTCCAAGTTCTGACTGTGGTGAGCCTCCTTGTTTCCGGAGGAAACCTTTATTTATGAATGTTATCCTGTTCTTTGAGTCGAGTAGCCATGGTATGTCATGGTCCTCTTCCTAGACATTTTAAGGAATGTTAGAGGCTTTGTAGAAATAATGATGTAGTCAAGGTGAATGTTTTGACAACTGAGCAATAATTCCTTGCTTAGTTTTGATGATCAAATTGAGGTTTGGCCATTGGCCCACTATTTTAAAGTATTGTTTACTATTTCCTTCCGCAATGTCTATAATGAATGATGTGATGAAGCTAAGTGGTTCGCTTGGGGGCTAGCAATAGTCTCTGAGTGCCGGCCACGCCTAGGGTACCCTCCCGGGGCGTGACATCTAATCCCATTATAGTGAAAACTCTTTTAAGACTAACATCATTTTCAGTAATTTTGAGAAAAAAAATATTTAAACCTAAAACGTACAATATTTAAAGAAAATCTATTTTGAAACACGGGATTTCTAAAAGTCCATAATGTTAAAATATGATTCCTAATGTTGGGAGACACATAAACATGATGTCCTCTATTTTGAACATGTTTGCAACAAATAAAACAAATTTACAGGCATGCTAAAAACAAGATTAGAATCCTACGCGCATGGTACCTAAAACATATCATAAGCATGACCAAATATTATAGAGAACCTAAGTTCGATGTCTAAATTTTATTATTATTATTATTATTTATTTATTTTATTTTTATTTTAAGAAAAGTAAGGAACATCGTTTAACATGCTATTAACACAACCTCTTCTTCGGATCCTAGTTTGAAATTGCCTATGTGGAATGTCGCAAATAGACTATAAAGAGAACGAGTAGCAGGTAAGTCCCCTCCCCCCTTTAGCTAAACCCCAATTTCACTATTTTTTTTTACAAGCTTTGCGAAAAATTAAAATACAACAAAAATAAAAATAAAAAAAAGAAAACTTCACGGCTCATGTTCCTCCTCAAGGCGACTCTTCACCCCCTCGCTCAAGTTCCTGCTAGACAAAGGTAAAGACGTAATATCTATCGAAAAATAATAAAATAGATACTAACCACTTAAATGGACAATAGAGAATTCAGCCACCAAAAGAGTAATCAACTCCTCTTTCTTAAACCCCTTTTTAAATCCGCAAATCAATAGAATATAGAATGCCTGGAGTATTGCGTTTATAACTTCTTTGCAGAGTAAAGAAAGAATTTTTTTTCAGTAAAAAAAAATGTCTCCTCCTTTAAGAATAGTGGAGTCTTGCTTTTATAGTGATCTAGGATAATTCGTAGAACAAGAAAAGGCAAGAAAATTATTTGATTAAATCAATTATTACCATAATGAAGGCAATAAAATAATTATGCATGATTTTAGCAAGAAATACATCATAATTTAGCTAAGTAAGGTAAGAAAGGACACCAAGAATATTATTTCCAAACACGCAGATAGTCATTGCCATATGGAATATCATATCAATTATTAAGAGTATTGAAAATACAAGATATCCCAATCATATCCAATCAAGTAATAAAATTAAACCTTTAGTGATATTAATTTTAGCAAAGGTTATCATAAGAAGAATAAAATATAATAAGCATGATTCAGTCAAGGTAAGCATAAAATCCAGAAAAGTCAATTAAAAGAAATTTACCAAAAGCAAATCACATTTAAAAATATATTCATATATATATATATATATATATATATATATATATATATATGTGCAGAGTCAAACTTTGTACTAATTTTGCCACCAATTATGGCATACCAAATCAGTTTATAAAAGGTTGCCCAGGCTAATTAAGAAAAGAAAATCAATTGTGTGATGATTAATTGATATGTGTATGATTGTAAGCAATATCGGTCATTCAAAATCAACAAAGAGAGCAGACTAGGAGCAGTCCCGACGTCATTTTCATAGCAATTCAACCCAGATGCCGAGTATTACAGTAACAAATATCAACAGTGTAAATTTTGACAACTAAATTTATAAAAATTAAAAAATAAGAGAACAAGAAAGTAGAAAATGAACCAAACCGAATTTAAGTGTTCTGAAACTCCAAAATATTTTTAGCCATTTCCAGTCTATTTTTGTCAGAGTTGCATGCGTTTTCGCCGGCGATTTCAGCCCAAAATGTAACAAAAGGGATGTCTGTTGGGGGTTTTTGGGGGCTGATTTGGGTAGATTTTGGAGGTGATTTTCTGCTGGTTTTGTGGCGGTTTTTGGTGGTGGTTGGGGGCTGGAATCTAGTGGGTTAAAGGTGGAGAAATGGGGTCGAAAAATAGGGGTGAAATGGTGTCGTTTTGGGCTGTTTCGGGCGATTTTAGGGCTGTTACACTGCTTTTTTCAGGTGGATTTTTGGGCTGGTTGTGGTGTCATTTTACTGCTGTTTTGGTGTCCTTTTGGTGGCGTTTTCCGGCGGCAGGAGAGGGGAGAGAGGAGGAGGGAGGTCACGGATGGGAGAGGGAGAGAGGGGTGGCGGCTAGGAGATGAAAAGGAAAAAAAATGGAGTAGAGAGGAGAGGGGGGGAGGCGCTGGAAAGAGGAGGAAAAATGGTGGAAGAGAGATGGTAGGGAAGAGGAGGAGAGAAAAATGAGAGAGAAGGGGGCTGCTGGGAGTGAGGAAAATGGGGGAAAAAAATTAGGTTTAGGGGGTATTGGGGTAAAAAGATTAAAAAATAGGGAATTAATTTGGATCATTAGATCAAATGTGATGAACGGGTAGGATTAAATCAAAATTGGGTATTTAAAATAAAGCCATAAATTGACTTGATTTAGGATAAAATTGGCAAGAATTGATTAGGATTGAAATAAATTGTAAGAATTGACTAAAATTGAAATAAAATCGCAATGACTCGATTAGAATTAAAATGAATTTGATTAAAAAGGTTACGAGTTGAATGAATTGGAATAAAATCTAAATAATAAATATAATACACACTTTAAAATATTTAACACTTTGAATAGTAATCATTGTGTAATAAATATACGTAATTTATGCCAAGATTATTACGTAAAAAAGGCTAAACGCGTTTAAATTATCATTTTCAATAAAACGATTTTAAAGATGTCACTAAAAATAGTACAAAGAGTATATAAAAAGATAGTGAAAGTAGTAATAATAATAATAAGTAATATGAAAAAATTAAAATATTACTATCACTAAAGATTCTTTTTTTTAGTAAATAATAATAATATTAAAATAACACTATAAAGGACACATTTTGGAAGCAAAAATATTAAATACGTAATGATCGGATAAATTGAAAAAAATAAACTCGTTTATTTTGCAAAGTTTTAAAAATACCTATTTAATCAAATGTGTTAAAATATGTTATGGGTCGGTCAAAATTGAGTGTCAACATATAAAGAAAGTATTAATATTATCAATGTCTTTAGTATTTATTTATGAACATTATTTATTATAAATTTAAATACTCAAAATTTTCCGCGCATCCCGCGGGCACTTATACTAGTTTGTTACTAATACAATAATTTAGAAACGAAATTCCCGTTCGTACACAAAAGATATACCTTTTAGTGACATAATTGCATTCTTTTAACTACAAAATTTAGCATAGCTTTAGGGACAATTGGCATCGTCATTAATTAAAATTATAATTGGTGACAAATTATATTTGTCGGTATTAAAGATATTTTCAGCGACGACATAACGTTTTTAACTACAAAATTTATACTTTTCTCCTACAAATAAGTTTGTCACAAATTTAGAGACGAATTTCCTTTCTTGGTCGTTAATAAATTTTATTTAGTGACGAAACACTGATCGTCTTGGTATACATTTAGCGACCCATCTTTAGAGACGAATGATTGATGAAAAACTTTTCGTCACGCAAAATTTTTTGTGACAAAATATGGTTTTTGACTGACAAAATAATTTCTCACTAATGATTAAATTTTCCGTAGTATTTATTACCGGTTTACCAAGGTCTCGAAAGCAACATGGTTCGATATGGGTGATCATGGATAGAATGACTAAATCGGCTCACTTCTTGGCAGTTAAGACAACAAACACTGCAGAAGAGTACGCCAAGTTGTACATCTAGGAGATTGTGAGGTTGCATGGGGGTTCCCTTGTCCATCATCTCGGACAGAGGAGCTCAATTTACCTCTTAGTTTTAGAGATCGTTCCAAAAGGGATTGGGTACTAAGGTGAACCTGAGCACAACCTTTCATCCACAGACAGATGGTCAGGCAGAGCATACAATTCAAACACTTGAGGACATGTTGAGAGCTTGTGTTCTTGATTTCAAGGGAAATTGGGATGATTACCTACCATTGATTGAATTTGCGTATAACGATAGTTACTATGCAAGGATTCAAATGGCTCCCTACAAAGCCTTGTATGGGAGGAGATGTAGAACACCAATTGGGTAGTTTGAGGTTGAAGAAGCGGAGTTGATTGGGCCTGATCTCATCCACCAATCAATGGAGAAGGTCAAGGTCATTAGAGAAAGGTTAAAGATTGCCCAGAGTCGCCAAAAATCTTATAATACCGACGTGAGGAGAAGAGACTTAGAGTTCGAGGTAGATGATTGGGTGTATTTGAAAGTGTCGCCTATGAAGGGTGTCCTAAGATTTGGGAAGAAGGGAAAGTTGAGTCCACGCTATGTTGGACCATATCAGATTGTAAAGAGGATTGGGAAGGTTTCTTATGAGTTAGAGTTGCCTTCCGAGTTAGATGGGGTGCATTCGGTATTCCATGTGTCCATGTTGAAGAAATGCTTGGGAGACCCTACCTTGGTGGTCCCTGTTGATAGCATTGGAGTGAAAGGTAGCCTATCTTACGAAGAGGTTCCAGTTCAAATTCTTGATCGCCAGATTCATAAATTGAGGAACAAAGAGATAGCTTCAGTCAAAGTCCTGTGGAGAAATCAATTCACTGAGGAAGCCACATGGGAAGCTGAGGAAGAGATGAAAGTCAAATATCCGCACCTATTCATGCCAAATGATGAGAGTGTTGAAGGAAAATTTCTTACCCTTCGCTAAATTGATATATCTATTCTTAACGTGACTTCCTATTCGTAAGTCCGAGTGGTATTGATTGAGGTCGAGAAAGAGTCGAGAGTCCGATTGATGGAGTTGAGTGTTGAGATGAGTTTTGAGTCTATTCATGCCATAACATCCACCTTTACTCGTCATTCGAGGACGAATGATCACAAGGGAGAGATGAGTGGTAAAATTTCCAAAATACCCCTAGAGGGAGGGTATGTGCATCATGCATCTTCCGATGCTCCTATGGAAAATACGAGGCAAAATTTGTGATCAACACACAAAATTGAGCGGGAAAATGGTCTCAGTTGATTTTTAGAGCGACCCGATCAAAAGATAATTTTTCAATCTGAAGCACAAAATAGTTTTAGTACGCAACAGGGGCACGTCGCGTACCCATCGCGAACCAACACTTATATTCTTTTGAAAATTTTCAACGAGATTGAGAAAACTCGTTCAAGAATATTTTTCTGAAAATACATTATTCGTGACCAGTCTGCGTCGCAGACTGTTTCTTTTCCGAGTTGAGAATTTCTAAATTATTATTAGGGGCATCCCGGTCAATTCCCCACCCTCCTAAACTCTCTATGTGATATAAGAAGGTTGTTTTGATGTAAAAAGGGGTCTAAAACTCCCATTCTAAGTCCTATTCCACAATCTAATAAGGCTAGGGCTTGAGGAGAGAAGAGAAGAGCTTGAGTTGAGAGATTTTAGAAGAGATCCTTGACGTGCTTGGTTGATAGCTGCATCCCAGGTATGTAAGGCTAAACTAAAAACATGAGATTATTCTCTCATGTGCCCATAGAGGTCATAGATGAGTTGATGGTTCAAGAGTCTACATGCATGATTTGCTTGATGATTTTTCTTGAAAAATTGCTTTAATATTTCATGTTTTCCTGTGTTGATGATCATCATACTATTTGTTTTCTTGAATTGAATATTTTCATTGAAGAACTTGCATAACCCTACATGAGTAAATTGAAAAGCATGCATAATGAACTTGAGAATTGAGTCTAGAGCCTTAAGTTGAGATTATTGAGTGTGACGAGAAAATGATGATGAGTTAATAGCATTTGATTGTCTTATGAGTCTCTATAAATGAACTTTACCGACGTGTCTATTCAATTGCTTCCTAATGATTGTTTTAAATCTTGAGTCATTGATGAGAGGGTTAAAGTCCCTATGAGATGATTGATGAAAGGGTTAAAGTCCCTATGAGATACCGGTTATTGACGGGGATGCGCCCCTATGAGATTGGTTGAGATGGAGGTTTTCTAAGCATTGAGTCATGGGAGGAGTATTGAGCACCGAAAGAGAGAGAATTAGTCCGACTCAAACTCATCAAACTACATCGCCAAACATAGGATAGGAATAGAGCCATCACACATATTGTGGTTCCCTCGAGAGTAACGGTCACTAAAGCAATAGAGGACCTATTGAGTTTGACTCTATAGTGGCTGAGCTGATATGGTTTTTGAGCATTCCCTACTTGGCAAGTTTGGAACGGTTGTGGCAACATCAGCGTGATTGTTGTACATTCACTGGCTTATAAGTGATTGTTGTACACTCACCGGCTTATAAGTGATTGTTGTCGGATAAGAGAAACTCCCATAAATTTCCTACCTTGAGTACTCTGAGTCTGAGATGAGTTTTGAGATGAGATGAGAGGAGTCGAGATCCTCTTAGATGAGTTTTGAGATGAGATGAGAGAAGGTGAGCTCCTCCGAGATGAGTTTAGAGATGAGTTTGAGACTATTGATAAGTCTGAGTTATTGATGTGTCACTTGTCTACTCTTTATTCTTTTATAGATGGACAATTAATGATTTGATGTTTATTTTGAGTTGATGTTGTTTCCATACTATTCTACCCGTTTCTGTTTCATTCAGCTATTTTACATACCAGTACATTCTAAGTACTGATGTGCACTCTAGACTGCATCATTTTATGATGCAAAGATAGGTACTAGAGATCGTCAACAGGCGCTCCGTTGAAAATCTGAGATTTGCAGTTGATTTGGTGAGCCTCCCCTACTCCGGAGTATCGACCATGATTAAT
Organism: Solanum rostratum; assembly: GCA_029948455.1. NCBI lineage: Eukaryota > Viridiplantae > Streptophyta > Magnoliopsida > Solanales > Solanaceae > Solanum > Solanum rostratum. Next base: position 13,522,255 of record CM057054.1, read on the forward strand.
TCATCTTTCTTTAGAGTTAGAGAATGGACTATTTCCTTATTTTGATTTTGGGTAGCCATGGGTCTTTCATTGGCACCACATGAGCAGTAATAGAGGCTTCATACATGATGGTTGATCGTTGATATTGGGACTTGTGAGCTAGTTCTTCCTACTATCCTTTATTTTTAATATATTTATTTTGAAACCTTAGATTAGATGTGCCCATTTACTTACTTATACTTTCCGCTGTTCAGTAGAGTTTATCGATTGAATGATGTAATGAGACTAAGTGGTTCGTTTGGGGACTAGCAATAGTCTCTGAGTGCCATCCACATCAAGGGTACCCTCCTGGGGCGTGACACTCTAGACATTAGTACTCCTTGATCTGCGTCTTGATTTGCTAGATTTATTGCAGTTCTCTATATCAGTGCCTTCTATACTTACAATATTTCACTCAGTCAGTGACTCTGCAAGAGCCATTCTATATGGAGGGATCGAGATGCGTTGAGTGTCGGGTAGGAGGTCTATGCTAAAATCTATCTCCCTTCCAGGAGAAATACCCGATAACTCATCCAAAAATACATCATAAAACTGATTAAAAATGGGGACCGACTCAAGAGAAGGACTTTAGAAGTAGCATCTTTGACTCTGAGTGGATGGTATATGCATCCATTTGAGATCATTTTTCGGGCTTTTAGGAAGGAAACGAACCAACCTCTACATGAAGAATTTCTACCCTCCCACTCAAGAATGGACTCGTTTAGGAATTGGAGCTTGACTCTATGAGTTCTACAATCGATGGAGGCATAGGAAGCATGTAGCCAATCCATCCCAAATATAACATCAAAATCGACCATGGAGAGTTCTACTAAGTCCCAAGAGACAACTTTATGCAAAAACAATAAATTAGGACAACCTCTATAGACTCTTCGTGCAACAATGGACTCTCCTATAGGGGTACGTATTTCATAAGGCTCATGAAGGATTTTGGGACATGCATGGAATCTATTTACAAGAAAAGGGGTTACAAATGACAAATTAGCTCCCGAGTCTAATAATGCATATGTATCAAACTTACAAACTTTCAACATACTGGTGACAATATCCGGGGCCTCTTCGACTTCTTAGCAGTCATGAAGAGTATAGAAACGGTTAGTCCTTGGGGAACCTTGAACTTGCCCACCTTTTCCTTGGGGCCTTGCACCTCCATTCCTGCAGTCCTTAGCATGCTGTTCGAGCTTCCCAGACGTGAAGCATACATTTGAACCGGTTAGGCGCTCTCTCTTGTGGAGCCTTCCATGCTTGGGGCAATTTGGGCTTTAGAGTTACCCCCTTATCTTTGGCGGTCCGGGGAGAAGGAGTGTTGGTAGACCCTTGTCCACCGTGCTTTTGGCTACTTTGGAACTTGTGACCTCCACTCTTATGGGGAGAGTATTCCCCACTATCAACTTGAGTGCTCTTGGACTCCCTAGATCTCTCCCTTAGCTTCTTCTCCTCAATTTTCTCGGTGTAGGTCATCAACCAGGAGATGTCCATCTCCTTCACAAGCATCGTCATCTTGCACTCCTTTTACACCAAGTCGGATAAACCAGAGATGAATTTTCTCATGCGGGCTTTCGGAGCCACTACCATGAAAGGGGCATACTTGGAGAGCTTGGGCTACATGAGGGCATACTCACTCATGCTCATGTGCCGTTGTTTGAGGTTGATAAACTCTTCCACTTTAGCATCTCTCAAATCTATTGAAAAGAACCGGTCCAAAAAGGCACACTTGAACTCTTCCCATCCAATTGGCCCCTCTCCTTGGCCCCTCTCATCTGCCCATTGCACATACCATATCTTAGATACTCCCTTTGGTTGGTAGGCCACCAACTCAGCTTTCTCTTTTGATGGAATACACATGTTGACGACAATCCGATAAGCCTCATCAATGAAGTCAACAGGGTCCTCTTCCGTCTTAGAACCATGGAACTTCAAAGGACTCATCCTCATAAAGGCTAACCTATGTAGCCGGAATAGGCACTTGGGGAGGTGCCTAATATCCCTATTGGCTTGATTAGCCATGGCTTAAGCTAGCAAAGTGAACACGGCTTTAAACTTAACATGAGACACCCCATCATCTTGTTGTAGCAGAGGGGCTTGTTGCTCGGGAGTGTTCCTTTGGTGCAGAGCTCTCTTTGGTAGCATGATCTAGAAAGGAAAAGAGATCATCATTAGTTATAGGAAAACCTTAGACAACTCTAAAGGCATGACATGAATAAGAAAGAAGAGAAGACTTCCCTAAACGTCTCATAGACTCCCATTCAAGATAGTGGCGAGCTTCACAACCTTGAACGAGACTCTACTCGATGTGGTATGTTTGGACATCCAATGAGCATTTTAGAACCCCATGCTATGATTCCATGTTTGTAATGACACGGCCTAGGGCCTAGTCGTCACACAACGAATGAGATACCTAGAGGCACCTCACTTAAACCATCTTTAATATCTCAAGCATTCATAGACATAAAACCTTAAACATTTGCGAAATAAAATGGGAGAGGTCTATGGGACATCATATAACAATGAAGCAACATTAAAAGCATACACATTGTCAAAAAATCATACCAACTAGACCATGAATGGACGGAACCAATATCAGTCAATTTCCATCGAATAGAAAAAACTCCAAACATTAACAACATATAATGTAAAAGCCTCTACAGGCTAACATATACATCATTCTCAAATACATAGCAAGAATGGAATGATGGTAGAAACCCGAACTAAGGGCTCACCACAAAAAATACTAGTCTTGAATGCTGAAAAACTAGCCATGAGCTGGTGGCGGAGCACCTATCCCTACATGGTTAAACCATGCAGGCAAAGTATGCATTAGTACTTTTGGAATGTAGTAAGTATGTGATGTGATACCCCATTCTAGCTCGAGGTCAAATGATATAGAACATTGTAACGACCCAACTTAGGGACCTAGTCGTCATACGGCGAATGAGACACCTGAAGGTACCTTACCAAATGATCTTACATATTATAAACATTCATAGGCATAAAACGCAAAGCTAAAATAGAAAATTAGGGGAAATGGGGCTAATGGCCACAACTTAAAAATCATAAAGGAATATAAGAACTAGATACCATCATAACATTTGTCCAACCATACCTCTAACATAAATTTGGCGAGGGATAAGATATATTCAACCTCACCCTCAAATACATACATAGCAAATGAAATATACAATTGGAAACTAGAATGTCTTATACATCAATCTAGAAAGGAAAACTAGGTTACTGTCCCTGAACTAGAGGACTCACCTACTCTCATCTTCAATGATCCAAAGCTAGCCACGTGGAGGATATCGAGGAGCGCCAATCCCTACATGATTAAATCATGTAGGCATAGAAGTATGCGTCAGTACTTTGAATGTTAGTATGTAGTTATGGAATGCATGGCATGGAAATAAATAATGAAATGGTTCATGCTAAGTCTCATGTTAAAATCATATATTTACAAGGGCATTAGTAGGTCATAATCAAGCTAATATCATTGAAACATATAAGGGTAACTTTAGAAAGAACTTACTAGGATGCATAAATGAATGTAGTCATAAATAAGAAAATCATAAACTTGAAACATACATGAGTTTTAGGAATTTAAATTATATACCATATGTAACACCCGGTAAATTACAACAATACCCCTAGGGGAGAGGTGTACGAAAAACGCATCTTCTGATGCTCGGATTGAAAATCCGAGAGTGGAATCGTGATCAGCACTAAAAATGGAGTGGGAAGAGGGTATCGGTCGATTTTTAGAGCGACCGAGTCGAAAGATAATTTTTCGTTCCAAAACGAAAAAACAGTGTGCCTGCGCGACAGGACCGCGTCGCGGAGCCACACTTATGTTTTCTGTAAATTTTTCGATGGAGTTTAATTTTCCGAAAATACACTATCTGCGATAGGTCCGCGTCGCGGACTGTGTTATTTCAGTTCGGGAGAAAATTCTTTTAAGCTACGGAGGCAATTTGGTCCATTCCTATAATTCCTAAATATCCCCCTACGACTAATAAATGTCGGTTTCTAAGAAAAGGGTTTCAAAAACGCAATTTCTGAAGCATATTCTCTCTAAAGGTCACCAAACTTAGGGCTTGAAGGGAGTTGAGGTTGAAGAGATCAAGAGGAGGTGTTGCATAATTTTGTTAGCAAAACATTCCAGGTATGTAAGGCTAACCTAAAGCATGGGAATGTCCTCCCATGTGCCCTCCTGAGTGATGAGTGTCATGTCTTGATGTGATGAAGTTAACATGAATAGCTTGATGCATGTAATAGTCTACTTTATCGTATGTATAAGTAACTTTCCTATAGAAACTGATGATCATCATTATTTTGCTTATATTATGGTTCTTTTAACGAGTGCATTTTAAACCCTATAATTATTGTGTTTGAAAAGAGCATGCATAATGAAATTAGGGAATATGTCTAGAGCCTTGAGGATGATGATGTTGATGAGCATGATGTTTTATGATGACTTAGCATTAAAATATAATTGCTAAATGATGTCCCTTGAGTTTTGATGTTGATGTCGATGTTATGAGGTAAAGTACTATGTCCCTCTGGGACCGATGTTGATGTTGAGGTATTATACCATGTCCTTATGTGACTGATGACGGTGTACTATGTCCCTCTGGGACCGATGTTGATGTTGAGGTATTATGTCATGTCCTTATGTGACTGATGATGATGTACTATGTCCCTATGGGACTGATGATGATGATGATGTTTTATGAGCATGTCGAGTTGTGGGAGGAGTATTGAGCACCGAAATGGGTAGAGAGTGAGTCCCACTCAAACCCACTAACTACGTGGCCCGCGTAGGAAGAAAGGATTGAACCGCAATGCGGATGGCTCCTATCTTGTCCCAAAAGAGGACTAATGTTTGATGTTTTCTTGTGGATCCACTGATGTGATGTCCTTTACCCCGGGCAGGGTATTGGATGGATGTGGCAACGACATCGCTTCGTTGTATCATCACTGGCTCATAAGTGATGGTTGTCGGTTAGAGAAACTCCCAGTTAGGTTCCTTTGATAGAACTCTGATGTTGATGTTGATGTGATGTTTCCTTGAGTCGATGTGATGTTTCCTTGAGTCGATGTGATGTTTCCTTGAGTCGAAGTGATGTTCCCTTGAGTCGATGTGATGTTCCTTTGAAGTGAGTTGACGTTGAGATTCCTTGAGATGAGCTTGCGATGATGTTGATGATTTGATGAGAGTTTGATGAGTCAATTGTCTAATCTAATCTCTTGCCTTAGATGGACTTTGATATCCTGATGGAGTTTGATGAGGAGTTGATGTTTTTTTTATTTCTGTGTACTTACCTAATTATCAGCTATTTTATATGCCAGTACATTTCACGTACTGACGCCATTTGGCGCTGCATCGTTTTATGATGCAGATACTGGAGTTCGAGGATTTTAGCAGACGCACCGTTGAAGTCCAAGGTTTCGAGTTCAGATTTTGGTGAGCCTCTTTGCTATCTGGAGGAGACCCTTCTATGTTGTTTTCCTTTATTTCATTGAGTCGGTAGCCATGGCATTTCATGGTACCCCTCTTAGACAGTTAAGTCAGGTTAGAGGCTTCGTAGATGTGATGTCGAAGTTGATGTGGATGTTTTCCTTATGAACTAAGGGGTATTTTACTTATTCATTTGACATTGAGATTGATGATTGGCCATTTGGCCCTTTCCTGAGTTTCTCTTATTATGATGTTTTTCCGCTATGTTGATGTTGAGTGATGTGATGAGGCTAAGTGGTTCGCTCAGGGGCTAGAAATAGTCTCGAGGTGCCGGCCATGCCCAGGGTACCCTCCCGGGGCGTGACAAACTTGGTATCAGAGCACAGAGTTCAAGAGTCCTAGGGAGTCTATAAAGCCGTATCTAGTAGAGTCTTGGTTATGCGTGTGTTGTGCACCACACTTCATAAACAGGATGCTACAGGGCATTTAGGAAATGGTTACCCTTCTCTGATATTCTGAGTTCGTGCGTTAGAGCTTGGCTCTATGAAGCCCTTTCTAATTCATACGTTACGCGTTTGCAGATAATGCCTCCTAAACGTACTGCTGCCCAAAGAGATGACTGATACTGAGAATCCTTTACCAGAGGCCCCAAATCAGCATGGGACAAGGAGACGGGGACGACCTGCTAGAGCTGCTGAGGCTCCGCCAGCACCTCCTGTTCAGTCAGCCTCCACTTCGGAAGCAGACTTCAGGGGAGCTATTGCTATGCTTACCCAGTTAGTGGCCTCTCAGAGTAGCAGTCGCGGTCCCCAGGCCTCTAGCTCCAGTTCCCAAGAGCCTACAGCTGCAACTAGGCTCAGAGATTTCCTGAGGATGAACCCACTAGTCTATACGGGGTCAAAGGTTGAGGAGGACCCACGAAACTTCATTGATGAGATGCGTAAAATCTTGAGAGCTATGCATGTGAATGAGGTAGAGGGAGTCGAGCTGGTCTCTTATCAGCTTAAGGATGTTTCCAATGTCTGGTATAACCAGTGGGAGGATGGTAGAGGTGAGGATGCTGAACCGGCTGAGTGGGAGGAGTTCGAGAGTGCCTTTCTCGATCACTTCTTTCCCCAAGAGTTGAGGGAGACAAAAGTCGAGGAGTTCGTGAATCTGAAACAAGAGGAGTTGATGGTCAAAGAGTACAGCTTGAAGTTCATCCAGCTGTCCAGATACGCTCCAGAGATGGTCCTTGATATGAGGGCAAGAATAAGGAAGTATGTGTCTGGGTTGGTCAGGCATGTGAAGAGGGAGTGCAAGGCAGCGTTGCTGATTCCAGACATGGATATTGCTAGACTTATGGTCTATGCTCAGCAGACTGAGGAGGACAAAAAGAGGGACAGAGAAGAGCAGCAGAAGAAGAAAGCCAAATTGGCAGGGCATGAGCCAAATAAGCAGAAACAGAACAAAAGTGATAGGACCTTCTTTCAAAAGAAGTCTTCTAGCCATGCACCTTCGATGGCGAGTGCACCTGTTCAGCAAAACAGGTATGATCAGAGATCATGGTCATCAGAATTTCAGAGCACAGGGACCCCAGTCCTAAGCCAGTGTTGCTCAAGGTCCGAGGGAACGCCACCTTGTGGCAGGTGTGGTAAACTGCATCTTGGCGCGTGCCGTGAGGGCACCAATAATTTCTTTACCTGTGGACGACCTGGCCATTTCCAGAGTGAGTGTCCTATGAAGAATCAGAGGTAGAGTGATAGGGGTAATAGAGCTCAGTCTTCTACAGCGCCCCCGAGGGTAGTCGGCAGAAGACAACTACTGCTAATGCAGGAGGCGAGACGAATCGCCTGTATGCGATGGGAAATCGACAAGATCAAGAGGTTGCTCCAGATGTTGTTACGGGTATGCTCCGAATCTTTTCTTATGATTGTTATGCATTACTTAACCCGGGTGCCACCTTATCTTTTGTGACGCCCTATGTGGCCAATAAGTTTGAGATTCTTCCTGAGTGTTTGCTTGAGCCTTACACTGTTTCTACTCCTACTGGTGAGTTAATTCTAGGTAAGAGGATCTATAGAGACTGTATAGTGTCCATCTATCATAGGGATACTTTGGCCAATTTGGTAGAGTTGGAGATGGTTGACTTTGATGTGATCCTTGGTATAGATTGGCTCCATGCTTGTCATGCCTCCATAGATTGTAGGACCTGAGTTGTTAAGTTTCGATTTCCTAATGAATCGGTCCTAGAGTGGAAGGGAGGTTATGTTGCACCCAAGGGTAAATTTATTTCTTACCTGAGGGCGAGGAGGTTAATCTCTAAAGGGTGTATCTATCACCTTGTACGAGTTAAATTTGATGATGTTGAATCCCCTACTCTTGAGTCGGTCCCGATTGTCAATGAGTTCCCTGAGGTGTTCCCTGAGGATTTACCTGGAGTCCCTCCTGATAGGGAGATCAACTTCGGTATTGATGTACTTCCTGAGATGCAACCTATATCGAATCCACCATATAGGATGGCCCCTGCTGAGTTGAAAGAGTTGAAGGAGCAGTTGAAGGATCTATTGGAAAAGGGTTTCATTAGACCCAGTGCTTCTCCTTGGGGTGCTCCTGCTCTGTTTGTACGGAAGAAAGATGGGTCTCTGAGAATGTGCATAGATTATAGGCAACCGAAAAAGGTCACAGTCAAGAATAAGTATCCCCTCCCCAGGATAGATGACTTGTTTGACCAACTTCAGGGCGCCTCATGCTTTTCGAAGATAGACCTCAGATCGGGTTACCACCAGTTGAAGGTGAGAGAATGTGATATTCCAAAGACAGCTTTCAGGACAAGGTATGGCCACTTTGAGTTTTTGGTCATGTCCTTTGGGTTGACGAATGCACCTGCAGCTTTCATGGATTTGATGAATAGGGTGTTCAGGCCCTACCTTGATATGTTTGTGATCGTTTTCATTGATGATATCTTGGTGTATTCGGGGAATGAGGAACAGCATGCTAAGCATCTTAGAGTTGTCCTTCAAACTCTTAAGTACCACGAGTTGTATGCAAAGTTCTCCAAATGTGAATTTTGGCTCAAATCAGTGGCCTTTCTAGGTCATGTAGTTTCAGGTGATGGGATTCGAGTAGATGGTCAGAAGATTAAAGCGGTTGCTAGTTGGCCAAGACCAACCTCTCCAACTGACATAAGGAGTTTCTTGGGGTTGGCAGGCTACTACCGTAGATTTGTTGAGGGATTTTCTTCCCCATTGACCAAATTGACCCAGAAAAAGGTCAAGTTTGAGTGGTCTGAAGAATGTGAGAAGAGCTTCCAAGAGTTAAAGACTAGGTTAACTACTGCACCTGTCTTGACCTTGCCTGACGGGACAGAAGGTTTTGTAATATACGGTGATGCGTCAAGAGTTGGATTGGGATGTGTGTTAATGCAAAGAGGTAAAGTGGCGGCTTATGCTTCCAGACAGCTTAAAGTTCATGAGAAGAACTATCCGACCCATGATCTTGAGTTGGCAGCAGTGGTGTTCGCACTTAAAATTTGGCGTCACTACTTGTATGAAGTGCATGTAGACGTGTTCACGGACCACAAGAGCTTACAATATGTCTTCAGTCAGAGAGAGCTCAACCTACGACAGAGGAGGTGGTTGGAATTGCTCAAGGACTACGACATGAGCATCATGTACCACCCAGGTAAAGCTAATGTTGTTGCTGATGCTCTTTAGAAGGTTGTCTATGGGTAGCACAACCCACGTTGAAGGAGAATGGAAGGAGTTAGTAAAGGAAGTGCATAGGTTGGCTCGATTGGGAGTCCAGCTTGAGGAGAACGACGAGGGAGGAATTAATGTTCAGAATGGGTCTGCATCGTCCCTGGTGACTGAGGTAAAAGAGAAGCAGGATCGAGATCCTATTATACTTCAATTGAAGAAGGATGTTTAAAAGCAAAAAGTGATGGTCTTCTCCAAAGGGGGAGATAGGGTATTAAAGTACCAGAGTAGGCTATGTGTCCCTAATGTTGATGGTGTCCGAGAGAGGATTCTAGCTGAGGCCCATAACACTAAATACTCCATTCATCTGGGCTCCACCAAGATGTATCACGACTTGAGAGAGGTCTATTGGTGGAGTGGAGTGAAGCAAGATATTGCGGAGTTTGTTTCGAGATGCCCAAATTGTCAACAAGTGAAGGTTGAGCATCAAAGGCCAATTGGCTTGGCCCATAACTTTGAGATTCCAGAATGGAAGTGGGACATGATCAACATGGATTCTATCACTGGCCTACCGAGATCGAGGAGACATCGTGATTCCATATGGGTGATTGTGGATAGAATGACGAAGTCAGCGCACTTCCTGGCGGTCAAGACGACCAACACGGCAGAGGAGTATGCCAAGATGTATATCCAAGAGATTGTGAGGTTGCATGGAGTTCCCTTGTCCATTATCTCGGACCGAGGGGCCCAATTCACTTCTCAGTTCTGGAAGTCCTTCCAGAAAGGATTGGGTACCAAAGTGAGTTTGAGCACAGCCTTTCATCCACAGACGGATGGTCAGGCAGAGCGCACAATTCAGACGGTGGAGGACATGTTGAGAGCCTGCGTCCTTGATTTCAGAGGAAATCGGGATGATCATTTACCATTGATTGAATTCGCATATAACAATAGTTACCATGCAAGCATCCAAATGGCCCCTTATGAGGCATTGTAGGAGGAGATGTAGATCACCTATTGGGTGGTTTGAAGTTGGAGAGGCTGAGTTGGTTGGTCCTGACCTTGTCCACCAGTCCATGGATAAGGTGAAGATTATTCGGGAAAGATTAAAGACTGCCCAAAGCCGTCAGAAATCTTACACAGATGTGAGGAGAAGAGACCTAGAGTTTGAGGTGAGCGATTGGGTTTACTTGAAGGTATCACCCATGAAGGGTGTCATGAGATTTGGGAAAAAGGAAAAATTAAGCCCTCGCTATATTGGCCCCTATCAGATCGTATGAAGAATTGGGAAGGTTGTGTATGAGCTAGATTACCTTCCGAGCTAGATGGAATCCATCCAGTGTTCCATATTTCGATGTTGAAGAAATATTTGGGAAATCCTGCCTTGGTAGTTCCCGTGGAAAGCACGGGAGTCAGAGACAGTTTTTCTTATGAGGAAATCCCAATCCAGATCCTTGATTGGCAGGTTCGCAAATTGAGAAACAAAGAGATAGCCTCTGTCAAAGTCCTGTGGAGGAATCAATTTGTTGAGGAAGCCACATGGGAAGCTGAGGAAGAGATGAAAGCTAAATACCCGCACCTGTTCGTGCTTGAGGGTGATGAAAGTGTGGAAGGTAACATTCCTACCTTTATGTAACTTGATGTTCCTACCATGAGGTGATGTTTGTTTATGACATTGATGTCTGTGTACATTTACATGATAATGAGGTCGATGAGAAGTTGAGGTGATGATGTTAACGAGTGAGTATCGAGGTGAGTCTTGTGTCTATTCGTGCCATGTACCGTTCCTACTCATCATTCGAGGATGAATGATCCCAAGGGGGAGATAATGTAACACCCGATAAATTACAATAATACCCCTAGGGGAGAGGTGTGCGAAAAATGCATCTTCTAATGCTCGGATTGAAAATCCGAGAGTGGAATCGTGATCAGCACTGAAAATTGAGTGGGAAGAGGGTCTCGGTCGATTTTTAGAGCGACCGAGTCGAAAGATAATTTTTCGTTCCAAAACGAAAAAATAGTGTGCCTGTACGGCAGGACCGCGTCGCGGACCAATCACGGAGCCACACTTATGTTTTCTGTAAATTTTTCGACGGAGTTTAATTTTCCGAAAATACACTGTCCGTGACAGGTCCGCATCGCGGACTGTGTTATTTCAGTTCGGGGGAAAATTCTTTTAAGCTACGGAGGGCAATTGGTCCATTCCTATAATTACTAAATATCCCCCTACAACTAATAAATGTCGGTTTCTAAGAAAAGGGTTTCAAAAACCTAATTTCTAAAGCGTATTCTCTCTAAAGGTCACCAAAGTTAGGGCTTGAAGGGAGTTGAGGTTGAAGAGATCAAGAGGAGGTGTTGCATAATTTTGTTAGCAAAACATTCCAGGTATGTAAGGCTAACCTAAAGCATGGGAATGTCCTCCCATGTGCCCTCCTGAGTGATGAGTGTCATGTCTTGATGTGATGAAGTTAACATAAATAGCTTGATGCATATAATAGTCTACTTTATCGTATGTATAAGTAACTTTCCTACAGAAACTGATGATCATCATTATTTTGCTTATATTATGGTTCTTTTAACGAGTGCATTTTAAACCCTATAATTATTGTGTTTGAAAAGAGCATGCATAATAAAATTAGGGAATATGTCTAGAGCCTTGAGGATGATGATGTTGATGAGCATGATGTTTTATGATGACTTAGCATTAAAATATAATTGCTAAATGATGTCCCTTGAGTTTTGATGTTGATGTCGATGTTATAAGGTGAAGTACTATGTCCCTCTGGGACCGATGTTGATGTTGAGGTATTATACCATGTCCTTATGTGACTGATGACGATGTACTATGTCCCTCTGGGACCGATGTTGATGTTGAGGTATTATGTCATGTCCTTATGTGACTGATGACGATGTACTATGTCCCTATGGGACTGATAATGATGATGATGATGTTTTATGAGCATGTCGAGTTCTGGGAGGAGTATTGAACACCGAAATGGGTAGAGAGTGAGTCCTACTCAAACCCATTAACTACGTGGCCCGCGTAGGAAGAGAGGATTGAACCGCAATGTGGATGGCTCCTATCTTGTCCCAAAAGAGGACTGATGTTTGATGTTTTCTTGTGGATCCACTGATGTGATGTCCATTACCCCGGGCAGGGTATTGGATGGATGTGGCAACGACATCGCTTCGTTGTATCATCACTGGCTTATAAGTGATGGTTGTCGGTTAGAGAAACTCCCAGTTAGGTTCCTTTGATAGAACTCTGATGTTGATGTTGATGTGTTATTTCCTTGAGTCGATGTGATATTTCCTTGAGTCAATGTGATGTTTCCTTGAGTCGAAGTGATGTTCCCTTGAGTCGATGTGATGTTCCTTTGATGTGAGTTGACGTTGAGATTCCTTGAGATGAGCTTGCGATGATGTTGATGATTTGATGAGAGTTTGATGAGTCAATTGTCTAATCTAATCTCTTGCCTTAGATGGACTTTGATATCCAAATGGAGTTTGATGAGGAGTTGATGTTTTCTTTATTTCTGTGTACTTACCTAGTTATCAACTATTTTACATGCCAGTACATTCCACGTACTGGCGCCATTTGGCGCTGCATCATTTTATGATACAGATACAGGAGTTCGAGGATTTCAGCAGACGCACCGTTGAAGTCCAAGGTTTCGAGTTCAGATTTTGGTGAGCCTCCTTGCTATCCGGAGGAGACCCTTCTATGTTGTTTTCCTTTATTTCATTGAGTCGGTAGCCATGGCATGTCATGGTACCCCTCTTAGACAATTGAGTCAGGTTGGAGGCTTCGTAGACATGATGTCGAAGTTGATGTGGATGTTGACGTTGAGATTGATGATTGGCCATTTGGCCCTTTCCTGAGTTTCTCTTATTATGATATTTTTTTCGCTATGTTGATGTTGAGTGATGTGATGAGGCTAAGTGGTTCGCTCAGGGGCTAGAAATAGTCTCGGGGTGCCGGCCACGCCCAGGGTACCCTCCCGGGGCCTGACACCATAGGAGGAATATCTTTGAAGTATGAGGAGAACATACATATGGGTGATCATTTAACACATTACTTTAGCCATAGAACATGAGATAATGCATATGAGAAATAAGGAACCTACCCTTACTTGAATGCATACTGAGGCACATAAACTTAAATTAGTGAGAAAATACATGTTATTATAAATAACTAAAATATTAATATTCTTGGGTGAACAGTACATCTCTTTACATAAAAGACTATTTTATTATGGAAGAAACATTAGTAATCATAATGGATACCACCTTACCCACTTGTAGACATAGCCATATACCTTTAGGAGAAATACCATTAAACTTTTGAAATAATGAGTGATAGGAACTTTAAAACACCTTAGGACATAATATGAAGGAACCATCATAAATAATTATAAAATGATACCTTGGGAATATGAGAAGAACATGAACATGTGTTTGAGCAATCTTTAACCTACATAAACCATGTGAGCTAAGCCATGGAGTCCTGTTGTTTTCCCTACACCAGGAGAAAGGGGGAAGTCACTTTCCAAGGCAACTTCCTAAGATGCCTAAGTGGATCTACTAAAGCTAGTTATTAAGCAACCTCCAATAACAGTTGGTCTAGAAGTCGACCTCTACTAGCGGTGACTCCTATTTCCTATGGTGGCACGTAGTTATTGGACAATGGGATCTACTAAAGGTCTCATGTCCTAGCTAATGGGGAGTATCCGCATATATCCCAAGGTCCACTCAGTGCTAAGTGTGACTGTCACAGAATGACCATAGACATGAACCATAGAATTATCTAATGTGGGAGGTATTCTACTAACCTATCCCATAAGTCATGTGAAATGATGGAGAGGTATTCTACCAACCCATCCTAGAAGACTTTTGAACATAGATCATCATCATCAGAAAGATAGCTCCTAAATCTAGTCGATGCCTCTACTATTGGCCTATCATCATCCCATAAGATTTACTGGGTAGAGGACTTATGCCTCAATTATTCATGATATCTGTGACATATGAAGAAAAGATCTCATGATCTTACATAAAGGTTCATAATATTCTCATGAAGCCATAGCATAAATGTTCACACTTAACATTTAGGACCCTTAAGTTCTTATATAGCATGGACTGAGACTTCCTTCTTTCATAAAACATACACTTCACATAACTTAGGTTCAAAACATGATATTTGCATGCTTAAAGACTCATAATCATGAAATTCATATGATTTAGACTTGATTCATATATAATAATGATAAAGAAACTATGAAGTTAAATAAAATCAAGCAACCCTCCATCAACTTCATATCCCAAAATTCCATAAATACGGAAAAATCACAATTTGTCATGGAATCATAAAAATTACTAGCTACTCATGTATAAGAGTAGTTGGATTCACCAATTTGAAAGATATTTTAAGGAACCCATCGAATATCTGTAAAACCCTAACTTTCATAATATAGGGATTCAAGACATAACATTCTTCTCATCGAATTAAATATTATTTCATAATAATATGGGCTAACAAACATCAACAAATTCATAATATAAGCACTTGGAATCATTCAAATCAATCCAACATGGTCCTTGTAAAACCCCAACTAGAAAGTCATGAATTTCAACTCAATATGCATCATAGGTCCTAACATAATACTCATATGCTTCATATAACTAAGAATGCATCACAAATTAAATGATTAAACCCACTTCCCAGAACTTCATAATACCCATAAACCTTAAACTCAAAATAGAATAGGAACTTGAGCTTTGTGAAGGAGAGGGGCTTCACAAATCAAACCCACATATCTTAGCCAAAGATTTATGAAAAAAATCATAAATTTTTGCTGAAGAAACCCGAAACCCTAGCCTTGTCTTTAATGGAGGACCTTGGGGAACTTGGAGGAATTTAGGGCTTCGGTAGAAGGGGATGATTTTTAAGAATAAAGGTTTTTGGGGGAGTTTTAGACTCATATAGGGCGTGTAGGAAGCCAAAACGACGTCGCATTGA
Source organism: Solanum rostratum (assembly GCA_029948455.1). Taxonomy (NCBI): domain Eukaryota; kingdom Viridiplantae; phylum Streptophyta; class Magnoliopsida; order Solanales; family Solanaceae; genus Solanum; species Solanum rostratum. Next base: position 13,537,436 of record CM057054.1, read on the forward strand.
GCTTAGGGTGTGAGGAAAGGTTAAAAACACCCTTTTTAAAACTGGCCGGACAGTTTCCGTGCAAACCCGTTTACGGGCTGTAAGTCAATCCACGACCCATAGAGTGGGTCGTATAAACTGGCAACCTGACAATGCTTTAGTAAAATGGGCATAACTTCTTGGTCTGAACTCCGAATGAGGTTAAACCAGTTGCGTTGGAAAGATAATTCAAAGACCTTTCATTTGGCAGGTCGTAAAAAATCTGATTTGATGTGTGCTAAGCGATATGATGATTTGAACTTGACACATATATGTACTCATGCTAGAACTTAGGCGATTGGAATCAATTGCACTCGACTTGATAGGATAGGGGCTTGTAATTGTATCAGGGGTCATGGAGGGGCTAGGTAACGCTGTTAAGATTGTAAGGTAATAGGAAATACCCTTAATGAATCTGGAAATGCAAACTACAAAAGCCAATGTACAAGCCGTACAAAGAAGCACGACCCGTACTGTTGTCCGTAAGCAAAGATCCAGAAACCATTATTTTTGGCCCCAAGTCCCCGAACCTTCTTACGAGCCATATAAGGACTTATGGGTCATGGTTGGACTTGTAGAGTCCTTCCACACTTAGCCAAATTTTCTTATTCTCTTGGCCTCATTCTACGAGACTACTTACAGGCCGTATCCTTTTTCACGGGTTGTCTGATAAGTGGTAAATTAAATCCATGAAAATTTCAAATTTCACCAAATATGACCTTCAATGCACGAGCACCACTTACGACTCATGGAACTTTTTACAGCTCGTAGAACTCCTCGTAACAACTGGCACTTCAGAAAATTTTTAGGACTCTTTTCTGGCACTTTTCATACTTCTCATAGGTGGGGCCTTACAAACATATTGGTGATTCCTAAATTATTTCACTTAAGAAGTCGTCACCTAATTATTTTGAAGGTAAATTAGGATACCTATTTTTGCTAAAATGATGCTAAATTAACTTCAAATTATTGGTCTACTTAACCGTATAGAATTCTAGATAAGGGTCCTAATCATCCTAAAGGGAAGGTGCTAAGCATCCTCTAAGATCTGCTAAAAATAGTTAACCAGCCAAACTTAGGTTAATATAAAAATATTATAAATAGATATAGATATTTGAAAAGTGTATAAAAATATTTATATCTATTATAACTAGATTTAAATTAGCTTTGAAGAAATGTTGATGTATAAATTTAAAACATACTAACTTTTAGGTATAAACACCCAAAAAGTGAAACAATATTTACTACAACTTTAAGAGTAAATTAAATTGGTTAAGACTTGATTTTCTAACAAATCAAAAAGTTTGAGGAACTTGTTGAGTCTTTGCTTTAAAAATAAATGATTGAGTTGAATGGATTTGTTCAGGAAAAATCTTTTTATTAAAAAGAAGAAAGTTTAACAAAAGTTCTTTAGTACTAAGGGATCAAATTTTCAGCAATATATGCCATATATTTTGCCCTAAAAAAGAAAGAAAGGGGTATTTTTATTTCTTTTGAAAAACTATGCTTTTTATCCTTAGATATGTTGGTTTAAAACTTCCAAAAAACGGAGAGCCAAGTTTTTAACTTTAAACATATAAATAAATATTTCATGATAAAATCTGTATTATGCTAAGCAAAGTATATTTTGTATTTAAACACCGCTTTAACACTCATATTGTTTCATTTTAAAATTCTCAAAAAAATTACATTTTTAAGGGTCCACTCTGTATGTTGATAGAAGAGTTACACTTAAGCCTTAGGTTATCAAAATATTCTTTTTAAAAGTAGACATATTTGAAAAAAAAATTATTCCCAATTTCCACTTTTTTTTTTTTTTAAAAAAAGGGTTATGCTTTTGTAAAGTAAAATATTGAGTAAAAAGTAAACTTGGTTAGAAAGTGTTTTCTAAATCAATAACTACATTAAAATCGATATCTAAAGGGATGGGGACTACGTCGTACTATTGTTCCTAGTTGGTTTATACAAATAAAACAAAGCATAAATGTTCGTGCAAGATATTAATATGCAAATGTTGGTCAACAATATGTGTATATATATATCTTGTGTGTGTGTAAAATATGAGACTTTACAGTGAGGAGAAAGCGTTAGATACTATTGACGCTGAGAGCATTGCTAGGCGAGAGTAAATAAGGTGAGGCCAAGCAAAAACCTAATTTGGACATATGGGTAGAGTCAAACCATAACTCTGAATGTGCTCCAAAGTGTACATGCAGAATAAAGACGAAAATAAGGATTAGAGAGTAGTGATGTAAAATTATAATCCAGTAGCATAAGACTTATGGATGAAATAGAAGTAACCAAAATGTCAATGAAAGCAAAACTTATGGTACAAGGATTAGTGGAGACATCTCCCACACTGTTCAGAAATCTAAATACATGAGACGGCAAAAACACTTGCACAATATCTGCATATAAAAATTATTTTATAATGCACAGTCACTTATAACTTAGAATAACACTTCATATAATCATAAGGCTTCTCTAGTCGTGATTCTTTTAAAACATAAGATTCGCTGCTAAAATGGGACTGTATCAAAATATTTTTTGACATGTGACTCTAAATAAAATCAACGACATAGCATGGCAATTTAAATCAACGACCAACTAATGACATTCTAGACACTTGCCATATTGCCGACACCCAAGTACAATTACAACATACACAATATGTAACTTCATCCAAATTTCATGGAATTGAAGGAAAAAAGAAGAAGAACCACTGAACTAAAACCCAGACAGAGGACAATCTTCAAGCTAATAGGAGTTTCTTATAAAGATGCTATTACATAATAATAAAACAGATATTATAAAAAAAAATTAAAATACAAAGTACAAAAAAATAATTTTAATATAAGTAGAAAAGATGAAGTTAATATCTTTTTTGCATCTAGCTAACATGTGAAACAAAAACATTAAAAAGAAATTAAGAAAACATTAGCAGAAAAGCAGAATCAAAACATATAAACAAAGTTGAAAAAAGAAAAAAGGAATGAATAACAATGACCCTTTGGGGTGGTGTCACAACCCAAGCCTAGGGTCTAGACGTGACAGCGAATGAGGAACCCGAAGGGACCCCAAACAAGCCTCTTAAGCATGCATAGCACATCCTTAGTTAAGTAAGCATAAATAAACAACAAAAAGTAACAAGTAATTCTAGGTGAAATTGGGACATTGGACTCAAGCTATGGGAATGTCATAGAGAAGAGGATTAGCATGGATCACATAACAAGTAAAGTCTAATGGGTGGATAAATATAACTTAGGCTAGGGTAGATAAGGACTTAGGACTTTCATCTCATCAACAACATACAACAAGCATAAGAAGGGGATAAGGACTAAGGGAAGTTTTCAATAATACATAGACATAATTAGAGTCGAGCTCATACATACAAATTCATATCCATATCAAACAACACCTCTAACAAGGAGTGGAACGGGGGCCAAGTGTAAGGACCCGGACTATGGTGCTTGGAGATTTGGTTCCAGAAAGTTTTGGACCAAGTTGATGCTTTAGGGAAGCCTTTACGGTCCGTGTGAGGGTATACAAACAATGTGGAGGCTCCTTGATGTGTCCCTTGGCCTTGTGTGGGGTGTATTGGCTTTAATATGGAGTTTGAGACCAAGGCATACCATACATGGGCCCCACATGGTCTGTGTGAGGCTTCATAGTCTATGTGGTGGACCATATGGGTAGCCTTGGCTTTGAAAATCCATATTTTGGCCAAGGCATTTCACACATGGACCCTCTCAAGGACTGTATAGTCCTTCACTGTCCGTGAGGCCCTCTGTATGGGCGTCGGAGTGAAAATTTTCTAAGTATTAGATCACCATCTCGAAACTTTGTTGTTTAAGAATTTTTCTAAGTGAAGCTTCACAGAGGATTATACGGTCTGTATACCTTGGTATGGGTCGTAAAGCCATCCGTATGGATGATCGCGTGTAATTTTTCTAAGTATAGAATTACCGTCTCGTACCTTCGTCAGTGAGAATTTTCTAAGTGTTGGATCACGGGAGAAGTACACGGACCGTATACCCTATCATGAGCCGTATATCCTTCTATACAGACCCTGGCAACATTTTTCTACTCGTTTCATTAATGACGTTTTCGTGATTATGGTTTCTCTTAAGGGTCTTTTGGGACTTTCTATGCTACCTAAAGACATTCAAATGGCCTATACTCTATTCTCTCATTCAAATTAAATCCTACACTTAAAATCATCTCAACTCACTCTATTAAAAACTCTCTCAAGGACTCTAGTGGAGAATTAGCTTGGGATTGAAGAAAGGACTTCAATCTTCATCAAATTCTTCTTACTTCTTCTTGGTGAACTAAGGTATGTGAATTTTTATTCATGGTCCCTTTCAACCATGAAGACCCAACTCTTTTGACTTGATTCTTCATGAAATTTTGTTTACTTTAAATATGGGTTTTAAGATTTATTGCTTATTAAATTCAATTGATGTATGAGCTATGTTTTATTGATGAATTTAAGGCGATTTAAGTCCTAATATGATGAATTGCGTTAAAGTTATGAAGATATAAATGTGAATGTCCCCTTTTAAGCTCGATTTAAGCACGAGTAATCTATATTATGATTTAAATGTGGATTCAATTATGTTTTCACGTGGATTTCATAATGTATTGTCGATTTAAGTTTGGATATCTATTGCCCATTCTATTACTCATCTCATTCATGGCATATGCATACATGACTATGGTTTTTATGAAGCTTATGATGTGGGCTAAGTCCCAATTATGATGATGATTATTTTTTAAAGTAAAGTATGGGTGCGGCAAGAATGTGATCACATAAATGTCTATTATTATGGCTCTTTGAGCAAATGATGGGTGTTTACAACAAAATGTTTATGTTTATGGAGAACCAATTGAGGTTGGAGGAAGGGTGGGCTATCCCCAAGGGTACATACTCCTTTCTTATGAAGGTGCTCAAAGGAGCATAGAATTGGGATTGGAGGCAGGGTGGGCTATCCCCAAGGGTGCATACTTGTTTCTCATATCTATGTACTTAATGGAGCTATTCCTATGTCACGCCCCGGGAGGGTACCCTTGGCGTGGCCGGCACTCGAAGACTATTGCTAGTCCCCAAGCGAACCACCTAGTCTCATCACATCATTCAATCATACTTCTACTGATCAGCGGAAAGTATATGCAAGCAGTGGACGCAGTTCATCTAAAGTTCTCAATATAATATAAGCAAAATAACGAAGGCTAGTAGAAAGAACTAGCTCACAATATCAACATCAACGCTCGACACCGATCTATGAAGCCTCTATCACTAAATCATGTGGTGCCAATGACAGACCCATGGCTACCCAAAAAAAAAAATAAGATAATAGTCCAATCCTAACTCTAAAGCATGATGAAATAAAATAATGGTTCCTCCGGAGTAGGGGAGGCTCACCAAATCAACTTCGGATCTCTAATCTTCAACGGAGCGCCTGTTGAGGATCTCTAGTACCTGCCTCTACATCATAAAATGATGCAGTCTAGAGTGGACGTCAGTACTTGGAATGTACTGGTATGTAAAATAGCTGAATGACACAGAAACCGGTAGAAAATATGGAAAATAATATCAAGTCAAAATAGACATCATAATCACATTAACCGCCAGCTTGCCTGTCTGCGAAAAAGTACAGAGTGGGCAAGTGATACATCATTATCTCAGACTCATCAAAGTCTCAACTCATCACATGGATCATCTCAGAGGAGTTCACCCCCCCCTCTCATCACATCTCATCTAGACTCAGAATAAGGTACGAATTTTTTCCCGGGAGTTTCTCTTAACCGACAACACTCACTTATGAGCCAGTGAATGTACAACAATCACCCTGATGTTGCCACAGTGGTCCCAAACTTGCCAGGTAAGGAACACTGGATCCCATATCAATATACCCGACATGGAATCAAACTGAACAGATCCTCTATTGCTTTCAGGGACTGTTAAACCTCGAGGGAAACCATATGTATGTATGTGATGGTTTAAGCCTCTCCTACATTTGGCGACGTAGTTAATGAGTTCGAGTGGGACTCACTCCTGCTCATTTCGGTGCTCAATACTCCTCCCGACTCAATGCTCATAAAATCAACCTCAACCAGTCTCATAGGGATTCACTCCCCGTCAACGACTGCCAGTCTCATAGGGACCCACTCCCCCGTCCACGACTGATATTTCACCGGGACCTTGGCCCCTTTTCATCAATTATCTCATAGGGACTTCCACCCTATCATCAAACATCTCGTAGGGATTTTAACCCTATCATCAATATCTCATAGGGACTTTAACCCTATCATCAACACCTTCTCAATGACCCAAGAGTATATAACAGTCATTAGGAAACAAGTGAATAAACACACCGGTAGAGTTCATTTATAGAGACTCATACAACAATCAAGGTTTCATCAACTCATCATCACAGTCAACAATCCCAATGCAAGGCTCTAGGTTCAAGTCTTAAATTCAGTATGCATGCTCTTCAAAATAGTCATGTAGGGTTATGCAAATTCCATGAAAGTGTTCAATTTAAGAGAACAAATAGTATGATGATCATCAACATAGAAAACATGTAATTTCAAATATAATTTTCAAGAAAATCCGTTAAAGAAATCATGCATGTAGACCCTTCAATCATCACTTCGTCTATGACCTCTATGGGGCACATGAAAGAACAATCTCATGTTTTAGTTTAGCCTTACATACCTGTGATGCACTGTTCAACCGGGTGATGTCGAGGATTCTCTTCTCGTGTTCCTCACCCCAAGCCTTTCTCTCCTCTCCTCAAGCCCTAGCCTTGTTAGATTTTAGAATAGGACTTAGAATAGGTTTTGTTAGGCTCTTTTTGTGTAGTAACGACCTTACTAGCCGTGTATTAGTGTTTAGGAGAGGTTAGGGATTGACCGGAATGCCCCTCGAAATCAATTAGAAATTTTCAGTTGGGAATTTACACGGTCCGCGACGCGGACCTATCGCGCACTGTGTATTTTTGGAAAAAGTATTCTTAAACGAGTTTTCTCCATCCCGTCGAAAATCTGGAAAAATATATAAGTGTCCCTCCGCGGCAGGTGCGCGTCGCGCCTCTGTCGCGGACAGTCACTGTTTTGTGACTTGGATCGAAAATTTATCTTTCGATCGGGTCGTCCTAAAATTCGACCCGGACCATTTTCTCACTCCATTTTTCATGCTGATCACGAATCCGGTCTCGGATTTGCCATACGAACCCCGGAAGATGCATTACGCGCGTACCCTCACTCTAGGGGCCTTTTGGTAAATTTACCGGGCGTCACATCATCTCCCCCTTGGGATCATTCGTCCTCGAATGAGGAGTGGAGGTGGGCATTAAGGCACGAATAGACTTACGACTCATTCCCACACTCAATTCAATAATAGTAAGTCAGATACAAGAATAGGATACTTAGCTTAGTGAAGAGCAAGGATTTACCTTCAGTGCTTTCACCATCAGTTGGCACGAACAGGTGCGGATACTTTGCCTTCATCTCCTCCTCAGCTTCCCATGTGGCTTCTTCAACGAATTGATTCCTCTACAGGACTTTGACTGAGGCTATTTCTTTGTTCCTTAGTTTACGAATCTGACGATCAAGAATTTGAACCGGAACCTCTTCGTAAGATAGGTTATCCTTCACCCCAATTCTATCAACAGAGATCACCAAGGCCGGGTTTCCCAAGCATTTCTTTAGCATAGACACATGGAACACCGGGTGTACCCCATCTAGCTCGGAAGACAACTCTAGCTCGTAGGCCACCTTCCCAATTCTCCTTACGATTTGATAGGGTCCAACATAAGATGGACTCAACTTTCCCTTCTTCCCAAACCTTAGGACACCCTTCATAGGTGACACCTTCAAGTACACCCAATCATCTACTTCGAACTCCAAATCTCTTCTCCTCACGTCAGTGTAAGATTTTTGGCGACTCTGGGCAGTCTTTAACCTCTCTCTAATGACCTTGACCTTCTCCATCGACTGGTGAACAAGATCAGGTCCAATGAGCTCCGCTTCTCCAACCTCAAACCACCCAATGGGCGATCTACACCTTCTTCCGTACAAGGCTTCATAAGAAGCCATTTGGATGCTCGCATGATAACTATTGTTATATGCAAATTCAGCCAGAGGCAAATGATCATTCCAATTCCCTTTGAAATCAAGGACGCAAGCTCTCAACATATCCTCTAGTGTTTGAATTGTACGCTCCGCCTGACCATCCGTCTGTGGGTGGAAAGCCGTACTCAGGTTCACCTTAGTACCCAAGCTTTTCTGAAATGACCTCCAGAATTGGGAGGTAAATTGAGCTCCTCTGTCCGTGATGATGGACAAGGGGACTCCGTGCAACCTCACAATCTCCTGGATGTACAACTTGGCATACTCTTCGGCAGTGTTCGTTGTCTTGACTGCCAGGAAGTGAGCTAATTTAGTCATTCTGTCCACTATCACCCATATCGAATCATGTTGCTTTCGAGACTTTGGAAGCCCAGTGATAAAGTCCATATTAATCATCTCCCATTTCCACTCCGGAATTTCAAAGTTCTGAGCCAATCCACATGGCCTTTGATGCTCAACCTTCACTTGTTGGCAATTTGGGCATTTCGAAACGAACTCCGCGATGTCTCTCTTCATTCCATTCCACCAATAGACCTCCCTTAAGTCATGGTACATTTTGGTGGAGCCAGGATGAATGGAATATCTAGTGTTATGAGCTTCTTCCATGATTCTGTCTCGTATGCCATCAACATCTGGGACACACAATCGACTCTGATACCTCAACACTCCATCTTCCCCTTTGGAGAAGACCATCACCCTTTGATTTTGGACATCCTCATTCAATTGGAGTAGGACAGGGTCTTGGTCTTGTTTTTCCTTCACCTCTACCACTAATGAGGAAGCAGACCCGTCCTGGACATTAATTCCTCCTTCGTTGTTCTCTTCGAGTCGGACTCTTAATCGAGCCAACCGGTGCACGTCCTTGGCTAACTCCTTCTTTCCTTCCTCCACATGGGCTGTGCTACCCATTGATAACCTGCTAAGAGCATCAGCCACGACGTTAGCTTTACCTGGGTGGTAATGTATGCTCATGTCGTAATCCTTGAGCAATTCTAACCACCTCCTCTGTCGCAGGTTGAGTTCCTTTTGGCTAAAAACATACTGTAAGCTCTTGTGGTCAGTGAATACATCCACATGCACTCCATACAAGTAGTGCCGCCAAATTTTAAGTGCAAACACCACTGCTGCCAACTCGAGGTCGTGGGTTGGGTAGTTTCTCTCATGAACCTTGAGCTGCCTGGAAGCATAAGCTATCACTTTCCCCCTTTGCATTAATACACATCCCAATCCAACCATCGAGGCATCACAATAGATTACGAAGTCTTCGGTCCCGTCGGGTAGAGTTAGGACCGGTGCAGTAGTTAACCTTGTTTTCAATTCCTGGAAACTCCTTTCACATTTTTCGGACCACTGGAATTTGACCTTTTTCTGAGTCAATTTGGTCAGTGGCGCGGATAGGGAAGAAAATCCCTCCACGAACCTGCGGTAGTAGCCTGCCAGCCCCAAGAAACTTCTGATATCAGTTGGAGTGGTCGGTCGGGGCCAGTTCTTAACCGCCTCAATATTTTGGGCATCCACTCGAATACCGTCACCGGAAACCACGTGGCCTAGGAAGGCCGCTGACTCACACCAGAATTCACATTTAGAGAACTTTGCATACAACTCATGGTCCTTAAGAGTTTGGAGGACCACTCTGAGGTGGTTAGCATGCTCCTCCTCACTCCTTGAATACACCAGAATGTCATCGATGAACACAATCACAAACAAATCAAGATATGGCTTGAACACTCTATTCATCAAGTCCATAAAGGCGGCAGGTGCATTCGTCAGTCCGAAGGACATGACCAAGAACTCAAAATGGCCATATCTAGTCCTGAAGGCTGTCTTTGGAACGTCACGCTCCCTCACCTTCAACTGATGGTAGCCAGATCTAAGGTCTATCTTAGAGAAGCAAGAGGCGCCCTGAAGTTGGTCAAACAAATCATCTATCCTTGGGAGGGGATATTTGTTCTTTATCGTGACCTTGTTCAGTTGCCTATAATCGATACACATTCTGAGAGACCCATCTTTCTTCCTCACGAATAAAACAGGGGCACCCCATGGTGAAACACTTGGCCTAATGAAGCCCTTTTCCAGCAAATCTTTTAATTGCTCTTTCGATTATTTTAACTCAGCGGGGGCCATTCTGTAAGGTGGGATCGAAATAGGCTGGGTATCTGGAAGAACATCAATCCCAAAGTCAATCTCCCTATCAGGAGGGACTCCGGGCAGATCATCAGGAAAGACTTCTGGAAACTCGTTGACAACCGGAACTGACTCAAGAGTTGGGGACTCAACATCATCAGATTTCACTCTCACCAAGTGATAGATACAGCCTTTGGAAATTAACTTCCGGGCTTTAAGATATGAGATAAACCTCCCCCTAGGTGTCACTGAGTCACCCTTCCACTCTAGAACTGGTTCATTTGGAAATTGGAACTGAACCGTTCGGGATCTACAATCCACAGAGGCATAACAGGCGTGAAGCCAATCTATGCCGAGGATCAAATCAAAGTCAACCATTTTTAACTCGATCAAATCAATAATGGTGTCCCTATGATGGATGGACACTACACAAGCTCTATAGACTCTTTCAGCTCGAATCGACTCACCCACCGGAGTAGAAACATCAAAGGGTTCAAGAAGACTCTCGGGGGTTTTATCAAATTTACTGGCCACATAAGGAGTTACAAACGACAATGTGGCACCAGGATCCATCAAAACATAACAATCAAGAGTAAAGACTCGGATCATACCCGTCACGACGTCTGGAGAATTTCCTGGTCTTGGCGACTCCCCATATTATACAAGCGGTTTGTGGCCCCGCCTGCACCTGACGTAGTGGCCCTTGGGTTCCCTCTAACCGGTGGGGCCGATGCCGCAGACTGAGCCTGGCTAGCCCGCTTTGGACAATCCTTCTTGTAGTGGCCTACTTGGCCACACCCGAAGCATGCGTCATTCTTATCACGACATCTCCCCCAATGCACCTTCCCACAGTTATCACACTGTGGTCTACTCTGAGAACCTTGAGCCACACTAGCTTGGGACTGAGGTCCGTGGTTCCCTGTATTCCGGAACCTCTGATCATACGGGCCTTTAGGCACAGGTGCGCTAGCAGCTGAGGGTGCTGGAAATTGATTCCCATTACCCCTCCTTCCACCTTCGTGGCTGGATGTCTTAGCTCTCTTGCGCTTGAACTCTTCCCTGTCCTGTTGTCTTTCTTCGTCAGCTTGCTGCACGAATGTCATCAGTCGCCCGATGTCCATGTCACTCACAAGCATAGCTCCTCTTCCATCTCTCTTGGGTCCTCTGTTCAACCCATCTACATACATTCCCATCCTTCCCCGCATGTTAGCAACCATGTCTGGGGCATAGCGGGATAGTTGCGTAAATTTCAATCCATACTCCTGCACGGTCATGGAGCCCTGTTTCAAATTCAGGAACTCCCTCACCTTAGCCTCTCTTTTCTCCCTTGGGAAAAAGCGTCCCAAGAAAGCCTCCTCAAATACCGCCCAAGTTACATATGAAGCATCGTCCCCTTGGCCCTTCTTCCATTGGTCGAACCACAGCCTGGCCACCCTTTTGAGTTGATAGGCAGCCAATTCAACCCTATCAGCATCAGCCACGTGCATCACTTGGAACACCTTCTCAAGTTCCTCCATATAGTTCTCGGGGTCTTCAGTAGATGCCGACCCCGTGAACTCGGGCGGGTTCATCCTCAGAAATTCTCGGACTCTAGAGGTGCCATAAGAGTCTGTCCCACCCGCACCTTGCCTCACAGTAGGTGCTGCGACGGCCTGGGCCAAAGTTTGAATGGCTTGGCGTAGCTCAGTATTCGAGATCTCAGCTTGAGGAGGTTGCCCAACAGGGACAGCTGGATCCACGGGCCCCTCGGGTACTTGAGGCTCAGGTGGGTTAACAGCTTGCCTGGCAGGACGTCCCCTTCCTCTGACAGCTCTTCTGGGAGGCATGTTATCGATTCTGCACGTGTAACGCACGAATTAGAGGATAGTTTTCATAGAGTTTAACTCTATCGCACGATTTAGAATAAGAAAGAAGTGTAACCATTCCTAATATCCCATAGCCTCCTGCTTATGAAGTGTGGTCGACAACACACCCTTAAACAAGACTCTACTAGACACGGCTTCATAGACTCCCTAGGACACTTGAACTCTGTGCTCTGATACCAAGTTTGTCACGCCCCGGGAGGGTACCCTTGGCGTGGCCGGCACTCGAAGACTATTGCTAGTCCCCAAGCGAACCACCTAGTCTCATCACATCATTCAATCATACTTCTACTGATCAGCGGAAAGTATATGCAAGCAGTGGACGCAGTTCATCTAAATTTCTCAATATAATATAAGCAAAATAACGAAGGCTAGTAGAAAGAACTAGCTCACAATATCAACATCAATGCTCGACACCGATCTATGAAGCCTCTATCACTAAATCATGTGGTGCCAATGACAGACCCATGGCTACCCAAAAACAAAATAAGATAATAGTCCAATCCTAACTCTAAAGCATGATGAAATAAAATAATGGTTCCTCCGGAGTAGGGGAGGTCACCAAATCAACTTCGGATCTCTGATCTTCAACGGAGCGCCTGTTGAGGATCTCTAGTACCTGCCTCTACATCATAAAACGATGCAGTCCAGAGTGGACGTCAGTACTTGGAATGTACTGGTATGTAAAATAGCTGAATGAAACAGAAACCGGTAGAAAATATGGAAAATAATATCAAGTCAAAATAGACATCATAATCACATTAACCGCCAGCTTGCCTGTCTGCGAAAAAGTACAGAGTGGGCAAGTGACACATCATTATCTCAGACTCATCAAAGTCTCAACTCATCACATGGATCATCTCAAAGGAGTTCACCCCCCCCTCTCATCACATCTCATCTAGACTCAGAATAAGGTACGAATTTTTTCCCGGGAGTTTCTCTTAACTGACAACACTCACTTATGAGCCAGTGAATGTACAACAATCACCCTGATGTTGCCACAGTGGTCCCAAACTTGCCATGTAAGGAACACTGGATCCCATATCAATATACCCGACATGGAATCAAACTGAACAGATCCTCTATTGCTTTCAGGGACTGTTAAACCTCGAGGGAAACCATATGTATGTATGTGATGGTTTAAGCCTCTCCTACGTTTGGCGACGTAGTTAATGAGTTCGAGTGGAACTCACTCCTGCTCATTTCGGTGCTCAATACTCCTCCCGACTCAATGCTCATAAAACAAACTCAACCAGTCTCATAGGGATTCAATCCCCGTCAACGACTGCCAGTCTCATAGGGACCCACTCCCCGTCCACGACTGATATTTCACCGGGACCTTGGCCCCTTTTTATCAATTATCTCATAGGGACTTCCACCCTATCATCAAACATCTCGTAGGGATTTTAACCCTATCATCAGTATCTCATAGGGACTTTAACCCTATCATCAACACCTTCTCAATGACCCAAGAGTATATAACAGTCATTAGGAAACAAGTGAATAAACACACCGGTAGAGTTCATTTATAGAGACTCATACAACAATCAAGGTTTCATCAACTCATCATCACAGTCAACAATCCCAATGCAAGGCTCTAGGTTCAAGTCTTAAATTCAGTATGCATGCTCTTCAAAATAGTCATGTAGGGTTATGCAAATTCCATGAAAGTGTTCAATTTAAGAGAACAAATAGTATGATGATCATCAACATAGAAAACATGTAATTTCAAATATAATTTTCAAGAAAATCCATTAAAGAAATCATGCATGTAGACCCTTCAATCATCACTTCGTCTATGACCTCTATGGGGCACATGAAAGAACAATCTCATGTTTTAGTTTAGCCTTACATACCTGTGATGCACTGTTCAACCGGGTGATGTCGAGGATTCTCTTCTCGTGTTCCTCACCCCAAGCCTTTCTCTCCTCTCCTCAAGCCCTAGCCTTGTTAGATTTTAGAATAGGACTTAGAATAGGTTTTGTTAGGCTCTTTTTGTGTAGAAACGACCTTACTAGCCGTGTATTAGTGTTTAGGAGAAGTTAGGGATTGACCGGAATGCCCCTCGAAATCAATTAGAAATTTTCAGTTCGGAATTTACACGGTCCGCGACGCGGACCTATCGCGCACTGTGTATTTTTGGAAAAAGTATTCTTAAACGAGTTTTCTCCATCCCGTCGAAAATCTGAAAAAATATATAAGTGTCACTCCATTTTTCATGCTGATCACGAATCCGGTCTCGGATTTGCCATACGAACCCCGGAAGATGCATTACGCGCGTACCCTCACTCTAGGGGCCTTTCGGTAAATTTACCGGGCGTCACATCCTATGCATGAAAAGTATGACATAAAGAATGATTTGAACTTTTGGCCCCAAGTATGCATGAATATGAAGTATGTTTGGCTTTTAAGCCTAAGTATGCATGTAAATGATTTGAAAGTCTTATGCCTCTTTTACAAACACGTATATGTATTCTTGTGGGATGATGACCTCGCATCGATCGGATTGGAGGCAGGGTGGGGTATCCCCAAGGGTCCATACTCATTTCTCTTGAACTATGTGCCTAACATAAGTATAAATATGCCCTTTGTTGATGATGAATGATTATGGATCTACCTTTGGCAAGTAGGTCACCTCTTTATCCATTGTGGGGTAGACGACGGAGTTCCAAGTTATAGCTTACTTGGTCTTTTGTCGGTTATGGTCCCATCCTCATTATATATGAAGTATTTTCTCATTAATGCATCGTGCACCTCATGGCATATTGATATACTATTCCTTTTTTATATGATTCTTTCTATATACGTGCCCTTGTTATCTAACATTGAATACAGGTTTAATGAGTTCATATGCATTGCATGCTTCGCCTACTTAGTACCCTTCAAATGTACTAACACATACTTTTTGCCTATATGATCTAACCATGTAGGAATCGGAGATTACCTTCATCCAGCATACGACAGCTGGGTTGGATCTTGAGATACTTGTTGTGGTGAGTCCTATCTTCCAAGGACAAGCCACCACTCCCGTATTGCCCCCATAGAGTGAGTCATACTTACCTGTCCCTTAGTTTTTATGTGCTATGCGTTATGTGAATTCATGTTAATCCCTATCCCTATGATGTCCCCATGGCGTGAGTCCTACTTTCCCGTACCTTAGAAGTATATGTTTACTCTTATGGTATACACTTCTGAACCAATGATGTGTGGATAGATGCTATGAGGCTTGTTTGGGGACTCTTGAGTTTCCATTCACCATGTCACTCCTAGACCCTAGGTTCAGGTCTTGACAACAAGACATCTCTCGAGCTCACCCTGAAAAGATAAATGTTCATCAATGGACAAGTCTTAATAAGCATGAAAGTAAATGGATATTGTCCTCAGAATGGAGCACTCACCAAAAGCAATCTTCAACCGATCCGTCTAGCCATATGGAGGAAGAGGATGAATAGGAGATCCAGTCCCACATGGTTAGATCATGTTGGTAAAAAGTATACGTTAGTACTTGGAATGTACTAAGTATGTAGGGTGCAAATGCAACAAGGAACATAAGCCATAATTAAACAATATGTATAATCATAAACAATAGGTACAAACTCAATATGTCATGAATGATAGATGATTAGTTGAAATATGAATGAAGAATCATCAAGTCAAGATATATCATACATAGATGAGAGAGGACCATAACCGACATGTAAGACCAAGTGAGCTACTACTTAGAATTTCAATGTTCACTCCACCCCGAACAAGGAGTGGTCTACTTTGTCAAGGTAAACCAAACACTCACCTTACGACATGGACTTTTTGGGAAGTGTCTCCATATACCCTTTACCTTATGACATAATCTTTTTGGTAGGTATCATCAATTATTATTACCTTACGACATTGCCTTTTTTGTATGTACAAGCTATATAGGGAACCAATAGCATGAACCTATGGTGGTACATAATTTATGGACAATGAGAGACTACCAATGTCCTCTCGGTGCTAGGTCACAATCCCATGGATACTTGAATTATAATCATAATTATATCGTTTATAGTCTTAAAATCCCATGGATACTTGAATTATAATCATAATTATATCGTTTATAGTCTTAAAACATCATAATTTCATTCTTGGAGTAGCTCATTACATAGCTTATAACATCAAGATAGGGATTTAAATAATTTTTATCATTCATATCATGCTCATGAGCTCATAGCATAATTTTTGACCCTTTTATAAGTCTCAACATGCGTGACACATACATCTTGCCATATTCATTACATAAGGAACTTGACATATATCTTTAACAAACCATGGTACACACATGTACATAATTTTAAAACCATGAAATTCATGAGTAAATGACATGAGAGGAGTAAAATAGGATAACTTAACATTATTCCAAATAATCCACTAAAGGCATAAGAAAACATGGCTAGGGCATCATCAAATCCTCATTTAAATAATAGGTTCCACATGGCATTGCATTGCATAATAGTATACAAGGATAAAACATCACAAATACTTCATAATATCATCATATAAAAGAGTCCATAAAAATTCCATAAGTTTCCATGACTTGAAAATAAATGAGAAAGAGCAATGATAGAGCTATGTAGATGAAAGGTCTCCACTAATCAAAAGCCACATACCTTGGTGTGATTGGGGATGAAAATCTTGTTGAAAAGTGTAGGATATTCAAAACACCTCCTTTTTTAGACTAAAATGATCATTGGCAAGATATATAACCTAACCAGAGTTAGGATCGAATCCCACACGGAATATGGTAGACTTAGAAGAATTCAATGTAACTCAGGTTAATTAACCACATTATCTACCCCCCCGGGGGGCTATGACAACTAAGAAAAGAAATCCTAAACTAAGACAAGTCTTAAATCAATATGAAGAGTAAGTAGGGTATTGTGTTCCCTATGATTCCCTAGCTCAGTGTTACCAAATAATCAAATTCTTTTCTAGTATGTAGTATGCAGAACGGTAAGTTAAGTTCACCAAACCCTTTGACACGGGCGAGAGGCGAATTTCACTGCATGATTTGGTCAATCCCCGCAGTGTGACATTACTAACCCTTACCTATTGTTCTAGTACAACCTCCCCTTGACCCGGTTCGATTGATTAGATGAGAAACATCAATCAAATCTTGTTAATTAATCTCATTTCCTATTCATTACTACCTTGATCCAGTTAGTAACAGTAGACGAGTTCTAACGTTGGGAACCTTAAAAAGCATTCAAACTGAAGAGAATTAATTAATACATGCATGTACACTTTTCAAGAATTATGAATTATTCGATTTTACTTTTGTAGTTCTTCATGGTTCCCAAAACCGTAGTTGTCAATTTAGCTACTCAAGATCAGTATAGATACAAGACTTATGAATTGACTAACATAATTGAGCACTTACAAAAGAGAATAAGTACAAGTAATCCAAACTCTTAACCAAGAATCATAAGATTGAAATAAAAAGACGAAATAAAGTTTTACAAGTGTTTTTCTCAAGTTCTCTAATATGATGGAACGTTCCTCTCCTCTCCTTTATGAAAAATAACCTAAAAAACCTATTTATAGTCTTTAAAAGATAAAACCAAAATGGATTAGGAAAACTAGGTCGGCAGACTCTACGACAGCTTCTACTGGTCGTATAATATTTTACGGCCTGTATAATGTTTTACGATCCATAATAGGTTAGGGTTGTAGTGTAGTAGTAAGTATTCCTGCCTGTCACGCAGGTGACCCGAGTTTGATCCCCGGCAATGGCGCCGAAATCTTGATGTCGACCAAGCTATACCTCCATTTTGAGGCTAAAACAGTCATTGTTAAGATATATAACCTAACCAAGGTTACAGTCGAATCCAACTGGGAATATGGTAGACTTAGAAGAATTCAATGTAATTCAGGTTGATTAACCACTTTATCTCACCAAAGGTGGGGGTGGGGGTTAGAATAACTAGGAAAAGTAATCCTAGACTAAGACAAGTGTTAAATCAGTATGAAGAGTCACTAGGGTATTGTGTTCCCCATAATTCCCTAACTCAGTATTACTAAATAATCGATTTTTTTCGGTGTGTAGTATACAGAATGGTAAGTTAAGTATACCAAACCCTTTGTCCGAGGTAAGAGGCAAATTTCATTACGTGATTTGGTCCATCCCTGCAATGTGGCATTACTAACCCTTACCTATTATTCCAGTACAACCTCCCCTTGGCCCAGTTCAGTTGATTAGATGAGAAACATCAATCTAATCCTGTTAATTAATCGCTTTTTTCTATTTATTATTACCTTGATCCGGTCAGTAACACTAGGCGAGTTGTAACGTTGGCCTCCATTAAAAAATATTCAAACCAAAAAGAATTAATTAATACATGCATGCACACTTTTGAAGAATCACGAATTATCAAGTTTTACCTTATTAGTTCTTCTTGGTTCCCACAACCCTAGTTGTGAATTTAGCTACTCATGATTAGTGTAAATGCAAGACTAATAAAGTTTAATAACACAATTGAAATCTTACACAAGAGAATTAAGCCCAAGGAATCCAAACTCCTTTCCAAGAATCACAAGATTGAAATTAAAAGAAGAAACAAAGTTTTACAAGTGTTTTTCTCAAGTTCTCTAATATGTTCTAACATTCTTCTCCTCTTCCTTCTGAAAAATAACCTAAATAACCTATTTATAGTGTTTAAAAATACAAAACTAAAACAAATTAGGAAAAGTGGGTCGGCAAACTCTACGACAACTTCTTTAGGTCGTGTAATGTTTTACGGCCCGTAATCAGGCTTTCATGGATTGCCTCTTCAAATCTGGGGTTGACTTCTACAACATCATTCTACGTCCCATATAAAGTTTTCCGGTCCATACGTGGTTTCGTCTGATTACTTTTCAGCAACTCCCACTTTCTGATCCTTAGGGCACGACACAAAGTCTATGGCTCATATAAACTTCTATGACTCGTCTGCATGTCCGTAGACTTACCTTCAGAAAATCACCCTTCATAGGAATTTCACACGAAACCAGCTGTACGGCCTGTAGAATTCTCTATGTCTCATAAAAGGTCTCGTGGAACTTCTACTTCAGCAAATTCTACACACATTGCCAAAAAATTGTGTCAACCCTATAATCCTGCAAAACAAACACAAAAATACATCAAATCTACTAACATTGCTTTGAGAACACACAAAAATCTAACTTTTAATCATCAAAAGTGTTGTATTTTGACACCACATCAGAAACCCTAGCTTTCTCTCTTCTCTTGAAGGCCTTGAAGAACTTGGGAGTGTTTTGGGAGGGGTTTACACTTGGGATATTTGAGAATGAGGAAGAACAGAATAGATTAGGGTTGTATAGGGATGAAAAGGGGACTTTTAGGGGCTTAAACGATGTAGCTTGGACTTAGAAAATTAAGAAACGTCGAATTTTTCCTTCTTTAAAACTTGTCGAACAGGACCACGAGACCCCGATCACGGGCCATGGTCTAGTCTATGTGTCGTGCAAGGGGGGGGGGTCTCATCTGGTAACTTTTTGAACCCTCAGAAACCTTCTCTGAATTGCAACCTACGACAACACTTATGGTTCGTCAGTCAAAGTACAGGCCGTCTGGTATCTCGTATTCCCAACTTCAAAAATCAATATTTTCACCAAGTCTGGCCATCATTCCATGAGCTTAAGATATGGCCTATGGGACCACTTACAGAACGTAGTCCCCTTCGTAACACTCACTAATTCTTGAAAAATTTCCAAATTTTATCTCTTAGGTACTTTTACACCTTTCCAATATGTGGGGCCTTACAGGTACAATAAACTGAAGTCTTTTTGTCTCAAATTTATCCTTGAACACAAAGAATCAGGTATGAAGCAATAGATTTTCTCCTTAAAAATTCCCTTAAAATCCAAAAAAGTCCCCTAAAAAATCCCTTCCAATCCCTTAAAAAATCCCTTCAAGCTCTTGAAAACGGACAATTGTACTAGAAAAATAACTAGGATTCAAAAATGGGTAGGATGTTACGTAGAATTCAAATTCATAGTCAAAAAGTTATTCAAATCCAAACCTTGGAGCTTTTGGGAAGACTCTATAGGTTCACATGATTGAGAAGTGCATAACATGGGAATGGAAGGTAAAATATCTACCATTGTTGATGAGGCTTGTTGTTTTTCTGAAAATGACTGAGCTTGATAGAGGCTACGACTATGGCTGCGTGAGGGTCTTGAAACCCTTATTGTTTAAAATATTAGAGGGGCATTTTGGGTAGTTAAGAGGGCTGATAGGTTAGGGGTTTTGGGCTGATGCATTTGGGATTCAAATTGGGGTCTTTTGGGACAAATTTGGTGGCTCAATTTGCTGAATGTTTAGGGCATTTCTTGAGTTTTCTCCTTCTTTAGATTAATTCATTTGAGCTTCTAATAATATATAATTAGTATGTAGAAAATAAAATACTAAAATTATAACTTTTTGCTAATGATTTGGCATAAATAGACTTACAACTAATTTAATAAGGTCGGAACTTGAAATAAGATGATGATAGAAAGTTTAAAAAGCATCTTTGTTACTTATTCTAACAGAAAACGACAACCATAAACTAATAGTAATAACAATAGTAATAGTAGCAAGTCGGAGGTCTTAATATTAATATTATACAAAGGTAATATAGTATTAATTTAGACTCAAAATAAATAATTTGAAGAAAGAAAGGTCAAAATTGGGTGTCAACATGTGAGATGCAATACAAACATATAATTGTAATTCCATCATTCGTAAGTGAAACATACACAGGCACCTATATATATGACGGTAAAGGTAACATAAACATGAGCTTAAGCATGCATGAAAAGTAACGCTCAATATGAACAATAATCATGCATAAATGGAACATATGTGATGGAACCAAGACTTGGATTATAAACATTGTGGAAATGGACCTTAACCGACATGTAAAACCATGTGAGATACTACATGGAATCCAACATAACCCCCTATGTTGGCATGGGGAGACCACTTTCCGGGTGGAACTTCGTCACTTTGCATGTGTCATCATATAATATATTTAGCCTACGTAGATCTACTAGCCTAGCCTACAAGGACCCCTATGGTGGCACATAGTTAATGGGGAAAAGGGTTACTTCTATGGTTCCCATCCCAAACCCATCACGATGCTCATTCAGTGGTA
Source organism: Solanum rostratum (assembly GCA_029948455.1). Taxonomy (NCBI): domain Eukaryota; kingdom Viridiplantae; phylum Streptophyta; class Magnoliopsida; order Solanales; family Solanaceae; genus Solanum; species Solanum rostratum. The sequence continues at coordinate 13,558,746 of CM057054.1, forward strand.
AGTCATCCCAAATAATTTCCTTAAACATAACTTAGTCAAATGATGACACTTAGAATCATAAGTAGTAATCTCAAGAGTAGCTCGAACTAATGTACCACAAAGTGAGATTTGTCCTTTCATCCTGGGGACTACCTAAACAACTTTTAGGGCATTATCAACAAGCTTAAATCTTTGATATATCATAACTTTATAAACCTTTCTTTAATGTCCTAATCTTTATCATACATCATGTAAAATTTGACTTGAAACTTAGTGGCTAATTCATATGTTGAAACATTCATAAATCATGACGATATTGCATAATCATGGAAAATATACTTATTCAAAACATGGTAAAATAGTCCACACTTCATAACTTAAACCCATATCATTGGGGTCATCATTAATAACTCAAATACATGAAAATACTTAGTAAAGCATCATATGGTAACATTGGAAACATGTCGTATGATAAAATATTATGAAATCATCATTAGCATGCATGGGAATCTGGAAGGAACATAAAGAAAGGATAAAAAGTATTATGTCGGACTTTGTGGGTGAAAGGAGATCCATAAATCAAACTCACATACCTTGGGTAAGCTTAGGAAGAAGGAGTTTGTTGTTATAGAAGAATCCTCTTGAAACCCTATCCTCCTTAGCTTGTTCTTGCCTTCCACAGAGTATTTTTTACCTTAGAAAATTTTAAGAATAGAAGAATGAAAGGAATTGGGGAATCCTCTGGGTTTAAGGTCTGATTTAGGGTCCTTGGAGTCCCAAAAATGACATGGTTTAGGCTTAGAATTCGTCAAAAGGACAGATTGTCCTTCCTAAAGCTACCAAAAAAGGAACCACGAAAGCTCAATTATGGGTCGTGGATGGAACCACGGATCATAGTCCTAGTTGTCCTGCTCTCCATTTCCAATCTTCAGAATATGCTTACCAAACTTAGACCACAAAGCCACTATCCACGAGCCGTTCTTCTATACACGAATCATGGGTGGCCTCGTGGAATCCTTCCATGCTTAGCTAAATTTCTCTTTTCTGGATCCCTTCATATGAAGGCAAATAAAGGGCCATGTAACAATCTATGAACCATCCTGTTGATTGTGGATTACCTTCCAAAAATTCCAAATTTCCTTCATGTTTGGAAATCATACCTTTAACCCTTTGTACAAGCCGTGAACACCTCTACGGACGGTCAATGGCTTCATGGGTCATTTTACACTTTGAAATGTTTTCCCTTTTTGATGTTCTCATCAACGAGCCTGGTCTGCGGCTCATGTTTTAAATCACGAACCGTGGACTTGGCTTTGTGAATTGACCCTGGTCACTTTCAGTCCAACTTTTCTACACTTTCTAGGCGCCTAACTTGCGGGTCGTTACAAGTTATTTAGATATTCATTTTCATTTTCTCCTTTTTTATTAGTATATCTTTCTATTAATTATATTTATAATCAAAAGAAAAGACATAGAAACAGTGTTGTGGAATAAGGCCACAACTTTCATAAGTAGTGAGTTTTAAATGAGTACTACTAAAAATGAGGAAAAAATGACAGCACCAAAAGAGACGAACTGCGTCGCTGAAGGGACTCGACGGGAAAAATGACGCAGTCCATTGTTTTTTCCCTCTATTAATTTTTTATAAATTATTTTATTACGAAAAATGATGGACAGTGACGCCATGTCCATCATTCTTTTGGCGAAATTTCCCCTCAATATTTTATATCTTTAATAAATTATTTTTTAAATACAAAGCAATGTCATCCGTGGCAAAATTTAGTAATTAATTAATAAATATTTTTTTATAAAATTATATATAATTTAATCATTTAATTATTTTGTTTTTAAAAATTGATGGACGACGTGTCTTTCTCCGTCGCTTTTTTGGTCAACTGATTGGTCAATCTTTTTTAAAAAAGTGATGGACTGAGAGATGTAGTCCGCCAATCCTCTTTAATTAATAGAGCACATATCGAGTTTTTTCCATTAATTTTCCCCTAAAAGTTTCTCTCTCAATGTCCCTCTACCTCTCTCTCCAACCCGGCCCCTTCCTATTTTTCGGCCAAGTTTCGACTAGAGAAGATGTCGCCGGTGTCGCCACCGTCCCTCCTCCAACTCTGCTACCATCAGTATCTCGACCCCTCCCCCCTCCCATTGTTGTTAAGGTTAGTTTTAGGTTAACTTTTTTTTAAAAAAAATGAGAGATTTATTATGTGGTATTTAGTTTAATTCATTCTTCTTGTTTAATTGATGCTATTGAAACAATTAATTTATGTTTTGATTGTGAATAGGGGAATGTATTTGTATGTTGTTTAATTAGGGTCTTTGTGTGAATTAAAATTCTTTGAAATTGAATAGAAGTTAAAATGTGTTGAGTAGAAGTTAGAATTTGTTGGAATTGAAGTATGTTGAAGTTTGAAAGTTATTTGTTAATTTAGTTTGTATATTAATGTGTAAATTTGTGAATGAAAATTTTTAGGTTATACTTTGAATTGGTGTTTTTGAATTAGATTGTAAATGAGATATTTTTTAATTGGATTTGAAGTGTTGTTGAACTTACAAGTTAGAAGTTAGATTTAAGAAGTAAATATAAGTTAGATTTTAAAACTTGAATGTTTAAATTGTGTTATATTGTTCTTCAACTTAATCTTAATTTGTATTAAACTTAATTACTTGAACTTTGAACTTCATGAATTGAGAAGTTCAACTTTATTTAGGGCAGAGTTTTAAGTTGATATTAGTTAGATTTTTCTTTTGAATATAAGTTAGAATGTGTTGGAGTTGAAGTATATATGTTGAAGTTAGAAAGTTACAAGGACCTGGACTTTTTACGACTTTAATGGAGCTTGGAAATTTGGTTTCAAAAAGTTTGGACAAAGGTGACGCTTAAAGGAAGCCTTCATGGTCCGTGTGGTACTATACGGACCATGTAGAGCCTCCTTGAAGTAGCCGTTGGCCTTGTGTGGGTGTGATGGCCTTAATGTGGAATTTGGGACCAAGGCATACCACACTTGGACCCCACATGGGCCATGGGAGGCTTCACGGTCCGTGTGGTTGACCGTATGGTAGCCTTAGCCTTGAAACTTCACGATTTTAGAGCCAAGGCAAGTGGCATAGACCATATGACCCTTCACGGTCCATGAGGTCCCCAATATAGGTGCCGAAGTGAAAATGTTTTAAGTATTGGATTAGTGTCTCGGAACTTCATTGTGAAGAATTTTCTATGTGAAGTGGGAGGGAGGAGTACACGAACCGTTTGGCTTGGTACGGCCCGTGAAGCCCTCCGTATGGGTGTTGGCATGCAACTTTTTCTAAGTATGGGATCTTCAAGATCAAGATAAGTTCACCTTCAAGTAGTCAATTCAATTTTTTTATGTGGTTTAGGGTCATGATGGGCCTCTTTCATCAAGTCAAGTTCAAAGGAATTCTGTTGTCTAAGCTTTTCATAAGAATAGGTAGAAGGGTCAATTTTAAATGGTGATATCTCTTATCACAAAAGAAACTGGGTATCCCACAACCTATCAAATTGAAGCTCTTTGAATTAGCTTTCCAACGCATCCAGTTTCACCTCATTCCAAGTTCGAATCAAGAAGTTATTCCTATTTTCGTAAAGCCCATCTGTACTGTATTTTCTGAGACTTTGCGAAGAGTGATCTTACAGGAGGGTTGTACAAACCGTGATAACTTGTATGGACCGTGAGACCTTTTCATGAGACCCCTGGCAAGAAATTTTATTCCACTTCATTAATAGCTTTTTGTAATTATGGCTACTCCTAAGGGACTTTTATGTCTTCTTATGTTATTCTAAGACTTCCAAATGACCTAAACTCTATTCCTCTCGTTCAAATTCATTCTTACACTTAAATTATTTCAACTCTCTCTTAAAGACTCTCTCAAAGACTCTTGTGAAGACTAAATTTGGGAATCAAGGGAAGACTCTTTTCTTCATCAACGTTTTTTTGAATCTTCTAAATTTGCTTAGGTATGCGGGATTGATTCTTGGTCCTTTTCAACCAAGAAGATCAAAACTCTTTTATATTTGAATTTCATGAATTTTTGCTTACTTTAAATATGAGTTTTGAAGATTATTGTTTATTAAATTCAAGTGAAGTATGTATTTTTAATTTAAGTACGTAGAAATTAGTTCAAATTAATATGTGTAAATTATCAACATTAAGTTGTTGAACTTTAATTTCACTTGAAATTTGAAAGTTTGTAATTTAACTTAGAAAAATTCAACTTTTGCACTCTAGAAAACTTGAATTATTATGTTTTAAGATATAAATTGAATTTTAAGTGCTAAACCTTAATTTGAAGTTGAATAGAATTTAGAAATTAAACTTTATAAACTTGTTAAATTGAAATTTAGGACTTTAATTTTGAACTTGAATTTAAATTTTAGGATTAACTTGAACTTTAGGATTTTTAATTGAAGTATTTAGATTTAATTCAAATTATTGTGTATAAATAATCAATATTAAATTGTTGAATTCTAATTAACTTGAATATTTTTTGTAGATGGATCATTATTTGTGGATGTATGACATGTATTATGAAAATGGTGGTGGGTTGAAAGATACTTATGTTGACGATGTTAGAAGTTTCACTGACCATGCACTGACACTTGATATTTATAAGAGAAATGAATTAGTTAGGTGTCCTTGTAGTGCATGTAGGTGCCTAAAAATTTTTAGTCCAGAAACTGTGGTGGTGTATTTTTATCGTAAGGGATTTAAGCCTAGATATCTTGTATGGGTAGATCATGGAGAAATAGATGGGCTGAATGGTGTATTCTATAAGTTGATGCCTATGGGTGAATATAATACACTTGTACCATGTGGTCATATAAGAATTAAACTTTGATAGCGATCAACATGATACATTTCAATATGATACAACAATAACAACAACAACATACCCAGTGAAATCCCACCAGTGGGGTCTGGGGAGAGTAAGATGTATGCAGACCTTACCACTACCACACAGGTAGAGAGGCTGTTTCCTGGAAACCCTCATCACAAAAACCCATCAGCAGAATACGCTAGATATGATAAACAGGCAAGAAAGAGAAGAACACATAATAATACGTAGATACAGGATAGTAAACATATAAAGGCAGATAAATAACATATAAAGGCAGACAATTACCACTCCTTCCTATCCACCCTATTAGCCTGCTACTCTAATTCTCGACCTCCACTCCTTTCTGTCTAAGGTCATGTCCTTGGTGAGATCAAGTTTCACCATATCATATCTAATCACCTCCCCCCCAATACTTCTTTGGTCTACCTCTACCCCTTCTTGTAGCTCCCAAATCTAGCCTCTCACACCTTCTAATAGGGGCATCGGTACTCCTTCTCTGTACATGTCCAAACCATCGCAGTCTCGCTTCCCTCATCTTGTCAGCTATAGGGGCCACCTCTAGTTTCTCCCGAATGACCTCTTTCCTAATCTTATCACTCCTGGTGTGACCACACATCCATCTTAACATCCTCATTTCTGCGACCTGCATCTTCTGAACATGTACATTTTTTATTGGCCAACACTCCACCCCATACAACAAAGATGGTCTAACCACCATTCTGTAGAACTTACCTTTGAGTTTAGGTGGTATCTTCTTATCACACAATACTCCAGAGGCCAACCTCCATTTTGTCCAAGCCGCCCCAATATGATGAGTGACATCATCGTCGATATCCCCACTAATCTAGATGATAGACCCCAGATACTTAAAGCTTTCCTTCTTGGGGATAAGGTGAGCCGCAAGTCTCACATCAATGTCTGCTTCATCCCTCGCAACACTGAATTTGCACTCCAAGTATTCTGTTTTGGTCCTACTCAATTTGAATCCTTTGGTCTCCAAAACGTGTCTCCAAACCTCCAACCTATCATTAACTTTGGTCCGGGTCTCATCAATCTGTACTATGTCATCTACAAACAACATACACCACGGGACTTCCTCCTGGATAGATCGCGTCAGCTCATCCATCACCAAGGCAAATAAAAAAAGGGCTCAGCACAGATCCTTGATGAAGTCTCATCTGAGCAGGAAAATATTCAGAGTCTCCTCCCACCGTTCTTACCCGAGTTATGGCCCTGTCATACATTTCAACATGATAGAGTTCATGAAATGATTAATGATGCTTTTGGAGTTGAGGGTGAGATGGAACATTAACAATATTTAACGAGGATCCTAATGAAGAAGCAAAACGCTTCTACGAACAATTAGAGAAGTCTAGTCATGCATTATGTGATGGATGTCCACATTCTGCTTTGTCTGTGGCCGTTAGATTAATGAATCTTAAATCAGATTGGAATGTTCTTCATGCGGATAAGGACTCAATGGTTAATCTCTTGGGTGAGTTGGTTAATCTTGAGTTTAGCATATCGAAGAACTTCTATCAGGCAAAGGAATTGGTTTCCAAATTATGGTTGTCAAATGATAGAATTCACTATTGTGTTAATGGCTGTATGTTATACTGCAAGGCTGACAATGAATTGGAAAATTGTAAGTTTTACGGTCATGCTCGTTATAAAAGGACCCCAACTAGAAAGATGGTTCCAATTAAGGCAATACATTATTTACCTCTTATTCCTAAATTGAAGAGGTTGCATGCATCGACAAGGTCTGCTCCACATATAAGATGACATTGTGAATATAGAAGCCCACCGGGTGTGTTGTCTCATCTATCAGATGGAGAAGCATGGATGTATTTTAATATTGTATATTCTTACTTTTCTAGAGAGCCTAGAAATGTTAGATTAGGGCTGTGTGCATATGGTTTCACTCCATTCTCTAATTCTGCCTTGCCTTATTCTTGCTAACCCATGTTTCTTACTCCATATAATCTTTCTCCCGAAATGTGCATGAAAAGTCCATTCACATATTTAAGCTGCGTTGTTTCAGGTCCTCGTAATCTACAAAATTTGATTGATGGCTTCTACAACCATTAATAGATGAGCTTAAACAACTATGGTTTGAAGGTGTACCGACATATGACATATCAACTAAGTAAAATTTTGTTATGCGTGCTTGATTAATGTGGAATATTAATGATTTTCCTGCATATGGTGTATTGTCGGGTTGGATGACTACTGGAAAGCTTGCTTGTCCTCATTGCATGGAACATAGTAAGGCTTTCACCCTAAAGCATGGCAAGAAAAATTCATGGTTTGATTTTCATCGTCAATTTTCACCAATGGATTACGAGTTAAGAAATATGAAACATGCGTTCAGAAAAAACAAGGTTGACAATGATCCTCCATCTCCATCATTGATAGGATATCAAATTTGGTAGAGATTTTCTCAACTGCCTAAAGTTATAGAGGCTCCAACACATCCTAGACTTCCTGGATATGGCGTTAAACTCAACTGGATCAAATAAAGCATATTTTCGGAGTTGCCATATTGGAAGGATAATCTCCTGCGACACAATCTCGATATGATGCATACTGACAAAACTTATTTTGACAATTTTTTTAACACTATGATGGATGTCAAGGGGAAGAAAAAAGACAACCCTAGAGCTAGATTGGACTTAAAGGAATATTGTAGGAGAAGGGAATTATGGCTGCAGGAACCACCAAATGGCAAATTGTCAAGCCCAAAGCTAGTTTTTCATTCACAATGGATGAGAAATTTGAAATATGTGAGTGGGTGAAAAATTTGAGAATCCCAGAAGGATATGCTTCAAATTTAGGCAAGCGGACAGATCTGAGGTATGAAAAGTCATGATTGTATGTATTGATGGAAACTTTGATTCCTATCGCTTTTAGAAATTTACTTGAAAGAATATAGAAACCAATCAAAGAGATGTCTTTTCTTTAAAGATTTATGTTATGACGAGTTGTTGGAAAGTAGTTTAGACATGATGGAGGAAAATATTCCTATTATTACTACAAAGCTGGAGAAAATCTTTCCATGTGGATTCTTTGATGTGATGGAGCATCTTCCGATTTATCTTGTACAAGAAGCCCGACTTAGAGGTCCTGTTCAAATACGGTGAATGTATCCATTTGAAAGGTAATAATTTTTCTTATATAAGTAATTAATTCTTTGTATAATCTAATCATTGGTTAATATATTTGCATGCATATATGCTTACAGAAAAATTGGAGGCTGCAAATAATCAATTAAACATAGGGGACAAATTGAAGGATCAATTGTGGAAGCCCATATTGGCAGAGAAACTGGTAACTTTTACTCCTTTTACTTTGGGGGTAAAGTCCCATGTAGGAGAAATAGGCCAAATCACAATAATAGGGTGATAGTGATCCTATGTTTCAACCTATTTCAATTTTTAATCAAAGTGGATGAGGATCTAAAAGGTGTGGAAGACAAAGCCTCATTACTATGGAATATCAATCAGCTATGACCCATGTTTTGCTTAATTGTCCCAAAATTCAGCCATATCTTGAGTAAGTGTTAAATTATGTTATCAAATTACATAATAATATATGAGAACTAACTGACGAAATTATGCGTGTCAATAACAGCTTGTTTGTAAACACATGGGGAAACGAAGCAATATATACAAGGTTTTCAACATGGTTAAAGAGTTTTGTAGGTGTGAAAGTTTAAACATATTGAATCGATAAGTATAATGTATTCATTTAATACTAAAGTTTATTATCATGAACACAATCTGGAGGTTTATGATGTATACTCAAACGTTGAACATTCACCATTTGTGAGAGAGATCGCACTCGAGCCTGATTCTCAAATTCATACAGTGGATAAGTACTGTGTGAATAGTTTTATGTTTCAAACTAAGAAAGTTTCTATGTACAAGAAAACCAATAACAGTGGTGTGTATGTTCAAGGTGATGCCGACTATAATGGCCATATAATTGAATATTTTGGGTGTTATTCAAGAGGTTGTTGAACTAAGATATTCAGGGTGGCTTAAGAAAAAGATAGTATTGTTTTGTGTAAGTGGTTTTATCCATCACAAAGAGGCACAAGGGTGGACCAGCAACATAACATCATAGAGGTTAAAAACACCAGACAATACGCAAATTATGATCCTTTAATCATTGCCCAAAATACTAAGCAAGTCTATTACGCTCCATATCTATTGCAGAGAGATAAGCCTGATTGGTGGCTTGTTATTAAGACAAAACCTGTGGGAAGAATAGAAATTAAGAATGTATTAGATGTGGCGTACCAAAATGATGATGCACTTGCTCAACAACAAGTTGATAGTGAGTTGGAAACCACACTAGAATATCCTCAGCACATACTAGAAGAGGTTTTTGATGATGACCTTGTAATGCCAAATGTTGAGGAAGATGTAACCGATGAGGAATCGGAGGACAATGAATATGAAACAACTGATAAGGAGGAATGGAGGATGATGAAAATGAAAAAAAGCGATGAGGAATAGAGTGATACATTTTAACTAGTATGTACGTTATTTATTGTGCTAACATTAAATTTATTTAAAATTCTTATATATCGTATTATTACTTTACATATAGATTTCATCTGGTGGTGATGGTGATAGATCTCAAGATTATTTTGGGTAAGCAGTTCTAGTAGGTGCAGGATGAAAAAAAGTCTAGTAGGACACCTACTGATCCTAAGGATATCCCAGGACATATTTCCTCAACCCTGGATCTCCAGCACACGATAGCTACTAATCTTGCTATTCAGGTCATGCCATTTGGGACTATGGATCCTTTGACTTACCATAGTTAGTTTCGGAGACCACGCGGTGCTTCTTCTTTGTCATAGCCTAGGTTCACTTCTTATGACTGATGTGCTGCCAAAATACAACTCTTTTGAAGCTTAAAACATGGAATTTTGTGTGTTCTCAATGTGATGTTAGTAGATTTTATTTGTTTTTATGTTTGTTTTGAAGGATTACAAGGTTGGCATAATTTTTAGGCTAAGTGTGTAGAATTTGCTGAAGCAGAGGGTTCATGAGATCTTTTACTAGTCGTAGAGAATTCTACGTGATGTGGATATGGTTTCATATACAATTCCCGTGAAGGGTGATATTTCTGAAGTTAAGTCTACGAACATGCGGATGAGCCATAGAAGATTTAATGAGCTTAGACTTGTTGTCGTATCCTGAGGATAAGAAAGTGGGGAGTTGCTGAAAAGTCATCAAATAAAACTCCCTATGGGCTGTAGAACTTTCTATGTGCCATAGAAGGGTGTCATAGAAGCCAGCCCCATAATTGAAGAAGCAATCCATGAAAGCCCGATTCGGCCCGTAAAACAATATATGACCCGTAGAAGTTACTATAGAGTTTGCCGACCCAGTTCACCTAATCTATTTTGATTTTGTATTTTCAAGACTATAAATGGGGTTTTTAGGTTATTTTTCAGTGAAGGAATGTGATAGAATAGTAGAGAACAATAGAGAGCTTAAGAGAAATACTTGTAAAAATTTATTTTCTTTTTAATTTCAATCTTGTGATTCTTGGTGAAGAGTTTGGATTTCTTGTCCTTAATTTTCTTATGTAAGTGCTCAATTATGTTATTCAAATTCACAAGTCTTGCATCTACATTCATCATGAGTAGCTATATCCACAACCCTCCATGAAGAAGTAACAAGGTAAAATGGTATAATTCGTAATTCTTGAAAAGTGTACATGCATGTATTAGTTAATTATCTTTGGTTTGAATGCTTTTTCACAGTGGCCAATGTTAGAACTCACCTAGTGTTACCGACTAGAAAAAGTTTGTAATGAATAGGAAAAGAGATTAATTAACAGGGTTTATTGATGTTTCTCATCTAATCAACCGAACTAGGCCAAGGGGAGGTTATACTGGAACAATAGGTAAGTGTTAGTAATGTCACACTGTGTGGATGGGCCAAATAACGTAGTAAAAGTTTCCTCTCACCTGGGCCAAAGGGTTCGGTGAACTTAATTTACCATTCTGCATGCTACATACTAGAAACGAATTCGATTATCTTATAATACTGAGTAAGGAAATCATGGAGAACACAATACCCCAGTTACTCTTCATACCTATTTAACACTTACATTATTTTGTAATTACTTTTCATAGTTGTTACAACCCCCCCGAGAGATAAGCAGGTTAATCAACCCGAATTATCATGAATTCTTCTAAGTCTACCATATTCCCTATGGGATCGACTCTAAACTCCGTTAGGTTATAGATGATGAAAACGACCACTTTAGCCTAAAAAAGGAGGTGTAGCTTGTGCGACATCAAGATTTTAGCGCCGTTGCCGGGGAATATGACTAGAGTTGTGCAATTCAAGTAGTTTGGGAATTAAACCTTATTTCCCTCATTTTACCATTTTTTGTTCTTTTTGTTCTATTTCAAGGTATAGGTGTAGTGTATGCCCAATACACAAAGTCGAGGCATTCCCTTGACTCCGTTTGACCTAGAGATCCAGAGAAGACTAAGAAGGATGGCCTAAGATAATGCAAACAACATGATGAATGCAACTCTGATTCGAAATGAGAATGAGAATATGAATAATGACAAACCACCTCCTCTAAAGGACATTGATCAACAACCACAAGACTTCAATGTCGAAGCTTATCAGTAGAACCAATATCGCCTAAATCCTATGGCTATAGATGTTACTGGAGACATTGTGCTACCGCCACCACCGGATAACACAATGTTCGTGGTTTTGAGTGAGTTGCTTCAGATGCTGCAAAACTGCGGGTTGTTCATAGTGCTACCATCAGAGGATTCACATAGTCATTTATGCAACATTGTGTTTGTCTGTAAGAGTATAATGGGAACAACAAATCTATTTAGGGATGTTGTGAGACTTCGTGTCTTCCCATTATCTATGACAAGCAATGCAATGCTATGCCTATCTGAGCTCCCATAGAGTTCGATCACCTGTTGGGATGAGTTGGAAAAGGCCTTTTGGGAGAGGTACTTCCTGAGATCGAAGGTTGAAAGATCAAATCAACAACTTTGAGCAACTTCCTAGTGACTGAATCAGTACTACATGGGAGTGATTCACAGAGTGCTTGAGGAGTATCCCTGACCACAAAATTATTGATGACGCCTTAATGGAGATCTTCTACCAAGCGCTAGATGAGAATAGCCAAGAATGTGCTGATACCATCATGGGGAATATGTTTTTAGATTAACCATTTGCAAGGATTGCGGAGAAGCAGGAACAGGTAGTCAAGATGAATTGTGCAAGGGGGCAAAGAGACAGGTCATCTACCAAAAGTTCGTATGCTTTTAGTATTGGTTCGGAACAAGCTAAAATAATGAGGAGATAATGCAAGAGCTTGCCCAAATCCATATCTATATGAAGGTGATGATGAAGTAAAATCAGGAGCGAGTTAATGCAGTCGTTCATCAGCCTCTGCAAGCATTCATGTACGAGGATCCCTACTTTGAGGAGGACACTTGCTTCATTGCTGAACATACGGGGGGTTTTCGGAGCAATGCCTAAGGGTCTAATCAGGACTATTAGCACCAAGATAAAGGAAACCAAGGTCAAAACTAAAACAGAAGGTGGCTCAGCTGCGAACATCTTGGGCATCTGAGTTGGGTAGTGTAGTGCTCGCAAAAGTGCCATCGAATTATCCTTAGCCTTGATCAGGATGACATCTAGAGTGCAATGGACTTCAATTAATGAGTCTATCTTATGTAGACTCTTCACTCTCGACTCTAGACAGAGTCTGTAAAATAAGCATGGAAAGGGGACAGAGGTGGAACTCTTCAAGGCCGCATCGTAGATCTTATCTGCGATGAGGTTGGCCTAATCGATTTTATAGCGAACCAAGATGTTGGCAACCAAAATAGCATGGTCCAGTATCAAGGTGTTATCTGCAAGTGTCGCCCGGATCCGTGACCTCACAACGGCCCACTAAAATTTGGCGAGGAAACTAAGGGATGCCTTCACAATAGGCTCTAATGGGGTGGCTATCCACGTAGGGTCCAAGCCTTGCTCTGCTATTTGTGCTGCAACCCATCTCATCAAGCCAGCTCTGTGGCTCTAGTCTCTTATCAGTCCTTTGTCCTTGATCTACCCCAATCTGCGGTCGTATTTTGCTCTGGATTTGAGGGCGAGAAACTCGGGTCCGAACAACATATGGCGGATAGTAGTCTCTGAAATATCCACCACCGGCCCCTTACTCTAGTGTGTGTTATCCTGGCTGAGCGAGGGGCTTCTTCCCTTTGGGAAGAGTTCTGGGTACTGTGGTTGTGTAGTACGCATAGAACTCCCAAACCATAGTCGGGTAGTACTTCCCAGGTGCTTTGGCCAGCCGCTGGAGCCTATATCTGGTGATAGTGTCCTGGAGACTGGGGACATTGTCTAGTCTGGAGGTAATGATCTGGGGCTCATTAAAAATAGAGCGGGTTGGTTTCCCCTGCTCATTCCACTGCACGCCCTCCATATAGATATCCTGCATACCCTCAACATACCACCGACTAGTGAGAGCGTTGAGAGGTGATAGTGATGTCTAATGTGCTGCAGCAGATGACTTCGTCTTTGACTCAAAACCGGATCCTGACTTTGACTCCTCTCTTTATTGAGTCATCTGAATGGAGCTGCTACTGTTGTTGCCTTCCTCGTCAGACTGGGATGTGTGAACAACAATGGAATGGGTTTGGGCCTTCCTAAGTATGGTGGCAGCTCGTGTTTTTGCTCTATCAGCATCTGGGTCAGGTCGGACGTTAAGCTCCTCAAGTGATCCACTAGCCTCGAAGATATCCTATGAGGTCTCATCCTTGAGCCTCCTCTGCATGGCTCGAATCTCATCACATCTCGGATTTAGGGCAATAGTACCTCAAACATATGCATTTAACAAACATGGTTAGCCCCACAAGTCAAGAAACAAAAAGCAAGAATAAATCAGACTTGGTCATAGAAGGAACTATAAAGGCACTTCTATGTGTCGTAGTGAAAACTATGAGCCGTTGAAGGTTCTCATAGAAATAGTGTCCACAATATTTACTTATTGGAATAGGATCTACAATACCAGGTACGACTTGTAGAGGAATCTACGAGTCATAGACTAAGTCATTGATGTGTTCCAGTGTTTAGACTTTTGCAGGCAAGGATCTACGAGACCAATCTATGAGTCGTAGAATATTCTATGACTCGTAAAAAGTCTCGTCTGATAGGTTCTCAGAAACTTCAAGTTTCTGGATTTTCATACGAGAGGAAATTACGACCCCTGGAAGTTTCCATGGGTCGTAAAAAACCCTCATATATTAGATAACCTAGTGACATGAGTTTCTAAGCCTATAAACACAGACCTCATACGATTTTCTGATTTATGCTGGAAAAGTAATATTTCCTCCCTCTCAAGGTCTCATCCTGTGTCTCATCTTTCTTCAACAAGTAGTCAAACATCTCCTCTACTACGAAACTACTAGCACCAGTATCATGATTGTGTGGTGGCATATAAGGACCATATCTGTAGCCATCTCTGCGACCCCATTCTATATCTCAATCCTGCCCCCTATTCCTGCCATAGTAACCTCTATGGTTGTCTCTGAATGCGCCATCTCTGTTATAGTTCTGACCTTGGTTTCCTTGACCTTGGGGCCAATAGTCCTGATTGCACCCTTGGACATTGCTCCACAAACCCCTCATCTGATCAGCAATGAAGTAAGTATCCTCCTCAAAGTAGGGATCCTCGTACATGGATGCTTGTAGAGGTTGAAGAACAATTGCATTAACTCATTCCTAATTTTGCTTCAACATCACCTCTATACCGGTACGGATCCGAGAAAGCTCTTATAGTATCTCCATATTTATTTTAGCTTGCTCCGAACCAATACTGACATCGCACGAACTTTTGGTAGATGACCTGTCTCTTTGCCCCAATGAATGATTCGTCTTGACCACCTTTTCCATCTTCTCAACAATCCTTGCAAATGGTTGATCTAAGAACATGCTGCGGTATCAACACATGCTTGACTATTCTCATCCAGGGCACGGTAAAATATCTCCACCAAGGCATCAATAAACAATTTTGTGGTCACAGACACTCCTCAAGCACTTTGTGAATCGCTCCCATGTGGTACTGATCGAGTCACCAGGAAGTTGCTCAAAGTTGTTGATTTGATCTTCTTTCAACTTAAGCTTCTTCGATCTCGGGAAATACCTCTCCAAAAAGGTCTTCGACAATTTAGCCCAACTCATGTGTGAACTCTACGAGAGCTTGGATAGTCATAGAGCTGCATTGCCTATCAAAGATAATGGGAAGACACAAAGTCCCACAACATCCATAGACAAAATCTGTGTTCCCGTCACACTCTTATAGACAAACGCGATGTTGTATAGATGACTATGTAGATCTTTTGATAGTAGGCTCGTGAACAATCCATGGTTTTGCAGCATCTAAAGCAACCTACTCAAATTCATGAACTTTGAGTCAATCGGTAGTGGCGATAATACAATGGCTCCAGTAACCTCCAAAGCCATAGTGTTCAACCAATATTGGTTCCACTAATAAGCTTCGGCATTGAAGTCCTATAGTTGTGGATCAATGTCCTCAATAGGAGGTGGGTTGTCATTATTCACATTCTCATTCTTCTTTTGGTTCAAAGCTGCATTTTCCATGTTATTTGTGTTATCTTGGGCCATCATTCTTAGACTTCTCTAGATCTCTGGGTCAAACGGAGTTAAGGGAATGCCTTGACTTCGTGTATTGGGCATACACTACATATGTACCCTAAAATAGAAAAAAAACAACAACAAAAGTAAAATGAGGGAAATAAGGTTTAATTTCCAAACTACTTGAATTAAACAAGTCTAGCCATATTCCCTCGCAACGGTGCCAAAATCCTGATGTCGCCCAAGCTACACCTCCTTTTTGAGGCTAAAGTGGTTTGTAACAGCTATGAAAAGTAATCCTAAACTAAGACAAGTGTTAAATCAGTATGAGGAGTAACTAGGATATTGTTTTCACCATGATTTCCTAACTTAATATTACTAGATAATTTAATTCTTTTCTAATGTGTAGCATGCAGAATTGTAAGTTAAGTTCACCAAAGCCTTTGGCGCAGGAAAGAGGCGAATTTCACTACGTGATTTAGTTCATCCCTCTAGTGTGACATTATAACCCTTACCTATTGTTCTAGTACAACCTCCCTTTGGCCTAGTTTTGTTGATTAGACGAGAAACATCAATCAAATCTGGTTAATTAATCTCTTTTCCTATTCATTACTACCTTGATCTAGTCAGTAAAACTAGGCGTGTTCTAATGTTGGCCACCATTAAAAAGCATTCAAATCAAAGAGAATTATTATTACATGCATCCACACTTTTCAAGAATTATGAATCATCCGGTTTTACCTTTTTAGTTCTTCAATGTTCCTACAACCCTAGTTATTAATTTAGCTACTCATGATCCATGTAGATGAAACACTTATGAATTTGAATAACATAATTGAGTACTTACACAAGACAATTAAGCACAAGGAATCCAAACTCTTTACCAAGAATCACAAGATTGAAATTATATGACGAAATAAAGTCTTGAAAGTGTTTTTCTCATGTTCTCTCATGGACCATCTGATGTCACATGGTCCATGACATCGTCCGTGTAAAGGTACTTGAAATAAATTTTGCACGGTAAAGCTACGAGACAGTGATTTTGTACTTAGAATATTTTCCATATAGTAAGACACACAGACCGTGTGAATGCCCTTGTGCCTTCACTTGGCAAATTTTCTTCTTTTCCTAAGTTTGGCCAAACCGTGAACTAACCAAAGTGCCACTCCATGGGCGGCCACACAGACCATGTGACTTCACACAGGCCGTGTAGGCTCCTCCGTGGAGTGATGCCTGGCAGTTTCCTGGGGAAAAATCTCAGGACATCTGGGCAATGCCATTAGGAAAATTCTGGGTCCTTACATCATCTCCCTCTTGGGAACATTTGTCCCCGAATGAGCAAGAACAAGGCTTGAAAGGTAAGAACTTGAGCAAGAAACACACCACACCAGATACAAGGCATAATTCTTTACCAAAAATTTGTACCAAAGGCGTTATGCAAAATCATTGTTCATGACTATTAAATTCATTTTAAAATTGTATCCAAATCATTCAAAACAAATATAAAAGTTCTTTTGTGCACATGCATTCATGTTGTTTTATGAGACTCAAGAGGGCAAGAAATGGCAACATTAGTCAAGGAAGAAAACTAGTACCTTAAGCTTAAGTAGATTGGAAAAGATGAGGGTATCGTTTCACCATGTCCATCTCCGCCTCCTAAGTAGCACTCTCCACTTGTTGATTTCTCCAAAGTACCTTCACCGATGCCACATCCTTGTTACGAAACTGCTTTACTTGTCAATCAAAGATCTCCACCGGCACTTCCTCATAAGACAAGTTTTCCTCAACTTCAATTCCTTCCAAAGGCACAATGGTGCTAGGATCACCAATTAGCTTCCTCAACATAGACACATGGAATGCCGGATGAATAACACTCAACTCCGGGGGTAACATCGCCCTATAAGCCACACCTCCAATCCGCTCAACAAATGCATAAGGGCCAACATATTGAGGACTTAGCTTTCCCTTCTTACCAAAATGCATCACACCTTTCATAGGAGAAACCTTCACATACACCCAATCACCGACATAAAATTCAGGTCCCTCTTCCTAACATTCGAATAGGACTTTTGATGACTTTGGGCTGCCTTCAATCTCTCCCTAATCACCTTCACCTTCTCCATGGCATCCAATACTGAATCCGAGCAAACTAGGGCCATATCTCCCAACTCAAACCACCCCACTGGTGATCTACACCTTCTCCCATACAAAGCTTCAAATAGCGCCATACCAATGTTAGCATGAAAGCTATTATTATAAGCAAACTCAATGAGTGGGAGATGGTCATCTAAATTTCCCTTAAACTCCAACACACAAGCCCTCAACATATCCTCCAAAGTTTGAATAGTCCTTTCCGCTTGGCCATCGGTTTGAGGATAGAAATCGATGCTGAACTTAATCTTAGTCCCTAGCCCCTTTCGAAAAGACCTCCGAAAATGGGAAGTGAATTGGGTATCTCTATCCGATATAATGGACCTAGGTACACCATGCAATCTCACCATCTCTTTGATATATAACCTTGCATAATCCTCGACGCTGAAATTAGTCTTAACCGGTAGAAAATGAGCGAAATTCGTCATCTGATCCACGACAACCCAAATAGAGTCGAATTGCCTTCGGGTCCGAGGCAACCCAACTACAAAGTCGATGTTCACATCTTCCTATTTCCAGGTGGGAATCTTTATGTCCTGAGCCAAACCACCAGGCCTTTGGTGTTCTACCTTCTCCTGTTGACAACTCGGGAATTTAGACATGAACCTAGAAATATCCTCCTTCATACCATGCCAACAATACACTTCCTTCAAATCTCGATACATCTTGATAGACCGCGGGTGAATAAAGTAACGAGAGTTATGAGCCTCACTCATAATCACCCTTCTAAGGTCATCCACATCAGAAACACAAAGCCAGTCTTGGTACCGAAGTACACCATCTCCCCCTTGGGAGAACACCTCGATCTCCTTTGCAACAACCAACTTCTTCAATTCAAGTAACGATGGGTCTAGATCTTGCTTAGCCCTTACCTCATTCACCACGGAAGATTCCCCACCATTCTGAACCCGAACACCACCATCGCTTGATTCAACCAACCTGACGCCCAACCTAGCCAAGTAATGAACATCCCTTGCTAATTCCTTCTTTCTTTCCCCGAACATGCGCCACACTCCCCATATTCAACCTACTGAGAGCGTCGTCCATAACATTGTCCTTGCCCGGATAATATAGAACACATGTCGTAATCCTTCAAAAGCTCCAACCACCTCCTTTGTCCCAGGTTGAGATCTCTCTGGGTGAAATCATATTGCAAACTCTTGTGATCGGTAAACACATCAGCATGAACCCCATACAAATAATGTCTCTAAATCTTCAAAGCAAAAACCACCGCTGCCAATTAAAGATCATGCTTGGGGTAGTTACGTTCATGCACCTTCAACTGCCTTGATGCATACCTTATCACCTTACCATTCTTCATAAGCACACAACCCAATCCGATCTTCGAGGCATCACAATACACCACAAATCCTTCTAAACCATTTGGCAGAGTCAAGATGGGAGCCGACGTAAGCCGATCCTTCAAAGTTAGAAAACTTCTCTCGCATTCATCTAACCATAGAAACTTAGCCTGCTTTTGGGTCAACTTGGTCAATGGAGATGCAATAGATGAGAACCCTTCCACAAACCTTCTGTAATACCCAGCCATCCCAAGGAAACTACGAATATCTAAAGGAGTCAATGGTCTAGGCCAATTCTTCACGGCCTCGGTTTTCTTCGAATCCACCTTGATACCATCACTAGACACCACATGACCAAGGAGAGCCAGTTCGCCCAACCAGAATCCACACTTGCTAAACTTGATGTACAATTTCCTTTCCCTTAGAGTTTGGAGAACCATCCTAAAGTGGTTCCTGTGCTCCTGCTCACTTTGGGAGTAAATTAGCATATCATCGGTGAAGACCACCACAAAGCTATCTAGAAATGTCTTAAACACTCAGTTCATCATATCCATAAATATGGTCGGAGCATTGGTTAGGCCAAACGACATCACCACATATTCAAAATGCCCATACCTTGTCCGAAAAGGTGTTTTGGGAATATCACACTCCCTAACCTTCAATTGATGATACCCGGAACAGAGATCAATCTTCGAGAAACGAGTGGCACCTTGAAGCTGATCAAATAAGTCATCAATCCTGGGCAACGGGTACTTATTCTAACAATGACCTTATTCAGCTGCCACTTGTCTATACACATCCGAAGAGACCCATCCTTCTTCCTTACAAACAACACGGGAGCACCCCACGATGATATACTAGGCAGAATGAAACCTTTCTCAAATAGATCCTCTAACTGCTCCTTCAATTCTTTTAATTCTGTCGGTGCCATATAATAAAGACGAATACAAATAGGCTGAGTATCTAGAAGAAGATCTATGCCGAAGTCCACCTCTCTTTTTGGAGGGATGCCTGGTGTCTTCGGGAAACACATCCGAAAACTCATTCACCATAGGGACCGACTCAAGAGTGGGCACTTCAGATTCTACATCCTTGACCCTCAAAATATGATAAATGCACCCCTTAGAAATTATTCTCGGCGCCTTGAGGTAGGAAATAAACCGACCCTTAATAGAAGAGTCACCACCCTTCCATTCAAGAACGGGCTCACTGGGAGGTTGGAACTTGACCTTCCTGGTTCTACAATCTATGGAAGGTTATGATGCATCCAGCCAATCCATCCAAAGAATTACATCAAAATCAAATATCTCAAGTTCAACAAGATCACACGGAAAGATCTTATGCAACACAACAATAGGGCAACCCTGATAGACTCTATGAGCAACAACGAAATCACCCACGGGGGTGTAGACTGAGAAAGGCTCCCTTAAAATCTGAGGACTCAAACCAAACTTAACAGCCAACAACGGAGTAACAAAAGACAAATTTGCACCCGGATCAAGCAAAACATAAGCATCAATATCAAGGTCTTTTAACATACCAACCACAATATCCAAAGCTTCCTCGACATCATGGTAGGCATGGAGTGCATATAACCTGTTGTTCCTTGGGGCCGCTCCTTGGGGAGCTCTTTGTTGACCTTTCCCACCCTGGGCCACTTGACCCTGGCCTCCGCGGGAAAATCTGGGATAGTCTGCAACCTTATGATTCTTATCACCACACCCACAACACAACCCTAGTTCCTTCCTACAAGCAATTGTGTGGTTCTTTCCACACTTCTCACACTGAGGGAGTCTTTGCCCACCACTAATTAGAGCTTTGGGGGGAGGCACTCTGGCACTCAAACCTTGTCTTTGATCTTGCTGGAAGCGACCAAAACTGCCACCACCTTGAGAACCAAAAAATCTACCATCAAAATGGGTCCTCTTAGGATTATGCATCCTCCCTTCCTTGATTTTCTCCCCTTCAATTTGTTCAGCATAGACCATGAGCCTGGAGATATCCATGCCTCGTATAAGCATGGTTGTACGACATTTCCTCCACAAGCAAATCAGATACACCCGAAATGAACTTGGGCATCCTTGCACGGGGATCAACCACCAAGGACGGAGCATATTTAGAAAGCTTCATGAACTTGAGGGAATAATCCCTCACACTCATACTCTCCTACTTGAGGTTGATAAATTCAGTCATCTTGGCCTCTCTCAGCTCAAGTGAGAAGAAGTGATCAAGGAAAGAAAATTTGAACTCCTCCCAATTGACATCACCACCACAAACTCTTTTCGAAGACTACTGAGTGTACCACACGTGAGCCATGTCCTTCAGCTGGTAAGCAGCCAGTCCAGCTTTTTCCTCAGAAGTGATTCAGTATCTTTGTGTGTTCATCAATGAACTCCTAAGCTTCCTTATCAGCCTTTGACCCATAGAATTCTGGAGAGTTTATCTGAGTGAATCCCTCACCCTAGAAGCAGGTGTAGGATCCCGTCGCAAGTTACCTTGCGTTGCTTGAGTAGTCACCACTTGGGCAAGCATGGCGAAAGTGGTGCAAAATTCACTGTGAGAAATAGGCTCCTCAATAGGCTCGTGGCGAACCTGATCTTCGTCAGCCGGAGTCAGTCTAGGTAGAGGCGAACCTGATCTTCGTCAGCCGGAGTCAGTCTAGGTAGAGGGGGTCTTCCTCGAGGCATTTGCTAAAATGGATCAACAACACCAATAAGTAGGGAATTACATATACCAGTGATAGCACAACACAAGATATGAAAAAGTGAGGAAATTCCTAATATATCTTGGTAGCCTCCCACTCATAGGTATAGTGCACTTCACACCCATGAATAGGACTCTAGTCAACACGACATGTTGGACTTCGAGGATCATTTGTAAACCTAGGGCTCTGATACCATCTTTTGTCATGACCCGGGGTAGGGGCCTAGACGTGACGCGATGATTGGGGACCCAAGAGCCCCCAAACAAGCCTCAAGTATCCATAACCACATCATCGGTTCAAGATTAGTATGCAACACATACAATTTTAGCCAAGTCCAAGTTTAGGAGCCATATATATAAGAGAGAATGTGCAATTGATAAATTAGTCATACTAGTGCCCAACAATGCCTCTAATCCAAGGAACGAGGGCCAGGAAAAGTTTCGAGCTCACCCTCAATAAAGAGAACATCCAAAAACAATAGAAAGAACATAGCCCGCTCTCCCTCGGAAGACGGGACTCACCACAAAGATTCCAAGAGTGAACTATTCTTCATATGGCTGATATTCAAAGTGCTCGGTCCCTACATGGTAAAATCATGTAGGAATAGAGTATACGTTAGTACGTTTTAATGTACTAAGTATGCATTCATGTAATGCATATGACATATCAAACCTGCATTTCAATGTTAGATGACAAAGGCACATAATATAGAAGAAATGCATATTCAATGGAAATTTGTATACAAGATGCCATGAAATTATGATGCATGAAAAGCAATTATGCTCATATATAATGGGGATGGACTATAACCGACAAATCAAATCCATGAGAACTATTACATGAATTAAACCGATTGGGACCTCCCACCGGTAGGAAGAAGATTACCTGCCAAAGGCAATCTACATCACACCTTACGGAACACACCATTTTGGAGGATGGTCACCTTCCTTACGGGAATCACCATTTCGGAAGAATTTTTCAATAGTCATATCATATCAATAAACAAATACCATTTCGTACAACCCGGTCATTTTGGTAATGGGATTCGTCCCTATGTTGGCACATAGTTCGAGGAGAGGAAGAGAACCTTTAGAGATAGCCCTGACGCCCCCAATCCATCGGTGTTAAGTCAAAATATCTCACGAGAATACTTATACATATACGTGCTTTGAAGATATACAATATTCATTTCAAATCCATTGAATTCATATTTAGGCTCAAAAGCCAAAGCATAAATCATAATCATGGTACTCATGCAAGGAATAGCTCATTTACCTGTACAATATAGTGCAAGCACCCAATATGCTCAAAGAGCAAAAAACAGAAGACATATATGTGATCACATTCTTGTCATAACCAATACCTTATCAAAATCACTTTATAAAACATAATTGGGCTTAACACACTTCATAATTTCCATGAAAACCAATGCTTATGAATGCAATGCAATGCATGATGTGAAAATGGCATGGGTAATATAGAATAAATCTAAAATCAACTTTATAGTATGAAATCTAGAAAATCCATAGGAAAATCATAGTGTAGATCACCCATGCATGAAACAATCTTTAAGGGGACATGCTTGTTCATAATTGCATAACGCAATGCGATTCATCACAATAGAGCTTAAAAAAACTTAAAATCATGAGTAATGTACAACCCATGCATTGATTGAAGCTAATAAGATCAAATAGTAAAAACCCACATTAAAGTAAACTAAAATTCGTAAAATAGCTTGAACGAAATTTTGGGTCATCTTGGTTGAAAGGGACCAAGAATCAATCCCACATACCTGACTTGAGGAGTAGAAATAAGACTTGAATTGACACCAATTGGAACTCTAGCTTGAATCCTTGAGAGAGAGAAGTTGGGAGGAATGGGGAAGTGATCGTAAGAAGGGTAGAATGATTTAGGTGAAAGAGTGAAGAGGGCAGGGGTTTTCAGATAGATTAAGGGTTTAGGATAGGTAAAAAGTCATAATTCACGTTTAAAAAAACAAACCAAAATTTCATAAATGCCATTAATGAAATAGACATGAATTTGGTCCGTCTAGGTCACACGGTTTGATAAATGGTCCGTGTAGCATCACATGGACTGTGAAGAGTGTCGTGGCCCAGGACTTAGAATTTGTAGGAGGAAGATTTCACGGAACTAAGTGGTACCACACAGGCAGCTTCACAGACCATCTGAGTTTCACATGGTCCATGACATCATCTGTGTAAAGGTACTTGAAATAAATTTTGCACAGCAAACTTATGAGATGGTGATTTTGTACTTAGAAACCTTTCCACAAAGTAAGCCACACGAAAGGCCACACGGACTGTATGAATGCCCGTGTACCTTCACTTGGCAAATTTTCTCCTTGTCCTAAGTTTGCCCAAACCGTGAACTGACCAAAGTGTCACTCCACAGGTGGCCATATGGACCGTGTGACTTCACACGAGCCGTGTAGGCTCCTCCATGGAGTGATGCCTGGTAGTTTCCTGCAAAAAAAAAATCTCAGGACATCCAGGCAATGCCATTAGGAAAAATCTGGGTCCTTACACTCCGAGACTAATGGATCACTTGAGTGGCTCAGCATCTGACCTAACCCAGATGTTGATAGACCACAGACATGGCTTTCACTAGATATTGGCAGACACAAACCTAGGCTATTGTTATTTGAACTCCCCAGTTTTATAAGGGAGGTAACAATAATAGCAGCTCTATTCAGATGACTCCATCCAAAGAGGAGTCGGATTCAGAGTCTAGATCCGACGACTTATCGGAGATTGAGTCCTCTGTCATACCACCACAGGCATCAGCATCAACACCAGATGCTCCATCCAGCTGGTGGTGCATTAAGGGAAATGCGGACATCTACACAAAGGGTGTGTAGAGGAATGAGCGTGGCAAACTAGCCCGCTTTATTTTTGAGAAGCCCCAGAATATCACCTCCAGACTAGATAGTATCCCCGTTCACCATGACACTCTAGATAGATATGGGCTTCAGTGGCTCACCCAGGTACTGGGGAAGTACTCCCCAACCATGGTTCGAGCGTTCTACGCATCCTACGTTGCCACAATTCTCAGCAATCTTCATAAGAGGAAAATGCCCCTCGCCCAGCCCAGACTGACACATACTAGAGTGAGGGATTGGCAGGTGGACATTTCAGAGACTACCATCCGCCGTGTGTTGTTTGGACCCGAGTTTCCCGCCATCCCATCCACAGCAGAATATGACCGTAGGTTGGGGTAATGTAGGGACAAGACCCTAATAAGAGACCAGAGCTGGAAAGCTGGCTTGATTGATGAGTGGCAGCACAGATTGCTGAGCAAGGCCTAGACCCTACATAGGTAGCCAATTCTTCTAAGGCCATTGTGAAGGCCTCCCTTAGCGTCTCCGCTAAATATTTATAGGCCATCGTGAGGTCACGAATCTGGCCGACGCTTGCAAATAACACCTTGACGCTAGATCGTGCTGTTGTGGTTGCCAGCATCTTAGCTGGCTATGAGATCGATTGAGCCAGCATCATCGCAGATCAAATCCACGAGGCAGCCTTAAAGTTGTCCACCTCTATCCCTTTTGCTTGCTTGATCTATAGACTCTTTCCAGAGTCAAGGGTGGAACGTCTACATAACCTGGACTCAATAATTGAGGTCCAACGCACTTTGGATGCCAGCCTGATCAAGGCTAAAGATAACCCATTGGCACTTCGGCGAGAACCGCACCACCCAGCTCAGATGCTCGAGATGTTCGCGACAAAGATATGTTTTGATGTTCCATCCACCACCACTGCCACTGCTACCACCGAGAAGAGGCCCCCATAAAAAAGATGGCGAGAGGGGGACCACTACTATTACTCATGCTTTAAGTCCATTCCTAAAACAGACGACACCTGCCGACTTAATTTACATGTCAGTGGCGTCCATTAAGGACATGGCACAACAATTGTCCCACATTGTATCCTAGTTAACTCAGTTACTTCAACAGATCAGGCCTTGGGTCTACCAAGTGATTACAAAGTCCGAGGGGAGCGTTCAGGCAATCATGGTCGCTACTATTTAGGACCGATGTACAGTCATGGATGCCGGTATAGATCCTTTTGAGTTGCATGTCTAGCAGAGCCTAAGCACAACATGGTCAGCTGATATGACAGCCCTATAGACGGAGATCTAGCAGCTTTGGGCTGACATGACAGCAGCTTTGGCCGCACCAGTGGCATTCCCATAGACTGCACCCCCGGTGCCGACAGTGGATTTGTTTGCTATTGAGGAGCCATCACATATGATTATCAGATATAGTGAGGCTGCAAGTGGGGATGACAGAGGAACAAGGACTTGAGATTCTCGTTATGCGCTCGAGAAAGTATGAGAAACTACGACAGGATTGTGAGATTGAGAGGGTGAGGGGTGAGGGGTGCTGGCCCTTCTGAACATGATTCCACCCCTAAGGTGGCCACCTGGCAAGTCAAGGGTGGCCAGGCTGTGCCAGAGGCTAGCTCTTAGGCGCCCAAGTATGTTCATTTTGACCCCTATGCTTTATTTTTCATTTTTGGTGTGCATTCAGGACAATGCACCTTTTTTTATGGAGTGTGGGTAGTTATAGGCCTCATTGAAGTCTGAGGCCTATAACTATCCCAAATTTTGAATCCTACGAGTTTTATTGCATGTGTTTATTTTCCCATGGATATTTAATTTCTGTTCAACTGACATGTTTAGGATGTTTAGTTTGCATTGGTAGCATACAATTCTAATATGTATGGCATAAATGTGTTTTTGTGTTTTTTCGTGAAAAATGATACTCACCAAAATTTTGTTAGTTAGTCTTGATAACAACCATGCATGTGTAACTGATGACAATGCTTGTTCTGATAAGTAAGGATAAACTTGAGATGAAAAGCATGTATTGATAATGTAATCAGTGCAATGTGAGGTGTAAGCTTACTTTGCCAAATTCATATATTGTGCTACAATTCAGAACTTACCTTGTTAGTCTAACATAGACTGTAGGTTACTTGGTTCAGAAAGGATCTTAGGCCATTGTTCATAATAGGCCTCTTAGCCTAAATGACCAACTAAATGTGTGAAATATCCCTGATCCTAATGTTTGAGCCTTACATGTACCTTTTCTTTGTAAAAACCTAAGTTACCTAGCCGTATTAGATGTAAAATTCTGAAATTGGCCCCTTGGTCCTTCTTTGAACATTGTGCACCTTGACTGGGGCAAAAATCCTAAGTTAAGGGTGGCTACCAAAAGTGGCCCTGGTTCCTAGATTGGATATTGTACACCTCGACTTAGGCTAGAAGCCTAAGTTGAGGGTGGCTAGTGTAAGGGTAAACACAAAATGAGGGGGAGAACTAGTGATACATGGAGAAAGAGATAAAAATGTGTATTGGGTACATGAAAAATGAGTGATGCCTAGTCAATAATCTGAAAAACAAAAATGATGTGAAAATACAAGGCATAAAGCTGAAAAATGAGAATAAAGCATCCATAAAAGCTTGAAATAGGAGAAAGGAAGAAGGAGATAAAAAAGAACTATTTTAATAGTGCAGAAGTATAGAAAAACGCAATGTCAAGGAGGGCCTTCAGTCACTATGTTCCCAAAACATCATAACAAAGCCCCTTGAGCCTATGTTACAAGCCAATAAAGTCCTAAAGTGATCCTAGTCCAAGTGTCAAAGGTCATAGTCATGAGTATAGGGGCAAGCATATGGCGTTGAGCATCGCATTTGAATGTCTCTTGAGAGAGTAAGTGGTTTTGCATACTCCCAAGCATTAAATTTTAAAATATCATTATGAGAGAAATACGAGACATCTTTCTATTAGGGAACTTGCATTGCATTGTTGACATTAGACTAACCCAGTGATTGTGGCTTGTTGATATTACCTTGCTTGTCATAGTTGCACTGTCACATTCATTAAACTATATTGGTTTGTTAGATAGCTATATATGGTGCATTTAAAGTGGTGTGGGTATCTGTGCTTGCGTTTGATGTGATGTACGCCATTAGGTTGAGATTTGTGTGTCACTATGCTACTTATGTAGATTGAGTCCGTCACTTGACGACAAGCAACAATTTAAAGTTGAGGGTGTTAATGTGTTGTGAAATACAACACCTTTGATGCTTAAAACATGGAATTTTGTGTGATCTCTATGCGATGTAGTAGATTTGATGTGTTTTTATGTTTGTTTTGCAGGATTATAGGGTTGGCACAATTTCTTAGCTAAGTTTGTAGAATTCGCTGAAGCAAAGGGTTCACGAGACCTTTTACGGGTCGTAGAGAATTTTACGGGCCATAGATATAGTTTCGTATACAATTCCAGTGAAAGGTGATTATTCTGAAGTTAAGTCTACGAATATGTTGATGAGTCGTAGAAGCTTTTATGAGCCGTAGACTTGGTGTCATACGTGAGGACCAGAAAGTGGGGAGTTGCTGATAAGTCATTAGACATAGAACTTTATACGAGCCGTGGAAGGGTGTCTTAGAAGCCAGCCCCAAATTTGAAGAAGCTATCTACGAAAGCCTGATTATAGGTCGTATAATGTTTTATGGCTCATAGAAGCTACCGTAGGGTCTGTCGACCTAGTTCTCCTAATTATTTTTGGTTTTGTATTTTAAATACTATAAATATGCTTTTTAGGTTATTTTTCAGCAAAGGAATGTGACAGAACAGTAGAGAACAATAGAGAGCTTGAGAGAAACACTTATAACTTTATTTTGTCTTTTAATTTCAATCTTGTGATTATTGGTGAAGAGTTTGGATTCCTTGTGCTTAATTCTCTTGTGTACGTGCTCAATTATGTTATTCAAATTCATAAGTCTTTCATCTACACTGATCATGAGTAGCTAAATCCACAACTAGGGTTGTGGGAACCATGAAGGACTAACAAGGTAAAACTAGATAATTTGTAATTCTTGAAACGTGTGCATGCATGTATTAATTAATTCTCTTCTATTTGAATGCTTTTTAACAGTGGCCAACGTTAGAAGTCACCTAGTGTTACTGACTCGATCAAGGTAGTAATGAATAGAAAAAGAGATTAATTAGCAGGATTTAATTGATGTTTCTCGTCTAATCAACCGAACTAGGCCAAGGGGCAGGTTGTACTGGAACAATAGGTAAGGGTTTGTAATTTCACACTACGGGGATGGACCAAATCACATATAAAATTTTCCTCTCGCCTGGGCCAAAGAGTTTGGTGAACTTAACTTACCATTTTTCATGCTACACAGTAGAAAATAATTTGATTATCATGTAATGCCTAGTTAGGAAATAATGGGGAACACAATACCCTAGTTACTCTTCATACTTACTTAACACTTGTCTTAGTTTAGAATTACTTTTCATAGTTTTTACAATATCCTCTCTTTTGGGGGAGAAAAGAAGGTTAATCAACTTGAATTGTCTTTATTCTTCTAAGTCTACCATATTCCCTATGGGATCGACTCTAGCCTCGTTAGGTTATATATTTTGACAACGACTACTTTAGCCTAAAAGAGGAGATGTAGCTTGGGCGACATCAATGACCAGAACACCCGAAAACCCGTAAAGATATATCCACGACCCCATAGATTATCATGTTCGGGTACTCCATTTCCCATTGTTCAGTCTCCTATAGTTCCATTTGCCACATCTCAGTCTCCTCACCTATCATCCTTGAGAGTTAGAGATTCTAGTGTTGAGTTATCACTCCTCTATTGACTCAGCCTCATGTGTATTCTTCGGCGTCAACTTCACCTGCTTCTGCTGCTACACCCGAGGGATCACACAATGTCACTCTATTAGCTCTTGGTCAGCGGGGCAGAATTGGGAGAGTGATAATAGAGTCTGATGGAGCCTCGCAAGTTTGTTCTTTTATTTATTAATTGATACATTACTAAAATATTCATAAAGTAACATGTTTGTTATATGTCTTGTGAGTGGAAACCATCGAAGGAAGCTGCTAGGGCGCTACAGGAGAATGTTAGGAGGCTATTTAATGAGCCCTATCACTCTTGTAGAGAGATTCCAAATATAATTTATTAGGCGGTGTTTAATGAGTTTAAGGTATATATGTTTACATGTTTATTTTAAGTTTAGTATAATATTTATAGTATTCTTTATCTAACTAATTCTCTAATACTTCTCTTTTTATTTTTTTAGACTTTATATTCTGGGGAGTCAAAGTACAATATGGTCATTGCGTCCATCTTTGAGAGAAAAGTGAGCAACATACAATCTAGTTGGCTCAAGAAAGCTTGGGATGATGGAAAACCTTTGGGTTGGTTGCAACCTCTCTTATATGAAGAGTTGAGTCAGTATTGGGACTCTGACAAATTTAAAGCTTCATCTGAGCAAGCCAAAAGGGGTAGAGGCAGTCTAAAGGGTGGCTCGTTGCACATCGGAGGTGCAAAAAGTGTTGGGACTATTACGAGGGAGATGGCAAGATTTTTAAATTTTAAGTTTAAATTCATAATCTAAAATAAATTATTTAATTATATACTATTTCATTAATTTTATTATGAATTGTTCATAGAAGCAAGCAATGGGACGTGTTTGTCATGACCCAGTCCCAATCATGATGGCGCCTGCTAGATCCCACCTACGGGTAAAACAATTACACAACTCCCAGGGTATCTGTCCTAGCTTTCTCGTCGAAACCATAATCAATACAACAATACACATAGCCGAAACTTATCCAAAACCTGAAAGTCAATTGTACAGAGATATAATAGGCGCAAAGGCATATCATATACATTTATCAGTAACATCATAATACACAAAATTAGAGTGTCTCTATAAATACATAACACTACTATACAAGGCCAACGTCTGGAGACAAAAGACGACTATCAACAAGAAGGAGATTGTGAAGAAGCTTGAGATATCAATGCTCGCAAAAATCTCCTGAGCGCTCCCAAAGTTCTCCAACTCAGCTATTATGGCCCATACATGAAGCTGCACCATAGGAAGATGTAGAAGTAGTGGTGAGTACCAGAAAAGGCACCCAATAGGCATTACCATCCGATCGAGTGAAATAGTGAACATAAATAAAGACAAAAAATATAGAGAACAGTAGTAGTGTAGCAAACGAACTTAGATCAATGCATAGACATGTGTGGAAACCCTCAAACCACACTGAACCAACTAAAGTGAAGAATAATGATAACCTGAATCAACCCAAGTACTGAACATTGATACCAACTGACGAAAACTGCATAGGATAATTCCACAACTACCCCAATTGCGGCATAGTGTTGTACACTGGTGCAAGGCCCTAGTATCTATGCCTGTACACCAAATGGACCCTATAGGCCCATATGGTACACCCGCGCACCACATAGAACCGACAGATCATCATAGAATCCCTCAAAACCATCATAGAACCCAACTTTCCACATAATCAAAACTAGGGTCAACTGTACATAGGTGTAAGGACCTAGTGTCTAATCCTGAACGCCCCCCGATCCCCACTGAGCCCAAGAGGTACACCCACACACAATCAGGGTGTGAATAGGTATGTGGATCCATACGTGATCACCCATGGGCCTCACCCCAAAAATGACATAATATCTGGGTCCTCGACCCTGTGTCGGCACGTGGCACCCGATCTAAAATATACATATGTAATGGTGGGACGTATACCCTACAGGAGAAAGAATCTCCCTCGCATAAACAAATGTGTCTCATCTCAAAATGTCAATCACGAGGCCTCGCCCCAAAATGAAATCAGTGGGGTCCTCAACTTAAAATGTAATCAATGGGTTCCATGACCCATAATCAACGAGTCTCAAATCTAAAACAATCGGTGTGTCATATTTCTCTCTAAATAAATAGAAGTGTCTCAAACACTGAGTGGAAC
This sequence comes from Solanum rostratum, assembly GCA_029948455.1. Lineage (NCBI taxonomy): Eukaryota > Viridiplantae > Streptophyta > Magnoliopsida > Solanales > Solanaceae > Solanum > Solanum rostratum. Next base: position 13,590,245 of record CM057054.1, read on the forward strand.
CAAATCTTAGCCAACACTTGGTCCTCAAAATCTACATCCACACCTGGTATCGTAGTCGCAGCCATTGGGACATGGACCACGAGGAGCATCACCCATGACTCGAACTCATCGAATATGACCACTAGTGATCAAATAGTAATGGGGAGTGCCATTTGGGACTTGAGATATCAATCAGTCACTCACTCAACCGGTATATCTAAATTCGAAACTCCAAAGTCTTATCGTGCTCAAAGTGAACGTAGGAGACAACAATCATGTATACCCAAAGTGAATGTAGGTGATGAAACTCACAACCTAGGTATCTCGTAATCTCAATCTAACCCACACAACCATAAGTACCACCTCTATCACTCACTCAACCAATATATCTGAATCCAAAACTCCAACTCACTGAACCAGCATATCTAAATCCGAAACTCCAAAATCATGTCATGCTCTAAGTGAACATAGGTGGCAATAATCATATCTTCCCAGAGTGAATGCAGCTGATGACACTGATAACTATGTATCTCATAATCTCAATCCAACCCATACAACTGTAACTACCACCTCTCTTAGCTAAAACAGATACCCCAACATCAGATGGAGAGAACTAGTGCACAACAACTATCAACAGTACATTGGAGTGTATATGTATCATAAATCACCAAAGCGTTAGGCCCAACAAATGTCAATATATGATAAACTCATCAATCAGAAGTTTCTAGAGTAAACATAAGCAATTTCGGACAACCAAACCCAGCAAAGTTATATCTATACCAGAATCAGGCCATAGTATAACATAATCAATACATAGTCTCCTAGTCATTCGATTCAGTAGCAATAGGCTATTTACATTCATACATGTACGAGTCAAGTTAGAAGACATGCCTGTCTCAGGGCAATAGCCCATATTCATTCCTTCCCAGGCCCCTCCTATGTGTAAAGCAACTCATAGAAAAGTGCTGGTATAACCTAAGCTAAGTCCCAAGAGTCTAGATAAATGGAAGGATGTCACTTACCCGAAATCATATCGCGGCCCAGCTACTACCAAGGATTTCTCCCAAGGAAATCATGTGTCGGCCTACTGATAATGTGCCCCTTTTTATACATGGTGCTAGTTCCCAAGACTAAACCACATAGCTAGTGTTTCATCATAAATAATGCCAAAAAGCATTTTGGATATATCCTGCACCTAGCTACCAGGATCACACTCCCATCTCAAACCCGCCAGTGGCTTAGTAGCAACACGTCTCATATCATAGAATGCAAGGCTCCCTAAGGGGTGCACTATACCCATCCCCAGAGTACGGTTTTTTCTTTGATCACTAACAAGTAGCATAAGTAAATAAAATATAACAATGGTATACGGGATCATATAAGTCACAGAGGAGGACAAAATTATGCTTTGTAATGACCTGGTTGGTCATTTTTGGCGTTATCTATGAAAATTACTATTTTAACCTTTTGTATGTTTCTTTGGGCCTACTTTGAATTACTTGAATGGTTATAACTGAAATCCCAAGTTTTAAAAGTTGAAAATATGAGTTTTGGTCTTTTTGGAAGCTTTACTAGTTGAAAAAGTGAGTCTTTGTGTCATTCTGAGTTTCAGAGGTCAAATCGGTGGTCAGTTGATTCCATTAGCTTTAAAATGTTGAAACTGAACTATAGATTGTTGTGGAATTGAATTTAGAGTTAAAATGAGGGTTTTAGGTCCAAAGTTGTGATTTTAGTCATTTTTGGAACCAAAGTTTGACTTTGATCAATATTCAGAGTTCGGAAGCTCGGATCAAAGTTTTAACAGTTCTAATAGTTTCGAATGGTAAAACTAACGCTAAAAATGGTCTCTTCATAATTTTTAGAGTTGCCGAGAGCAATTTTGGTATTTTGATGCTTTAAACTAGTTTTATTGACTTGACTCGGTAAATGTGGCAACAAGGCCTTAAAACTGATTTATGATGGTTCAATTGAGTTTGAATCAATGTTTCTAGTAAGGATACATATAAAGCTTGTGAAATTTCTTAATTTAGATGAGTTTCTAGGGTCCATTCTGAGTAGGGAAATTGGACTTATGTTGCTGAATTTGATGATATCTGGTGCAGGCATCCTTCTTCTTCACGTTTGTAGAGGTGTGGGTTTGCTGAGCTCTGTGTTCATGGGCTAGGTCATGCGTTTTTGGAGTTGAGGCCTTTAGGTCTCTGCGTTTGCGGGATGGGCTTCGCGATTGCAAAATAGTTTTCATACCTTGATAGTTTTAAACTCGTAAAACACCATTCTTAATCCATTTTCAAGATTCTAAGCTTTTTGGGGCAATTTTGAAGAAAGGTTTTCAAAGCTTCTCATTGGGTAAGTCTTTCTAATTCTAAACTAATCATTTTTCGTGAGTTTTATCTTGATTTTATCCTTGATTTCATGAAATTAATCACCCAAAATTTGGGGTTTTTTCATTATGCTTTCCAAACTTTATCCATTTATTTCTCATTCAATGTAAGCTTGACTTTAATGGTATATTATCCCATGAACTCTATTTTTCGAGTAGGACATGATTCTAAAATCAACTTCCAGATTTGAGACTCTTTAATTTTAGCCCTAAATTTGACTATTTTGCCGCTATGCCTAAACTATGCCAATTTGAGTATCAAAATGCTTCTCGTGATGAGTAGTAACTATTGTGGATAGTGAATGATCGAATTGGAGGCTTGGTTTTAGGATTCAAGTTGATTGAAAGCTTGTTCGAGTGTGGTTTCGGCATTGAGGTAGGTTCGACTGACCTTTTGGACTAGATTTGAGTTATTGATCCTGTCATGTGATAGTTGCGAGATCTGGATTGATAATTATACAATTGGGTTGTTATGTTGAAATGGCGATGGAAAGTGGTTTCCAGTTGAGCCAAATTATGGTATAATCTTGATCTTTTGGTGATCTGAGTTGAATTATGATGAAATGATGAGGGTTTGAGACAGAATGTGACTAACTGATACTTGTGAGACCAATTGGGATGAGCAAGGTCTAGTATTATTATTATATTTCTATTGTTGTCATTATTATATTCTTCTATATTTGGGACGAGTTAGGTCCGCAATATTGATATTCTTGCATTTTTGAGATGAGCTAGGTCAAATATTGTTGACATGCTCAATTATCTATATAATTATGATGATCTAAAATATGATGATAGTTTGGGTATTAGGTGTGACACTTGATATTATTCCTTGGATATATATGATCTTTATGAGTTTCATGCCTCAGTATTCTTGTTGTAATTCTATTTTACATGTTTACATACATAATAAGAGTGTATTTTGCCTTAAATCTATTGTGTGTGGCTTGTAACATCCCTTGACCTTGGTAGGAGGCAAAGGCATTATGATTCACATTGGTACTAGCACCGTAACACGGGAATGAGGAAAGGGTGAGATTCATTCTTTATATCCCTTTGCCACGGGTAGGTGGAAAGAACTTGACATCATATTATTCCTTGACCTCGGGCAGGTGGCAAAATTGCAGCATTCTGATATTACAAAACTACGGGTAGGTAGTGAGGTTTGTGTATATATATATATTATCACGTGTTAACCTTTGTGGATGCAGGGATAGAATTCTTTATTATTACATACTTGTTCGATTTCTCTTACACAGTCGGTTGAACCTACTGGGTACATTTTGGTTTACTCACCCCTACTTTGTTTCCTCTTCGGAAATGGTGCACAAGTTACATGACAGGGCAGTTGATCTTTTCATCCAAGTGCTATTGTTATCATCCTCATCTCAGCGGTGAGGCTCAGACTCTGAGTCATCGTGGATCTTTGGTTCCTCTTTTATTTCCTTTATCTCAGACTATACATCAGATATTATAAGACAATCTTGTATTTTTTATTGAGACATTTGTATTTACCTTCCGTACTGTTTCAGATATGTTTATACTCATGACTCCAGGTCTTAGGAGATTTCTTATATCTTATGAGTTCATTTCTAGTTTATTTATCTTTCTTTAGTTGCAATCTATTTTGGGTCATGATAAGTTTGGTATCAGAGTACTAGGTTCGTTGGGCTCATGAGTCAAGATCAGGGTGTCTAATAGAGTCTCACGGATTGGTGTGTAGACATCCACACCCATCTTCGGGAGGCTATGGGATACTTATTAGGAAAGAGTTTTCACATCTTGCTTCCATTCACTCATTTCTTTGTATTACCTATTTTGAAAGTATCTAATCTACTCCTTTTGGTGCAGATGTCAATTACTCGATCCCATCGCTCAATGGGAGTGCCCGAGTCAGCTGATGTGACTCTCACTCGAGGTTAAGACAGAGCTCGTGATAGTGCCAGGGGCCGAAGGATTTCTAAGGAGGAAGATTCATCTAGGTGACAGACCCGATCAGCTTCTCCAGAGACCTACTATGATGCCAGAGAGGCCTACTGATACAATTCCACCTCTTTCAACTCCATCCCTTACACCATCAATGTAGGTGCTACTTTTGAGGTTATTGGTTGGATTGGAGAGAGCTTCTCCAGCCCCAGCTACTGTTGAGATACTGTAACACACTAGTTGGTCCTTCTAGTGCGCTACCAGAGCCGAATATGATTCATGTGGGTCCTTCTTCAGCTCCAGCAGACTCTCCTGCGACTGTTATTACTCCACTTTATGGATCTACACTGAGTTCGGGTACTTAACTATAGAGTTTGATTTTGCTACATCTATTGCACCATCTTTGTTTATGGTGCCACAATCTTTTACCAGCCTAGCCATGTCTATAGTGGAACTGAAGAGCTTTAAGAGGTTTGTGTGATTAGCTCCACCACGATTTGATGGAACTCCTGGCGATAAAGCTTATGATTATGTGTCAGAGTGCCAGGACCGGTTATGTAACCTGGCTATTCTTGAGTCGTATGGTGTTGCCTATTGTTGTCGCCCAAACTACACCTCCTTTTTGAAGTCTAAAGCAGTCGTTGACATGATATATAATCTAACCAAGGTTAGGGTTGATCCAACATGGAATATGGTAGACTTAGAAGAATTTAAAGAAATTCGGGTGGATTAACCTACTTATCTCCCCAAAGGGGAGTTTTGTAACAACTATGAAATGTAATCCCAACCTAAGAGAAGTGTGAAATCAGTATGAGGAGTAACTAGTGTATTGTGTTCCCCATGATTCCCTAACTTGGTAGTACTAGATAATGAAATTATTTTCCAGTGTGTGGCATGCAGAATGGTAAGTTAAGTTTACCAAACCCTTTGATCCAGGCGAGAGGTAAATTTCACTACGTGATTTTATCCATCCCTGTAGTGTGACATTACTAGGCCCAGTTTGGTTGATTAGATGAGAAACATCAATCGAATCCTTTTAATTAATCTTTTTTCCTATTCATTACTACCTTGATCCAGTCAGTAACACTAGGCGAGTTCAAACATTGGCCACCATAAAAAATCATTCAATCAAAGAGAATTAATTAATACATGCATGCACACTTTTCAAGAATTACAAATTATTCAGTTTTAATTTGTTCGTTCTTCATGGTTCCTACAACCTTAGTTGTGGATTTAACTACTCATAATTAGTGTAGATGCAAAAATCATGAATTTGAATAACATAATTGAGCACTTATACAAGAGAATTAAGCTCAATAAATCCAAGCTCTTCACCAAGAATCACAAGAATGAATTAAAAGAACAAAATAGAGTTTCACAAATGTTTCTCTCAAGCTCTCTGCTATTCGCTACTGTTCTGTAATGTTCTTTATAAAAAATAAGCTAAAAACCTATTTATAGTCTTTAAAATACAAAACAAAAAAAGATTAGGAGAACCAGGTCGGCAGATTCTACAAGCACTTCTACTAGCCGTATAATGTTTTATGACCTATGGTCAGGGCTTCGTGGATTGCATCTTCAATTCTGGGCTAACTTCTACTGGCCGTATAATGTTTTACGCCCCATGGGGGTTTCGTCTTATGAATTTTCAGGAACTCCCCATTTTCTAATTCTTAGGACACGACACCAAGTCTACAGCTCATAAAATCTTCTATGGCTCGTCTTCATGTTGTAGACTTAACTTCAGAAAATCACCCTTCACTAGAATTTTGTACGAAACTAGTTCTACGGCCCATGGAATTTTCTATGGCCCATAAAGGTCTCCAAAAACCTCAACTTCTGCAAAATCTTCACACTTATGCCCAAAAATTGTGCCAACCCTGTAATCCTGCAAAATAAACATTAAAAACATCAAATCTACTAACATTGATTTGAGAACACAGAAAATCCACGTTCTAAGCATCAAAAGTGTTGTATTTTGATACCACATTAACATCCTCAACTTAAAATTGTTACTTGTCCTCAAGCGATGGACTCAATCTACATAAGTAGTACAGTAACACATAGACCTCAATCTAATGGCATACATCACATAAAACTCAGGCATAGGTATCGACACCTCTTTAAAGCTCACCAGATAGCTATCAAGCAAACCAAAGCATATCAACATATGTGATAGTGCAACTATAACAAAGAAGGCGATTATTAACAAGAAATAATTAGTCCAATGTTAACAACGCAATACAAGTGCCCTTGCGTAAAGAACTCCCACATCCCTGTCATGATGATATTTTTAGATTAAACACTTGGGACTATGCAAAATCACTCACTCTCACAAAAGAAATTCAAATACCATGCTCATCACCAAATGCTTGCCCCTATACTCATGACTATGACCTTTGATTAGTTGGACTCGGATGACTTTTGGACTTTATTGGCTTGTAACGTAGGCTCAGAGGCTTTGGTATAATCTTTTAGGAACATAGTGACTAAAGCCCCTCCTTGGCACTGCATTTTTCTACACTTTTGCCCTACCAACAACACTATTTTCCACCTCATTCTCCCTTTCTCCTAACTCAAGCTTTTTTGGGTGCCTTATTATCATTTTCAGCTTTTTGCCTTTTATTTCCACATTATTTTTATTTTTGGCTTATTGATTAGGCATCATTGATTTTTCTTTGCACCCAGAACACATTTTTATCCCCTTTTCATGTATCACTAGTTTTCCCCCTTATTTTGTGTTTATCCTTACACCAGCCACCCTCAACTTAGGCTTTTGGCTTGAGTCGAGGTGCACAATATTCAACCTAAGAACCAGGGCCACTTTTGGTAGCCACCCTCAACTTAAGCTTTTTGCCTCAATCAAGGTGCACAATGTTCAAGGAAGGACCATGGCCAATTTTAGGATTTTACATTTAATAAAAATAGGTAACTTAGGTTTTTATAAATAAAAATGATACATATAAGGCTCAAACATTAGGATCAAGGGATATTTCACACATTTGGTTGGTCATTAAGGCTAAGTGGACTATGATGAACAACAACCTAAGATCCTTTCCTAACCAACTAATCTACAGTCTAAGTCAGAGTAATAGGGCAAGTTCTGAATTGAAACACAGTATCTCAATTTAGCAAAGAAAGCTCCCACTCACATGACACTGATTACACTATAGAAAAAAACTCTTAGATCATGCTTTTCATCTCAGTTCATCCTCACTTACCAAAACAGGCACTGTCATCAATCAAACATGCATGGTTGTTATTAAGACTAACTAACAAAATTTCGGTGGGTATCGTCTTTCACACAAAAACAAAAAGACAAACATATGCCATAGATATTAGTACTATCTGCTACTGGTGCTACCTACACATTCTAAACATGCCGGTTCAACAAAAACTAAATATCCATGGGAAAAATGAACACATGCAAGAAAACCCCTAGGATTCAAAATTTGGGATAGTTAAAGGCCAAGGATACTCAGACATCACTAATGCCTACAACTACCCACACCCCATCGAAAAAGAGGTGCATTGTCCTCAATGCACATAAATGGAATATAAAGCACAACGGTAAAAAAAGAACATACCTGGGCGCTTAAGCGTTGGCGTCTGACTGCATCAGGCTGCCCTTAACCTACCTGGTGGCCTCCTCAGTTGTAGAAGCATGTCCATAAGGGCCAGCACCCCTTACAGTCTCCAGCACATGAGCCTGCCGCAACTCTTCAACTTGTCTCGAGCGCTTCGTGGCAAGCTCTAGTCCCTACTCCTTTGTTAACACGACAGAAGCCTCACTAAGTCTTGATCACCATCAATGTGAAGCATCTTCCTGAGGGAATTCTTGATGGATCTTCAGGAGCAAATAAGTCCACCATCGACATCGAAGGTGCAATCTATGGGAATGCCACCGGTGAGGCTAAAGTTGTTGTCATGTCAGTCTAGAGCTGCTAGATCTCCTTCTAATGGGCAATCATATCTGCTTGCCATGTTGTGCTAAGGCTCTGCTAGACCCAAAGTTCAAAATCATCTATGCGAGCATCGATGGCTAGAAGTCTGTCCTGAATAGTTGCGATCGTGAATGCTTGCACGTGTCCCTCAGAATCTAAAATAGCCTAGTGGACCCAGGGCTTGATTTGTTGGAGTAACTAAGTCAACTAGGACTCAGTGTGGGACAGTCTTTGTGCCATGGCCCGAATGGACGCCGCTAACACATAGACCATGCTAGCGGGTACTATCGATTTAGGAATGGCTTGTGGGCATAAGTAGTAGTAGTAGGCCCCCTGTCCATATCATTCTCAGTCTTGTGGGGCCTATCCTCAGTAGTAGCAGTAGTGGTGGTGGTGGATAGAGTCTTAGGTAGTGGCTTTGCAGGGAACATCTCTGGCATCTGTGCGGGCTGGCACGGTGCTCGTTAGAGGGTCACCGGATTATCCTCAGCCTTGATCAGGCTGGCATCCAAAGTGAGCTGGACGTTATTCAGTGAGTCCAAATGATGTATAATATCCACCCAACTTTATACAGAGTCTATAGATCAAATAAGGATAGGGGATGATGGTAGACCTTTTCATGGTCGCCTCCTATATCTGCTCTGCGATGAGGCTGGCCCAATCGATCACATAACTAGCCAAGATGCTGGCAACAAGAATAGCATGATCCGATGTCAAAGTATCGTCTACAAGAGTCGGTCGGATCAGTGATCTCACAACAGCCCACCAAAATTTGACAGGGAAGGAGAGTGAGGCCTTCATGATGAGCTTTGATAAAGTGGCTATCTATGTACGGTCCAGGCCCTTCTCTACAATCTATGTTGCAACCAATATAATCAAGATGGATCTGCGGCTCTAGTCTCTCATTAGGGCGTTATCCCTTGTTTGCCCCAACTTGCAGTAATATTCTGCTGTCGATTTGGGGGCTTCGAACTCAGGCCCAAACAATGTACAATGGATGGTAGTCTCAGAGATGTCCACCTGCTAGCTCCTCACTCTAGTGTATGTCAGTCAAGGCTGAGCGAGGGGCTTCTTCCCCTAGGAGGAGTGCAAGAAATATGGCATCATAGAAGGCATAGAACTCATGAACTATGGTCGGGGAGTACTTCCCTAGTGCTCAGCCACTGGAGCCTGTATATGCTGATAGTGTCATGAAGGCTTGGGATACTGTTTAGTCCACAAGTGATGGCCCAAGGCTCAAAAAAGATAGAGTGAGCTGGTTTGCCTCGCTCTTGCACTGCATGCCTTTTGTGTAGATCTCCCGCATATCCTCAACACTCCACTAGCTACATAGAGTGTCTATTGGTGATGGAGATGCCTGAGGTGGTGCGGTAGAGGACTCCGTCTCTTACTCGTCACCAGACTCTAACTCTTACTCCTATCTGGATGGAGCTGCTACAGTTGTTTCCTCCCTCTTCAGACTAGGGAGAGCGAACAACAATAACCTAGGTCTAGGTCTGTCCAATTTTGGTGGTAGCCCGTGTCCATGGACACTCAGCCTCTGGATCATATAGGTAGCTGAGATTGTCAATCGAACCACTGACCTCGGGAGTGTCCCAATCCCTCGAGGGCTCATCTCTTAGCCTCCACTAAAAAGCTTGGATCTCATCACGTCTTGGCTTTGGGGCCATAGTACCTGAAACATACACATTTAGCGAACATAATTAGCCCTACAAATCAAAGAACAAAAATCAAAATCATTTCAGACTTGGTCATAGATGGGTCTACGAAGGCACTTCTATGGGCATATTAGAAACTACGAGCCGTAGAAGGCCCTCGTAAAAATAGTTATCAAAACTGTTTTTACTAGAATTGCATCTCTGAGACTAGCTACGATCTGCAGAAGAATCTATGGGTCATAGATAAAGTCATAAAGGCACTCTAGTGTTTAAATTTTTACTGCCAGAGATCTACAAGTCGTAGAACATTCTACGGATTGTAGAAGGTCTCGTCTGATGGGTTCTCAGAAACTTCAAGTTTCTGGATTTTCATACAAGGGGAAACTACGGCTCGTGAAAATTTTTACGGGCCGTCAAAAACCTCATAGAGTGAACAACCCAGAAGCATGCGTGAACAACCCTATCAACATGAACCCCACATGACATTTTTTACAGTAAATTCAGCGTCAAAGCAAGTTATGGCACACTCCCACATGATTTCAATCAAATACCCAACACCTCACATGCAATCCTTTTCATAAACCCATCAATTATCATTTTGCCCATTTTCCAAAGCCAACTGACCCTTTTTTGAATCAATTAGCATCAAATTACACATACATGCCATCACACATCGAATTTTCAAGCACAAAGTCAATTCAATTCAAATAACATGTGGCGATATGATTGCCATATACATCATTCAAACACATAGACAAGGTCACACACACAATTTTTCAGCTTTGAACACTTAATCAAGCATTGGCACATATTGTTCACGATTCAATTTTAAGCACAAACAATTGCACAAATGGGCTCGTATTCATATTGTTCGGATTACCATACCCATCAAGTAATTTCAACTTAATCACAAAAATTTCAGAATTTTCAGATTACCATACCCATCAAGTAATTTCAATTTAATCACAAAAAATTCAGATTTTAAAAGTTTTTTAGTCCAAGAACTTACAAAATTGAGTGACGAAGATGTATAAATTAAAGGAGGAATCCAAGAGGCTGAAATCTTAGGTTGTGCCAGAGACTGCCGAAAAACTCATAGGAAAGTGGGTGGTGGCCAATCGAAAAAGTTTGGGAAAGAGGTTGGGTGTACTTTGTAAATTTGGGGAAGAATGAGGTCAAAATAATTTGACCCCTTCTATGTATAGGTTGACCGGGTTGACCAAAAATAGTGGCCCTTGGCTCTACGAAACCCTAATTACAGACTGTAGAAAATTTTACGGCCCCTAGATCCTGCTTTCATGGAATTCCCAAACCCTAATTTTGGGGACTGGGTTCCACGGACCAGTCTAAGTGTCACAAAATTAATACAACTCGTAGTATTGATCGTAGCGACCTCCACAGTAATTCAAAAATAGAAATAATTACCTAGGGTCCATGAGCCCCATTCACGGCTCGTAGAGTTGGTCGTGGACTGGAGTGCACAATGTTTTGCTCACTAGAAGTGTTCTATAAGATAGTGTATGGGTCTTCGAAGGATGGCTGGCTTAGTCATGTACCTGCACATTCCTCACAACGCACATTGTTACCCTATATGTAACTAGTCTAATGTCCATAAATTAGAACCAAAATGAGAAAAATTAAATTACCTACATGTCCAAAAGCTAAAAACAAAACAAAGCTACAACTATTACATCAAACATCTTAGATTTCCTCCCAAGTAGCACCTGATTTATTATTGCGGCACGAATTTGACAAGTTGGGTACTTAGACTCCACCAAGTGCCCAAACATCTTTCTTCAAGTCATCTGGCCTCTTCATTGACTGACATATGTTCAAGACAACTTCTTCTTTATTCAATTTAAACTTGAGTTGGCTAGGTTGCATATCCACTAGGAAGGTCCTTAAGATGATTGGGACTTCGAAGTCAACTTCATAATCTAGGATTATAAAGTCTACGAGAAATAAAACATTTTCAACTTTGATGAGTACATCATAAAGTACCCCCACAAGTTTCTTCACTGTGCGGTCAGCCATCAACAATCGCATGCTCGTCGGAGTAGGGGCTCCCAATCCTAGCTTCTTGAAGACCGCAAGAGACACTAGATTTATACTAACACCAAGATCACACAATGCCCTTGTGATTCCATATCTCTAATAGTGTAAGATATGGTAATAGCGCCAGGATCTTCTCACTTCTGCACCAAGGACCTTGTAGCAATTGCACTGTAATGTTGAAGCTCATTGGAGAGGTACTGACTTATAGCGCACTTCTTTGTAACGAAGTCCTTTATAAACTTTGCATACCCTGACATCTTATTCAAAGCCTTAATGAGAGGGATGTTGATGGAGAGTTGTTTCAGCAAAGAGAGAAAGTGCTTGAACTTACCCTCCTCATTCTTTTTTATTCTTTGACAAAAGGAAAGAGGAGGTCTAAGAATAGGCTTCAGCTTCTATGGCACCTCTACAACATTACTCACCCCATCCTTGGTACGATCATCTCTGATATCAACATCTTTGACCACAATTGTCTCTTATCAAACATCATCATCATCGATCGACATGGGAGGATCAATGGTACTCTTACCACCACGAGTAGTGGATCGCCATACACTTCCCTTCATACTTTGGGTTCTGAACTGTGTTGCTAAGCAGTGTACCTCTCTGGCGCTTGTTGAGTTGAGTTGACACTTGACCAAACTATTGCTCCAGATGATTGATAGCAATAGAATAAGATTCAATTTTCTAATTTATACCGGAGATGTCAGACGGCATGCCCCTCAAGGTTTTATCCTGTGTGTCAGCCTTCTTAAATAGCCGGTCAAACATCTCCTATACTTTGTAACTACTAGAACTGGAATCAAGATTATGTGGTAGCACGTAAGGACCATTTCTGTAGCCACCTCTGCAACAATCAACATCTCTGTCCTGGACCTTGTTCCTATTGTTTTAACATCGATGATTGTCTCTGAAAGCGCCATCTCTGTTAAAGTTCCAACCTTGGTTTCCTTAACATTGGCACCAATAGTCCTGATTGGATCCTTGAGCATTGGTCCAGAAAGTCATCGTTAGATCAGCGATGAAGCAAGTTTCCTCCTCTTAGTAAGGCTCCTCGTACGTGGATTCTCATGGAGACTAATGAACAACTATATTGACTAGTTCCTGATTCTGTTTTGTCATTACCTTTGTAATGGCACTAATTCGAACAAGCGCTTGCATTATCTCCTCATTTATTTTAGCTTGCTCCAAAATAATACTGGCAACACATAAGCTCTTGGTAAGGGACCTGTCTCTCAGCCCCCATGCACCATTCGTCTTGACCACCTTTTCTATCTTCTAAGCAACCCTTCCAAACGGTTCATCTGAAAACATACCCTCCATGTTGGTGTCAACACAAGATTGGTTATTCTCATCCAAGGCACAATAGAAGATCTCAATCAAGGCATCCTCAAAAATCTTGTTGTCAGGGACACTTCTCAGACACTTTGTGAATTGTTCCCATGTAGTACTGATCGAGTCACCAGGAAGTTGCTCAAAGTTATAGATTTGGTCTTTCAACTTGGACTTCTTCGATCTCGGGAAGAACCTCTCAAAAAAGGCCTTCTACAACTCAGCCAAACTGGTGATTGTACTATGTGGGAGCTTGGATAGCCATAATGGCATTGCCTGTCAATGATAATGAGAAGAAATGAAGCCAAACAACATCCATAGAAAAATTGTATATTCCCATCATACTCTTACAGACAAACATAACATTGAGTCAATATCTTTATCTTTGAATAAGATCTTAATTCCAGCGATGGTTTCATTCGATATCTTACAACTACAATTTATGCGGATCCTCTGATGGTACGCCCGCGAACAACCCATGATTCTATAACATTTGAAGCAACCCGCTCGAGACTACGAACTTTGTCATCCGTTAGTGGCAGTAACACAATGGCTCCAGTCACATCCACAGCCATAGGATTCGGCCGACATTGATTCCACTAATAACCTTCAATATTGAAGTCCTATGGTTGTGGATTAATGTCCTCAAGTGGAGGTAGGTTGTTGTCATTCTCATTTCAGTTCTGATTCAGAGTTTCATTTATCGCATTATTTGCATTGTCTTGGATCATCCATCTCAATCTTCTCTGGATCTTTGGGTCAAGGAATACCTCGACTTTGTGTGTAGGGCTACACTACACCTATACCCCAAGATAAAACAAAAACAACAAAAAACGTAAAATGAGGAAAATAAGGATTAATTCTTGAAATACTCAAATTAAACAAGTCTAGTCGTATTTCCTGACAACAACGCCAAAATCTTGATAAGTCGCCCAAGCTACACCACCTTTAAGGTTAAAGAGGTCATTGTCAAGATATATAACCTAACCAAGGTTAGGGTTGATCCCACAGGAAATATCGTACACTTAGAAGAATTTAAAATAATTTGGGTGGATTGACGTACTTATCTCCCCAAAGGTTTTTTTTAACAACTATGAAAAGTAATCCTAATCTAAGACAAGTGTGGAAATTAATGAAGAGTAACTCGGGTATTGTGTTCTTCATGCTTCCCTAACTTGGTATTACCAGATAATCGAATTCTTTTTGAGTATGTAACATGTAAAATGGTAAGTTAAGTTTACTAAACCCTTTGATCCAGGTGAGGTAAATTTTACTACGTTATTTAATCCATCCCCACAGTATGACATTACTAACCCTTACCTATTGTTCTAGTACAACCTCCCCTTGGCCCAGTTTGGTTGATTGGACGAGAAACATCAATTGAATCCTGTTAATTAATCTCTTTTCCTATTCATTACTACCTTGATCCAATCAGTAACACTAGGCGAGCTCTAACATTGGCCACCGTTATAAAACATTCAAACCAAGAATTAATTAATACATGCATGCACACTTTTCAAGAATTATGGATTATCCAGTTTTACTTTGTTAGTTCTTCATGGTTTTCACAACCCTAGTAGTGGATTTAGCTACTCATAATACATGTAGATGCAAGAATCATGAATTTGAATAACATAATTGAGCACATACACAAGTTAATTAAGAAAAATAAATCCGAGCTCTTCACCAAGAATCACAAGATTGAATTAAAAGCACAAAATAAAGTTTCACAAGTGTTTCTCTCAAGCTCTCTACTATTTTCTATTATTCTGTAACTTTCCTTATGAAATCTAACCTAAAACCTATTTAGAGTCATTAAAAATACAAAATCAAAACGGATTTGGAGAACTGGGTTGGAAGACTCTACCAGCACTATTACGGGTCGTCTAATGACTTACGGCCCATGGTCGGGGCTTGATAGATTGCATCTTTAATTCTCCGTCTGACTTCTACGGCCCCTTCTATGGACCGTATAAAGTATTATAGACCAGAGGGGGTTTCGTCTGATGACTTTTCAACAATTCTCTACTTTCTAATCCTCATGGCATGACACAAAGTCTACAACTGGTAAAATCTTCTATAGCTCGTCTACATATTTGTATAATTAAATTTAGAAAATCACCCTTCACTTTAATTTTGTATGAAACCAGTTCCACGACCCATAAAAGGTCTCGTGAAACCTCAAGTTCTGCAAAATCTACACACCTAGTGCAAACATTTTGCTAACCTTATAATCCTGCAAAACAAATATAAAAACACATCAAATCTACTAACATCGCTTTGAGAACACACAAAATTCAAAGTTTTAAGCATCAACAATACATAATCTACACATCATATCAGTTCACCGGCCTTTCCAAGGAAGGGTAGAGGTTAGTGGTAGCTCATCGACCTGTTTGATCACTAGCCATGATAGTTCTCTGAGATATTTTTGGAGTGATTCGTGCCCTATAATCTCTGAGATAGTCATCGAGATGAGTTTGATAGGCTACAACAGGAATCCATATTTGTTTCTGACTATGAGGCTAGATTTCACGCCTTATCCAAACATGTCTTATCTAGCATTCCTACTATGTTCGAGATGATTCGACGTTTTGCCAAGGGCTTTGCAGGGTATCTTCAGGAGGCTACGACTTTCTTGGTATTAGCTGGAGGTACTTTCCAAAGTGTTGTGGATCACGCTCAAATGATAGAGCATATCAAGCAGGATAGATAGGGTGATGGGAATAGTTCCGTCAACATGGACACTTTAGTGGGCACCTGCCGCGGGATCGAGAGATTCAGAGGTAGAGCCATCAAGGCCGAGCAGTTTAGGAAGCTCTTCCAGCATCTAATATTGTTGATAAATCCAGATCTACTTAGGTGGGTAGTGCACCCAGGCATGGTGGTTCTTTGGCACAATCATCTCAAATGCAAGACCTCAAGGCTTGTTATGTTTGTTATGAGGTTTGGCACTTCACAAACCGTTGTCCACATTAGGTGTTTCCTACTCAGGCTTCAGGACCTTAGGCAGCAGCTAGAGACACCTCTCAAGGTATGAGGGTTAGTGCGAGAGGAGGTCGTGGTACATGGGGAGATGGTGCCAATGGAGGGCCACAAGCTAGTGGTGGTCGTAGAGTTTGCTATATTGTTCCTAACAAGGTCGAGGCAAAAGCTTTTGATACAGTGATCACAGGTATAGATCTAGTATACCACCGTTCAGCTTCAGTTATATTTGATCAAGGCTCTACTTATTGATATGTGTTATCATATTTTGGTTTTGATATTGATATTATATGTGAGTTGCTTGCTGAGCCTATTTATGTTTCCACCTCAGTAGGTTAATCTTTAGTGGTAAATCGAGTTTATCGGGGCTATGTTGTGACTTTTATGGGAGATATACTATTGCTAATTTGGTATTGTTGGACATGGTGGAGTTTGTGTGCCTAAAATTGGGAATTAGGTGAGATTAATATTAGAGGAGCACTAGTGTGCTAGATATTTCATCCATCCGAGTGTGGCTAAGATGTATTGTGATCTTAAATAGTATTATTAGTGGTTTGGCATGAGGAGAGACATAGCTGAGTTTGTGGCCAAGTGTTTGAATTGTCAACATGTGAAGTATGAGCATCAAAAGCCTAGTGAATTGATGCAAAGGAAGCCCATTTACAAATGGAAGTGGGAGAGAGTGACTATGGACTTTGTCACAGATTCGCCTATGGCCTTGGGATAGTTTGATTCAGTTTGGGTGGTGGTTGATCAATTGACCAAGTCGGCACACTTCATACCGGCGAAGACTAGTTATAGTGCGGAGTAGTTGGCTAGGTTGTATATCTAGGACATTGTTAGATTGTATGGTGTGCCATTATCTATAGTATAAGACAGATGGTCTTTGTTCACTTCTCACTTTCGGTGGCCTTTATAGCATGATTTGGGTACTAAAGTGGATTTGAGTTCAACTTTTCACCCTCATACTGATGGTGAGTCAAAGCGCACCATTCAAGTGTTGGAGGATATGCTTAGGGCCTATGTTATTGATTTTGGGGACTAATGGAACCAACACTCACCATTGGCAAAGTTTACATATAACAATAGTTACCATTCCAGCATCCAGATGGCACTGTTTGAGCCCTTGTATGGCCGGAGATGTCAAATACCCATTAGATGATTTGATTCAGGTACAACCTATATGTTGGGTGTTGATTTGCTTCAAGATGCCATGAACTGGGTCCAACTAATTCAAATTAGACTTTTGACAACCCAAAGTTACCAAAAAAGATGCTAATAAGAGGGTTAGGCCTCTTGAGTTCTCGATTGGTGACATTATTTAACTAAATGTTTCACCCATGAAGAGTGTGATGAGATTTGGGAAGAGGGCCAAGCTTAGTCCTAGATTCATTGGCTCTTTTGAGATTTTGAGGAGAGTTGGATAGGTAGTCTATAATTTGGCTTTGTTACCACGATCATCTTCGGTTCATTCTATTTTTCATGTTTCTATACTCCATCGGTATATTCCGGATGAGTCCCATGTGATTTCATATAACTCTGTTGAGTTAGGTCTAGATTTGTCCTTTGAAGAAGAGTCTATAGCCATATTGGATAGGCTAGTCCAGAGATTGAGATCCACGGATATACCTTTTGTGAAGGTTCAGTGGCGGCACTATTCAGTTGATGGGTCCGCCTGGGAGTTGGAGTTTGACATGCGAGCCAGATATCCCAGCCTTTTATAGGCTTCGGGTACTCCCTTTTTCCTTATGTTCGAGGACTTACATTCTTTTAAGTGGTGAATAATATAATGACCCGGTTGGTTATTTTTGGCGTTATCTGCGAAAATTACTATTCTACCCTTTCGTAAATTACTTTGGGCCTACTATGAACTATTTGAATGGTCAGAACTGAAATCTTGAGTTTTAAAAGTTGAAAATATGAGTTTTGGTCTTTTTGGAAGCTTTATTTGCTAAAAAAGTGAGTCTTTATGTCATTATGAATTTTGGAGGTTGAATCGAGGATCCGTTCATTCCACTAGCTCTAGTATGTCGAAACTGAACTACAAGAGGTTGTAGAACTAAATTTGGAGTTAAAATGAGGGTTTTAGGGCTAAAGTTGTGATTTTAGTCATTTCCAGAACCAAAGTTTGACTTTGGTGAACATTCCGAGTTCGGAAGCTCCGATCAAAATTGCAACAGTTTCGATAATTCTGGATGATGAAATTAACTCTAAAGTGGTCTCTTCATTATTTTTAGAGTTGTTGAGGGCAATTTTTGTATTTTAATGCTTATAACTAGTTTTATTGACTCTAACCGATAAATGTAGCGAGAAGGCCTTAAAATTGATTTTTGATGATTCTGTTGAGTTCGGATCGCTATTTTTGGTATGGATACCTATAAAGTTTATGAAATTTTGATGTTGGGTGAGTTTCGGGGGTCCATTCTGAGTAAGGAAATTTGACTTAGGTTGGAAATTTTTGCTGATATCTGGTGCAGGCATCATTCTTCTCCGTGTTCACGGGGAAGCCCCCGCATTCGTGGAGGTGTGGGTTTGCTGAGCTCTGCATTCGCAGACTGGGTCTCATGTTCACGGAGTTGAGGCCTTTAGGTCTCCGCATTTGCTGGATGGACTCCACGATCGTGGAGTAGTTTTCATACCTGGATAGTTTTAAACTCGTGAAACACCATTCTTAATTCATTTTCGAACTTCTATGTTTTTTCGGGTGATTTTGAAGAAAGGTTTTCAAAGATTCTTTTTGCGTAAGTGCTTCTAACACTAAACTAATAATTTTTCATGAGTTTTATCATAATGTTATCCTTGATTTTATGAAATGAATCACCCAAAATTGGAGATATTTAGACTATGTTTTCCAAACTTTAACCATTGATTTCTCATTCAATTTAAAGTTTGACTTTAATGGGATTTTCGCCAATGAACTCTATTTTTCCAGTAGGACATGATTTCAAAATCAATTTTCAGCTTTGAGACTTTCGAATTTAAGCCCTTAATTTGACTATTTTTCCCCAAAGCCTAAACTCTGCCAATATGGGTATCAAAATGCTTCTCCTGATGGATAGTAACTATTGTTGATAGTGGGTGATTGATTGGAGGCTCGATTTAATGATTTGAGTTGATTGAAAGCTTGTCCTCGTATGGTTTCGGCATTGAGGTAAGTTTGGATAACCTTTGTGGGACTGTATTTGAGTTATTGATCCTTTCAAGTGATAATTGTGAGATTTAGATGGATAACTGTGCAATTGTCCATTAAAATCAAGCTTAAATTGAATGAGAAATCGATGAGTAATGTTTGGAAAACTTAGTCCAAAAACCTCCAATTTTGAGTGATTAAATCCTTGAAATCAAAGCTAAAATCAAGATAAAACTCATAGAAAATGCTTAGTTTAGAGTTAGAAACACTTACCTAACACAAATCTTCAAAAACCCTTCTTCAAAATTGCCACAAAAAGCTTAGAAGTTCGAACATGGATTAAAGATAGTGTTTTCCGAATTAAAACTATTCAATACGTTAAGTGCTCCACAAACGTGGATCCCATCCCGAGATTGCAGAGTATAAACTCCTAAGACCTCCACAAACGCAGAGGCTCCTCCGCGAATGCGGAGAAGAGAGTGACCCTGCACCTAATTTCAGGAAAATCAGTAACCTAAGTCCAACGGAATGGACCCCCTAAACACATCTAAACTCAGAATTTCACAAAATTCTTATGTATCCATACCAGAAACCGTAATCTGGACTCAATGAAATTATCATAAATCAGTTTTAGGGCCTTCTCGCCATATTTACTGATTCAAGTCAATAAAAATAGTTTAAGGAAATCAAAATACCTAAATTGCCCTTGAAAACTCCTAAAATTACGATGAGACCATTTTTAGCGTTAGTTTCACCATCCGAAACTAGTAGAACTATCATAATTCTGATTCAACCTTCGAACTCCAAATGCTGACCAAAGTTAAACTTTGGTTTCGAAAACCATTAAAATCACATCTTTAAACCTAAAAACATCATTCTAAGTCCAAATTCAGTTCTGCAACTTCCTGTAGTTCAGTTTAAAAATTTCAAAGCTAATGGAATTACTGGATCCCTAATTTGACCTCCGAAACTCAAAATGACACAAAAACTCACTTTTTCAACAATTTAAACTTTAAAAAAGACCAAACCTCATGTTTACAATCTTTAAAACTCTGGATTTCAGTTCTAACTATTCAAATAGTTCAAAGCAAGCCAAAGAAACTTACAAAAGGGTAAAATAGTAATTTCCAGAGATAAAGCCAAAAAAATTACCAACTAGGTCATTATATCATTCACCACTAAAATGAATGTTCGTCCTTGAATATAAGGAAAAGAGAAGTACCTAAAGCCTAAAAAAAGTTTGGTTATCTGGCCCACATGTTACACTCCAACTCCCACGTGGTCTCATCAACAAAATGGCGCTGCCACTGAACTTTCTGTAACACCCCATATCTTACATGTACTAGTCTAACGCAGATGAAACATGATATGGCGGGGTCAAATTCGCACACATTTTAAAAGTGCGTGAATTTTAGATTAAAGGGCTATATGTACGTCTAATGCTTCAGATGACCGAGCGTATATAATTTTTTTAGGTCAAGTTAAGGAGAGCGTGACCTTAAATGAAGTAAAAGAATTGAGGTGCTTGTGGGACTTAGGAAGCTAGTAGGTGAGTCACCTACGTGCTTAGCTTAAATAAGCTCGGTAAACGGAGACAAGGCCCAACACCGAATTTGTTCAAGTCCGATAAAGAATAAACCCCGAGTTAAGGATGTCATTTGGGCCCATGGTTTAGCATCATAAAAGGACAACATTTTCAGCCCAAGATGAATAGGAAAAGGGCCAAATTACAATCACAACCCAATTAAAAACTAGGGCCCAAACTAGGTGGGCTTAAGGGAGAAATGTTTGCAACAAAGCCCATCCCATTTGAAGCCCAATAAGGCCCAAATGAAAAGACCAAGCTGCTGCCCCATAATCTTAATAAAATAAGGTTGAAAACCCAAAAGAAAGTCGGCCAAAAGTGGCCTATAAAATGGAGCAACAAGCAGCAACTTTTAGTCATTTTCTTAAGCCAAAATTTCAGATTTCTCTCTAAGTTTCTTCTTGCTCTCTCCTCATTTTCTAAAGCAGCCAAGACACACCTCTAGGGTTCTTGAAGAGAAACTAATCCTTGAGGGTTAAGGTAAGTAAAAATACCTATGGTTTGGTGTAATTTTTCCATGAAAAATATGAAGAGTATGTTGGTTGTATTGTGCAAGAATTTTGGGACAGCATGTGTTCCAAATATTGTGGTTCACTTTTCTTGTTAAATAAGAGACTTTTATCTTATTGGTTGGCTAAGTTATGAAGTAATATGTATATTTTTAACAAGTCTTGGGTCTGTAATGATGTAAGAATGCTGCTGGACCACTTTTATCTTCCGCAAAAAAAATAAGTTCTTGAATGATATCTTAATTCCGCTTTTAGTAAGAATTCGTGGACTGAATATTGGGGATTGTTGTCTCATGTTTTCCATCTACTTATGGACTGTTTTTGGACTGTTTTAGGACTGTAATTGTGTGTAAATATGTTGAGGACAGTTTGGTTGAGGTTGAAATGGATTTGGAATGGTTGATGTCGAAATGTAGCGGAAGGACGCAATGTTGCGTTGTCTACTTGCGTGTTGTGTAGAGTTGTTGTATGATGTGCTATATGAGTTGTTGTAATGCTGTTATGGGACTAAAAATAGCTGGATATGACATGTATATGGGAATGTGTATTAGAAAATACGATTAGGAGTGGAAATGTCGAAAGAATACTCTTTGGGTGCTAATTCCGAGCTTGCTGCCCGGATATTATTTTGGGTGAAATTGGATTACTAAGATGTGCTTATTAGCTTCTAACACTAGTTTTATCACCTAATATATTGTAGATAATTGTTTGGAGGAAAAGGATACTACTCCGAGGTAATAACGGCATAGTACAGCGAGGTATGTAAGGCAAATTGATTTCCTATTACTTGGCATGAAATCTATAATCTTCCTTAGCACATAAAGGCACATACAGATTCCGACATCACTAATAATTGTGTCTCCACTCTTTACCTTGTTTATATGTACCCATACATAGCCATTGTCACCCCGCATATGTACTTGGATACCAAATATACATGAGTTCCTTGTTACCAAACAAAGTCCATGTGATGTTTAATCTTCGATACGATTCATTAGTTGTGTATCTCTCTTTTCATTGTGGTATTATCTTGTATGGTTGTTCATATGTCATATGTCTATATTCCCATAGTTAGAAAGGTTATGACCACCAAAAAAACCATCTCAAAGTAAATAAAAGATAACTTACAGTTGCTTATAAATGGGTGGTAACCCGAGGGGTGGAAGAATCACCTAGCCAGAGTCGATCCCATTTACGGGTGGTAACCCGAGGGGTGAAGGAATCACCTAGCCAGGGTCGATCCCATTACAGATATACCACTGATCAGCTGGTCATTTACATGATATATTGTGCACAGATTATACAGTAAAGGAAGATACAGTAATAAAAAGACATAAAGTACATGATTCCACAGTATGACTAAAGGTGGTCTTTTCATCCTTACACACCAGCATGTGATTTCACCTGAGTTCTTATTTCATATACAGTATTTCCTGCCTTACATATTCAGTACATTATCTCGTACTGACGTCCCTTATGAGGGACCTGCATTTCATGCTGCAGGTACAGGAGTTACTAGATCTCCCCAGTAAAAGTACAGGACTTCCAGCTACTGTTATTGAGCTCCAGGTTGCTTCGGAGCTTATGTGTCTAGAGCTTGCATTTTGTATTGTATAGTTGGTCATGAGGCGGGGCCTGTCCCGACTCATATGGATATTGTTCTTTACCTAGAGGCTTTGTAGACAATGTAAATTAAAGTGTTGTCAAATAGTGTATTATAGACATCGTGGCTCCAACGGCCTAGTCTTATGCATTTACTTTTGGTTTGTTAATGCAGCTTACTTTCTTGTGGCAGCATGTTGAGTATGGAAACCTCTTAAATGTTCATAGCAGGTGCATAGTTATATGTTGGTTCTCCCGAGCCTTGTTGGCAACAGGTGCCAGTCCGCCTTAATGGGGCGTAGGGCATGACACTTTCACATAAGGTATATCGTTAGCTCACAATCTCCAGACCTGCCTTTCCAATATACCTATAGGTTCCTCTTCAAAGGACAACTCTGGACCCAACTCGATAGAGTCATAAGAAATCACATGGGACTCATCTGGAATATACTGGCAGAGCATAGAAACATTGAATAAAGAATGAATAGAAGATAATATCGATGGTAATGCCAACTCATAGGCTACCTCACCAACTATCCTCAAAATCTCAAAAGGGACAATAAATCTGGGACTAAGCTTGCCCCTCTTCCCAAATCTCATCACACCCTTTGTGAAACTTTCAACCAAATGCTATCACCAACAGAGAACTCAAGAGGTCTAACCCTCCTATCAATATAAATCTTCTAGCAACTCTAGGCCGTCAGAAGTCTATTCTGAATTAGTCAGAACCGGTCGATGGCATCCTGAAGCAAATCAATATCCAATCCTTAGTCAAACCTGAATTAAACCATCCAATTGGTGATCTACGCCTCTGGCGATACAAGGCCTCAAATACTGCCATCTGGATGCTGGAATGGTAATAATTGTTATATGCAAACTCTGCCAATGGTAGGTGCAGGTATTGTCGGGCCCTAAAATCAATAACATAGACTCTAAGCATGTCCTCCAACACCTGAATGGTGTGCTCTTACTGACGATCAGTTTGAGGGTGAAAAACTCAACTCAAATCTACTCTAGTACCCAAACCACGCTGTAAAAGGCTGCCAAAACATAGAAGTAAACACAGATCCTTTGTATGATACTATAGACACTAGCACACCATGTAATCTGACAATGTCCCGGATATACAATCTAGCCAACTACTCCGCACTGTAGCAAGTCTTCATCGGTATGAAGTGTGCTGACTAGGTCAATCGATCAACAACCACCTAAACTGAATCAAACTTTCCCAAGCCCAGGGCAAACCTCTAACAAAATCCATAATCACCCTCTCCCATTTCTACTCGAGAGTGGACATCCGTTGCATCGATCCACCGGGCTTTTGGTGCTCATATTTCACCTGTTGGCAATTCAAACAATTAGCTACAAACTCAGCTATGTCTCTCCTCAGGCCAAACCACCAATAATGCAATTTAAGATCATGATATATCTCAGCCGCACCCAGATGGACAAAAATATCTAGCATAATGGGCCTCCTCTAATATCAATCTCACCCAATCCCCAACCTTAGACATATAAACTCTACCATTAACTTTCAATACACCATCAGAATCAATAATAGCCACCTTAGCTTCACTCTAAACACTTTATCACAAATCATGCATAATATGGGGTCCTCGAACTAGTGAGCACATATCTGATCAAGCAAAGAAGTTCTAGCCTTAACAAATGCCAAAATGCTCTGAGGAGGAGAAATGTCCAATCGGACCATCTACCTAGCAAGTGACTGAACCTCTAGAGCTACGGGCCTCTCCTCATCCCTCAAGAATGCCAAACTCCCCATACTAGTAGGCTTCCAACTCAAAGCATGTGCCACCACATTTGCCTTCCCAGGGTGATAAAGAATAGAGATATCATAGTCGTTAAGCAACTCCAACCACCTACACTGTCTCATGTTAAAATTAGGCTAAGTAAAGATATCTGAGACTCTGGTGATCGATAAAGATCTCACAATGCACCCCATAAAGATAACGTCACCACAATTTCAACATAAACACACCTGCAGCCAACTTCAAGTCATGGGTAGGGTAGTTCTTCTTATGCACCCTTTAGCTATCTCGAAGCATAGGCTATCACTTTCCCTCGTTTTATAAATACGCCACCCAAACCCATACCTAAAGAACCACAATATACCACTAATGGAACTCTCTCCTCGGATAAAGCAAGAATGGGTGTAGAAGTCAACGAATCTTTGGGCTTTTTGGAAGCTCAACTCACAATCATCTGACCACTGGAATACTAGAGCCTTTTGAGTCAATCTGGTCAATAGGGCTGCTATAGATGGGAAACCGTGAACAAACTTCTGATAATAACCCACTATAATAAGGAAACTCTGAATCTCAATCACCGATGTAGGCCTAGCCCACTCAGGAACAATTGCTACCTTGGCCGGATGGACCATAATACCCTCTATTAACATAACATGGCCAAGAAATGTAACAGACTCGAGCCAAAACTCACACTTTGAGAACTTAGCGTACAACTTCTCTTCCGTCAATCTCTGAAGTACAGTCCTCAAGGACTGAACATGACCTCTTGGAATAAATAAAGATATCATAAATAAACACAATCACAAAGATGTCTAAATAGGAACTAAACACTCGGTTCATCAACTCCATAAAAGTAGTCGGGGAATTAGTCAACCCAAATGACATAACCACGAACTCATACTGCCCGTAACGGGTCCTGAAGGCTATCTTCTAGATATCAGACTCCCAAACTCTCAATTGATGGTAATTGGACCTCAAGTCAATCTTGGAGAACACTAAGGCACCCTAGAGCTGGTAAAAAAGATCGTAAATGCGTTGCAAGGGATATTTGTTCTAGATGGTCACTTTGTTAAGCTGACGATAGTCAATACAAATATGCATAGTTCCGCCTTCTTCTTCTTCACAAATAATACAGCACCCCAGGGAGATACACTTAGACGGATATAGCCTTTCCTTAAAAAATCTTCCAATTGTTTCTTCTACTCCTTCAATTCAGCCAGAGCCATTCGATAAGGAGCAATAGATATGGGCTCAGTGTCAAACTCTATATCAATAGCAAAGTCAATATCAAGATCTAGAGGAACACCAGGGAAATCAAACAAAAATATATCCATAAGCTCTCTAGCAACCCTGGTAGTCTCCAATGATAGGGACTCTTGAGAAATAACCCGAACATGAGCTAAATATGCCAAATACCCTTTCTCCATCAATCGACAAGCATGCATATAAGAATAACGCACTTAGGATAGGAGCTAGGTTCTCCAGTTCACATCAAATGAGGCAAATCGGGGAAAGATAACATCATAGTCTTCGCATCACAGTCAAGAATATCATGATAAGGTGACAACCAGTCCATACCCAATATCATATCAAAATCTACCATGTCAAACAATATTAAATCAATAACAGTATCTATCCTCATAAAAGTCACAACACAATCCCGATAAACCTGATTCACCACTAAAGATTCACCTCCTCTAGAACCATCCCTTATGCCATATGAGGTCTTTTTGGCTGGTACCTGAGGTCCTGAAGCCTAAGTAGGAAACACCTGCTATGGAAAACGGTTTCCAACCTCATCACAAACATAACAAGCCTTATGGTCTCACCCTTAAGATGATTGTACCGAAGAACCACCACTCCTGGGTGCACTACACACATGAGTAGATCTAGATCTGTCAACAGTATCAAATTCTGGGAGAGCTTCCTAAGCTGCCCAACCATGATGGCTCTGCTACTGATTCTCTCGGTCTCGTAATGGGTGCCGATGAAACTATTTATGTTGTAAAACCTCTCCTGCCACCCATCTATCCTGCCTGATACGCTCTATCATACGAGCATGATCCACAACACTTTATAAATTACCTCCAACCATCACTAAGAAAGTTGTAGCCTCCTAAAGATAACCTATCAAGCCCTTGGAGAATCGTTGGATCCTTCAAACTCCGTAGCGATTCTATACAAGGTATATCTTGATAAGGCATGAAATCTAGCCTCATAACCAAAAACAGAGATAGATCCCTGTTGTAGCGTATCAAACTCATCTCGACGACTGTCTTGAAGGCTGTATTGTATGAACCTCTCCAAAAATATCTATGAAAACTATCCCCAGTTCATAGCTGGAAACCCAACAAGTCGACGAGCTACCATTGACCTATACTACTCCTTGGCGAGGTCGCAGAACTGATATGAAGTTTAGGCAACTCCATGCGAATCAAGAATAGCAATTACATAATTAGTGCTTACACTCTGATAGAAAATCATAAGCTCTATCGCCCAGAGTGCCATCAAATCGTAATGGAGCCAACCACATAAACCACTCAAAACTCCTCTACTCCATTGTAGATATGTCTGGACTGGCAAAAGATGGTGGCACATAAACAAGGGAGGGGCAATTGATGGAGCAACAACCAAACTCTGAAATTGAGTACCCAAACTCTGGTCTAGATGCCTGAAGTGGAGTAATAAAAGACACAGGAGGGCCTTCTAGAGTTGAAAAAGGCCCCACATGAATCATAGCCGGCTCCAGTAGAGCACTAGAAGGACCAACTAGTGGGATAGAAACTAGTATCTCAACAGTAGTTAGGGCTGGAGGAGCTCTCTCTAATCCATCTAATAACCTCATAAGTAGCTCCTGTACGGATGGTGTAGGAGATGGATCTGAAGGGTGTAGAATAGGATCAGTAGGCCCTTCTAGCACCATAGTAGGCTTTGGAGAAGCAGATCGGGTTTGTCCCTTGGATGGAGTTGCGCCCTTAGAAATCCTTCGGCCCTTGGCCCTAGCACGAGCTCTACCTCGACCTCGAGTGGTAGTCACATCACTGACTCGGGCTCTCCCACTGAGTGATGGGATCAAGTAATTAACATCTACGTATAAGGAGTAGATTAGACAATTTAAGAATAGATAATACAAAGGAACGCATGAAGGTAAACATGAGTTGAAAACTTTTCCCAACAAGTATCTCTTAGCCTCCCAAAGATAGGTGTGGACGTCTATACACTGATTCGTGAGAATCTACTAGATAGCCTGCTTTCGACTCACGAGCCAAATGAACCTAGAGCTCTGATACCAAACATGTAATGACCCAAAAGATATCGCAACTAATGAAAGATAAATAAAGTGGAAAAACAAACTCATAAAATTTAAAAAATATCACAAATTTGGAGTCATGAGTACAAGAGCATCTAAATAGTATGAAAGGTAAATACAACACTGTTTTATAAATATCTGATATATAGTCTGAGAGAAAGGGAATAAAAGAGGATCTAAAGATCCATGGCGACTCGGGATCTGAGCATCACCGTTGAGATCAAGATGGTAATGATAACACTCAGATGAAAGGATCAACTACCCTATCTTATACTATGTGCATGATCTGCAGGGTGGAAATAAAGTAGGGGTAAGTACATCGAAATGTGCCTAGTAGGTTCAACCGACCAGGTAAGAGAAATTGAACAAGTATGTAATAATGAAGAAATCTTTGTTAGCACAAAATTATAATACATGTACCATAGTAATGAGCTAAAATGTCCTTAAGAAACCATGATGTCATATAACTACATTAGGAAAAATAATGCACAACTAATCATGCCAAATACCAAGGGTGTTACGGCCTTGCCACTTGCCTATGGTCAAGTAATATCAATTTGCCACAATCTTGCCACCTACCCGTGGTCAAGTAAAAATATGATACCGATTCCTTACCACCTTCCCGTGCTCAAGATATGAGAAGTATGAATCTCACCTTGCCTCCTACCTGGGTCAAGGGGTGGTTCCAATATCAGTCATAATGCCCTTGCATCCTACCTGGGTCAAGGGATATTACAAACTATACACAATAGATATAAATTAACAATGCAACCAAATTATGCCTGTAAATAGCACCACAAGAGGGATACTAAGGCATGAAACCCATATAGATCATACTCACCTAAGGAATAGTATCAAGTGTAACAGCAAATGCCCAAACCATCATCATATTTTAGATCATCATAATTAAATCAATAATCAAGAATGTGAGTCATATCGGACCTTACTCATCACAAGTATGCATGAATATCAGTATTATGGACCTAAACCGTTCCAAATATGCAAGTATGACCATGATATCGGACTTAAATTGTCCCAGTATACAAATATAACAATGATACTGATCCTATCTTGATCCAACAATGCAAGCACACCATTAATACCAGACCTTACTCATCCCAACTGGTGTCACAAGACTCGCTTAGTAAAATTTTATCTTGTATCCTCATCAATTAATCATAATTCAACTCGCTTAGTAAAATTTTATCTTGTATCCTCATCAATTAATCATAATTCAACTTAGTTCATCAATATGATCAAAATTATACCACAATTCGGCTCAACCAGAATTACTTTCCATCATCATTTCAACACAACAACTCAACTGCACCATTGTCTATCTAAATCTCACAATTATCATATAAGAAGATCAATGACTCAAATTCCGATTCAAAAGGTTAGCCGAACCTACCTCGATGCCGAAACTACACTCGAATAAACTTTCAATCAACTCAAATCCTCAAATCGACCTCCAACTGGATCAATCACTATCAACAATAGTTACTACTCATCAAGAGAAGTATTTCGATACCTTTATTGCCGTACTTTAGGCTTAGGAGAAAAATAGTCAAAATTAGGGCAAAAATTCTAAAGTCTCAAATTTGGAAATTGATTTTGGAATCATGTTCTACTCGAAAAATAGAGCTGATGGGTGAAAATTCCATTAAAATCAAGCTTCAATTGAATGAGAAATCAATTATTAAAGTTTGGAAAACTTAGTCCAAAAACCCCAATTTTGAGTGATTAAATCCGTGAAATTAAAGCTAAAATCAAGATAAAACTCATAGAAAATGCTTTTTTTTAGGGTTAGAAACACTTACCCAACACAAATCTTCGAAAATCGTTCTTCAAAATTGCCCAAAAAGCTTAGAAGTTCAAAATGGATTAAAAATGGTGTTTCTCGAATTAAAACTATTCACGTAAGAAAAGTGCTCCGTGATCGCGGAGCCCATCCCGCAATCGTGGAGTGTAAACTCCCACTACCTCCACAAATGTGGAGGATTCTCCGTGAACTTGGAGAAGAGAGTGACCCTACACCAAATATCAGCAAAATCAGCAACCTAAGTCCAATTTTTCTACTTGGAATAGACCCTCGAAAATCATCTAAACTCCGAATTTCACAAAATTTATATGTATCCATACCAAAAATAGCGATCCAAACTCAATGAAATCATCAAAAATCAATTTTAAGGCCTTCTTGCCATAATAAAACAAGTTTAAGACATCAAAATACCAAAAATACCCTCAAAACCCCAAAGATTATGATGAGACCATTTTTAGTGTTAGTTTCACCATATGAAACTATTGAAACTTTAAAAATTCCGATCTGAGCTTTCGAACCCCAAATGTTGACCAAAATCAAACTTTGGTTCCAAAAATGACCAAACTCAAAACTTTGGGCCTAAAAATCTCATTTTAACTCCAAATTTAGTTTTGCAACTTGTTGTAGTTTAGTTTTGACATATTGGAGCTATAGGAATCAACGGTTCCCCGATCTGGCCTTCGAAACTTAGAATGACATAAAAATTCACTTTTACAACAACATAAGCTTTTAAAAAGACCAAAGCTCATGTTTTACATTTTTAAAACTCAAGATTTCAATTCTGACTATTCAAATAGTTCAAAGTATACCAGAATCAACTTACAAAAGGGTAAAATGATAATTTTCATAGATAAAGCCAAAAATGACCAACCAGGTCATTACAGACTGCATTGCTTTTCCATCGATTTTGACAAAAAAAAATGTAGTCCGTCACTTTTGTCCATTATTTTTCAATGCATTTTTAGAAGTGGAGCATGATGAGGAACATAATTCCTTCCTCGTACTACAAAACAAGAAAACATCTACTGATTTCTATGGTGCCAGTATAGGCTTTCAAAATATTAAGGTGAAATTATTGGAATTGGTAAGGGGGAATTTTTCTCTGCTTCAGAGTCAATAAAATTCAAACGTTACCTTTTCACATATAGAAAGTATCTCTTGATGAACGAAAGTCTGTAGAATTTATTGCAAGTTTTCCTTTTTACAGAACTTTGATATATTATAGTTGTGACCTAAACCAGATAAGATGTACTCAATGTTATTGCGTGCTTCTTGGTCAAACTTAGGATTAGTCTCGCCATGGCTATACAGTTCTAATTTACTCATATGTTGGGTGACATGATGGCCTTTTTTTAGTCATTCTCCACAATGTAATAGAAAATTTTCCTTTGTCCATTTAATGGAATTTTCCAATGTTTATAGATTCTTCTTTTTTTTCATCGGATAGTAATATGTGGTCGCCATCTTTATCCTCTTATGGTAATTTCTCATATTTGTGTTTGTTCATCTCCAAGTAGTTAGACTTTCAAATTCTAATCCTCCTTTATTTGGTGGGGCTAGTGGTTTAGATCTTCACAGTATTGGTTAATAACTCTAAATTGTTTTACTGAGAAGGAGGATTTTCTCTTTGTTCTTCCCGCATGGCTTATAAGTATTAAGAAAGTTTCAAAATAGTAGTTCATTTGAGAGTACATAATTGACTAATAAAAAAGGATTTATATATATAAGCCAAAATAAGGGGGTGACAACTGGGCGGGTTGAGTCAATGCGGGTCATAATAGGTCAAGACAACAGACAGGTCAAGAACCAATCCTATCCAAAATGTGGTGGGACAAAATGTATTATGTAATAGGTTATAGAGCAGGTCAAGACCAAACTCGACATAGCTTTTAATATGTTTTACTTATTCTATGTGATGACCCTGAAGGTCGTTTTTGGTATTTTTAGCCAAATCACTATTTTGCCCTTTTTGATAGTTGGTTTGAGTCATATTTGGTCAAGTCTGAATGTCGAATTTTGAAAATCTTGTAAAAAGTTTGAGTTTTTCAAACGAAAGTGTTTTAGAAGACTTTAAGTTAGAAATTTTGAGTTTTTTGAGGTCATTTTGAGTTTGACGGTCAGATCGTGATTTTGCCAATTCCATCAGTTTTGAAATGTTGAATTTTGTGTAGGAGAACTTGTAGAACTAAATTCAGAGTCAAAACAGATATTTTAGGCCCAAAGTTGCATTTTTTTGTTCATTTTGAATCATAGGTTTGACTTCGGTCAACATTTAGATTTTTGGAGCTCATATTAGAATTGCATCAGTTCCAGTGATTTTGGGTGGTAAAACTCCAGAAATAACTTCCTTGTAATTTCTTGAGCTTTCAAGAATATTTTGAGTATTTGAGTCCAAAACCAATTTAAATGGTCTTACTGGGGTTTGGGGCCACAAAGGTTTCAGATAAAAATTTTTGATGGTTCTATTGAGTCTGGATCATCATATCTGGTAAGGTTCTACGTTTGGTTTGGGTTTACGGTGTTCCGAATAAATTCTCGAGGGTCTAGTTTCTATTTTGGATGGTTGAGTGTTGCTGGTGCAAGTAGCACCCTTCTCTACATTTGCATGGACCCCTTCGTGTTCGTAGAGTGTGAGGACACTTGACCTCCACATTCGTATAGCTAGGGCTGCATTCATGGAGTTTAGGCAGTCATCACCCTGCATTTGCGAGGTATTGAGACTCCTATGTCTCTAGTTCGCAAATATGGCTCCTCGTTCGCGGAGTACATTAAATGCATGTATAAGTGACTTGTTTAAAATGAGGGGTTTTATTTCAAATCGCCATTTTCAACTCTTAAAGCCTCTTTTTAAATAGAGATTTTGTGATTTTTCAAGGCACAATGATTGGGTAAGTATTTGTGAACCTATTTCATTAATTTCTGTTGATTAATTTGTATTTCCAACTTCTAATTGTGGAATTTGTAATGGTGAAATTTTGGATGATCAGACTTGGCTTTCCTAAATTTTAAATTCTGATTTCTCCCTCATCTTAACTCTGTTTTCAAGACCGTTTTCACCATTGAACTCCTTATCACCTTGGGAATTTGTTCATTCTTTAATTTTCAATTTTTGGCTACGTTTTTTGACATGTAATTGTTCCACTACCCTTTTCTCCAAATTAATTTATTTTGCTGTTGTTAGAGTCGTTATGTGATTGTGATGCTATATTTGAGTAGATTGTGGTGATTTGGAGTACCGTAGGAGGGGGAAATCGACGAATCCTTCTTGATTTCAATACTTTATTTTAGGCAAGTGGACTTCTAACCTTTTGTTAAGTATGAATGAACCTTGTATGCTTCTATGTGTATGGGATTAAGTGTTTGGGGGTAGAATTGTATCATTCTAGGCTTGATTATGATTTTTTATATGCAATATTTGTTCATATCACTACATATTGAGTTGTAAATTAATTGTGAATTTGTAATCTATGTGATCTTGTGAGTCGATTGATGTTAATAACAAGATAGTAGTTATATTGTGATATAAGGATATTGAGATATGTAATGATAATGAGACACTGTTGGTATTGAGATACTATTGGTAATGAGACTATGTTGATACTGAGACACTGTTGATATTGAGTTATTCATGATAATGAGATCATTATAATGTTGATATTATGATATAATTGTGATCATGCATCTTGCATTTATTATTTTTGTGCATTGATACTTGTGATGTCTACGACTGAGAGATGAGCAAGGTAACATGTTGGTTGGTGGCTGAGGTCTCTACTGGTCGAGCTGAGCCAACCTACCAGCGGCCCGAGGTCATTACCAGTCAGTCTGAGGTCATTTCCAGACAGGTGACATGAGTTGAGGTCGTTGCCTGTCATGATCACTGTACATGGATAGATATGTTCCCCATGGGTTCTGACTAGGGCATATATACAATCAACAGACGTGTATTCTAGGATAAACAAGCATAATGATTATTTGATATTGCATCGCATTATTTACAATTCATGGCATTCACTCCATCTCATATCATATTTGACTGATACTGTTATATATTTTTATGTGATTGCATACTTATCATATTCTTGTTTGTGAGTAAGTGATGGATCTACTTATATACTATGCTATGGGATAGTATGCTAGATAAGAGTCTATCTATATTACTATCACTTGTATATTATATTGTGCTGGGACATTCTGAGTGCAGGGCCGTAGTTCGGCATATTACGGTTAGGATTTAAGGAGTTACTTGCGCTCTTCATTGCTTTACTTTAGGTTAGTTCCATTTTGCTAAGTACCCTATTGATTGGTGCTCACTCCTTGCTACATTTTTGTAGGTTGTGAGCCCGGTCCATCTTGGTAGACTTCTCTTTGTTGGATCGAGCTTCTGGGTTTCTTGTGAGGTCGTTGCCTATGTCTTCAGCAACCCTTTGAGGAACCCATTCTATGTTTTGCTTTATTTGAGTACTAGACATTTATGACTTATATTTATTGAGTATTCTGTACATAGAGTCCTGTACATGTGACACCAATTCTGGCATAGTTTTTAGTTGATTTTATCCGCATTATTATCTTTTAGTTGTTTATCTTCCACTTTATTCTTGTATTAGATAGGTTGTGGGTTTGGGGCTAACTCACCTTTGTGGGTTAGGTGAGTGCCATCATAGCCAGATTTTGAGTTGTAACAATTTTGTATCAGATCCCAGGTTCATAGGTCTCACATGTGTACAAGCCCAATCTAGTAGAGTCTTGAGGATCGGTGTTGAGACGTTCATTAGTTATCCTTGAGAGGCTATGAAGATTGTTTGGAAATTCTCTGTAGTTGCTTTCTAATCAATTCGTGTGTGAGTCCTTGTTTAAATGCTAAGTCATAGTGGGCCTTTTGAAAAATGAAGAGGACTAGAGCTACAATCACTACCGGACGAGGAGAGGCAGTCCCTGATGTTTCTATAGAGACCCTAGTGAAGGGCAGGAATCGTGCCAGTGGTGAGCTAGATGACAGGGTCGAGGAGCCACACCGGCAAGACATTATGATTGGGGTATTTCCCTTGAGCCAGCTATAGAGCCTAGACATGAGCAGGCTCCACACGAGATTGTTGCAGCACCACTGCTTCAGGATGCACTGTTGAGAGTCTTGGGTGCGTTAGAGACTTTGGGATAAGTAGGTAGCCCAATTGATGTACCAGGTACTTCTCAAGGATGAGTTGGGGCTCAACCTCCGAGTCAGCAACAAGCCCCTGAGACCTTTGTAAAGGTGGAGCAGCCACCAGAGATACCTATTGTTGAGGTTCCTCCAGCAACTGCCTTGACCAATGATGAGTAGCGTAGATATGAGGAATTCAAGAAGATGGACCCACCTCAGTTCTTGGGCAGGAAGACTGAGGATGAACATGAGTTATTGGTTATTTGTAGAGAGCTACTTGAGACCGTTGGACTAGCCGAGACCCATTGTGCCTGATATGTTACCCTCAAAATTTGTGGACTACCTAGGGATTGGTGGATGACTTATTTGGGATCTTTTCCCGGTGATTCTCTTCTAATGACTTGGGATAAATCTGCCAGTGCTCTCTATAATAGATTCGTTCCTTAGAATATTAGGGAAGGGATTCATCTGAGGTTTGAGAGTTTGAGGTAGAGTTCTATGATGGTTTCAGAGTATGAGATTCATTTCTGCCAGTTGGTTTGGCATGCTATAGCCATAATTCCTGCGAAGATAGAGAGAGTTCCCTTATTTGTTAAGGGATTGACTCATCCCATCAGACAGTCAGGGTTATGGATGTCTAGTTATGGAGTATCTTTTTAGTCAATGGTTAGTGCCGCCAAGGAGGTGGATCTCATGCATAGAGGGGATTTTGTGATGTGTTGTCAATATACAGTACTTTTGATGCTTAAAACTTGGAATTTTGTACGTTATCAAAGCGATGTAAGTAGATTTGATGTGTTTCTATTTTTGTTTTGCAGAATTACAGGATTTGGTATGATTTTTAGCTAAGTGTGCAGAGCTGAAGTTTTTGTTGTTCTACGACACCCTTATGGGTTGTGGAAGTTTCTAGGGGGCATAGAGTTCTTTTCGTAGAAAAATCCTGCGAAAGGGTGATAGTCTGAAGTGGAACCTACGAACATGTAGACGAGCCGTAGAAGAAAGCATGAGTCATAGATAAGGTGTCGTACCTTGAGGATCAGAAAGTGAAAAGCTGCTGAAAAGTCATTAGACGATACTCTATATGGGTTGTAAGTCTAAATACAACCTTTAGAAAGGTCTCAAAAAAGTCAAACCCAAAATTGAAGATGAATCCCATGAAGCCCCGATTACGAGCTGTAGAACTTTATACGACTTGTAGAGATGCTCATAGTGCCTGCCGAATCCATTTCACTTATTTCGATTTGGTTATGTATTTTAAACCTTATAAATAGGTTTTTAGGTTATTTCATAGGAAAACTTTTAGACAATCAATATGGAACGTGAGATACATTGAGAAACACTTGGAAAGAATATTTTGTGATCTTAATTCTCACTTTGTAATTTTCATTGAAGAGCTTGGATTTCTTGTTCTTAATTTCATCCTTGTAAGTGCTTAAATATGCTATTCTATATCATGATTCTTGCATTTACAATGAACAAGAGTAGCTAAATCCACAATTAGGGTTGTGGGAACCATGAAAAACTAACAAGGTAAAATCGGATAATTTGTAATTCTTGAAAAATGTGCATGCATGTATTAATTAATTCTCTTTGTTTTGATTACTTTTTAATGGTGGCCAACGTTAGAATTTACCTAGTGCTACTGACTGGATCTAGGTAGTATGAATAAGAAAAGAGATTAATTAACATGATTCGATTGATGTTTGTCATCTAATCAACCAAGCAGATTAAGAAAAGGTCATACTGGAACAATAAGTGAGGGTTAGTAGAATCACACTTTGGGGATGAACCAAATCACCTAGTGAAATTTACCTCCAGCCTGGATGAAAGGGTTGGGCAAACTTAACTTATTGTTATACATGCTACACGCTAGAAAAAAATGTGATTATCTGGTAATACCAAGTTAGGGAATCCTGGGGAACACAATACACTAGTTACTTTTCTTACTGATTTCACACACCTGTCTTAGTTTAGGATTTCTTTCTGCAATCTTATAACCCCCCCCCCCCCCCCCGGGTGGGGAGATAAGTAGGTTAATTAACTTGAATTGCTTGAAATGACTCTAAGTTTACCATATTCACTGTAGAATCGACCCTAACCTCAGTTAGGCTATATAGCTTGACAACGAACACTTTAACCTTCAAAAAAGAGGTATAGCACGGGAGACATCAAGATTTTGGCGCAGTTGCCAAAGAATACGGCTAGAGTTGTTTGATTTAAGTAGTTCGAGAATTAATCCTTATTTCCCTCATTTTATGTTTTTTCTTTTTTATTTCAGCGTGCAGGTGTAGTGTATGCAAAACACTCAAAGTCGAGGCATTCCCTTGACTCCCTTTGACCCAGAGATCCAAAGGACGCTGAGAAGAATGACCCAATATAATGCAAACAACTCTCCAAATAATGTAGTGAATGTACCATTGAATCAAAACAAGAATGAGAATGATAATAACCCACCTCCACTTGAGGATGTTTACCCATAACCATAGGATCGTAATGCGGAAGATCATACATAGAATCTATATCAGCTTAACCCTATGACGATGGATGTCACTTGAGCTATCACCGCTACTATCGGATGACACAAAGTTTGTTCTTTCTAGTGGGTTACTTCAAAAGATGCAAAATCGTGGGTCATTCACAGTCCTACCATCAGAGGATCCACGTGGCCATCTGCAAAACGTTGTCTTTATCTGTAAGAGCGTGATGGGAATTCTGAATCTATCTATGGATGTCGTTAGGCTTTGTGTCTTTCCATTGTCTCATTTTATGTTTTTATGTTTTTGTTTTGTTTCAGCGTGCAAGTGTAGTGTATCCACAACACTCTAAACTGAGGTATTCCCTTGACTCCCTTTAACCCAGAGAT
Source organism: Solanum rostratum (assembly GCA_029948455.1). Classification (NCBI taxonomy): domain Eukaryota; kingdom Viridiplantae; phylum Streptophyta; class Magnoliopsida; order Solanales; family Solanaceae; genus Solanum; species Solanum rostratum. The sequence continues at coordinate 13,628,234 of CM057054.1, forward strand.
CCAAAGGACGCTGAGAATAATGACCCAACAGAAAGCGAACAACTCTACAAATAATGTGTTGAATGTAGCATTGAATTAGAATCAGACTGAGAATAATAATAACCCACCTTAGCTTGAAGATGTTGACCCACAACCATAAGATCTTAATAGGAAAGATCGTACATAGAATTAATATCGGCTTAACACTATGGCAATAGATGTCACTGGAGCTATTGTGTTACCGGCACTATCAGATGATACAAACATTGTTGTTTCTAGTGGGTTACTTCAAATGATGTAGAACTATAGGTTGTTCATGGTTCTACCATCAGTGAATCCACATAGCCATATGCAAAATGTTGTCTTTATTTGTCAGAGCGTGATGGGAATCCAGAATCTATCTATGGATATCGTTGGGCTTCGTGTCTTCCCATTATCTCTAACAAGCAATGTAATGCTATGGCTATCCGAGCTCCTACAGAGTTTAATCACCAGTGTTGCTGAATTGCAGAAGGCCACTTTGGAGAGGTTCTTCCCGAGATCGAAGAAGCTGAAGTTGAAAGACCAAATCAACAACTTTGAGCAACTTCCTGGTGACTCGATTAGTACCATATGAAAGAGGTTCAAAAAGTGTCTGAGGAGTGTGCCTAACCACAAAATCATTAATGATGCCTTAGTGGAGATCTTCTATTGAGCCCTGGATGAGAATAGCCAAGCATGTGTTGATACTATCATGGGAGGCTCATTTCTAGATCAGCCATTTTCGATGATTTCTGAGAAGCTAGAAAAAGTAGTCAAGAAAAATCGTACGTGGAGAACGAGAGATAAGTCGATAATAATTATCTCATGCGTAGTCAGTAGTAATTCGGGGCAAGAAAAAATAAATAAGGATATAATACAAGAGCTAGCCAGGATTAGTACCAATATGGAGTTATTGATGAAGCAGAATCAAGACCATGTTAATGCAGTTGCCCATCAGACTTCACGAGCACCCATGTACGAGAAGCCTTACTATGAGGAGGACACTTGCTTTGTCACTAATCAAACAAGGGTATCTTGACCAACGCCCAAGGGTCCAATCAGAAGTATTGGCGCCAAGGTCAAGGAAACCAAGTTCAAAATTATAGCAGGGATGGCGCCTTCAGAGACAACAATTGAGGAGGTTAGTATGATAGAAATAGGGGCCAAGACAGAGATCCTGATTAGGGATATGGAGATTGTTATAGGAATGGTATATGTGTGCCACCACACAATCAAGATTCTGGTGCCGGTAGCTCTAGAGTTGAGAAGATGTTTGATCGTCTATTGAAGAAGGTGGACACGTAGGATGAAACCTTGAAGGGTATGAAGTCTGATATCTACAACATTAATTAGAAGATCGAGTCTCATTCGGTCGTTGTCAAACCACTAGAGCAACATTTCGGTCAAATATCAACTCAATTAAACCAGCCACTACAAGAGAATGAGCCTTTAGCGAAAGGAAATTTAGTCGCTAAAAGTGACAATCCAGTCGTTAATGATCATTTACGACTGGAAAAAAATTGGTCGTCGCCCGTCGTTAGTAGCCCCGACGTTAAAAGTAGGTGACCAAATTCTAATCCCGTCGTTAATAAATCATTAGTGACGACAAAAACTTTAGTCGTTAGATCTCTTTTTGCGATCACATTTTTTCGTCGTTAAGTTTTATCTTGGTCGCTAGATAACTTCAAAAAGTGATATTATAAGCTCTTTTAGTGACCAAAATTCTGTCATTAATATTATGTAACATCAATAATTTTTAACAACCAATTTTTTCTTAATTTGTTGATGATTTTTTAAAAATAAATATTATTATATAAAAAGTAACATTTTTTCCCTTTCATAATTGACAAATAAAAGTAATTATTTCATATGTATTTAAACAAATATTTCAAACTCATAAAATAGTATAATAAATTCTATATAATAATTTAAGCATTGTACGCAATCCATTACTAAGAACAAAGATGTTTCAAAAATCCTACAAGAATAAAAATAATAATTCAGAATATATATGTCGAGATGGTAGTTAATATTTGTAAGCACATAGCCTAGATAATTAATAAGTAAAATAAATTTTATTTCTGCACTTCAACTCATCATCTGCTAACATCTTCAATTATTTTAATTAATTCAACTAGTTCCCCACTTGAAGATCCGATCCATCGTGACTTTCAATTCTTGATCACCTGTTGCAAGGATAAAACTTTACATAAATTGAATAGTTCAATTGATATGTTGCACAGACACAATTGATGATTTTACTATGATAAAAAAACAAAAGAGAAACGTGTACTATGCAAAGGAACAAAAAAACTTGATTCAGGCATTCATAATGTATGTGCTTCTGAAAACTTGATTCAGCCAACAACAGAAATGGGGAAAACTTGATTCAGGCAACAATGTGCTGCTGAAAAAATTAATTCAGGCAACAACAATGTGCAGTTTTCAGTGCTAATTGCTTCCAAGATTTCTCATTTGAGTGTATGTTTCTATCTAATTTGACGCCATTCCTTTCACCTTCTATCTTGTATCTATTTTCGAAATCTCAGTTCATCTATTCATTTTATTTTGGAAAAAAAAGAAAAACAAGGAACATGATATACAAGGAATATTTCGAGGCAAACGAGTAGTAGAAATATTACTAACCTGTAATGTAATTCAATCAGTATTTTGTTCACATGATGGCGAGGTTGATGAAGGGTCTCTGAACATTGTACTTTCAAACATTTCACATTTCTTTTCTATGATATCCTTGCGTTTTTTCATGGATTCATTTTCTTTTCGACTTGCATTTAATTCTTCTAGTAGTGCAGCCTTTTCCTTTCGACTCACATTTAGCTCTTCTAATAGTGCACTCTTTGCGGAGCTACCTCCTTTCAAGTCCTTACTAGTTATTCCACCACCAAATCCAATTACATGACTCTTTTTCTGAGGTCCAAAGCATCTCTCTACTACCTCAATATTAGTAAGAGATTGCTCAGCTTGTAGTACATCTTGAATTTCTACCTATAATATACAACAAATTTACAGATAATGCAATATATTAAGTAAAAGTATGTGAAATAATTTTTTTAAATGAACATACATATTTTTGATTGGTTTCAGGTTCAAGAAGTTTGTTGTCCTTCTTACGAGTCTCAAAGAAGATAGTCGCCATGTCTGGTGGATTACCATGCTTACCTCCCTTCAAAATTAAAAAAATAGTCATATATTTGAAATGAAGGGGAGTTCTCTTAACTAAATTAAAAAAATCACATATGTAACAATTCATAAATTATCTCTCTAATTGGTTTGCTACCCGTACGATGAGGCATACTCAACTTAGACCTATTCATTGTGTTTCGCATGCTTGTTTCCTATATAAACAACACATTAGCAAAATTATGATAGATAACTGACATGACTAGTATATAATAAGTATCTTACCTTAAATTTTTCAGATAAAAAATGCTCTTTGACCAACCATTCCCAATCGCTTTTATCGACCCCTTGAGGCACATCTTTTAGAACCTCTTGCAGTGGTTTAGAGTTTGCTTTCATGTGTAGCGATCCTCTCCAATTAAGGAGCCCCACATCATCACTTCATGGTTGGATAGTGTCCCAGGCCTCCTAGAGATCATCACCAGATACAAGCTCCAGTGGTTGGCAGGACTATGGGGGATGTACTCCTCTGTTATGGTTCGAGAGTTCTTCACATACTACACCGCCACAGTTCTCAGCTCTCTTCCCAAGGGGAAGAAACCTCTTACTTTACCCCATTACTATGTATGAGGGTGAGGTATGTATAGGTAGATATATAAGAGGGACTATCCATTGTATGCTATTTGTCCCAAAGTTCCTGGCCCCCAGGTCTACAACAGAGTCCAACAGAAGATTGGGGCAGACCTGGGATGAGACCCTTATGAGAGACGAGGCCTGCAAGACCTCTTTATTGAGGTGGGTTGCTCACCACATTGCAAAGCAGGGCCCGGACCCTGAGTGGATATCTATGTCAGCAGAGCCCATAGTGAAGGCCTCCCTTAGCTTTACCGGCAAGTTTTGGTGGGCTGCGGTGAGATCGCGGATCCAACCCACATTTTTAGATAATACAGTGATGCCAGATTGTGCAGTACTGGTTACCAGTAGCTTTGCTGGCTATGAGATAGATTGGGCCCACCTGATTGTAGAGCAGATACATGAGGCGGCCTTAAATAGGTCCACCTACATCCCCTTCCCATGCTTGATATATAGACTTTGTATAGAGTCAGGGGTGGAGACATTATACTATTTGGACTCTTTGATCGATGTTCAACCGACGCTTAATGCTAGCCTGATAAAGGTTGATGAGAACTCGGTGGCCCTTCCGCAAGCATCTCCCCCTCCCTTCCTCCCCCCTTCCCTGTTCAGATGTCGGAGATATTTGTTGCAGTTCCTCTTCCTGGGTTACCACCTACTACAACCACTGGTTCTCCCACTGCTGAGGGACCCCCACAGAAAGAGACTAGTGTGGAAAGGGGGCCTACTACTACTATTACTACCGTAGAGGTCGTTCCCACACTGACAATACCTGTTGGCGTGGTTTATGTGTCAGAGACATCTATTCAGGCCATGGCATAGAGGTAGGCCCGTATTGAGTCCCAGCTGACTGAGTTAGTACAGCGGATTCAGCCCTAGATTTGCCAAGCCATTTCAGAGGTAGAAGCTCGTATGCAGGCGTTCGCGACGACCGCTATTCAAGAGACGCTTACACATATAAACAGCTGCATTAATGCATTTGAGAGGTGCATATAGCAGAGCTGCAGCTCAGCACGGCTTATAGACATGACGTCCATTCAGACAGAGATCCAGCAGTTCTGGGTCGAGATTATAGCAGCACATGTTATGTTTCTACTGGCCGATCCCACAGAGGCGGTGGTAGATTTATTTGCTTCAGAGGAGCTACCACACTCTTCACTTGGAAAAGGCCCCACATTGATGATCTATATACAGAGAAATGAGAGGCAAGGTTGATAGAGAACCAGTAGTTTGGGCTTGCCATGCTATAATATATGCAGGATAAGGAGTCAAGGCGAGCACGTGAGGTCGAGAGAGTGAGGGGTGCTAGACCCTCCGGACATGCTCCTGCTCTTGAGGAGACCACCAAGCAGGTTGAAGGTGCTCAAACTCAACCAGAGACCGGCGCTTAAGTGCCCAAGTATATTTGTTTGACCCATGTTCTTTATTCTTATATTTTTTGCAGTGAGGACAATTCAAAGTTTTTCAATGGGGTGTGGGTAGTTATATGCCTCAGTGAAGTCTGAGTAACCTTGGCCTTTAACTATCCCAAATTTTTAAGATGAGGGGTTATCTAGCCTGTGTTCTTTTTCTCCAAGGATATTTACTTTCTGTTGAACCAGCATGTTTAGGATATGTATCTAGTATTAGTAGCATATAATACTAAAGTCTATGACATATACTAGTTTTGGTGTGGAAAATGATACCTATAAAGAATTTTATTAGATAGTCTTGATAGTAAAATGCATGTTTGATTGTTTGATAGTGCTTTTTCTGATAAGTGAGGTTGAATTATGGCGGAAAGCAAGATTTGAGAGTCTATGTTGACAGTGCAATCAATGCCAAGTGTGTGTGAGCTTTCTTTGCTAAAGTCTTATAATTTGTTTCAATTCAAAACTTTCCCTATTACTCGGACTTAAACTGTAGGTTAGTTGGCTAGGAAAGGATCTTAGGCCATCGGTCATATTAGTCCACTTAGCCTACATAACAAACCAAATGTGTAATGTATCCCTTGATCCTAATGTTTGAGCCTTGCATGTACCTTTTTCTTTGTAAAAATCTAAGTTACCTAGCCTTGTTAATTGTAAAATCCTAAAATTGGCCTTGGTCCTTCCTTGAATATTGTGCACCTTGATTGAGGAAAAAAGCTTAAGTTGAGGATGGCTACAAAAAATGGCCCTGGTTCATAGGTTGGATTTTGTGCATCTCAACTCAGGCCAAAAGCCTAAGTTGAGGGTGGCTGGTATGAGGATAATCACATAAAATGGGGTGGAATCTAGTGATGCATGGAAAAAAGGATAAAAATGCGCTTTGGGTATAAGAAAAATGAATAAGATTCCTGATCAATGAGCTAAAAATAAAATTGATGTGAAAACATAAGGCAATGAGCTAAAAATAGGAGTAAGGCACCCTGAAAAGCTTGAAATAGGAGAAAGGAGAATGAATTGAAAATTGTTAGTGTTGGTAGGGAAAAAGTGTAGAATGACGCAGTGCCAAGGAGGGCCTTTAGTCACTATGTTCCCAAAATAACATACCAACGCCCCCCTGAGCCTACGTTATGAGCCAATAAAGTCCTATAGTGATCCCAGTCCAAGTGGTTGAAGGTCATAGTCGTGAGTATAGGTGCAAGCATATGGTATTGAACAAGGTATTTGAATATCTGTTGTGAGAGTAAGCGGTTTTGTTTAGTCCCAAGCATTGAATCTGAAAATATCATCATGAGTAGGATATGAGATGCTTTCTATGAGGGCAATTGTATTGCATTGTCAATTGTGGACTAATTCAGTGATTGTGGCTTATCTTTGGTCACCTTGCTGTCATAATTGCACTTTCACATGTATTGATCTACATTGGTTGATCTCATAGCTATATAATATGCATTGATGAGTGGTGTGGGTATCTGTGCTTGAGTTTGAGGTGATGTGTGCCATTAGATTGGGTTCTATGTGTTACCGTACTGCTTATGTAGATCAAGTCCGTCGCTTGAGAACAAGAAATAATTTTAAATTGAGGGTGTTGATGTGCCATCAAAATACAACACTTTTTATACTTAAAACTTAGAATTTCGTGTGTTCTCAAAGAGATGTTAGTAGATTTGATGTGTTTTTATGTTTGTTTTGCAAGATTATAGGATTTGGCATGGTTTTGTGGTAAGTGTAGAGATGATGAAGTTTTTGCTGTTCTACGCTTTACAAGCCATGGAAGTTTCCATGGGCCGTAGAGCTGGTTTTGTAACAAAATTTAGTGAAGGGTTGATTCTCTGAAGTTGAATCTACGAACATGCGGACGAGTCATAGAAGGAAACCCAAGTCGTAGATAAGGTCTCATATTCTGAGGATTAAAAAGTAGGAAGTTGCTGAAAAGTCATTAGACAAAACCCTATACGGGTTGTAAGTCTGAATATGACCCGTAAAAAGGTCTCGTAGAAGATGAACCCAGAATTGAAGATGAAGTTCACTAAGCTCCAATTACGGACCATAGCACTTTATACGACACATAGAGATGCTTGTAGTACCTGCCAGATCCAGTTCTCCTATTTTGATTTGTTATTGTATTTTAAACATTATAAATACATTTTTTTAGATTATTTTCATCGAAAGACTGTTAGACAATTAGTAGAGAACGTGAGATACATTGAGAGACACCTGGAAACAAAATTTTGTGATCTTAATTCTTACTTTCTAATTTCCATTAAAGAGCTTGGATTTCTTGTTCTTAATAGCATTCTTGTAAAGGCTTAGTTATGCTATTCTATATCATAATTCTTGCATCTACAATGAACATGAGTAGCTACATCCACAACTAGGGTTGTGGGAACCATGAAGAACTAACAAGGTAAAATCGAATAATTCGTAATTCTTGGAAAGTGTGCATGCATATATGAATTAATCTCTTCGTTTTGATTACTTTTTAATGTTGGCCAACGTTAGAACTTGCCCAATTTTATTGTCTAGATCAAGTTAGTAATGAATAGGAAAAGATATTTGTCACGACCCGGGGGTGGGGCCTAGATTTGACACGGCAAATTTGAATCCGGGAGTCCCCAAACAAGCCTCAAATTTCAAAATCCACATAATTGGTTCAAGAGCATTTAAAGACATGTAGCTAAATAGTGAAAATCAAAGTCTCAAAATAAAACATATATTTATAGATAAATCAAATGAGAAAGTTTTACAAGTGCCCAACGTATGCCTTTAGTCAAGGAACGGGGGCCAGGACAAGTTCCGGGCTCACCCTCAACAAAATAATATACATAATGAACATAAGAAATAAAAGCTCACTCTCGGAAGACGGGGCTCACCACAAAAATATCTTTAAGGAAGGACTATTCATCCTGCGGCTAGTACTCAAACTGCTCGGTCCCTACATGGTAAAATCACGTAGGCATAAAGTATGTGTTAGTACGTTTGAATGTACTAAGTATGTGGGCATGCAATGCATATGACTTACGGAACCTGCATATCAACATTAGATGACAAGGGCACATAATATACAAAGATCATATAAGCAAAGGAATTTAGTATACAAGATGCCATGGAATTTATGATGTGTGCAATGCGATAATGCTCCTATATAACGGGGATGGACTATAACTGACAACTCAAATCCATGCGAGCAATTACACAAATTGGACCGATTAGGACCTCCCACCGGTAGGGAGAAGATTACTTGCAAAGGGTAATCTACATCACACCTTACTGAAAACACCATTTCGGGGATGGTCACATTCCTTACGGGAATCACCATTTCGGAAGGATTTACAGAATCAAAGCAAGACATGTCATAACATAAGCAGATAGCCGAATAACATCCATCCCTATGTTGGCACATAGTTCAAGGAAAGGGAGAGGGCCCCCAATCCATGGGTGCTAAGTCAAACACATCCCACAAGAAGACTTATATATATACGTATGCTTTCAAGAGAGTCAACTATCCATTTCAAAATGTTAAATGCACATGTAGGCTCCAATGCCAAATTGCAAGATCCAAAATCACAAGGTTCAAGCAAGGAATAGCTCATCTACATATATAAGATGGTGCAAACACCCAAGATGCTGCAAGATCCATAATCATAGACATACCGGTGATCACCTTCTTGTCATATCCCATGTCTTATAGAAATCATATCATATTCCCTTTTTAAAACGAAATTGGGCTTAATCCCATATTCCAAAATTTTCATGTATCAATGTCATGAATATGATGCAATACATAATGTAAGGATGGCATGGGTAATGTAGAGTACATAAAAAACATAGCAATATAATGTAAAAACTAGGAAATCCATAATAAAATTAACATGAAAATTGTCGTAGATATCACCCATGCATAATAAGATCTTTAAAGGACCATGCATGTCCATAAATTTCATAATTCAAGTAGTTCATCATAATAAAGCTTAACACAACTTAAAATACGGAATAATGTATAGCACATGCATTGTTCAAAGTTACCAAGATCAAGTAGTCAAAACTCATATTTTTAAGTAAACAATTTCATAAATTAGTTTGAAGGGAACTTTGGGTCTTCTTGGTTGAAAGAGAGCAAGAATCAAAACCCACATGCCTGACTTGAAGACAAACTTGAGGAGAAATGGACTCAAATTAAAAGGTCTTAACTAGACAAATCCTAGTGAGAGGTTGGGGAGCTTGAGGGAGCAAATTCGAGAGAGAAGAGTAAAATGAGAGAAAATAGCTGAAATGTGGTGAAGTTCAGCTGATATAGGAGCTTAGGAGGGGTGGAAAGGACCAAATTCACGTTTGAAACAACCAATATTTCAAAAATTCCATTAATGAAATAGACCTAAAATTGGCCCGTCACGGTATGTACCATGGTCTGTGTAGTGTCACACGGACCGTGTACTGTGTCGTGCTCCTGGACTTAAAATTCTCAGAGGCAAAATTTTTCAGACTAAGTAGCACCACACGGACAAGTACACGGACCATCTGAGGTCACATGGACCGTAACCCCGTCCGTGTACAGGTGACTCCACACACCGAAACTAAATAGAAGGCCAAACGGACCATCTAAAGTCACACGGGCCATGACTTGGCCTGTGCAAGGATGGCTCTACACAGGACACCATACGGAAGGCCACACGGACCATCCAAAGTCACACTGACCGTGTGAAAGCTCCTTTACCCCTCCTCTTTCCTCGGTGTAACTCTACAGGAAGCCACACGGACCGTGTAACTCCACACGGGTCGTGTGGGCCCTTCCGTGAGGTGATGCCTGGCAGTTTCCTGGGCAATTTTTTGGACCTCAAAGTGACATCAATGAGAGAAAAATTTCGGGCCTTACATCATCTTCCCCTTGGGAATATTCTTCCCCAAATGTGCAAGAACAAGGCTTGAAAGGTTAGAGTTAGGGCAAGATACATCCGACACAAGACACAATGCACAACTCAACTCAAAATAAAATGGTTTTGTACCAAAAGCATTATGCAAAATTTACAGTTCAAGACCAAAGCTCAAATCAAGATTGCATACAAATCACTTGTAAAAGAAAGAAAAAGTCTTTTAGTGCACACATATGCATGTCATGTCATGAGACTCAAGAAGGTAAGAAATGACACAAATAGATAAGGAAGATTCCTAGTACCTTAGGCTTGAGTATATTGGAAATGATGGGGGTATCGTTTCATCATGTCCAGCTCCGTCTCCCAAGTAGCACTCTCCACTTGTTGATTTCTCCAAAGTAACTTCACTAAAGCCACATCCTTGTTACGAAGCCGCTTTACTTGCCTATCCAAGATTGCCACCGACACTTCCTCATAAGACAAGTTTTCCTCGACCTCAATTCCTTCCAAAGGCACGATGGTGCTAGGATCACCACTTAGTTTCGTCAACATTGATACATGGAATACCGGATGAATGGATCCCGAATCCGGAGGTAACTCCAACTTGTAAGCCACACCTCCGATCTGCTCAACAATTTCATAAGGACCAACATACCGGGGCTTAGCTTGCCCTTCCTATCGAAATGCATCACGCCCTTCATAGGAGAGACTTTCACATACACCCAATCCCCGACATGAAATTCAAGGTCCCTTCTCCTATTATCCGAATAGGACTTTTGACGACTTTGGGCCGCTTTCAATCTCTCCCTAATCACCTTTACCTTCTCCATAGCATCCAACACCAAATCGGGGACAACTAAAGCCATCTCACCCAATTCAAACCACCCCACAAGTGACCTACACCTCCTCCCAAATAAGGCTTCAAACGGCACCATACCAATGCTAGCATGGAAGCTATTATTATAAGCAAACTCGACGAGTGGAAGATGGTCATCCCAATTTCCCTTAAACTCCAACACACACGCCCTCAATATATCCTCCAAGTATTGAATAGTCCTCTCCGCTTGTCCATCAGTTTGAGGATGAAAAGCGGAGCTCAACTTAATCTTGGTCCCAAGGCCCTTCATAAAAGACTTGCAAAAGTGGGAAGTGAATTGAGTACCACGATCCGATATGATGGACCTAGGTACACCATGCAACCTCACCAACTCTTGGATATACAACCTCGCATAGTCCTCGGCACTGAAAGTAGTCCTGACCGGTAGAAAATGAGCTGATTTCGTCATTCGATCCACAATAGCCCAAATGTAGTCGAATTGCCTTTGGGTTCGAGGCAACCCAACCACAAACTCCACATTTACATCCTCCCATTTCCATATGGAAATTTCAATGTCTTAAGCCAAACCACCAGGCCTTTTGTGTTCCACCTTCACCTGTTGACAACTTGGGCATTCGGATACGAACTTAGCAATATCTCTCTTCATACCATGCCACTAGTACACCTCTCTCAGATCCCAGTACATCTTGATAGACCTTGGGTGAATAGAGTAACGAGAGTTGTGAGCCTCACTCATAATCACCTTTCTAAGTTCATCCACATCAGGAACACAAAGTTGGTCTTGGTACCGGAGTACACCATCTCCTCCTCGAGAGAATGCCTCGATCTCTTTTGCAGCAACCACCTTCTTCAACTCACATAATGATGGATTTAGATCTTGCTTAGCTCTTACCTCATTCATCACAGAAGACTCTTCCCCATTCTGAACCCGTATACCACCCTCGCTGGAATCAGTCAACCTGACACCCAACTTAGCCAATTGGTGAACATCCCTTGCCAATTCCTTCTTCCCATTTTCAACATGTGCCACACTTCCCATAGACAACCTGCTGAGAGCGTCGGCCAAACATTGGCCTTGTCCCCGTGGTATAACACACTCATATTGTAATCTTTCAGAAACTCCAACCACCTCCATTGCTTGAGGTTAAGATCCCTCTGGGTGAAAACATATTGCAAACTCTTGTGATCTGTGAATACATCAACATGGACCCCGTACAAATAATGCCTCCAAATTTTCAAAGCAAAGACTACCGCTGCCAATTCAAGGTCATGTGTGGGATAGTTTCGTTCATGCACCTTCAGTTGTCTTAATGCATACGCTATCACCTTACCATTCTACATAAGCACACAACCCAGTCCGATCCGTGAGGCATCACAATATACTACGAACCCTTCTGAACCATTTGGCAAGGTCAAGACGGGAGCCGAAGTAAGCCTATCTTTCAAAATTTAGAAACTTCTCTCGCATTCATCCGACCATACAAACTTACCCTACTTCTGGGTCAACTTGGTCAATGGAGATGCAATAGATGAGAAACCTTCCACGAAACTTCTGTAGTACTCGGCCAACCCGAGAAAACTGCAGGTATCCAATGGAGTTAACGGTCTAGGCTAATTTTTCACAGCCTCTATTTTCCTCGGATCCACCTTGATACCTTCTCTGGACACCATATGTCTGAGGAAAGCTACTTCGCCCAACCAGAATTCACACTTGCTAAACTTGGCATACAATTTCTTTTCCCTTAGAGTTTGGAGGGCGATCCTCAAATGTTTCCTGTGCTCCTGTTCACTTTGGGAGTAAATGAGAATATCGTCAATAAAGACCACCACGAAGCTGTCCAAGAATGGTTTAAACACTCTGTTCCTCAAGTCCATAAATATGGCCAGAGCATTAGTAAGGCCAAATGACATCACCACAAATTCGAAATGCCCATACCTCATTCGTAAAGCTATTTTGGGGATATCACATTCCCTAACCTTCAAATGATGATACCCAAAATGGAGTTTAATTTTTGAGAAGTGAGTGGCACCTTGAAGCTGATCAAATAAATAATCAATCCTTGGCAACGGGTATTTGTTTTTAACGGTCACCTTATTCAGCTGCCTATAATCAATACATATATGGAGAGACCCTTCCTTCTTCCTTACAAATAACACGGGAGCACCCCACGATGATGTACTAGGCCGAATAAAACCCTTCTCTAATATGTCCTTTAACTACTCCTTTAACTCTTTCAATTCTGTCGGTGCCATCCAATACGAAGGAATAGAAATAGGCTGAGTACTGGGAGAAGATCTATGCCAAAGTCTCTCTCTCTGTCTGGAGGAATTCCTGGTAGGTCTTTGGGAAACACATCTAGAAATTCATCTACCACAGGGACCGACTCGAGAGTAGGCACCTCAGAATCCGTATCCCTGACCCTCACCATATGGTAGATGTACCCCTTAGAAATCATTTTCCACGCCTTAAGGTAGGAAATAAACCTACCTTTAATAGAGGAGTCATCACCCTTCCATTCAAGAATTGGCTCACCAGGAGGTTGGAACTGGACTTTCCGGGTTATACAATCTATGGAAGCATAATATGCATGCAGCCAATCCATTCCAAAAATCTCATCAAAATCAAACATCTCAAGTTCCACAAGATCACATGGAAAAATTTTATGCAACACAGCAACAGGGCATCCATGATAGACTCTATGAGTAACAATAGATTCACCCACAGGGGTGTAGACCGAGAAAGGATCCCTTAAAATCCGGGGTTTCAAACCGAACTTAACAGCCAATAGTGGAGTCACAAAAGACAAGTTTGCACCTGGGTCAAGAAAAACATAAGCATCAAAATCAAAGACTTTTAACATACCAGTCATGACATCTGGAGCTTCCTCGACATCCTGGCGGGCATGGAGTGCATAGAACTTGTTGTTCCTTGGGGCAACACCTTGGGGACCACTTTGCTGACCCTGCGCGCTTTGGGCTACCTGACCTCGGCCTCCGCGTGCACTCCTAGGGCAATCATCAACTTTATGGTCCTTACTTCCACATCCGAAGCAAAGTCCCCATTCCCTCCGGCAGGCACCTATGTGGGGCTTCCCACACATGTCACACATAAGATATCCTTGTCCGCCACCCACCGGTACTCCAGGAGGGGGTGCCCGAGCATTAGCCACCCAAGCTCACGAGCCTTGGCCCTGCTGGAAGCGAGCAAAACTAATATTTCTAGCACTAGAGAACCTACCATCAAAGTGAGTTCTCTTGGGATCGTGTGCCCTTTTCTCTTTGAGTTTATCCCCTTCAATCTACTCAGCATACACAATGAGTCTAGAGATATCCATGTCCCTAATCAGCATAGTAGTCCAACATTCTTTCACCAGCAATTCAGAAATACCCGAAACAAATTTGTGCATCCTTTTATGGGGGTTAGCCACCAGGGACATAGCATATTTGGAAAGCTTGATAAACTTGAGGGCATAGTCTCTCACACTCATACTACCCTGCTTGAGGTTAATAAACTCAGTCATTTTGGCCTCCCTCAGCTCAAGTGAAAGAAGCGATCAAAGAAGGTAGATATGAACTCTCCCCATTTAACATCACCATCACAGACCCTCTCCATGCCCACTATGTATGCCATACCTGGGCTACATCCTTCAGCTGGTAAGCAGCCAGTCCAGCTTTTTCCTCAGAAGAGATGTTTATAATATTCAGTATTTTTGAGAGCTCATCAATGAACTCCTGAGCATCCTCATCAGCCCTTGACCCGTAGAATTTCGAAGGATTTATCCGGGCGAAGTCCCTCACAATAGATGCGGGTGTAGGGTCCCGTCACAAATTAGCTTGCCTAGATTGAGCAGTCACCACCTGTGCAAGTATAGCGAAAGCGGTGCAGAATTCACCATTAGAGATACGCTCCTCTATAGGCTCGTAAGAGGCCTGATCTTCAGCAGCCGGAGGCGGCCTAGGTAGAGGAGCTCTTCCTCGAGGCATTCACTGAAATGGATTAACAACATCAGTAAGTAAGGAAAGTTCATAAACCAGTAACGGCACGATACATGACATGAAGAAGGTAGGAATTTCCTAATACGTCTCTATAGCCTCCCACTCATAGGTATGGTGCACTTCACACCCATGAATAGGATTCTACTCAACGCAACATGTTGGGCTCTGAGGACCATTATAACCTAGGGCTCTGATACCACCTTTTGTCATGACCCTGGGGCGGGGCCTAGATGTGACACGACAAATGGGGACCCGAGAGTCCCCAAACAAGCCTCAAATTTTAGAATCCACATAATTGGTTCAAGAGCATTTAAAGACATGTAGCTAAATAGCAAAAATCAAAGTCTCAAAATAAAACATTCATTTATAGATAAACCAAATGAGAAAGTTTTACAAGTGCCCAACGTATTCCTCTATTCAAGGAACAGGGGCCAGGACAAGTTCTGGGCTCACCCTCAACAAAATAATATACATAATGAACATAAGAAATAAAAGCTCACCCTCAGAAGACGAAGCTCACCACAAAAATATCTTCAAGGAAGGACTATACTTTCTACGGCTGGTACTCAAACTGCTCGGTCCCTTCATGGTAAAATCATGTAGGCATATAGTATGCGTTAGTATGTTTGAATATACTAAGTATGCAGGCATGCAATGCATATGACTTACTGAACCTGTATATCAATGTTAGATGACAAGGGCACATAATATACAAAGATCATATAAACAAAGGAATTTAGTATACAAGATGCCCTAGAATTTATGATGCGTGCAATGCTATAATAATCCTATATAATGGAGATGGACTATAACCGACAACCCAAATCCATGTGAGCTATTACACGAATTGGATCGATTGGGACCTCCCACCAGTAGGGAGAAGATTACTTGCCAAGGGTAATCTACATCACACCTTATGGAACACACCATTTCAGGGATGGTCACCTTCCTTACGGGAATCACCATTTGGGAAGGATTTACAGAATCAAAGCAAGACATGTCATAACATAAATAGATAGAGGAATAACATCCGTCCCTATGTTGGCACATAGTTCAAGGAAAGGGAGAGGCCCCCAATCCATCGATGCTAAGTCAAACACATCCCACAAGAAGACTTATATATATATATATATGAATGCTTTCAAGAGAGTCAAATATCCATTTCAAAATGTTAAATGCACATGTAGGCTCCAATGCCAAATCGCAAGATCCAAAATCACAAGGTTCATGCAAAGAATAGCTCATCTACACATACAAGATGGTGCAAGCACCTAAGATGCTCCAAGAGATAAATTACAAGGTGGTGCAAGCACCCAAGATGCTCCAAGAGCCATAATCATGGCATACCGGTGATCACCTTCTTGTCATATCCCATGTCTTACCGAAATCATATCATATTCCCTTTTTAAAACGAAATTGGGCTTAATCCCAAAACAAAATTGGGCTTAATCCCATATTCCAAAATTTTCATGTATCAATGTCATGAATATGATGCAATACATAATGTAGGGATGGAATGGGTAATGTATAGTATATCTAAAACATAGCAATATAATGTAAAAACTACGAAATCCATAATAAAATTAACATGAAAATTGTAGTAGATATCACCCATGCATAATAACATCTTTAAAGGACCATGCATATCCACAAATTTCATAATTAAAGTAGTTCATCCTAATAAAGCTTAACACAACTTAAAATACGGAATAATGTATAACACATGCTTTGTTCAAAGTTACCATGATCAAGTAGTCAAAAATCACATTTTTAACTAGACAATTTCATAAATTAGTTTGAAAGGAACTTTGGGTCTTCTTGGTTGAAAGAGACCAAGAATCAAAACCCACATACCTGACTTGAAGACAAACTTGAGGAGAAATGGACTCAAATTTGAAGGTCTTGACTTGACAAATCCTAGTGAGAGGTTGGAGAGCTTGAGGGAGCAAATTCTAGAGAGAAGAGTGAAATGGGAGAAAATGGTTGAAATGTGGTGAAGTTCAGTTGATATAGGAGCTTAGGAGGGGTGGAAAGGACCAAATTCACATTTGAAACAACCATTATTTCAAAAATGCCATTAATGAAATAAACCTGAAATTGGCCCGTCTGGGTCACACGGTATGGTACACGGTCCGTGTAGTGTCACACAGGTCGTATACTGTACCGTGGTCCTGGACTTAAAATTCTCTGATGCAAAATTTTCCAGACTAAGTAGCACCACACGGACAAGTACACGTACTATCTGTGGTTACACAGACCGTGACCTCGTCCATGTATAGGTGACTCTCCACACTGAAACTAAACGGAGGGCCACACGGACAATCTAAAGTCACACGGGCCGTGACTTGGTCCATGTAAGAATGGCTCTACACAGTACACCATACGAAAGGCCACACGGACCATCCATAGTCACACGGACCATGTGAAAGCTTGTTTATCCTCCACTTTCCCATGTGTCACTCTACAGGAAGCCACACGGACCGTGTGACTCCACATGGGCAGTATAGGCCCTTCTATGATGTGATGCCTGGTAGTTTCCTAGGCAAGTTTTTGGACCTCAAAGTGACGTCAGTGAAAGAAAAATCCAGGGCCTTAAAAGATTAATTAACAAGATTTGATTGATGTTTCTTGTCTAATTTGCCAAACTGGATCAAGGGGAGGTTGTATTGGAACAATAGGTAGGGTTAGTAGAGTAACACTACTGGGATAGATCAAATCACATTGTGAAATTTACCTCACGCCTGGATCAAAGGGTTTGGTAAACTTAACTTACCGTTCTGCAAGCTACGCACTAGTAAAAAATGTGATTATCTGGTAATACCAAGTTAGGAAATCATGGGGACTACAATACCCTAGTTACTCTTTTTACTGATTTCACACACTTGTCATGGTGTAGAATTTCTTTCTGCAATCTTATAAAAAACCCCTTTGGGAAGATAAGTAGGTTAATTAAATCGAATTGCTTGAAATTACTCTAAGTCTACCATATTCCCTGTGGGATCGACCCTAACCTCGATTAGGTAATATAGATTGACAACAACCACTTTAACCTTCAAAAAAGAGGTGTATCTTGGGGGACATCAGTTTGGAGGCCCCAAAAGGGCCTGTACATCGGGGCAATACTCAGGTGCCTCATCATGGGGAAGAGGTATGTTAGAGAAGGAGGTTCATTTCACCATGTTGGGATCGTGTAGCCTTGTCGGCTTTAGAGAGAGGATGAGGCGCTCGTGATTCATATAGTTCAGGTCAGAGTTCATTCGGTTCTCAGCAGAGGCCTATCGGCCGAGGTGGCTATAGTATCCCCCCACTCCACCACAACAGTTGTCCACCTCTTGATTTTACTATGGGTGTGGATCTACCAATCATTTGATTTGATAGTTCCCTAAACAGATTTTTTGTGGCCCTCACCATTTATACTCTATCGCATTGGTCAGAGACCTGGCACCACAAGCCAAAGGATCAATCCCACAGACTAGAATCGTGGTAGAGGCCAGATTTATAGAGGTTGATGTACTGGTGGTAGGGGAGCAGGTGATAATTCCACTCATTTAGGTGGTACACGGCCAACTTCTACGAGTGGAGGTCGAGATGACCAGTGTTATGCCTTCCCAAATAGATCTGAGGTTGAGGTCTCTGATGTTATGATCATATGTATTGTTCTAGGTTATCATCGCCTTACATCTGTGTTATTTGGTTCTGGCTCCATTTATTCATATGTGTCTACTTATTTCTCCTTGGGGTTTGAGTTTCCTTATGATTCCATGTCAATGTTTTTTGATGTTTCTGCCCTAGTAGGAGAGCCCTTAGTAGTGAATTGAGTGTGTCGATCGTGCCTTATTACTTTGGCGGGCTATGAGACATAGGTAGATTTGATTATATGGGATATCATAGATTTTGATGTTATTATGGATATCGATTGGCTATCTATGTATTGTGCTATCTTTGATTATTATGCCAAGACCTTGACCTTAGTCATTCTACGTAGGCTGAGGACAGAGGCATTGGTATTTGAGCACGAATTGAAATACCAAGGGATTATTAGTTGTGTCACTTACTCTGGTAATGGAGTTTGACATTACCATCACTTTTGTGGGGAGAACCAATTGATTGTTACTACAGATGCTTGGTTTGGAATCACTCATGAGGAAAGTCATAGTGGTGAATCTTGGAGTGGGTATTAATATGTTTAAGTGTGGATTTTTTTCAAGAGGTCTATATGGGGACTGACGGCTTCTTTGTAAGCCAAGAGGAGCGTGCCAACATTGAGATAGCAAGTATATGGACTAATGAGGTTTTGACAAGTTCACTTTTAAGGATGTTAATGGAAATGATGGTAAAAGAGTGTATGTGGATAATTGGTTGAGTCAATAAATTTGGTTGGTATACCTTGGGATTAGGTTACTATATCGAGTATAAGATCATCAATATAATTTGGCATGATTTTTGTTTACCTTGTTCAGTAAATAGTAATATAGTTACGCTTGCATCTGTGAGACTAAGAGACTATTGGGTAAGATATGAGAAAGAAGTCCACAGGGGTTGGCTCATGGTTGAGGACATGTTTCTTTATGGCTTCGATATAGCATGTATTACTTTTGAAGGTAAAAGAACTTAATGAAGTTGAATTCGAGTAGTTGATGTGAAGTAAAAGGTAGTCTGCTTTGGATTTTTCTATGGAATAATGATAATAAATGGGTTAGCAGTGAGTATATTAGCCTTGGGAATTAAAGATTTTAAGCATGTAGGATTGGTCCATGAGTATGAGTTAAGCATTCAGACATCCTTACAACATTGGTGACAGATGCAAGTTAAGAAAGGTGAAGGAGATTAGACATCATGTATAGATCCATGGTTCAAAGTTGTAAATTTTATGGATTTTCGCTTTGAGTTTGGTGATAATGAGTTGGATTGACTCACCACGGAGTAATGAAATATTGTCGACTCCCTTTTAGAAGGTTCAGTTTAGGTTGAATGACAAACAATGATATGAGGAATTTCGCGCTTCATGTTTGTGTAGGTTGTTCAATCATAATAAATGACTCATGGAAGCACTACCAAAAGGACTTACGATTTTATGTATGTCATTGATGATTTTGGGTTTGGATGGATGTTACTTCATTGATATAAGTTAACGCAAATTATCATGATGGGTTATGTAGATACTTAGTGATAAATAAAGGTTATATATTATGGTGTACAGAATGCATAGAGTGATCAAGGATTTCTTAAGTTTGGCATGAGCTCATGAAAACATGTGGTTTCTTATACTTTTGGGTGTTCTTGCTATTTGGGGACCTGATTTTATCTACCGTTCTAGTATCCGGACTATATCAATCACAGTATCAATTGAGGTTTTATGCGCTTGGGAGTATATTTTGTTGGTTGCTTCTCCTGGTCATTACCTCCCTTTAGAGCTAGATTAATTGGACTTTTCACTTACGCATATACTTTTCCCGAGGATTTGAATTGTCCAACTTGAGTTCGGGGAGGATTATGTTAAGAGAATGGAAATTTGGATGGGAATTGAGGTAGTTTGTATATTACAATCAACTCTAATTTTCAGGTGCACTATTGGCCTTCACCGAAAATGGATCTTCATTGCCTCGTGGATGCGTGGGTGGAAGATCGTCCTACTGTTTGTAATGTGGTATGAGGGTGTTGGTTCAAGTTTGGTTCCATGGCTAGTTTTTGAATTGGTAGTCGCTCTTGGAGGGCCGAATTTTTCGTTGGCTTATAAGTCTTATTCTTAATGGTACATTCTGATGTTATAGCTCTCAAGAATGAAATTACTTGGATGTGATTAACAGCCTAGAGAATAGTATGACGAACTCTTGATAATTTCTAATGAGGCCCCTCTCTTTGCTTTATGTTTGAGGATGAATATGGTTTTTAGTGATGAATGATATAATGACCCTAAAGGTCATTTTTTATATTTTGGCTAAATTACAAGTTTACCCTTTCTGATAGTTCGTTTGTGTCATATTTGGTCATGTTTGGAAGTCGGATTTTGAAAATCTTGGAAAAAGTTGGAGTTTTGCAAAAGAAAGAGTTTTAGAAGGCTTTAAGTTGGAAATTTTGAGTTTTGAGTGTTGGATCATGATTCTGTCAATTCCATCTGTTTCGAAATGCTGAATCTGGTCTAAGAGAACTTCCAAAACTGATTTCAGAGATAAAATGGAAATTTTAGGCCCAAAGTTGTATTTTTTTAGTTCATTTTGGATCATAGGTTTGACTTTGGTCAACATTTGGATTTCAGAAGCTCGTATCAGAATTTTATCAGTTCTAGTGGTATTGGGTAGTGAAACTAATGCTTGAAATATCTTTGTTGTATTTTTGGAGCTTTTGAGAATATTTTGAGGTTTTGAGTCGAAAACCAATTTAAATGGTCTTCCTCAAGTTCGAACCCGTAGAGGTTCCGAATTGGAATACTCACGGTTCTATTGAGTATGGATCGTCATTTTTTGTAGGGTTCTATGATTGGTTTGTGTTTACGAGGTTTTGAATGAATTCCCGAGGTTATGGATCCTGTTTTGAATGACTAAGTATTGTTGGTGCAATTAGCACCCTTCTCCACGTTCTTATGGCCCCTCCGCGTTCTCGGTGTGTGAGGAAACTTGACCTCCGTGTTCGCGGAGCTACGACCCATGTTCGCAGATAAGTAGTCCATGTTCGCGGGGTATTGAGACTCCTATATTTCCGTGTTCGCGGACACGGCTCCACGTTCGCCGAGTACATTAAATGCCAATATCAATGACTTATTTAAAATGACGGGTTTTATTTCAAATCACCAAACTATTCAAGCCTTGTTTTCAAGAGAGATTTCGTGATTGTTCAAGGCAAAGTTATTGGGTAACTATATTCTAACCTATTTCATTAACATCTATTGATTACTTTGTGTTTCCAACTACTAATATTAGGATTTTTAATGGTGAAATTTAGAGATTTAAGAACTTGGCTTTCCTAAACTTTAAATTGTGATTTCTCCCTCATCTTAACTCTGTTTTCAAAACCATTTTCATTGTTGAACTCCTTATCAACTTGGGAATGTTTTCATGCTTTAATTTTTAGTTTCTGGCTATGTTTAGCGGCATAGGATTTTGACCATCTTACCATTTTTCTCCAAATTAATTGATTTTGGTGTTGTTAGATTCGTTATGTGATTGTGATATTATATTTGAGTAGATTGTGGTGATTTGAAGTACCGTAGGAGGGGGAAGCGGCAATTCTTTTTTGATTTCGAGACTTTATTTGTGGCAAGTAGACTTCAAATCTTTTGTTAAGTATAAACGAACCTTGCATGCTTCCTATGTGTATGGGATTGACTGTTTGGGGATAGAATTGTATCATTCTAGGCTTGATCGTGATTTTTGTATGGAATACTTGTTCATATAACTAGATATTGAGTTGTAAATTAATTATGAATTCATAATCTATGTGATCTTGTGAGTCGATCGATGTTGATAGCGAGATGGTACTAATAATGTGATATGAGGATATTGAGATATTGATGATAATGAGACATTGTTGATATTGAGCTATTATTGATAATGAGACACTGTTGATACTGAGACATTGATGATAAGAGACATTGTTAATGTTGAGTTATTAATGATATTGAGATATTGAGATCATTATGATATTGATATTATGATATAATTATGATCATGCATCTTTCATCTATTATTATTCGTGCAATGATAATTGTAATGGCTACGACCAAGAGACAAGAAAGGTAACATGTGGATTGGTGGTCGAGTTCTCTACTGGTCGAGTCGAGCTAATCGACTGGCAGTCCGAGGTCATTATTAGACGGTCTATAGCCATTTCTGAACATGTGACATGAGTCAAGGTCATTACCGATCAGGATCATACATACATAGATAGATATATCCCTTATGGGTTCCGATTAAGGCATATATATGATGAGGGAAGTGTATTCTAGCACAGACATGTATCATGATTATTTGACATCACATAACATTATTTACTATTAATGGCGTTCACTCTATCTCATGTCATATTTTACTGGTATTGTTATATATTGTTTATGCAATTGCATACTTATCATATTCATGATTGTGGGTAAGTGATGGATCTACTTATATACTATGTGATGGGATAGTATGCCAGCTAAGGAGCATATATATGTTACCATGACCTATATATTATGTTGTGCTGGAACTTTCTGAGTGCAGGATCATAGTTCAGCGGATTATGGTTGGGATTTAAGGAGTTACTTGCATTCTTCATTGCTTTACTTTAGGTTAGTTCAACTTTGTTGAGAACCCTATTACTTGGTGCTTACTCCTTGCTACATTTTTGTTGTGAGCCCGGTCTATCCTGTTAGACTTCTCTTTGTTGGATCGAGCTTCTGGATTACTGTGGGGTAGACGCCTATGCCTTCACTAACCCTTTGAGGATCACATTCTATGTTTTGTTCTATTTGACCACTAGACATTTATTATTTATATTTATTGGGTATTCTACACATAGAGGCTTGTACATGTGACACCAGTCATGCAATAGTTTTTCATAATTTTCTTTCATGTAGCTATCGTTGTAGTGTATTATCTGCTGCTTTATTCCTATTTGATAGGTTGTTAGGTTTTGGGCTGACTCACCACCCGGAATTCGAGTGGTGACATTTTATTTATTCTTTTTTGATATTTTTGTACTTAATTAAATTATATTTTTCTTTATTTTGAAAATATAAAACATATCGAATTAAAGAAAGTGTTTTACAAATATTTTGACAAGATCTTTCTCGAGTCTATTCGGGTTGCATATCAACGCATTTAAATGGAATGAAATGGGTTGGGTTGAGCTAATCAATGAGCGGGCTATTGACCAGCCCAAACTTCAACAGATTGGGCGGATTGAGCAGGTTGGGTTTAATCTTGCCGACTCTGCCAAAACAAGCAAGAGTTACATTCCAAATGTTTGCACTTTTCAGAATACTTGCAATTATAAGAACACACTTTATGCATAAATCTATCTGAAATTAGGTATCCTAGCAAAAGAATTTCCATATTTTCTATCATTTTAAAGCAAACAAATATAACATCTGCCTGGCATCTTCCTTAGACAAACTATAATAGCCAGAATACAACATGATGAAATTGTAGCTAATAATGTTGCAAGGCACGAGGTGTTGGGATCTTATGAACTTGCAAAACATTCTCAGCATGGCCCTGAATCAACTTGAAGCGACAAGTCTCTCCGGTAGCTATCTTGTTCTGCCTCCGAAATTCAGCCCATCCTCCTTTTATTCGAACCGCACGCCCCTTATGCTCTATTTCCACTATCCATTCTGTCCCTTTTTCATTAACAAGCCTCATTTTCTTCAGGTCAAATATGCTTGTCCTTGCAGCGAATCTCATTGGGATAGTCTAAGAAACATATTTATCAAACAATCATTATAGTTTGATTTTTTGGACAATAACTTGTATATTAATGAATGAAAAATCTAGTTAATGTGAAAACAGAATGTACAAAAATATTGCAGAACGTACAAAAATATTGAACTTACCATAAAGTTAGTGTGCGTCTTTTTTATAACAATTTCAAAATATGGATCATCACAATTGAAGTTCACCAAGCTGTGTCGACTACGGTACTTTGGACCATCTTCATCACTTCCACTATTAGCTTCTCCAACCTCCTTATCTGTGACAAGCATGACGTAAGTATAAAAACTACTATGATATGATTTCGACCAAACTTTTATGGAATATTTTAAGCCACAAATTTTACCACATAACTTTGAAAATGAAAGTTGCAACTTGTTTTTAGCACATATTAAGGATAAAATGAGTTATAGTTGTATTGATATACAAGTCATTAACCACACGAAGGACAATCTTCTAATTAGTTTAATAATCTGTTGATATATGTAAGCTTTTTCTCTTACCTATACTAATGTTAAGTTGTTGTTCGAGCTCCTTCCCATCTTCACTTTTTTTTGAAGCATCAAATATCCAAATGCAAGTTATTACTACTATATACATTGGGTTAAAATATTAATAACCAGTAAAGATGCTTCCTTACCTTGAGACTCTTCCTTCTCGATTACATTAGCATTGGTTTGAAGGTTAACTGGAATATCATCTTTTTCTTCCTCGATTACAGTAGCATTAGTTTGAATATCAATTGGAATATCATGCTCTTCTTCCCTTACTTGTCTTTTTCTTTTTCGCTTCTCTGCTCGGAGTCCATGGCTCAGATTTTCAGCAGAATGATCCAAAATATCCAGAAAACCATCTGATTCAATTGGATATTCAATTTGTGTTGTATTCTGATCTGTTATAGTAACATGAAAATGAGCACGAGCTTTGTATCTGAACAACAAAAAATACCCAATGTTAATTGAGTAATAGTTGCTGAATTTCTTCCATCCTTTGACTAGGAAAATTTCTCCTTGAGAACGTTCCACCTCAACTTCCCATGCTTTTCCATTTGGAACCTCCAGAAACACAGAATTAAATATGTCTTTGTAATATTTGTTGGCAAATACTTCTGGAATACTCTGTATGCAAAAGAAATTAAATTCAGTTTTTGAAGTAGACCTACATAATGGGCAGTAGATACATTCGCAGATAGTATTATTATTCTACCTATGTTAAGTTGAGAGAATGAGTCGTATCTCTCGTGCATTCTATTCAATAAGACCAAAGATTCACTTGTGGGTAGCTCGACTAATTTATTCTACATGTCACTACTAGTCTGTTACCTTTCTGTCAACACATCCTTATATTTTGGTTATCAAATATTGAATGCATGTTATATGTTCAGGCTACAAGCCTTTGAATGTCTATCATTGGGCATGAAAGGAATGTTTTCGGTGAGGAAATTAAATTTTTCCTTCTTACATGATTTTGAAAAAGCCTAATTAAATTAGACCTATATATAGTTATTTAAAATATATAATAATTGTGGGATCCAAATAAAAGTTAACAAGGAGGGAAACTACTATTGCACTAAAATAGAATTGGGAATCCTTAATAAATCCAAGATTGAAAAGAGATTTTAAAGAATAAATATGATAAAAGTACTTACAAGGCGATATAGTTCATCTGAGGAAGAAATGATTTTCCAGAAGATGGGATGAGGAATGTCAGTAGAATAGTTCCGAAAGGGAGAGCCGTGGAGCTTGTTTACCATGGCTACAGTTGAGCAAACAGTTGTTCAGAAAAAATTTATATTGAATAAAATAATTATGTGACTCGTGACTTATTAGCCAACAGAGGCGCACCTTAGAAGTTTCCCTAAAATCTTGATCGAAGAAATAAATATCAATTTTATTTATGAAAAACACATGATTAGTGTTTGACCAGAGATTTTAAATTAGATTTTGAAAATCTATCTCCGAAAAAATTTCAAGTTCTAGGCCTATTTCTTGGAGAAATTTCAGTTTAACTAAAAAAAATTACAACTTTAAAAACTCAAATTTTCAAATTTCACATTTAAAATCTATAGCCAAATAAGAATACATAAATACATATACATATACATATATATGTATATATATATATAGTTATATATATATATAGTTATATGGTCATCAGATAACATTTTTATTATTTTTCAAAAAAGAGGAAAAAATAGTAAAACAAGTACAAGAGTAAACCCACAAGCTGGAAAATTAGTAACATTAATTGATTGGGCATTCCGATATGAATCATTTATGCTCGCTATAGTTTATTTACAACTGATTAGGCCTATATAAAAACAAAAACACTCAACAATTCATTTCAAATATAGAAATAGATAGAACATATTACCTAATGACGCATTCTCCCTCTTTGGATTATTGTAGTGAGGATCATCTTCATCTTTGGACTCATCACTAGATGACATGGCAACACTTCTTTTCTCAGATGCTACTATTTTTCTTGCTCTCTTTGAAGGTTCAGTAGTCTCCTCTTCAGAGCTACTACCGAGTTTCTCATAAAGAACCTTCCTCTCATGAACAATGTTCTTATAACAAATCTTTGTGTACGACTGAACATGGAATGTCGATTTTTCAACGAGAAAAAATAGCAAAACGTCCCCTTGCTTCAGTTGGAGATGAAGCACAAATTGTGGCCAATCTTTTTCACATATAAAGTAATTGGGCTTTTCTCTCACTATCTTTGCTTCCCACCATATTCCAGCCACGTCCGTTTTCAATAAGCAAGTCTTGGTCAACATTTTCTTATTTTCTTTGATGAAACAAGACGACACTTGCTGACAAATCAAATTTAGCAAATGAACAAAAAATAATTTGAACTAGAATCATCAACTTGTTTTTCAACTCCTTCATAAATTATTTCAAATAAAAATTAGTGTTCTCTTCTCTTCTTTACAAAATGAAATCAAACACAAATTCATCTTCAATTTAAACTTAAAAATTTTAAATAAAATAAAAAATATTTTAAAATCTATCATCTAACGGGGTGCCTACTATATCCAAATTTCTTGAAGTTCAGGAAACCCCCAAAAGGAAAGAATCAAAAAATTTTGACAAACTTACCATTTTATTTATGAAGGTTTCTGTAGATTGTATTATCTTGAAAAATGCTGGACACGTATGAGGTTCCATTAGCATCTTTAATTTGTTTTTGATTCTGCAAGAAGAAAAGATAGAATCAAAGAAGGAATTTCTATTCTTTTTCTTTATAATTGTTACTAGACTTGCCTACGTAGGCAGCACTTCATAATATATATAATAAGGAATTGCAAAAAGGACTTCATCAAGATGTTTTGCACTAATCTAAAGTAGAAATTAATATTTTGTGAATCTCAAGATAGTCAATTTAATCATGAAACGTCCAAAAAAACACAGGTTAAATATTTACATGATTATTTTGCAAATCCCAAGATAGTCAATTTAACTATGAAACATCCAAAAATCTAGTCAAACATAAATATTATTATAAAAGATAATATCTTAGAACATGTTCACCAGAAGAAAAAAGTGCTCTCTAACCCTTAGGCACGAGAAATCCCAATTTAGCTCTTTTCATCGATTTTCATGGCCTTGGTGGCCAGTGGGCAGCCTCCTATGGAGGCTGTTCAACCATTGAAATTAACTATGGCTAGATTAGAAGTTAGGCGGGGTTATGCGGCGCTATTACAACTCCAAATGTCGAAACAAGTCCCTCTACCGATGAAGCAAATCACGTACTTGCATGGGGAACCACGAACCGTATGAGAAGAAGAAAAAGTGACACATATGATAGCAAACGAACAATTGCAATATGCTGTGATAGGAAAATTTTCCTATGGATAGCCTGAGATTCAAGTCCTAAGGAGATTAATACCACAACAATATGCATTGAAGGGTGAAGTAAATATTGGACTGTAGAGCAATAGATGTATTTTGATTAGAGTGTCAAGAATAGAGGACTACGTTCGCCTACTATCCAAACCAATATTCTGCATTGCATACAAGAAATAGAATTATCGAATGTGAACCTTTAAGTGGGATCCTTTATTTAATCTGAAAGAGGAGACAACAATAGCGGTAGCATGGAACTCATTGCCTTCACTACCTCCAAATTTCTTTGGCGAGGAAGCAATTTTCTCGATCGCGACAGCAATTGGTAAACCCTTGCAAGTTGACATGGCTACAATCAACAAAATGAGACCTAATTATGCTAGGGTCAAGTAGAAGTTGACTTGATATGAAGGACCTCCCAAAAAGAGTGAATGTGGGCATCATGAATAAAAGTGGGGAGATAGTGGATAAATGGATACAAATTAAGTATGACTACCTGCCAAATATTGCAAAACTTGCAAACTTCAAGGTCAAGGTGAAGAGGATTTCTATGTGTTATACCTAGAATTATTTGAGGACAACAAGAAAGAAAACGATAAGGGATAGAACAACAAGAAGTTTGAGGAAAAGAAGGAGATGGAAAAGCCACAAAAAGTCAGTGATGACTTTCAGGAACCAAAGCAAAAAAAATGGACCCAAGAGGGAGAGGCACTCACAGAGTTGCAATTGTGCAGAGATGGAATCCAAGGGCGAAAAAGGATATGGTCACTACGGAAAACAAGTTCCAAGTGTTAGAAAAGGACCAGGCCATGGGCAGCACTAAAAGAAAACAATAGATGGAACAACGGAAGGAAACTGGGGAGAAGATGATTGAGAAAAAACAAAATCATAAAATAGTGGATGGAGGATATATTTGGGACGGACAATGAAAATAAGGGAGGTAATGAAAATATTGAAGATGGAAAATAATTGGAGGACAAGTGGAAGCTCCAAATGACAATTCCAACAAATTTCCAATGGAGAATCTTCAAGATAAGGTGGAAAGACTCTGTACCATCACTGAAGGTAAATCCAGTGAGAGCAAAACATCACACCTATAGGAGGAGAATCGGTCAACAACAACGAAACAAAATAATGAAATGGTTGATGAAGGGGATATAAATACTAAAGGAGATAAGGAAGTCAATTCCCAAACCATTTTTACTCAAGATGATAAGTAGGTGCTTGGTGACATACAACAAACATAAGATTAGTCGTAACAACATGAAGTATCAGCACAAGGAAAAAGAATGGGTAGGAGATGGAGATTTTTCAGAAGAGGACATATAGGCCAATGTAGATATCATCACCAGAAATAGGGATCTCTCACCTAGAAACATAAAGGACCTAAAGCAGGAGAAGAGGAGAGGTATACTCACAAGTACAAAAAATAGTCAAATTCAAACAAGGAGTAGCTCAGGTAAACCAACAGGTAGTAAATGATGGTGCACAATATTTTATTCTGGAACATTAGGTCGGTACAAACTCAAAATGCTTTTGGAAGAGTAATTGAACTAAGAAGAAGATATCATTATCAATATACACCCCTTTTGGAACCCTTCATAGGGCCTCAAGAGATAGAAGCCTATAAGAGGAGAATTAGAATGTAGAATGCTATGGTGAATGTACCAAGAAAAATTTGGATTTTCTTGAATGAAGACTAAAAAAGGGAAGTTGTATCTAATTCTATTCAAAAATTGACAATGAGATCTCACATTAGACAAACCATAAAAGAAACATGATTATCGTTGTTATGCTAGGTGAAACACCATTGAAAGGTTAGAACTATGTGAGAAGCTTGAATTGCTTGTTGATGGTCAAAACATTCCATGGGTTGTAGGGGGTGATTTTAATATGATCATGAATGATTCGGCAAAGCTTGAATGTTTCCCTGTTACTCATATGGAAACCACTGAGTTTTCAAAATGTGTTAGTAATTATGCACTCATTGAATTTGTTAGTAATTATGCACTCATTGAATTTTCATACACTGGAAGCTTGTATACATGGTGGAATAGAAGAACGGGGGAAGATAGTATTTTTAAGAGACTTGATAAGGTGTTAGGCAATGATATCTTTTTGCATGAGTGCAATCAAAGTGTTGTCCAACATCAGGTGAGGGATGGTTTTGATCATGCCCCTCTTAGTGTTTCTTGTAAATCAGAGATAAGCTTAATTATGAAACCTTTTGTTTCTTAATTTTTGGACTAAGTATCAGTCCTTTAAGGAGGAGGTAAACAAGTCTTGGGAGATGTCGGGGGGGGGGGGGGTGTTCATCTTTCAAGATTCTTAATGAGAAGCTAAGAAGACTGAAATCTGAACTTATTAAATGGAGTAAGGCAACGTATAGGGACTTTTTCAAAAACCAATTGCGACATTGGAAGATATTGTGAGGATGAAAGAAGTCTAGCTGGAGCTAGATGCTACAGGGGATAATAGAGCAAAACGTAGAAAAGTAGAGGAAGAACTGAGAAGATTTCAAGTAATTCAAGAAAAATATTGGAAACAAAAGGCAGGCATGCATTGGTTTAGGGAGGAGGGGTCGAAATTCAAGATTTTGTCACTCCTGTGTGAAGGGGAGAAGGAAAAGATTAGAAATTCAGAAGATTGAATATAATCCAGGAAGAATGTTGGAGTCATCTCTTGTAATTGGGGAGGAAGATGTTAAATTTTCCAAGACCAATTTACAAAGAATGATTACAATACAGATTTTGATACCCTAAACATCATCCCAAGGGTATTTACAGATGAAGACAAAATGGAGATAGAAAGATGGCCTGAAGAAGCTGAAATCAAAGAGCTGGTCTTTGGATTGAACAAAGACAGTGCTAGTGGACCTGATGGCTTTTCCGAAGAATTTTATCGATCATGGTGGGAGATAATTAAGAAGAGGTGATCAATGTAGTGAGATTCTTCTTTTTTGGTGCAGAACTTCCAAGATATATCACACACACCACACTGCTCCTTATACCAAAAAAAGAGGTGGTAAGGAATTCCAATGATCTAAGAGCAATCAGCCGTAGTTCCTTCATTAAGAAAATCACATCTAACGCATCCATGGAAAAATGGAGAAGATACTTCCCAAGGTCATATCAACTAATCAGACAGTCTTCATGAAGGAAAGAAAAATAGCTAAAAATGTATTGCTTGCTCAAGAAATAATAAAGGACATCAATAAAAGGAAAAAGCATCATAATGTGGTGGTGAAGTTGGATATGACTAAGGTATATGATAGAGTGTCTTGGATCTTCCTTACCAAAGTAATGAGAAGATTTGTATTTGGGGAGAAAATGATTGACATGGTCTAGAGGATTCTAGCTAATAATTGGTACCCTATATTAATCAATGGGCAGGCTTATGATTTTTTTCCTTTATCCAAAGGAGTATAGCAGGGAAATCCCCTATCTCCAATTTTATTCATAATTGTTGCAAAGGCCCTCTCCAGAGATCTAAAGAAGCTCAATGAAAATGATGATTTCATTGGCTTTGGTTTACCAAAATAAAGTGATAAGATCAATAATCTAGCCTATGCAGATGATACAATCTTATTTTGCTCAACCAACAAGAGATCAGTGATGATGAAGGTGCAGACAGATTATGAAAGGGTATCATGTCAGGTGATTAACCTTTCTAAGAGCTTCTTGTACTTGCATGAAACCCCCCCCCCCCCCCAAGCTCAATTGGGAAAAAGTTGAGAAAATGGACTGGAATTGGGCAGGTTCAGTTCCCTTTACATGCCTAAGATACCCTCTTTTCTATGGCAGACAGAAAAAGATACACTTTGAGGGATTGGTTAAGAAAATCACTAACTGGGTCCTTTCCTGGAAGTTCAAATTGCTCACTATAGGGGGTAAATACATATTGATTAAACATGTATTGTAGTCAATTCCTATATACCATATCTCAGTGATGATGCCCCCTAAAAGAGTAATAGAAATTATTCATATAATCTTTGCTAGATTCTTTTGGGGTGGCTTTGACGAAACTAAAGGGAAGCACTGGGTAGCCTGAGATAGAATATGATGTCCACAAGTGGAAGGAGGTCTTGGATTCAAATCTATTCAACATAATGTGGATGCTCTTTTTTCTAAGCTATGGTGGAATTTTAGGACTTCTACTATGTCTTTATGGAGTAACTTCATGTGGAATAAATATTGCAAAAAATTTACATCCTATAATTGCTAAAGGCGCTGGAGCCTCATATATATGGAGAAAAATGATAAGGATAAAGAGGAGGTGCAACATAATATTTGATGGCAAGTGAAAACAGGTAAAAAGTAGCTTTTGGTTTGATAATTGAACCAAATCGGGTGCACTGTACTACATTGAGGACATTAATACATTAGATGAGGAGATTGTTGTGAAGGAGTTTGTCATAGTAGGGCAGTGGGACAGAAGGAAATTACTTATATATCTTTTCGATGAAGACATTGTAAAGTAAATTTGTGAAGACATCAAGCCCCCCGCCAACACACACAGAAGAAGGGTCTGATAAGGCATGGTGAATGGTTAATTCTCATTGATCCTTTTTCAGTGAAGTCTGCTAGGGAGCTAGTCAAAACCAGAAGGACATAGGGGGAAGTGAGTAAACACCTTTGTATTCTTTTAAAGATTAATTTTTCATTCTTAAAAACATTTAATTGTAGAATTGCTACTGATGATAATTTGAAAAGAATGAGAATTAGCATTGTTTCTAAATGCTGGTGTTGTGAGGGACACTTACAAGACACAACGTTTCACCTCTTATTAGCAACACCTGTTGCCGAAAACCTATGGAAGTTTTTTTGGTAGCTGGGTAGGTACACAAATGGAGGGCACACACCTCCAAGCTCTAGTTAAGAGGTGGTGGACAGAGGCTAGCAATGCTAAACGACAACAAGTTTACAATGTAATTCTACCACTGGTTCTATAAGAATTGCGGCAGAGGAGAAATAGTAGGAGATAGGGTAGGGATATTACCCTCAATACTATGATTCATAACATTCAAAGAAGTGTACACTATCTGAATGAAGGTTTAAATCCTAGGATGAAGTTAAGGGGATATAGTTGGGAAAATTTGATAAAACATTAAGTAACTATAGGCCTAGACTATATCACTATATAGTCAATTGGGAATTGCCACCGGTGGGGCATCAGAAATGTAATACTAACGGGGCCAGTAGAGGGAATCCGGGGCTAAGCTCATATTGATTTTGTATCAGAAATCACAAAGGGGACCTATGCTATGCACAGGAAAGTGTACTTGGCCAAATGTCTAACATTCAAGCAAAGGCCAAGGTCATTCTAGAAGTTACTGAAAAAAGGAAACACAAGTGGGTAAGATACTGGAATCAGCTTCTCTAGTGATGCTAAGGATTCTTGAAGGGAAGATTAAGAAACCATAGGAAATAGTAGAGATTGTTGAGGAGATAATCTAACATGTACAGGCTCAGCAGATCACCATCAAACATATATTCAGAGTGGGCAACCAACTGGCTGACTATCTTGCAAATACAGCTTTACAAGAAAGGAAACAAATGGTGTTTGAAGAATTCATGCACATGCCTAAGGTGGGACGATAGATCATTACCATAAATAAGCAGCAAATACTTACACTTAGAATCAGGACCAAGTAAATAACAGTGCAACATACAGAGTAAGCTTGCATTAGTGTTTTTACAGACTTGTGTCGCTTGTTGTTAGAGTACCAAAGTTATTTATAATTTTTGGCATATTTACACAATAAAATGGGTCATAAGTACGAAACATCACCTAGCAAGCTACTACAAAAAAACAAGTCGACCAAATCTGACTTTAGGGGGAGTAAGAAACCTAAATAATCAACTTCATCTCAAAGACGAGGAATGGTTTTCCACTGTCAAAACATGCTGAGAACGCAATAAACTTCAAGAAAAGGAAAGCAGACTCAGGAAATGTTGATAAGGATTTGTAAGTTGCTCGACAAATCAAAGAAGAAGGACAAAAGGATGAAGGAGTGTTTACCTGATCTAGACACACGCTAAGAACTAGATCAAGAAGCAAGAGACGAATTGATTTATTACAATTATACCTGTAAGCAAACTTAGTTTTGAAATAATCCTTTATGATTGTATCTATCAAATAGAACATTTCTTTTATTTCCCAAATTATTTTTTCCATTTACAAATTTCAACAAATAAATTTGTTAGAGTCTAATTAAACGCAAGAAAGCATAACCTTGAGTTAGAACCAGCAAAAAACAGAAAGAAAGAAATACTGAGGCAACCAATTGAGCAAAATTCTCAATCAAGTTGAAACCCTAACGAGAAGGAAGTTTACAGAACCAGAAAACCTAATTGAAACCCTAAAAAGGAGGAGAGTTTAACTTACCGCAATCAGATTGAAAAGAAAAATTCAAATCTCTTCCAAACGATGGGAACTTTGAGAAAACAGCAGCCGAATTGAGAGAATTGTTGTAGCGAGACAATTGAGAGAGCTGAGTAGAACTTATCCATAAAATATTACTTTATTCAACTATGGACGATTTAAATTAATTTTTAATTAAAAAATAATGTATCATTGATCGACTACAGTAGTTACTATTTAATATATTCTTAATTATAAAAATTGATATAATATTAGAGGTGGCAAATGGTGGGATTGGATAAAATTTGTGGGTTGAACTAAAATGGATTGGATCACAATCTATCCATCTAAAATATAGGTAAATATGAATTTGGTCAGATATGATTTGGATGATATGGTTCTAACCCACTTTAATCTCCTAAAGCTAAAATAGTATTAAATCAAAGTGAAATTGTTAACGCTCCATCTCTATTATCCCAACCCCCAACTCCCAAATAATTATTTTTTAAAAAGAATTATTTTTCATTACAAAATTTAAATTTTTGCTACTTTTGTACCCTATCCCCCACCCACTCCCACCCCTCCTTTATAACTATCACCCCTCAATTTTTAAATTTGAAAATATCAAGAAAAACTCGCTCACCTTACTCTCCCTTGACTGATGTCGCCCAAGTTACACCTTTTTTTTTTAGGATAAAGCGGTCGCTGTCAAGAAATAGAACCTAACAAAGGTTAGGGTCTAACCCAAGGGAATACGTAGACTTAGGAGAATTCAATTAACACAATATTAGTGATTAACCTACTTATTTCCCCAATGGGAGGGGGGGAAGTTTGCAAAGTAGAAAAGTAAACCTAACTAATACAAGAGTTAGCCAATGTAGAGAGAAACTAGGGTTTTGTGTTCCCCATGATTCCCTAACTTAGTATCACCAGATGTCACGATCCAGACCTACGGTCTAGGAGTGACATTACAAATGGGAACCCGAAGGTCCCCAAACAAGACTCATAGCATCTATCCACAGATCATCAGTTCTAAAGCGTACATGAAATAGTAAACACATAGTTCTAAGGGATAGGAAAGTAGGACTCATGCTATGGGGGCATCATAGAGATAGATATTAAAATGTATTCACATAACACATAAAACATAAAGGCTAAGGGGTGGGTAAGTATGACTCACGCTATGGGGGTAATAAGGGACTTAGGATCTTCCACATCATAACATGAATGTATAACATAGGCTCATAATCAATCCATAATGGCATAACCATTACATAACCATATCCATAAATGTAATCTCCAAAAACAATACTTATCATATAAACATAAAAGAGTCTACAAGATGTCCAACAATGCCTCTAGTCATACGATAGGATGGGGGCCAAGACATGTCCTCGGCTCACCCTCAAAGTAAATAACATAAACATAAACACCATAGTTAGAGGAATGGTGGTCTTTCCTTGTAAGATAGGACTAACCACAACAAGTATCTCCAGATCTAATCTAGTCGTCGTACGGTGGATGAAGGTAGTCCTTGGTTCCTACAGGGTTAGATTATGTAGGCCAAAGTATGTGTTAGTACATCTTGATGAACAAAGTATACGAGCATGCTATGCATATATCTTATCAAACCTGTATTGAATGTTAGATGGCAAGGGCACATAATATAGAAAGACATATATATCCAAAGAAAAATAGTATAACAATATGCCATGAAATTCATGATGCAAGAAATGCAATAACGGTCATATATATATATATATATATATATATATATATATATATATATATATATATATTAGTGGGGATAGACTATAACTGACAAATCAAACTCGTGCAAGCTATTACATGAATTAGTCTGATAGAGACCTCCCATTGGTTTGAGAAGATTACTTGCCAAGGGTAATCTACATTACACCTTACGACCTAGTCATTTTAGTGGATGGACACCTTTCTTATGACCCAGTCACTTCAGAAGGATTTCCAATGTCATATCATATCATATCCATAAATGAATAACCATCCCTTATGACCCGGTCACTTTGGTGATGGCTACCATTCCTTTTCTGACACATATTCAAGGAAAGGGAGAGGACCCTTGGGGATAGCCCTGATGCCCCCAATCCATTAGTGCTAAGTCAAAACATCCCACGAGAATACTTATATATATACATGCTTTCGAAAGAGTCAATAGTCATTTCAAATCCTTTCAATGCACAATTAGGCTTAAAAGACAAGCATTATTCATAGTCATTCATTCATGGACTAAAAAGCCAAATTAGGAATAGATCATTCATCAAATGATATGGTGCAAGCACCCAATATGCTCAAAGAGCCATTAACAATAGATATTTATGTGATTACATTCCTGTCATAACCAATATCTTATCAAAATCGTAATCATAAACATAATTGGGCTTAACCAACTTCATAATTTTCATAAAACTTAATGCTCATGGATGCATATGCTATGCATGAGATGAGAATAGCATGGGTAATTGAGATTCAAACTTAAATCAACAATACATTATGAAATTCAAGTAAACACATAAGTAAAATTCACATTTAAATCATCATATAGATTACCCATGCACATATCAAGCTTTGAAGGGGACATGCACATTCATAAATTCATAACTTCAACACAATTCTTCACATTAGGGCTTAAATAAACTTAAAATCAATAAATAAACACAGCCCATACATCAATTGAATTTAATAAAAAAAATAAAATTGAAAACCCATATTTAAAGTAGCTAAAATTCCATAAAATTGAGTGTAAAAGAGTTAGGGTCTTTTTGGTTGAAAGGAACCAAGAATCAATCCCACATACCTTATCTAATTGAGAAGATTCAAGAAGAAGTTTGATGAAGAAAGAAGTCTTCACTTGATTCCCAAGATAACATACGGTTCAAAAAAATTGTTAATCAATGTATAGATTCCAGTCCTCTTTCTTTTTTTCTAGAAAGGTTCTTGGTTTAGATCAAAATGGAATCCCCGAAAACTAGGGTTCATGTTTCCCTACCCCCGTTGAGATCGTCCATTCATTGGGGGTGCAAGTTGCACCAGTTAGAGTTGAATAGGAGGTTTGGATACAAGAGAAGACTTTGTAAATTGATCAATCCCACCCTGTTCAAGTGATCGCCCCGAGTCGAGTGAGATTGGAGACCCATAGGAAGAAATTAACATCAATCTTGGGTACATGAAGAATGAAAATAGGGCTTTGACTTTCTCAAGCAGGAATGCTTAGTAGGATTCGAACTTAGAGAGGAGTTCCTAAGAGAGAGTTGAGAGAATTTAAATGTGAGGAATGAATTTGAATGAGAGGAATAGAGTACGTGACTTGGCCCATCAATATGCATTGCTAACCCTTACCTATTAGTCCTAGTACAAAGTCCCCTTGGCCTAGTTCGGTTGATTAGACGAGAACACATCAATCAAATCCTGTTAATTAATCTCTTTTCCTATTTATTACTACCTTGGTCCAGTCAGTTTCACTTAGAGGGTTCTAATATTGGCCACCATCACGAAACATACAAAACGAAGAGAGTTAATTAATACATGCATGCACACTTTCTAAGAATTATGAATTATCTGGTTTTACATTGTTAGTTCTTCATGGTTTCCACAACCCTGGTTTTGGATTTAGCTACTCATGATTTGTGTAGATGCAAGACTTATGAATTAGAATAACATAATAGAGTACGCACATAATTGAACTAAGAACAAGCGAATCAAACATCAATGAGAATCACAAGATTAAAGATCAAATCAAAGTACAAGTGTTTCTCACAACTCTCCAATGTTTTCTACTCAATCTCACATATTTTTCCTCTCTATCCATCAAAATCTCTATGTTCTTCATGAAAAATGACCTAAAAACGTATTTATAATATATAAAGTACAACTCCTTAAAAAAATAGGATAGCTAGGCCGGCACGCCTCACGAGCAGGTTTATAGGCCATATTGCATTCCACGGCCCGAAGTCGGGGTCTCATGAAGTGTTGCTGGAAAACTAGGCTTGGGATCTACGGTGCCCCTCTACGACCCATAGGGGGTTTTCGCTTGATAAATCTTCGGAAAGTCCCTCATCTCTGATCTTCATGGTTTGAACCATGTTCTACCACTCATAAACTAATCCATGACCCATCTGCATATTCATAAAACAACTTTAGAAAATCAGCCTTTCACTGGAATTGTACATGAAACCTTCTTTCACAGCCCATAAAGGGTCTCGTACTTCACCAAAATCAGCAACTTCCGCATTTTTTCCCCAAAATCAAGGCCAACCATGGGATCCCGCAAATCGAAAACTAAAAGACATAAAACCAACTAACATCGCATTGAGAACAATAAAATTCCAAGTTGTAAGCATCAAAAGTGTTGTATTTTGACAGCAAATCAACACCCGCAACTTAAAATTGTTGCTTATCCTCGAGCAATGGACTCAATCTATATTAGTAATACAGTAACACATAGACCTCAACCCAATGACATATATCACATCAAACATGACCTCAAATACCCATACCACTTTTTCAAAATAGAATCAAATAGTCATCAAGCAAACCAATGCAACTCATGCATGTGACAACACAACTATGACAAATGAGGTACCATCAACCATCCACAATCATTGAATAAGTCTAATACTAGCAATGCATTGCAAGTGCCCTCACAGAAAGAAGTCCCATATCTCACTTTCAATGATGTGAGATAGAGACCTCCCATTGGTTTGAGAAGATTACTTGCCAAGGGTAATCTACATTACACCTTGCGACCTAGTCATTTTAGTGGATGGACACCTTTCTTATGACCCAGTCACTTCAGAAGGATTTCCAATATCATATCATATCATATCCATAAATGAATAACCATCCCTTATGACCCGGTCACTTTGTTGATGGCTACCATTCCTTTTCTGACACATATTCAAGGAAAGGGAGAGGACCCTTGGGGATAGCCCTGATGCCCCCAATCCATTAGTGCTAAGTCAAAACATCCCACGAGAATACTTATATATATACATGCTTTCGAAAGAGTCAATAGTCATTTCAAATCCTTTCAATGCACAATTAGGCTTAAAAGACAAGCATTATTCATAGTCATTCATTCATGGACTAAAAAGCCAAATTAGGAATAGATCATTCATCAAACGATATGGTGCAAGCACCCAATATGCTCAAAGAGCCATTAACAATAGATATTTATGTGATTACATTCCTGTCATAACCAATATCTTATCAAAATCGTAATCATAAACATAATTGGGCTTAACCAACTTCATAATTTTCATAAAACTTAATGCTCATGGATGCATATGCTATGCATGAGATGAGAATAGCATGGGTAATTGAGATTCAAACTTAAATCAACAATACATTATGAAATTCAAGTAAACACATAAGTAAAATTCACATTTAAATCATCAAATAGATTACCCATGCACATATCAAGCTTTGAAGGGGACATGCACATTCATAAATTCATAACTTCAACACAATTCTTCACATTAGGGCTTAAATAAACTTAAAATCAATAAATAAACATAGCCCATACATCAATTGAATTTAATAAAAAAAATAAAATTGAAAACCCATATTTAAAGTAGCTAAAATTCCATAAAATTGAGTGTAAAAGAGTTAGGGTCTTTTTGGTTGAAAGGAACCAAGAATCAATCCCACATACCTTAGCTAATTGAGAAGATTCAAGAAAAAGTTTGATGAAGAAAGAAGTCTTCACTTGATTCCCAAGATAACATACGGTTCAAAAAAATTGTTAATCAATGTATAGATTCCAGTCCTCTTTCTTTTTTTCTAGAAAGGTTCTTGGTTTAGATCAAAATGGAATCCCCGAAAACTAGGGTTCATGTTTCCCTACCCCCGTTGAGATCGTCCATTCATTGGGGGTGCAAGTTGCACCAGTTAGAGTTGAATAGGAGGTTTGGATACAAGAGAAGACTTTGTAAATTGATCAATCCCACCCTGTTCAAGTGATCGCCCCGAGTCGAGTGAGATTGGAGACCCATAGGAAGAAATTAACATCAATCTTGGGTACATGAAGAATGAAAATAGGGCTTTGACTTTCTCAAGCAGGAATGCTTAGTAGGATTCGAACTTAGAGAGGAGTTCCTAAGAGAGAGTTGAGAGAATTTAAATGTGAGGAATAAATTTGAATGAGAGGAATAGAGTACGTGACTTGGCCCATCAATATGCATTGCTAACCCTTACCTATTAGTCCTAGTACAAAGTCCTTTTGGCCTAGTTCGGTTGATTAGACGAGAACACATCAATCAAATCCTATTAATTAATCTCTTTTCCTATTTATTACTACCTTGGTCCAGTCAGTTTCACTTGGAGGGTTCTAATATTGGCCACCATCACGAAACATACAAAATGAAGAGAGTTAATTAATACATGCATGCACACTTTCTAAGAATTATGAATTATCTGGTTTTACATTGTTAGTTCTTCATGGTTTCCACAATCCTTGTTTTGGATTTAGCTACTCATGATTTGTGTAGATGCAAGACTTATGAATTAGAATAACATAATAGAGTACGCACATAATTGAACTAAGAACAAGCGAATCAAACATCAATGAGAATCACAAGATTAATGATCAAATCAAAGTACAAGTGTTTCTCACAACTCTCCAATGTTTTCTACTCAATCTCACATATTTTTCCTCTCTATCCATCAAGATCTCTATGTTCTTCATGAAAAATGACCTAAAAACGTATTTATAATATATAAAGTACAAATCCTAAAAAAAATAGGATAGCTAGGCCGGCACGCCTCACGAGCAGGTTTATAGGCCATATTGCATTCCACGGCCCGAAGTCGGGGTCTCATGAAGTGTTGCTGGAAAACTGGGCTTGGGATCTACGGTGCCCCTCTACGACCCATAGGGGGTTTTCGCTTGATAAATCTTCGGAAAGTCCCTCATCTCTGATCTTCATGGTATGAACCATGTTCTACCACTCATAAACTAATCCATGACCCATCTGCATATTCATAAAACAACTTTAGAAAATCAGCCTTTCACTGGAATTGTACATGAAACCTTCTTTCACAGCCCATAAAGGGTCTCGTACTTCACCAAAATCAGCAACTTCCGCATTTTTTCCCCAAAATCAAGGCCAACCATGGGATCCCGCAAATCGAAAACTAAAAGACATAAAACCAACTAACATCGCATTGAGAACAATAAAATTCCAAGTTGTAAGCATCAAAAGTGTTGTATTTTGACAGCAAATCAACACCCGCAACTTAAAATTGTTGCTTATCCTCGAGCAATGGACTCAATCTATATTAGTAATACGGTAACACATAGACCTCAATCCAATGACATATATCACATCAAACATGACCTCAAATACCCATACCACTTTTTCAAAATAGAATCAAATAGTCATCAAGCAAACCAATGCAACTCATGCATGTGACAACACAACTATGACAAGTGAGGTACCATCAACCATCCACAATCATTGAATAAGTCTAATACTAGCAATGCATTGCAAGTGCCCTCACAGAAAGAAGTCCCATATCTCACTTTCAATGATGTTTCCCTCACAGAAAGAAGTCCCATATCTCACTTTCATTGATGTTTCCATGCATTACCTTGGGACTATGCAAAATCACTCACCCTCACAACAAATATTCATGCATCATGCCTAATACCATAGGCTTGCCCTACACTCATGACTAAGACCTTCGACCATTTGGACTAGGATCACTTTAGGATTTTATAGGCTTGTAACATAGCCTCAGGGGATTTTTGTATGATATGTTGGGAACATAGTGACTAAAGGCCCTCCTTGACACTGCATTTTCCTACACTTTTGCTCTACCAACACTGTTATTTTTCATCCCCTTCTCCCTGTCTCCTATTTCAAGCTTTTC
This sequence comes from Solanum rostratum, assembly GCA_029948455.1. Taxonomy (NCBI): domain Eukaryota; kingdom Viridiplantae; phylum Streptophyta; class Magnoliopsida; order Solanales; family Solanaceae; genus Solanum; species Solanum rostratum. Next base: position 13,670,648 of record CM057054.1, read on the forward strand.
TGTGTGTTTTCTTTTCGTTTTTTAACTTTTTGCCTTGCTTTTACACTTTATTTTGCTTTTTAACTCACAACTAAGTCATCACTTATTTTTCTTGCACCAAATATATGATGTTTCATCTTTTCTCTGTATCACTAACTTCCCCCTTAGTTTTGTGTTTCACCCTTACACTAGACACCCTCAACTTAGGCTTTTGGCCTAAGTCAAGGTGCACAATATCCATCCTCAAATCCATCACCACCTTTGGTGGCCACCCTCAAATTAGGCTTTTTTCCTCACTCAAGATGCATAATGTTCAAGGAAGGGCCAAGGCCCATCTCAGAATTTTACAACTAAGAAGTTTGTTCCTTAGGTGTCTGCAAACAATAGTACTTGTTAGGCTCAAACTTTGGATCAAGGGATACTCTGCAACTTTGGTTGGTCATTTAAGCTAAGTGGACTTTTTAAGAACAATGTCCTACGAGCTTCTCCTAATCCAATTAATTTATAATCTAACTTAGAGTAATAGGGCAAGTTCTGATTAGCACACAACACATGAATTTAGCAATTTAAGCTCACACTTACATGGCACTAACTACATTATCAACAAAAGAATCTCCAATGATGCTTTTCATATCAATTTTTAACCTTACTTATTAGTAAAAGTATTTTCAACACCTAAACATGCATGGTTTCTATCTAGACTAACTAATCAAAATCAAAATTTGGTGGGTATCATTTTTCTCAAAAAAATACAAAAACATATAGTATGCCACATATATCAGTACTATAGGCTACAAGTACTACCTAAACATGTCGGTTCAACAGAAATTAAATTTAAAATGAGCATACGCAAGAAAACCTCAGGATAAAAAATTGAGGTAGTTATGGACCCAAGCTACTCAGACTTCACTAAGGCCCATAACTACCCACACCCCATTGAAAAAGAGGTGTGTTGTCCCCAATGCACACAATCAAAGCAAAACAAAGTATAAGTATCAAAAATCATACCTGTGCGCCTAATAGACGGTCTCCACCTTGGGTTGCCTCCCAAGTAGTTTCTGATTTATTGTTGCAGCACGACTTGGACAACTTGGCTACTTAGACTCCACCAATTGTCCAGACATGATTCTTTAAATTGTTTGACCTCTTCATAGACTGACAGATATTGAATACAACCTCTTCATCGTTCAATCTAAACTTGAGTTGACCGACTTCCATGTCCACTAGTGCTTACCCAGTGGACAGGATTGGTCTACCCAAGATGATTGGTACACCAAAGTTGACTTTGGAATCTAGGATCACAAAGTCTATGAGGAATATGAACTTTTCAACTTTCACAAGCACATCATATAGTAGCCCCACAGGCTTCTTCACCGTGCGATCAACCATCATCAACCACATGCTCGTCGGAGTAAGGGCTTCCACTCCTAGCTTCTTAAAGACCAGAAGAGGTATCAGATTAATGCTGGCACCTAGATCACATAATACCCTTGCAAACTCTGCATCTCTAATGGTCCAGGATATGATAAAAGCATCGGGATCTTCTTGCTTTTGGACTAAGGTAGAAATCATACTGCAATGTTGAAGATCTTGTGAGAGCTCCTGACTTACATCGCGCTTCTTTGTAACTAGGTCCGTAATGCATTTTGCATATCTAGCATCTTCGTCAACGCCTCGATGAGAGGGATTTTGATGGAGATTTCTTTTAGCATGGAGAGAAAGTGCGTGAACTTGCCTTCTTCCTCCCTCTTTTTGATACTTTAAGGGAAGAGAGGAGGAGGCTTTAGAATGGTCTTCAACTTCTATGGCACATCAGCAGCTTCACTCACCCCATCTTTGCCACGGGCTTCTTCGGTATTCGCATCCTTTGCCACAACCATCTCCTTTCGAACGTTATCCTCATCGACTGGCATAGGAGGATCAATGGTGCTCTTTCCACCATAAGTAGTAACCTCTATGTGTTGCATTTCATTCTTAGGATTCTGAACTATGTTGCTCGATAGTGTACACCTCTGACGCTAATTGAGTTGAGTCGACATTTGTCTAAACTGTTGTTCAAGTTGTTTGATAGCAATAGGATAAGACTCGATGTTCTAGTTAAAATTGGAGATCTCAAATTTAATCCATATCAGAGTCTCATCCGGTGTCTCAGATTTCTTCAACAACTAATCTAACATCTCCCCAATTTGTGAGCTACTCACACCTGCATCACGGTTGTTTGGTGGCAGATATGGACCATTTATGTAACCATCTATGCGACCCCAATCTGCTTATCTATGTCGGCCAGTGTTCTGGTCATAGAATCCTTCGTGGTTTTCCTTGGAAGCTCCATCTTTGTTGAAGTTTCAACCTTGGTTTCTTTGACCTGATGCTAATAATTCGGATTGGACCCTTGGGAGTTGGTCCAGAAAACCCTATCTAATAAGCAGTAAAACTAATGTCATCTTCATAGTAAGGCTCATTATACATGGTTGTACATGGAGGCTAATGAATAACTGCACTAAACTCGCCCCTTTTTCTGCTTCATCATCACCTCCATGCCTGTGCAAATTCGGGCAAGCTCTTGCATAACCTCTTCATTTATCTTAGCTTGTTCCAAACCTGTACTGACAGCGCATGAACTTGTGGTAGATTCTCTGTCTCTTTGCCCCCGTGCATGATTGGTGTTGACTACTCTCTCCATTCCTTTGGCGATACTCCCAAATGGCTGATCTAAGAACATGCCCCCGCTGATAGTGTCAGCACAAGTCTGTCTTTTATCATCAACGAAACGGTAGAAGATCTCCACCAAGGCATCATCAACTATCTTGTGGTTTGGAACACTACACTTACTAAATGATGTGCTGCCAAAATACATCACTTTTGATTCTTCAAACATAGGATTTTGCATGTTCTTCATGAGACATTAGTTGTTTTTATGTGTTTTTGTGTCTATGTTTGCAGGATTACAGGTTTGCCAATGATTTTTGGGATAGTTACAAAGTTTCTGCAAATTTTTTGTTATACAAGACACCTTATGGGTTGTAGATCATTCAACCAGCTGTAAGATGGTTTTATGAGGAATTCCAGTGAGGGGCCAAGTTTCTGAAATGACTTCTATGAACATGCAGATGGGTCATAAATTAATGTTCGAGTTGTAGAAGAGGTTTCATGCCCTAAGGGTCAGAGAATGAAGACTTTCTGAAGTTCATCAGACAAAACCCCTTTTATGGGTTGTAAACCATTTTATGAGTCGTAAAGGGGTGTCGTAAAGGAGAAGTCCAATCTTCCAGCAACAATGTACAAGACCTCAATTATAGGCCGTGAACTTCAATACAAGTTGTAAAGTGTTGTTGAAGAGTGTGCCAACCAGTTCTCCTAAGTTGTTTGGGATTTGAATTTTAATTATTATAGATAAGTCTTTTAAGTTATTTTTCATGAGTTCTCACCAGTTCACATAAGTTTAGCTTAGTTTTAGGTTGGTGCTCAGAGAACTCAATATTCTTAGAGAGAAAATTGTGAGAGAGTTTGGATTTAAAAGCTTGTGATTTGCATTGACATTGGATTTCCTTGTTCTTAATTCAGTTTTGTAAATATTTAATTATGTCTTCTAAATTCATAATCTCTTCATCTACACAAAGCATGAGTAGCTAAATCCTAACAAAGTAAAACTGGATAATTCATGATTCTTAGAAGGTGTATATGCATGTATTATTAACTCTCTTCGTTTTGCATGTTTTATGATGGTGGCAAATAATAGAACCTGCCTAGTGTTACTGACTGGACCAAGGTAGTAATCAATAGGAAAAAAGATTAATTAACAGGATTCGATTAATGTGTTCTCATCTAATCAACCAAACTGGGCCTAGGGGAGGTTGTACTGGGACTTATAATTAATGGTCAGTAATGCACCCTATGGAGATGGGCCAAGTCACATAGTTAAATTTGCCTCTCACTTTGACCAAAGGGCTTGGTGAACTTAAATAAACATCCTGCATGCTATACACTAGAAAATAATTAGGTTATCTGATGATACTGAGTTGGGGAATTTAGGGGAGCACAATACCCTAATTGCTTTCCTTTATTGATCTTTCTCTCGTGATAGTTAGTTAATTTATTTTTCTCATTGATTTCGCAACCCCCCCGGGGAATTGAGTTGATTAACTACTCAGATTTCATGTTGGTGAATTTGTCTTGAGTCTATGTATTCCCTATGGGTTCAACCCTGACCTTTGTAGGTTCTATTTCTTGACAGCGACCATTTTATCCTCGAAAAAAGAATTGTAACTTGGGAGACATCAGTAAACTGCTCCCATGTATTACTGATCGAATCACCACGAAGTTGCTCAAAGTTGTTGTTCTGATCTTTCAACTTGAGCTTCTTCGATCTCAGGAAGTACCTCTCCAAAAGGCCCTCTATAATTTAGCCCAGTTGGTGATCGAACTTTGCGAGAGCTCAGATACCCATTGTGTTGCATTACTTGTAAGAGACAATGGGAAGACACGAAGTCTCATAGTATCCATAGACAGATTATGTGTTCTCATCACACTCTTACAGAAAAACGCAACATTGTGTAGATAGCTATAAGGATCCTTCGATGGTAAGCCCGCAAACAGCCCATGATTCTGCAGCATCTGAAGCAACCCACTCGAAACCATGAACTTTGTGTCAGCTGGTACTGGTAGCAACATAATAGCTCCAGTCACCTCCATAGCCAGAGGATTCAACCTGTACTGATTCCACTGATAAGCATTAGCAGTGATGTCCTGTGGTTGTGAAGCAATATCCATAAGAGAAGGTGGGTTCTCTTGGTCAGCATTCTCGTTATTATTCTTGTTCAGTGCTACATTAGTCGTGTTGGCGTTATCTTGGGCCATTCCTCTCAATGTTCTATGGATCTCTGGGTCAAACTAAATCAAAGGTCTTCCTCAACTTCGCGTATTCGGTATACACTACACTTACACCCTAAAAAGAACAAAAATAACAAAAAACGTAAAATGAGGGAGACAAGGATTAATACACGAATCACTATAAATTAACCAAGTCTAGCTGTAGTCTCCACCAACAGTGCCAAAATCGTGATTTCTCCCAAGTTACACCTCCTTTTTGAGGATAAAGCGATCGTTGCCAAGAAATATAACCCAACTAAGGTTAGGGTCGAACCCATTGGAACAGATAGACTTAAGAGAATCCAATTAACGCAATTTGAGTAATTAACCTACTTATTTCCCCCGGGGGGGGGGGGGGGGAGTTGTAATAATCAGTATCAAAGTAAACCTCACTAACACAAGAGTTAACCAATATGGAGAGAAACTAGGGTTTTATGTTCCCTATGATTCCCTAACTTAGTATTACCGGATAACCTAATTCTTTGCTAGTGTGTAGCATGCAGGACGGTAAGTTAAGTTCACCAACCCCTTTGGTCCAGGTGAGAAGTGAATTTCACTACGTGACTTAGCCCATCTACGGTTAATTAGACGAGAACACATCAGTCGAATCCTGATAATTAGTCTCTTTTCCTATTCATTATTACCTTGGTCCAGTCAGTAACACTAGGCGGGTTCTAATGTTGGCCACCATCAGAATACATGTAAGATGAAGAGAGTTAATTAATACGTGCATGCACACTTTCCAAGAATTATGAATTATCCAATTTTACCTTGTTAGTTCTTCATGGCTCCCACAACCTTATTTGTGGATTTAGCTACTCATGATTTATGTAGATGCAAGACTTATGAATTGGAATAACATAATAGAGCATTTGACCAAGTGAATTAAGAACAAGCGAATCCAAACTTCAATGAGAATCATAAAATCAAATCAAAGTACAAGTGTTTCTCACAATTCTACAATTTTTTCTACTCAATCTCACTATTTTGTCCTCTCTAAATGTCGAGCTATTTGTGTTCTTCATGAATAATAACCTACAAGCTATTTATAATATTTAAAAGACAATTCCTAAACAAAATAAGATAGCTGGGTTGGCACGCCTCACAAACAGGTCTACGGGCCGTATTGCATTCCACGGCCCGTAGTTGGTGTCTCGTAAAGTGTTGCTGTAAAACTGGGCTTGGTATCTACGATACCCCTCTATGACCCATAATGTGGTCTACGACCTGTAGGGGGTTTCGTTTGACGAATCTTCAAAAGGTCCCTCATCTCCATTCCTCAAGGTACTAACTATGTTCTACGACTCGTAAACCAATCTATGACTCATCTGCATGTTCTTAGAACAACATCAAAAAATCATCCCTTCACTGGAATCGTATATGAAACCTCCTTTCACAGCCTGTAGAATGCTCTACTTCCCGTAAAGGGTCTCGTACTTTACCAATATCATCAACTTTTGCATTTTCTCCCAAAATTCAAGGGCCAACCCTGGAATCCTGCAAATAGAACACAAAAACACATAAAACCAACTAACATCGCATTGAGAACACACAAATTTTAAAGTTGTAATCACCAAAAGTGTGTATTCTGACAGCACATCACTGACCTATCCCCTATCCCCCCACCCTATTACCATTTTTTAAAAAATAAAATTTTTACCCCCAACCCAAATTTTTCCATCACCCTACCCCACCCCCGCAGAAGAACCCTATCTTGCCCACCCCCCCAAAACAAAATTAAAGAAAGATAAAAAGATTCAAAACAATAATGTTAAATTTATTTACCACCCCACCCCTACTTCCACCCCTACCCCCACCCCACACCCAAATTTTTTCTAAAGAAAAATTCAAAAAAAAGTTGATTTTTTAATCCCCCAATGCACGACCCCCCCCCCCCATCCCACCCCAAAATTTATTCAATTAAAAATTAAAAAAAGGTTTTAAAAAATTAAAGTTTTTCTCCCTACTCTCCCACCCCTCCCCTAACCGGACTACCTACCCCAATTATTTTGAGAGAGAAATTAAAAAGTTCAAAAAACAAAATCACCCCTCCTCCCCAGTTGCACCCTACCCCTATCCCTTTACCCTCTATCCCTACCCACACCCCCACCCTCAAATTTTTTATGAAAAATAAAAAAATATTCACACTCAAAATTTTAGTGCAATTAAGAATATTTATTCTGAGTGGTGTATTTATGGATGTAATGACTTTGTTGGTCATTTTTTAGCTTATCTGTAAAAATTACTATTTTTCCTTTTCATAAGCTGCTTTGGACCTATTTTGAATTATCTATATTGTTGGAACTGAAATCCTATGTTTTAAAAGTGGAAAAACTGAGTTTTTGTACCATAAGTCACCTTTCATAAGTCACCCATTCATTTTTTTCATACATTCTATGGCATTGCATCATTGATATTATTGTAATATTACCCTACCTGTTTATATTTTCTTATTGTGCACTAACCCATTTAATGCAGGTGATAGGATTCTTTGTTATTACATACTTGGTCGATTTCCTTTACCCAGTCGGTTGAACCTACTGGTTACATTTCAGTGTACTCACTCCTACTTTATTTCCTCCCTGCAGATCGAGCACCGGGACCCATATAAGGTAATTGATCTCACTCCACCCGAGTCTTCTTCCATCTATCCCAGATTTAGCGGGGAGGCTCAAATTTTGAGTCGTCGTAGATCTTTTGAGACTTACTTTCTTTATTGCTTTCTATTTTTGACCTATGTATTTTCTATTCAGACAGCTATATTTTCTTTTGAGACAGTTATATTTACTCACTCGTACTACTATAGATATTCTTGTACTCATGAATCTAGGTTTTGTGATATGAATTAAGTCTTGTGGTTGTTTTTTGTAACAACCCCAATTTAAGAGCTTAAGAGTGCAGAAAAGTTGACTTGAAAATAACCTAGAGTTATTGGACGAGGGCAACTTACAGTCTGTAGGAGGAGCTACAGTCTCGTGGTTAGGTCCGTAGATTGAGGGCCTTGACTTGAAGGAAATTGTAGTTTCAAGAAAGTAATCCACGATCCAACAGCACAGCTGTAAACCATTATGCGACCCTTAGAATCCCTTCGTGAATAGGGACCAAGTGGATAAGAAAAATAGCTAAGTGTGGAAGTACTCTATGTGTCTAACCATGACCCATAAGTCCATATATGACTCATAAGGTGGTTCATGATTTTAGGGTAAAATATAATGGTTTTTGGATCTTTACTTATGAACAACAATACAAGTTTTGCTTTTTTGTATGGCCCGTACAATGGATTTCGTGGATCAGATTGGCGGATTCATTAAGGGTATTTTCAACCATTCCTATTCTCTTAAACCCTTTACAACCTTATCTAGCTCCTATATGACCCCTCACAGAATTCCAAGCCCCTCTCCCATTATGTCGAGTGCAAACAATTTTAATCGCCTAAGTTCTAGCACGAGTGCATATATGTATCTATTTTAAATGATCAAATCTCTTAGTACACAACAAATTACATCCTAGAAGACCTACTAAATGAAAGTTCTTTGAATTATCATTCCAACGTAACTGATTTCACCTCATTCAGAGTTTGGACCAAAACGTTATGCACATTTTAGTGAAGCACTATTGGGTTGCCTGCACATACGATACACTCTACAGGCCATGGATTGACTTACGGCCCCATAAACGGACTTTCATGGTAACTGTATATATAGTTTTAAAAAGGGTGTTTTTGTCCTTTCCTCACACCCTGAGCTCAATCCTATGTCCTTTTGGTCTATTACATGCCCTATATCAGTCCCATACAGCCCCAATAACCCCTATTCTTAAAAATCATCCACTTCTACCCAAGCTCTAAATTCGTCCAAGTCCCCCAAGATCCTCCATTGAAGAAAAGGCTAGGATTTTGAGTTTCTTCACCAAAGTCTGTGATTTCTTCCAAAAATCTTTGGATAAGGTATGTGGGTTTGATTTGTGGAGCCCTTCCCTTCACAAAGCTCAAGTTTCTTTACTTTAAATTTAACCCATGGTTTAGGTATGCTATGATGTTTTGAGAAACTTATTTGGATATGGATTTTGTGTTGCATTCCTAGTCATATGATATATATTAGTAGCATATTATAGTCTATGATGAATATTGAGTTAAAATTCATGATTATTATAGTTAGGGTTTCACAAGGATCGTGTTGTGTTGATTTTAATGATTCTAAATGATTACATCCTATCCTATGTATGCATAATATATATGAATTTCACGTTTACGAGTCTTTAAGCATGCAAATCCCATGTTCTGAACCTAACCTATATGAAGACTATGTTTTATGAAAGAAGGAAGTCCCAACCTGTCCTATATAAGCACATAAAGGTCCTAAATGTTAAGAGTCATCATTTATGTTTCGTCTTCATGAGAATATTATGAAAAATTGTGTAAGATCATGAATCCCTTCCTTTATCTGTCACGGATATTATGAATGATAAGGGTTTCCAAGTATGCTATGAAACCTATTGAAGTTATAAGAAAGCTATGCATTATTGAAAGATCTTCTTTATGATGTTATGGTGTACAAATTTATGCTTGTCATGCATGTACTCTTTTCTTTATGTTATTTGGGACTAGGCTCAATAAAGTCAAGAATGAATGAATGAAATAAATGAGTCCCCACCTAGCTATGATCATAAGATTATGATAGCCCGTTAGTAGAGGAATATGAAATGATAAGCCTATAGTAGAGGCAAACACAAGATTATGATGCTAGTCGATACTAGAGGCTTAGCCAAGATGTAGAAGCTACCCTTATGATGATAATTAATGTTCTAAATGTTTATATGATGGGTTAATAGAATTCCCCTCCATTGTTTAAAAGGCTTATAGGACGGGTTAGTAGAATACCTATCCACTAATGGTTCCATGATTCATACATATGATTATTTCATGAGAGTTTTACTTAGCACCAAGTGGACCTTGGGATGAATGCGGAAGCTCCCTATTACAAAAGTTATGAGACCATTAGTAGAACCCCATTGTCTCATAACTACGTGCCACCATAGGAAATAGGAGTCACCCGCTAGTAGAGGTTCATTTCTTGACCAACCAATAGTAGAGGTTTCTCAATAGCAAGACTTTAGTTGATCCACTTAGGTATCTTAGGAGGTTACCTTGGCAGGTGATCTCTCCTGTTCTTCCGGTGTAAGGGAAACATCGGGACTCCATGGTTTAGCTCACATGGTTTATGTTGGATAAAGGTTTCTCTCACATATGTTCATATGCTCCTCATGTTCTCAAGCTGTCCTTCTATGATGATTTATGATGGTTCCCTCATATTATGTCCAAAGGTATTTTAAATTTCCTATCGCTCATCGTTTCACAAGTTCAAATGGTATTTCTCCTAAAGGTATCTGACTATGTCTTCAAGTATGTAAGGTGGTCTCCATTATGATTACTAATGTTTCTTTCATAATAAATTAATATTTTATATAAAGTGATGTATTATTCACCCAAGCATATTAATATATTTATTGTCCATGACACGTGTATTTTCTCACTAATTTAAGTTTATGTTCCTCATCATGCATTCACGTAAGGGTAAGTTTTTTATTTCTCATATGCATTATATCATGTTCTATGGGTAAGGTAATGTGTTAAATGATTATTCGTATGTATGTTCTCTTCATACTTCAAAGATGTTTCTCCTATGGTATATGATTTGAATACCAAAAGCTCATGTATGTTCCAAGTTTATATGATTTTTTTTATTTATGACTATGTTTATTGATGCATTCTACTAAGTCTTTTCTAAAATTGACTTTTCATGTTTAAGGGATATTGGCTTGATGATGACTTACTAATGCTTTTTAAATGTATGATTTTAACATGAGACTTAGCATGAATCATTTCATCATTGTTTCCATGTCATGCATTGCACACCTATATACCAGTACAATCAAAGTACTCACGCCTACTTCTATGCCTATATAATTTAACCATGTAGGGACAAGCACTCCTCGATATCCTTCACGTGGCTAGCATCAGACTATCGCAGTGGAAGTTGGTGAGTCTTCTAGTTCGGGGACGACATCCGAGTGTTATTTCTAGTTTGATGTATTAAGATAATTTGGTTTTTCATTTTATAATTCATTTTGCTATGATTGTATTTTGAGAGTAAGCTTGAACATGTCTTAGCCCTTGTCAAGTTCATGTTAGAGGTATTGTTGGACAAATGTTATGATGGTATCCACTTTTTATATTCCTTTATGATTTTTAAGTTGTGGCCCTTAGCCCCGTTTCCCTTAGTTTTCTATTTCATCCTAGAATTTTATGCCTATGAATGCTGATGATATGTTAGACGGCTTGGGTGAGATACTTTCGGGTGTCTCATTTACCATGTCACGACTAGGCCCATAGGTTGGGTCCTTAGACTTTTTCTTTACTTTATTCTCTTTAGACCCTCGGTTCAAGAGTTACTTTTGCTGGTATTGGCTAGATTGGAGGGAGCACCTTTGGCTCGAGTTATTATTGATGCACCAGCTTCTGCAATATCGGTTGGCCCATCTATAACGCCAGCTTATCAAGCCAGGATTAATGTTGGACCTTCCTCAGTCCCAGCGGATCCTCCTATGACTTCTATTATTCCTTCTCAGACATCTCGACTGAGTTCTAGTTTATAGCTTCAATAATTGGCTATTGCACCGTCTATTGCACCATCTAAATTTTTTGTGCGACCATCTTCTGCTAATCTTGCAATGTCCACAACTAAGCAGAAGAGTTTTGAGCAGTTTGTACAACTGGCCACCTGAGATTTGATGGCACCCTTGGTGATAAAGCTTATGATTTCTTATCAAAGTGTCAGGACCAGCTATGTAATTTATCCATCCTCAAGTCCCATGGAGTTTCTTATACCTCTTGCCAATTTACTGGCCTAGCCAAGGAGTGGTGGAGGTCAGTATCGGCTCATAGACTGGTCGGATCTCTAGTTATGACATGGGAGCAATTTACAGAGATATTCTTGGAGAGGTTCATGCCATATAGCCTTCGGGATAGCCACCGGGATAAGTTCGATAGACTTCAGCAGGGTTCTATGTTGGTATCAAATTATGAGGCCATATTTCATACATTATTTAGATATGCCTTGTCTAAAATCCCTATGAAGTTCGAGAGGATTTGGCAATTCTCCAAGGGATTGGCGGGGTATCTTTAAGGAGGCCACAACTTCCTTGGTTCTAGCTAAAGGCAAATTTCAAAGTGTGGTGGATCACGCTTGCATGATATTGCACATCAGACATAATAAATTTCGTAGCGTGAAGAGATTTTGTTAGCACAACAAGTTTAGTGGGCCCCCGCTATGAGACAGAGAGTTTTAGAAGTAGAGCCGTCAAGGTAGGGCAGTCCATGTAGCCATCCCCGCAGTTGATAGTGCTGACAGATCTAGGCCTACTCAGATAGACCGTGATATTTCCTCTAGTATAGCTAGGCATGGTGGCTTTTCTGGACAGCCATCTCAGGAAAGAGAGAGCAAGGCTTGCTATAGTTTTAATTAGGTTGGGCATTTGTCCAGGCATTGTCTTCATCATTTACTTTCTGCCCAAGCTTCAGGATCTCAGCCAACTCATCTATCCCCAACACCAGCATCTAGGGACATCTCTTGGGCAAAGAGGGGTAGTACTAGAGGGGGTCAAGGTACAGTGAGAGGTGGAGCCCGTGGAGGCCCACAGGCGAGCGGTGGGCGTAGAGTATGTTATGTCATCCCAGATGGAGCCAAGGCAGATGCCTCTTATGCGGTTACTACAGGTATGATTTCGGTGTGCCACCATTCTACTTTGGTGGTATTTGATCCAGGCTTTACTTATTCTTATGTGTCAGCTTATTTTGCTTTGGATTTTGGTATTATGTGTGAGCCTCTTTCCGAGCCTATTTGTGCTCCCACCATACCAGGTTAATCATTAGTGGCGAATTGGGTATATTGGGGTTGTGATGTGACTTTTATGGAAAGATATATTATTGTTGACTTGATATTGCTAGATATGGTTGACTTCGATGTGATATTGGGCATGGATTAGTTATCGCCTTACCATGCTATTCTTCATTGCCATGCAAAGACTATGACCTTATCTTGCTCTGATTTGCCTCAAGTGGTGTGGACTGGAGCACCCAGCTCCGATCACAAGAAAGTTATTTTTGATATGCATGCTTGTCGGTTGATGGATAAGGGATGCTTGTCATATTTGGTTCATGTTCGGGCCTGTTCTCAAAAGTCACCATCATTGGAGACCACTAGGGTTGCTAGAGAGTTTTTGAATGTGTTCCCTTCTGATTTTCCTGGTGTTCCTACAAATCGTGATATTTCTTTTGCCATTGATGTGGAACCAAGCACTATGCCCATTTCTATTGTTTTCTATCAGATAACTCCAACTAAGTTGAAGGAGTTGAAATAACAATTGGAGGATTTACTGAAGAAAGGATTCATTCGTCCGAGTATATCTCCTTGGGGTGCTCCTATCTTATTCGTGAAGAAAAATGATGACACTATGTGTATATGTATTGATTATCATCGGCTAAAAAAAGTAACCATCAAGAATAAGTATCATTTTCCTTGCATCGTTGATCTTTTTGACCACTTGCAAGGTGCTTCGGTATTCTCCAAGATTAATTTTAGGACTGGCTATCATCATTTAAGAGTTCAAGAGTCTGATATCCAGAAGACAGCTTTCATGACCCATTATGGTCATTATAAGTTCACGGTCATGTCATTCGGGTTGATGAATATCCCAACGCTTTTATAGAGTTGATGAACCAAGTGTTCAAACCATACTTGGAAATATTTGTGATTATGCTTGTAGAAGATATCTTAGTTTATTCCAAGAATGATTCCGATCATGTTCATAACTTGAAGGTTGTACTTCAAATATAGAGGGAGGAAAGGTGGTATGCCTAGTTCTCAAAGTGTGAGTTTTAGCTCATTTCTATAGCTTTCTTAGGAATATGGTGACAAAATAAGGTATTACGATAGATACAACCAAGGTAGCAGTTGTTCGTGAGTGGACTAGGTCTACTTTTGTAACAGAGATTCAGAGTTTCATTGTTTTAGCTGTGTCTTATCAACATTTTATGTGGGGATTCTCTTCTATAGCAACCCCATTAATAGGCTTACTCAGAGGGACATGGTATTTTAGCGGTCGGAGGAGTATGAGGTGAGCTTTCTAAAGCTTAAGGATTTATTGACTTTAGCACCTATTCTTGCTTTGCTCGAGGAGGGAATGCATTTGTGGCATACTGTGATGCTTCTAGAGTGAGTTTCTGTAGTGTATTGATGCAAAGAGGAAAGGTGATAGCATATTCTTCTAGATAGTTGAAGCCACATGAGAGAAACTACCCTACCCATGATTCGAAGCTAGCTATGGTGGTGTTTGAATAGAATTAATGTTGACATCATCTTTACGGGGTACATTCTAAGATCTTTACCAATCACCGAGTCTCAAATATATCTTTTCTCATCTTGATTTGAACATGAGACAGTGTAGGTGGTTAGAGTTATTTTAAGACTATGACATCTCCATTCTATATCACTTGGGCAAGATGAATTTAGTGGTTGATGCTTTGAGCAGGAAGGCCACTAGTATTGGGAGTTTGTCATTCTTTAGGGTTCAGGAGAGGCCCTTAGCTTTGGAGGTTCAGTCACTTGCTATACAATTGGTTCGGTTGGATATTTCCCCTTCTTAGAGTATTTTAGCCTTTGCAGAGGCTAGGTCTTCATTTCATGATTCAGATTTGTGTTCACAAGTTTGAGAATGCTAGATTATGCTTGATTCATGATAAAGTGTTTAGGGGTGAAGCCAAGGCGGCTCCTATTGATTATGAGGGTGTTTTGAGGATAAATGGTAGAGTTTGTGTGCCTAAGGTAAGGGATTGTGTAAGATTGATATTGAGGAGGCCCATTGTGCTAGATATTCCATCCATCCTAGTATTGAAAAAATGTACCACGATTTGAAACAACATTATTGGTGGTTTAGAATGATAAGAGATATAGCTGAGTTTGTGGCAAAGTCTTTGAAGTACCAGCAAGTCAAGTATAAGCACCAAAGACTCGATGGATCGATGTAGAGGATGCCCATTCCTGAGTGGAAATGGGAGCGAGTGGATATGGATTTTGTTATAGGTTTGCCCAAGGCCTTGGGCAAGTTCAATTCAGTTTTGATAGTTGTTGATTATTTGATCAAGTCGGCCCACTTCTTACAAGTGAAGACTAACTACAATATGGAACAATTCTCTAGGTTGTACATGTGGGATATTGTTAGATAGCACGAGGTTCCGGTGTCTATAGTGTCAGATCGAGGATCTGTGTTCATCTCCTATTTTTGGAAGGCTCTACAGCATGAATTTGGTACTCATTTAGATTTGAATTCAACTCTTCACCCCAAGACTGATGGAAAATCTGAGTGTACTATTTAGGTGTTAAAGGATATGATTTGGGCTTATGTGATCGATTTTGGAGCTCGATGGGATCAACACTAGATTGTGGCGTAGTTTTCTTACAATAAAAGTTATGATTCTAGCATTCAGATAGCACCATTTGAGGTTTTGTATGGCCCGAGGTGTAGATCGTCCATCAGGTGGTTTGACTCAAGTTTAGCAATGTGTTGGGAGAAGATCTACTCAGGGATGTTATCGATCAGGTCGATTGATATAAGGCAGTCTATTAAGAGCTCAAAATCACTAGAAGAGCTATCCAGATCAGAGGACTAGGCCTTTTGAGTCCTCTGTGAGGGATAGTGTTTGGCTGAAAACTTCACCCATGAAGTGTGTGATGAGATTCGGGAAGAGGGGCAAGCTAAGTCCTAGATTCATTGGCCAATTTGTGATTTTGAGAAGAGTTGGTGAGGTGTCCTATGAGTTGGCATTTCCACTAATATTATGAACAGTTCATCCGGTATTTCATGTCTCCATGCTCCACTGATACATTCTAGATGAGTCTGATGTGATCTCTTATGATTCAGTTGATTGGGTTCAGACTTGTCTTATGAGGAGGAGCTGGTATATATTGGGTACGCAGGTCCAGAGGTTGAGGTCCAAGGATATAACCTCAGTGAAGGTTATGGAGTGACATCGTCTAGTTGAGGAGACTACTTGGGAATTAGAGCCAGATATGTAGGCCAAATATCGTAGCCTTTTTTATGCTTTAGCTACTTTGTTTCCTTTATGTTCGAGGACGAACATTAGTTTTAGTGGTGAATGATGTAATGACCATGCTAGTCATTTTTGAGCTTATATATTAAAATTACTTTTTTGCTCTTTCGTAAGCTGTTTTGGACCTATTTGAACTATCTGTATTATTGGAATTGAAATCTTGTGTTTTAAAAGTGGAAAATATGAGTTTTGGCATTTTTGGAAGCTTAAGTTGTTAGAAAAATGAGTGTTTGTAGCATTCTGAGTTTTGGGTGTCGGGTTGGAAATCCGTCAGCTTTGGAACGTTGAATCTAGACTAGAAGGGATTATAGAACTAAATTCAGAGTTAAAATAAATATTTTAGATCCAAAGTGGCATTTTTAAATGTTTCTCGAGCCAAAGTTTGACTTTGGTCAACATTTGGAGTTTGGAAGCTCGGATCAAATTGTGACAGTTCCAGTAGTTTTGGATGGTGAAACTAACGGTATAAATGCTCTTGTCATAATTTTTGGAGTTGCCGAGAGTAGTTTTAGTGTTTTGACTTTTAAACTAGTTTATTTGAGTTGCATTGGTAATAGTGTCGAGGAGACCTTAGAATCGAATTCTGATTATTACATTGAGTCTCGATCACCATTTCTGGTATGGGTACATGTTTGGTTTTTGTAATTTGAGTCCGAGTGAATCCCGAGGGTCTGTATCGATATTTGACTATGGTTGCTATATCTAATTTTTGGTGCATCTAATTCCTTCTCCGTGTTCGCGGGAGAATCTCCTCGTTAATGGAGGTATAATTGACCTCTTCTCCACGTTAACGAAGTATTATCTAGTGCCCCCTTCCCTTCTCTGCATTCGTGGATTAAACCCCCGTGTTCACAGAGTTATATACTCTTCCCCTCTCGGCGTTCGCGGATTGTATTTTTTCGCTTGAATAGTTTAAATAACATAAATGCCATTTTTATCCATTTTCACGAATTTTAAGTTTTGAGAGGCAATTTTTCGCAAACTTTTTGTGGATTCCTTTTGGGTAAGTGTTTCTATCATCATTTTGATTACTTTCCTTGTTGTTTATCTTGATTTTGTCTTAATTTCATGATTTTGGATGTCAAAAATTGAGGATTTTTAGTCAATGATTTTGAAACTTTAATTGATGGTTTCTCCTTCAAATTGAACACGATTTAGTGAAAGTTTCACCCACGAACTCATTTGCTCACGTAGAATCATAGTTTTAAGTTAATTTGTACATTCGAGAACTTATATTTTAGCCATAATTTTGATCATTTTCCCCTTATCCTAATTCGTGCCAATATGGGTATCGAAATTCATCTCTTGACGCGTAATATCTATTTTTAATAGTGATTGATTGATTTGGTGATCATTTGGAGGCTTGGATTGATTGAAAGCATGTCCGAGTGTAGTTTCGATATCGAGGTGGGTTCGACTAATCTTTTGGGACTAAGTTTGAGTTATTAGATATGTTCATGTGATAATTGTAAGATATTGATTGATTCCCAAGTAATTGTATTGGTATGTTAGAATTGTGATGGAAATGTGATACTAGTTATAGAAAAATTGAGTAGATTGTGATTCTATTGATAAATTGAGATGAAATCTTGAAAATTGAGGTATTTTGGATATTATTGTGACAATATGAGACTTGTGATACCATTTAGAGTGTTTTGTGGAAAATTGATGATAATTGTGATATATTTGAGATTTATGAACATATTTTGGGACTTGCGGCGTCCGATTTCATTGACGTTTGGATTATTGATGAGAGGATGGTGATATGAGACTTATTGATGGTATTTGACACTATATGATGCATTTGGCATGTCCTTATTGATGTTATGGTTATTATGAATATCATTTATCATTTATATTGATGTTATATATATACTTGCAATGTCGCATTGGCATGCAAACATCTCATGTTGCATCTGTACCACTGAGACATTGTGATACTTGAGACAGTCGTGTTACTTGAGATCTATTTACAAATTCCGCCGAGATATATCATTGTTGTTATACATCTTTATATTATGACGTTGGCATACTTTTCATCTTATATTACATTAGCCTTGATATAGTTGTTTTACTTGAGATATTTTTACAAGGGCCAGAGTCTGTCGAGGTATCATCAGCTCTAGTGTTTGTCGTGATACTAAAGACCTATTTACCAGTGCTAGAGTCTGCTGAGGTATCATCGACGCTAGGGACCATCACGACACTAGAGAGATTAATTATACATTGTCTGATGAGACCCCCATGGGTGCTACCCGGTAGCTTCAGCTCGCTAGATGTATACACCAGCTCCAAAGCCCACTATGATTCCACCCCATGTATTGTTTTCATACATTGCATTGCATTTCATCATTGATATTGTTGTTATCTTATCCTACATGTCTATATATTTTATTGTGCACTAACCCATTTAATGCATGTGATAGAATTCTTCGTTATTACATACTTGTTTGATTTCTCTTAACTAGTCAGTTTAACCTACTAGGTACATTTTGGGGCACTCACCCTTGGTGACCTTGGACCTATTATAAGTTAAGGCTACAAAAATGAGATTTCTGTCAAAACCCTGGTAAACAACTGTAATACCTCACAATTTGTGCGTTCAGAATAGAACCTTCAAGCTCAAGCTAAGTTCACTTTCAGGCCATCAATCCAAACTTATTTATGTGTTTTAGGGTCATCATGAGTCTCCTACATCAAGCCAAGTTCAAATTTGTTCCATTGGCTAAGTTTTCCATATAATTATGTGGAAGGGTCAAATTTAAATGGTCATATCTCTTAGCATAAAATGAACTGGGTGGCGCGTAATATCTATTTTTAATAGTGATTGATTGATTTGGTGATCATTTGGAGGCTTGGATTGATTGAAAGCATGTCCGAGTGTAGTTTCGATATCGAGGTGGGTTCGACTAATCTTTTGGGACTAAGTTTGAGTTATTAGATATGTTCATGTGATAATTGTAAGATATTGATTGATTCCCAAGTAATTGTATTGGTATGTTAGAATTGTGATGGAAATGTGATACTAGTTATAGAAAAATTGAGTAGATTGTGATTCTATTGATAAATTGAGATGAAATCTTGAAAATTGAGGTATTTTGGATATTATTGTGACAATATGAGACTTGTGATACCATTTAGAGTGTTTTGTGGAAAATTGATGATAATTGTGATATATTTGAGATTTATGAACATATTTTGGGACTTGCGGCGTCCGATTTCATTGACGTTTGGATTATTGATGAGAGGATGGTGATATGAGACTTATTGATGGTATTTGACACTATATGATGCATTTGGCATGTCCTTATTGATGTTATGGTTATTATGAATATCATTTATCATTTATATTGATGTTATATATATACTTGCAATGTCGCATTGGCATGCAAACATCTCATGTTGCATCTGTACCACTGAGACATTGTGATACTTGAGACAGTCGTGTTACTTGAGATCTATTTACAAATTCCGCCGAGATATATCATTGTTGTTATACATCTTTATATTATGACGTTGGCATACTTTTCATCTTATATTACATTAGCCTTGATATAGTTGTTTTACTTGAGATATTTTTACAAGGGCCAGAGTCTGTCGAGGTATCATCAGCTCTAGTGTTTGTCGTGATACTAAAGACCTATTTACCAGTGCTAGAGTCTGCTGAGGTATCATCGACGCTAGGGACCATCACGACACTAGAGAGATTAATTATACATTGTCTGATGAGACCCCCATGGGTGCTACCCGGTAGCTTCAGCTCGCTAGATGTATACACTAGCTCCAAAGCCCACTATGATTCCACCCCATGTATTGTTTTCATACATTGCATTGCATTTCATCATTGATATTGTTGTTATCTTATCCTACATGTCTATATATTTTATTGTGCACTAACCCATTTAATGCATGTGATAGAATTCTTCGTTATTACATACTTGTTTGATTTCTCTTAACTAGTCAGTTTAACCTACTAGGTACATTTTGGGGCACTCACCCTTGGTGACCTTGGACCTATTATAAGTTAAGGCTACAAAAATGAGATTTCTGTCAAAACCCTGGTAAACAACTGTAATACCTCACAATTTGTGCGTTCAGAATAGAACCTTCAAGCTCAAGCTAAGTTCACTTTCAGGCCATCAATCCAAACTTATTTATGTGTTTTAGGGTCATCATGAGTCTCCTACATCAAGCCAAGTTCAAATTTGTTCCATTGGCTAAGTTTTCCATATAATTATGTGGAAGGGTCAAATTTAAATGGTCATATCTCTTAGCATAAAATGAACTGGGTGGCGCGTAATATCTATTTTTAATAGTGATTGATTGATTTGGTGATCATTTGGAGGCTTGGATTGATTGAAAGCATGTCCGAGTGTAGTTTCGATATCGAGGTGGGTTCGACTAATCTTTTGGGACTAAGTTTGAGTTATTAGATATGTTCATGTGATAATTGTAAGATATTGATTGATTCCCAAGTAATTGTATTGGTATGTTAGAATTGTGATGGAAATGTGATACTAGTTATAGAAAAATTGAGTAGATTGTGATTCTATTGATAAATTGAGATGAAATCTTGAAAATTGAGGTATTTTGGATATTATTGTGACAATATGAGACTTGTGATACCATTTAGAGTGTTTTGTGGAAAATTGATGATAATTGTGATATATTTGAGATTTATGAACATATTTTGGGACTTGCGGCGTCCGATTTCATTGACGTTTGGATTATTGATGAGAGGATGGTGATATGAGACTTATTGATGGTATTTGACACTATATGATGCATTTGGCATGTCCTTATTGATGTTATGGTTATTATGAATATCATTTATCATTTATATTGATGTTATATATATACTTGCAATGTCGCATTGGCATGCAAACATCTCATGTTGCATCTGTACCACTGAGACATTGTGATACTTGAGACAGTCGTGTTACTTGAGATCTATTTACAAATTCCGCCGAGATATATCATTGTTGTTATACATCTTTATATTATGACGTTGGCATACTTTTCATCTTATATTACATTAGCCTTGATATAGTTGTTTTACTTGAGATATTTTTACAAGGGCCCAGAGTCTGTCGAGGTATCATCAGCTCTAGTGTTTGTCGTGATACTAAAGACCTATTTACCAGTGCTAGAGTCTGCTGAGGTATCATCGACGCTAGGGACCATCACGACACTAGAGAGATTAATTATACATTGTCTGATGAGACCCCCATGGGTGCTACCCGGTAGCTTCAGCTCGCTAGATGTATACACCAGCTCCAAAGCCCACTATGATTCCACCCCATGTATTGTTTTCATACATTGCATTGCATTTCATCATTGATATTGTTGTTATCTTATCCTACATGTCTATATATTTTATTGTGCACTAACCCATTTAATGCATGTGATAGAATTCTTCGTTATTACATACTTGTTTGATTTCTCTTAACTAGTCAGTTTAACCTACTAGGTACATTTTGGGGCACTCACCCTTGGTGACCTTGGACCTATTATAAGTTAAGGCTACAAAAATGAGATTTCTGTCAAAACCCTGGTAAACAACTGTAATACCTCACAATTTGTGCGTTCAGAATAGAACCTTCAAGCTCAAGCTAAGTTCACTTTCAGGCCATCAATCCAAACTTATTTATGTGTTTTAGGGTCATCATGAGTCTCCTACATCAAGCCAAGTTCAAATTTGTTCCATTGGCTAAGTTTTCCATATAATTATGTGGAAGGGTCAAATTTAAATGGTCATATCTCTTAGCATAAAATGAACTGGGTGGCCTATGACCTTCAAAATTGAAGCTCTTTGAATTATCTTTCCAACGCACCTGTTTCACCTCATTCCAAGTTTGAATCAAGAAGTTATGTTCATTTTTATAAAGCCCTCCCGTGTTGTGTTCCCTCTTGTTTTCTAAGGCAAGCCACACGGGCACCCATATAGGCCATGTGGCTTCTCACAAACCGTGGGGGTGGGATATCATGAAATTTCTTTGGAAAATTATATTCTAAGTATGGAATCACATCTCACAACTTGGTACCTTCATACGGACTCTTGTACGGCCCGTGAAGCTTCACACGACCTTCACTGGAAGCACCCTTGTCTTGAAGAAAATATGCTGAAATTTTCTAAGTGTGGTCTCATGGGCACCTATACAGTCCGTGTGACTTCACACGTCTGTGAGGCCTCCAGTGGAACCTCACTTAGCTTCATGAAATTTTTCTGAAATTTTCCAAGTGTTGGTTGATGGCTTAGTATATGGTTAGTGTAGTGTGTCACGAACCGTATTGTCCTCCTTGAAGCGACATTTTCAATTTTTTGACTCATTTCTTTAATGGCATTTATGGTATTATGGTTTATTCTAGGGGTCTTTTGTGATTTCCTATGCTACCTAAAGGCCTCCTAATGACCTAACTTCATTTCTCTCATTCAACATTTAGCCAAAGACTACATTCATCCACCGTTCGATGTTTAGCTCAGATCTCAAGTTTTGCTTGTTGTGGTGAGTCCTATCTTCCAAGGACAAGCCAGCATTCCTCTACCTATAGTGTTTACTTATTTTATTCACTTTGTGGGTGAGTTAAGGGTATGTCTTGGCCCCAATCTATCTTATGATTAGAGGCATTGTTGGATATCTAATAAATTCCTTTAAATTTATATGTTAAATGTTATATTGGAGATTATGTTATGGCTTGGTTACCCATTGAATATTGTTATGTGGCCTGATTATGAGTCTTATGATTTAATGATATGATATGACATGAGAGATCTTAAGTCCCGAATTATCCCCATAGCGTGGGTCCTACTTTCCCGTCCCTTAAAATTATATGTTTATCATTTGAGTAAGCTTCCGAACCGATGATATGAATTGGGATACTTTGAGGCTTGTTTGGGGACTCTCGAGTCCTCATTCACCATGTCACTTCTAGATCTAGGTCAGAGTCGTGACAGAGATGGTATCCGAGCACTAGGTTTGTATATGATCCTTGGAGTCCAACATGCCGCGTCAAGTAGAGTCCTATTCATGGGTGTGAAGTGCACCATTCCTATGAGTGGGAGGCTATGAAGAAATTCTAGGAATTGTCTCACTTTTTCATGTCTTACGTCGTGCTATGGTTCGTGTATTTGGTTTTCTTATCTTGGTGGTGTCGCTGCTCCATTTCAGAAGATACCTCGAGGAAGACCTCGCCTACCAAGACCGGCCCTGGCTAATGAGGGTCAAACAGCTCAAAGGAAAATGGATAAGCCTATCTCTAATGGTGAAATTCCATATGGCCTTTGCTATGCTTGCCTAGGTGGTGACATCTCAAACTAGGCACTAATCTTCCACGGGATCCCACTCCGATTTCTAGGGTAAGGGATTTCACCTGGATGAATCCTCCTGAGTTTTATGGTTCAAAGGCCGATAAGGATGCTCAAGACTTTATTGATGAGCTCATTAAGGTGTTGACTGTCATGGGAGTCACTTTTGAGGAGAAAGCTGAATTGGTTGCTTATCAGTTGGAAGAAGTAGCTCATGTATGGTACACTCAATGGTTAATGGAAAGGGTTTGTGGTAATGCTGTTAATTGGGAAGAGTTCAAATTCGTATTTTTGGATCATTTCCTCCCTCTTGAGCTTAGAGAAGCTAAGATGACAGAGTTCATCAATCTTAAGCAGGGTCATATGAGTGGAAGGGAATACGGCCTCAAATTCAAGAAGCTCTCAAAAGTATGCTCCTATGCTAGTGGCTGACCCCGTGCAAGAATGCACAAGTTTATTTCTGGGATCTCTAATTTGGTTGTGAAGGAATGTCGTATGGCTATGCTTATTCGGGATATGGACATCTCTAGGCTCATGACATATGCTAAACAGATTGAAGGAGAAAAGCTCAAAGAGAAAAGGGTGCATGATTCTAAGAGGGCCCACTATGGTGGTGGGTTCTCCACTCTGAAGGTGGTGGTAGAAATGACTATCTTCAATGGGTCAAGGATCTAGATCAAGGGAGTGTCAAGGATATGGAGATAAATCCTAAATTCAAGGGATGTGCAAGAATCTTGTGGGGAAATGCTTGATGGGGTCGGGTGCATGTTTTGATTGTGGTAGGATGGGGCACAAACTTGTTCATTGTCCTGATGCTTAGAGGAAATTGCCAAGGAAGTCGTCCTCAAGGTCAAATGGTTCCAGGTGTGCAGGGTCAAGTTAGAGTTCAACAAGATGATGTTCCTCGCAACAGCAAGTTTTATGCTCTACATGCTAGTCAAGGGGTGAAGGAGGCTCCGATTATGGTGGATGGTAAGTTAAAAGGGCTTTGATTTTGGGTGTGTATACTTCACTTGATCTGAGTGTGAATTGAAAATACCCTTGCATACTCTAACCTACTAAAGCCTAGGACATTAGGTTCTTCCTATTCTGAGTGACCATAATTCTTTCACTCTTGAGTTTCATGACATGACATGTATATATGTGCAAAAAAATTATTTGAAACTGTTTTGACACGAATTTTGATGAATTTACGGTTTTCAAATTATGATTTATGCATTGTGTCATTATTTTGGAATGTCTCATGATCAAGTCCAGCCTTTCAAGCTAACCCATTTCTCATTCAAAGACAAAGGATCCTAAGGGGGCGGAGAATGTAATACCCCGCAAGTTGTGCGCTCTGAATAGAACCTTCAAGCTCTAGCTAAGTTCACTTTCAAGCCTTCAATCCAAACTTATTTACGTGATTTAGGGTCATCATGAGTCTCCTACATCAAGCAAAATTCAACTTTGTTCCATTGGCTAAGTTTTCCATATAATTTTGTAGAAGGGTCAACTTTAAATGATCTGGGTGGCCTAACACCTACCCAATTAAAGCTTTTTGAATTATCTTTCTAACACACATGGTTTCACCTAATTTCGAGTTAGGATCAAGAAGTTATGATCGTTTTTGTATAGCCCTCCTGTGCTATGTTCCCTCCTTTTTTCTAAGGCAAGCCACACGGGCACCAATACGGGCCGTGTGTCTTCTCACGAACCGTGGGGGTGGGATATCATGAAATTCCTTTGAAAAATTATATTCCAAGTGTGGAATCACATCTCATAACTTGGTACCTTCATATGGACTCTTGTACGGCCCGTGAACTTCACACGGTCCGTACGACTTTCATTAGAAGCACCCTTGTCTTGAAGAAAATTTGCTGAAATTTTCTAAATGTGGTCTCATGGGCACTTATACGGCCCATGTGACTTTAGACGATCCGTGAGGCCTCCAGTGGAACCTCACTTAGCTTCATAATTTTTTTCTGAAATTTTTCGAGTGTTGGTTCACGGCTAAGTATATGGTCCGTGTAGTGTGTCATGGACCGTATAGTCCTCCTTGAAGCGATGTTTTCAATTTTTTGACTCGTTTCATTAATAGAATTTACATAATTATGGTTTATTCTAAGGGTCTTTTGTGATTTCCTATGCTACCTAAAGACCTCCTAATGACCTAAATTTCATTCCTCTCATTCAAAATTCATTCCTCACGTTTAAAAATTCTCTCAAGTCTCTCTCAAAGAACTCTAGTGGGAATTAAGCTTGGGGATCAAGGAAGAATTCTTTCGTTACCAAATTTCTTGTTGAATCTTCTCTATTAGCTAAGGTATGTGGGATTCTTGGTCCCTTTCAACCAAGAAGACCCAAACTCTTTTACTTGAAATTTCGTGAATTTTGGCTTACTTTAAATATGGGTTTTGAATATTATTGTTTAATAAATTCAATTGAAGTTTGGGTTATGCTTAATTGATGATTTTAAGTTGATTTAAACCCTAAAAATGTTGAGATACATGATTATTATGAAGAATTGATTATGAATTGTCCCTTTAAAGTTTGAACTAAGCATGGGTAATCTATATTATGATTTAAATGTGGATTTAATCATGGATTTACTTCAATTTCATATTTTATTGTTGATTTTAGATTGGATCTCAATTACCCATGCTAATCTCACATCATTCACGTCATATGCATTCTTGAGCATTGGACTTTATGAAAATTATGAAGTGGGTTAGGTCCCAAGTATGTTTATGTATATGATTTTGATGAAAATATGGTTATGAACAAGAATTGAGTAAGAATCTATGAACATGAGCATGATATAACTTAAACGCCATTATGATATGAATTGATAGTAATATGAACTTGACTTCTACATGAATATGAATTATATGGGTGTGCATATGATATGACATCATACATGAGTATGTAATCACATGGGTGTATTGATGAGGACGGCCACAACCCTCCCTTTACACAATGTATAGATGAGGATATGTACAATCGTCCCTATGCACATGTATGTATGAGCTAGGTGTGTATTGATGAGGATGGGTACAACCCTCCTTTTACACAAGGCATAGATGAGGATAGGTAGAACCTTCCCTATGCACATGTATGTATGAGCTAAGTGTGTATTGATGAGGATGGGCACAACCCTCCCTTTACAAAAGGCATAGATGAGGATAAGTATAATACCTTCCCTATGCACATGGTTATATGAGCTAAGTGTGTATTGATGAGGATGGGTACAACCCTCCCTTTACACAATGTATAGATGAGGGCACGTACAACCTTCCCTATAAAAAGTCATGTCATAAGCTACATGTGTATTGATGAGGATGGCTACAACCCTACTTTTAAACAATTTAGGCAAGGAGTGACTCATTGAGTGCTAGTATATGTGGGTTATGGATACTCTATGGTTTTCATGTGACATATTGTGTAGGTTAACATCATCATTCTTTCATGTTGCATGCCCACATTCTAGTACATTCAAACGTACTAATGCATACTTTTGCCTACATGATCTCACCATATAGGGGTCGAGGACTACGTACATCCACCGTTCGATGTTTAGCTCGGATCCTAAGTTTTTCTTGTTGTGGTGAGTCCTATCTTCCAAGGCCAAGCCACCATTCCTCTACCTATAGTATTTTACTTATTTTATTCACTATGAAGGTGAGTGCGGGGTATGGCTTGGCCCCCGACCTATCTTATTATTAAAGGCATTGTTGGACATCTTGTAAACTCCTTTACGTTTATATGCTAAGTGCTATGTTGGAGATTATGCTATGGCTTGGTTACTCATTGAATATTGTTATGTAGTTTGGTTATAAGTCTTATGACATGATGGTATGATATGATGTGAAAGTTCCTAAGTCACGAATTATCCCCATAGCGTGAATCTTACTTGCCCGTCCCTTAAAATTATGTGTTTATTATTTGAGTACGCTTCCGAACTGATGATGTGAATTGGGATATTTTGAGGCTTGTTTGGGGACTCTCGGGTCCTGATTCACCATGTCACTCCTAGACCCTAGGTATGGGTCGTGACAACGGCCTTGGAATGGGATTTTGATAGTTCCGTTGGTTCCAGAATTGTCGATTTGTACTAGGAGGGTGGTTAGTTCGAGAATGGAGGGTGTCAGTTTGAATTTGAGCTAAAAGTTGCAAAATGAGTTCTACTGGAAGGTAAAAAGGAAGTTTTTTTAAAAACCAAGCATAGTGCGCTCGAAATCGGAAACTAATGGTGTGGTCTCCTCCAGAGTGTTGAAATTGTCTAAAATGACCTTTGACATATTATCGAGGTCTTTCGGTTGTATATTGACCCCCTCAGTTCTAGCTAATTTTATCCGAAAGGAAGTGGGTCTTTCTTTTATTCGTAGGATGCTCCATTGAGAATTCTGACCATACCATTAGATCAGGAACGTCAAAATCCATATGGTGGCACTATTTATTTTCGTAAAACGGACATCGGGAGACTGGGGAATGCCCGAGAAGTTTTTGGGATTACTAGTGCTAGCAGCTGATGTATAGGCCTGCATTCGCGCCGCGCTCGTGCATTGGTGCGGCATGGCACAGATATCACGCTGCATTCGTGCCCGCACACGTGCGTTAGCACGACATGGCCCAGGCATCGCGCTCACGTGCCCACGTTTGCACGCAGTATCGTGCGGCTGGCCTATATAAGGCCAGATTGCGAAGACTTCGAAGAGAAAACTTTAATAACAAGAACATACCCAATGAGCTCTGAAGAGCAATTTTCTAGAGTTTTTTTTTTATAATGTATGAATTATGGAATAATATGATCAATTTGGGGGTTGTAGGACATAATATAGGTTTAGGGGAGTTAATTGAGAGTAAAAGATCAAAAATACCCTTCTAGAAATGTAAGTAATCATCACAATTGAAAAACATGAGCTTTTGATGAGTTCCATCAGCCAAAAGGGCAATCTAGGCATCCCATCATCAGACCATTCGCTGAATCACCGAATAGGACCTTTAGATTGCCCAAAATAACAATTTCTAAGGGTTTTTGGACCCATTTGAAGAGATCATTCGGTGATGTACTTAATGCATTTGGCAAGTTTACCAATTGGCTCTCAACTCATCGAATTGTGCAGCTCAGACATGCTTTAGTAAAATAGCCATAACATTTAATCTCGAAGTCTGAACAAAGGAAAATTGGATGCATCGGAAAGAAGACTCAAATAACTTTAATTTTTATTAGAGGTTTCATATGCTTAAGAGTATCATTCACTGTTAGGTTACCTAATTGTTACCTCTCCTAGGTCAGAATTGTTGGGCTCTTTCTCATGACTATTAATTTTCTAGAGATTAGATTTGTATAGCGCAACCTTGGAAGAGAACTATGTTACAAGAATGAAAGATGACTAAGGTTGTGGTGTATGTACATTGCGAGTGTGTGGTGGTAGGTTCAAATTCACTGCTGGTTTTTTAATTCAGCATTACTTCCAGGTTATTAGGAAAGAAAATTACTTAGGGGGTCCATATAGTGTTTTAGAGAATTTCATCTTAGATTGGCCCATGAGATAGTTCACCATTAGGAATCATCCCTTTTGATGGTTCGATTATATTGTGGTGGATACTCTAGACACCGATTTTCTTAGAGATATCATAGAGTGTGTGTGATTGATTCATATTCAGTTGTTAGCAGCATAGAATTATCAGCAGAGTTATTTTTATAGATGGGTTCGATCCTTAGAGTTCATGGAGGATGACTGAGTATAGTTAAGGATTTTTCCATGAAGGGTGTCATAAGGTTCGAAAAGAAAGGTAAGCTTAGCCCTAGGTATATTGGCCCTTTTGAGATCATAAAATGAGTGGGAAAGGTGGCCTATAGACTAGCTTTGTCACCTAATCTATCATTTGTGCATCCAATATTTCATGTGTTATTTCTACAATGTTACATCTAGGATGAGTCTCATGTTATCTCCCTTGATTTGGTGAAGTTGGGTCTAGATTTCACCTATGAGGAAGAGTAGATGGCCATTTTAGACATGCATATTATGAAGCCGAGAATCTAAGGAGATAGCTTCAGTGATGTTTTACTAACGGCATTGGATTATGGGAGAGGATACTTGAGATGTCGAGTTTGATATACGAATCCATTGCCCTTATAAATTTAAGTCTTCGGGTACATCCCTTGGCTTACATTCAAAGATGAACATGGTTGCGGATCCATTACCCCTATCTTTTTTAGTCTTCGGGTGTCCTTTTCCTTATGTTCGAGCATGAATATAATTTTTGCGGTAATGAAGTAATGACCCTTAAGGTCATTTTTGGCCTTTTTGATAAAATTACTATTACCACTCCTAACAGTGTCCCTGAATCATGTTTGATTGGATTTGAAAGCTAATTTTTTAGAATCTTCTAAAAAGTGGTGTTTTTTTCAAAAGAATTGAATTTTGAAGGCTTAAGTTGTGTAATTTTAAAATTTTGAGTCATGTAGAGACTCAAGTCTTGGAATGAAATTTTGTCGGTTCCATCAGTTTTGGAATTTGAAAAATGGTCTAGGAGAGTTGTTAGAATCAAATTTGAAATTATTATGTAAATTTTTAAATTAGAAACTAAGTTAAAGTTTGACTTAGGTTTGACTTTGGTCAATATTTTGAGTTTGACTGCTCATTCCATTGGTTCCAAGAAGTGAGTTTAGTTCTAGAACGAGCTTCATCATAATTTTTGGGTATTCAAATAATGTTTAAGTATTTCAAGTTCCCTAAGTTAGTTTAGTTGTGCCTTTGGGATTTGGATCAAAGAGACCTCGAATTTGATTTTCGATGATTCCATTAAGTCAGGAATGTCGATTTTAGCACAGTTCCATATATGGTTTCTGTTCAGGGGATTCCAAACAAATATTGAGGGTTTGATTCCGAGCTTTTGATGTGATTGTGAAATGTTTTGTTTTTTTGGTGACTCGGGTCTCGCTATAAAGATGGCTTAGTCGCTTAATCAACAATTGCTAAAGCAAGGCAGTGTTCGCAAAAGCGAAGGTTGCATAAGTGACCGGGCTTCACTTGTGCAAAGCTCGCCTCTCTTGTGGGTGTTTCTTAAGCAACTCCCTTGTTGGTTTAGTAACATCAAAGACTTGAAATTAGGTCTCTGGTCATGAGTTTGTCATTTTCTCCATTTTTGAACTTTGAGAACTTGAGTTGGACAATTTTCACTAGTTTTTTTAGGTCATTTCATTTAAAAGGTATTTTTTAACTTTTATCTTCATTACTCGTTGATTAACATCAAATATTTGGATTTTCAATTGAAGAAATTGAGAATTTTTCGTGGACTTAAATTTTTCACAAAAATGGTGATTTTGAGCTCATTTAAGCTCTATTTTAGTAGTTTTTTTACCAATACACTCTTAATTACATGAAGAACATTTTTGTTAAAGAAATTCAAGATTTTGGTCTTGATTGTCGATATTGAATTTTTGGACCATTTTCCCAAAATTGCGCAATCTTGATGCCATTAATTTTGAAATGTGATTGTGAATCTATGTTTAACTACATTGTTTTATTTTTAGATTCAAATTGGAAGGAGAAAGCACTCTCATTGGATTGATTATTTTGCTTTATCGACGCAAGTGAATTTCTAAATCTTGTTGAGTTTAGTTAAATCTTATATCTTCCTCCTTTGTGTGGTGGAGAGTAATGGGGATTTGGATATGGGTGAATGATCCATAAATGACTTAATAGATACAATGGGGGCAATAAAATAGTTATATGATAATGTGTGAAAACTTTACTTATGTCTGGATATATGATTGTTGGTGTTGCTTGAATACATGAGTAATGACAGTTGATGATGTTAGCTTTTTTTATTGACATAGTTGATTGAATGGTGGTGATTTCCGTGTTTGAGAGTTTTTTATTACTTAGATTTACCTAAGTATTGGTAAATGAATCGTGCCATTGTTGAAAGTGTTCATTATGAAATGATAAGTGTGAAGTTGAAAAGAATGTTGTACAAAATTGATATTGTGCTAGAAATATTTAAGGAACACTTGTGGGGATAGTGCAGGGATAGTGACTCTTTGATAAGCAGGCTTTAATTGGGATGATAAACAAACTATGGAAAATCTTAAGGAATGATGAGATAGTATTTTTGAATAAGTCAATCGATGATGACTCTATAAATAGAGTAATAATGAAATAGGTATGACATGATTATTGAACGTATGGATAGTGTGATTCTTTGCGTACTCTCATGCACATTTCAAATGTGATTATGTGTTGCATTTAAACATTGATTGACTACCACCATTGAGGAAAAGCCGAAGGCAAATGGTTTCCACAAAGGGAAAAAAAAGAACATCAATGATAAAAGAAAATGTTCCGGCTAGATATGAAAGATAAATGCGGAAAGAAAATGGTTCTGGTGGATACATAGTCCATATGTGACCCCCATACGTTCTGGTCTGATTATACCAAAGGATGTGTATCATAAGACAGACATGCATCATGATTATTTGACATTGCATTGTGTTGCTTGCATCTCATGGTATTCCGTTCCATTTCATTTCTTGTTTTAAGTGTGATATGTTAATTGACTTTGTTCTTGTAATCTATTAAGATTGATCATTTGAAATATTATTTACTCAGACTGTGAATGATGTATCTATATTGTGTGTATGCTGGTCTTTCCTACATGCAGGTTTGTAGTTATGGAGGTATGTGGTTAGGATGCAAAGAGTACTCAAGTTCTTTATTCTCTTACTATGGTTAGATCCTCTTGTTGGATACTTGTTGGTACTCACCATTGTTTCTATACATATGTGTAGGTTGTGCGACTGGATCCAGTTGACACTTCTATTCCCTTACAAACCGAGCTTTTGAAAGATTGAGAGGTAGGTAGTTGCTTATCTATTCCAACCTACTCTGAAGAATGTCACACTTCTGTATTAGTATTGTTCTATTCAAGAAACAAAGACTATTATGACTTCTGTTATTTTCTTTATGACTCTATTATAACAGACATTTGTACATGTGACACCAATCTTGGGATGTTTTCAGACTATGGTTATGTTCTTTATGCTTACTACTTTGCTTTTTAGATTGTATTATAGCTTTAGCTTTAGCTTTTCCTTGTTATTACGTATTTAGACAGACTTGTTTTTTTGGGTTAAGGGAAAGTGTCATCACACTTGATTTTGGGTCGTGATAGGCTGAGATCTGAAAAAGTTTGCATCAGAATGCTCCATAAGACATTAGGAATCCATTATAGAAAATCTTTCAAAAGGGAGTTAGATTAAACTTATAATCACCATTCTCATAAAACTTGAGTACATGAACAAAACTCTTAATTTTCTAATTCAAAATCCCCAATTTGATATTAAAAACAAGAATTAAATAATAGGTAATGAAGATTTTAGCTAAAAATAACTTACCCAATGGAATCCCCGTAGAAAACCACTTGAAATCACCCTCTGAGCTCGCAAGGTCCAAAAATGGAGGGAAAATGGCTAAAACCTGATTTTTAGGAATTGCTATTGTTTAGGATAATTATCCCTTCATGATCGTGGCTTATTAAGCTCGCAATCGCGATGAACAGACTAAGAACCATTCGCGATCGCGGTCCTTACTCCATGAACACAATTCATAGGGGAATAATACCTAGCGATCGGGAGAGAGAGTCCTGCGAAAGAAGAACCCATGCACCACGAAATCAAGGAAGGGACCCTTGGGATTCATTTAAAATCCCATACACAAACCATATATACATCCCTACTAAATTCAATGTTCCAAGCTCAATGAAATTATTAGACATCGAATCCGAAGTCTCCTTGATAAAAATGCGATTAGTTGCAACTAGCACAATGTAGGAACTAGAAATACCAAATGCTATCGGAATGCCCAATAATTATGCCAAAGATCATTTTAGAACTAAAATCACCTCCCCAAACTAATAAAACCATCAGAAGTTCTATTCGAGCACCGAAACTCAAAATGTTGACCAAAGCCATTTCTTCAAATTTAAACTAAATTCTCGACTTCGAACCTCAAATCCACATAACAACCCCAAATCTGACTCGAACAATTCAACTAGATCAATTTCCATATTCTAGATATGATAGAATTTACAGAATTTCAATTGGAGATCAAATCTCGAAATTATTTCTAAACTCAAAATTAAGCAACTTAAACATTTAAAACTCAACTCTTTAGAAAAACCTCAACTTTTCAACAAAAAAAATTCAAAAATCAAATTTTAAAAGTAATTAAATAGGATTGGGGGCATCTATCGGGAGGGTTAAAATGGTATTTTTTTAAAACAAATACCAAAAATGACCTTCAACGTCATAACAAATAAACCAAAGGTCATTCTAGACAAAATTCAGTGTTCCGGAGATAACTTCATTGATGGAATTTTCATCCCGGGTGTGTTTACCCAAAATATTGATCAAAATTAAACATGGCCAAAAAATTTCAAATTTAAAATGCCTAATTGCATAAACTCAAAATGGAAGTCCCAAAATCTAAGTCAACCTACCATTAAGATCAAAATGGACCTTTCAGAGCTGATGCAAAGGTTAGAATATTCATGCGATGCTCGGATCTCAAGATATTGACTAAAGTCAATCGTT
Organism: Solanum rostratum; assembly: GCA_029948455.1. Classification (NCBI taxonomy): domain Eukaryota; kingdom Viridiplantae; phylum Streptophyta; class Magnoliopsida; order Solanales; family Solanaceae; genus Solanum; species Solanum rostratum. The sequence continues at coordinate 13,704,551 of CM057054.1, forward strand.
TTCAACTTAAGCCTCTAAAAAAGAAAAAACTAGCATCAAACTCACCTAACTGCCTCAGAGAACGTGCCACCTATCCCAACACTACACAAGGACCATAATAAAGCTCTGAAGAGAGGTAAAATAGTAAAAATCAGGCAAACGCATGAAAATTGCCTTGGAGGTCATTACACACATAATCTCAAAATCGATCATCAACATTTATTCAGTACCCTGTACACAGTAATCATATATACTACCCTACTAAATTTGATTTTTTGGACTCAATAAACTGTTAGAATTTTAATTTAAGATTTTCTTGACCCAAAACCTAATCAGTTGCAACTAGACTAGCTTAAGCCTCTACAAGACCAAATCACCCTCAAATATCCAAAAGATTACATCCAAGCATTTTCAAAGTTTAAAATCACCTCTTTTGAATCCAACAGAATCATTATAAATTTATTTTGGGCAAACTGAACTCCGAATGATGACCCCAAGTCAAATGTTGATCAAAATTAACTTAAACTTTCAACTTCAGACCTCAAAGTTATACTCTAAAACTAAAAATGATGACTCACAAAATTTTTGGTCCTAACAGACTCACCAAAATATCAAAGTGGGACATACAAAAAGAATATGTCTACAAAGAATTTTTAGGTATGCTAACTCCATGTAGCATATTTGCCCAAAAAACACAAAGAATAAAATTTGTACAGATTATGCAAGCGTAACAAAATAAAATTGTTTCAATTTCCAATTTAAGCTTATGTACTTGCCTATGCACAAATAATCAACTAATCAGCCACCTCAAGAGTACTCTTCACATAAATCTTTTGATTGATGCAATTACATTTAGTATTACACACGACACTCATGTTCACATTAAATATTCATCATTCTAACATACCAATACTAAATCAGGATAAGAATGTCATAGAAATGTATATATATCGTTTCAACAACTCCACACTACTTAGCATGGGACAGACATGTAAGGCACATGCCCAGAACTAGTATAAATGAAATGAAGAGAACACTAGTTCTAGGAAATGTTTCCTTAAATGGGTTCATTTAAAGATTGATGTACACCTATAATTAAAATTACATGTTTTTAGAAAATTAAACCAACAAAAATTATATAAATACTATATACAACACCATGCGAAGTGCCATGAATTATATATGTATATTCCTGTTTGTCTGTAGATTTTAAAGTTTGAAATTTAAAATTTAAAAAATAATAATTGAGTTTATAAAATTGTAATTTTTGATCTTGAAATTGTGTTTTGAAATACATTTTACTTGAAAAAAGAATTAACTTATGTGAGGGAAAGTGAAATTTCTCCAAAAAAATAAGCTAAGAACTTGAAATTTTTTTAAGATAGCTTTTCAATATCTAATTTTGTAATCTCTGGTTAAACACTAGTCACGTGTTTTTCTTAAATAAGATTGATATTCATCTCTTTAATCAATATTTTTGCGAAACTTTTATGGTGTGAGTCTTTAGCCTTGTAAGTCATGTGTTATATAAGTCACGACTCGAATTTTTGGTGTGATGACACTCACCTAACCCACCAAGTTGAGTCTGCTCAAGCCTAAATGACATAACAATAATAATATATGTAGAATATAAACAGTCTAATAAGATAGATAAGAGGGAAAATATTAGACTACAACCATCCCAAAACTGGTATCACATGTACAAGCCTTTAATGATAGAATACTCAAATAGAATATAAGTTTTAATGTCTAGTCCTCAAATATAACAACACACAAGATATAATCCTCGAAGGCTTGCTGAAGATACAAGCGGCTACCAGACAAGTGATCCAAAACCTCAATCCTGTAATGAAGAATATCTAGCAAGAGTACCTACAAAAATATAGCAAGGGGTGAGCACCAAACAACACGGTACTCAGCAAATGGAAACTAACCTAAAGTAACGCAATGAAGAACACAAGTACTCCTTAACTCCTAACCACAAAACGGCGAACTACAATCCTGTACTCAGAAAAGTCGCCGCATAATATAATATATAATTCACAATAATATAGATATACTCATCACATGGACAATATCTCAATACATGCATACATATATATATATACATACATACATCCAATAGTTACTCAAGTCAATGATAAAATAAATATATAATCTCATAAACAATACAGTAGTATTATCAATACAAGTATGATATGAGATGGAGTGGATGTCATGAAATGTAAACGATGTGTGCAATGTCACAGAATCATGATGCATTTTTTGTCCTACGATACACATCCACCGATTGCATCAGACCAGAATACATGGAGGTCTCACATAGACCATATATCTGTGAACATTTCCATCAATGACCTCGACCAATGCTCACCCATCCAGAGATGGCCTCGGACCCATCCGACAATGACCTTAGACCCGTCCAGAAATGACCTCAGACCCAATATCAACCGGTATATCAGCTCAGCTTGCCGGCAGAAACCTCGGCTAACATTGACCAGTAAAGACCACAGCCACAATTCACGTGTTACCTTATTCATTTCTCGGCCATAGCCATCACAAATATCAAGACACAAGTAATGATAGATGTAATATGCATGATCACAATTATATCTCAGTGTCAATATCATAATGATTTCCACATTATCATAGTATCAGCACCATCAATGCCTCCATATCATAAATATATTAATATCATAAATATCACAATATATATATATATATATATATATATATATATATATCCCTTTGGCTTTTTATCACAAATGGAACATCAAGCTCATAAATATTATAATATCATAAGTATCAGTTTCATAATCATGAATGCATGCAAGATGTCCATGTAGTTCTTTTCTTCATAATTCATTAATCATTTCATTACATTTCAACATTTGAATCATCACTAACACATTAAGTAATAATAACAATATTAACATAGATAAACTCTTTCAACTAGCCTTAGTCATCATAGCTTAGGACAATTCATCATTTGAGTTCTTACTTCACAAGCAATTAGTTTCAAAATTTTCAACAACATCTCAATATACACATTTAGCTCAATATTTCACATAATAGACTCACTAGACATTTCATGCAATATAATCCAAAGTTCCACAATTAGAACATTATGAACATATTCACGCTATCAATAATGGCATTGCAAGCTCATTTCACAATATTGTCTCACAAGTATAAGTCAACAACAATGAACATTATCTCATAACTCAAGTCATACATGACATCATTTCTACCTTTCCATTACCCAAATCATTTCACTAGAATAGTTCGCTAACCCCCAAACTTCACATTGAAAGAAAATACTAAGTTCATTTGCACATACTCAAGTTCTTAAATCTCATCATCAAATAGTCAAATCAATGAAAATCGAATAATCCACAAGTTCTCAAGTATACATAATTCTACAATTATTTTACAAGTCAAGGATTCACAATATTTACAATTAACCATTTCACAACCCCATGCTCGAAGTCTGTAGTAGTATAATTCTATCCCAGTTCATACGACAAATCACCCAAACCGACATACATTGGATAATACAAGGTTCAATCATACTTAGAAAAACATTAGAAGACTACTTGCCTTAATCGAAGTCTCAATCAACTTAAATCCAAATACTCCAAAACATCACAATTTCGAAGACCGAATCGCGAACTAGTAAATTGGATGAATGAATCCTCAAAATTGTCTCCAAAACACCAAACCACTATCAAGAATGAGATATATGCATCAAAAATTCAATTGATACCCATATTGATAGGAATTCGATCCAGGGGTAAAATGGTCAAAAATTAAGTTATTTTTCAAAAAATCTCAAATTTAAAAATTGAGATCAAAATCAGGTTCTACACAAAAAATGGAGTTTGTAGGTCAAAAAGCCATAAAATTTGAGTAGAAATTAAGGGAGAACTTATCATTTAAAGTTTGAATCATGTTCTTGAAAACCCATAAAAATTGGAGGGTCGAAACCAAAAATTTTCAAGTCTAAATCATAATTTAAATACTGAAAATAAAAGAATTTGTATTTAGGAAGCTTACCCAAATGAAAATCCATGAATGCTCTTGCTCAAATCGCACCTCCAAGCTTTTAGATCTCAAAAAGTAGAAGAAAATGGTGTAGTAGTCAAAATAAGGAAGAAGGGATATTTTTAGCAAATAAAATAAAAGAAAAAGAGGTTGCTGACTGCGTTGACCTGTGTTGACCAGGTGTTGACTAGTGTTAACTAGCTCCAATACCCTTTGAAATATGTTTTTTAACACTTGAAACTCATCCAAAACCCTATAGTATGAACCAAGTATGCAACCCTACTTGAAACGATGTTCTGGATGCAATAGAATCATCGAAATTTGCATTAGAGATTCCGAATTTTGAATGTTGACCAAGTCAAACATATGATCTGAATTCAATTGAAAATGCAACTTTGGGTCTAAAATCTCTATTTTAACTCTGAATTCAATTTCGTAAGTTATCCTAGCCAAATTCTGCGTTTCGAGGCTAATGGGATCAGTGAATTTACATTCCGAACACCCGAAATCCAAGATGACCTCATAACTCAAAATTTCAAACTTTAAACCTTTAAGAGTTCTTTCTTTAGCAAAACTCCAGCTTTTTACAAGATTTTTGAAATTCAACTTTTGGACTCAATCAAAAATAACCCAAGCAACTTTTAGAAAGAGCAAAATGAAATTTCATTTACAATGCCAAAATGACCTTTGAGGTCATTATATCATCCACTACTAAAAATAATGCTCATCCTCAAGCATGAGACAAGGGACATACCTGAAGGCTCAAATAACTGAGGGTATCTGGCATGCGTATCTAACTCAATCTCCCATGTAGCCTCACTCTTGGGCCTATGACTCCACTGGACCTTTACTGAGGCAATCTCTTTTGTCCTTAACTTCCTCTCTTACCTATCCAAAATGACCACCGACTGCTCCTCAAAAGTCAAATTAGGGCCCAACTCAACTAAATCCATGGAAATCACATGAGACTCATCCAAAATGTAATGCTACAGCATCAAAACATGAAATAAATGATGGACCAATAAAGCTCAGACTGATCTTGCCCTTCTTCTCGAATCTCGTAACACCCTTCAAGGGAGAGATCTTGAAGGCCAACAACATAATGATATGAAATAAGAAATAATATGAGATGAACTAAATTCCATGGGATGTTAATAATGTGATACAATGTCAAATAATCATGATGCATGTTTGTTCTAGGATACACATCCATTGATCATGTCAGAATGGAACCCATAAGGCCACACATGGACCATCCATCCACCTAAACCATTTTCATTCGACAATAACTTTCATATCTAGTTGGAACAATTTACCTTCGGCTTTTCTTTTCTTTTTCACTAGACAGAACCATTTTTCTTCGACTTTTCATTTCTTTTCTTTCTTTTTTCACTAGCCGGAACCATTTTTTGTCGACTTTTCATCATCAATGGATCATCAAGCAAGCTCATAATAATAGCACAATAGTCATGTTCATAAAAAATAAAGTACGCAAGATATCCATATGCATCATATGTTGCAACGTTAGAAACCGAATAATTCTCACATTCACAAGTATTCACAACATACTATCAACCTCATCAAAACCACATGATCAACAACGAATAGTGTACAATTTTTGCAATAAAGGAACAAGTATAAGAGTTCACAGCACCCACAAATGTGCAAGCGGAACTCAACAATTAAGCCCTACAATGGTACAACTATATCCCTAATTTGTGGCTTCAAACACTCAATTCCATAAATATAGACACATACAAGGTTCAATTACACTTAACAAAAGGTTAGAAGTCCATTTGCCTTAGATAAAGTCGTGAATCGAGTGAAATCCAATGCCTTAACCTTTCGACGATACCCCAAAATTCTCTTCAAATATAGTATCACAATCATATAACAAATCTAATTACACTAAAATCAATAAATTCAGGGGTAAATGGACAAAAATGTCATGTAAAAAAAAGTAGTTGAAATCTGAAAATTAATACATGAAAATATTTCCCATGTAACAAGGAGTTCAATGGTAAAAACCATTTTGAAAACAAAGTTAAAATGAGGGAGAAATCATCAACTAAAGTTTAGAAATCAAAGTACGGAAAATCCCCAAATTCTACCATTGAAATCCCAAAATTATAAGTTAAAAACTGAAATTAATCAATGGAAATCAATGAAATAGGTTAGAAAATAGTTATCCAATTGATTTTCCTTCAAAATCCTTGACATCCCTCTCTAAAACAAAGCTTGAAGTGTTGAAAATAGTGGAAAAGAGTTTAATCAGTTCATTTGAAAGAGGTTACTGTTTCAGGGAAGCTTATGCTCTGCGAACGCGGTGACATATCCGCGAAAGCGGAAGCTGAGGAAATTAATGTAATGACCTGGTTGGTCATTTTTGCTTTATCTATAAAAATTATTGTTTTACCTTTTCATAAGCTATTTTGGTCCTACTTTGAACTATTTGAATGGTTAGAATTGAAAACCTGAATTTTAAAAGCTGAAAATATGAGTTTTGGCCTTTATGAAGAAGACTTACGTCGTTGAAAAAATGAGTTTTTGTGTCATTCTACGTTTTGGAGTTCAGATCAAAGATCTGTTAATTTCATTAGTTTCAAATGTCAAAACTGGACTATAGGAAGTTGCGGAACTAAATTTGGAGTTAAAATGAGGTTTTTAGGCTCAAAGTTGTGATTTTAGTCGTTTTTGGAACCAACGTTTAATTTTGGTCAACATTTGGAGTACAGAAGCTCTGAAAATTCCAATAGTTCCGGATAGTGAAACTAATGCTAAAAATAGTCTCCTCATAATTTTTAGAGTGTCCGGGGGTAGATTTTGGTATTTTGGAGTTTTAAACTAGTTTATTTTACTTGAATCAACAAATGTGGTGAGTAGGCTTTAAAAATGAGTTTTCATGATTCTAATGAGTCCAGATCGTTGTTTCTGGTCTGGGTACATATAATGTATGTGAAATTCTAAGTTCGGATGAGTTCAGGGGGTCCATTTTAAGTTTTGGCAATTGTTGGTGTGGGGATATATGGTGCAGCCCCATTTTGTTCTCCACCTTCATGGAGGTATATGGAAGTTTTTTCTCCGCAATTGCAGAAAACCATTCGCCTTCACGAAGTAATTTTTGCTGAATCAGCCTTAAAGATGTAATACCCTCATTTCCACTCCATTTTCAATATTTCGAGCTTTGAGAGATGATTTTTGAAAAGGGTTTTCGGAGGAATATGTTGGATAAGTGTTTCTAACGTCATTTTGATTCATTTTCATAGTTTCTATCTTGATTTTGACTTGAATTTCATAAATTTGAATGCCGGAAATTCGGGATTTTTGGTCTATGATCTTGAAACTTTAAATGATAATTTCTCCATCGATTTAAACTCAATTTTGTTGGAATTTCACCCGCGAACTTTGATTTTCATGTAGAATCCAATTTTAGAGTCAATTTCTAGATTTGAGACTTTCAAATTTTATCTCTAATTTTGACCATTTTGCCCATAAGCCTAAACTATGCCAATATGGGTATCAAAATGCTTCTCTTGGTGAATAGTAACTATTATTGATAATGGTTGATCCTATTGGAGGCTCGATTTGAGGATTTGAGCTGATTGAAAGCTTGTTCGGGTGCGTCTTCGGGATCGAGGTAGGTTCGGCTAACCTTGTTGAGACTGAAATTGAGTTATTGATCATGTTTATGTGGTAATTGTGAGTTGTAGACTGATTCATGAATAATTGTGTTTATGAGATGAAATATTGATGGTAATGTGATTTCGATTAAGCCATATTATGAGAAATTGTGATTCTGTTGTTAATCTGAGATGGAAACTTGTGGGTTAAGGTCCTGTGAGATATTATTATGATAAATTGAGGCTTGTAAAGCTATATGGGGGAAACATTTTGGTAACTGATGTCTAATGAGACACTTTGATGCATGTATACATACCTTGTGGATGAGTGATGTTCAGTCCTTATGTTATACTTGATTCTAGGATGTAATCATGATGCCTATATGATTTAAGGTAAAGTAAGGTCCAGTATAAGTGTTATACATATGATTTTTGGATATATATATATATATATATATATATATATATATATATATATATATATATATATATATATGTAAGGTCTGACACTTGTGATATGCTTATTTATGGGATATAATGATGATGGGTTTATATCGTGGGGATGAGTGATGTCCGATATTTTTAGCATACTAGATAATTATATGCTTCTGATTAGTTGAGACATTATGATAGATTGTGACATTTGATGTTATTATTCCATGTTATGTGATAATTATGCTATATTGCTCTCGTTATGACGTTATATTTATGCACATATTTGAGTGGATGTTACTGTCTTGTGTTTATATCATGTTGCATTGTATCGCCCCTTGATCACGAGTAGGTGACAAGGTTGAAGTATTGTAATACCCATTGGTTACGAGTAGGTGGCAAGGTTGAAGTATTGTAACACCCCTTGATCATGAGTAGGTGGCAAGGTCAAAGTGTTGTAACACCCCTTGATCACGCGTAAGTGGAAAAGTTGAAGTATTGTAACACCCCTTGATCATAAGTAAGTGGCAAGGATGAGCCATTAAAATGCCCTTGATCACGAGCAGGTGGCAAAGTTGTGAGACACTTGATGCCTCACTGAATGGTATTTCATATATTGTGTATACACTGCTTATGGTGTTGTAATTTTGGACATATAGGAGATCTTATAAGGCTTTATGTGTATATTCATTGTGCACTAATCCCTTTGGATGCAAGTATACGATTCTTTGTTATTACATTACTTGTTTGATTTCTCTTACCTTGTTGGTTGGACCTATTGGGTACATTTTAGTGTACTAACCCCTAATTTGTTTCCTCCCTAAAAATCGTGCACAGGGTTCAGGACAGGGTAGTTGATCATTTCATTTGAGTATTTTAATACTATCCAGATCTCAGCGGTGAGGCTCATACTTCGAGTCGTTGTGGATCTTTGGGACTCTCTTTATTGATTGATTTAAAATCGAAATTCTTGATCAATGGAGGAACAATATCACCATTTTGTTCAATAAGATACCAAAGTTGATGATTGACTCATTCCATACTCGAAATAATCACGGGAAATCCTTTGATAACCCAGATTCCTATTTCTCAATGATATTCCATGATCAAGACAATTGGCTAAATCTCGTGAAACCATTTCATGGAAGTTCATTGATATTATCTTTTTATAAAGAAAATCGACTTCAATTCTTGAATAATACACATCACCTCTACTTCTATTGGAATACAAGATTCCCCTTTTCTGTGGAAAAGGCCCATATTAATAATTCAGACTTTACGTATGGATAATTTCTCAATATCTTGTTCATTTGCAACAAAATATTTTCTTTGTGTGTCGGTAAAAAACATGATTTTTGGAGGAGAGATACTATTTCACCAATTGAGTCACAGGTATCTAACATATTCATACCTATCAATTTTTCACAAAGTGGTGACGAAATGTATAACTTGTACAAATCTTTCCATTTTCCAAGTCGATCCGATCCATCTATTCGTAGAGTTATTTACTCGATCGTAGACATTTCTGGAATACCTCTAACAAAGGGGAAAATAGTCAATATTGAAAGAAATTATTGTCAACCTCTTTCAGATATGAATCTATCTAATTCAGAAGGGAAGGATTTGCATCAATATCTCAGTTTCAATTCAAACATGGGTTTGATTCGCACTCTATGTTCTGAGAAAGATCTATATTCCGAAAAGAGGAAAAAATGGAGTCTTTTTCTAAAGAAATGTATTAAGAAAGGGTAGATGTATAGAACCTTTCAACGAGATAGTGCTTTTTCAACTCTCTCAAAATGAAATCTATTCCAAACATATATGCCATGGTTCCTTACTTCGACAGGGTACAAATATTTAAATTTGATATTTTTAGATACTTTTTCAGACCTATTGCCAATATTAAATAACAGTCATAACTTTGTATCCATTTTTCTTGATATTATGTATGGATAAGGTATATCATGGCAAATTCTTCAGAAAAATTATGTCTTCCACAATGGAATCTGATAAGTGAGACCTCAAGTAAGTGTTTATATAATTTTCTTCTGTCCGAAGAAATGATTCATCGAAATAATGAGTCACCATTGATATCGACACATCTGAGATTGCTAAATGCTCAGCAGTTCCTCTATTCAATCCGTTTCCTTCTTCTTTTTGCTAGATATCTCATTCATACACATCCTCTCTTTGTTTCCCACGCCTCTAGTGAGTTACAGATAGAGTTCGAAAAGGTCAAATCTTTGATGATTCCATCATCTATATTTGAGTTGCGAAAACTTCTAGATAGGTATCCTACATCTGAACCGAATTCTTTATGGGTAAAGAATCTTTTTTAAGTTGCTCTAGAACAATTAGGAGATTCTCTAGAAGAAATATGGGGTTCTGCTTCTGGTGGTAACATGCTTGGTCCCGCTTATGAGGTCGAATCAATACGTTCTAAGAAGAAAGATTGGAATATCAATCTCATCGAGATCATCGATCTCATACAAAATCCCACCAATCAAATCACTTTTTTGAGAAATACGAGACATCTAGGTCATACAAGTAAAGAGATCTATTCATTGATAAGAAAAAGGAAAAACGTGAACGAGGATTGGATTGATGAGAAAAAGCAAATCCTGGGTCGCGAATAGTGATTCGATTGATGATGAAGAAAGAGAATTCTTAGTTCAGTTCTCCACCTTAACGATAGAAAATAGGATTGATCAAATTCTATTGAGTCTGACTCCTAGTTATTATTTATCAAAGAATGACTCTAGTTATCGTATGATTGAACAACTGAGAGCAATTTACTTACGATACTTAGTTGACATTCATAAAAAGCATCTAATGAATTATGAGTTTAATCCATCTTGTTTAGGAAAAAGACGGATATTCCTTGCTCAATATCAGACAATCACTTATTCACAAACTTTGTGTGGGGAAAATAGTTTTCATTTCCCATCGCATGTAAAACTATTTTCGCTCCGCTTAGCCGTATCCCCCTCTAAGGGTATTTTAGTGATAAGTTCTATGGGAACTGGACGATCCTATTTGGTCAAATACCTAGCGACAAACTCCTATGTTCCTTTCATTATGATATTTCTGAAAAAGCTCCTGGATAACAAGTCTAAAGGTTTTCTTCTTGATAAGATCGATATTGATGATATTGCCGATATTGATGGTAGTGGCAATCTTGATCCTAGTGATGATATCGATCATGACCTTGATACGGAGCTGGAACTGCTAACTAGTATGAATGGGCTAACTGTGGATATGATGCCAGAAATAGACCGATTTTATATCACCCTTAAATTCGAATTAGCAAAAGCAATGTCTCCTTGCATAATATAGATTCCAAACATTCATGATCTTGGTGTGAATGAGTCGAATGACTTATCTCTCAGTCTATTAGATCTCTCCAAGGATTGTAAATGATGTTCTACTACAAATATTCTTGTTATTGCTTCGAATCATATTCCCCAAAAAGTGGATCCCTTTCTAATAGCTCCGAATAAATTAAATACATGTATTAAGATACGAAGGCCTTTTATTCCACATCAGTGAAAGCACTTTTTCACTTTTTCACTCTTTCATATACTAGGAGATTTCACTTGGAAAAGAAAATGTTCCATACTAACCGATTCGGCTTTATAACCCTGGGTTCCAATGCATGAGATCTTGTAGCACTTACCAATAAGGTCCTATAGATTAGTATTACACAGAAGAAATCAATGATAGACACTAATACAATGAGATCCGTTGTTCATAAACAAACTTGGGATTTGCGATCCCAGGTAAGATCGGTTCAGGATCATGGGATACTTTTCTATTAGATATGAAGGGTTGTAGCACAAAATGTACTTCTAAGTAATTGCCTCATAGATCCTATATCTATCTATATGAAGAAGAAATCATGCAACGAAGGCGATTCTTATTTGTACAAATGGTACTTCAAGCTTGGAACGAGCATGAAGAGATTAATGATACTTCTTTATCTTTTGAGTTGTTCTGCCAGATTGGTCGCTCAAGATCTTTGGTTTTTCTCTGTACCCGATGAAAAAAATGGGATCATTCTTATGGACTCGTTGAGAATGATTTTGATTGAGTTCATGGCCTATTAGAAGTAGAGGGTGCTCTGGTGGGATTGTAATCAGTTTGAACCATAGGAATTGGGTTCAAGCTTTCCCCAGCCCCTTCTCATCAATGGACTCCTGACGTATACGAAGTAATGTGGTTCGTTCGAGAAATTCCTAGCTCTCTATCTATCTCTGAGGTGTTTGGATTTTTCAAAAACTCCATGGACATGCAAAAGAGAAATGCTATCCCCACTCAACCAAGACAGAACTTTTACTTGTTCAAATAACAATTAAGGTGAAGCAAGGTCAGGAACAACGAATCTTTTTATGATAAACAAATCCATTTTGCAAGTTCGTTATTACAGGTAGTTCCTACAAAGGATTGGACTAATGAAGTATACAATACTTGAATTCTCAATGTAGATGCTACATAGTTGGTTCTCATCCTTCAGAGACTACGAGTGTAATAAGAGCATCCGTCGATAAAAGGTGATCCTATTACAGGAATAATGTTAAGGACACCTGTTACTATTTTCACCGCCCAATAACCGATTTGGTCCCGAGGTAAGGAATAACCAGTTACACCAAAAGATGCGGTTAATACAACCAGAATAACACCTATAACCCAATTCTATTCATGAGGGTTTTTGAATTCACCAATGAGATACACACGACATATATGCAGGATCATCATTAGGACCATCATACTTGCCGACCATCGATGAACGGATCAGATTAACCAAACAAAGTTGGCTTTAGTCATTATGTATTCAATAGAAGAAAAAGCCTCAATAACGGTCGGACGATAATAAAAAGTCATAGCAAACCCAGCAGCTACTTGTACTAAAAAACAAGTACGCATAATTCCCCTAAACAATAAAATATATTGACGTGGAGAGGAACATATTTACTACTTATATCATTTGCAATTTCTTGAATCTCGAGACGTTCTTCGAACCAATCATATACTTTATTAAGATAGGCGGAACCCGTCCCCCCTCTGAGAACTGTATATGAGACGTTCATATCGTACAGCTCAAGCAAAAACCCCCAAATACTAGTTGCAATGGATATGAATGAATCGTTAAAAAACTTATGACTGCACCAACTATAAGAAAAGACCTCATAATAGTCAATATGGGGCCTCAGCAACCATCAATGCATGGTGTTCTTCAATTCATCGTTACTCTAGATGGTGAAGATATTGTCTACTGCGAAACAATATTGGGTTATTTACATAGAGGGATGGATAAAATTGCAGAAAACCGAATAATTAATCAATATTTACCTTATGTAACACATTGGGATTATTTAGCTACTATGGTCACAGAAGCAATAACCATAAATGGACCCAAACAATTAGGCAATATTCAAGTAAATGCACTAAGCAATTTTCACCATTTAGAGATATTGAAATGAACGCCTTCCCAAATGCTGAAACTACGTGAAAACCTCGCAAGGATTTATTCTAAAAAAATAGGCAAACCTTCTGGGTTATATCCGAAGATATGGAAAGACATGTTTTTATGGGCCAATACTAGGTATATAAGCAGTGATTTCTATTCTAGAGGTTAATCGTACTCTGGCAACTTTACGTAAGGCAGAGTTTGGTTTTTTTGGGGTGATAGTGGAAAAGTTTATAGATAAGTCACCCTTACTGCCACTCTACAAAATTGTACATGAGATTTTTACTTCATACGTATCCTCATTCAATTCTTTTGAATTCATTAGATACTTTTCCGCGTTCGAGAATCCCCCATTCTTCCACTCCGCCTCAAAGAGTAACTAGGGCCAATTTAGTCATGTTTTCATGTTTCAATTCAACACTGTCTTTGTCGTAGATGTTGTGAGACAATCTTGTATCTTATTTTGAGTTTGTTATATTTACCTTCTGTATTATTTAGATGTTTTTGTACTCATGACTCCAGGTTTTAGGAGATGTTTATGTTATGCTGCATTGGTTTCCACTTTATTTCATTCTTCTTAGTCGTGATCCATTTTGGGTCAAGACAAGTTTGGTATCAGAGCTCTAGGTTCGTTGGGCTTGTAAGTCAAGAGCAGGATGTCTAGTAGAGTCTCGCGGATCAGTACGTAGACGTCCGCACCAATCTTCAGGATGTTATGGGATACTAGATAGGAAAGACTTTCACATCATGTTTCTATTTGTGTGTTTCCTTTTATAACCCACTTTCAAAGAGTCTAACCTACTCCTTTCTATGTAGGTACCGATTACTAGATCTTATCAATCCATGGGAGAGTCCAAGACAGAGAAAGTGACTCCCACTCAAGGTCGAGGCAGGGTCCATCCCCTGATGTTATACCCTCTATCGGGGAGCTACTTCTTTGTATATTGGCTACTCTTGAGAGAATTTCTCCGATCATTATTATTCCAGATGCACCAGCTCCTACAGTGTTGAGTGGCCCTTCTATAGATTTATTGGATCTAGCATGTGGCCTCCCTAGAGTGTGTTGGAATACGACCGCACGTTTGAGAGTATTGAACATTACAAACTGGGTGGCAAGAAGAGATTTTGACAACATGGTTAGTTTAGTGGACCCCCACCCCAAGGTAATGACTTTCAAGGACAACCCTTTTAGTGTCATGAGCGTAGAACTTATTATGTTTGTGGTGAGGTGGGGCATTTTGCAAAACATTGTTTGTATCGTGCACTACCTGTTGAGTCATCTTCAGGATGGAATTCCAGAGCATGCTATGTTTGTGAAGAGTTGGGCACTTTGCCAACTGTTGTCCTCACTGTGAGTTTTTTGCTCAGGCTTCAGGGTCTCAACCAGCCCGTCCCGCTCCAGTACTAACACCTAGAGACACCTCTCAGGGCATGAGGGGAGGTACCAGGGGAGGTCGTGGCACCGTAGAAAATGGAGCCAGTGGAGGCCCACAAGCTAATGGTTGTCGTAGGGCTTATTGTGCTATTCCAGATAGAACCGAGGAAGAGGCTTCTGATGCAGTTATCACAGGTATGGTTATGGTGTTCCACCATTTTGTTTCAGTTTTATTTGATCTAGACTCTACTTATTCTTATGTGTCAGCTTATTTTGCTTCAGACATTTCTATTATATGTGAGCCACGTACCGACTATATTTGTATTTCCACCCCAGTAGGTGAATCTTTAGTGGTGAATCAAGTGCATTGGAGATGTGTTGTGACTTTTATGGGGAATGATATTGTAGCGGAATTGATATTGTTGGGTATGGTTGATTTCAATGTGATTTTGGAAATGATTGGTTGCCACCTTGACTTGGGTCAGTTAGAGTGGACTGGAGCGCCTAGCTTCTATCCTAAGGTGTCAATTCTTATACACATGCTTGTCGGTGGACGGGGGAGAAATGATTGGCATATTTAGCTCATTTCAGGCTATTTTGCAAAAGTCTCCATCATTGGAGACTACCAAGGTATCTAGAGAGTTTATGGATGTACTTTTGACTGATTTACCTAGTGCTCTGGATCATGATATTGACTTTTCTATTGATGTAGAGTCGAGCACTAAGCCAATATTTATCGCTCCTTATAGGATGGCCCCGACTGAATTAATAGAGTTGAAGGAACAATTAGAAGCTATGTTGAAGAAGGGCTTTATTCGTCCGAGTGTACCCCTCTAGAGTTCTCTTGTATTTTTCGTGAAGAAGAAGGATGGTACTATGCGTATGTGTATTGACTATCTCTAGCTTAACAAAGTGACTATCAAGAACAAATATCTTTTTCCTCACATTGACAATGCAGTTCTAGGGTGCCTTGGTATTCTCTAAGATTGACTTGAGTTACGGTTACAATCAATTGAGAGTTCGAGAGTCTGATATCTCGAAGATAGCTTTCAGGACCCATTTTGTGGTTATGTCATTTGGTCGACTAATTTTATAGAGTTGATGAATCGAGTGTTAAGGCCCTATTTAGACATCTTTTTGATTCTGTTCATAGATGATATCTTGGTTTATTCCAAGAGTGAGGCATGTCCGGAGATTGAGATCCAAAGATATACCTTCTGTGAAAGTTTAGTGGTGGCACTATTCTGTTGAGGAGGCCACTTGGGGGCTGGAGTCTAACATGGGGGCTAGATATCCCAGCCTTTTGAGGCTTCAGGTACTCCTCATTCCCTTATGTTCGAGGACGAACATCCTTTTTAATGGTGAATGACGTAATGACCTAGTTGGTATTTTTGTTTTATTTGTGAAAATTACTATTTTACCCTTTGTAAGTTGTTTTAGGCCTACTTTGAACTACTTGAATGGTTAGAATTGAAGACCTAAGTTTTAAAAGTTGAAAAATATAAGTTTTGGCCTTTTTATAATGCTTAAGTCGTTGAAAAAGTGAGTTTTTATGTCATTCTAAGTTCGGAGGTCAGATCAGAGATTCATTGATTCCATTAGCTTTAAAATGTCAAAACTAAACTATAGAAAGTTACAGAACCGAAAGTGGCAAGAAGGCCTTAAAACTGTGAGTCCGGATCATTATTTCTGGTATGGATACATATAAAGTTTGTGAAATTTGGATAAGTTCCTGGGGTCCCTTTTGAGTTTTGGCAATTACTGGTGTGGGGGTATCTGGTGTAGCCCCATTTCGTTCTCCGCCTTCGCGGACAAACCTTCGCTTTCACAGAGGTATATGACAGTTTCTTCTCCGTGATCGTAGAGTACATTTTCGCTGAATCAGTTTTAAAGACATAAAATCCCCATTTTCAATCCATTTGTAATATTTCAAGCTTTGAGAGGCGATTTTTGAGATTGTTTGGAGGAATCCTTTGGGAAAATTTTTATAACATCGTTTTGATAAATTTTCATGGCTTCTATCTTGATTTTGACTTGAATTTTCATGAATTTGAATGTGGGGATTGGTCTATGCTCTTGAAATTTTGAATGATGATTTCTCTTTGATTTGAACTCAATTCTAGTGGGATGTTTACCCATGAACCCCATTTTTCATGTAGAATCCGATTTTGGAGTCAATTTTCAGATTTGAGGCTTTCAAAGTTTAGCCCTAATTTTGACCATTTTTCCCCTAGGCCTAAACTATGCCAATATGGGTATCAAAATGCTTCTCTTACTGAGTAGTAACTATTGTTGACAGTGGTTGATCCAATTGGAGGCTCGATTTAAGAATTTAAGCTGATTGAAAGCTTGTCTGGGTGAGGCTTCAGCATCGAGGTAGTTTCGGCTAACCTTGTTGGGACTGGATTTGAGTTATTGGTCATATTTATGTGGTAATTGTGAGATGTCGACTACTTCATGAGTAATTGTGTTTATCAGATGAAATATTGATGGTAATGTGATTCCAGCTAAACCAAATTATGAGTAATTGTGATTCTATTGTTAATCTGAGATGGAAATTTTTAGATTGAGGTCCTATGAGATATTATTATGATAAATTGAGGCGTTTTGAAGCTATATGGGGGAAACATTTTGTTAACTAGTGGTTGATGAGACATATGCCCGTATACATACCTTGTGGACGAGTGATGTCTGGTCCTTGTGTTATACTAGATTCTAAGATGTCATCATGATACCTATATGTTTTTCGCCGAGTAAGGTCCGGTATAAGTTTTATATATATATATATATATATATATATATATATATATATATATATATATACACGATATACATACATACATACATATATATATCCTTGGAATGAGTAAGGTCTGACACTTGTGATATGCTTATTTCTGGGATATAATGATGATGGGTTTATATTGTGCGACGAGTGAGATCCAATATTTTTAGCATACTCAATCATCATATGGTTCTGATTGCTTGAGACATTCTGATAGATGTGACATTTTGATATCATCTTCCATGTTATGTGAGACTTATGATGTATTACTCTTGTTATGACATTACATTCATGCACATATTTGAGTGGATATTACTGTCTTGTGTTTATATCTTATTGCATTTTATCGCCTTTGATCACAAGTAGGTGAGAAGGTTGAAGCATTGTAACATCCCTTGATCACGAGTAGGTGGCAAGATTGAAGTATTGTAACACCCCTTGATCATGAATAGGTGGCAAGGTTGAAGTATTGTAACACCCCCATGATCACGAGTAAGTGGCAAGGATAAGACATTGTAATACCCTTGATCACGAGCAGGTGGCAAGGTTATGAGACACTTGATGCCTAACTGGACGGTATTTCACATATTGTGTATACACTGCTTATGGTGTTGTAATACTAGACATGTGGGAGATCTTATAAGGCTCTGTTTATATATTCATTGTGCACTAACCCCTTTAGATGTAGGTGTAGGATTCTTCGTTATTACATTACTTGTTCAATTTCTCTTACCTAGTCGGTTAGACCTACTAGGTAAATTTCAACGTACTCACCCCTTTTTTGTCTCCTCCCTGCTGATCGTGCACAGGGTTCAAGACAGGGTAGTTGATTATTCGATCTAAGTATTATTGATACCATCCAAATTTCAGCGATGAGGCTCAGACTTTGAGTCGTCGTGGATCTTTGGGACTCTCCTTATTGATTTCTTTCAGACTTTGTACTAGATGTTATGCGACAGTTTTGTATCTTATGTTGAGACAGTTGTGTATACCTTCCGTACTATTTAGATCCTCTTGACTCATGACTCCTAGTTTTGAGAGATGGTTATGTGATGTTGTGTTGGCTTCCGCTTTATTTCATTCTTCTTAGTCGTGATCCATTTTAGGTCGTGACAATTGACCCTCCACGAATGTGGAGTTACCTCGCACACGTGGAGGTCTACACTCATTGACCTCCGTAAATGTGGTCAACGAGGTGGAAATGCGGAGCATTGATGCTAGATGCACTAGAAACAACAAAGCTCAGTACAACACGACATAAACAAAATAGAAATTGGACCTCCTAGAATTTTTTCAGAACCCCATGAACATAAACCAAATATGGAACCCTACCAGAAATTATGTTTCGGACTCAATGAAACCGTCAAAATTCAAGTCCGAAACCTCCTTGGTCCTAAACCCAAGAAAGATCATTTAAACTAGTTTCAGACTAAAAAATATTTTGAGAATTGAGAATATTTTGAGTTTTTTTTCCGAAACTAGTTTAAATAATCTTTATCAGATTCGGGACCAAGGAGGTCCCCGACTCAAATTTTGACGGTTCCATTTAGTGTGGAACATCATTTACGGTGGGTTCCATGTTTGGTTTGTGTTCACGGGATTCTTAACAAATTCGTAGAGGTCCAGTTTATATTTTGTTTGTACTGTGTCGTGCTAATCTTTATTACGTCCGGTGCATCTGGCATCAATGCTCCACGTTCGTACCTCGTTGACCATATTCATGGAGGTCATTGAGTGTAGACCTCCATGTTTATGGGAAATTGGTCCGCATTCACGAAGACTAATTAGTCAGACCTTCACGTTCGCGGGGTGACTATCGCGTTCACCGAGGGTTAATTCCTTCAGCTTCTGCGTTCGCGGAGCATAAGCTTCCCTAAAATAGTAACCTCTTTTAAATGATGTGATTAAACCCTTTTCATCATTTTCAACACTTCAAGCTTCATTTTAGAGAGGAATTTCTAGGATTTTCAAGGCAAATCAACTAGTTAACTATTTTCGAACCTATTTCATTGATTGTCATAGATTAATTGTGTTTTTAACTTATAATTTTGGGATTTAACTGGTGGAATTTGGGGATTTTCCAAAGTTTGATTCCTAAACTTTAATTGATGATTTTTCCCTCATTCTAACTCCATTGTCGAAACGGTTTTCACCATTGAACTCCTTGTTACGTGGGAAACCTTTTTATGTATTAAGTTTAAGATTTTGGCTACTTTTATTAGCATGGGATTTTTTACCATTTTACCCTTTTTTTCTAAATTGATTGATTTTAGTGTCATTAGATTCGTCATGTGATTGTGATGCTATATTTCAATAGATTTTGGTGATCTTGAGTATTGTAGGATAGGGAAGGCTTTGGAGTTGACTTAATTCGTGAATTTATCTAAGACAAGTGAATTTTAACCTTTTGATGAGTGTGACTGAACCTCATATGCTTCTATTTATGGAATTGAGTATTTGAACCCATAAATTGGGGATAGAGTTATACCATTGTAGGCTTTAATTGTTGAGTTTTGCTAGTGAAAAATGAAAGAAAGAAAAGAAATGAAATACCAAAGGGAAATGGTTCCGACTTGGGAAAGAAATGAAAAGCTGAAGGGAAATGGTTCCAGCTAGTGAAAAAGAAAACAATGAAAAGAAATAAGAAGTCAAAGAAAAATGGTACCAGTTAGATATGAAAGTTATTTCTGAAGGAAAATAGTTTCGGCAGATACATTGTCCATGTGTGGCCCCCATAGGTTTCATTCTAACATTATCAGCGGATGTGTATTATAGGACAGACATGCATCATGATTATTTGGCATTGTATCGCATTATTCACATCCCATGGCGTTTACTTTTTCTCATATCATTTCTTATTTGATATAATTATGTGATAGGCCTTTAAGGCTAGATATTTGTTATACCTCTTAACTCATGTATCGATCGTATATTCTAATATATGATGCCATAAGATGAAACTAAATTATATGCCCACACTATTGTTTATATCATGTATATATATTATGTGGAGACTTTTCTGAGTGCAGAGTTGTAGTTCGGCGAAATATGGTCAGGAGTTAAGTAGATACTTATTTCTTCATTTCTTTACTCTAGGTTAGTTGCATTGCGCTGAGTGTCATGTTGTTTGGTGCTCTCCCCTTTCTATAATTTTATAGGTTGTGAGCCCGGCCTACCCTACTACACTTCCTTTTTGTTTGATCCAGCTTTTGGAGTACTTGTGAGGAAGCTGATTATCGTCTTCAGCATGCCTTCAAGAATTTTGCGTTATGTTTCTGTTCTATTTGAAAATCAAACGTTGAGACTTGTATGATATCGAGTATTCTATACTTAGAGGCTTGTATATGTTGCAATAGTCTTGGGATGTTCATAGTTTTGACTTCCTATGCTTATCTATGTTCTATCGCTTTTATTATTATGTTAAGATATTTAGGTTTTGGGCTAACTCGTCTTGGTGGATTAGGTGAGTGCCATCACACCTGGATTTTGGGTTGTGATAATTTGGTATCAAGGCCCTAAGTTCATTGGTCTCATATTTGTACAAGCCTAATCGATGGAGTCTTAAGGTTCGGTATGAAGACATCTATTACCTATCCTTGAGAGGCTACAGAGACTGTTAGAAATTCTCTTTCACTTTATTCTAAACAAGTTGTATCTGGTTTTGCTTAAGTGTTGAGTGGTCGTGTGTCCTTTCAACAAATGGCGAGAACTAGAGCTACTACTGCTACAAGAGGAGTCTAGGCAGCCCCTGATGTTGCTATTGAGACCCTAACTAATGGTAGGGGCCATGCCATGGGACGAGCTAGAGGCCAGGGCCGAGAAGCCGCACTAGCGAGAGACTATGATCATGGTATCTTCCCTAAGCTAGCCATGGAGCCTAGGAAGGAGCAAGTTCCTCAAGAGTTTGTCGTAGCACCACTACTTCAGGATACACTTTTGAGAGTCTTGGGTGTGTTAGAGACTTTGGGGCAGATTGATAGACCCATTGACACTTCTGGTATATCACATACTCGGCAAGCCCTTCAGACTTGGGTTCAGGTAGAGCAGCCACTAGCAGCTCCGATTATTGATATTCCACCTGTGGATGCTTTCGCTGATGAGGAGCAGTACAAATATGAGGTTCAGGAAGATAGACCCACCTCAGTTTCAAGGTGGGAAGACAGAGGGTGCACATCTGTTTCTAGTGACTTGCCGAGAGTTTCCTGAGACTGTTGGGTTGGTTGAGACCCATGGTGTACGATATGTTTCCCTCCAGCTTCATAGTCTAGCCAAGGAGTGGTGGAGGAGCTACCTCAGATCATTTCTAGTTGGGGCCCCTTTAAAGAGTTGGGAGACCCTTTCTAGTGCTTTCTACGATTAATTTGTTATATGGAGCGTCCATGAGGAGAATTATTTGAGGTTTGAGAGTTTGAGGTAGGGCTCTATGACCGTGTTTGAGTTTGAGGTTTGCTTTTGTCAGTTGACCCATCATGCTATAACTATTATTCCCACTAAGGCGGAGAGGATTCACTGATTTATGAGAGAATTGATTTATTCTATTAGACAGTTGGTATTTTAGATAGCTAGAGATGAAGCTTCTTTTCGGTCAGTTGTTGGTGCTGCCAAGGAGGTGAAGTTGATGCAGAGAGAGGAGTTTGAGGACCCCAAAAGGGTTTGTACATCGTGACAGTACTCAGGTGTCTCATCTAGAGGCTATGGTATGACTAGAGGAGGAGGTTCATTTCTGCATCGTGAGGTCCATGCAGCCTTACCAACTTTATAGGGAGGACGAGGTCCTTGTGATTCATACAATTCAAGTCAAGGTCCATTTAACTCCCAACAGAGGCCTATAAGTCAGAGAGGCTACAGCATCCCTCCTGCTCCTTCACATCAGTAGTTCACCCCTATATCTTTTTATGGGTGTGAATATCCTGATCATCTATTTTGGCAGTTCCCTATACAAACTCATTTCGGGCCCACCGTTCTTACTCTATAGCACCGATTAGAGATCCAGCACTACTAGCTAGAGGTTTAGCTACGCAGACTGGGAGTCGTGGTAGGGGTCAAACTGATAGAGGTGGACATACTGGTGGTAGAAGGGCAGGTGATATTTCTACCCATTCTGGTGGTAGAGGGGTAGCTTTTATGAGTGGAGGCTGAGGTGGCCATTATCATGATTTTCCAGGCAGACCCAAGGTGGAGGCCTCTGATATTGTGATTATAGGTATCGTTCAGGTTTTCCATCACCCTACATCTATGTTATTTGATCCTGGCTCTATATATAATTATGTGTCTACATATTTCTCTTTGGGCTTTAGTTTGTCATGTGATACTATGTTTGTGCTTATTCATGTTTCGACCCCGGTAGGTGAGCCTTAAGTAGTAGATCAGGTGTATCGATCTTGTCTTGTGACCTTATCGTGCTATGATACTTGGGTTGATATGTTTATTCTTGATATGCTTGATTTTAATGTTATATTGGGGATGGATTGGCTTTTTCCTGACTGGGCTATTTTAGATTGTTATGCCAAGACAGTTTCTTTGGCTATTCCATGTAGATTAGGTATTGTGTAGCAGGGTTCCAGTGGATCCTATCCTAATAAAGTCATATCTTATATTCGGGCACGGAAGTTAGTAGAGCGAGGTTGCTCACATATTTGGACTTTATTTGTGATACTGATGTTAAACCACAATCGATGGACACTATTCCCCCAGTGTTCAAGAGTTTTTTGGTATGCTCCCATCAGATCTTCCTAGAGTCCCTCATGACAGGGACATTGATTTCTCCATTTATCTGAAGTTGGCACTAAGCCTATATCTATTCCTCCCCTACCATATGGCTCCGACTGAGTTGAAAGAGCTAAAAAAGCAGCTTCAAGATCTCTTAATTAAGGGGCTCATACGCCATAGTATGTCTCTATGGGGTGCCCCTATTTTGTTTGTAAATAATAAGGATGGCTTGATGAGGATGTGTATTGACTATAGATAATTGAACGAAGTGATAGTCAAGAACAAATATCCCCTCCGTAGGATTGATAATCTATTCAACCAGCTTCAGGGTGCAGCCGTGTTTTCCAAGATTTTCTTGAGGTTCGGATATCATCAGATGAGGATTAGGGCTTTGAAAATCCCTAAAACAGATTCTTGAACGAGGTATGGGCACTATGAGTTCATTGTGATGTCCTTTGGGTTGACCAATGCCTCATCCACATTTATGGAGCTAATGAATGGTGTGTTTCACCATATTTAGACTCATTTATTATTGCCTTCATCAAGGATATATTGGTATACTTCAAGACCAAAGAGGATCATGGGCAGCACTTGAGGATTGTACTTCAGTGGCTTAGAGAGGAGAGATTATATGACAAGTTCTCCAAGTGTAAGTTTTGGCTGAGTTCAGTGGTCATATTGTGTCTAGAGAGGGTATTAAGGTTGATCCAGCGAAGAGTGAGGCAATTTAGGGGTAGACGAGACCTATCTCAACCACTAAGATTCATAATTTTGTAGGCCTAGTTGATTATTACAAGTGATTTGTTCAAGGCTTTTCTTCTATAGCAACCCCTTTGACAAGACTCACTCAGAAGAATACTCCATTCGTATGGTTGGATGAGTGTGAAGAGATCTTCCAAAAGCTCAAATATTAGTAGACTACAACTTCTATTTTAACATTGCCAGTGGAGGGTGTTAATTTCACGGTGTATTGTGATGCTTCTGGGGTTTGTTTGGGTGGAGTCTTGATGCAAAGGGGAAAGGTGATAGCTTATACTTCTAGACATTTGAAGGCCCATGAGAAGAACTATCCCACCTACGCTTAGAGGTTGCAGTAGTTGTATTTGTATTGAAGCTATGGAGACACTATCTTTATGGGGTCCATTGTGACATCTTCACTTATCATCGTAGCCTACAGCACATATTAGCTAAAGAGACCTGAACTTGAGGTAAAGGAGATAGATTGAGATACTAAAGGATTATGATGTGGCTATCTTATACCACTGGGTAAAGTCAATGTGGTGGATGATGCTTTGAGTAGGAAGGCTTCTGGTATGGGGAGTCTTGTGGTTATTTGGGTGGAGGGGAGACCCTTGGCTAAGGATGTTCAGATGCTAGCTAATAGGTTAGTGAGATTGCAAATTTCTGAGGATGGTGATATTCTATCGATCTGGGGGTAGCGAAGATGTACCACTATTTGGGTTAGAATCATTGGTGGTATGGCATGAAGAAAGACATATCAGAGTTTGTATCCAAGTGCTTGACATGTCACCAGGTCAAGTGTAGGCATTTGGGGCTTAGTGGAGAGCTCCAGAGGATGCCCATCCCTGAATGAAAGTGGGAACGCATTGCCATGGACTTCGTAGTTGACTTACCTACTATTGTTAGCGGTTTTGATTCTATTTGGGTAGTAGTAGATTAGTTGACCAAGTCTACTCACTTCATTTTTATCAAAGTGAAGCGTACAACTGAGAGATTGGCCCACCTTTATATCAGTTAGATTGTGAGGTTTCATGGAGTCTCAATATCTATTGTATTGGATCAAGGGTCATTGTTTACTTCGCACTTTTGGAGGGCCTTACAGCATGGTTTAGGTACCCGATTAGATTTAGGTAAATCTTTTCACCCCCAGACCGATGGGCCGATCCGAGAGGATCATTCAGGTATTAAAGGATATGTTACGAGCATGTGTTATTGATTTTGGTGCTAGACAGGACTAGCACTGGTGGAGTTCGCGTAGTGCAACAGTATCTTTCCAGCATTCAGATGGCCCCTTTTGAGGCTTTGCATGGAAGGAGATGTAGATCTCCCATCAGATGGTTTGCATGGCAGCGGCGGTAAGTATAGGTATTGATATGTTGAAAGATAACTTAGAGTGGGTGTGGTTAATTCAGAATATATTGGTGACAGCTCAGAGTCGCCAAAAGAGCTATGTTGATAGACGAGTCTGACCTTTGGAGTTCATGGTTGGTGACATGGTATGGTTGAAGCTTTCACCCTTGAAGGGTGTTATGAGATTCAGGAAGAAGGGCAAGCTCAGTCCAAGATTTATTGGTCCTTTTGAGATACTAGACAAAGTTGGAGGGGTGGCTTATAGACTTTCTTTTCCACCCAAACTATCTCAATTCTTGTTGTGTTTCATGTTTTAATGCTACGACATTACATTCTGGATGAGTCTCATGTGATTTGCGTGGATTCAATTAAGATAGGCGCTGATTTGACTTATCAGGAGCACTCAGTAGCCATTTTGGATAGGCTAGTGAGGAGGTTGAAGACTAAGGAGATCACCATAGTAAAGGTCCAATGGAGCCGTATGCTCGAGAGTGAGGCTACATGGGAGATAGAGTCACATATACGTGCCAAATACCATCATTTTATTTTAGCCTTCAGGTATGTCCCTTGTCTCATGTTCCTCGAAGGTCAGTTTGGCATTTTTGACCAAATAACCATTTTTCCCTTCCTGAAAGTTTCCTTGAGTCACTTTTGGTCAAGTCTAAAAGTCAAATTTTTAAAACCTTCTAAAAAGTTGGAGTTTTGCTAAATAATAAGTTTTTAAAGGCTCAAAGTTGAAAATTTTGAGCTTTAAAGTCATTTTGAGTTTTGTGCATCAATATTTGATTCTATCAATTCCATCAGCTCTGGAAATGCCAAATATGGTCTAGAAGAACTTGCAGAACTGAATTTGGAGTTAAAATAGAGATTATAGGCCCAAAGTTGCACTATAGTTCATTTTGGATCAAAAGTTTGACTTTGGTTAGCATTCAGGGTTCGGAGCTCGGATCGAAATTCCATTAGTTCCAGTGATGAGACTAACACTAGAAATGGGTTCGTTGTTATTTTTAGAGCTTCCGAGAATATATTGAGTTTTTTAGTCCAAAACTAATTTAAATGATCTTTCTCGAGTTCGGGACCAAGGAAGTTCCAGACTCAAATTTTGACAGTTACATCGAGTTTGAAACGTTGTTTTAGGTAGGGTTCCATGTTTGATTTATATTCATGGATTTCTGAACGAATTCCCAGAGGTCCAATTTATATTTTGGTTATGTTGTGTTGTGCTGATCTTTGTTGTTTCCAGTGCATCTTGCATCAACACTCTGTGTTCGCGTCTTGTTGTTCCAATTTGCGGAGGTCAATGAGTGCAGATCTCCCCCCCCCCCACAGAAGATTAGTCCACGTTCACGGGGACCAATCACTCATACTTCTATGTTCGCAGAGTAACTGCCGCGTTCGCGAAGGGTCAATGCCCTCAACTTCCGCGTTCGCGGATATGGCTCCGCATTCGCTGAGCATGAGCTTCCCTGAAACAGTAACCTCTTTTAAATGATGTGATTAAACCATTTTCCACTATTTTCAATACTTCAAGCTTCATTTTAAAGAGGGATTTCAAGGATTTTCAATGCAAATAAATTGGGTAACTGTTTTCTAACCTATTTCATTGTTTTCCATTGATTAATTTGTGTTCTTAAATTATAATTTTGGGATTTTATTGGTGGAATTTGGGGATTTTCGGACTCTAGTTCATAAACCTTAATTGATTATTTCTCCCTCAATTAACTTCATTTTCTAAACAATTTTCATCATTGAACTCCTTCCGCGGGGAATGTTTTCAAGTATTAATTTTTAGATTTCAACTACTATTTCTAGCATGAGATTTTTGACCATTTTACCCTTTTTTGAATTGATTGAGTTTAGTGTTATTAGATTCGTTATGTAATTATGGTGCTATACTTGAATAGATTTTGGTGATTCTGAGTATCGTAGAAAGGGGAAGATATTGGATTTGACTTGATTCATGACTTTATCTTAGGCAAGTGGACTTCTAACCTTTTGTTGAGTGTGATTGAATCTTGTATGCTTCATACTTTTGGAATTGAGTATTTTAAGCCACAAATTGGGGATAGAGTGGTACCATTTTAGGCTTTAATTATTTAGTTCAGCTAGTGAAAAAGAAAATAAAGAAAAAGACATAAAAAGTCGAAGGGAAATGGTTCTGGCTGGTGAAAATGAAAAGAATTGCAAAGCTGAAGGGAAATGGTTACCGCTAGTGAAAAGAAAATAAAGAAAAGAAATGAGAAGCCGAAGAGAAATGGTTCTGGATAGATATGCAAGTTATTGTGGAAGAAAAATGGTTCTAGCAGATACATGGTCCATGTGTGGCCCCCATTGATTTTGTTATGAAATTATCAATGGATGTGTATCGGAGTACATACGTGCATCATGATTATTTGACATTGCATCAGATTATTCACATCCAATTGCATTCACTTCATCTCATATCATTCGTTTTTTGGTATCATTATGTGATTGGCTTTTAAGGATGGATATTTATTGTACCGCTTGACTTATGTATTGATCGTATATTTGAGATATGATTTCATATGATGAGACTAACTTACATCCTCGTGAATTGTTTATATCATGTATATATATTATGTTGGGGCTTTTTGAATGCAAGGTTGTAGTTCAGTGGTATGTGGTTGGGAGTTAAGGAGATACTTATGTTCTTCATTGTTTTACTCTAGGTTTGTTCCAGTTCACTGAGTACCCTATAATTTGGTTCGCACCCCTTGCTACATTATTGTAGGTTGTGGCCCGGTCCACCCTGCTAGAGGACCTTTTTATTGGATCGAGCTTCCGGGGTACTTGTGAGGTAGCTGCTTGTTATTTTCAGTAGGCTTTCGAGAATTTCACCTTATGTTTCTTTTTTATTTGAGAATCAGACATTGAGACTTGTATTTTGTTGAGTATTCTATACTTAGAGGCTTGTGCATGTGATACTAGTCTTGGGAAGGTTGTAGTTTTGATTTCCTATGCTTATCTATCTATTTAGACTACTTTTTTCACATTTATTATTATGTTGAGATGTTTCGGATTTGGGTTGACTCATCTTGGTGGGTTAGGTTAGTGCCATCACACCCGGATTTTGGGTCATGATAGTTTTGTTAAATAAGAATCTTCCACAATAGTTGTCCATCCCTTGGTCTAATGTAGTCATGGTAAACAAGTTTGGCAGCTCTCCCGTTTGTAACTCTTCTACTAACATTCCTCACCCCCAGTTCTACCAAATCATTTCCTCAGATGAATTATGTCATATCGTAAGTATTTTCTTCATTTTTTTCTTTAATCATTTTTCAATCTTGAATTCACTCACAGATTCCCAATTCTATTTTATGTTTGCCTAAATTTTCTCTTTCTGCCTTTTCTCTCATGTATTTACTAATTGTCTTTTTATTTTCTCTCTCTTGGAACATCACATATATTTCGTATTTTCGTTTTCTCAGGGACATCACATGTTATTTATGTCTTTGCAAGTGAAATGTTAAGGTAATCTGAAAATTATCAGATGGAAATCATGATATGGGAGAGTTTTGAGAAATGCTTCACATAGTTAACATGTTCTAGGGAATTTTTTAAATAATAATATTTATATTGGACTAGGTTTTCTCTTGTTGCCTTTTTTTCTCATGTATTTTGTTAGATATCTTTTTGTTTTTCTCTCTTGGGATATCACATATATTGTTAAATGTGTTTTTGTTTTCTCTTCAAGGACATCACGTGTAAATTGTGTCTCTGCAAGTGAAATCTTAAGGTATTCTTAAAAAGATCAGATGGAAATCAAGACATGGGAGAGTTTCGAGAAACACTTCACACAGTTAACATGTTTTAGGGCATTTGATTTAATAATAATATTTTTGACTAGGTTCTTTCTTTCTCTTTCTACCTTTTTCCTCATGTGTTTTCTTAAATGGTTTTTTGTTTTACTCTCGTGGGACATCACATGCATTTTGTTAAATGTCTTTTTATTATTTTCTTCGGGGCTGATGTGCTGTCAAAAAACAGCACTTTTGATGCTTAACATTTGGTATTTTGTATGTTCTCAAAGTGATGTTAGTGGGTTTGGTGTGTTTTTATGTTTCTTTTTCAGAATTACGGAATTTTGCATGATTTTGGGCTAAGTGCTACAGTTGCTGCATTTTTTGTGAAGTACGAAGCACTTTACAAGCCGTGAAATTTTTCATGAGACATAGACTGGTTTAGTGGTTCAGATCCACTGAAGGGCCTATTTTTTGAAGTTGCATTCATGAACTTTCAGACAAGCCGTGAAATTTGTACGAGTCGTGGATGAGGTTTCGTGACTTAAGGATCGATTTTGGGATTTTCTTAAAAATTGTCAGACAAAATCCTATACGCCTATAAGTCTGAATATGGCCCATAGTAAGATCTCGTGGATGTGCAGCCCAGTTTTGAAGATTGAAGATTACGAAGGCCGAGTACGGGCCATAGAACTCAGTACGGCCCGTAACCCTGCTCGTATTGCCTACCGAATCTAGTTTTCTTATTTTGTTTTGGACTTGTATATTAGTTATTATACATAGGTTTTTTAGTAGAAAGAGAATGACCAGGAATGACAAGAATAATAGAGGCACACGAGACACTTGGACTACAATTTTGTGATTTTAATCAATACTTCATGATTACTAGTGAAGAGTTTGGGATTTCTTGTTTTTTAATTCATCTTTGTAAGTGCTAAATTATATTATTCCATATCATGATTCTTGCATCTGCAATAATCATGCATAGCTAAATCCACAACAATGGTTGCTAGAACCATGAAGAACTAACAAGGTAAAATCGGATAATTTGTAATTCATGAAATGCGTGCATGCATGTATTAATTAATTCTCTTTGTTATTGGTTGCTTCTTAACAGTTGCGAACGTCAGATTTCATCTAGTTGTTACTAACTAGATCAAGGTAGTAATGAATGGGAAAAGAGATTAATTAACAGGATTCGATTGATTTCTTCTCGTCTGATCAACTAAGTTGGATCAAGGGAGGTTGTACTGGGACAATAGGTAAGGGTTAGTAATGTCACACTACGGAGATGGATAACATCACATAGTGAAATTTACCTCTCGCCTTGATCAAAGGGTTTGGTAAACTCAACTTACCATTCTACATGCAACATACTAGATAAGATTATGATCACCTGGTAAAACCAAGTTAGGAATCATGGGGAACACAATACCCTAATTACTTCTATCACTGGTGTCATAACACTTGTTGTAGTTTAGGTTTACTTTCTACAAACTACAATCCCCCCCCCCCCCCCCGTAGAGATAAGTAGGTTAATTCGCTCAACTTGCTTGCAATTACTCTGAATCTACCATATTCCCTATGGGATTCGACCCTAAACTTTGTTAAGTTATATATCTTGACAACGACTAATTTAACTTTTATAAAAAAAGGTGTAGCTTAGGCGTTGTCAAAATTTTGGCGCTGTTGCCAAGGAATATGACTAAACTAGTTTAATTTGAGTAATTCGGGAATGAATCCTTATTTTTTGTTATTTTTGTTTTTTTTCTCAATGTGCAAGTGTAGTATATGCACAACACTCGAAGTCAAGGCAAACCCTTGACTCTGTTTGACTCTGAGACCAAAAGACATCGAGAAGAATGGCCCAAAACAATGTGAACAACGGTACACTCGAGGCAGTGAATGCAGCACTGAACCAGAACAATGATAATAATAATAACCCACCTCCACTTGAGAATGTTAACCCACCACCACAGGATCTTCAAGCCACGGCTCATACATGGAATCAATATCAGCTTGATCCTATGGCGATGGGTGTCACTGGAGCTATTGTATTACCTCCACTATTGGATGACACAAAGTTAGTCATTTCGAGTGGGTTATTACAAATACTACAAAATTGTGGGTTGCTCACGGGCCTACCATCAGAGGATCCGCATAACTATCTACCCAATATTATCTTTATCTACAAGAGCATGATGGGAAGCTAGAACTTGTCCATGGATGTCGTTGGGCTTTGTGTCTTCCCATTATCTCTAAAAGGCGATGTAATGCCATGGTTATCTGAGCTCCCAGAGAGTTCGATCACCAGCTGGGCAGAATTGCAGAAGACCTTTTTAGAGAGGTTTTTGCCGAGTTCAAAGAAGCTGAAGTTGAAGGACCAGATCAACAACTTCGAGAAATTGCCTGGTGATTTGACAAGAACCATGTCGGAGAGGTTCACAAAGTTCCTGAGGATTGTCCCAAACCATAAGATCATTGATGATACCTTAGTAGAGATCTTTTATCGAGCCCTGGACAAAAATATCCAAGTTGTTACTGATACTATCATGGGAGGCTCGTTTTTAGATCGCCCATTTCAAGTTGTTGAAAGGTTGGAAAAAGTGGTCAAGATAAATTTTGCATGGGGGATGAGAGACAAGTCAACAACTAAGAGCTCGTTCTCAGTCAGTTCTAGTACAGTGAAAGCAAAGATAAATGAGGATATGATGCAAGAGCTTGCTCGGATTAGTGTCAATATGGAGTTGTTGAGGAAGTAGAACCAAGAACGTGTGCATGCAGTAGTTCATCAGCCTTTACACCCATGTAAGAGGAGCCTTACTATGATGAAGAAACTTGCTTCGCCATTAATCAGATGGCAGGTTTCAAGACTAATGCCTAAGGGTCTAATCAGGATATTAGCGCCAAGGTTAAGGAAACCAAGGCTGGAACTTTAACAGGGATGGTACTTTCAGAGACAACAATCGAGGAGGCTACTGCAACAAGATCAGGGGCTAGGATAGAGATGTTGATTGGGGATGCAGAGATGGTTACAGAAATTATTCGTATGTGCCACCATATAATCGAGATTTTGGTGCTGGTGGTTCTCGAATTGAGGAGATATTCGACCAGCTATTAAAGAAGGTTGACTCTTATGATAAGACCATAAAGGGGATGAAATCTGATATCTCTAGTATTAATCAGAAAATCGAGTCTCATTCTGTTGCAATCAAGCAGCTGGAGCAACAGTTCAGTCAAATGTCGACTCAATTAAACCAGCGTCAGAAAGGTACATTTCCAAGCAACACAATTCAAAACCCAAAGAATGAGGGGCAATGTATGAAAGTGACTATACATGGTGGCAAATGGACCATTGACCCTCCGATATCAGTTGATGATGATGATGTACGAGAGGAGATGATTGAAAGAAAGGATGCAGATACCAGAGATGTTCGTGGCAAGGATGGGGTGAGTGGTGTAATTGTGATGGCAAAGAAGTTGAAACCCATTCCTAGACTTCACCCTACTTTCCCTCAAAGACTCAAAAATAAGTAGGAGGAAGGTAAATTCCAGCACCTCATCTCTATGCTGAAGCAACTCTCCATCAACACTCCTATCTTTGAGGCATTGGAGAAGATGTTTGGTTAAAAAACGTTCATGAAGGACTTGGTAATAAAGAAGCGGACTGTGACCTTGGAGCTTTCCTAGGAGCTCCCACATTGCAGTGCGATAGCAACAAGGTCCTTAGTGTAGAAGCAAGAAGATCCCGGAGCATTCACCATACCCTGCACTATTGGAGATGTTGAGTTCGCAAGGGTATTATGTGATCTAGGTGCCAGGATCAATCTAATTCCCTTTACAGTTTTCAAGAATCTAGGCTTGGGAGCCTTTACTCCTACGAGCATGCAATTGTTGATGGTTGATGGAATGATGAAGAAGCCTATAGGGATATTATATAACGTCTTTTTCAAAGTAAAGAAATTCATATTCCCCGC
This sequence comes from Solanum rostratum, assembly GCA_029948455.1. Taxonomy (NCBI): domain Eukaryota; kingdom Viridiplantae; phylum Streptophyta; class Magnoliopsida; order Solanales; family Solanaceae; genus Solanum; species Solanum rostratum. Next base: position 13,737,791 of record CM057054.1, read on the forward strand.
AGACTTTGTAATCCTTGATTGTGAAGTCGACTTTAAAGTCCTAATCATCTTGGGAAGGACCTTCTTAGACACTTGATGAGAACTAATGGATATGCAATCAGGCCAACTCAAGGTTTGATTGAATAATGAAGAAGTCTTCTTCAACATCTATTAGTCAATGAAGAGGCCCGATGACTTGAAAATAGAAGTTTGGGTACTTGGTGAAGTCTGAGTAACCAAGTTGCCCAAGTGGTGCCGCGATAATAAATCAGGCGCTACTTGGGAGGCAACCCAAGATATTTGATGTAATAATAGTAGTTTTGTCTTATTTATTAGCTTTTTGGACTTGTAGGTAGTTTAATTTTAGCATTTTGGTTGTAATTTTTGGACTCTGGACTAGTGGCATATAGGGTAACAGTGTGTTTTATGAAGGATATGCAGGTATATGACCAAGTCAGACATCTTGGGCTAAATAAGCACCAACAAGTGCTTCTATGATCGGTTCTACGGGTTGTGGTTCACACCATAACACATACATGACTCGTAAAAACACTCCCAGTGAGAAAAATTATTATACACTCCGATCTACGAGCCAACTTTAAGGCCCGTAGATAAGAATACGGGCCGTAAATTATGCTCGTGGACCCCAAGTAAGTTTCCTATAACTGTCCAAGTGTTGGGGGCTTCTACGACCCAATCTACGAGTCGTACGTCCATGTATGGACCGAAGAGGGGTCTGTGAAGCTAATTTCCCTAATTAGAGTTTTGGCATACTATGAGACCGTGTTCTACGGACCATAGAAATTTCTACGGCCCATAACTGGGGTTTCATACGGCCTGGGGCCAACTTTCACCCAACTTGGTCAACATATAAAAAGAGGGGTGAATTAATTTAGCCCTCATTCTTGCAAAATTTCCCAAAAATAATCGACCCCTTCTCCTACTCTACTACTCCGACCACCACCCAGCCATCCTTTATTTTTTTCGATGACTTTTTGGCGATATTACGGCCACCTAGGATTCAGCCCATCTCGGTTTCCTCCTTCAATTTCTCAAATTTGTGATTCGAATTCGATATGTTCTTAACTCTAAATTTCTTGTATTATAGAAATTAGTATCATTAGGTTAGGATTCTTGTTGGGTACGGTATTTTGAAGTTTGTGTGCTCGTAATAGGTATTGCCCTTGTATGTGATATGATGCTTAACTTTGATTGAGTAGTTGCATTTGATTTGAATTATGTAAATGTCGGAATGTGTGTTTGCCCGTGTCGTGTGTGAATATGATTGCATGTGTATGTATAGTGGCATAACTTTAAACTATCAAATGGTTTTTTGGAATGTGGTGTGAATGTTTAAAATGACATTTGATGGGGTAGTGTATAATCGTCGCATATATGGAATTAGGTAAATTGTGGGGATTATCTGAGTGCATAAAAGTATTTCTTCGGTGCTGAATTTAATTGGTGTGGTTTGTTGATTTCATTTAGAGTTCCATTTGATGGGCTTAGAAAACCTAAGCCACTAGTATTTTCACACCACGAGGGTGTTCTACGGCCCATGGGATAATCTACGAGCCGTAGTTTCCCCTCATGAGAAGTTCTAGTAGCCTAGAGTTTCTGAGACTCCATCAAATGAGACCTTCTACAGGTCGTAGTTTGGTCTACGGCTCATAGACAAATTTCATAGGGTAATTCCTGCAAGTGATTAAGTCAGCAACTACATCTATGACTTAGTCTATGGCCCATAGAATGTTCTATAAGTCATACCTAACCTTGTAGGTGCAGTCCCAGTAACTGATTTTACTATACCCTACCACCTATAAGGCCTTTTAGAGCCCATAGTTTTCCCTACAGTGCGCCTCCATAGGTTCTTCTGTCACCACATATGATAAATTCTTGTTTTTCATTCATGAACTTGTGGGGTTAATCAAGATGTTAACTGTGTGCATTTTAGGTATCATGGACTCAAAACCAAGAGTGAGATACAAGCTATGCAGCGGCGGTTGAGCGATGAGCTCTTAGACGCTCAGGGTAATTCTGAGGCCAGTGGAACTCTCAAGGACCTTGGTGTCCAGCCTGATGTTGGCACCGAGTGACCATGGACATGCGCTGTTGCCAGCCCCAGACTCAGGATATTATAGTTTTCCCTCCCCACTCTAATGAGGGAAGTGTCAAGGACTGTTTGACTCTCTCTAGAGAGGAATCCGAGTTTGGATCTAGAGAGGAGTCAAATTCTGAGTCATCTTCAGCACCCTAAGCACCGCCCTCACCTCCGGAAGCATTATCTAACCAGTGGTGCGTACGGCGGACAATGTACAGTAGGACGAGTGGGGTCGACCAGCCTATTCCATATTCAACTAGCCCCGAATTATTACCTCAGGGCTAGACAGTGTCCCCAGACTCTAGGATACCATTGCTCGATACAGACTTCAGTGGTTGGCAATACCATCGAGGAAGTACTCACCACCTATAGTTCGAGAGTTCTTTACATACTACTCTGCCACAGTCCTAGAGTCACTCCTTAAGGGGAAGAGACCCCTCACTTATCCCAAGTAGACACAAACAAGGGTGAGGGGAATACTGGTTGACATATCAGAGGCCACCATCCGCTGCATGCTTCTTGGTCCCGAGTACCAGGCCCCAGACCACAGTTGAGTTCGACCATAGATTGGGGAAAACTCGGCACAAGGACTTAATACGAGATTTAGCCTATAAGGGCATATTGATGAGATGGATCACCGACCATATTCCTGAGCAGGGCCAGGACCCTAAGTGGGTATCTACTTCGTCGGCGCAAATAGTGAAGATGTCCCTCATCTTCACTGGCAAATTTTTGTAGGTTGTGGAGAGATGGCGGATCCAGCCCACGCATGCAGATAATACCTTGACATTTGACCACGTGATATTGATTGTCAGCATCTTGGCTAGTTATGACATGGATTGGGCTCGCTTGATTACTGAGCAGATTCACGAGGTGGCTTGAAGAGGTCCACATCCATCCCTTTCCCGTGCTTGATATATCACCTCTGTATAGTTGTAGCAGTGGAGATTCTTCACCACTTGGACTCTCTGATAGAGGTCCAGAGGACACTGGATGCTAGCTTGATAAAGGCTGATAAGAATCTAGTGGCCCTTAGGCACACCACACCCTCCAGTCCAGATGCCAAAGATATTCGTCGTAGTACCACCATCTGAGCCTCCATTGTCATCTACCACTTTTGCTCCCATTATTTGAGGGGTCCCCACAAACCAAGGTTGATATTAAGAGGGGTCCCACTACTACTACTACTACTATGCTAGAGGTCATACCTGCACAGTGAGCACCCACTGGCATGACATACTTATCAATGGCATCTATTCAATCCCTAGCGCAGAGGCAGGCACGCACTAAGTCCCAATTGACTCAGTCGCTACAGCAGATTCGGCCTTGGTTTCACCAAGACATCTCATAGGCTGAGGCACGTATGCAGACGCACTATGTGGCTACTATTCAGGAGAGACTTGCACCAGAACATAGTTGTATTGATGCATTTGAAAGGCGAGTAGAGCAGAGCCTCACTTCAGCCTGGCCTACTGACATGACATTTATTCGGGCGGAGATCCAACAGATCCATTTCTAGATGAGGGAAGCAGTATCAGCACCTCTTGTACTTCCCTTGTTGGATCCCACTGATGTGGTTGTTAATCTGTTGGCCCTAAGGATACACTACTCCTCTCCCTCGAGAAGTGGCTCCGCGTCACAATCCCGATGTTGTGATGGGTGAAGTGGGGATGACAAAGGAAGATCAGTTTGAGCTTGCTAGGCTTCGCTATATGCAGGATGAGAAGGCATGGCAAACACACAAGATAGAGAGGATGAGGGATGGTAGACCCTCCGAAAAGGCTTCGCTCTAGGCAGGTTGAGGGTGGTAAATCTCGGCCAAAGACTGGCACTTAGGCACCTAGGTATATTTCTTTTGACCTCTGTGTTTTAGTATTGTTATATTTTGTGCATTGAAGACAATGCAACCTTTTTCAATAGGGTGTGCGTAGCTATAGGCCTCAATGAAGTCTGAGTAACTACGGCCTATAACTATCCCAAATTTTGAGCCTGAGGGGTTTTCTTGCCTATGTTCTTATTTTCTATTGAACCAGCATGTTTAGGATATGTAAGTAGTATTAGAAGCATGTAGTCCTGAAGTCTATGGCATATTGATGTGTTGTCAAAATACAACACTTTTGATGGTTAAAACTTGGAATTTTATGTGTTCTCAATACGATGTCCGTAGGTTTGATCTGTTTTTATGTTTGTTTTGCAGGATTTCAGGGGTGGCACTATTTTTGGGCAAATTGTGCAGAAGTCACTGAAGTTGAGGATCTATGAGACCCTTTACGGGCCTTAGAGTATTCTACAAGCCGTAAAGGAGATTTTTGAGCAATTACAGTGAAGGGCATATTTTTTATGTTGATTCTACGAACATGCAGACGAGCCGTAGAAGACTTTATGAGTTGTAGACCTACCATCGTACCCTGAGGATCAGAAGATGAGGACTTTCTAAAATTCTACGGAGGATCAAAAGATGAGAATTTTCTGAAATTCCATCAGACAAAACCCCCTACAGGCCATAGAATCTTATACAGGTCATAGAGGGTGTCATAAAAGACAAGTCCAGAATTAAAGCAACAGTTCACAAAAGCCCAACTACGAGCCGTAAACTATTATATGTCCTGTAGAGCACCTCGTAGAGCCTGCTGACCCAGTTGTCCTAATTTGTTTTGGCTTTATATTTTAAACACTACAAATAGGTTTTTAGGTCAATTTTTAGAGAGGACGAAGGGGGAACAAAAAAGAAATACTAGAGAGTTTGAGAAACACTTGCAAACTTTAATTTTCATCTTCTAATTTCAATATTGTAATTCTCATTGAAGAGCTAGATTTTTCTTGTGCTTAATTCACTTGTGTAAGTGCTCAATTATGTTGTTGAAATTCATAAGTGTTGCATTTATATTGATCATGAGTAGCTAAATCCACAAGTAGGGTTGTGGGAACCATGGAGAACTAACAAGGTAAAATTCGATAATTCGTAATTCTTGAAAATTGTGCATGCATGAATTAGTTAATTCTTTTCATTTTTAATGCTTTCGAATGGTGGCCAACATTAGAACCTGCCTAGTATTACTGATTAGATCAAGGTAGTAATGAATAGGAAAGAGATTAATTAATAGGACTTGATCGATGTTTCTCGTCTAATCAACCGAACTGGGCCAAGGGGATGTTGTACTGGGACAATAGGTAAGGGTTAGTAATGTCACGCTGCGGGGATGGACCAAATCACGTAGTGAAATTTTCCTCTCGCCTGGGCTAAAGAGTTTGGTGAACTTAACGTACCACTCTGCATGCTACTCACTGGAAAAGAATTTGATAATATTGAGTAAGGGAATCATGGGGAACATAATACCCTAGTTTTTCTTAATATTGGTTTAGCACTTGTCTTAGCGTAGGATTACTTCTACTAGTTATTATAAACCCCCCCCCCCCCCCCCCCGGAGAGATAAGTTGGTTAATAAACTTGAATTGCAATTGAATTCTTCTAAGTCTACCATATTCCCTATGGGGTTCGACCCTAACCTCGGTTAGGTTATACATCTTAACAAGGATCGCTTTAGCCTCAAAAAGGAGGTATAGCTTGGGCGACATCAAGATTTTGGCATCCTTGCCGGGGAATACGACTAGACTTGTCTAATTCAAGTAATTTGGGAATTAATCCTTATTTCCCTCATTTTACATTTCTTATTGTTTTTGTTTTTTTTCAGGGTATAGATGTAGTGTACGCCCAATACATGAAGTCGAGGAATACCCTTGACTCTGTTTGACCTAGAGATCCAAAGAAGACTAAGAAGAATGGACCAAGATAATGCAAACAACTTGACAAATGTAGCTCTAGACCGGAATGAGAATGAGAATACAAATAATGAAAACCCACCTCCTCTTGAGGATATTTCTCCACAGCCGCAGGACTTCAATGTCGAAGCTTATTAGTGGAATCGATATCGGCTGAACCCTATGGCTATAGAGGTGATTGGAGCTATTTTGTTACCACTACTACTAGCTGACACAAAGTTCGATGTTTCGAGTAGGTTGCTGCAAATGTTGCAGAACCATGGGTTGTTCGCGGGCCTACCATCGAAGGACTTGCATAGCTATATACACAATGTTGCATTTTACTACAAGAGTGTAATGGGAACACAAAATCTGCCTATGGATGTTGTGGGACTTTGAGTCTTCCCATTATCTCTGACAGGCAATGCAACACATGGCTATCCTAGCTCCCATAGAGTTTGATCACTAGTTAAGCTGAGTTGCAGAAGGCCTTTATGGAGAGGTACTTCCCGAGATCGAAGAAGCTCAAGTTAAAAGACCAAATCAACAACTTTGAGAAACTTCCCGATGACTCGATCAATACTACATGGGAGCAGTTCAGAAAGTGCTTGAGGAGTGTCCTAGACCACAAAATTGTTGATAATGCCTTGGTGGAGATCTTCTATCGTGCCCTGGATGAGGATAGTCAAGCCTGTACTGATACTATAATGAGGGGCATGTTCTTAGATCAACCATTTGCAAAGATCGCTGAAAGCATGGAAAGGGTGGTCAAGACCAATCGTGCAAGGGCGGTAAAGAGACAGAATATCTACCAAAGGTTCGTGCGCTGTCAGTATTGGTTCGAAGCAAGACAAAATAAATGAAAGATTATGCAAGAGCTTGCTCGAATCCATATAGGTATGGAGATGATGATGAAGCGAATAAGGAACAAGTTAATGCAGTTGTTCATCAGCCTCCGCAAGCACCTATGTATGATGATCCCTACTATAAGGAAGACACTTGCTTCATTGTTGATCAAATGGGTGGTTTTTGGACCAACTCCCAAGGGTCCAACTAGGAATATTGGCGCCAAGGTCATGGAAACTAAGGTCAGAAATATAGTCGAGATGGATCTTATAGAGACAAGCATGGAGTTTACCATGACATGAATCGGGGCCAAGAAAGAGGTGCAGATTGGGGCCGTAAAGATGGCTATAGAAATGGTCCCTACATACCACCAGACAACTGTGACACCGGTGCTAGTAGTTCCAGAGTTAAGGAGATGTTTTACAGCCTATTAAAGAAAGCTGAGACATAGGATGAGACTCTGAGGGGGATGAAATCAGACATCTCCAGCATAAATCAGAAAATTCAGTCTCATTTTGTTGCTATCAAACAGCTTGAGCAACAGTTTGGTCAATTATTAACTCAACTAACGTCAGAGAGGTACACTTACAACATAGTTCAAGACCCAAAGAATGAAGGGCAGTGCATAGAAGTTACTACTCGTGGTGACAAGCATATTGTTGATCCTCCCATGCCAGTAGATCAGGGTGATGTTCAAAGGAGACGGTTGAGGTCAAGGATGTAAATACCAGAGATGATCGTGGCACGGATGGGCTGAGTGATGTTGTAGAGGCTCTATAGAAGCTGAAGCCCATTCCTAGGCCTCCTTCTCACTTCCCTCAATGAATTAAAAAGAAGCAGGAGGAGGGAAAGTTCAAGCACTTTCTCTCCATGCTGAAACAACTCTCAATCAACATCCCTCTCATTGAGGCATAGGAGAAGATGCCAGGGTATGCAAAGTTCATGAAAGACCTGGTTACGAAGAAGCACACTGTGAGTCAAGAGCTCTTCCAAGAGCTTTAGCACTGCAGAGGAATCACTACGAGGTCCTTGGTTCAAAAACGAGAAGATCCCGATGCTTTTACCATACCCTGCACCATTGGAGATGTGGAGTTCGCAAGGGCATTGTGTGATCTTGGTGCCAGCATAAATCTAATGTCCCTTGTGGTCTTCAAAAATCTAGGACTAGGAGCCCTACTCCGATGAGCATGTGGTTGTTGATGGATGATCGCACTATGAAGAAGCCTATGGGGATATTTCATGATGTGCATGTTAAAGTTAAGAAATTCATACTCCTCACAGACTTTGTGATCCTAGATTTCAAAGTTGACTTCAAAGTCCCAATCATCTTAGGAAGGCCATTCTTAGCCACTAGTCGAGCACTAGAGGATACGGAAGCTAGTCAACTCAAGTTCAGATGAAAAGATAAAGAAATTATCTTCAATATCTCTCAGTCAAAAAAGAGGCCAGATGATCTAAAGAAGGAAGTTTGGACACTTGGTGAAGTCTGAGTAACCAAGTTTTCCAAGTCGTGCCGCGACAACAAATCAGACGCGACTTGGGAGGCAACCCAAGGTTTTTGATGTAATAGTTGTAGTTGTAGCTTTTGTATATGTTGGTAGTTTACTTTCTCGCATTTTGGTTATAATTTTTGACATTGGACTAGTTGCAAATAGGGTAACAGTGTGTTCTGTGAAGAATGTGTAGGTACATGGCTAAGTCAGCCATCTTTGGCTGAAAAAGCATCAAGAAGTGTCTCTACAGCTGGTTTTACGGGTCGTATATCAATCTACAACTCGTATACCATCTCGTAGACACTTTCGGTGAGCAAAAGGTTATGCACTCCAGTCCACGAGCCAACTTTATGACCCGCAGATAACAATACGGGTCGTGAATGGGGCTCGTGGACCCCAGGTAAGTTTTCTGATCTTTTTTATTAAGTATTGAGGTTTTTATGACCAACTCTATGAGTCATATTTTACTTTACGACTCGTAGACTGGTCCGTTAAACCCAGTCCTCAAAACTAGGGTTTGGACCTTTTGCGAAACCATGATTTATGAGCCATAAAACACTCTACGGCCCATAATCGGGGTTTTGCAGAGTTTGGGCCCATTAGTTTTGACCAACGCGAACAACATATATATAATGGGGTCAAAACATTTTGACCCCATTTGTGCCCTAAATTACAAATCAAACCCGACAAACCCTAATCCCACTTTTTTCCAACCACCGGCAAGTAGTCATCCCTCCAGTTTCCAGCAATCTTTTTCAGCAAGCCTTAGGGTTTCATCGTTCCATTTCCTCCTTCAATTTCTATACTTTATTCACTCAATTTGGTAAGTTTTCAATCTTTAAATAACCCTTTATTTACCAATTATTGTGTGATTAGGTCGAATTTAAATTATTAGGTATGGTTAATTGAGACATAAACCCATGTATGCAATTTTTATGTTTGAAAAGTAAAATGTATGGTTGCCTATGTATGAACATGTGTTTAGGCCGGAAATTATTGTAGTTGCCTTGTCCTTATGTTTTGAATGATGTGTTTGACAACAATGTGATTGCATACCGTTTGAATTTAATTGATTATGTACATTGAAAATTTGGTGTGTGATGGCATATGTTTGTATTTTTAATGTTAATTCATTCAAACGGGGTTGGTAGGGTTGTGAAAGCATGTTAAATGACTTTTGATAGGGTATATGTGTAAATTTGCATGCGGAGGTGTTGGATGTTTGATATGATTCATGTGGGGTGTGTGCATATTGCTTCGATGCTAATAAAGTAGGTTGAAAAAGTCGTATGGGGTCTATATTGATGGACTTAGAAACTTAGGTGACTGAGTTTTGTAATCTACGAAGGTCTTTTATGACCTGTGGAACTTTCCATGAGCTATAATTGCCCCTCGTATGAAATTCCAGAAACCTGAAGTGTTTGAGAACCCATTAGACGAGACTTTCTATGAATCATAGATTATTTAACGGCTCGAAGACAGATCTCGTAGATCCCTACCTGCAAAAGATTCCGACACTAGAAACATCTACGACTCGTAAACCCTTCTACAAGTCATACCTGGTCTCATAGATGAAATTCCAGTGAACAATTATTATGGACAATATTTTTACAAGAGCCTTCTATGGCTTGTAGTTTTTACTATAGCCCGTAGAGGTATTTTCATAGACCCATCTGTAATCAAGTTTGATATATTTTTGCATTTCATTTCTTTTATGTGGGGCTGACCATGTTGCGTGAATGTGTATGTTTCAGTTACTATCGCCCCAAAGCCGAGATTCGAGGACATTTGATCCATGCAGAATAGGCTCAGAGATGAGACCTCGAGGGAGGAGGAGACCCCCGCAGTTAGCGGATCACTCGAGGAGCTCAGCATCCAACCTGACCCGGATGCTAATAGGCCACAGACACGAGCTGCCACCAGACTTGGGCAGACCTAGACTCAAGCCATTGCTGTTCACACTCCCTAGTCTGATGAGGGAGGCAACAACAATAGAAGCTCCATTCAAATGACTCTATCCAGAGAGGATCCAAACTCATAGTCAGGATCCGAAAACAAATCGAAGGCAGAGTCCTCTGCCGCACCATTGCAGACATCACCATTATCTCTAGATGCTCTCACTAGTCGGTGGTGTGTTGTGGAACATCTATAAAGAGGGCGTGCAGATTAATGAGCGGGGAAAACTATCCCACTCTATCTATAAGGAGCCTTGGGTCATCTCCTCTGGCTTAGACAGTGTCTCTGGTCTCCAGGACACCATCAGTAGATGTGGGCTCTAGTGGCTTATCAAACCTCTAGGGAGGCACTCCTCGACCATGGTACGAGAGTTCTATGCATCATATGTAGCCACAGTTCTCAGCACTCTTCCCAAGGGGAATAAGCCCCTCACTCAGCCCAGACTGACACAGACCAGAGTTAGGGGCCAACAAGTAGACATCTCAAAGACCACCACCCACCGCATGTTGTTCGGGCCTAATTTCCCAACCCCCAGATCTATAGCAGAGTATGACCAAAGAGTGGGGCAGATTAGGGACTTAGGTATGATGAGAGACCAGAGCCACAGAGTCGGCTTGATGAGATGGGCGGGCCAGTTTAATTGTTGAGCAGGGCCTGGAGCCTACATGGGTAGCCACTCATTTGGAGCCTATTATGAAGGTTTATCTCTGTTTTCCTGCCAAATTTTGGTGGGCCATTGTGAGGTCACGGATCTGACCAATGCCTGCAGATAACACATTAATGCCAGAGCGTGTTCTTCTAGTTGCTAGCATCTTGGATGGCTATGATATATATTGGGCCAGCCTCATCGCAGAGCAAATCCACGAGGTGTCCTTGAGGAGTTCTACCTCCATCCCCTTCCAATGCTTGATCTGCAAACTCTATTTAGAGTTGGGGGTAAAGAGCCTACCGATTAAAGTCCAGTGTACTTTGGAAGCTAGCATGATTAAGGCTGAGGAGAACCCAGTGGCACTCCGACGAGCACTGTACTAGCACCTCTCATGCCAGGGATGTTCACCCTAGAGCCACCTCCTAAGGTTCCACCTACCACCACCACTACTTCTACTACAGCGGATATGCCCAACAGAGTAAGACAAATGTGGAGAGGAGGCCCACTACTACTACTCCTGCACCACAGGCCACTCTGCCATAGGCAACACCCGCAGCCATGGTTTACATGTCGATAATATCTATTCAGGTCATGGCGCAGCAACTGGCCCACACTAAGTCTTAGTTGACTCAATTAGTTTAGCAGTTCAGGCCCTAGGTCTGCCAGGCGATTACACAGTTTGGGGGACAAATGCAGACATACACGATCGCTACTATTCAGGACTGACTATTAGCCGTGGATGCCCGCATTGATGCCATCAAGTTGAGGATCCAGCAGATTCTGAGCACAGCCATCCAACAGATATAACGGCCCTACAAACAGAGATTCAGCTGCTTCAGACCGACATTAGCAGCAGCCTTGGCTGCACTGGTGGCATTCCTATCGACTGTGCCTTCGGTGTTGGTGGTGAACTTATTTGCTCCTAACGAAATTGCGTAGCCTTACCATGGGAAGAGTCCTCGCACTAATGATGATCCAGATACAGTGCAGTTACATGCGGGCTTGACAGAGCAAGAAGAGTTAGAGCTTGTCTTGAGGCCGTTGAGGCGAGAGGAGAAGAGACGATGGACTCATGAGCTTGAGAGGGTGAGGGGTGTTGGTCCCTCCAATCATGGTGCTACTACTGAGAAGGCCACCACGTAGGTTAAGGGTGGTCAGACTTAGCCACACACTAGCGCTTAGGCACCCAAGTATGTTCTTTTTGACCCCGGTACTTACTTTCTATTTTTTGTGTGTGCAGTGAGGATAATGCACCTCTTTTTTATAGGGTGTGGGTAGCTATAGACCTCAGTTAAGTCTGAGTAACCTTGGCCTATAACTACCCTAATTTTTGAATCCTCGGGGTCTTCTTGCCTGTGTTCTTTTTTCCCATGGATATTTACTTTATGTTGAACCGGCATGTTTAGGATGTTTAAGTAGTATTGGTAGCATATAATACTGATATATGTGGCATATATGTGTTTTTGTGTTTTTTTGTGAAAACTGATACCCACCAATTTTTTATTAATTAGTCTAGATAGCACTCGTGCATATTTAATTGTGTTAACAGTGCTTGTTCTAGTAAGTGAGGATAAAATTAAGATGAAAAGCATGGTCTGAGAGTCTGTGTTGATGGTGCAATCAGTGTCATGTGAGTGAGCTTAATTTACTAAATTTATATATTGTGTATCAATTCAGTACTGGCCTTGTTACTCTGATTTAGACTGTAGGTTAGTTGTTAAGGAAAGGATCTTAGGCCATTGTTCATAACAATCCACTTAGCCTAAATTACCAACCAAATGTGTGAAAAAATCCCTGATCCTAATATTTGAGCCTGTCATGTATCGTTTCTTTGTAAAAGCCTAAGTGACCTAGCCTTATTAGATGTAAAATCTTGAAATTGGCCCTGGTCTTTCCTTGAACATTATGCACCTTGACAGAGCAAAACGCCTAAGTTGAGGGGTGGCTACCACTGGTTTCGAGGTTGGATAATATGCACCTCAACTCAAGCCAAAAGCCTAAGTTGAGGGTGGCTGGTGTAAGAATAAAACACAAAATGAGGGGAAAAATCAGTGATACATGGAAAAGGAGAAAACAATGTGTGTTGGGTGCAAGAAAAATGAGTGATGCCTTAGTTATGAACTACAAAGAAAAATGAAGTATAAATGCAAGGCAAAAAGTTGGAAATGATAATAAAGCACCCAGAAATGCTTGAAATGGGAAAAAGGGAGAATCGAATGAAAAATAGGAGTGTTGGTAGGGATGAAATGTAGAAAAATACATTGTCAAGGAGGGCCTATAGTCACTATGTTCCCAAATCATCATACCAAAGCCCCTTAAGCCTATGTTACAAACCTGTAAAGCCCTACCTAGTCCAAGTAGTCAAAGGTCTTGGTCATGAGTATAAGGGCAAGCCTATGGTATTGAGCATGATATTTGAAGGTCTTTTATGAGAGTGAGTGATTTTGCATAGTCGCAAGGTTATACCTGAAAATATTATTGTGAGTAAGATATGGGACTTCTTTCTACAAGGGCACTTGCATTGCATTATTAACATTTGACTCATTCAGTGATTGTTGCTTGTTGATGGTTACCTCGCTTGTCATAGTTGTTGCATTATTGCATGCATGCATTGATGTGTGTTAGTTTGTAGGATAGCTATCTGGTTGTGTTTTGAAAAGTGGTGTGAGTATCTGTGCTTAAGTTTGATGAGATGTATGTCATTATATTGAGCTTTGTGTGCTACTGTGCTGCTTATATAGATTGAGTCCGTTGCTTGAGGAAAAGCAACAATTTTAAGTTGATGGTGTTAATATGCTTTCAAAATATAGCACTTTTCATGTTTAAAACTTGGGAATTTTGTGTGTTCTCAATGTGATGTTAGTAGGTTTGGTGTGTTTTTATGTTTGTTTTGCAGGATTTCAGGTTTGGCATAATTTTTGGGCAAAATGTGCAAAAGTTCCTAAAGTTGAGGAACCACTAGACCCTTTACGGGCCGTAGAGTATTCTACGAGCCATAAAGGAGATTTCATATGCAATTCCAATAAAGGGTGTATTTTTGAAGTTGATTCTATGAACATGCAGACGAGTCGTAAAGACTTTACAAGTCGTAGTCTTGCCATCGTACCCTAAGGATCAAAAGATGAGGACTTTCTAAAATCCATTAGACGAAACCCCCTATGGGCTACAGAATCTTATACAAGCCATAGAGGGGTGTCATTGAATACAAGTCCAGAACAAAAGCAACAGTTCACGAAAGCCCGACTACGAGCTGGTAAACTATTATACGGCCCGTTAAAGCACCTCGTAGAGCCTGCTGACCCAGTTGTCCTAATTTGTTTTGCTTTGTATGTTAAACACTATAAATAGGTTTTTAGGTTATTTTTCATACAGGGTGAAGGGAGAACAGAAAAAGACACATTAGAGAGTTTGAGAAACACTTGTAAACTTTAATTTTCATCTTTTAATTTCAATCTTGTGATTCTCATTGAAGAGTTGGATTTTTCTTGTGCTTAATTATCTCGTCTAAGTGCTCAATTATGATATTCAAATTCATAAGTCTTGTATTTACACTGATCATGAGTAGCTAAATCCACGACTACGGTTGTAGGTAGGGGTGGGTTCGTAAAACCGAAAACTGAAAAACCGAATCGAAACCAATCGAAAAATACCAAATAAATTGCACCATAAAAAATCAAAACCGAACACAAAAAAAACTGAACCGAACCGATTCTTTGCGGTTTTGGTTTCAGTTTTGATCTTCTAAAACCGAATCGAACCGTCAAAAATTGATTTTGCTATACTACGTCGTTTATACTTTATAGGCTACATGGCTAAGAAGGAAAGTCTTTCTTATTGCAGGAAAGAGACATACATTTGAAGCTTCCAAGGAGAAGTCTTTTGGCTACTGTCACTTGCAACTAATTGATACTTCAAGGAGTATTTGATAATTGTTTGATAATTTCTTTTGGCTACACACAATTGACTTGAACCTTCCAAGGAGTATTTGATATTTGTTTTTCTAGAACATATGTTTGCACTTTTCTTGGTGATAATTGTAGTTCTTATATTGTGATAATTGTACTAATCCAAACTTACTCTTTACCATTTGTTTAGCATATCTATAAAATGATATGTCTCTATCCAACATATTATTTTACTTTAAAAAATTATTTTTAAAAAACCAAAAAACCGAATAAAAACCGAAGATTGAACCGAGAAAAATCGAACCGAAAAAACCAATGGTTTACTTCTTTTGGCAAAACCGAACCGAACCGAACAGCCAATTACCTTCCATTCTGTCTTTGGTTTTAGGAAAAACCCGAACCCACCCCTAGTTGTAGGAACCATGAAGAACTAACAAGGTAAAATCGAATGATTCGTAATAAGTATGCATGCATGTATTAATTAATTCTCTTCGTTTTGAATACTTCTAATGGTGTCCAACATTATAACCCCCCTAGTGTAACTAACTGGATCAAGGTAGTAATTACTAGGAAAAGAGATTAATTAACAGGATTCGATCGATGCTTCTCGTGTAATCGACCAAACTGGGCCAAAGAGAGGTTGTACTGGGACAATAAGTAGGGGTTAGTAATGTCACACTATGAGGATGGACCAAATCTCGTAGTGAAATTTGCCTCTCTCCTGAGCCAAAAGGGTTTGGTGAACTAACTTACCGTTCTGTTTGCTACACACTGGAAAAGAATTTGATTATTCAGTAATACTGAGTTAGGAAATCATGGGGAGCACAATACCCTAGTTTCTCTTCATATTGGTTTAACACTTGTCGTAGCATAGAATTACTTTTACTAGTTATTTTAACCCCCCTTTCCCCAGGGAGATAAGTTGGTTAATAAACCCGAATTATAATTGAATTCTTCTAAGTCTACGATATTTCCTGTCGGATTTGACCCTAACCTTGGTTAGGTTATATATCTTGACAACAACCACTTTACCCTTAAAAAGGATGTGTAGCTTAGGCAACATTACATATGTTAGTTTTCGTGTAAAAAATGATACCGATCAAAATTTTGTTAGGTAGTCTTGCTAACAACTATGTTGTAGTGATGATTTGAGACAGTGCTTGTCTTGATAAGTGATGTTTGATAATGATGAAAAGTGTGATCTGAGAGTCTATGTTGATAGTGTAATTTGTTCCATGTATGTGTGAGCCTTCCTTGCTTAATTCTTATCCTGTGTTTCAATCCAGAACTTGCCCTATTACTCTGACTTAGACTGTAGGTTAGTTAGTTAGGAACTGATTTTAGGCTATTGTTCATATTAGTCCACTTATCCTAAATGACCAACCAGATGTGTAAGTATCCCTTGATCCCAATGTTTGAGCCTTGCATGCATCCTTTTCTTTGTAAACACGTAAGTAACCTAGCCCCGTCTAATGTGAAATCCTGAAATAGGCCCTAGTCCTTCCTTGAATATTGTGCACCTTGATAGAGGCAAAAAGCTTAAGTTGAGGGTGGCTACCAAAAGTGGCCCCGGTTCATACGTTGGATATTATGCACCTCGACTCAGGCCAGCCTAAGTTGAGGGTGGCTAGTGTAAGGGTAATCACACAAAATAGGGTGGAAGCTAGTGATATAGGGAAATGAGAGAAAAATGTGTTATGGGTGCATGAAAAATGAATAGATGCCTAAAGAATGAACTAAAGAGAAAAAGAACGAAAAAATACAAGGCAATGAGCTAAAAATGAGAGTAAGGCACCCAGAAAAGCTAGAAATAGGAGAAAAGGAGAATGAGTTGAAAAATGGAAGTGTTGGTAGGGAAAAAGTGTAGAATAATGCAGTGTCAAGGAGGTCCATTAGTCACTATGTTCCCAAAACATACCAAAGCTCCCTGAGCTTGCAGTACAAGCCAAGAAAGTCCTATGGTGATCCTAGTCCAAGTAGTCGAAGGTCATAGTTGTGAGTACAGGGCAAGCATATGGTATTGAGCAAGATGTTTGATTTTGCTTAGTCCTAAGCATTGAATCTGAAAATACTATCATGAGTGGGACATGGGACTTCTTTTTGTGAGGATGTTGATTTTAGGCTATTTCAGTGATTGTTGCTTATTTGTGGTTACCTTGCTTGTCATAGTTGCACTGTCACATGTATTAATCTGTATTGGTTTGTTTGATAGCTACCTAATATACATTGATGAGTAGCGTGGGTATCTATGCTTGATTTGGACGTGATGTGTGTCATTAGATTGAGGTCTATGTGTTGCTATACTGCTTATGTAGATTGACTCTGTCACTTGAGGAGAAGAAACAATTTTAAGTTGAGGGTGTTGATGTGTTGTCAAAATACAACAATTTTGATGCTTTAAACTTGTAATTTTGTGTATTCTCGAAGCGATGTTAGTGGGTTTGATGTATTTTTACGTTTGTTTTTCAGGATTACAAGATTTGGCGTGATTTTGGGCTAAGTTCTACAATTGCTACATTTTTGGAGAAGTACGAAGCACTCTACGGGTTGTGGAATTTTCCATAAGCCGTAGAGTGGTTTCGTGCTTGAGATCCAGTGAAGGGCCTATTTTCTAAAGTTGCATTCACGAACTGTAGAACGAACCATGGAATTTTGTATGAGTCGTGGATAAGGTTTCGTGCCTTGAGGATCAGATTTTGGGATTTTCTGAAAAGTTGTAAGCAAAAACCCTATACGAGTCATAATTTTGAATACAACCCATAGTAAGGTCTCAGGAAGTGCAGCCTAGTTTTGAAGATTGATGATTACGAAGCCCAGGTACGGGCCATAGAACTCAGTACGGCCCGTAATCCTACTCGTATTGCCTGCCGAATCCAATTTTCTTGTTTTGTTTTGGACTTGTATTTCACTTATTATAAATAGGTTTTTTAGTTCATTTTAGACAAAGAATGACCAGGAGCAACAAGAATAGTGCGTAGAGCACATGAGACACTTAGAATACAATTTTGTGATTTTAATCAATACTTTGTGATTTTTAGTGAAGAGTTTGGGATTTCTTGTTCTTAAATTCATCTTTGTAAGTGCTCAATTATGTTATTTCATATCATGATTCTTGCATCTACAATGATTATGCTTAGCTAAATCCACAAAGGTTTGTGGGAACCATGAAGAACTAACAAGGTAAAATTGGATAATTCATAATTTTTGGAAAGTGCGCATGCATGTATTAATTAATTCTCTTCGTTTTGATTTTTTTAACAGTGGCCAATGTTAGAACTCGCCTAATTGTTACTAACTGGGTCAAGGTAGTAATGAATGGGAAAAGCGATTAATTAACAGGATTCTATGGATTTCTTCTCGTCTAATCAACCAAACTAGACCAACGGGAGGTTGTACTAGGACAATAGGTAAGGGTTAGTAATGTCACACTGTGGGGATGGATCAAATCACGTGGTGACATTTACCTCTCAACGGGATTAAAGGGATTGGTAAACTCAACTTACCGTTCAGCATGTAAAACACTAGAAAATATTACGATTATCTGGTAATTCCAAGTTAGGGAATCATGGGAAACATAATACCCTAGTTACTTCTATCACTGGCATCACAACACTTGTTCTACTTTAGTTTTACTTTCTGTAAACTATAACTCCCTCCCCCTTTGGGAGATAAGTAGATTAATTCACTTGACTTACTTGCAATTACTCTGAGTCTACCATATTCCCTGTGGAATTCGACCCTAACCTTCGTTAGGTTATATATCTTGACAATGAACTCTTTAACCTTCAAAAAGGAGGTGTAGCTTAGGCGACATCAGGGGCCATCACATGTTATTTCTGTCTTTGCAAGTGAACATATTAGTGTCTTCTAGAAATCGTGAGATGGAAATCATGATATGGGAGAATTTTGAAAAATGCTTCGCACAGTTAACATATTCTAGGAAATTTCTCTTAATAATAATATTTATATTTGACTAAGTTTTTCTCTTCTTCGTTTTGCATTTTTCCTCATGTATTTTAAATGTTTTTGTTTTTCTCTCTTGGGATATCAAATGTGATTTGTTAAATATCTTTTTATTTTTCTCCCTAAGAACATCACTTGTTATTTATGTCTTTGCAAATGAAAAATGTTAGTGTTTTCTAGAAATTGTATGATGAAAATCATGACATGGGAGTGTTTTGGAAAATACTTCACATAGTTGACATGTTTTAGGGCTTTTTCTAAGAAAAATGTAATATTTATATGTGATTGGGTTTTCTCTTTCTCTTTTTGTCTTTTCCCTCATGTATTCTGTTCAAATGTTTCTACGTGCATACGTTGCACATGTATGTCCTGTGTTAAAATATACATTATCGAATAATAGTTAAGCTCTATATTGGATAACTAAGTTTATATGATAAAATATTGTTGATCTTTTTGTACTGATGAATGTGGATATGGTCCTAACATGTTTTATTTGTCCGAACTTATAAAGACGATAAAAAATAATTGCATCTCACTGCACTGCATTGCACATGTATGCAGAGCTTGAAAATATATATTCTTGTAAAATAGTGATAATGTAATGGACATTTTTTTAAGAATAATGTTTATATTTGACTAGGTTTTTTGGACATTTTATAATTAAATTGACTATCTTGGGATTCACAAAATCTTTTATACTTAGAGTATTCCGAAACTTCTTGAAGAAGTCCTTAGTAAAAGTTCTTGTAATATATATGTATGAAGTATTTATAACTATATGCCTAAGTGTGCAAGTCTAGTGAAAACTAACCCAGAAAAAGAATATAAATTCATTCTTTGATTTCTACTCTTCCCTCTTTAAAAACAAAAAAAATTAAAGATGCTAATGAATCCCGATAAGCCTCAAGAATTTTGTAAGATTTCACTATCTACAGAAACCTTCAGGAATAAAATGGTAAGTTTGTCAAAATCTTTTGTTCTTTTTTTTTTTGGAGGGGGGGGGGGGGGGGGGGGGGCTCTTGAAGTCTACGGAATTTGGATATAATAGACTTCAATTATCTTTAATTTTATTAGAAATTTATTAAGTTTAAATTGAAGATATAATTGTGTTTCATTTCATTTTGCAAAGAAGAAAAAAGAACATTTTTTAACTAGAAATTTATGAAGATGAAGTTGGAAAACAGGTTGAAAATTCAGGTTAGGAATTTTTTGTTTATTTGTTGAATTTGATTTGTCAATGAGTGTCGTCTTGTTTCATTAAATCATAATTACTTTATATGTGAAGGAGATTGTCCGAAGTTTGTGCATCATCTTCAACTAAAGCAAGGGGATGTTTTGCTATTTTTTCTTGTTGAAAAACAGACATTCCATGTGCATCCGTACACAAAGAAATGTTGTAATGCTATTCTTGAGAGGCAAGTTCTTTACGAAGAACTTAGAAGTAGCTCTGAAGAGGAGATTATTGGACCTTCAAAGAGAGCTTGGAAAAAAGTAGTATCAAATACTGAGGAAAAAATTATTGACATGTCATCTAGTGATGAGTCCAAACATGAACATGATCCTCACTACAACAATCCTAGAGGAAGAATGCATCATTGGGTAACATCTTCTCTCTATTTCTAAATTTGACATGAATTATTGAATGTTTTTATTTTTTTATAGGCTCAGTCAGTTGTAAATAGACTATAATGAGAACAAATGGTTCATATCAAAATGTACAATCAATTTGTGTTACTATTTTTTGAATTATGGATTTCCTCTTCTACTTGTTTTACTATTGTGAAAAGCCACACACACAGAAATAAATAAATATATATATATATATATATAAAGAGAGAGAGAGAGAGAGAGAGAGAGTGACATATACACACATGTATTGCACGTGTATTTTCCATGCACACACATACATATGTATATCTCTGTATACACAAACACACACACACTACTGTTTGAACACGTTCAATGCACGTGTATTCCATGTTATATAATATAAATACTTTGAAATTTCAAAATTTGAAATAAATTTTTAGCTTGAATAATAATACAAACTTTTGTTTAAAAAAGTTAACTAAAGAAGAATAATTGAGAGAAAACAACCCAAAACTAAAAACAAAAAAGAAAAAATGTTCAAAAACAATAAGAATAAACCAAGATGAAAGAACGGAAAAATGAGCCAACAAAGAATAGTATGAATATGTATTTATTTTGTCTTATCTGAAACACAACCTCTCAAAAAATTCACAATCTTTCATAAAAGCCACAACCTTTCAAACAAGTCACAATCCTTCAATGTGAAAATATTTTTATTTTTAATGTTGTATAAATAAATACAAATATAGAAGATATACTAAATTGATTTTTTTTTTTTTGTAAATCAAATTTTGCACTACACAATTATTATTATTATAAACAACAATATTAAGAAAATTACTATCTTATTGTGTAGTTGTAATTGATTTCTGGAGATTAAATTTTTTGTGATTTTATGCTCTAGTTGAACTTAATACTGACAGAACTTAAAAGTTCATCAGAAAATCAAAATTCATTTGGTTAGTGATAGAGAGTTACAAACTTCTTGTTAAACTAGAATAAAATTGGAAATAAAAATTAAGACTTTACTTGAAGACAATAAGTGAGCTTGTCTTTTCTGACAGCAAAATAACTAATGAAATTGAACTCACAGATGATACGACATCAAAGATTACTGTGATGAATATTTCTTTATCGAGTCATATAGATGTTACACCTACTATAGCATCGACTGAAAAATCTGTAAAATTTACTAGCATGAATTTTAAGAGGTGGTAGCAAAAGATGTTGTATTATCTAACTACTTTGAATCTAAAAAGGTTCATCAATGAAAGTATTCCCGATTTAGCGGATTCTACTACCAAAGATGAACGCTTTATGATGATTGAATCTTGGAAGTATTTTTATTTCATTTGCAAGAATTATATTTTGAATGGGCTTCATGATGACTTGTACAATGTGTACCGTAATATGAAAACTTCCAAGGACCACTGAATGCTTTAAAAAAGAAGAAAAGACATAGGATGTCAGATTGAAGAAATTCATCGTGGCAAAGTTTATGGACTTTAGATAGTAGACAACAAATCTGTTATTACTCAAGTTCAAGAATTGCAAGTGATTATCAATGATATTCTTGCAGAAGCTCTAGTGATTAATGAGGCCTTCCAAGTAGCTATTGTAACTGAGAAGTTACCTCCTTTGTGGAAGGACTTCAAAAATTATTTAAATCTTAAAAGAAAAGAAATGTCCCTTGAAGATCTCATTCGAAAATTGAGAATTGACGAGGACAGTAAGGATGCGGAGCAGACCTCTCATAGAAACTCAACAATACAAGGAGCCAATGTTGTTGAAGATGAAAAATCTAATAGGAGAAAGACAAACTCTGTACAGCAAAGCAATCAACCTAAGAAGATATTCAAAGATAATTCCTTTAATTACAGAAAAATGGCCATTGGGCTATAGGTTATAAGTCTCCCAAGAAAAAAAAGAAGAAAGATCAAGGAAATGTTGTTGAATTCGAGGATGATATATGTGTTATGCTTTCTGGATGTAATCATTTCGGCAATCCAAGAGACTGGTGGATAGATTCCAGTGCCACCCGCATGTATATGCCAACAAAGAACCTTTTGCATCATATGAACCTATTCAAAGTGATGACAGAATTTACTTGATAAACTCGGCAACTGCAAAGGTTGAAGGAACAGGCAAAGTTCTCTTAAAGATGACATTTGACGAGATGGTGTCTCTCAAGAATGTGCTACATGTTCCAAATTTAAGAAAGCACTTGGTTCTTGTTTCACTTCTTACTAAAAATAGATTCAAATGTGTATTTATTTTTGACAAAATTGTAATCGGTAAAACTGCAATTTATGTAGGAAAGGTCTACCTTTGTGAGGGCTTGCTTAAGCTCAATGTAATAGCTATTGTTGATAATAAATGTCTTTGTTCTACTTACTTGCTTGAGTCAAGTGGTTTATGACATGAACGTTTTGGACATTTCAATTATAAGACCTAGTGAAAATTGATTATGTGATGACCCTCTGGGTCATTTTTTATGTTTTCGCATGTGTCTGTCAGTTAGATCTTTATAGTAACCCCGAGACATTGGAGACTTGCTGGCACGTGATGAGCCACCAGAATACGGCATTTTTTATGCTTTAAACTAAGAATTTTGTGTGTTCTCTAGCGATTTTTAGTAGATTTGATTTGTGTTTTTGTTGTTTTTACAAGATTACAGGATTCGGGATATTTTTACAAAGTGACCATATCGGGTTCGAAAAGTCATCTTTGGGATGTCATATTCTCTCACTTTGAACTGGTGATAGCCTGATTTGAGGTCTATCTTGGAGAAAACAGTGGCACCCTGAAGTTGGTCGAACAAGCCTTCAATCCTCAGAAGGGGATATTTGTTCTTAATGATCACCTTATTCAACTGGCAATAATCTATATGCATTCTGAGCGAACTATATTTCTTTTGAACAAAGAGGACAGGAGCGCCCCACAGAGAGACACTCAGCCTAATAAATCCTTTATCCAGTAGATCTTTCAACTATTCTTTCAGTTCTCTCAACTCGGCGGGAGCCATTCTATATGGAAGAATAAAGATGGGTTGAGTATCAGGGAGAACATCAACCCCAAAGTCGATCTCCCTATTGGGAGAGACTCTAGGCAAATCATCAGGGAAGACGTCAGGTAACTCATTCACAACTAGAACTGACTCAAAAGGTGGAAACTCTTCATAATCACCCTTAACTCGTACAAGATGATATATGTATCCTTTAGAAATTAACTCGCCCTAAGGTAGAAAATAAACTTACCCTTAGGCACTGCAAAACTACCCTTCCACTTGATAATAGGCGCATTCAAAAATTAGAATTTGACTATCTGGGTTCTACAATTAACAGAGGCATAACAGGCGTGAAGCCAGTCCATGTCGAGAATCACATCAAAGTCAATCATCTCTAACTCAACTAAGTCTGCCAAAGTATCTCTATGATAGGTAGACATTGTGCAATCTTTATACACCCTTTCAGCTAGAATGGACTCACCAATAGGAGTAGAAACACATAGGGGCTCAAGAAGACATTCACGAAGGATCTCAAACTTATGAGCCACATATGGAGTTACAAATGATAAAGTGGCACCTTGGTCAAGCAAGGTACACACATCATAGGAAAAGACTCGAAGCATGCCCTTGACAACATCTGGTGCAACTTCCTGATCCTATCGATTTCCCATCACATACAGACAATATTTACCTAACAGTATTAGTTGTGGCATCTCTATGACTACCACTAGCTGGTGGTGCTGCTGAAGACTAAGCTTTATTACCTCGATCACCTCGCCTCCTCATTAGGCACTCGTTCTGGAAGTGACCAGTCTATCTGCACCTATAGAAAGCATTGGTGCCCTCATGACACTCACCTAGGTGGATTTTGCCACACTTGACACATGGTGGTTTCCCCCTCAAACCTTGAGTCACACTAGCTTGGGATTGAGAACCCTGAGCTCTGGAATCCTGATGGCCCTGAGACTTCTGATCATACCCGTTACTCGGAGCTGGTGCACTTGCTGAGGATGGCGAATAATTCGAAGAGCTCTTCTGAAAATAGGACTTTTCCCCCTTACTTTGCTTATGCTAGCTAGGATCATAACCTGTTGACTTAGCCTTCTTGCTCAAGTGCTCCTCCTTATCCCTCTTTTTGTCCTCCTCAAGTTGTTGTGTATAGACCATAAGCCTAGAGATGTCCAAGTCCGAAATCAGCAATGTCACTTTGCACTCTTTTTCACATGTTTTCCCAAGACAAATATGAACTTTTTCATTCTAGATCTCATGTCGAGGACCATCTCTGGAGCATACTTGGGTAGTTGTATAAACTAAAGGCTATATTCTTCAATAGTCATCCCTTTGTTCTTCAAGTTAACAAACTCCTCAACCTTCGCTCCCCTCAACTCTCGTGGAAAGAAGTGATCAAGAAAGGCACTCTCAAAGCCATCCCAAATGGAAGGCTCAGCATCCTTACCTCAGCTCTCTTCCCATTGATTGTACCAGACATTTGCCACGTCCTTGAGTTGATAGGAAGCAAGTTCAACTCCCTCAATCTCTGTCGTGGTCGCATCCATAGCTTTCAACACCTTCCACATCTTATCAATAAAATTTTAGGGTTCTTTATCAACCTTAGACCCTTTTAAGACTGGTGTGTTTATCCTCAGAAAAAATCTCAAAGTCTTATCACAGCACTTGGCTCTTGGGATCTAGAACTAAGAGCTTGTGAACTCTAATTCCCACTCTGGGTAGTTTCCAGTTGAGTGGGCATAGTGATAGCTCCTCTAAAATCAGCCTCTGTAGTTGGAGTAGGGGATGTAGTAGGCGTCTGGGGAGCCCCAACAACTCTAGCACGCCGACCCTGACCTCTCGTCTCCATCTGAGAAGGCACCTCTGGTGGGGGATTCTCAGTGTTGTGGGCTGAAGTATATCTTTGGTTGGCGGAAAGCTTAGGAGACCTGATTTGCAAGCACTTAACATATAAATTACATAGATACTTTAATAAAGCTAAACTCTATTGCACGAACTCAGAATACGAGAAAGTGTAACGATTCCTAAACTTCTATAGCCTCCTGTTTATAAATTTTGGTGCACACAATGCACATAAAAATGACTCTACTAGACACGACTTCATAGACTCCCTAGGATACTTGAAAAACTCTATGATGATACCAAGTTTGTCACGCCCTGGGAGGGTACCCTTGGCGTGGCTGGCACTCAGAGACTATTGTTAGCCCTTAAGCAAGCCACTCGGCTTCATCACATTTTTTCAATCACATTATAATAGCGGAAGGCATCAATGAATAAGGATACTTAAAAAAAAAGAAATGACAAACGATAAATGAAGTCCAAAGGTCGAACAATCTACACATCAACTAAGTAATACTAGTATGAAAGAAAGTAGTCGAAAATATAATACAATCATAACTCAATAGTCTAGTATATGAAGCCTCTAAAACATCTAACTAAATGGTGCCAATGACAGACCCATGGCTACCTCTAAATAGAATAAAATAAGTTTTAACTCAAAGCTAGAACAGAAACATGATGTCCTTCGAAAGTAGGGGAGGGCTCACCAATCAGCTGAAAGCAAATAGGTCCTCAACGGGGCACCTATTGATGACCGCTAGTACCTGTCTCTACATCATGAAAAGATGCAGGCCCAAATGGACGTCAGTACGTGGAATATACGAGTATGTAAAATGGTTGAAAGAAATATGTAAAGAAAGAATAATATCAACTCAAATAGCTCTACTTAAGAAGTAGGAAACACAATCATCATGTTAAGAGTCTAAAGTAAGAATACAATTTAGAGAATGACCACTCATATACCATCTAATCCAATTTGCTTAGAGTACTGACAAGGCCTATATGGGAGTTTTTCTAACTGACAACCATCACCTATGAGTCGGTGATGATACAATGAAGCGATGTCATTTCCACATCCATCCAATACTTTGCCAGGGTATAGGACATCCCATCAGTGGATCCAAAATCAATAACATTAAGTCCACGTTTTGGGACAATAGGAAACATTCGATTTTACAGTTCAAACGTCGACTACGTAGTTATTATGTTCGAATTGAACTTACTCTTACTTAATTTGGTGCTCAATACTCCTCCCAAGACTCAATATTCTCATAAGACATCAACCCTATGGTTAACTCATTTATCTAGTCTCATTGGACATTTGTCAACTCAATTCATCACATCAACTATCAATTCTTTGGTTACATTCTTTTAAGGTTCAACTCTTGACTCATAAAGACTCTATCATGCATCATTCTAACTCATAGCATTTATGAAAACAAAAGTAGAGTTAAAGCATTTATGGATTCCATAGACTCTTAAGGATCACTTTATACCCATGCATGCCCATTTAAGTGAAATATGTAAAAATAACAAGAATTCATGCTAGGGTTAATGTAGTGAGGAAAAATCATCTATTTCAAGTATTTTATTCATAAAAATAGTAATTCATGCTAGATAATATAGGAATGCATTAGGATTTTAGAGAAACCTTCGAGAAACATTCATGGGAGACTCAATTCATTCACAACTCCATCAATTCGGGTAAGCAGGCACATGGAAGAACATAATCCATATTTTGATAGCCTTACATACCTAGAAATTTTGAGTCTTGGAACAGCTTGGAAAGACTCACATGATTATCTTCAAACCCTAGCCTTTTTCTCCCTTAAAACGTTGCTCTAAGTTGGAGAGGGTGTTTTTAGCATAAAAAGGTTGAGAACTGATATGTTTAGGGATTTACTTAGGTGTAAAAATGTCAGGTTTAGGCTTTGAAAGGGTGGAAAAAGACCAGAATACCCTTTCTTAAAAAGCTACCAAAGTTATTCACGGGCCCACCTACGGCCTGTAGAAACTTCCACACCCGGTAAGAACCATTCCGTAAACTTTTGGACAAATTTCAAGGTCTCTGAATCAATTTCACGACCCCAATCTATGGCCTATAGAAGTTTCTACGATCTGTAGATGGGTCCGTCAAATCTGGAACCAAAAAATGGAATTTTTGAAGTTTTTACCACGATTAAGCAAACGGGCCCCATAACTCAAATCATGACTTGTAATAGGTTTCGTAGTTCAACTCTTCTCTGATAGTTTTAAGTAAAACAACCATAAATTTTGAATCAAAACTCCAAATAGGGTGAAATCAGTTGCATTGGAAAGCTAATTCAAAGACCTTTCATTAGGTAGGTCATGAGACAGCTAATTCTTTGTGTGATAAGAGTTATGATCTTTTAAAATTGACTCCTGTATAATCTAATATTAGAAACTCAATGTATAGGAAAGTTTTGAACTCAGTAAGTACTAGAGGTTTCATATGACCCTAATAACTTCCTACATATAAGAATAAGTCTTGAAACATAGGTGCATGTAAGAATAGACCTATGGGGTGTCACAATGTAGGAGGATTTATGCAAGGATATTATTTAAGTGGTTAGACGTTGGTGTGATATATCTTATTGCTGACAGCGGATGGGTGAGTCTGGTCTAGTGTGTTCCAAATAAGGAAGGTATCACTGTGGCTCCTAATGCTAGCAATCAGTTGATTCCTATGAGACCAGTCACGTGTTGGAGTATTTTCATAGACTATTGCAACTCAATACTTCCACGGAGAAGGATAACTTCCCTATGTCATTCATGGGTCAGATGCTAGATCGATTGGTAGGTAAAAATTGGTACTATTTTCTTGATGGTTATTCGAGATGCAACCGAATTTCTATCGCTCAAGAGGACCAAGAGAAGATTACCTTTACATATCCTATGGAACCTTCATATTCAAGAGGATGCCATTTGGATTGTGTAATATACCATCCACCTTTTAGAGGTGCATGGTGTCGATTTCTTAGATATGGTAGAGAATACCATTGAGTTGTTCATGGATGACTTCAGTGTTGTTGGAGATTTTTTAGAGGATTGTTTGAAGCATCTCCATGATGTGTTGAAGTGGTGTGAAAAGTTTCACCTTGTTCTAAATTGGGATAAGTGTCACTTTAAGGTGAAAAACGTCTCGTTCTAGGAAACAGGATCTCCATCAAAGGCATTGAGGTAGATAAGTCTAAGGTTGAAGTTATTGAGGAGCTCTGTCCACCTATCTCTGTAAAAGGTATGAGGAGTTTTTTGGGGCATGCAGGTTTCTATCAGCAGTTCATAAAGGACTTCTCAAAGATTGCACATCCTTTGTGCAAGTTACTTGAGAAGGATGGTAAGTTCATGTTTTATGATGTTTGTCTCAAGGCATTCGAAGGGTTGAAGTAGAGACTTATTATAGCACCTATCATTGTTGCAACATATTAGACTCAACCCTTCGAGATCATTTGTAATGAAAGCAGGATAGCACTTAGTGTGGTATTGGGATAGCACAAAGAGAAGATACTACACCCATCTACAATGTTAGTAAAGCCCTTAATGTAGCACAAAGGAATTATACTACGACGGAGCAAGAGTTATCCGCAATGGTCTTCGCATTTGAGAAGTTCAAGTCATATTTGTTGGGAACTAAAGTCATTGTGCTTACAAATCATTCAGGATTGAGGTACTTGATGGTGAAAAAGGATGCAAACCCAAGGTTGAGTCGATAGGTACTTCTTCTTCAAGAGTTTGACTTTGGGGTGATTGATAGAAAGGGGACAGAGAATCAAATTGTAGACCACCTATCCAGACTCGAGAATGATGTTATGGATAAGTTTGAAGATGGGTTGGAGATCAATGAAGCATTCCCTGATGAGAAAGTATTGGTTGCACCACATGACTTGATGCCATTGCATTCTCATCATCAAGAGGACCATTATTTTCATCTTATTTCTAAGAGGGCTATCACATTCACATCATCGCCTGGAGGGACATCACATTCGTTCATCGCCAAGAGGGCCATTACACTCATTCATCGCCAAGAGGGCCATCACTTTCATCTTGTTTCCAAGAGGGCCATCACATTCGTGTTGTTTCTAAGATGGCCATTACATACATATCGTCACTAGGAGGGCCATTATTTTCATCTCATTAAGAGCCATTACATCACATTGCCAAGGAGGACATTTTTATCTCATTGTCGAGAGGGCCATTGCATATTCAAGCTACCAAGAGAGTCATGACATGATTAAGTTACTGAGAGGGCCATCATTTGTATGTCATTGCCAAAAGGGACATAATCCACCTAATCACCAACAGGGTCATCATCTCTATGTCATTGCCAAGAGGGTCATTGTCACGCCCCAGAAGGGTACCCTTGGCGTGGTCGACACTCAGAGACTATTGCTAGTCCCCAAGCGAAAAACTTGGTCTCCTCAAACCCGTTCAATCCAACAACTCTACATATCAGCAAAGTAAAACAAAGTAAATGGGACCATCTCATCTAATGTCTCAAATAATAATGGATTAATAATAAAGGCTAGTAGAAAGAGCTAGCTCACAATCTCAACATCAACGTCCGACTATCATCTATGAAGCCTCTATCACTAATCAAGTGGTGCCAATGACAGACCCATGGCTATCGAAATCAAAATATAAGACTAGTTTAGTCTAACTCTAAAGCAAGATGAAATAAAGGTAGTGAATCCTCCGGAGTAGGGGAGGCTCACCAATTAGCGAAACGTCTTAGATCCTCAAGGGTGCGCCTGTTGATGATCTCTAACTCCTGTATCTGCATCATGAAATGATGCAGCACCAAATGGCGTTAGTACGCGAAATGTACAATATGTAAAATAGTTGAATGAAACTGAAACAGGTAGAACAATATAGAAATAACATCAACTCAGAATAATAACCAAAGCAGAATGTCACATGTTTATCTAAAGAAAGAGAAAAGAATAGATGAGTGACCCATCAACCAATCAACCTCATCAATCAACTCAACTCAACTCAATGGAACTTAACTCAACTCAGAGTGCTCAAGGTGGGAACTTTTTGGGACTTTTTCTTATCCGACAAAAATCACTTATGAGCTAGTGAATGTACAACAGTCAAGTTGATGTTGTCACAGCCGCTCCAAACTTGCCAGGTAGGGAACGAATTGAATACCAGAGGGAGACACAATCAACTAAGTCCTCTATTGCTTTCAGGGACTTCTAATCAAGAGGGAACCACAATATAATTGATGGTTGTATGCCTCAGCTACGTTTGACGACGTAGTTTGACGAGTGCAAGTCGGACTAACTCTTACACTTTCGCTGCTCGATACTTCTCCCATGACTCAATGCTATAAGACAATCAATCCAATCAAACCAATTAGATCATAGGGACTTTTAACCCTATCATCAATCAATCCCATATGGGCTTTAACCCTTTCATCAATCAATCTCATAGGGGCTTTCCCCCTCTCATCAAGGAAAATCTCAATCAACGACTCAAGATTTAGAACAATCGTAAGGGAACAATTGAATAGACAAATCGGTGGAGTTCATTTATAGAGACTCATAGGACTATCAAGTTCTATCAACTTATCATCATTCTCTCATCACAATCACAATCGACATCTGCCAATCAAGGCTCTAGACTCAATCCCTAGGTTCAATCATGCATGTTTTCAAAAATAATCATGTAGGGTTATACAATATATCATGAAAAGTATTTAATTCAAGAAGATAAGTTTATGATGATCATCAACGTACGAAAACACATGAAAATAGACATAATTTCTAAGAAGATATTCAAGAATCAATTTACGAATATGTATAGGGACTCGTGAACACTCAACTCCTTTATGACCATCTGTGGGGCACATAAGAGAACAATCTCATGTTTTTAGCTTAGCCTTACATACCTGGGATGAAGCTATCAACAATCACCTTGAAGAATTCCTCTTGAATTTCTCAATCTTAAGCTCTTCTCCTCTTTCCTCGAGCCTTAGTCTAGCTAGATTATTAGAATGGGACTTAGAATGGGGGTTTAGACCCTTTTAACGTCAAAACAACCTAATTAAATCGTGCATAGAGTTTAGAAGGGGTTGGGAATTAACTAGAATGCCCCTAACAAAATTTGAAAATTTTTCAGCTTTGGGATAGCCCATTCCGCGACGCAGACTGGTCGTACATAGTGTATTCTCCAAAAATTTTCTGAACAAGTTTTCCCAATCCCGTCGAAAATTTTTTAAAAAAAATAAGTGTGACTCCGCTACAGAGGCGTGAAGCGCCACCGTCGCCCACCGTCACTGTTTTTTCATTTTCGAGTCAAAAAATTATCTTTTGATTCGGTCCCTCTAAAAATTGACCGAGACCATTTTCTCACTCAATTTTTCATGCTGATCACAAATCCGGCATCGAATTTGTCATACAAGCATTGGAAGTTGTGTTACGCGCATACCTCTCCTCTAGAGGTATTTTGGTAATTTTACCGAGCGTTATATCATCTCCCCCTTGGGATCATTCACCCTCGAATTATGAGTAAAGGTGGGTATCAAGGCACGAATAGACTCTAGACTCATCTCAACATTCATGTCCATCAATCAAACTATCGACTCCTCATCAACCTCAATCAACTCTATTCAGACTCAAGAATAGACATATCAACTCAAGGATAGAAACATCAGTTAAATCAAAGGTAAGAACATTACCTTCAACATTCTCATCATCAGGCACGAATAGAACATCAAAATTTAATCAATTCGAATCATTTAAACACTTTGTCAATCAGTTGTTTGAACTCAAGAAGGAAGACAGCAACTCTAATTTAGAAAGGGGACCATCGTGATATACAAGACTCTGCGGGCATTCTCAAGCTCAACTTTCCACCTCAATTGTGCTCCCTTTCATGGCACTCTACTCCATTAACTTAAACTTATAGCTCCTATTCAACTCTCTACCTATCCACACCATCTTATTTCATTCAAGCCTAACTTTGAGCCTCACGATGTTATTGTTAAGATGATCATATCCCCACAAGGCTAACCCTCATTTCTCAAGCCCTATACTTCCACATGGGCCTTCATTAAAAGATTACTAATCCTCTTCACTATTTCACTACCCTTACTTAAAACCCTTATTACGAAGTCTTCAATAGTCTATCATCAATGCTCGCATTATAACAACCACGCATTCAAGCTTATCAATCTAACCACTTCAACTGTACCTAAAATATTTCAAGCCTACTAAGCACTTCTACCTTCACCATTCAAGGAGTTCTCACTCAAAGATACACCAGCATATTCTTATCTAGAGACACTCTAATTTACTCTTACTTATCTGTTGTGTATAATAATGTCTCATCTCTCCCCTCCTCCTTATCTCTATTCCTACATGACAAAAGTACAACACCAATGTCATATAAGGATACATTCACTCCTCTTCATCTACCCTCATTCTACGTCTACTACTATCAGTATCACTGCTTAGGCCTAGAGAGACTCGTCATCTCCTTCTTTGGCGAAACCACACTACTACCTCCTTATGCCAAATAAGCATTATTCCACATCTAAAACTTAATGCTCTACATCCTACCATCAACAATGGAATAACGTACTGAAGGTTGGGCATGTGTAAGACAACATTAGAATAAAGAACCCTTACTCTCTCTCATCAACCATCACTCTTCTATTCTTATAAACATTTCTATCAAGACTGGGAAGATAGGATCACTCAATGGACTTGGAACGAAGATTATTAGCATGACTCAATAGAGAAATCTTATTTGAGAGTGTTCATAATAAAGTTTACAATATCCCTTGTCTATCGAGACTCATCTTAGGTTCACAAAACTATCCATACTATAAAACTCAAGTCAGAGCTCATTTAACATAGAAGTGGAAACTCGTAAATCAATGGGGTAAGATCAAAATTAATGAATGAATTTATCGCTTTTCATCCTCATAACTCAACATGAATAACAATCAACAAGTGGTATATGTGACTAGGCCATGGGCATGACAGTCATATACCATACGAGAATAGGGCATCACCTTAGCGGAAGAAAAAGGCACGTACGATATGGCATGGAACTGATGTCTCATCTCAATCAACCCATCTCTATCAAAACCTCAAGACTTACTTAGGTCTATCCTTTCATCATCTCCCCCCTTAGCTCAAGGGTCATCTCTTAAGTTTTGCAAATCAATTTCCTCTACTAGGCTATAAATATATACCTTCACACGATCGAGGAATCACTATCCATGAGAATAGGCATCTTAAACTTTTTTTATCATACCATACTCGCATATATAAAATAGCCACTAAGACTCTCTTCAAAGATACCACTCTTAGCTTCCTCCTCGCTAGGGAAATCTCTCTATATTTGCTGCTCTAATGGCATACATAACCACTTCCCACGACTCTTACAATCTAACCTCTCTTATCAAATGTTTTGTCCTCAATTCTCTCTTTCCATCTAACGGCACTTATACCATACTCATAACATCACACTCCTTGCAAACCAACACCTTAATCTCAAACACATACTATGGTGAACCTCTTAGGGCGAATCTCCAACTAAAACTATCACTCTAACGATGTTGTCACCTCTTTACCACTACTCCTCAACATTCAAGCTTAAAGTCTAGTTCTAACATATGCATCTATCACACACCTCTCTAATATCACGCCAATCTTAAAATTTCTAGGCAAAATTTGGAGCATAAGCCCACTAAAATCTCAGAGCAGGTATTCACTCAACACATCCCCTCTTCGCAACTCAAGTACCATTCCTCCACTCAATATATCCCCTAACCTAGCTAAGCTCATAACTATATAAATCACGTGGGGCTCTTTCTTTAGAATTATAAGCCTAGTGTGGATCTATCACATTGAAAGCACTCTGTTCCTCTATTCAACATCTATGTCTCACCCTCACAATACAATATCAAAATATATCAACATAGATCTCTTTCTAGCTTTGAGCATGCCCTAATACATTCTAACTCTGACTCCCTCTCTATACCTTATCATGACAATCATAGGGTACTTACCACTCTTTCATCAAGCTTATGGAAATTGACTCGTTATCTCATTGCTTACCTAGTGGGTAGATAACTCTAATTACAATCCCCAATCGACTATCACTCTCACTATCTTATCATTTCCTTTCTATCGTCATCATTCTAGCTTTGGAATGACAGCTCTACTTAGGGTGGCATAAGACCTCACATCTTACTCTTAGGTGGTAACATTAAACTCTTTAGAGACATAAGTTTCTCTCTCATGGATAACATCAAAGCAAGTAAAGGCTCGAATCATACCCATCACAACATCTGGAGAGAAATCTGGAAAACTTTCCTGATCTTCTCTAACTGATGGTGCTGGTTTAGGAGTTTGGGCCTCGTAAGACCACATTGAACATCCCCTCTGAAGGTGACCCATTCATCCACACTTGTCACATCCGATACTTTCTCCGCGACACTCTCCTAAGTGAAACTTATCGCACATGCCACAAGGTGGCTTGCCTCAGGGACCTCAAAGCACACTAGTTTGTGACTTAGATTTCTGAGATCTAAAGCTATGAGGCTCTAGTTGAAGGTGACTACTATTCTTATTCCTCTTCGACCTCTTAAACCCAGGTGGGTTCACCCTCTAGTACTCATGATCTCTGAAAGTATTTGGAACACGCCGCCTATCTGCTCCTGTCTATCAACTAGTGTTGTCACTGCATGGGCCAAAGCCTGGAGGGCCTGGCAAAGCTCAGCATTGCTAATGTTAGCCTGGGGTGGTTGCACGCCAGGGACAGCTGGGCTTATCGGTTCATCCTGATCTTGGGGCTCAGGTTGGTTAGCATCCCATCTGGCTGGACTCCCTTTCACATTATCAGCTCTTCTTGGAAACATGGTCACAATTCTGAGAATGTGTAACGCACGAACCAGATGAGAGCTTTCTTAGAGTTTGACTCTATCACACGAATTTGGAATAAGAAAGAAGTGTAACAATTTCTAATGTCCTATAGCCTTCTGCTTATGAAGTGTGATCGACGACATACCCATAAACAAGATTCTACTACGCACAGCTTCATAGACTCCCTAGGACACTTGAACTCGTGCTTTGATACCAAGTTTGTCACGCCTCGAGAGGGTACTCTTGGCGTGGCCGGCACCCAAAGACTATTTCTAGTCCCCAAGCGAACCACTTAGCCTCCTCAAATCCATTCAATCCAACAAATCTATAGATCAACGGAAGTAAAATAAAGTAAATAGGCCCATCTCATCTAATGTCTCAAATAATAATAGATTAATAATAAAGGCTGGTAGAAAGAGCTAGCTCACAATCTCAATATCAATGTCCAACTATTGTCTATAAAGCCTCTATCACTAATCAAGTGGTGCCAATGACAGACACATGACTACCGAAATCAAAATATAAGACTAGTCTAGTCTAACTCTAAAGTAAGATGAAATAAAGGTAGTGAATCATCCGGTGTAGGGGAGGCTCACCAATCAGCTGAACATCTCAGATCCTCAACGATGTGTTTGTTGACGATCTCTAACTCTTATATCTACATCATGAAATGATGCAGTGCCGAGTGGCATCAGTACGTGAAATGTACAGTATGTAAAATAGTTGAATGAAATAGAAGCAGTTAGAATAATACGGAAATAACATCAACTCAGAATAATAACCGAATCAGAATGTCACATATCTATCTAAAGAAAGAGTAAAGAATAGACAAGTGACCCATCAACCTCATCAATCAACTCAACTCAACTCAATGGAACGCAACTCAACTCAGAGTACTCAAGGTGCAAACCTTTTGAGAGTTTCTCTTCTCCGACAATAATCACTTATGAGCCAGTGAATGTACAACAGTCAAGCTGATGTTGCCAAATCGTTCCAAACTTGCTAGGTAGGGAATGAATCGAATCCCAGAGGGAGACATAATCAACTAAGTCCTCTATTGCTTTCCGGGAATTCTAATCAAGAGGAAACCACAATATAATGTGATGGTTCTATGCCTCACCTACGTTTGGCGACGTAGTTTGATGAGTGATAGTCAGACTAACTCTTACTCTTTCGATGCTCGATACTTCTGCTATGACTCAATGCTCATAAACAATCAATCCAATCAAACCAATCAAATCATAGGTACTTTTATCAATCTCATAGGGGCTTTAACCCTCACATCAAGGAACATCTCAATCAACGACTCAAGATTTAGAACAATCGTAAGGGAACAATCGAATAGACAAATCAGTGGAGTTCATTTATGGAGACTCATAGGACTATCAAGTTCTATCAATTCATCATCATTCTCTCATCACAATCACAATCGACATCCTCCAATCAAGGCTCTAGACTCATTCCTCAGGTCTAATCATTCATGTTTTCAAAAATAATCATGTAGGGTTATACAATATCTCATGAATAGTATTCAATTCAAGAAAATAAGTTTGTAATGATCCTCAACATACGAAAATACATGAAAATCGGCATAATTTATAAGAAGATATTCAATAATCAATTTAAGAACATGTATGGGGACTCATGAACACTCAACTCCTCTATGACCACCTATGGAGCACATGAGAGAATAATCTCATGCTTCTAGTTTAGCCTTACATACCTGGGATGAAGCTATCAACAATCACCTTCAAGAATTCCTCTTGAATTCCTTAATCACAAACTCCTCTCCTCTTTCATCAAGCCTTAATCTTGCTAGATTATTAAAATGGGACTTAGAATGGGGTTTTAGACCCTTTTAACATCAAAACAACCTAATTAAATCGTGTAGAGAGTTTAGAAGGGGTTGGAAATTGACCGGAATGCCCCTTTAAAAATTTTAAAAAAAAATTCAGCTTCGAGATAGCCCAGTCCGCGTCGTGGACTGGTCGCGCATAGTGTATGTTCTCCAAAAGGTTTCTGTACGAGTTTCCCTAATCCCGTCGAAAAATTTTAGAAAAGCAAAAGTGTGACTCCGCTACAGAGGCGCGACGCACCTCCGTTGCACACCGTCACTGTTTTTCATTTTCGGGTCAAAAAAATATTTTTTGATCCAGTCGCTCTAAAAATCAACCGAGACCATCTTCCCACTCAATATTTTGTGTTGATCACGAATCCAGCCTCAGATTTTCTATACGAGCATTGAAAGATACGTTACGCGCATACATCTCCTCTAGTGGTAGTTTGATAATTTTATCAGGAGTTACAGTCATCTCGTTCATTGCATTTCTAGGAGAGATATCATCATTCTCTGCCAAGAGGGATATCATCTTCATTTTTCAAAAGGATATCGTCTTCACTACCCAGAGGGACATTTATGCAATGTTATCAAAGGATATAAATCATCGTCTTGTCAATGGAGCATCGTCATCCTATCAATGCAGTATTATTATCCTATCAATAAAGTAGTATCATTCTATCAATTGAACATCATTGTCCTAGCAATGGAGAAT
Source organism: Solanum rostratum (assembly GCA_029948455.1). Taxonomy (NCBI): domain Eukaryota; kingdom Viridiplantae; phylum Streptophyta; class Magnoliopsida; order Solanales; family Solanaceae; genus Solanum; species Solanum rostratum. Next base: position 13,775,341 of record CM057054.1, read on the forward strand.
CATCATCATTATCATCTCTATATTGCATTATCCAGAAGGTCATTTGTCACGACCCAGGACTAGGGCCTAGATGTGACACAGCGAATAGGAACCTGAGAGTCCCCAAACAAACTTCAAGTATCTAAATCTACATCATCGGTTCAAGAAGGACATACAAATAATAATACCTAGTTCTAAGGGGTGGGAGAACAGGACTCACGCTATGGGGGCAATACAGGGCTAGGGACTTTCCACATCTCCACACAAAAATATACATATATCCAAATACGAATTTCCCACAAATTAATCCAACAAATACATAAGCCAGATTCCACACATAACAAACAAATTTAAAAAGGAGTCTACGTATTGCCCAACGAATGCCTCTAATCAAGATAGAACGAGGGCCAGGACATGTTCCAAGCTCACCCTCAAATGAATTAGGAACTCGAAGATAGTGGAGGTAAAGGAAGGTGGCGTGTCCTTGGAGGATGGGACTCATCACAAGTACTAATCTGAATCGGACTACTCATCAAACAGTTGATACTCGAAGTGCTCGGCCCCTACATGGTAAAATCATGTAGGCATAGAGTATACGTTAGTACATTTGAATGTACTAAGTATACGGGTATGCAATGCATATGAGCTACAAAACCTACATTTCAATGTTAGATGACAAAGGCATATAATATAGAAAAAATCATATATCCAATAGAAATATATACAAGATGCCATGAAATTTAAGATGCATGAAATGCAACAATACTCATATATAGTGGTAATGGACTATAACCGACAAATCAAATCCATGTGAGCTATTACATAAATTAGTCTGATAAAGACCTCCCATCGGTAGTAGAAGATTACTTGCCAAAGGTAATCTACATCACACCTAACGACCATGCTTTCCAGTGGATGGTCACCTTCCTTACGACCACGCTTTTTAGAAGGATTTTCCGAAATCGTATCATATCATAAACATAATAAATGAATAACCATTCCTTATGACCCGGTATTTTCGGTAATGGCTTCCTATGTTGGCACATAGTTCATGGAAAGGGAGAGGACCCTTGGGGATAGCCCTGAAGCCCCCAATCCATCGGTGCTAAGTCAATAATATCCCACATGAATACTTATACATATACGTGCTTTCGAGAGATAAAATGCTCACTTCAAACCGTTTAATGCACATTTAAGCTAAAATGCCAAATCATGAATCATAACCATAATGCTCATGCAAGGAATAGCTCATCTACATATACGGAATGGTGCAAGAACCCAAAATGCTCAAAGAGCCATAATAATTGACATGTATGTGATCACATTCTTGTCATGACCAATGCCTTACCAAAATCATATCATAATAGTTTCATAAAACATAATTGGGCTTAACCCACTTCATAATTTCCTTATAAACTAATATGCATGAATGAAAATGCAATGCATAATGTGAGATTGGCATGGGTAACATAGATTCAAGTTAAAATCATCCGTAAAAACGAAATTGAGGAAATCCATAATTAAATCCACATGTAAATCGTAATATAGATCACCCATGCATAAATCAACTTTAAAGGGGACATGCATGTTCATAACGTCATAACTCAACGTAAATCATCATCATAGTGATCAAAATATATTAAAAATCATAGGAAATGTACAGCCCAAACATCAATTGAATTTAATAAAATCAAATAATGAAAATCCATATTTAAAGTGAATTTAACTTCATGAAATCAATTGAAAGGAATTTTGGGTCTTCATGGCTGAAAGGGACCAAGAATCAATCCCAAATACCTTGATTGAGGAGCTGAATTTGGGGAAGGACTTAGCGTGAATTGAACTTCATAACCCTTGCCTTGAACCTTAAGAGAGGAGAGTAGGGAGTATTTGGGAGGTGATCTTATGAGAGGTAGAAGGTTTGAGGAGAATAAATTATGAGGGGAGGGATGTCAGCTGAACTAGGGTTTTAGGATAAGTAAAAGGTCATAATTCATAATTAAAATAAACCAGAATTACATAAGCGCCATTTATGAAATGGGCAAATATTGGAACCATCAGGTCCATACAGTTGCCTACACGGTCCGTGAGTCGCCACACGGATCGTGAACAGTGACTGTGAATCGTCACTTAGAAAATTTTACAGTGCCAACGCAAGGAATGTATTTGAGGCCAAGAGGTACCACACAGATGGCTACACGGTCCGTGTGACTCCACACGGACCGTGACATGGACCGTGTGATAGTACTTGATGAAAATTCTTCACGATAAAGTTACGAGATGGTACTTCCATACTTAAAAAAATTTTATGTAGCGAGTTACACGGAGGGCCACACGACCCATGACACATCACACGGACCGTGTGACTGGCCGTGTTCCCTCACTTGGTCTAAAATTTCCTTCGTCTCCAATTTCCCCTATCATGATCTAGACCAAGTGTCCCTTCACGGGAGGCCACACGGTCCGTATGGCTTCACACGACCCCTATGGGCCTTACGTGGAGCGATGCCTAGCAGTTCTACTCGGGACAATACCAAAGAGATCTAGTAAAGCCGCTCAAAAAAATTCAGGTCCTTACATTATCTCCCCCTTGGGAACATTCGTCCCCGAATGTGCAAGAACAAGGCTTGAAAGGCTTGACTTAGAACACGAAACATCCGAACATAAGGTACAATGCATGGTTCATTATTTGAAAAACTATGAAGCCTTTAAACTCATATTAAAATCGTATTCAAGTGATTCAAAATATCCTAAAAATCATTTTCGTGCACATGTATGCATGTCATGCCATGAGACTCAAGAGGGAAAGAAATGGGACCATTAGAAAAGGGAGATCCTAGTACCTTAGGCTTTAGTAGATTAGAAAAGATGAGGGTACCGCTTAACCATGTCCGGCTCCACCTTCCAAGTAGCACTCTCCACATGTTGATTTCTCCAAAGCACCTTCACCGAAGCCACGTCCTTGTTTCGAAACATCTTTACTTGCCTATCCAAGATTCCCACTGGAATTTCCTCATAAGACAAGTTTTCTTCAACCGCAATCCCTTCCAAGGGCACAATGGTGCTAGGATCACCAATTAGCTTCCTCAACATAGACACATGAATGACCGAGTGAATTGAACTCAAGTCTGGAGGCAACTCCAACCTATAAGTCACACCTCCAACCCGCTCAACAATCTCATGAGGGCCAACATACCGAGGGCTTAGCTTGCCCTTTTTACCCAAACGCATCACGCCCTCCATAGGCGAAACCTTCACATATACCTAATAACCGACACGAAACTCAAGATCCCTCTTAACATCCGAATAAGACTTTTGACGACTTTAGGCCGTTTTCAACCTTTCCTTAATCACTTTCACCTTATCCATGGCCTCCATCACTAAATCTAGGCCAACTAGTGCCATCTCTACCAACTCAAACCATCCCACCGGTGACCTACACCTTCTCTCATATAAGGCCTCAAACGGCTCCATACCAATGCTAGCATGGAAGCTATTATTATAAGCAAATTCAATGAGTGGAAGGTGGTCATCCCAGTTTCCCTTAAACTCCAACACACAAGACCTCAACATATCCTCCAAGGTTTGAATAGTCCTTTCAGCTTGCCCATCGGTTTGAAGATGAAAGGCGGTGCTCAACTCAATCTTAGTTCCAAGTCCCTTCTGAAATGATCTCCAAACGTGGGAAGTGATATAGGTACCACGATCCGATATAATGGACCTAGGCACACCATTCAACCTCACCAACTCATGGATGTACAACCTTGCATAATCCTTGGGGCCGAAAGTAGTCTTGATCAGTAGGAAATGAGCCGACTTCGTCATCCAATCCAAGACAACCCAAATGGAATCAAATTGCCTTCGGCTCCGACGCAACCCAACCACAAAATCCATGTTTACATCTTCCCATTTCCATGTGGGAATCTCAATGTCTTGGGCCAAGCCACCAGGCCTTTGGTGCTCTACCTTCACTTGTTGACAACTCGAGCATTCGGATACGAACTTAGGGATGTCTTTCTTCATACCATGCCACCAATACACTTCTTTCAAATCCTGGTACATTTTGGTAGACCCCAAGTGAATAGAATAATGAGAGTTGTGAGCCTCACTCATAATCGCCCTTCTAAGATCATCCACATTTGAAACACAAAGTCGGTCTTGGTATCGAAGTACACCATCCCCCCCTTGGGAGAACACCTCGATCTCCATTTCGGCAACCAACTTCTTTAATTCAAGTAACGATGGGTCTAAATCTTGCTTAGATTTTACATCACTCACCATGGAAGATTTTGCCTTGTTTTGAACATGGATACCACCATAGCTCGAATCGTCCAACCTGACACCTAACCTAGCTAACGGATGAACATCCCTTGCTAACTCCTTCCTTTCCTCACCAACATGCACCACATTTCCCATATATAGCCTGCTAAGAGCATCGGCCACAACATTGGCGTTGCTGGGATGATACACAACACTCATGTCATAATCCTTTAGGAGTTCCAACCACCTCCTTTGTCTTAAATTGAGATCCCTTTGAGTGAACACATACTACAAACTCTTGTAATCGGTGAACACATCAGCATGAACCCCATACAAATAATGTCTCCAAATCTTCAAGGCAAAAACTACCGCCGCCAATTCAAGGTCATGCATTGGGTAATTACGTTCATGCACCTTCAACTGCCTTGATGCATACGTTATTACCTTACCATGTTGCATAAGCACACAAACCAACCTGATTCGCGAGGCATCACAATACACCACGAATCCCTCCAAGCCGCTTGGTAAGGTCAAGATGGGAGCCGAAGTAAGCTGACCCTTTGAAGCATGGAAACTCTGCTCCCATTCGTCCGACCACACAAACTTAGCCTTCTTTTAGGCCAACTTAGTCAATGGAGATGCAATAGATGACAACCCCTTAACAAATCTTTTGTAATATCCGGCCAACCCAAGAAAACTTCGAATATCCGAAGGAGTCAATGGTCTGGGAAAATTCTTCACGGCCTCGGTCTTCTTCGGATCCACCTTGATACAATCACCAGATACCACATGGACAAGGAAAGCCACTTAAGCCAACCAAAATTCACATTTACTAAACTTGGCATACAACTTCTTTTCTCTCAAAGTTTGGAGGACCATCCTCAAGTGATCCTCGTGCTCCTGCTCACTTCGGGAGTAAATGAGAATGTCTTCAATGAATACCACCACAAAACTGTTAAGGAATGGCTCAAACACCCGATTCATGAGATCCATGAACACGGCCGGAGCATTGGTTAGGCCAAACAACATCACCACAAACTCAAAGTGCCCATACCTTGTCCAGAAGGCTGTTTTGGGAATGTCACACTCCCTAACCTTCAACTGATGATACCCGGAACGAAGATCAATCTTTGAGAAATGAGTATCCCCTTGAAGCTGGTCAAACAAGTCATCAATCCTGCGCAATGGGTACTTATTCTTAACATTCACCTTATTCAGTTGCCTATAATCAATACACATCCAAAGAGATTCGTCCTTCTTTCTTACGAACAATATTGGAGCACCCTATGGCGATATACTAGGCCGAATGAAACCCTTCTCCAATAAATCTTTTAACTGCTCTTTTAACTCTTTCAACTTCATCGGCGCCATAAGATAAGGAGGAATAGATATAGGCTGAGTATTCGAAAGAAGACCTATCCCGAAGTCTACCTCTCTTTCAGGAGTAATGCTCGGCAATCTTCGGGGCGCACATCCAAAAACTCATTCACCACAGGGACTGACTCAAGCGTAGGTACTTCGGACTCCATATCCTTGACCCTCACAATATGATAAATGCACCCCTTAGAAATCATTCTCCGCGTCTTGAGGTAGGAAATAAACTGACCTTTAACAGAGGAGTCACCACCCTTCCATTCAAGAACGGGCTCACCGAGAGGTTGGAACTTTACCTTCCGGGTTCTACAACCTATAGAGGCATATGATGCATGCAACCAATCCATCCCAAGAATCATGTCAAACTCGAACATCTCAAGTTCTACAAGACCACACGGAAAAGTTTTGTGCAACACAGAAACAAGGCAACCATGATAGACTCTATGTGCAAAGATAGATTCACCCATGGGAGTATAAACTTAGAATGGGTTCCTCAAAACCTTGGGACTCAAACCAAATTTACCAGATTACAGAGGAGTCACAACGAAAAAATTTGCACCCGGATCAAGTAAAACATAACTATCAAAATCAAAGACTTTTAACATACCCGTCATGACATCCGGAGTATCCTCGACATCTTGGCGGGCATGGAGTGCATAGAACCGATTGTTCTTTGGGGAATCACCTTGGGGAGCTCTCTGTTGACCTTGCCCACCTTGGTCCACCTGACCTTGACCTCTACGGGCATTTCTAGGACAGTCAGCAACCTTGTGATTTTTATCACCACACCCGTCGCAAACACCCAATTCCTTTCGACACACTCCTGTATGAGGCCTTCCACACTTGTCACACATAGGATACCCCTGACCGCCACCAACCAGTGCCCCGGGAGGAGGTACCCGATCATTAGCAACCTGAGTACCAGAACCTTGGCTCTATTGGAAGCGATCGAAACCACCACTTCGAGAACCAGAGAACCCACCATCAAAATCGGTTCTTTGGAGATCATGGACCCTTCTCTCCTTGATTTTCTCCCCTTCAATCTGTTCTGCATACACCATGAGTCTAGAAATATCCATATCCCATATGATCATAGCAGTACGACATTTCTTTACAAGCAAATCAGAGATACCCGAAACAAACTTGTGCATCCTTGCACGAGGGTCAGCCAAAAGTGACAGAGCACACTTGGAAAGCTTTGTGAATTTGAGGGCATAGTCCCTTACACTCATACCTCCTTACTTGAGGTTGATAAACTCATTCATCCTGGCTTCCCTAAGCTCAAGCAGAAAGAAACGATCAAGGAACGCAAACCTGAACTCCTCTCAATTAACATCACTACCACAATCCCTCTCCATAGACCATTGAGTATACAACACCTAAGCCACATCTTTCAGTTGGTAGGCATCTAATTCAGCCTTCTCTTCAGAAGTGACACCGATGATGTTCAGTATCTTGGTAAGCTCATCAATGAACTTCGGAGCATCCTCATCAGCCTTTGACCCATGGAACTCCGAAGGATTCATCCAGGTGAAATCCATCACCATAGAAGCAGGTGTACAATCCCATGGAAAGTTAGCCTGCCTTTTCTGAGAGGTCACCACCTGGGCAAGCATGGCAAAGGTTGTACGGAACTCATTATTCGAGATAGGTTCATCCATAGGCCCTTGAGGAGCCTATTCCTCGTTAGCCGGAGCCGGCCTTGGTAGGAGGGGTCTTCCTCGAGACATTTTCTGAAATGGAGCAACGACACCATCAAGATAAGGGAACCAAGTATACTAGCCATAGCACGACATAAGACATGAAGAAGTGAGGCAATTCCTAGAACGCCTTTGTAGCTTCCCACTCATAGGCATGGTGCACTTTACACCCATGGATAGAACTCTACTTGATACCGCATGTTGGACTCCGAGGACCATTTATAAGCCTAGTGCTCTGATACCATCTTTTGTCACGACCCGGGACTAGGGCCTAGATGTGACACGGCGAATGGGAACCCGAGAGTCCCCAAACAAGCCTCAAGTATCTAAATCCATATGATCGGTTCAGGAAGGACATACAAATAACAACACCTAGTTCTAGGGGCGGGAGAACAAGACTCACGCTATGGGGGCAATACGGGACTAGGGACTTTCCACATCTCCACACCAAAATATACATATAGCCAAATACGAATTTCCCACAAATTAATCCAACAAATACATAAGCCAAATGCCACACATAACAAATGGATTTCAAAAGAAGTCTACATATTGTCCAATGAATGCCTCTAATCAAGATGGAACGGAGGCCAGAACATATTCCGGGCTCACCCTCAAATGAAAACAAAACTCAAAGATAGTGGGGTAAAGGAAGATGGCTTGTCCTTGGAGGATGGGACTCACCATAAGTACTCTTCTGAATCGGACTACTCATCAAACGGTTGATACTCGAAGTGCTCAGCCCCTACATGGTAAAATCATGTAGGCATAAAATATGCATTAGTACATTTGAATGTACTAAGTATGCGGGCATGCAATGCATATGAGTTACCAAACCTACATTTAAATGTTAGATGACAAGCGCACAAAATATAGAAAGAATAAATCCAATAGAAATATATACAAAACACCATGAAATTTATGATGCTTGAAATGCAACAATACTCATATATAGTGGGGATGGACTATAACCGACAAATCAAATCCATGCGAGCTATTACATGAATTAGTCCGATAAAAATCTCCCATCGATAGGATAAGATTACTTGCCAAAGGTAATCTACATCATACCTTACGACCACGCTTTTCGGTGGATGGTCACCTTTCTTACGACCATGCTTTTCAGAAGGATTTTCCATAATCATATCATATCATAAACATAATAAACAAATAATCATTCCTTATTACCCGGTCTTTTTAGTAATGGCTACCGTTCCTATATTGTCACATAGTTCAAGGAAAGGGACAGGACCCTTGGGGATAAGCCTAATTCCCCTAATCCATCGGTGCTAAGTCAATAACATCCCACATGAATACTTATACGTATACGTGCTTTCAAGAGACAAAATGTTCACTTCAAACCGTTCAATGCACATTTAGGCTCAAATGCCAAATCATGAATCATAACCATAATGCTCATGCAAGGAATAGCTCATCTACATATACGAAATGGTGCAAGCACCCAAAATACTCAAAGAGCCATAATCATTGACATGTATGTGATCACATTCTTGTCATGACCAATGCCTTACCAAAATCATATCATAATAGTTTCATAAAACATAATTGGGGTTAACCCACTTCATAATTTCCTTATAAACCAATGTGCATGAATGCAAATGCAATGCATGATGTGAGATTAGCATGGGTAACATAGATTCAAGTTAAAATGAGCCATAAAAATGAAATTGAGGAAATCCATGATTAAATCCACATGTAAATCATAATATAGATCACCCATGCATAAATCAACTTTAAAGGGGACATGCATGTTCATCACTTCATAACTCAATGTAAATCATCATAATGGTGATCAAAATAGATTAAAAATCATAGGAAATGTACAGCCCAAACATCAATTGGATTTAATAAAATCAAATAATGAAAACCCATATTTAAAGTGAATCAAAATTCATGAAATCAATTGAAAGGAATTTTGGGTCTTCATGGTTGAAAGGGACCAAGAATCAATCCCATATACCTTGATTGAGGAGCTGAATTTGGGGAAGGATTTAGCTTGAATTGAACTTCAATTAACCCTAGCCTTAAACCTTAAGAGGGGAGAGTAGAAAGTATTTGGGAGGTGATCTTATGAGGGGTAGAAGGTTTTAGGAGAATGAATTGTGAGGGGAGAGATGTCACCTGAATTAGGGGTTTAGGATAGGTAAAGGTCATAATTCATAATTAAAATAAACCGGAACTACATAAATGCCATTAATGAAATGGGCAAATATTGGAACCATCAGGTCCATACGGTCACCTACACGGTCCATGAGCCACCACATGGACCGTGAACAGTGACCATGAACCGTCACTTAGAAAATTTCGCAGTGCCAACGCAAGGAATGTATTCGAGGCCAAGGGGTACCACACGGACGGCTACACGGTCCGTGTGAATGACATGGACTGTGTGATAGTACTTAAAGAAAATTTCGCACGACAAAGTTACGAGATGGTACTTTCATACTTAGAAAAATTTTACGTAGCGAATTACACGGAGGGCCACACGGCCCATAACACATCACATGGACCGTGTGAGTGGTCGTGCGCCCTCACTTGGTCCAAAATTTCCTCCTTCTCCAATTTTTCCCTGTCGTGAGCTGGACCAAGTGTCCCTCCACTGGAGGCCACGCGGTTCATGTGGATTCACACAGCCTGTGTGGGCCTTCCGTGGAGCGATGCCTGGTAGATTCGTTCTGGACAGTACGAAGAGATCCAGTAAAGCTGCTCAAAAAATCTGGGTCCTTACATCATCATCATGTTGCATCATATCGATTCATTATCCATCACGTCAAAGAGAAAAATATGTGTTGAATATGGTAAAAGATATCACCCCTCTATTTAAGTTATGGTTTTCACTAATAACGTTTGTCTTAGCTCTATCGAATGCATCCGAGAGGATGAATTCTCAAACAAACCACAGTTGTAGACAACATTTAAAAGGATGTAACACAACATGAAACGTTTTCTTAGCGGTGAGCTGGGACATAACTTAAAGAGCAATATCAAACTCTTTGGACACGAGCTGAGGAGTGACTTCCACCGCAATCCAACCACACCTCTATCAGAAGGCATGCGGGTATTTCTTTAGGTTCGTCGATTTCAGTTTCGCATATGATGAAATTTTAACTCTCATGGAGGCAATCTTTCAATCTAGGTGACAATGCACCTAGAGCTTTGAAATTATGTCTAGGTAAGTTCTTACTTACGGGTGTGAAGTGCACCATATTCATGACTAAGAGATTGCAAGCCTCTTTTTCATACTCAATTTACTTGTCACTTCTCCCACCGAAAGTTATCTTAGCATAAGAGGACTTCTTTTTTAACCGATTAAGTCGAACTACAAGCAGTCTGATTCTAATGTTGGCGATATATAGGTGGGCTTAATGTTGAAAACTCAACTATACTCCAACCTCCCATCATTCTGTTCTCGAGCCTTTTGGTCTCTCCATAATTCGACTTCAAAATAGCTTTTGAATTCTTGCACAATCCAAAATTCGCCTTCAAAATAGCTTTTGAATTTTTGCATAATCGTGTGTTAAATCAAGCATCTTAAACTACAAGTGGCCTGAATTTTCATATAACCTGAGATATGTAGGAAACCTAAAAACCAGGGTCCAATCATGATTTCTCAAAGTTCATACCAAATTTCTTTCAAAAGATGAATATGTGGTCGACAAAAATTGGATTTGTCAAAACTTTTTGTCCAAGGTCTCTTTCCTCGACCCTATACAAAGAAAGAGACAGTTGTTGACATCCAAGTTACCCTCCACAATATAAATTAGCAATCGAGTTTCTTCATTATTTTTCAAAAAGAATTATTCCCGAAAGGAATTTATTTTTTTGTTAATCATCTTAATTTATTAGTTGCAAATTATTTTAGAGTCAATTAGTTGATAATTAAATTAATTATTTCACTTTGATAATTCTAAGAAACTCATTAATTAATTTAATTTAATTCGTATTATATCCAAATTAACCAATTTAATCTGTTTAGCTACCTTTTGAATTCTAATTGACAATTTTTTAATTAATTTTCCCACTCTTTTAATCCATTTTTGACAAATTTCAGCCTAAAAACATCCTTATACCCGGCCCAGTCAAATATGTATAATGTATGAAACAACCTTGCACGTGCCTTTCCCTTTTCTTTCTCTCCCTCAACGTACGACGACACCAGAAAAAAAGGACCCTAAATTTGTACCCCTCAACGTTCAAATTCATCCAGGTGTCTCAATTTCGCACCCCTCTCGTCCTTGTCGCGAAATCAACGGACAAGGTAAACCTCTCTCTATTCTTGATTACATCTCTTTGGGTATTGCTTGTGAATATGTTGTGAGTGTGGACTGAAGATTGAATTTAGCCTTAGTGATTCACGTTCGGGTAGCTTATCGTTATTTTAATCGAGCATGAGTGTTGTATGGTGTTCATGTCTGCTATTTCTTATTGTCCCATTCAATACAATGCGGGTTTTTCTTTGCTTGTGTATGGATTCAAGATTACGTTATGCTGTTAGTTTATCAATTGTTTAAGCTCTACACTCACTCAGGTTAGTTCGTATTCATTTAATATGGTATGAGTATGAATTTGTCTTGACTTCTTTACATGATCATGTTTAGTCATATGTTTTCTTTTTATCTAAATACACTTGTACTCCTGATTGTTTGTCTTTACACCTTTCTTACTGTTATGGATCAACATTTGTACTAGCTTAAGCTCACCATATTGTCTATGGAATATGGTTCGGTGCGAAATTCTGACTCGGCTTCCTTATTTACCATATCCTCTTACTCGAGTCTTATCTAATGTGAGCATCTGCTAAAGTACTCCTGAGCATAAAAGATTGATCATTTTTCTCGATTATGCCCAACAGCAAATGATATTGTTTAGTTTTGAATGGGCCATAAGAACCTGTAGATTTCAAATAGTTTGCCTCTAGGAGCATGGTCCCAACCCTTAAGTCTTTTCCTTTGCTTTTGCACCCATTCTGGTTTTGTCCCTACCATCTAATTAGAATGTTAAGCATTCCTTATTATTTAGTGTTTAAATGTTCACTTCATTATTTATAAGTTCCCTCAACTAGCTTACTGCAATTTTGGTTGGTTAATGTTTTATGAGATGTCATTGTTTAAGAGTAAAATGTATTGAAATCCTACGTATTAACCTACTGTAGCATCATTTGAGCTTAGTTAGTAATTTCCTTAACCAATTACCATGCTTAATTTTTTCTTCCTCCTTAAGAGGCATGAAGTTGTGAGCAAATCTGGATTCCTTCGGTCATTAGATCATTTGGTATAATTGTGTTTTTTTTAGTGAATGTTTGAGTTATGTTAACTTTCTCACATGGCTTTCTGCATGTTCATATTATTTTCAATGGGGACTTATTTTTAGGATTCACAAATTCTCAATATCTCATTCACCATTTTGATATGTCTTGATAGAAAAGACAGTAACTAGTACTTAAATCATGTGATTTATTCAAATGTCATGAGTTTTGAGTGCTAGCCTATCTTTTCTTTGTTGTTACCTCGATATTATCAAGCATGATTTGTGGATTTCCTTGTCATATACTTGTAGAAATACCAATATGAATCTTTGTACTTTGATTGTTAACTTAGGATAATAATATCATGAGTGTTTCGAATCTCTCATTTGGTTTAAATTTATGTTTTACCTTATTATTATTATTGATGATACATTCTTATATGTGTTTAATTTATAATGCATATGATCTATTCAGACGAGTTATTTCGACTCCATCATTTCTCTCTTGCATGTCAAGTTGTATCATGGAGGCCTGACTTCCCTTTTGCGTCAACTTTGGGTCACGTTCAAGACGGAAACTACTAGAAAATTGTTTTAAAGGTTATGGAGACTGGTTACAGGATTTGGAAGCTAAAAAGAGGGTTGTATACACTAACATACAGTGTATATACAAAAAATAATATACACAATTAAAATGGGCCCAAACACAATTTCTTGGCAAGAAAAAAAAGGAACTTGCATAAATCACTATAGTTTAGGGATTAAAAGAGTTGAATAGCTATAATTAAGATAATTATCATTCATAACCAACTTTTAAATGCTATCCCATTGTATTCAATGTATTCACCATTGTGTTTTAAGAGAAAAGACACAAAGTCACACTTAAAGTTGTCTCGAATTTTTAAACAGACATCATAACTTTGCGGGCATCCTACTATCCCCCTCCCCCTAAACAATTTTAAACGGTTGTTATTACATCATTTTCTGCCCACCTGGCATGGAGAGTGTATGCACTCTCTTAAAGAGCGTGAGAAACCTTAAATAATGAATATAATTTTATTTCTATAAGTATTTTGTAATAAAATATATTTTCTTGTTTTACTTATTACTTCTAACTCTTTTTTATTTATTATTTTTCATTTTTTTCCTTCTTTCTTCTTCAAAAATTTATTGCTATCTCCATTAAAACTCCTCACTTTCAATATCACCATTTTTTATCACGCTTCTACCCTTCTTCATTCAAATTATTAATTTAACTCTCTTTGATTTTAAAATTTTATCTAAATGTTTTTTTACATTTCAAACAAGTTGAATAGGTTTTAAGATGATTCGTTTGTACAATTTAGCTTTTTAATCCGAATTTCAAATAAATTTCTTCAATGTTTGAGGAATTCATTGATTTCTTTCAAAGTTATTCTTTCTAATTTTGAAATTATGTGACAAGGAGATAATTTGATTGATGATACCCTCAAAATTTTGAATTTGCTTAAAATATAATTGATTTTATCATCAATAACTCAATTATGTGTTAAAAATAAAAGGAAAGTGGCTGACGAAGAAGAAGAAAAAAAGAAAGAAAATGGGGGATCGGAGGGGCTCAATTCGAAGGGTCATGGGTGAGGGTGGGAGGTGAAGAAGAAAGAAAGAAAGAAAGAAAGAAAGAAAGAAAGAAAGAAAGAAAGAAAGAAAGGGGTGGGTGGGGTGGGAGGTGAGGTGAAATAAGTCAAAAAGTAAGAGAGACAAAAAAAAAACACAAAGAAAAAAAGAATAAAGAAAAACTTAAAACAAAAAAATTACAATTTAAATTAATTAACACATGTCGTGTATTGAATTGATGTGTGATACACTTGCTTTGTAAAATAAGGGACTGGTAAAAAAATGATGTAATTATATCAGTTCATAATTGTTTAGGGAGTAATAGGATGTTTGCATAATTAAAGTATGTTTTTTGAAAATTTAATATAATTTTAAGTGTTACTTTATGTCCTTTTTCTTAATTGTATTTTAGTATACAATACGGAATATATTTATTTAAAAAATGATAAGCGTCAAATTCACGTTCATTAATCTCCACAAATTCCTATTATTAAACTATCTTTCTCAAAATGAGTCTTTTAAAATGTACATTTGAGGGTTGAAGTGTCAATACAACTGCTACATGAAAAACTACACACACAAAAATATGAATCCAAATACATATTAATATAGTTACTAATCAAATATTCAAAACTTGTATTAATTTTATGAGAAATGAAACATTAATACAACTGCTACATGTATTGTACATTTAGCATATGAAAGTACAAAACTACTATGAATACAAATATAATAAATACTAATATGGCAATATGGAATACATGCATTTGTTTCATCATTCAAAATATAAATATGTATACATATTTACATATTAATATGGTAACGTTAAAGTATAACAATGAAGAATCGTGATTTTCTACATAAAATACTTATAAGGAACATGTATACAACTAATTTAATTAAAAAAAAAAAAGTGAATACAAGTACATTGTTAAAAGAATGATACAAATGCCTCTTCTTCTGATTTTCTTGGTTCTTCCATACCAATACAGATCAGATACTCTGATTCCTCTGTTCTTCCATACCCTTTTTTCCATTGCTATTGGAAGCAACATTGTTGACTTTCCTTCTATTTTCAAAATTCTATTTTCCGCCATTGTAGTAACATATACAAGCTTCTCCAGAAATCCTAGAAAAAGACTGATACAGATACAAAACCAACGTTAAAAAGGAGTGTCCAAAAAATACAATTAGCAATTAGCTGATGACAAGAAGGCATGACTTAAATGCTGAAATGGTGCAAAGAATCGTGATCTATAAAGAGATTTTGAAAAAAATCTCATTGATTTTGAAAATAAGAGAGAGAAAGGTGAGAAGGGGGAAAACATGTCATATAAATAGTTATAAATGCGCTTGTAATAGCTGTAATGGCATGATTTGCTATTTAATATTGAAGTATATCCATGTATCATAAATATTTTAAACTATAGCTAAAGACACTAAGGAGCTGTTTGGTAGGAAGAATTAGGGGAAATAATCCAGGGATTAGGGGATGGTATTAGTTAATACCACGTTTGGTAGAAATTGAACTCATGTATTAATTAATCCATGTATTAGTTAATACCTCATACATGGTATTAACTAATACCTCCCATTTGGTGGTATTAGCTAATCTCTTGGATTTAATACCATGGGATTATATATAAAGACAAAAATGTCCCTAAAATTCTTTCACCTTTTTTTTAATTTTCTTGATTTTATATTTGTAGTTTTGTACTAGTAAATTAATTTAAATAAATTATTTTACAAAATTTATTTATTTGAGGGTTCATATATTCATAATATAAAAATAAATAACTTTACTATATCAAATGTTTAAATTTTATTTATTTGTGGTTTCATATTTATATAATAGACAAAAAAATATTTTGCCATGTCAATTTTTTTTTTATAATTAATTTAGTTGAGTGATTTTATTGATACAAACAAAATCCAATGATGTTAAATATAATTTCAATGTTGAGTGACCTTGTAAGGTATATATACACACTATATTAAAATTACAATTTTCAAATTTTTATGTGTAAATATAGATTGTCTATTTTTCAATTGGTTACCATCTTTTCTATTTTAATAATAGATGGCCTGTCTTTATTAAACTAAAGATTGACATTTTATTAGTGATGAATTTATAGAGATTATAGATATTTATTCTCCGATAATTCAAGTGAGAAAATAGCAAACCTAATGAGAAAATTATTATTCTCCTAACTAGTTAGAAGTCACAAAAAAATAATCTACTTTGATTTAGTTACATGAAATAGAAATTCTCATAATAGTTCAAGGGCATAATTGGAAAGAAACTTTTTTATAGAATTTTAAACCAAATACAAAATTAAATGGAAAGCAATAAACCAAACATAGGCTAAAAAATAATCCCAGCATTACTAATCCCTGCATAACTAATCCATGCAATACTAAACTTTATATTATTAATTCTTGCATTATTCGTTTTTGTACCAAACGACCCCTAAATACATATCAATATTTGCTATGTCACCTAATTCTTTCAAAGAAAAAAACAGTCCAGGAGGACTATACAACAGGACAAGATAAAAGATGGGCTAGGCAAGCCCAACAATATTTATGTTGCTAGAATAGGAGAGGTTGAAGATTTGGGTCTGTCGAGCTCAAAAATTGAATTTATTTTTGATATTTGACTATTGTATTTATTTGATTTTATTGACTCTAACTTTCTAACATTATTTGTATAGTTTAACTTAATTAAATTCCCGAGACAAACCACTTATGTTAATTTGTTTTTTAAATAAATTCATTTTTTTATAGTTTAGTCACTTTCGGTGTAAATTAGCTCAATTAAATTATTTAGAGTATGCAAATTATTGATTTATTTCAAAAATAAGTCTCTTGAATTAGGTAAAAAAAAAATTCCTTTCTTTTAAAAGAAATACGTTTTCTTACTTTTAAGGTTTTCTTCTAAAAAAATTAGTTCCTACTAAACTTTGCTATCTTAATCTATTCAAATTTCCCTTATTTCAAGTCATTTTTTTAGTTAACCCTTTCAAAAAGTTTTTGCTCTTTTTAAATGCTTCACGTGTTTTTCTTCAAGTAATTTCAATTTTCTTTACTTAGTCAATTAGTTAAATTATTTCTAATTTTCTAAGTTAGAATTCATTTCGATTAGTTTTAAATGTCCTTGTTATGTTTTAAGTGCCCTTTTTCATAAAGTTAGTCAAATTAAGTTTAATCGTCCGTCAATCGCACATTAAGAGACATTTTAAGTGATTAATATCTTCTCAAAGTGGGAATTAGAACCCTTACCCTTTTCTCTAAATTTTAAGACTTTTTGTTAGAGTCTTTAAAAGTTTTAAGTTTTTTTTAATTTCCTTAAAAAAATTAAGTGGCAACTCTGTATTTTTTTTCGAAAAATTGGTTTTCCTTAAAATTAATTAAGTTATAAACTAACTTTTTCGAAAATACTCTTTTTACCCTTTAACAGAGAGTCAAAATCAGAGTCAAAATCAAAATCAAAATCAAAGCCTAAAATCACATTTAAAATTGCAGGCTTCTGGTGCAGTAAAAGGTTTGCGAGACACAAAGTGCTTTTGGCGAGCTTAGGCGTGCTTGACAAATGGTTTTGGGAAAACAGGTGGTCAATATTCGAGATGGAATCAGGTTTGGCGAGTTGCCAAAATGACTCGGCAAGATATCAGTACCTCGCTAAAAATTCCCCTTTAGAATCATTTGGGATTTATGAAAAGGGCAAGCTCATCGTATTGAGATGGGATTCACCGACTAAGTTGGCGAACTCGAAGGAGCTCGCCAAACCGACCCTTGATAGCAAACTTGTACCGACTCAGTTTAAAACCAATTTTCATACTACGAGCACCCAAACACAGTTCAAAAACACTACTATGAACATGCACATACCATACCCACTATCCCAAAGCTTCCAAATTACTTAGATTTCATTAGAAAATGAAGTGTGGGTATCTGATCGACAGTAAAACACCTAAGAGAATCGTCACTAATCCATCATCGAGTAAACTTGTCAATCACAAGCATTGGGTAACTCGGACTTCACCCACAAAGGCTCAATAATCATCTTGAACATCAAGTTTGAACGATTTAAATCATTTCCAATCAGCTCAAAATCAAAACTAAGCATGGGATCTTCTAACACAATCCAACACATCAAAACATGATTTTAACCAATTTTTAACTAAAAAAAAAAAATTCATGAATAATACCCATAGCATCAATTTCACACAAGCCATAAAAAAACAACTAAACTCAAAAGTCACCATAACTAGCGTACCCGTTTGGATTCCATTCGAGCATACAAGAACAAATAGCTCAAAAACAAGAAAGAACAAGTATCCACATGGCATTCATCACTAGTAGCACTCAATAACATTGAAATAATGGATTGAAAAAAATCGAAGAACAAGAGGACATACCTTTCAATGAAGCTTTAGATTAAGTAGATGATGTGCAATCGACGTAGACATGCTTAAAAACACAATATAATATTGAAAATTAATGTAAGGAAAGTGAAGGGATGTATGGGGTGGTGACGAAAAATAGAGAGAGAAATGGAATTTTTTTTTAAAAAAGATTGAAGAATAATGTCTTTAAGAAGACTCTTCAATTCGCGCCAGGGTTTATATTGCGAGGTAATTAACATCGCCGAATGATTCGGCTAGTCACAAAGTTCATCTTCATCGCATAATTTGACCTAGGCAAAACGGCAAGGAGGACTTTGCAAGGTCGACTTACCTCGCAAAACTAGATCAGTGACTCGCCGATCGATCTCTTTACTCGCCCTTTTAACAGTAGCCCTGTGTATTTTGGCTTGAACTTCGACAATATCCTATGCTCTCTCATTTTTAGCTCATTGCCTTTCATTTTCACATTCTTTTTCTTTTTAGCTCACTATTCAGGCATCTAATCATTTTTTATTCACCCATGGCATATTTTTTTTTCTTTTTTCACGTATCACTAGCTTCCATTCCATTTAGTGTGATTTTCCTTACACTAGCCACCCTCAACTTAGGCTTTTGGCCTAAGTTGAGGTGCACAATATCCAACCTATAAACCAGGCTAACTTTTGACAGCCACCCTCAACTTAAGCTTTTTGCATCAGTCAAGGTGCACAATATTCAAGGAAGGACCAGAGCCAAATTCAGAATTTTACATTCAACAAGGCTAGGTTACTTAGGTTCTTACGAAGAAAAAGGTACATGTAAAGATCAAACATTGGGATCAAGGGACATATCAAGCATTTGGTTGGTCATTCAAGCTAAGTGGACTAATATGAAAAATGACCTAAGATCCTTTCCTAACCAGCTAACCTACAATCTAAGTCAGAGTAACAAGGCAAGTTCTAACTTGAAAAACGGTATAAGAATTTAGCAAAGAATTCTTACACACACATGGCACTGATTACACTATCACATAAATCTCTGATCATGCTTTTTATCAAAATTAAATCTCACTTATCAGAACAAGCACTGTCAATCATCCATATCACATGGTTGTTATCAAGATAAC
Source organism: Solanum rostratum (assembly GCA_029948455.1). Classification (NCBI taxonomy): domain Eukaryota; kingdom Viridiplantae; phylum Streptophyta; class Magnoliopsida; order Solanales; family Solanaceae; genus Solanum; species Solanum rostratum. The sequence goes on from CM057054.1 coordinate 13,795,029, forward strand.
CTAACAAAAAATATGATGGATATCATTTTTTCACAAAAATTAACATATGCCTTAGACTTTAGTATTATATGCTACTAATACTACCTACACATCCTAAACGTGTCGGTTCAATAGAAAATAACTATCCTTAGGGAAAGAACACATGCAAGAAAATCCCTCGGACTCAAAATTTGGGATAGTTATAGGCCATAGTTACTCAGACTTCACTGAGGCCTATAACTATCTAAACCCCATTGAAAAAAGTTAGCATTATTCTCAATGCAACAAAATATAACAATATCATAACATAGGGGTCACATGGAACATACATGGGCTCCTAAGTGCAGGTCTCTAGCTGTGACTGACCACCCTCATCCTGCCTAGTGGTCTTCTCAATAGTGGCAACATGTTCGGAGGGTCCAACACCCCTCATCCTCCCAAACTCATGCATCTATCGTGCCTTTCCATCCTGCATTGAGTGAAGTCTCGCAACCTCGAGCTGCTCCTCCTCTGTCATCCCCATCTCTCGCCTTGCAACATCTGGATCATCAGTCTCTAGGCGAGGTCTCTTCCCGAGGGAGGGGAGTGGTGTATCCTTAGGGCCGAACAGATCAACAACCACCTCACTAGGATCAGATGGAGGAAGCACAAACCATGCTAATGTTGCTGCTCTTATCTCAAATTAGATCTGCTAGATTTCCGCTCGAATAGATGCCATGTCAACAGGTTGGGCTGAATTGAGGCTCGTCTCCACTTACCTCTCAAATGTATCAATGCAGATATGTACCAGTGTGAGCCTCTCCTGAATAGTAGCCACACAATGCATCTGTATAGGCGTTTCAGCCTCTGAAATGGCCTAGCGAACCCAAGGCTGAATCTTCTGTAGCAACTGAGTCAACTGGGACTCAGTGTATGCTTGCCTCTGCGCCAGGGCCTGAATAGATGCTGCTAACATGTACACCATGCCAACGGGCGAAGGCTGAGTGGCCGCGACCTCTAGTGCAGTAGTAGTAGTAGCGGGCCCTTCTTCTCTATTAGCCTTGGTGTGTCGGGGGGCCCTTAGCAGTTGGAGAAACAGTGGTGGAAGAAGATGGAGGCTCAGACGGTGGTGCTGCGGCGAACATCTCTGACACATATACTGGAGGCTGTGGTGCCTCCTAGAGGGCCACTAGATTCTCATCAGCCTTTATTAGGCTGGCGTCTAGCATCCGCTGAACCTCTATCAGTGTGTCCAAGTGGTGAAGAATCTCCACCCTCTCCGTTATACATAAACGATAAATCACGATCGAGAAGGGGATGGAGGTGGACCTCTTCAAGTACGCCTCATGAATCTGCTCTGCAATCAGGTGAGCCCAATTAATATCATAGCCAGGATGCTGGCAACTAGTGTGGCACAATCTGGTGTCAAGGTGTTATCTGCATGTGTCGGTCGGATCCACGATCTAACCACAACCCACCAAAATTTTCCGGTGAAGCTGAGGGACACCTTCACTATGGACGCCGATGATGTAGATACCCACTCAGGATCCTGACCTTGTTCAGAAATATGATTGGTGACCCATCTCATAAACGTGGCCACGATTGCATCCACGACTTGTCAATCCATTTACGATTCGTAAAATGACTTTCGTACAACATCCAAAATTTCAAAATATTTTCTAAGTCTGGGCTCACCTACAAGATTCCATCTACTATCCGTACAACTTTGTATGAGCTGTAAACTAGCTCATAGTCCCTGACACCAACACTATTTCTATAATTTTCTTTCTTAATGTGACTTTTCAATATACAGGGTATTACATTATCTCCTATTTTATATATCACGATTCTTCACACGTTTGCGAGCTAAAAATGATTCATCCATTTTGATAGAGATTTAAATATAGGGTCATTGAGCAAAATAACCATACCTTTTTAGTCCAAAATAGAGTTTAGAAGGAAAAAAATAATTCCCCACCCCTTTTTCTAAAATAAAAAAGGACAAAAAAAAAAAAAATAGGTGCTTGAGTTTCAGTTTCACCAATTTGATGATTTTTGAAACTTAGGAACTTGATCATAATAAAATACCTGCATAATTACGCATCTCACTTTCCCACCTGATTAAATAGCTTCCTCTTTGTCACTTTCATCAGCCACAACAAAATTACCAATTGATCCTCTTTGTCACTCTCATCAACCACAATAAAATTACCAATTAATTTCGTCAAGATGAAAAATAAAGAAGATAAAGACAAAAGAAAATATTTGACGTTATTCTTAACTATTCAACGCCAAAACACTAAAAACATAAATAACAATGATGATAAATCTCAAAATTTGAGATTAAAAAAAAATTAAATCAAACCTCTTTTTATCTGCATGTTCTTTTAATATTTAGCTAAAAATATTGCTAATTATGTTTCAACTTTCACATCAGTTACCTTCACATTTGGAAAAAATACTCCAATTTTTGTACCAACATAATTCATACAGAAAGCCACAAAGAACAATTGTGTATGCCGCCTCCTCTTTTTCTTTGCCTCATGGGAAACGTACCGCAAATTCCTAATACTTTTTCTGTTCTTTGTTTTTACCAGTCTCCTTATTTTTGAAACTGTGGAATGACCAGAATACCCTCGTATGAACATAGACGACAGACGCAAACAAAAGGCTGAGGCGGTTATATTTGAGATAGGAACAGTGCCGTCACTTTAGCCGTCTATGCTCTCCCAGTACAGAAACATATCAATCCAATGTTTGGAATTTCCTCCTAGAGTTCGAAGCTCAACGGTTAGCTCGCGGGAAATTCAGGTGTTTCAATTCTCTTCAGAAATTATGCAACTTATTTCACTTCTCTCAGTTTTCTGTGAAGCCATCCAAATTCATATCGCTATATGTACTGGTTCTTTGAGTATATGAATGTGAACGATTAATTCCTTCTTCTTTTAATCACATTGCTCGTTGTATTTCATACTTGTTACAGAAATGGGTCGGAGGAAATCTAAGCCAAATCGTTCAGTAGGGATTTTGGAGGGAGAAGTTCCTACGGGGAAATTAAACGGTAAAACTGATGCTGGAACTGCTAAAAAAGATGAGTCTTTTGTAGTTGATGTGCCATTTTTTGTTGAAATTGATCAGTCGAATTGGTTTTCTGACCAACATATGGATATTTCTGAAATTGTTTTATCAGACTTGAAAGTTAATGACGAGTTTGGTCATTATATATTGGATGAGGAATTTTTCCGGGATTCAAGGTATTTATTGCGGTTCAGGGTTAGTAATGTTAATGAGTATCTTACTAGGATAAAGTTGGGTCATTGGCCTGTATTATCTGCTTCTAGTATATGTATGGAAATTGTAGCAAAACAGGAGAAAGAGGGTTTGGAGGAAACAGTTGTGTTGGTGTTGGGAAATTTTGATGGACCTGATGAGGGTATATCAGGGCTAGTCCATTTGGCTAGTTTGAAGTTCTTCACATTGAGGCCTGTTATTGTTCCAAATGGTTTAACGTCTATGCGGATGAGGGTGGAGATTTTAGAAAGTGCCTTTGATGTGTGTGAGTCGCTTCTTGATACATCCCGACAGCTATGGAAAAAGAGCATGATGCATGTGATGGCTTGGCTACGTCCAGAGGTTGTCACAGCAGAGGCTAGATATGGATACCAGGTGGAAGCACATGTGCATATTGGTGTAGCTTCAGAGCTGGGTGAAAGTTCTTCTGCTGCAAGGAAACTTTCAAGGTTTGATGTAGCTAGCTTCTATGAAGCTATTAAGCCATCAAAGTGAGTGGTTCTGCTGGCATAAGTTTCAATTTATGTTGGCTGTATTGCAAATTTCCTCATACTTGGCTTGCATTTTGATATTGCCTGCAGGGAGGAGCCGATGATTGATGGTGACCTCCCTGGTTTGCTTCCTAAGCTTAGACCTTACCAGCGCCGTGCTGCTTATTGGATGGTGCAGAGGGAGAAAAGAAATTCTGACAAATCTTTTCAAAGCAAAATAAATCATTTCATTTCTCCTCTATGTATGCCACTGAGTTTAATCGACACCTCTGTAACAATATATTACAATCCATTTAGGTATGTTCCTGTCTCTATGATTTACAGCAAATGTTAACATTGGATTCACTGTACTTCTGCAACCCTCTGAAGTATTTTCATCTATGGTTCATCTAATGTGTCCCCTTGTGATGAAATGGACACTTCCTACTGTTGGTACTGACTGAATTTGATTTCCTATCTTGCATCTAATGAATTCAAAAGTGGATGATCAACTTCTCATCATCTTTTGTTCTTTTTATTAGGATGTGACTTGCTATTTACATCCCTAATTCCTGGACAAACATCCATGTTCCCCCTTTTTTTTTTGAAAAGATCACATGAATGGTACAATTCGTCTACCTAACGGCTTAGGTCACTATTGATTGGTGCTTCTTCCTCTTCCTTAAGCACACAATTCTATTGTTCTTAGCTGATAGTACAAAGGGTCATAAATTGAAATAGAACCTTTTCAGATTGAACTGATGCCTCTCTTAAACATATCTTTTGTTAAGTTGTATTATTCATACTTTTGTTAACCATCTAAGAAGAGTTCTTATTTAATGATCAGTTTCCGATGTTACTTTTCAGTGGAAATGTATCCTTGCGATCTGAGAGTGCTCCGCCAGTTGTTCCTGGTGGTATATTAGCTGGTAAGCAAAATGACTGAACTTTCTACTCTTTCATCCTCTTGATCTATTTTTATATGTTCGGACATGTGCAGAGAAGGAGTACCGATGCCCCTGTTAGGAGGCGTGAGAGGCTAGATTTGGGAGTTACACGGAGGGGTAGAGGTAGACCAAAGAAATATTGGGGGAGGTGATTAGGCAAGATCTGGTGAAACTTGATCTCACTGAGGATATGACCTTAGATAGGAAGTTGTGGAGATCGCGAATTAGAGTAGCAGGCTAGGTTAGATAGGAAGGAGTTGTTAATTGTATGCCTTTTATATGCTATATATCTGCCTTTTGTATGTTAATTGTCCCGTACTTACTTCCTGTGCACTTTCTCTTTCTTTCATGTTTATCATATCTAGCTTATTCTGCTCATGGGTTTTTGTGATGAGGGTTCCAAGGAAACAACCTCTCTACCGCTATGAGGTAGTGGTAAGGTCTGCGTAAATTCTACCCTCCCCAGACCCCAATTGTGGGATTTCACTGGGTATGTTGTTGTTGTTGTTGCTTTTAGTCCTCAGGGAAGACAATAAAAAATGTTTTGGATACCGTAAAATCTTTAGGATAGATAGGATCATATATTATTTTATCCTTTTTTTTCCCTCCCCTTTGGGCTGGTTGATCCTCTGTACATGTTAGCACCTTCTTTGATACAATTTGAAGTACGGAGTAGGAAAACAAAGAAAGGAAGGAAGAAAGGGGATGGAAAGGTAGGCACAAAATGGAATCAAAGGCAACCAAATCTATTAAGAGAATTGGCCTCCTAAAAATATCCACAGGGTACTTAACCTATTAGAAAAAATGGAACTAAAGGCAACCAAATCTATTAAGAGAATTGACCTCCTAAAAATATCCAAAGGGCACCTAACCTGTTAGAAAGACCTCAAGGGAATTAGATTCCCAATCAACCTTTTTTTCCAAATTCAACACAATCAAAAGCTTCAACAAGCTCACAATGCTCTTAAAGAAAATTTAGAGTTCAATAATCAAGGTAATCTCCGCCTGAAGGGAGCTATTCTCCACTAATTCTTAGCCCAAGCTGATTATTCCGAAAATATCCTTAATGAAACAAGGGTGTTCTTAGTCAAGAGGCTTGCATTTCAAAAATAGACATTTTGCATTCATAGCCTTACTCTCCCTACTTTTAGTCTTCCACATGTATCCTTGTATTTCCACTTTAGCACGTTCTCGAGCTTCATGCCTTAGTTCCAAGTACCCTCCAAGCCTCCAAGGTAGCGACTCAACCACAAGTCTACAAACCCCTTAGCTCGGTCCTGTGTTAGCTTTTGATGAAAATCGGCTTGCATCATTCTTGGTGTTGTTCATTGATGAAATCTTACCTTATTGATTTAAAAATGTGGATTTAATTTACTGTTTGGCAAGTGATTGCTTTGGATAACAAACATGTCTTGTTTCTTTGAAAGAGTGTCTTTTTCCTTCATTTTTTCTTTTGTATTAGAACACTTCATATTTAGTTACTGTATCATTGAGTTAGGGGATGAATTTCTTGTTTTCTGATATAATATCTGTATAAGTAATTGATTTATGCTTTGAATGTTTTATTATATATGATGTTAGGAAATTCTGCAAATATTAAGTGCCTCAACTGTGAACAAAGCCTTTTGACATTTTACAGTCATTGAAAGCCTTGCTTAGCTTTGGTTGCTTCTTCTGTTATTGTTATATTTCAGATGAGATGGGGCTGGGAAAGACTGTTGAGCTGCTTGCTTGTATCTTTACACATCAGGTGGCATCATCTTCGATTGGCAATTTTACTGGTGAATTTCTATATGATGAGGGTGAGAAGAATAGCCTGAAAAGACTGAAAAGAGAGCGTGTTGAATGTATATGTGGTTCTGTGAGTGAAAGCATCCGATATAAAGGATTGTGGGTTCAGTGTGATGCTTGTGATGCGTGGCAACATGCAGATTGTGTGGGCTACTCACCTAACAAGAGATGTACAAAATCCAAAACAATCTTAACCGAGCAGCAGTCAACTGGGAATATGCCCAAGCATGCTAAACGGAAAAACGATGTTAAAATAGTTGAAATGGAAGAAGGCTATATCTGCCAGCTGTGCTCAGAACTGATCCAAGCCTGTGTAGCACCAGTTGCCTCAGGTGCAACTCTTATAGTGTGTCCAGCTCCTATATTGCCTCAATGGCATGCTGAAATCGTTCGGTATTCTTACTTATGCTTTCATTTTCCTTGTTCCATTTCAAACATGCCAATTTTCTTTGATATCTGCAATTGTCCAAAAGAGTATACTTAATGAAAGGTATAAGTATATATAGACCAGTTGTGACACAGATGTTACGTACCCAAACATTTTCGTACATGTATGTATTATTTGTCATTAAGAGGAGCTATTAGTTCAAGGAGAACCTTGGAGTAATTGGTAAAGTTGCTGCCATGTGACCAGGAGGTCATAGGTTCAAGCCTTGGAAACAACCTTTAGCAGAAATGCAAGGTAAGGCTGCCTATATAGGCCCTTTGTGGTGGGGCCCTTCCTCAGACCCTGTGCCTAGCCGGAGCTTTAGTTATCACACTTCTTCGGATGTTTCTTTGGAAAAAAATTGATCTCTTGATAAAATGTTCAGAGCTCCTTAGTCCTTATATTAAAGATTTTAAAGGATGAACAGTATTAAATTCTGATTACAGAATTTAAATCTTGAGATAGTAGTCTATTGTTGTCTGTTAATCAGTCTGCAGATATGCACTAGTATATGTTTAATCATAAAATTAGTTGTTGGTTTTCACTTTTAGTTGCTTTGTTCTCCCTGCATTACTCGACTATATGTTCGGTTAGTGAATAAAACAACTATCTGAATTCTCGACTCATAAATGATCTTTTACCAGAAAGATGATCACAGAAGCGTTATAGTCCATGACTCATGGTTCAAGAGTATTAGACTGTGAATCACAAACAACATAATTACAAGCATCAGATGTATTAGTCTGAGTAAGAAAGGCTACTTGTGCAGATGTCTGCTTGCTCCTTCGATGTTGAAGGAACTCACTATATTTTCCTTCAGATAATGACAACCCCTAGTTACCTGCAGTGTCAGTCTGTGTAACATGAGTATTTTGGGTGATCAATCATGAAAAGAACAACATACTTCATGAGTGTGTCTAAGCTTATTATAAAAACTACATTGGATCGAGATCTTCCAAAAGGCATCCCCCTCGTCGATTATCTGTGGTTTTTAATGTCTAAGATGTGAGAACAGAAGAGTCAATGATTGGTGATGAGACCACTGTGCAGCTAGGTGGCGGAGCAAGGGACAGTAATCAAGAGAATAGTTCATCAAATTGTAGGAATGAATAGGACTAGCCAAATTTAGTCATACATCAAATGAAGGTCATTAGGAAGTCCAACAAGTGTAAAAACTGGAAATATCTTCTGCCGTTGCTCGTGTTGTTTTTCAACTCTAGCCATAACTGCATTAAATTTTCAAGCTCCTCCATGACTGCCTATACTTGTCCGAAGATTTAGTAAGTGAACATAAGATGTAAGAACTGCTTTACCATTATTAAAAAAAACAGAAGATACCCTGCTCAAAATATTTGAAAATTGTGAGAAATATTGGAGAAGAATATTATTGAATTGTTGTCTATATTATTCCATTGAGACCCTATTTATAGATGCTATATTAGACTCCTTTTCCAACTAGGATACTATAATACAATCCTTTTCCAAGTAGGATTCTATATACTATTGTTATTCCCATTCCCATTCTAAGTAGGATTGTATTTACCTACTATTCTAACGCTCCCCCTCAAGCTAGTGCATACACGTCATATGTACCTAGCTTGTTGCAAATGTAATTAATACGAGGATCAATGATGGGCGTGCTGAGATATCAACAAGTTGATCTTCCGGCTTCACAAAATTAACAGTCAACCTCAATGTCTTAGTCTTCTCATGAAATTCCGGGATTGCATTGTTAAACTTCTGAAACCAAGCTTGAGAAGATTGTTTTAGACCATAGAGTGATTTATACAATCGACATACGAGGTTACCAAACTCCCCCTGAGCAACAAAATCAGGTGGTTGCGTTGTATGGATTTCTTCCTCGAGATCATCATGGAGAAAGCATTCTTCATGTTCAACTGAATAAAAGGTCAATGGAGAATGACAATATGGATCATCTCAAAATTGCTCCTAGAAAGTCACTTTAAAACTGGTCGAAACCTGCTTATGAACCGAATTATTAGATTTGATGGCTAAAAGTGGTCACAAATTGAGAAATAAAATTATATGGGTAGGGTCGAAATGATGACACGACCCTACTGAGAAAGAGAATCATATGGGTAGGGTCGGAAGGGTGGCACAACCCTACTGGAAAATAGAAATTATACAGATAGGATCATATTGACGGCATGACCATATTGCAAAAGAGATTTGATGAGTCACCGAAAAGTCGAATGGAACTAAGCAAATTAAATCTGAGTCACCAAAAAGACACAGTGCTATGCAACTTAGATATGAGAAAGTAGTTCAAAAAATTCACGGTACTACAAAAATTGAATATGAGTAGTAGTCCAGAGAGTGGCACGATGCTACCCAAATCGAATATGAGAAAGTAGTCACTGAAAAGATGACATGGTGCTACACATGATAAATATGAAAAGTAGTCACTGAAAAGATGACACGGTGCTACACAACTTAGATATAAAAAAAGTAGTCACCGGAATGATGGCACGGTGCTATAAAAATACTGACAGATGTGGGGTCGACACAAAACAACCCTAGAAAGTCACCAAAAATCGACGCATGTTGACCAGACTGAGTTTTTTTCCCCTGAATATGGGTATCATGTATATATCATTGCCCTACTTTTGTTAACATAACTAATGGCCAGACGGGCAGCATATATGGGTCACCGCCGCCCGCCGACAGCGGAAGCTCTTTGATTTTCTACCAGGACCGTAGAAGCTCTGATACCATGTGAGAAATACAACAACAACATACCCAGTGAAATCCCACAAGTGGGGTCTGGGGAGGGTAAGATGTACACAGACCTTACCACTACCACACAGGTAGAGAGGCTGTTTCCTGGAAACCCTCATCAACCATGTGAGAAATATTGGGTAAAAATATTATTGAATTGTTGTCTACGTTATTATATTGAGACCTTATTTATAGATACTATATTAGACTCTTCTTCCAACTAGGATACTATAATACAATCTTTTTCCAACTAGGATTCTATATACTATTGTTATTCCTATTCCTATTCTAAGTAGGATTGTATTTACCTATTCCTATTCTAACAGAAATAATAGGTCTAAAACTCTCCTAATTAGATGATTGGATGCTTATTTAAGAAGAGTAATCACTCAAAAGTATAAATGCCTAGTTGGGCTGATGTGGTTGATGAGTCCACTTTTGTGCTTTAGCTGTCTTGTAGAGAACTCAGTGAAAATTTTCTTCCTTTTCCTGTTCCTTTGACTTCTGGGAGTGACCAGGGGAACCTGTGAAAGAAGGGGCCTTTGTTTCCTTTTTCCTATGGTTTTGGCTTGTGCAGTCACTTGTTGGTTGACCTTACTCTTTTTCCTAATGCGCTCTTCTTCTTATTGATGACTAAGAGGAGGTCATTTATTCATTACAAGGTGAAATAGGTTTAATGTTAGTTTTCTCACCTTTCTAGGCTACATATGTTGAAACTTAATTCTATTCTTTATTGATTTTTTATTCAAGTTTCTTATCTGGACTGCTTACTCACTATTTCTTCCTATTGCTAGTCATACAAGTCCTGGTGCTATGAGAACATGCATTTATGAAGGAGTGAGGAATAATTCATTATCACAAACACCCTTTCCAGATATAAATGAACTTCTCAATGCCCACATCGTTTTGACAACTTATGATGTACTGAAAGAGGATTTATCACACGACTCTGACAGGCATGAAGGTGATCGGCGAGCTCTGAGATTTATGAAAAGGTATCCTTCAGCCTGCAGTTTCCTTTTTATGTTATGTGTTTGCTTGAATATAGAGTTGCCTTAAGGTAGAAGTGCTTCTCTTACTGATTTTTGTCAGTTCTTAGTGCTGAAATCAAGGCATCACTCCAAACTCCTGCATGATGCTACAACTTTGAAAAATGATGCTGAAGTGTAGCTTTGGAAGAGCTACTGGTTCTGTTATTCATTCAAAAGTACGTTTTATGATCTATAACATTGTCACACCTTACCAGAGCAGTCTTCCTTCTCTTTGAGTGATTGAACTCAATAAGTTCTATCTCTTTGGTTTTGAAGAGACATGGTTGTGATGTTGACTTTTTGTCACGACCTGACACTATAGGTCATGATGATGCCTGTTATATCCCTCCTAGAGGTAAGTCAACCCAATAATCAAGGTGTCCTGTCTAGCAAACTATTATGACTATAGCTAAACAACAACAATACAAGCTAAAGATCACCTATCCTAGAACTTGGAATTTAACTGTACAGAGCTACTATAGACCAAAATAGAGATATACCGACCCCGAATAATACAAATACAAATACAAATACAATCCAAAACTATATACATAGGCTAGTGTTTGGATATAAAGACAACCAACTAGACAAAAAGAGACTGCAGAAGATCCAAAAAGCCACCTGATGCTCACCAAAAGTCTCCTGGAACGGCAACGATAGGTCTAAGTCAGCGACGGTGGCTCATGCTCGGACCTGCACCATGGACAAATGCAGGAAAATTGGGGTGAGTATCAATATGAGGTACTCAGTAGGCATCATCGGCCGACTGAGTGAAATATAGTAAATGTTGTAAGAACAACTAGACTATGCACTGTAAACGCTGTTTGCCGAACCAAAAGCCTAGTGATAACTATCTGTAGATTCAAGTAAGCCAACTCCCAAACCAGGTGACGGATGTCTATGGGTATAGACGCAACCAGGACGAGGTCAAGGTATAGAAATGTACATAGGTGTAAGGCCCTAATGTCTATGCCTTTACGCCAACTGGGTCCCCATAAGCCCAGAAGGTACACCTACGCACAAAAATGAAGATATAGGTGCATTTGGTATGGGTATTAGTACTGGACTGTACGAGACTCGAACGAAACGTAACTCCAAAGTCATACCAAGTCTCTAACTCCCAAGTTATGCCTATCCATTACCATACATCTTCCCAACCAGGCCTCCAGTCGGGGAAGTCAGCCAGGGCCAAGTGGTCTGACAATCAACTAAACCTCTAACCCAGGAACAATCAACTAAGCTTCTAACTCAGGAACAAACAACTGAGACTCTACTCTATCAGATTCAAGTTTGTTAAACCAGTCTACAAGGATCTATGCCTCTCAAGTCACACAGTGGGTTTTGTAATACCTAGTGACTCTAAACAATGCAAGTTTAGGCATCACTAGCCTAAACCTAGTAAGACCCAACAAGTCAACCTGTAGAACCAGGTCTACAACACACAGGTAGGATACCACACAGAATCTCAACAGGTGGTCAGAAGTATAGCAAACAATCAAGTTTCCAAGATACAACATATTTCTCAGTATTAGACAACCCAACATGTTTAACAGGTATTCAGATAGTAATATGTCAGTCTAATAGTGCAATTACCCATTTAGCCGTTATGTGCTCATTCTAAGCTCCCCAGTCTTTACTAGATTCATAGCCAAAGTTATAGCCTTTAACAGAGTCATTTCAAGAGTTATTGCCTTTAACAGATTCATTTAAAGCCAAATAGCACTAAATCCAATTATTACAACAGAACGGTCATTAATGTGTTCAAACAGGAATACAACCTCAATCCAGCATACACAACCTTTAACTCAACAGTTTCCAACAATATTCAGGCAACCGTTACGCATTTCAGCTTAGCCTAGGAGATGGAGAAGCTTCGCCTACCTGGAAGGCGAATACAAGTACTCTGGTTCAGTTATCGCGAGCTTTCCCCTTTCGAATAGCCTCCAAATGCTGCTCAGCTGTCAAAACATAGATCACAACGTTAACATGGAAGCTTAAGTGCTCAAATCTCAAGAAATGGGGGGAAAGGCTAATTGCGACTAAGACGGGGAAAAATGGGGCTCACACCTGAAATTTCGAAATAACCCCCGTAAAATGACCTCTATGCCTCCCTGAGTCTATGGTCAGAAATTGAGCTCAAAACGAGGCTTAGATCAACGGGAAACAACCCAGAAACTAACATTTCTTATTGGAAAACTTATGTTTCCAACAGTTTCTTTATCAAATTTCTCCAAAATACAGTAAAATCAGTAGAATCCAACTATACCACGATGTTAAGATCGGAAAATCCTTCAATTTAGACCAAGATTACACTAAATTCAAATAAGAAACGGTTGAGTTATCGTATTACGAAAATTCTGATAAGATTTGGCTATATAGTCAGCAAACCAGCGGAATTTACCTCAAAACGAAGCAGAATCTGGAAAATCTGGAGTTACCACAACGTCCATCTCGAAGAACTCTTCAATTTAGACTAAAATTTCGCTGGAATTCGATTCCCAATGACAAAGTTAACGTATTCTGAAGTTTCCGGTACAATCCAACACGGACAACCACGGAAAATAGGAAAATTACCTCGAATGATGAGCCAAAATCAATTTTCAACACCTCCATGACGTTCCTCTCGAAATTCTAAGCAATTTAGCCATTTGAATTGCTAAAATCGGATGAAAAATGACCTTAAAAATGAGGTGTGTATATATATATATATATATATATATATATAAAAGCCATATATATACACGCTTCCACGTTATTGCCACGTGGCGTCACCAATCCAGGCATGTGGCGTAATGTGGTTCAGCCACGTCACCACCCCACTGTAGCAACTATCCAACCCTTTTTTCATTGTTTGGGGATCATTTGGAATCCGATTTTTGCAAACGAACTATGTAACCCCACGTTCTAGATCCAATGGCACAGATGAAATTCCTACCGGAGGTCGTAACGATCCAATGTGTGTCCCATTTCCTTATATCCAACTTTTAACTAAAAGAATTGAGGGGGTCAAATCGCATACGGAAGTCCCCGGTACCGAACAAAGGATATTCTAGACCAAACTCGACGTTTTGAAGTTGATTGCGCTATTAAAATTCCCATTTGGGCACATTTTCCAAGGTTATTGATTGAAGTCAACTTTTAGCCAATTTTTGAATTGAATTTGCCAAAAGTAGTTTAAACACGCACTGGAAGACTCGGGTCTTGAGTCAACCACGCCGCTAGCCTAATTTGTCCATTTCGGAGCTGATGGAATTGTCAAAATTCCGTTTCGAGGCCGTTACAAGGACTTCACCTAAAAGTTCATTTTCCAGATATAATTGGCCTTCTAACACGGAAAACTGCATATTTTCCAAACAAATGATCCGACAACCGCACCATCAATGCCAACACGTCCCAACGGCCGCTATAGAAATGCCCCGACTGACGAGATACATGCGGAAACATAGAAATGACCTAGAGGGTCATTGCATTTTTGTTGGTTTGTTCCTGGATATAATTTTTTATTTCTATTGTAGAAGTGACATGCTTCCCTTGTTTGCTTCTTATGCACTATCTGTCTGGTACTTATCACCCAGCGCTTATCCTTTATTTGCTATATGACGACTTCTGGAAAGTACTTGACTGACTATTACATGGATCAGGTTATTGGTTCTCAAACTGTGTATGGTAGGCGTGCTGATTGTATTTTCTTAATTTTGTAAATCTCTTTGTTGTTGTTATGGACCTTGGGCCTAACTCAACTCCAAAAGTTAGCTCAAGAGAAGAGGATTGCGCAAGCCATATTATAGAGTACCCATCCCCTCGTATGAGGGACTCTTTAACCATCCCCCCCGCACACGTGCGCGCGCACACAGACACACACCATGCCCAGGGAGGGACACATGGAGTGGCAATTTATTATGGGGTCCAACATTGCATAACAAGAATTGGGATGGGTCTTGCTCTGATACCATGTTATGGAACTTGGACCTAACTCAATCCCCAACGCTAGCTCAAGAGTTCCTTAATTTTTCTAGTCTTTTTTTTTCTGATGATATATTGTCCTTGTTTTTTTTGGCTGAACAATCTTATTACCTTCGTTAGTTTCATATATGATGGTAAGGACCATAGACGTGTGCTTGCGAAGGATCATGAATGTGCATTTATGATGCAACTGGCCCTTTGTGCTCCTTTTTTAAACCGATGTGAACTCTGAAACTATAGAAGGGTATTTTCAAGCTTGTACTATTTGGAAATACTAAAGGTTTTCAGTTTGAGGAGACGGACAGAATTTTTTAGACACTATAAATTTTTCCATGTTCTCCTTGATGTTTAGGAGATGTCTGAAATCATTACTTAAAATCAAATTTCAGTCTCTTTTTATACTTCTTTGCTTTCTTGTATTCTCTTCTCTGGAATCTTGGTGGAAAACAAAGTAATGCTCTCAAAGCACTTGCAATACTTGTTTAGGAGATCATAGGTATGTCAGTATGTGTTTTGTTCAAGGCATGATTCCCGCTCTCGCTTGAAAGTAAGGTACAGTTCAGGCTAACAGATCTTTGGAGAGGTGATTATGTACACGTCTGTCCTGGAACTTTTAGACCATTAAGATCTTCGATGATGATAGTGCTGGTTTTACAGTACTAATTCTCAAAAAATGATAGTGCTGGTTTTTTGTCTTTTGACCTTGTCATTCATGATCAATATATGCTAGGAAATCTGACCAGCTTTCTGTGGTGGTGGTTTACTTATACCTCATTTTTGGCCTTCGTTGTTTCTAGATGGAGGATAAATCTCTGGCATTTCATGTTGCAGATATCCTGTCGTACCTACCATATTAACCAGAATATTATGGTGGAGGATATGTCTGGATGAAGCTCAAATGGTGGAGAATAATGCTGCTGCTGCAACTGAGATGGCCCTAAGACTGCATGGAGTTCATCGATGGTGCATTACGGGGACTCCCATACAAAGGAAACTTGATGATTTGTTTGGTCTCTTGAGATTCCTCAATGCAAGTCCATTTAATACTTTCAGGTGGTGGACCGATGTTATACGTGATCCTTATGAGGTTTGTGCCCTAGCTTTCTTTAGCAATCATTGAATATACTATGTACTGCACTTGATGCTTATAAATTATCTAAGTTCTCTTATCTTGATCTTTCTGTCCTCTTTTCCCCTTTCTCACTCTATCCAGAAATCTCTCTTTTCTTTTCCAGAGGGGAGATTCTCGAGCCATGGCTTTCGCGCATGATTTCTTTAAGCATCTGATGTGGAGGTCATCAAAGGTGCATGTTGCTGATGAACTGCTGCTTCCACCTCAAGAAGAATGTGTCTCTTGGCTTTCTCTTTCACCAATTGAAGAGCACTTTTATCAAAGGCAGCACGACACATGTGTGAATGATGCTCGTGAGCTTATTGGAAGTTTCAAAAATGATATATACAAGAGAAAAATACCTGGTTGTTAGATATCTTCTTTTCATTCATAATACTATTGAAAGCAATGCATACTGAGGTTCACTTCTCGCAGGTTCCCAATTGGAAGATGCTGCATCTGATGTTGTCATCACCAATATAGAGGCTGCCAAGCTCTTTCACTCACTTCTAAAGCTACGCCAAGCCTGTTGCCACCCTCAGGTTGGGAGCTCTGGTTTGCGATCGCTACAACAGTCTCCCATGACTATGGAGGAGATCCTGTCGGTAAGTTGTTAGTCAGGGTCAGAAAACTGTTCTTTTTTAATATCTGTCTTCAGTCAAACTTGTATATAAAAGGTACTTTCTGTAGGTTCTGGTGAGTAAGACTAAGGTAGAAGGAGAGGAAGCCCTCCGGAGATTGGTTGTTGCTTTGAATGCACTGGCGGGTATTGCTATAATTAATCAGAATTATTCCCAAGCCATATCATTGTACCAAGAATCGCTGGCTTTAGCAGAAGACCATTCTGAACATTTCCGGTTGGATCCTTTGTTAAACATTCATATTACACATAATCTTTCTGAGATACTCCCACTCAGCTCTGATTGTTCGCAAAAGCTTGAGTGTGCACCTGGCACTGCAAGAGATGAAGTATCCAACATAGAAGATGCTGAAGAAAGTGATAAAGGTGCTCTATTCAGGGAAGACAAAGTTAAGGAAGAAAGCATGTTATTGACTAACTCTGATAGTGCATCCAACTTAATGTCAAATTCACTGGCAAATGATTCTGCCGATGAAAATTCTGTCACTAGGTTAAATTTTTTGTCCAAATGTACAATGACAACAACATGTGAAAAGTTGAAGGAAAAATTCCTATCTGTTTTTAGTTTGAAGCTGGCAGGGGCCCAACAAGAATTCAAAAAGTCATATGATCAGGTAATATTCAGGATAGGCCTTCATAGATGATTAGATGTGAAAAACCTTTGGCTATACTTATTGCTTAGAACAGGCCTGACTTTTTGCACAGAAGATGTCTGTAATTGTTTGAGGATGCTTTTTGATATTTCCTGTACCTGAGTGCCTCTGGCAGAAAACTGACCTCTTAGATGACGGAGAGTATCTAACTCAGAAATATAATGTCTAAGAGAAGGTCCAGGAAAAGGTCTTGGCTCTCACAGATATTCGGCCTGCAAAATCTTCCAATGAAAAAAGAAGCTATCTGTTCCAGCCAACAGCTGAAAAAGAAAATATCTATTACCACCAACAGCTTAAGCTTTTACATTAAGAAGTTTTGAAGATAATTTGGATAGACCAAGCAATATGACATCTTTTTTTGCAAAATAGAGACTAACAAATGCTTAGTATTTTGACATTAGATGTTTAATTTTTCATATTCAGGGGTATCCTCAAAAGCTGTGCATCAGCAATAGACCAAAAGCATCTAATTTTGGTGTGAGTAGTGGTGTCGTGAGACCAATGTCATGTGCTATTAGAAGACAGTTCTGACTTTGTCTACACTCATGATGAGCAACTGAACTTGAAGTGCCTGGAATATCTCGAGTTTAGACCCCTCAATTGTTTCCCATTTGTGTTTGTACTTGGTCTCTGTCTCTATACAAGCTCTGCAAGTTCCACTTACATTTTCTTGTATCCTATATTTGAAGGTATGTACTGCGATCAGTGATAGAAAGAATCAGTATACTGCTTGGTGGCTGGAAGCTTTGCATCATATCGAGCAAAACAAGGACTCCTCAAATGAATTGATCAGGAAAATAGGAGAAGCTGTTTCTGGGACTCTGAACACCTCTAGGGCATCAAAAGTTGCTTCCTGGTTAGTAATGGATTTATTCTTTACTCTAGGGTCTTTTCTTGTCCATCATAGTTATATGCTATCATTTGGCAACTGTTTGCTGGCAATTGCTGTGAAGGACAGATGCATTGGCATCCTTATTGCAGTATAAGACTTGCAACTTCTTGCATCTCTTATGGATTTTTTGTTGTAATTAACTCTATTGTTGTTTTTTATTAAATATGGTACCAAGTTTCTTTAAAATCAGTTTTTCCTTTCCTGGAATCATCTTCTCTAGTGCTGTCTTATTTGGCAGAATGGTTGGGTTCAAACATAAATTGTTTTGTTGTATCAGTAGCTAAAGTTTTGTTTGCTAAACATCTGACAATAGGTATGCTGTAAATGCTGAACAAATGTAGCCATTGTTTATCTTGTTTCCTATTTGTGTCAGACGCTTCATCGGGGTAAATGTTATTTGTGAAACATAAGTTCTACAAAACAATTATAAAACCAACAGTTTGGTACTGAATGTTGGGCAGCTAAAGTTCAACATATCCATAAGATAACTGTTGTAGAGATGCAGATGCGAAGATGCATGGGTGGTGGTACAATATTAGATGAGATAGAAAATGACCAGGCCAGAAGTGCAAGTAGCACACATAGAGGATAAAATAAAAGGAGGTCGTTTGAGATGGTTTGGCCATGCCTTGTCTGTAGGTGGAATCTATGGTGAGTTAAAGAAAAGGGCAAGCCCTGTCACTTAAGCTTCCACTATGCGTAGGGTCGGGGGAAGGGCCCGACCTCAAGGGTCTTTTGTACGTAGCCTTACGTGGAATCTATGGTGAGTGAAAGTGTTAAAAGGCCAGAGATAGATGCAAATCACATGGAAGGAAGTTGTATTGAAAGACATACAATTTCATTGATTTAATGTAGACTTGGCTAAATATAGGGCACTAATGGAAAAAAAGATCCATTTAAATGATACCTACTAGTTGGGAATATGTTTTAGGGGGTGGTATGTTGGTTCCTTTTAAGTGGCTTATAATCTAAAACTTAAAAGCCGTCCAAACTTATGGGGCTTTTTTGGGGGGGTTCTTTAGCATCCTAAAAAAAGTGTTTAAAAGCACTTTGTGTTTTTCGAGCACTTCCAAAACTAAAAAAGAGCTTAAAAGCTAAAAGCCACTTAAAATAAGCCAATCGAAACACCCACTTAGCCTTGTTAATATGCTAATTTTGTAACTATTATTTTTTTAGGGGTAATTTTGAACTTAACGTTGAGTTATATGCCAATAAGAATATGGAGGACTTTGGAATGGAGTGGATTACATATGGTAAGGCAATGGATGGATCCTCCAGGTGGGGTGTCTTTGGAAATAGATTCTGGTTTTGGAAGACCAGAATCCCTTTAAAAGTAACATGCTTTGCCTGGATGGTAGCTAATAAGGCTTGTCTTACCCGTGAGAATCTCTAAACACGGGGCTGGCAAATGAGCTCCAGGTGCTTTCTATGCAATAGAGCCCAGGAAGACAATAGTTGTCTGTTTATGCACTGCAGAGTCACTGATCAACTGTGGCAATTGTTCTTGACCTTGGGGAAAGTGAATTGGGTGATGCCACGGAGTACTTTGGATTTAGTAAGGTTCTGAAACAGTGAGGGAAGGAATGTAAATAACAAGAAATGGTGGAGAGCTATTCCAGCTTGCATCTGGTGGACTGTTTGGAAAGAAAAAAATGCTAGGTGTTTTGATAACAAACACAGTTCGTTACAGAAGATAAAGCTTTAATGTGTTTTGTCTTTTCATTTCTGGCGTGAAGAATTTTTTGTAGTAGAATCAGAATCTTTATTACAGTTTCTGGAGTTTTTGTAGGTAGGAAAGGATAAGTAGGACTCATCGATCTCTTCTATCAATTTGGATGCCACTTATTCTTCACTTTTATTTTAATTTGGTATGATGATGACGTAAATTGAGCTTAAATAAGAAACATGGTCTATGAGGATTCATCGTAGTGGTAGTTACTGTCAGACCAAAAAAGGAAAGACTTCAAAGGTTGAACGCTGCACCCTTGTACATCATGTATAAAGTTTGGTTATATAAACTCCACTCGATGCTGTTGCTTAGTTAACCTTTTTTTGCTGGGCAAAGTTGTCTCGAGTATCTAATACTGAACAGTTTTTGGATTTCATTAGTACTCTAAATTTAGAAGGAACAAATGTATAGGGTCCTACAACTCTCTTCTATTTTTTCACCTACTTGTAATTATGCCCCTGTAATTATGCATTTACTTGATGCTTTCTAATGAAACAACTTCATCAACAAAAAAAAAAAAATAAAAAAGAAAGAAAAAACATTAATAAAGTTTGGCAGTGACCGAAGCACCATATAAGTTTTTTGTGTTGTGAAATTGAAAATGCAACAGATCCGTCTGTGGTCTTGTGTCTTAACGTATGGTGTCAAAGTAGGTAACAGTTCAGGCATTCTCTTTTGAGCATGTTATGTATGAGCCGCTTGTAAGGTTGAGCACATGACATGGCTTCACCTTGTGATTTAGTTGCAACATGAGTTTTCATTGTTTGAGGCATGGGAGAGGGTGGTAAAGATGAGGGTGAGAAAAGTAGTGTCTATTTCAGAAAACCAGTTTGGATTCATGTCAGGCCGGTCGACTACTGAAGCAATTCACCATGTTCGGAGATTAGTGGAGAAATATAGGGAAAGAAAGAAGGACCTTCATATGGTGTTCATTGATCTTGAGAAGGCCTATGACAAAGTCCTGAGGGATGTCCTATGGAGGTGTTTGGAGGTGAAAGGCATCCCAATGGCATATATCAGAGTGATAAAGGACATGTACGACGGAGCCAAAACTCGGGTAAGAACGGTGGGAGGAGACTCAGAATATTTTCCTGTTAAGATGGGACTTCATCAAGGATCTGTGTTGAGCCCTTTTCTATTTGCGTTGGTGATGGATGAGCTAACGCGATCTATCCAGGATGAAGTCCCATGGTGTATGTTGTTTGCAGATGACATAGTACTGATTGATGAGACCCGGACCAAAGTTAATGATAGGTTGGAGGTTTGGAGACACGCTTTGGAGTCCAAAGGATTTAAACTGAGCAGGACCAAAACAGAATACTTGGAGTGCAAATTCAGTGTTGCGAGGGATGAAACAAACATTGATGTGAGACTTGCAGCTCACCCTATCAAGAGGGAAAGCTTTAAGCATCTGGGGTCCATCATCCAGAGTAGTGGGGATATCGACGATGATGTCACACACTGTATTGGGGCGGCTTGGACAAAATGGAGGCTAGCCTCTGGAGTATTGTGTGATAAGAAGATACCACTTAAACTCAACGTTAAGTTCTACAGAATGGTGGTTAGACCATCTTTGTTGTATGGGGTGGAGTGTTGGCCAATAAAAATTGTACATGTTCAGAAGTTGCAGGTCGCAGAAATGAGGATGTTAAGATGGATGTGTGGTCACACCAGGAGTGATAAGATTAGGAACGAGGCCATTCGGGAGAAGCTAGAGGTGGCCCCTGTAGCTGACAAGATGAGGGAAGCAAGACTGTGATGGTTCGAACATGTGCAGAGACGGAGTACCAATGCCCCTGTTAGGAGGTGTGAGAGGCTAAATTTGGGAGTTACACGGAGGGGTAGAGGTAGACCAAAGAAGTATTGGGGGGAGGTGATTAGACAAGATATGGTGAAACTTGATCTCACCGAGGACATGACCTTAGATAGGAAGGAGTGGAGGTCGAGAATTAGAGTAGCAGGCTAATAGGGTAGATAGGAAGGAGTTGTAAATTGTCTGCCTTTTATATGTTATTTATTTGCCTTTTGTATGTTAATTGTCTCGTATTACTTATTATCATGTGCTTTTCGTTATTAATTGCTCTTCCTGTGCACTTTTTCCTATTCTTTCTTGCCTGTTTATCATATCTAGCTTATTCTGCTAATGGGTTTTTGTGACGAGGGTTCTCAGGAAACAACCTCTCTACCTCTATGAGATAGTGGTAAGGTCTGCGTATATTCTACCCTCCCCAGACCCCACTTGTGGGATTCCACTGGGTATGTTGTTGTTGTTGAGGAAGGGCTTGTAAACATAATGCAGTTGTACGGTTGGGTGTAAGACCATCAAGGCCAGTCATAAGTTGCACTTGTGGGTCTCCAACCTAGCTAGTCAACACAGACCACGGGGCTAGCATGTAAAGATGTGGTACTGCTAAGTTTCGTGCTTCTCTTTTGGAAGGTGAGAAAATCAAGAAGCCGCAGTAGCATTACATCTAGGAATTATACGAAGGATCCCTTTTCGTTTTTCATTTGATCATAGCTCAGAAATAGGGGGGAGGGAGAGAAACCCAAAATAGTGTCTTAAAGTTTGGGATTTCACCTAAAATGGTCCATAATGCATAAGGGTGAAGCACTAATTATCCTTCAAGTTTTTAGAAGTGGTATACTGTATAATTTAATCAACACCTATACATATCGTCTATATCTAACGGAACAAATTCGAGAAGAAGTCAAAAAGACGTCCCTTAAGTTTGCATCTTTAGTCCCTCTAGTACAAAGAGGAGGACAAGTTTTCAAAAGTGGTGCGCATGGAGTCTAACTTGAGAGAAGATGTCTATATTTGATGAGAAGTTTCATATTATCTCCTTCAGTTTCTAGATTTATAAAAGAATGACCCAATCGTTTCTATTTAATAGCGAATTGCGCAAATCTAAACTACGAGAGTGACAAACCCAATGGAGAAGTTAGTGAGCAATGAATGAGTTTCAACTGAAGAACTGTCACGACCCAATTTGGGATCGTGATCGGCGCTAAGGGGAAGAATCCCAAAGCAAGCTTTACTAGAATTCTGCAGAACATCGGGCAGAGTTTCCCCTATTTTTAGGCCTATCCAAAATTTTTACCTGTCTCAAAATTCAGCAACACAACTACTAAATAATCAAGTCAAGTCACTATATCAATTTCCAATCTAATCTTCATACGATAATACCAACTCGTCTCCAACAATAGGAATAAACTCAAACTCAGTCACATATCTAGAATAAACAAAAGAATACCCATGACTCTAAATAAAGAAATGACTATGGAGCGACTCTCTAAGAATTTCAAGAAAGGCCCATTACAAAATAAGCTTGTTTCCCCAACGAACAAAAGCGGGGCTCACCATGGAATCAACTTGCTACCTTTAGCTAACAAAATCCTCGTCAATATCACGTGTGTACTCTGTAAAAAAAAATAGTGGGGAGTGAGGCGCTAGCTCAGTGAGTAATAACACTTAACCAGATACGGTTTTTTTGGAGGGACAAGTCAGAAAATATGCTAGTATAATAATCAAAATCATGTAACAAATGCTCTTTCAAAGGTCAATAACCATAGATAATCTTGTTGTCTCATATTAGCAAATCAACTTAGCTATTCAAAAATAAACTTAGTAAAACACTTTCATATCAAATCATATACATATATTTGGGAGGTTTCCAAGAATGAATCATGTAATCGGTAATCAGTGTGTCTATCTTCTTAAAGAATAGATGATAACTGTAACTTTCATATCGGTAAATCCTACTCGAGGGATATCGGTAACGGTATGCTAGTTCTACCTTCGATAATAAAAGGTGCACCAGGTCTAACAAACCTGCTGTTAGTTACGGGATTCATCGAAGGTTTACTCCCATTAAACCTTTTATTATAAACCATATAAGCTTTTCAAAGTAGTACAAGGCATTTTAATCTTATAATCATATCATGTCAAACTTAATGAAAATACATGTAAAAGCACTTATATCTCAAGTAAATGTCAAATCCTTTCAATAACAGAATAATCTCAATCATCAATATACTTCTCTTATAAAATACAAATAACTATTTCGGTATCATATCAAGTAAAAGGACTTGTCCCATATGCAATTCAAAATCATTCAGTTCAATTCACTTTATGATTCATGTAAATATCATAAAACTTATAAAACACAAATTGGATTAAGATTACTACTCACAGTACTCGTGTAGAAGTACCAAACTTGTCACCTCAAGCAATCTGTAAGACTTCCTTCAGTTAATCTATATTCATATCATAAAATCTCATGTTACTTTCTTTGTTCAAGCTAAGTTCATACTAACTTTAGAAATTCCCAATCCCTTTTCTATTTCCTATCCAGTTGATGATATACATACCCAAACCATGAGTAATTCAACTAGTTCTTAATCCATCCGTTATGACATACTTTTATAATTATTTGTTCAATTCTCGTCCAGACTTCTACTGGAATCAACTAATTAGCCCCAGACAAGAGCAAATCACTGTCTATGACAATTACAATCCCATTTTTTTTCCCTAAAAGTAATACCCTGCCCCCAGCTTCCTGGTTACCCCTCTAATGTTCCTTACTTGAGTTTTTGATATGATCTACACAACTTTCACAACTCCGAATTCATCAGCTACTCCAATTCATATTATTCATCCATCTTCTTCAAAGAGAGTTAAAAGGATTATCTTCTCAAATTTCAAATTTTCCTCTATTTCTTCTAACCCATGGAGGTTTCTTAACTTTCCACCCCAATTTCTATGATTATGGCATAAACCAATCAAATCTATAAACCAAATTTCGAAATTACCTTCTTCTTCTTCTATTTTTTCCTCTTTACTTGTGACTCAGAATCTCAATTTATTTATTTTTCTTCCTCCGTTCTCCAGCAGCTCTGCGTGCAAAAAATTTTCCGCTTCTTCAGATGGTGGAAAAGCCTTAGTCCCCTAAAGCTACTAAGTTTTGACCCCTTATTCTTTCTTTTAACGTGTAAGTAGGGTAAGCCCAACTTTCTCTTTTCTTTAATTCTTTATTTTCAAAAAAAATTATCTATTTCTTCTTTAAAGAGACAAATATGCCCTCAAAATCTATTTCTTCTTTAAAAAGACAAATATGCCCTTAAAGTCTATGGTTGTTTCAAGAACAAAGGAGAAATCATGCCCTTTGATTGTATGTAAAGCCTTCTGAAGCTTCAGCAATATATTGTGTATTGATGAGCTTTAATTGCCAAATATGTCAAATGTAGACTTGTACCATTGAGTTGTACTTAATGTGCATTGATGTTGAGAACTTAGAAAACTAGTAGTGCTCCAACTTTTGTGAGGGACACTTTTGTTGATATGCTCAATATAAGTGACAGAGTTGAGACTTTTTTCTTAGAATAAGTTGGCATCTCTATTAGTTAGACAATCTTGTCATTATGCCTCAAACCTTTTCAAGTGCGGAACTCTAATTTTTTGGTTTCCATGGTTGAGCTTCACTTCGCAAAACCTGATATGTAACTGTTGGAATAACAAGAACTCCTGTTTAATCAATCTTCTTGCTTACCAGAAAAAGAAAAAGTTATATGTTAGGGTGAATTACTTGACCTCCCCTGTGGGACACTGGATTCGATGCAATGTGAAGTGCAACTTCATTATAGCACACAAGTTCCATTTCTTTAGTATCTCCAAATTTCAGCTCCTTCAATAGTTGCTTGATCCATATGAGTACACATGTTGCAACTGCTATAGCCCAATATTCTGGTTCTGCACTAGATCTAGCAAAACCACATTTTGGTTCTTTTCCAAGAAACCAAATTCCCTCAACTAGAACACAATATCAAGAAGTGGATCGTCTGTCAGAGGGTGACCCTGCGCAGTCTGCATCTGAATATCCAACAGTTTTCTCATGTCCTTGGTCTTCAGAAAGTAGTTCTTTCCATGGAGCAGATTTTATGTATCGAAGAATGCAAATAACTGCATTCCAATGACTGTCACTAGGAGAATTTAAGAATTCACCTACAACACTAATCAGGAAGCTAATGTCTGGTCAAGTAACGGTGAGATAATTCAACTTTTTACAATTCTCTATCTTTCAGGATCACTAAGAGGCTCCCCTTGACCTGGTAGCAGTTTTAACATTTGGATCCATTGGAGAATCACTAGAGAAACATCAACCATCGATAAAAAGAGACGGACTAAAGTAATCTTAGCCACAGTAGAAAAGGTATCACCATAGTCAAGACCAAAAATCTGTGCCCTTGGCGAATAGTTGAGCCATTAGGCAATCAATCTGTCCATTAGGGCCAACTTTCACTGTGTGTACCCAAAGACAACCAACTGTACACTTATTTGGAGGTAGAGGAACGAGCTCCAAAGTACCACTAAAGCGTAAGGCAGACATTTCCTCATAATCATAGTTTGTTGTTAGCCTGGATGAGGGAGAGCTTCACCTGTAGTCTTAGGAATAGACACAGATGATAGTGATGATACAAGACAAAATGGGTCAGTGACAAACATGATAGTTCAGAAAAGTATAGATAGGATGAGGGTCATGAGTAGATTGATTACCTTTTTGAGTAGCGATAGAAGGTTAATTGACAAACGATTGATTAACAAAAGGCTAAAGGGACAACTAGGGACAAAAATAACA
This sequence comes from Solanum rostratum, assembly GCA_029948455.1. Lineage (NCBI taxonomy): Eukaryota > Viridiplantae > Streptophyta > Magnoliopsida > Solanales > Solanaceae > Solanum > Solanum rostratum. Next base: position 13,821,306 of record CM057054.1, read on the forward strand.
TTATTCAGAGTCAAAGAAGGTACGTGATTGGCTTGACAGACTTTGATTGTCATGGTCTGAGAACCTTTAGCAGTTTAGCTAATGTAACAGTGGGAAGGGATGGAGAGTGAGTAATATTAGTCAATAAAGATTTGTTACTAGAAATGTGGTTAGAAGCACCCGAGTTTATGACCCAAAGGCCAAGTGTGATGGATCGTGAGTTACAAGCAACATGATTATCGGTCTGAGCAGTTGAAGCTATTGATGGAGATGTCTGCTTACTCGACTCATAATGAAGGAAGTCGTTGTATTCTATCTCAGATAAAGAGAAAAGTTGATTGATTGGATTGGCAATGGATTCAGTGTGAGCTACTTTTGCATTCTTTGGTTGACCATGGAGAGAGTCGCAGACATCACATTTATGAACCAATTTGTCACAATAGCCACACCTTGGATGAGGTTTCCCAAAGCGGCCTCCATGTCAATTTCCGATCTGAAATGTAGTTTGAGATGCTAGAACAGAAGACACCTGGATGACTAGACGACGTAGGTGATGCAACCAGTTGCAATAATCGAGTTAACAAGTCATCCGTAGAAGGAACAGTGGGGCTAGCCAAAATTTGATCTTGCACTGAGTCAAGAGCAGATGGAAGTCCAGCAAGTGTAACAACTAAAAACATCTTTATACATTGCTCCAATTGGTTTTTCAACACTTGGAGTAGCTGCATCAACTCAGTGAACTCTTCCATAACCGCCTGAATCTATCCAAGATAAGTAGAAATATCTGAATCCTACTTTTTAAGGTTAGTCAACCGAGAAATAACATTGTAAAAATGAGAGATGTCATTTATGTATAGCCCACGAGCCTTTTCCGAATCTAAGAAGCAGGTTTGGAATGGTCAGAACAATGGCATCAACTTAGAATCAATATATTTCCATAATAGACTACATCAGTTTTCTCCCAGTCGCCGTTATCTTTTTCATCAACATCCATAGCCTGTTTAATCAAGTGGTCCTGAACGCCTAGTCCGTTGCACCAAAACTGAATAGAGGAAGACCGAGATAAGTAGTTCGCACTACCTATCAAGGGTTCAGCAGTGATGGAGTGGTTTGGGTTGTTGGAAACCACCGGCCTAGAACTAAAAATATATGAACTGAGGAACATAATGTAGATGTAACCCAAATCTGGAAAATCTGCAAGTGCGGGAATCTGGGAAAAAAACTGGACAGTCACCGGAAAAATCAGATCTGGCCACTAGAAACAGGTTGGAATCAATTGCAACTAGTGTCCATATGCTCGGAATTGAGGAGAGACCATCACGACCCGACCCTACAGGTCATGATCGTCCTTGTTATATCTCGCCTACAGGCAAGCTTACCCAATACCCAAGGTATGTATGACTATAGCTAAATAACAACAATACAAGCCAAAGACCACCTATTCTGATACTTGGAAGTCAACTGTACAAAGCTACTATAGACCAGCATAAAAATATACAGACCCCGAATTTAACAAATACAATACAAGCCAAAATTATATACATAGGCTAGTGTTTGGATACGAAGACAACCAACTAGACAGAAGGAGACTGCAGAAGATCCCAAAAGCCGCTTGTTGCTCACCAAAAGTCTCCTGGAACAACGATAGGTCGAAATCAACGACGGTGGCTCGTGTTTAGACCTGCACCATGGGTAGATGCAAAAAAGTAGGAGTGTGCACCAATTTGAGGTACCCAATAGGCATCATCGGCCGTCTAAGTGAAATATAGTAAATGCTGTAAAAATAACTAGACTATGGACTATAAACACTAGCTTGTCAAACCAAATTCGAAGTGATAGCTTTCAGGAAATTCAACCAACTCAACAACCAAATCAAGTGACGTATGTCTGTACCACGGATGCAACCAGGACGAGATCAAGGTATTGAAATATACGTAGGTGTAAGGCCCTAATGTTTATGCCTGTATGCCAACTGGGCTCCCATAAGCCCAGAAAGTACACCTAAGCACAATGAAGGGTGAATAGGTGTAAGGCTACGGATGTCAAGTTTGGCCTGAGCTCCTAACCCATCATGTACATGTAACCCATTTGAACCATCTAGCTGAAATGCCGCAATACTTATACCAAGCTGAACCGAGCAGTACTAATCGAACCATATGGGATAGGTAGGTACGCGGGTGTAAGATACTAGCTAACCTAACCCTATACGCCCATCTGGCCCCCATAAGCCCAATTGGTACACCCGCCACCAAGTAGCCAAGTATATATCAAAGGATCCCAAACAATCAACTGTATCTGAACTGGTAACCCAATTATGAAGGTAGGAGGGAACACAGAGCCCCGACCTCGAACCGCGGATGTGGCCTCATGAAGTACCCTGGTCTGGATTGGACTTCAGGCAATACCCTGGACCAGACATTAGGGCGTGCAATACCCTGGACTGGATATCAGGGCGTGGTGAACTCATGGAATACCCTGAACTAGACATCAGGGCCTGGCCTGGCCTCCAAGCATTAGGCTATTTCCTGGATTCCAACACAACTAAGGACCTGACATGAGCTCGCATCGGTGATGCGTAGGATGTAACTGAAATTGTACTTGAGCGGCGTAGGATGTAACTGAATTGTACTCTACTTGACCCAAACCTGCTAAGCCGGTCTACTAGGATATAAGCCTCTCAAATCACATCATTTGCGTCTGTAACAACTACTAGCTCTAAACAATGCAAGCCTAGGGCATCACTAGCCTAAGCCTATGCTAAGGCCCAACAAGTCAACTTGTAGAACCAGGATCACAACATACAGGCATGATACCACAGAATCTCAACAGGTGATCAGAAGTATAACCGACAACCAAGGTTCTATGATACAACATATTTCTCCTTATTAGATAGCCCAACAGGTTTAGCAGGTGTTCAGATAGTCATACGTGTCAGTCTAGCAGTGCAATTTACCCATGTAGCCTCTAACTGTGCTCGTTCTAAACTTTCAAGTCTTTACCAAATTCATTGTAAAAGTTATAGCCTTTAACAGATTCATTTATAGCCACACACCACTAAATCTAATTATTACAATATAACGGTTATTAATGTGCTCAAACAGGAATTACAACCTCAATCCAGTATAACAACTTGTAACTCAACAGATTGCAATAATATTAGGCAACCACCAGAAACAAAGCAACTAACTAAAATACAACTCACAAATGATCGCAATATGACAACAAGTACATCTGGGCAACCATGGATATCAGCTAGTATAACATATTCAACAGATATAATCTCAACTACAAACAACAACGAAATACCTAGTGGAATCCCACAAGTGGGGTCTGGGGAAGGTAAGATGTACGCAAACCTTACCACTATCTCATAGAAATAGAGAGACTGTTTTCAGAAAACCCTCGTCTAAAAGAATCGATCCCCAAAAGCAGAAGGTACTAGATATGGAAAAAGAAGGAAAAAAAAGGAAAAAAGGAAAAAGAAAAACAACTAATAATGAAAAGCAAATGATAGTATGTAAATACGATAAAACTGAACAAATATAAGACGAATAATGACAACATAGGATATAGAGATACGACTGCTCCTACTAACCTACTATAATACAAGGTCATACATCGGCCTACTCCTACTTGCCTATTAGCCTTGTATTCTAATATGCGACCTCAACTCCTTTCTATCTAAGGTCATGTCCTCGGTGAGATGAAGTTTCGTCACATCCTGTCTGATCACCTACCCCTAATTCTTCTTCGGTTTACCTCTACCTCTCCGTGTATCCCCTAAATCCAACCTCTCATACCTTCTAACAGGAGCATCGGTACCTTTCTCTACACATTTCCAGACCATCACAGTCTCGCTTCCCTCATCTTGTCAGCCACCAAGGCCACCTCTAACTTTTCCCGAATGGTCTCATTCCTAATTTTATCACTCCTATTATGTCCACACATCCATCTCAACATCCTCATCTCCGCAACCTGCATCTTCTGAACATGTGAATTTTTAATTGGCCAACGCTCCACCCATATAGCAGAGACGGTCTAATCATCATTCTATAAAACTTGCCTTTAAGTTTAGGTGACATCTTTTTATCACACAATACTCCAGAGGCAAGCCTCTATTTCGTCCATGCTGCCCTAATACGATGTGTGATATTATCGTCGATATCGCCACTACTCTAGATATAACCTCAACTATAGTAGGAAATGAATATACAGCCTCAGTACGGTCAATCTCATTGCCACAACTTTTAATATAAAACATTTAGCAAATACGGTCTCTAACCCAACAAGTATAGTCCTTAACTCAGCGTAACCAACAAGTATGGTCATTTATGCATCAACTCCAGTATATACTCATGCTTTCCAATCAACATTCACATATTCAACTCAATTCACCAGGAGAAAGAGAAGCTTAGCCTAGCTGAATGCCGGTCATGCGCGCTCTTGTCCAATCCACGATGGTTGTACTCCTCATAGCGTTCTCAAACTGCTATCAAACTGTTAAAAATAGAATCACAATGTCAGTACGGTCATTTTGACATTAAAATCATAGGAAATGGGCTTAGGTAGTTTTTGGGCCAAAAAGTTGGCCCACAACAAAATTCCGAAACAAAGCCCATATAATATTCTCCACACTTTTTGAGGATGCACCTCAAATTCGGGCTCATTTGGGGTCTGAAACGATACAAAATAGCCCAAAAACGAAAAAACATCTTTTATCGAAAAAATTATGTTTCCAACAGTTTCTTTATCAATTTCTTCAATATACAGTAAAATCAGCAAAATCCAACTATACCACGATGTTAAGCTTGGAAAATCCTTCAATTTAGACCTAGATTGTACTGAAATTCGATTCGGAATGACCAAGAAATTGCATTTCGAAATTTCCGATAAACAACATTAATATGGCAGCAGCTATTTCATCAATTTACCTTATAATGCAGCAAAATATGGAGAATCCGATAACATTATGATGTTCGGCTCGGAAAGATCTTCAATTTGGACTAAACTTTCACTGAATTCCGGTCCCAAACGGGAAAGATATCAATATTCAAAGTTTTCGACAATCAACAACAGTATCTAGCAGAAAATCACAAAATTTACCTCGAATGGCATGCCAAAAGCAATTTTCGACCCTTCCGCGATGTTCCTCTCGAAAAAACACCAAGTTAGCCTTTTGAATCACTAAAATCGAATGAAAAATGAGTTTGGAAACGATGTAGGAAGTGGGAGGAGTATATACATAAGTTCCTGGAGATAAGCCTTAAATCCATGTACTGCCATGTTGCTGACACGTGGCAGAGCCAGATTGCGCCACTTGTCAGCTCTCTATTGTGCCACGTCATTGCCTACTTCAGCAACTATCCAACCCTTTTTTCGATGTTTTGGGCTCGTTCAGAATTTGATTTTCACAAACAAACTATGTAACCCTACTAATTTTGACGTTCTGGGCGCAGACGAAATTTTCATCGGAGGTCGTTAGGATCCAATGTGGGTCCCACTTGTATCCAACTTGTAACAGAAAGAACCGAGGGTGTTAAATCACATCCGGAAGTCCTCGATACCCAACGAAGGGTCATTCTAGACCAAACTTGACGTTTCAGAGCTAACTATGCTATCAGAATTCCCATCCGGGCATGTTTACCAAGGATGTTGACTAAAGTCAATTATTGACATATTCTAGAGGCTAAATTTGCAAACTTCGGTATAACTGACACCGAACATGTTCCTAGCCTACTTTGGCCATTCCGGAGCTGATGGAACTGTCAGAATTCCATTTCGAGGCTGTTTACTTCGATTTTATTGCTAACTCACTTCCTGCTTTAGCCTGCCAATATTACGAAAAATTACACATCTTTCAAACAAGCTACCAGGCAACCGAACTATTTGCGCCACTGAGTCACAAATGACTCAGGGTCACTACAAGCAAGCCTAACTGAGGGTCATTACACAGACCCTAAGGGAAAAAGAAACTCGTCGGAAAACTGATTAGAAGATGGCTCACAAGCCAGCCGTGAGATGGCAGTCGCCGAAATCTGACTGCTCCAAATGGTGCGTGGGTTGGCTGGTGGTGGCGGAGCTTACCGGGTTTTGCTCGTGCTGGTGGTTCGAGTCTCGTGGTGGTGTCAGTTTAATCACAACACCTCTGAAAAATAGTGATCTGTTCTAACCGCCAAGAAAAATAGCCTGGAAGAAAAACAAGTTTGAATTCCTCTTCCAATATCGCGGGCCTTCACTAGGCTCTGATACTATGTGAACTGGAAGAGAAAAGTCAGCTTGATTATTCCCTCAAGCTATTGGGGTTTGAATAGCTAAATTTACATGTCCTACGAAGGTAAGGAACACAATACAAATCAATATCTATCTAATATCTACTTATGCTGTAGAATATTCACAGGATTCTAACACCCTCCAATTTTATTTTGTTTATGCAGTAGACAATAGTACAACAACAACAACATACCCAGTGAAATCCCACAAGTGGGGTCTGGGGAGGGTAGAATGTACACAGACCTTACCACTACCTCATAGAGGTAGAGAGGCTGTTTCCTAGGAACTCTCGTCACAAAAACCCATCAGCAGAATAAGCTAGATATGATAAACAGGCAAGAAAGAGGAGGAGAAAGTAAACAGGAAGAGCAATTAATAACGAAAGCACATGATGTAGTAGACAATAGTAATGAAAAAAATGTGAAGGTTGTCTTCAGCCTCTATTGGGTCAATCACTCAATCTAGCCTAGTTTACTGTCCAACTGGGCCATCATTACTACCAGCAGCCTTACCACCTCACTCTGCCAGCAGCCTCTCTACCTCACCTCTTTATCTATTGAGCCATTTTTCGTGCTCCTCTTCCTTCTCCGCTACATTAGCCAATCTTACTATCTCTTCTTCCATCCAAGTTGACCACCATCTTCCCTTGTAACCAGTCCCATTAGCCTCGTCTCCTTTCCAGTTAACCAACCAGCCCTATTCCAGTCTTTACTCTTTCTGGCTTGCAATCCCTTCCCTTCCTTACTCAATGCCATAAACTTCTCTTGTTTTCCAGTTGCCGTGTTCCTTCCATCCCCCATGTCATTCTCCACTGTGACCCTCTTCAATTATCCTTCCTGTTCTGCCTAGCCCACTCTAATTTTCCTTTCCTCTTTTGTGAACATATTTTAGTCTCATCATATTCTGTCCACCATAAAGCCCCTTCTTGCCTCAACCTACACATCTACTCATATTTCATTGTTTAATTTTCATTTTCATTTTTTCTTTGCAAATTTGCCGCAAAAGTAAATGGACAGGTTTGTTAAGTTAGCTTCAAATTTAACACTGTTAGCTTGTGCCGTGACAAATGGAATTTATAATTTCTTTTTTTAAGTTAGAGGGGAGGTTGAAAATGTGATACCTTTCAAATTGGAGGGTACACACATTAGTTTCAAAAGTAGGGGAGTATATAAGTAATTTGCCCAAGATTACATTATTGAAAGTAAGTACTTTTTGAGTTTCTAAGAAGTCCTCTTGCTTCAGTTAAAGCTAATTTTTGTTCATTTAGCTCCTTAAAAAACACTAAAGATTTAGCGTTATATGTCTCGAGGAGATTGTAATATGTCTAGATTGTATGCCAGGATAAAAAAAATAAAGAAATCCTTTTTATTTGCTTATACTCTTGAAGAAAGAAAAACTTCCACTTTGTATAAAGAGTCAAATTAATTAAGCTCATATACGAAACACTGAAACTTTTGGTACTATCTTGGTGCACCATCAATGAAATAATTTTTTATTCTAAATACCATACTATAATGTATGTATTTTTATATCTACTACTCCCTCCGTCCCATTTTATATGTCACTGTTTGACTTGACACGGTGTTTAAGGAAAAGGAAGACTTTTGAAACTTGTGGTCTAACATCATCGATAGATATTTTTGTGGTTGAAAATCATTTCATTAAGGGTAAAAAGGGAATTTAAAAGTTAAATTGTTTCTAATTCTAGTAAGGTGACATTCTTTTTAGGACAGACTAAAAAGGAAAGGGTGCCACATAAACTAGGACGGAGGGAATATTAAAATGCTCAAACTTTTACCACATATTTTCTTTAAGGAATGAGTAGTTTATAGCTTTAAACAAGTGGTGGGTCTTGTCCGTTTTTCTGTTAAGACGATGTTGATCACACGATGGACATATATAATCTTCCAACGTCACAAAATTGCTATTCACTCCTTTCTAGAGTTCTCTTGCGGTGGAGCATATGAACACGACAAGCTAGATTTCTACTGTCGACAAGCATATGCTACAAGATGGTCCTGATTCTTCCTCCCCTTCTCATTCATTTTCTCTGTGCTTCTCTGCTCTTCTTTTAGCCGATTATTCGTTCTTTTCTTTTAGGAGAGGAACCTGTTAGTGGATCTCACAAAATAAATCAGCTTGCCTCGTTATTAAAAAAAACTAATCATTAAGAATCATCCAGCCTTTGTTCCTTAAAGTATTCCCTGTTTATAAGTGTGTCCTTCCAATTGTATTCCCTGTTTACAAGTGTGTCCTTCCAATTTGTATTCCCCGTTTATAAGTGTGTCTTTCCAATTTTATCTCTGAAGGTGGAAACAACAATCTTTTTATTACCCAATCATTTTGCTAATACTGTACTTCCTTACATTGTTCTCACTACAGTTTCCGCAGCATTACTGCTTTGAAGATCTATATTCAGAGTGGTTTAGATTCACTGGAAAGTTCGAGGGAATCTTTACTTGTTAAGCTTTTGGAAATTGACCAGACAATGGGTAATCCTAGGAAGGACGATATCGCTCGTGTTAGATACTGTCCAAAATGCTATGCTGATTCTGAAGGGGTGTTATGTGTTCACTGTGAACTAAATGACTTGTTCCAGGTTTGATTTTCTAGTTTCTTCTTTCTTTTTTTGACTGTTGAAGTTATGCCATTAGGCATCTAAATATTTTGATGCATACTATATTCTAAAATTTTTCTCCCATTACCTGTCTCCGGGTTGATGTGGTGTAGTAATTTTGTGGCGTTGTACTTTCTCCAGGTTTATGAAGCCAGACTTTTCCGTCTTAACAAAGGGAAGAGTGGAGAGGTGATTACATCTGCTGAGGAGGCCGTAGATCTGCAGAAGAAGAAGTCTCAACTGAATCGTTTCTATACAACTTTAGCCCGAACAGACAGGAATTCAGGTTCAGCTACCACTGAATATGAAGATTTTGGAAAGAAGAGGGACCTAGAGAACATTACGGTGCGTAATGATTATATCTTTGCTTATTCCGGAAAAAAAAGGATTGTTCACTCTAAAGCAACACTATCCTTTGCACGTTTCACTGCCAAAGACTGGAAGAAGTTAGATGTTCTTTCAATTTTGTCAAATTTTGGTGTTCATATTAGTATAGGATTTCTTGAACCAGTGATTGGAAGAAGCTACAGTTGTATCCTATTATTCAGTAGATGTTTGGACATTCGATTTCATCTCGTGATTTGAGATCATGAGATAAAATCAACATTTGGACATGTGATTTCGTCTCATTATTTCAAATCATGAGATGAAATCCCAAATCCTCCAAAAAGCTTGATTTGAGAATTCCATATCATGATTACACATCTACAAATCCTCCAAAAAGCTTGATTTGAGAATTCCATATCATGATTACACATCTTTCAAATACAAAAATTATCTCACAAGTTTATATTTTGTTAAAAAAAACACCATTTCATATTTACATAATTTTTTGCGAGAACACTAAAGGAATGATAAGATGTTCAATGAATATGAATATGATGATATATTTACTAATGATAATGACTAACAAACGGCTCAAAGTAAAGAGTAACACATACAACTCATGTTCAATTTTATTTTTTTATTGACTAATGTTCGATCAATAAATATTAATATCTTTTTTAGAATATCTTTGTGATAGTATATTATACTTTGTAATGACTTTTGCTTATTTGGTAAAGATTATATAAAAAATTGGAGAAATTTAGGTAGTTTCCACGATTTATATACAACTTAAAAACCCAAATTGTATGCCTAAACAAAACTTCAAGTTGATCTGATCTGATATGATTTCATCTCATAATTCAAATCATAATTTCATCTCAGATGGTCAAACGGGCCCGTAATGTGCTTATTAACTTATAAATGCTCTATTGAAGGAATTAAGCTCTGATACTTCACTGCTGTTAATCCCTCTTGGAACATCTGTGTTGAGATAGTTGTTAACGTCTAAGTTGCTTGGACTCTTTACTTTTGGTGCCGAACCCGTGTCGACACGACATGGGTGTGGATGTGGGCGTGGGATCCGTGTCCGATTTGATCAACCGGTTTCGGGTACTTTGACCAAAATCAGTGGGAAAAGTATGGACAGTTTTAATGATTTTTGTAATCAATCCAAAAGCTAAGGTGAAATTGTAGAATGTGGAATACTTTTTATATAGAAATTTCTATGTTACTTCTTTTCCTTTAGTCTCCTTCCAAGATTTTCCTCAATTCTCCACATAATATCTCATAATTTTGGTTTTATCATTCTATTTTTAGATATTTTAATAATTTTTAGGCAAATCCCCGCACTTGTATCCATATCCTTGAATCTTAAAAATTAGATCATGAGGGATTCGACCTCTAGATTTGCACCCGTATCAGACACCTGCGCCCGAGTCCGAGCAACTTAGGTTAACGTTTCTCAGCCTGAATGGTTTCATTATTATTATTATTTTTTTACCTTGAATGACCTTACCTGAACCTTTCCCATCCACCCTGCAGTCAAAAAGTAACATATTATCAAGTTCATATATTTGATGAAGAGAGATTCGGCAGTATACTACTTAGAGCTGCATGCAAACATAGTTAATGTTATGGCGTCAAGTTAAATGCCTCTCATCTTTCGCAGAGTTTGAATTTGCATTTGCAAATTGTGTCTCCTGATACAACATATATTAGAAAATTTCTGTGTCTTTTGCCTGGAATAGTATGAAAATTTTGGATTTCAGATTTGAGAGTAAGTTAGGTACTATCTCTCCATCTTTGGTTCTCTAATTCCTGTCATCGATTAGGATACAACCTACATAGTTCGAGCTTTAATGTATGAAATCTTTAATGATTGTGCATTTATTATGTGTGAAATCTTTAATGATTGTGCATTTAATAGGTGTCCAAAGCTCCATCTGATTTGGAAGTAGTGTTGGTCCTTATCAAGAGCAATTCCAGGGGCCTGTTAGATGCTGAAGGTGTATCGGCTGCCAGAAAGCAGCTGCAGCTTCTTGAGGTATCTCCGAATCAAAACCTTCGTCAGAACAGTTGTCTTTTTAATCTGGTTTGCCTTCGAGATCTTTTCTATTCTTAAAAGAAAGGAAGTTTTCTATTTATGGGCATAATAATCTATTGAAGTCTGTTCAAGACAAAACCTTCACGGCCAGCATCTTGACAATATGTATCTTTATGTAAGGTAATTCATCCTATAGTTCTTTGTAGGGGATGCGAAAGGAGTACGCACAAGCAAGGCTCCTGGCAACAGCTCAAGCCCATGTTCTACGTGCTCATGATGAGATTATGATGGCAACTTCTCGACTACGCCTAAAAGAAGATGAGAATGACAAATCTATTGATGCCTTGGATCCGGGAGAATTAGATGCAGCCAGTGCTGAATGGTCTAGCGAGAAGTTTTTCTGTTTATCTAATTTATCAAGGATAAAGGGGCAGCTTCGCTACTTGAAGGTAACAAAGAAGGTTTAGAGTTCTCCTTCGTTCTATATGAAGATTGTTAGGAAATTCAGTAGTCATCTGGATGTGTATTCATATACGCTCTCAGTAATAGACATTACTAGAAGTCGACATTTTGCAATTGAACCAATATGTTCTATGAACTTATCCCACTCAGTTTGTATCCACCTCATTAGTATATTGAACCACTTCAATTGGAATAATATTAGTATATTGAACCACTTCAATTGGAATAATATTTGCAGCATTTTTAGGCAGTAAGTCCTAGAAGTAATACTCCCCCGTTTTAATTTGTTTGTCCTATTATAACTTGCCACAGAGTTTAAGAAAGTAAACAAGACATTTTAATCTTGTGGTCAAACCTGCCAGGTGGAATGTTGTAGATGAAAAGTTGCTAAAAAGGGAAAAGGATTTGTTTTTAAAATGGACTAAAAAGGAAAGTATGACATACAAATTGAAATGGAGGGAGTAAGCAATTATCCAAAATAGGAACCGTAACTATAGTTTGCAGAAGTTGTGAAACTACTTCTTAAGACTGGTCATATGTTGGTAAGGTGCCAAGTCTTTCTCCTAATTCTAGAAAAGATGTTTGATACTCCTGATGTTGCCATGGTTTTCTGTTCCTAAATGGTCCTGAAATGTACGCAAGAAAAGAAAAGGTGAAAAACACTTGAGTCTATGTTTGTCCATGTATTTCCTTTGGCTTGTGGAACGAACTTTTTTCTTTTTTACTCTTCTTTTGTTCCCCTATTTTTTCTTTTCAAATTTTGGAGGCAGGTACATCCATTTTCCGTGATTACTTACTCTTTGATCATAAGTATAAAAAGAATACCAGCTTATTGGTGACTTTGGATGTCTAATTGTTTGACATTGGATTCATATAAAGCTGTGCTGCCCATTTATATTTTATGTTTAGAAGCAACTGCTTATTGTTTGCATTAGCTTGTTTCGAATTTGTTTTGTGCGTTCACATTCCTGTGAATATTGTCTTTCACAGGGTTTGGTACAATCCAAACAAAATAACCATCTTGCAAGTAGTGAAAATTCAACTGTAACTCAATCCACAACTGTCGCAGCATCTCATGCAGAAGAAAAAAAGGAATACCAAGCTATTATTGAGGAAGATACATGCCCTGTATGTCAAGAGAAGCTCGATAATCAAAAGATGGTGTTCCAATGTGGGCATGTCATTTGTTGTAAATGTAAGTTTCTCATGACCTTGTATCCCCCTTTTGTGCTTCAAGTCTCTGTAATTCCAATGGTACTATTTATATTACCAAGCATAACTGCATTTTGAAATCTTGGTTCTAAAACTGCTGTTGCTAGCAAGCTGTATGCACTTTATATAAGGATTCTAGAAACTGAACCTTCCCCTTGCTAAAATGTAAATACATTCCAAGGACACGACTAAATAGTATATGCCATAAAAATGGGATTTCAGTTATTCTAATATAAGATCATTTTCATTTTACTAAGCTTAGTGCATGTACAGGACTACTTTCTTTTTCTTCCTTTTCCTTCTTTATTGATAAGTGATAATCTTCCACCTCAGTGAATGATAGATTTCTGAAGAACATTATCCCTACTGAGCAAAAGAGTATAATTTGTAAAATAGACATGTTTCTGAATATTCTGGGGTGAGATACAAGCATATCCTGGGTTGATATTAGTTTAGAGAAATTATCTTCACTTTGAAAGTATGATAGCAGTTCTTTATTGTCTACACTGTTAATATACACATCAATTAGTACATTTCAATTTCAAGGTATTTTAACTCAGCTATATGAATCTTCTATGTCCATTCCATTCTATTAGACCTATTTCGTTCAAATACTATGAATTTATTTTTTGAACCTGTGAGAAATATTAGAGAAGAATATTATTGAATTGTTGTCTACATTATTACATTGAGATCCTATTTATAGATACTATATTAGACTCCTTTTCCAACTAGGATACTATAATACAATCCTTTTCCGAATAGGATTCTATATACTATTGTAATTCCTATTCCTATTCTAAGTAGGATTGTATATACCTATTCCTATTCTAACACTCCCCCTCAAGCTAGTGCATACACGTCATATGTACCTAGCTTGTTACAAATGTAATTAATACGAGATTTGATGACAGGCATGTTGAGATATCAGCAAGTTGATCTTCCGGCTTCACAAAATTAACCGTCAACTTCAACGTCTTAGTCTTCTCATGCAATTCTGGGATTGCATTGTTAAACTTCCCAAACCGGGCTTGACAAGATTGTTTTAGACCATAGAATGATTTACACAACTGACATACAAGGTTACCAGAACCCCCCCCCCCCCCCCCCCCCCCCCCGCGAGCAACAAATTAGGTGGATACTCTATATAGATTTCTTCCTCGAGATCATCATAGAGAAAAACATTCTTAATGTTCAACTGATTAAAAGGTCAATGGAGAATGACAATATGGATCATCTCAAAATTACTCTAAGAAAATCACTTTAAAACTGCTCAAAACCTGCTTATGTACCAAATTATTAGATTTGATGGTTGAAAGTGGTCACAAATTGAGAAATAAAATTATATGGGTATGGTCGGAATGATGACACGACCTTACTGAGAAAGAATTATATGGGTAGGGTCGGAATTATGGCGCGACCCTACTGGGAAATAGAAATTATATAAGTAGGATCATATTAATGACATGACCCTACTGCAAAAGAGAAATTGTATGGATAGAGTCGGAATGATGGCATGACCCTACGCAAACTAGATTTGATGAGTCACCAAAAAGACAAATGGAACTATGCAAATCAAATTTGAGTCACCAAAAGACACAGTGCTATGCAACTGAGATATGAGAAAGTAGTTCGAAAAATTCACGGTACTACACAAATTGAATATGAGAAGTAGTCCGGAGAGATGCACGGTGCTACACAAATTAGATATATATAAAAGAAAAGTAGTCACCAGAATGGTGACACGGTGCTACACAAACATTGAAAGATGTAGGGTTGACACAAAACAACCCTAGAAAGTCACTGAAAATTGACGCAGAGTGACCTGTTTGACTGAATTTTCTTCCCTTGATTATGAGAATCATACATATATCATTGACCATACTTTTGTTAACGTAACCATTGGCCAGACGGGCAACATATATAAGTCATAGCCGCACGCCGGCAACAAAAGCTCTTTGATTTTCTACTAGAACCGTATAAGCTCTGATACCATGTGAGAAATATTGGAGAAGAATATTATTGAATTATTGTCTACTTTATTACATTGAGACCCTATTTATAGATACTATATTAGACTCCTTTTCCAACTAGAATACTATAATACAATCCTTTTCCTAATAGGATTCTATATACTATTGTAATTCCTATTCCTAATCTAAGTAGGACTGTATTTACCTATTCCTATTCTAACAGAACCAATATAGAGGTTCCCAGACTAAATATCCTCTACATCTCATGTTTATCCCTACAGTGGCATACAAATCTATGAATAAGAGATTGTTGGTAGGAGTTATCCAAAGAAATCTCCCGAACAGTTTTTCAGTCCCCCAAGTCTCGTGTGAGTCTATTGGAATCCGTATTGCTCAAGTTGGAAAACTAGTCAACCTAATGGAATTAAAAAACTAGTATGCATATGAGGAGTTAGCCTCCCCAGTTTGCATAAGGCTGACAAGGTATGCAACTTTTTGGGTTCTGCAGTTCAGCCCACAATTTTTAGTTCTGTGGTTGTCCCTATTGATATAAAGTACTCACGAAAGGTCAACTATCACAAATGGAAAGGGCGCTGGAGGGAAACTTTCTCCAGGATGTGCTAATGAACTGAAGCTAATGATTTGGAGAGGAAACTAACAACAATAAAAGAATGAGTTGTTTCTCATAAAAATTCTGATATCATGTAGGATATAAGAGTAGAGTGGGAAAATGCATGGAGTATCTTCCGCTTTAGCTACTGACACTGTATACAGTACACAAATCTGGTTGAAATAGAAACATCTCCGTCCTATTTCTATTTACCCAGTTTTGTTTCATGACTTATTTAACAATACCAAGAAGGGGAAGAATAAGCATTACTGCTGTTGAAGGAAGAAACCCCTCCTTTTGTTTATTTATTCTTCCTGGTCTTTGGGTCTCATCTGTACGGCTTGCTGCATACTCTCTCTGTTCCAATTTATGTCGCACTCTTTCCTTTCTAGTCTTGTCTAAAAAAGAATGCCACCTTTCTATATTTAAAACATCTTAGCTTTAAAATTTCTTTTTTACCCTTAATGAAATGTTTCGTAGCTATACAAATATTAGAGGTATATTTAGACCACAAGTTTTGAAAGTCTTCCTTTTACTCTTTAACTTTGTGCCAGATCAAACAGTGCCACGTAATCTGGGATGGAGGAAGTATTTAGTTACATGTTTTGTTTTGATTCCTGAACCAACTAGAGATCCTGGCCATTTCACATGCTTTTGATGTGGGGCACTATCTCAAGTATGTCTGTTTACACATGTGGCTAGATCTAATCCGGCTATCTAATTTTACAGTTTTACAGTTGATATGCTCATCTTATCTGCACTTAGTATTTCTTATTTGTGCCAAGAATTTTGTTCCTACTATCTCTTTCATCATTGTGCGCTTTTTCATTTTTATTTTGAGCGTGCCCCTAAATTGAGAGGTTTTGGGCATTGCAGGAAGAGAAGGAAGAATAACCTTCCTTTCTTGCATAAACAACATTTGAGTTAACACAGCCTGGGCAAACTATTTCTTTATGGGGTTGTAGAAAGTTACAGAACCTGCGTATCAGCATATCCATGTAGATTTAACTTGAAAAATGCTATAAACATCTTTCTGTTATGTGAGGAGTGCTAAAGGTGGATACTTCACTCTAATTGTGATGGTTGGCATTGCAGGTTTGTTTGCAATGACTGAGAAGAGATTATCCCTTCATGGGAAGCCTCAAGTTAACTGGTTAATGTGCCCAACTTGCAGACAACATACTGACTGCAGAAATATTGCTTATGCTGTTGAAGGACGGAATAAGTCGTATCCATCTTCTTCTAGAGTCTCTGAGAATTCTGAAGCTTCTATAAATGTGCAAGGTTCATATAGTACAAAGGTATTCCTTACTTTTGTACTCAAGATTCAAATTCTATCATTTATCATTGAATTGTACTTTCCGAGCAACTTCATTTGTCTCAAAATTATTCAATCTACTCCCTTCCTCCCATAATAGCTCTTATATCCTGTTTGGCCAAGCTTCTTGGATGCTAAAAGCATCTTTGTTTAAAAGGAAAAACACTTATGTTTGAGGAAGTACTTTTGAGCAGCAGGAGAAGGCGAGAAGCAGTTTTTCTGTTGTTGAGAAGAAACTACAAATTTCTGTGTTTTCCAAAAACAGAAGCAAAAAATTAATTTTTGAAGAAAAAAATATCCTTTCCTTAATCAATATTTGTCAAACTTTCGTTCATTAATTGATACATCTTTCTTTCAGTTAAATACAGACTCCTTTACCTATTTCCTTTATATTTCTGCCGTGTCTTTCCCCCTTTTCTCCATCTCTCTCTTCTTCTCCTCTTCCTCTTTGGAATATCCCATCAACTTTAAATACAAGTTTCTTTCTCTCTTTTTTTCAAACTTCTCTTTCCTCTCTCTCCTTTCCCTCCTTGGAATAGCAATGTCATCGCTATACAAAATACGAGTTAATAATTTGCTCATAACTTTAATGTTTTTCGTGCTAAATATTTTAAATAATTTCTTCGTTAAATCAACGTGTTTTAATGTCTTTTTTTCGCAATTTAACACTCCAAAATACTTTTTAAATGATTGGCCAACACAGTTTGCTTATCAAGTTTCGACCAAAAAAATTTGTTATCAAATTACTGAAAAAAGTACTTCTCAAATTTATTGTCCAAACACAAGTTTCTTTTCTCCAAAGTAATTCCGTAAAAAATTATTGCTACAAAAGTGCTTCTCAAAATAAGCAGTTTTTGGCATCTTGGCTAAATAGGTTCTTAGTCTGAATACAACAACATTTACTACTATGCCGCAGTCCCTAGCTAGTTGAAGTCAGTTGTATAAATGTTCAATATCATGTGTTGTTTAGGTCCATAATATGTCAATACGCGTACTTAGGGATTATCTTCCACTAGGGGTTCCTTAGTGATTATTTCTGTAGATATATTAAGGCTGTTCTAGTAAGCACTAGTGTTTTAGTTGGTATCATTTATCCGGATTTTCAACTATTGCTTTTTATCTTTTACTAGATTTGTTTAGGTTATGATAGAACTTGGTGACTTTGTAGTATATCACAAAACAATACATAGGGTGTATTGGAATGTTATATACAAGTGTACTCCTAAAAGATCTCTATGATTAAATGGAGTCTAGAACACTAATAACAGAGATAGTGTCATTTGAGTATAACTGATGACACCAAAACACTAAAAGAAGAATGCAGTTAAGTTTAACATTCGGCACATTTTTCACTATGCTGTCAAAACATCTTGAATTCCTCTCTTTCCAGATAGCACGCCATATAGCACTGGGGATAATTCTCCATCTACTTTTGTCCTTTGCTTGGACCCCTTCTTCTTCCCAGCTCATTAAGGTCTTAGTCACTTTCCTAGGCATGGTCCAGGAAAATGCCTTTTACGGCTGAGCAATATTCTCCATATTGTTGGGTGTACTTGCAATGTAAAAATAGATGATTGACAGTCCCAAATATTTCACCACATAGGAAACACCGGGAGCACAAGGTCGTCCCCCTCTTCATGATATTGCCCTGTGTAAGGACTGCTTCCTTTGCAACTAACCAGACAAAGAATGAAACTTTGTGAGGTATCCTACTCTTCCATATCTATTTCCAGGGCCAATTTGTACCCTGCTGGTTTGGTTGATCCATCACCTTGTAGGCTTTGTTGACTTTGAACACTCTCCTGTCATCTCCTGTCCACCACAGATCATCCTCACTTGTCTGCAATCCATTGAACGTGTCCACTAAGTTGAGTAATTCAGCAACTGATGACCTCTCAGTCATTCAATTGCCTTTTGAAAGTGAAATTCCATTCCTGTGGGGACCATATCTCTGCTATGGTACTTTGTTGGAACAAGACTAGATTGTACATGACATGGAAAAGCACTTCCATGTTACCTTTCTCATGCCAATTATCCTTCCAAAATCTGGTCCTCCTTCTATCCAGAACATTTATCGTTAAGTTGCTTTTTACTTCATTCCGCAGACTCCTGATCGATCTCCAGAGGCTCAGACGATAAGGAGTGGTTATTTCTTTAATTATCTAGTTGTCCTCTTCATCTGATTTGGCCCCAATCACTTTCCTCCATAAGAACTGGTTGTTGTTTGTATACTTCTATAACTACTACATATTTAGAGCTTTTCTTTGAAATTTTAGATTCTTCATCTCCATCCCTCCATTCTTCTTGCCAGTCATCACTGCCTTCCACTTTGCCAAGTGATAACTTTTCTTCTCCTTGTTACCCTGCCACAAGAATTTCCTCCTGATGTTATCCAACCTCTTAATGACCCCTACTGGAATAGGTCAAGGAACATCATATAGGTTAGTAAAGCATCAAGTACTGAGTTGGTAAGGGCCAGTTTACCTCCCATGGATAAGTACTGAGTCGTCCGCTTGGCTAGTTTCTTCTCACACTTCTCAATCACACTATTCCATATGTCTATGGACTTGGATTTGGCTCCAAAGGGCATTCCCAAGTAAGTAGTTGGTAGGGATCTTATTTCACCTCCCAATATTGAAGCTAACCAACTCATATTATTCACCTCATTAATAGGATACATCACCCTCTAATTAATATCTAGATGACGTATACCTTCAAACAGGTCTAGAATCCCCCTTAGGTACCTAAGTTGTTCCTCCTCAGCATCACAAGATGCCAGGGTGTCATCTGCGTATTGCAAGTGTGTAACTTCTAGTATCTCAATACCTTCTCTGGCCACATCAAAACCCCTTAACCACCCTCTTAAATTAGCTGTCTTTATCATGTTATTTAAGCCCTCCATAGTGATCAGGAATAAGAAGGGGACAAGGGGTCACGTTGTCTGAGTGCTCTCTGAGTTTGAAAGAATCGTACTATTGATGAGTATCGAGAAGCTAACATTTGAGATACAAAATATTACCCAGTCTAGCCACTTCTGCCCAAAACCCATCATTTCCAGCATCTTCACTAGGTACTTCCAATTAACATGATGATATGCCTTTTCTATATCTAGGTTACAGAGTACAAAAGGTTTCTTTTGTTTGTTTCTTGAGTCAACAACTTCATTTTGCAATAACAACTGCATCCATCTGTCTCCCTTTAGTAAAAGCCATTAGTTGTGAATCTCTCAACATGTCAACCACCTTTTTCAGCCTCTCAGCAAGACTTCAGAGATTAGTTTGTACATGGTACCAATTAGGCTAATTGGCCCAAAACCTCTCAACTTCTTGGTACATTTATTTTTGGGTATAAGGCTTATGAAGTTTGCATTGAAACTCTTCTCAAATACTTATTGCTCATAGAAGTTCTGAAAAGTGTCCATAATGCCTTGCGTTACCACATCCCAGCATTTAATGAAAAACCCCATAGTAAGGCCATCTGGATCTGCTGCTTTATCAATTGCACACAACTTTAAGCACCTCAGGACTTTCCTTAAAGTTACTTTGGAGAGTGACTTTCTTCTTCTATTAGAACGGGTTATTGTGCATTTTGATACACAGATTTCTGCTGTGTAGTTTTCTTATACAGCCCATTGTAGTAATCAATAACTTCTGTGTGCATTTGCAGTCTTGTGAAAGAATTTAGTATTCTTATCACCTTTCTTTTGCTATAGAGCCTGTTAGAATAGGAATAGGTAAATACAATCCTACTTAAAATAGGAATAGGAATAACAATAATATATAGAATCCTACTTGCAAAAGGATTGTATTATAGTATCTTTGTTGGAAAAGGAGTCTAATCTAGTATCTATTAATAGGTGCACCAGGTTGGATTTAGGAGTTATATGGAGTAGAGGTAGACCGAAGAAGTATTGGGGGAGGTGATCAAACAAAATATGGTGAAACTTGATCTCACGAAGACATGACCTTAGATAGGAAGAAGTGGAGGTTGCAAATTAGAGTAGCAGGCTAATAGGTTAGTAGGGTTAGGTTGATGGCTGGTCGTGTGGTATAGTAGGGTAGTAGGATTTGTCGGGTCTTTGCATCCTGTGTTGTCATTATCTGTCTTATATGTGTTAATTTTATCATACTTACATACTATCATGTGCTTTTGTTATTAGTAGCTATTTCTATCTTCTTTTCTTTTCCTTTCCTTTTTTTTTCATATCTAGTTTATTCTGCTTATGGGTTTTTGAGACGAGAGTTCCCCGAAACAGCCTCTCTATCTCTATGAGGTAGTGATAAGGTCTGCGTATATTCTACCCTTCCCAGACCCCACTTGTGGGATTCCACTGAGTATGTTGTTGTTGTTGTTGTTGTTATTTCTCAGAGCCCTTGATTTTTTTCCTCCAAGAGATTTCCACCTCCTTGATCAACTCATATTTCAACAGCAGCTCAGATTTTAATGCAGATTCCTCATTAGTAAGAGTTTTGTCCTCCTTGTCAACATCTATGTCAGCCATCTGTTCCAGCAGCGTCTTCCTTTGTATGCTCAAGTTTCCTTCTTCCCCATTCCTCCATTCTTTGAGTTTATTCTTCAAAGCTTTTAATTTGCATGCCAATGTATGGTCAGGTTTCCCTGTGAACTTGAAGGATGCCACCAATCCCTGACTCCATCAATGGAACCCTCAGATTTCAGCCACCGGTTCTCAAATTTGAAATAGTTCTTTTTCCTTTCTCCTGATCCCCAAGTAAAGCTATAGGTATATGATTAGAGCTGAGTGTCACGGCCTTAGAACTTTTACTAAGACTTCCGTGCGTCACTAGTCGAATGGCTCACGACTCTTTCACGATCTTGCAAATACTAGTAAGCCTTTTCAACTAAGATCGCTAAGGGAACGCTAGATAAGAAGACTATGAGAGAGCTTTTTGTAAAGAAGGCTTGTATTGCTTGGACTATGAGAAGACTATGAGAGAGCTTTTTCAACGGCTGTGTTGATCTGCATCTCGTCGTTCCTCACCTTGTTACACTTGAAATAATTCTCCAAGTGCCATAAGTAGTTCTCCACCTCTTGCGCGTCGCGGACGCCTTTGAAGGCTGGTGGCGTGGGAGCCTCAATCCTAGCCTCCCTTTCTCCAGCCGGTGTAGCATATCTCCGCTCTTCTATGACTTCCTCGAGTGCCTTCATTCTAGCACTCATGGCCTCCAACATGTCCATGAATCTGCCCTCCAGGGTAGTGACATGGCACTCCAAGGAAGTGATGGTCTCCCTCAGCTCGTACTTCGACGCCCGACGTCCGCCCAACTCTTTCCGGATGTTATCATTCTCTTCAAGGGTGAACTCTTCCAAGGTCTGAAACTTGCGATCGAACTTATTCAAGCTCTTGCCTAAGAACTCTACTGCTTGCCTAGCAGCATCCACCCTCGCGACCCATCTCGTATATGTATCTAGCTACATCAAAATCCCCACAAATGGCCCATGGCCATTCCACCAAACCTCGCACCTGACCCACCTCTTCCCATGTTAGTCTTCTTTCCTTGTAACATTTACGAGCATACACTTATGTAATGTGGCATTTGAAGTCTTATGTTTGGGATTCAAATTTACAGGTGATGGAGTATACCCCCATTTTCAGAGTATCCCCCTTCCAAGCTTTCTCACCTGACATCAAAAAAATCCCCCCTCTTGTCCCATTGGACTCCAGATATGCCTGTTTGATCCATTTTCCTCCCCAGACCTGTTTGATTAACTCTGTAACATTGCCTTCTAGTTTTGTTTCTTGAAGGCATATGATGTCTGCCTTCCACCCCCATAACGTACTATTCACCAACCTCCTCGACTCTATTATTTAGTCCCCTAACATTCCAAGAGACTAGCTTGATTTTCATCCAGCACTAGTACTTGCATTCCTTCCCTTTCCTCTGTTCCCTATACATTTAAACTTGACATCAAAGCAGACCAGATTTTTTAATTCTTGCACTCCTTTAGTCTTGGTCTTCTTGGTCTCAGTGCTCTGTTTCCGTCTTCTTGCCTGTCTACAACTATCTATTTGTAACAGTATAGTTCTATTGCTTCCTCCTCAACAACACAACAACATACCCAGTGGAATCCCACAAATGGGGTTTGGAGAGGGAAAAATGTACGCAGACCTTACCACTATCTCATAGAGATAGAGAGGTTGTCTCTGGAAAACCCTCATCTCAAAAATCAAGCCCCATAAACAGAAGATGCTAGATATGGAAGAAAGGGAATAGAAAAGAAAAAAGGAAAACGACTAATAATGAAAAGCAAAAAATAGTATATAAATACGATAAAAGTAACAAATATAAGATGGATAATGACAACACAAGATATAAAGACACGACTAATCCTATTAACCTACTATATCACAAGGCCAGACATTAACCTACCCCGACTAGCCTATTAGCCTTATACCGTAATACGCAACCTCCACTATTTTCTATCTAAGGTTATGTCCTCGGTTAGATGAAGTTTCACCATATCTTGTCTGATCACCTCCTCCCAATACTTCTTCGGTCCACCTCTACCCCTTCGTCTAACCCCTAAATCCAACTTCTCGCACCTCCTAGCAGGAGCATCTGTACTTCTTCTCTGCACATGTCCAGCCCATCATTGTCTTGCTTCCCTCATCTTGTCAGCCATAAGGGCCACCTCTAACTTCTCCCGAATGGTCTCATTCCTAATTTTATCACTCCTAGTATGTCCACACATCCATCTCAACATCCTCATCTCTGCGACCTGCATCTTCTGAACATGTGAGTTTTTGATTGGCCAGCACTTAACCCATATAGCAAAGGCGGTCTAACCACCATTCTGTAAAACTTACCTTTAGGCTTAGATGGTATCTTCTTATCACACAATACGCCAGAGGCAAACCTCCATTTCGTCCATGTTGCCACAATATGATATGTGACGTCATCATCGATATCGTCACTACTCTAGATGACGGACCCAAGATATTTAAAGTTCTCTCTTGGGAATAGATTGACTGGCAAGCCTCAGTTCAATGTATGCATCATGCCTCACAATACTGAATTTGCACTCAGTATTCTATTTTGATCCTGCTCAGTTTGAACCCTTTGGATTCCAAAGTATGTTTCCAAACCTCCAATTTATCATTAACTTTATCCCGAGTCTCATCGATCAGTACTATGTCATCCGCAAATAGCATACCCCATGGAACCTCCTCTTAAATAGACCGTGTCAGCTCATCCATTACTAAGGAAAAAAGAAAAGGGCTTAACACATATCCTTGATGAAGTCCCATCTCAACAAGAATATACTCTGAGTCTCCTCCCACCGTTCTTACCCGAGTTTTGGTTCTGTCGTATCTATCTTTTTTCACCCTAATATACACCATTGGAACACCTTTCGGCTCTAGAGACCTCCATAAGACATCTCTTGGAACTTTTTCATAGTCCTTCTCGAGATCAATGAACACCATATGAAGGTTCGTCTTTCTTTCCCTATATTTATCCACTAATCTCTGAACAAGATGAATTGCTTCAATAGTTGGTCGCCCCGGCATGAATCCGAGTTGATTCTCTGAAATAGACACTTCTTTTCTCACCCTCATCTCCACAACTCTCTCCCCGACCTTCATAGTGTGTCTTAACAACTTGATATCCCTGTAATTGTTACAATTTTGAATATCATCCTCGTTCTTGTACAATGGAATCGGTACTCCTCCTCCATTCATCGGGCATCTTATCAGTCTCCATAATAGCATTGAACATCTTAGTCAACCACTCCATCCCATCCTTGACCATGCTCTTCCAAGAATCCACTTGAATCTCATCGAGGCAGATCGCACTCCCTCTCTTCATCCTACTAATAGCATGTCTAACCTCCTCAGCTCTAAAACGCCTGCAATAACCAAAATCTCGATGACTATCAGAGTGTGCCAACTCACCCAGCTCAATATCTCTATCTCCTTTTTCGTTTAAGAGTTTATGAAAGTAAGCTTGCCGCCTTAGCTTAATGGAAATCTCATCCACCAGCACCTCACCCTCCTCATCCTTGATGCACTTCACTTGGTCCAAGTTTTGAGCTTTTCTTTCTCTTTTTTGCAAGCTTAAACGATCTCCTCTCCCCACCTTTATCACTTAGCTCTACATACAAGCACTCAAACGTTGTTGTCTTAGCACTCGTCACCACCGTCTTCACTTCTTTTTCGCCATCTTGTAGATATCCTTACGCCTTTGCTTTTCATCCTCATCACTACACTCCAACCACTTCATATAAGCAATCTTCTTAGCTTCCACTTTGCCTTGAACTTCTCCATTCTATCACCAATCACCCTAACGTCCACCAAAGGTCCCTCTCGAAATCCCTAGTACCTCGGTAGCTACTTTTCTAATGCAATCAACAGTAGTGTCCCACATGGTGTTTACATCTTTGCTACTACTCCAAGCCCCTAAACTACTCAACTTTTCTCCTATTTCCTGAGAAAGGGTGGGAGTAGGCCTCCCCATCACTGCTTTTTTGGGCATAAATAACTTGCTTCTTCCTTTCCCTTTTAATCTCTAAATGCATCACTAGAAGCATATATTGAGTGAAAATATTTTCACTCGGAATAACCTTGCACTTCTTACAAAGGCTTCTATTGCCCTTTCGGAGGAGTAATAATCAATGTGAGTCTTAGCTACTGTACTATGAAAGGTAATCAAGTGATTTTACCTCTTCGGGAAACATGAGTTAGCACCCAAAGACACCACACCCCCTCTATTCCTCTCCGCAACACTAAAGCCTCCATGAACATCATCAAACCCGCTAGAAGTTGCACCGATATGCCCGTTAAAATCTCCCCCAATGAAGATTTTTATGTATCCGGTATACCTCTCACAACCTCATTCAAATCTTCCAAAAGAGCTTTTTGACTTTCTCATCCAGGTCCACTTGAGGCGCATAGGCACTAATTACATTCAGTACATGACTACCAACCACAAGTTTAATAAACATTATCCTATTATTAATCCTCCTGACCTCAACTACATACTCCCTAAGGTCCTCATCTACTAAGATACCCACTCCATTTCTATCCCTAGAACCATCCGAATACCATAATTTAAACCCGTCTACGTCTCGAGCTTTGGTACCTACCCATTTGGTCTTCTGAACACACGCTATATTAATTTGTCTCCTCTTAAGAATCTTCACTAGCTCTATGGACTTCATTGTAAGTGATCCTATGTTCCATGTCCTTACTCTTAACTTAAGTAAGCCTGTGCCCCTCTTACCACTACTACCCTTTGCCTCCGACCCAACCGACATGATCCTAATCCACCATCAAATCCCAACACTACTAAACTAAGAACTAATAACTCACTAAATTATAGAAGATCAAGAAGATACAATCTCTCGAAATCAACAACACAACGATACAGAGCAGTAAAAATATAAAGTACACTTTACACTAATCAAACAACCAGATACAAAAATCAAGACGAATAAACGGGATGCAAATGAATAAAAGGGATAGTCAACTATAGAAATATATGGTAATAGGCAACACAATATAATATGTAAGCTCACAAAATATAATAATAAATGGTAAATATAGAAATATATGCTAAATCTAGAAATATATGATAAAAGGAAACGCAACAAGCAAGAAACCACAACACAATATGTAAAAGGCAAGTAAAAGGGTACAGTTGATCAAAAATAGTAAATAAAAGAGATTTGGAAGATATCACCTGAAATTGTGGCCGAAAATTTGCTCAACGCCGCTGGAAAATATTGGACTCGCCGGGAAACAGTAGACGTCGCTGGAAAACAGGAGATGTCGCCGGAAAACAGTAGACGTCGCCGGAAAACTATGCCGGAATTTGTTACTCGCCGGAAATTCACACCAGAAACTTCTAAGCAGTCTGTAAATTAATGGGAAAGAGCAAACTACTAATCTTGTCAAATCAATGGAAGGATTCTGTATTCTTGATTCTTGAATCCAAGTTGAAATGAGATCTGCTGGAATGTTGCGGTGGCTGGTTTTCTGTGGTCTCTAGCTTTTCCGGAGAAGGAGCAGCGACTTGCTGCTGACTTTGACGGAGCTTCGAGCTTGTGCACTGGTTCGTCGCGAAAGAGGAAGGCAATGGCGGATTGGAGGTTTTAGTGGCGGTTTCAGGTGTGGTTTTTTTGGTATTTTCAGGTGGCTTTCTGGTTGGGGCTGGGGTTGATTTCTGGTGAGTTTGGTGACTCAGAAATAGATGGAAGAAGAATTCTTTCAAGAAAGTTGTCAATTGAAAAAAATCCTAATTTCTGAAACAAGATAGTAAAGGCAAAGAAAGGAATAGCAGAAGGGAAAGCTGTAAGGAAATTCCTGACGACTAATTTGTTGTTGAAATCGACAATGATGATTATGGAAATCAAGTTGTTCCTCTGTCTTCTTCTCCGTCGAGTAATTTCTTTCCGCCGTCGCGGGCGCATTCAGTGAAATCTTCTGGTAGTTACGGAGTTAAGCTTCTCTGTGGGGCTCGGATCAAATAATTAATACCCTATGTTTTCCACCGCATGACCTTGAAAATCAACCCAAAGATTTTCTGCTAAATCTTTTATGATAACTTTTTTGCAGGTGATATTAGGTCTTCCTTTCCATTTTTAGCACTGTCAATCATTATGTTTTCACATAAAAATTTTTTGCATCTGGAGATCTATGTAACACTCAACTGAACATATCAAGCGTGATTCTCTCATTCTATCCTCTAAATTCATTTATTTGTACCTTCTGAGACATATGATTATTTTTTTAATCTTATTTAAAATTTTGTGTGATTGCACATCCATCTTAACATTTACATCTTTGAGACACTTATTTTGCGAATATGTTGGTCTTTAGAGGTGCAACATTCACTCCCAGACAACATTGTTGGCCTTAAAGTCGTTCTATAGAACTTGCTTTTCATTTGTATCTTCCTATCACATAACACTCTTGTGGCACACTTCCATTTTCAACCATATTATTTTAATCCTATGCATAACATGTTCATTTATCATTCTATTTGCATGGGACATTGAGCCTAGCTATCTAAACTATTTACATTTAGGTACCTCAATTCTGTCTGATCTCA
Source organism: Solanum rostratum (assembly GCA_029948455.1). Lineage (NCBI taxonomy): Eukaryota > Viridiplantae > Streptophyta > Magnoliopsida > Solanales > Solanaceae > Solanum > Solanum rostratum. The sequence goes on from CM057054.1 coordinate 13,849,188, forward strand.
CCTCAATGTTGCTCCTATTGACAAAAGATGCAACACATGTGTTCTGTCTCATTCCTACATTTATTACTCCCTAAAGTGCTTCTCCATGATTCTAACTTTTGATTGACACTCTCATTTCATCAATTAACTCAAAATCGTCTGCAAAGAGCATGTCGTGTCTCATCTTGAACACTGTTGTTTGGCTCAGCCGTACAAGGGTAAATAGGTATAGCCTTGGTCTGAATATTTAGGAAATCAACAGTCGAATATTCTAATAAAGTGTTTTAGTCAGTTGATAAATAAATGATTTGAAATGGAGAAGACTGAAGAACCGAAGTTAGTTGGGAAAATTTCAAATCAAATAATATAATATATATCGGATTAGATTATTGGAGTAGAAATTCTTCCATTTAAGTTGTATCAGTCTCCTTGCAACAAAAGGAAGAACTTGCTAGACAGAGTCAACTCTCAAATCAAATAATATGGAATAATATAATCTCTATTGGGTCAGAATATTGGAGGAGAGGCTCTTTCATTTAAGTTTTATCACGCACCAAGCAACAGGAGAAGTACTTGCTAGAAAGAGAGTCCTAAATTGTTAGGGCTAAAATATATCATTGACTCATTGAATATTGTCGCAGTATTGACTAGTTTTACTTTTCAGGGTTGTTTGGTAGAGTGTATTAGAAGAAATAATGCATGTATCAACTTTGTGTATTAGTTGTACCTTGTTTGGTACACTTTTTCACTATGTATAACTAATGCATATCATATAATGTATTCCGGAGTGTATTACTAATACGTGGAAATCCATGGTATTAGTAATGCAAGGGATTTAACGTGTGCATTAGCATGGTTAAAGACCCGCTTGCCCCTTAAACCTTACATCTTTTCCACCATACTTTTGGAGGGTATCTTTGTAAATTTATATCTTTTAAAAAAAATTAAGCAATGCATGCTATTTTTAACACACTAAACCAAATAATGCATAAGATATTATCTCTGGATAATTAATGCAAGTATAGCTACTACAACATTACTCATACACTCTATTTTGCATTACCTTATACATTCTACCAAATGACCCCTTAATACATAATTCCTTAACTAAACTGCAAACTGATAACTTGAACTGAATATGGAACTGTGTCATTCATTTTAGGACAGTGGGAATTTGTGTGTGTAACAACAAAAATTGTAATGCATTTTCAACTAATTGATGAATGTTGTATTCTAGATTGAAGCTGTCACCAGAAGAATTTTATGGATCACTTCCACAAATCCAGCTGCAAAGGTCCTTGTCTTTAGCAGTTGGAATGATGTGCTTGATGTATTAGAGCATGCATTTGCAGCTAACAACATAACTTTTGTGCGGATGAAAGGAGGAAGGTAATAATTTGCTTGTAGTCAACCTCTTTTGTTCTTTCAAAGTTCAAGAATAGTTGTTTTCCTTGGAACAGAAGGGAACACTTGTTTTTCACGATTTTTGCAACCATGAGACTGAACTCATATTTTCATGCATTACTCAAGTCTCTGTTTTAAGAAAATGGAAAACTATGTTGATGATAACGGTGCGAATCTTTGAGGATAACATGCCTTTACATCTTTGAAACTCCAAATGGCTAATCACTGTCATATCTTGCATAAATGAATTCCACTACAAAGAATTCTGTGGATCTTGTGGAACCCCTTCAGGTTGTATCCTGATCTTTATGGCCCTATACACGTGAAGCTGCATACTGATTATTAGAGAAATATGTTGTGCATCAATTGTATGTGTGTTCCAAAAAGGTTTATTATGGTCTTAGGCCAATATATCATTGTTTAAGGTCTCGTTTGGAAGTTTAGATTCTTCCTTATGGTATATAAGCATAACTTTAGCAACGCCTCATTTGTTTGCACTTACTGAAGTGTTTTATCTTAATCATTCAGATCCAGTCCATAAGTGCATTTGTTTTTTAGATTTGAATCTTAATCATTCAGATTCAACCCATTAAGTGTGTTTTATTTAATTTTTTTTCCTTATAAGACCTCTTAATTGATTTGAATGAATTAGATTTGTAACAATAGTCTTAGCACCAATCGGACTTATTTAGAACAACACGCTATATAGAACAAATGTTTTCACACCTTCTCGCTTATTTTTTGCCAAGTTTCACGTCTCTCGCTCTTCATTCTCAATCAGATTACCATTTTGTTCTCTTGAACTAGTAAGTTTTCATAATTGTTACAAGTATTTGGTCTAGTTTTTTATGCCTTCCACAACATTTTTGGGCGTTGCTTGTTTATCAAGAACTCTTGGCCCCATGAAGTATTAGTAAGTGCAAAATCTTTGTCAAAGTTTTCTATTTTATTTATTTTTATTTTTTTTAAAATCAAAATTTGTTTGAAATCCTACATATCTTAAACCGGAAGATACTCTTTTTTTGTAAATTCATCCACTATGTACTATTATTAGCCAACATTATTTTGGAGGAAGGGATTGTTCTTTTAGGTATGATGAAGCATAGGCATTGGAACGTTGAAGAATGAGATAGTCCTAAAATTTGTTTATTTTACTTGATATAGGTAATTCGGAATCAACCTCTCTATCTCTATGAGGTAGTGGTAAGGTTCGCGTACATTTCACCCTCCCCAGACCCCACTTGTGAAATTCCACTGGATATGATGTTGTTATACTTGATATTAGGTAATTTTTATTTAAAGTTCAAGTACTTCTAAAATTTTATCCAATATACAATATTAATTTATATCTTTAAATATGTTATTTTTTTCTTGTTGAGATGAGACTTCATCAAAGATCTGTGTGGAGCCCTTTTCTGTTTGCCTTGGTGATGAATGAGCTGACGCGGTCTATTCAGGAGGAGGTCCCATAGTGTATGCTAGTCGCAGATGACATAGTACTGATTGATTAGACCCGGACTAAAGGTAATGATAGATTGGAGGTTTGGAGACACATGTTAGAATCCAAAGGGTTCAAACTGAGCAGGAACAAAATAGAATACTTGGAGTGCAATTTCAATGTCGCAAGGGATGAAGCAGACATTGATGCGAGGCTTACTACTCAACCTATCCCTAAGAGAGAAAACTTTAAACATCTTGGGTCCATAATCTAGAGTAGTGGCGATATCGACACTGATGTCACACATCGTATTGGGGAGTATTGTGTGATAAAAAGATATCACCTCAGCTTAAAGGCAAGTTTTACAGAATGGTGGTTAGACCATCTTTGCTATACGGGGTGGAGTGTTGGCCAATTAAAAATTCACATGTTCAAAAGATACATGTTGCGGAGATGAGGATATTGAGATGTCTGTGTGGACATACCAGGAATAACAGGATTAGGAATGAGATCGTCCGGAAGAAGTTAGAGGTGGCCCCTGTGGCTGACAAGATGAGGAAGTGAGACTGCGTTGGTTTGAACATGTGCAGAGAAGGAGTATCAATGCTCCTGTTAAGAGGTGGGAGAGGTTAGATTTAGGGGATACATGGAGGGGTAAAGGTAGACCGAAGAAGTGTTGAGGTGAGGTGATCAGACAAGATATGACGAAACTTCATCTCACCGAGGACTTGAGCTTAGATAGAAAAGAGTGGAGGTGGCGTATTAGAGTAAAGAGTTAATAGGTTAGTAGGGGTAGGTTGGTATATGACTTTGTGGTAGTAGGTTAGTAGGAGTAGTGAGGTTTGTATATCATATGTTGTCATGATTAGTCTTGTATTTGTTTACTTTTAGCGTATCTACTTTTTATATATTAATTTTAGCATATTTGCATACTATCATGTGTTCTTCCGTAGTAGTCACTCTTTCTGTTCCCTTTCTTTTCCTTTCCTTTTTCTATATCTAATTTATTTTGCTTATGGGTTTTTGAGACGAGAGTTTCCAAGGAAACAACCTCTCTACCTCTATGAGGTAGTGGTAAGGTTTGTTTACATTTTACCCTCTCCAGACCCCACTTGTGGGATTCCACTAGGTATATTGTTGTTGTTGTAATTATTTTATTTTTATCCTATAATAATTTTGTTTTGCTTAAGTGGGATTTTTCTCTAATATTTTATTGATATAATGATTTTTTTTTATTTTATGTTTATTATGTTTAATTACATATAGATTATATACATTCAAAGATAGAAAATGAATGGTCTTAACCATTCGGTGTTTGGATGCAGAGACATTTTAATATTCAGATGTGTATTTAGATCCAAACATCTAGATCTTAATGCCCATCTTAATAATCAGATTCAGACATTAATCTTAACGAAAACAATTGAGGCCTAAGTCTATCTTCTTACTTGAAAGTCTCCTCTTGCAATATTTCTACATAATCCATCTCTTTGGACTTTCAACTATCAATTTAGCCCATCGAACCGTTGACTCTGTTTCATGTTTACTTCTTTGGGCGTACTGTTTCTTTTATGCACCTTGGTTTTCAACCCTGTCAATCCTAGTTTCTTCGCTTCAGACCTACACCATATGCAGTCACCTGGGTTTCTTGGAAAATATTAAAAATCAAAAAGAAAAGAAAGAAACCAAAAGAATCTTCAATCACATGTAAAATTTAAACCAGATTACACATATCAAAGTAGGACATTGGCGTAGTTCAACCACAGTCCGTGGGCCTTGAATAGTTACAATACAATCTCGATAGAGACGATCAATAGCTTGAAGTTAGTGCATGTATGTGTACTGCTTAAGTATTTAGCTAAAAGCATTCTTAATCATTGTGCATTTTATTGCATATAAATTTTTTTTTTTGATAAAGGTAAGATTTTTGTATTCATCAGCAATATGGGCTGCTGGCAACCATCAAAAAATATTTACAAGGCTAATCCAGCAAGCAAACCTGAAGTTTGCTGCTGTAAGAGCTATAAGCAGGAAATAAAATCTAGAATCTGACTAGCAGTATTTGTATCTTCCTCTCTACACCAAAAGAAAAAAGTCTTCAAGCACAGCCATTTGATCTTGTGCAGGGGTTTTTCAGAATTTTCCATGACCCTATTGTTTCTTTCTCTCCACACAGTCCACCAAATGCAGGATGGAATCATGTTCCACCATTTTTTCTGAATCTTGTTCCCCCCCTCTCCTTCCCCAACAGTTAAGCAGGTCAATAGTCTGCTCTGGCATTATCCAATTTGTGCTTGTTCTTCTCAGGAAGATATCCCATAGCTGTGTAGTGAAGCTGCAATGAAGAAAGAGGTGGTTGTTGGTTTCTCTTGCCTTATTACAGAGTGAGCATCTGGAAACTATCTGGAATCCTCTCCTTTGCAACTTTTCATGCGTTAGGCAAGCCCTTCTAGCCACTAACCACGTGAAACATTTAATCTTAGTTGGCACCTTGCATTTCCATATCTTTTTCCAGGGTCCAGGAGATATCCCTGGGAGTTCCTTCACTCTCATTTTATAGAGTCTGTTGACGGACAATGTATCACCTGATTGTGCTTCCACACCATCTCATATGCAATCGGACTTGTTCCTTTGAAATCCTCTAAAATCCTCAACATCTCAGCAACTCTCTCTATGTCCCAGTCATTTAAAGACCTTCTAAAACTGAGGTTCCACCCCTGTTCAGACCAAACCTCTTTTACCGTAGCATTTGGTGTTGTGCTGATGACATATAGGTCTGGGTAGGAGGTCACCAGAGGCTCTTGATCAATCCAGTGGTCTTTCCAGAAAAGGACTCTGGTCCCATTTCCTACCTTGTATCTGATGCTTTGTTGTATTTGGCTCCAAAGATTCCTGATAGTTTTCCATACAGCTACTCCATGTGTGTAGCTCACCCTATTGGATTGCCATGGACTATTTTGGCCATACTTGGTACTGATTACTTCCTTCCATAGTGCTTGACTCTCTCTGCCATACCTCCATAACCACTTTGCCATGAGGCATTTGTTTTGCAATCCCAGACTTTTGATCCCTAGCCCTCCTGAATTCCTGCTTAGAACCACTGTCTGCCAATTTACCAGGTGAATTCCTTTGCTTTCCTTATTTCCCGACCAGAGAAAATTTCTCCTCACCTTGTCAAGTCTTGCTTCCACACTGGCAGGCAGAGGGAAGAGAGACATGACATAAGAAGGTAAGGAATCAAGAACAGAGTTTATCAGGATGCTTCTACCCCCAACGAAAGGTATTGAGATTTCCAGTTGGCCAATTTTTTCTCTGTTTTTTTCGATAATGGCATCCCATATCACTGGATCTTTATGTTTTCTTCCAAGTGGCATACCAGATAAACTGTTGGAAGTCTTTCTATACTACAATCCAAGATACTTGCCAATGTCTGAATATGCCTAACCTCATTAACCGGGAATATACTGCTCTTCCTCCAATTTACTGACAGACCCGAAACAGCTTCAAAAACTACCAGGATGATTCTGACTATCCTAATTTCTTCTTCTTTTGCTTCACAGAAAATAATTGTGTCATCAGCATAAAGCAAATGGCAAATCTGCATCACCTCCCCAGGGGGATTTCCCAGCTTAAAACCTTGTAGCCATGAGTTTTGGATAGCCACCCTCATCATGCTACCCAAACCTTCCCTGGCTAAAATAAAAAGGAAAGGAGATAAAGGATCACCTTGTCTGAGACCCCTCTCGGAAGGAAAAAAACTAGCAGGTTCTCCATTTATCAAAATAGAGAACCTAACGGTTTTAATACAAGTCTCAATCCACCCCAGCCACCTATCACCAAAACCCATCTGCCTTAGAGTATTGTTCAGAAAGGACCAATTAACATGATCGTATGCCTTTTCAATGTCCAGTTTGCACATGATTCCTGGCTCATCCCCTTTGATTATAGAGTCCACACACTCATTAGCAATAAGGATGGCATCCATGATCTGCCTGCCTTTGACAAATGCCATCTGATGTTTGTTGACCAATTTGCTGATTACTTTCTTTAATCTTTCAGCCAGCAGCTTTGCAATGATCTTGTACACCCCATTTATCAAACTTATTGGCCTGAAATCCCTAGGCTCAGCTGCATCTGTTTTTTTTGGAATGAGGGCCACAAAGGTGGCATTCAGGCTTTTCTCAAACGTCTGGTGTTCATGGAATTGATTCATTGTATCCATGATGTCTGTCTTAAGCAACTCCCAAAAGGATTGATAGAAGCTCATAGGAAAACCATCCGGACCAGGGGCCTTATCACTGGCACATATCTTAAACTCCTCTAGAATCTCTTCTTCCTCAAATTTCCTTTGAAGCCAATCCCTTTCCTCTGTGCTAATACTTTCAGTGCCTTGTAAGATGAGATCAGGCCTCCACTGTTCAGACTCTTTATAAAGCTTCTGATAAAATTCCGTTATCTCCACTTTTATTGCCTCAGTGTCTGTCACCTCCCGTTCATCCACTACAAGCCTGTCGATTGAATTCCATCTTTTGTGAGCAGTAGCCATTCTGTGGAAATATTTAGTATTCTTGTCTCCCTGTTTGAGCCATTGAATTCTTGATCTTTGTCTCCATGCTATCTCTTCATTCCTGGAAACTTCATCAAACTCCCTAGATAATTGAATTTTTTGGAGCAGTTCAACATCAGACAATGTTCTCTGTTCCTGGAGCTGATCCAAAATAGCAATGTGATTGAGAACCTCCTCCTTCTTCTGCTTCCAGTTAACTTTATTTTCCTTGCCCCACTGTATTAATTTCTTCTTCAACATCTTTAGCTTAGTTGCTAGTTTGTAGGACGGGGTTCCTTCTACAGAAAAGGAACTCCACCAGTCCTTCACCTTCTCTGTGAAACCTTCGCCTGCATCCACCATTGCTCAAACTTGAAGTAGGATTTCTTCAGGTTTAGCTCTCCACATGTTAGCATCACTGGATTATGATCCGACTCTATTCTAGGCAGAATATTTTGTTTGATGTGAGAGAAGTTGTCATCCCAATGATGTGAATATAGAAACCTATCCAGTCTTGAAGCAGCCCAATGGTTATCACCTCTTCTCCATGTGAATTGCCCCCCCAAATAAAGGAGGGTCGACTAGTGCCATTTCATTAATCCAATCCGTGAATTCGGACATTGCCCCTGTCAACCTCTGTCCATTAGCTCTTTCCGAGGGGTACCTTGTTACATTGAAATCCCCGCAGAAAAGCCATGGACCTGTGCATCTGGTCTGCAAGTTGAGTAAATCTCTCCATAATTCCCTTCTGATAGCTCTGCTACAATCTGCGTAAATAGAACTCAAGTACCAGGAAAAACTCGTGTTGAGTCCTTCAAATCTGCAGGTTATTGCTTGAGCCGAGATCTCCACCAACTCTCCCTTCCACGTTCTCCTATCCCACAACACTATTATGCCTCCACTTCTTCCTTCCGTCTCAAGATGAAATTCCCCCATCCATCTATTGAACCATAATTGCCTGATTATATTCGTATCGTGCCCCGCTAATTTTGTTTCCACCAGTACATATATATCCGCATCCCACTGTTGCAACAGACTTCTAATAATTCTTCTTTTGTTTTCACTATTCACCCCTCTGACATTCCAAGTAACTACTTTAATCATTGATGACTAAAATTTATTAATCTCCCCCTTCTTCTTGGCTCTCCCTCTTTAAAATTCACCATTGAAAGCCAAATTTCTCACCTCCTTCGGAATCACATTAGAAATATTTACATCCTTTCTTTTCGCCATACTTCCCTTAAAACGTTCCCTCTTTTGATCGATTTTCAGAAAAAGTTCAAAAGCCGCTTTATCACATCCTTCAAACGCAGCTCCGAAAATCTTGCTAAGCTTTAAAACATTTGCTTGCACCCATAAAGATGCTCTGTCATCAAAATCTTCATCTGAAGAGGGCTCTTCACTGTTTAGCGGAACCGGCTCTTCCATAATTACCAGTTGATTATCTTCAGCCCTTTGTGCAATTCGCCCCCACTCAAAACCTGGAATAGACCTTTCTTCATCTTCGGGATATTCAGAGTTGTCCCGTGTTTGCTCTGAAAACTCCCCCACCATCTGCGTGTCGATGACTTCCCTCGGCTGAGTGGAAAAAATAGATTGGGCCTCTTCTAATAAGACTCCAGAGAAAGGAAGTCTGGAAGATTCTAAATGGGCTTGGGAATATGATATGGCTTCTACAAATGGTTCAATAAAATCAGGCCCAATCTGGCTTGGGCCCAATTTCTTGGGCTTGGGACCATTATCCAATAAAAGATTTGTCTTTTCCCCAATTAAAGCTTCAATATAATATTTTCCTTTTTCACCCGAGCTCTCCCCATTGATTCCCACGCGTCTGCCCCCACTTAAAGAGGGGTGAGCCACGTGATTGTCATTATTACTCTGACCCAGGGGCCGCACACCTTTATCCACTGGATAAAAGGTTTCTTTACCTTTCCTAAATCTATCTTCTCTCTCTGCCATTGACCTTTCCCCTTGCAGAAGACTTTCCCCAACATGGTCATTAGTGAATACTCGATCGTTGTGCTTACCCCCTTTCTTTCTTTTGCATTTCGTCGGCGCCTCACACCATACCGGCAACAAGAAGGTGTTTTCTCCGTCATCAATCTCGACTTCCGGCGGTATTTTCTCCCTAGGGCGCCTGACCCTGATCCGTGCCCATCGAAGATGGTTTTTTAATATGGTTTCCTCTTCCGATTCCAACCATCCCCCACATTGATCTCCAATATGTTTCAAAGACTCTTCCAACCATAAATGCAAAGGAAGGCCTAAGATACGAACCCAGAACCATTCGAACTTGAAATCCGCCTCCACTGTACCTGCTTTGGGTGTCCACCATTCCAGATGAAGGCTGTGATTTCTTCTCTTCCAGTTGTCCATAATAATATGTTCCGCCTCTTTTCTTGTCTGAAATTCAAACAAGAGTTGGATACCGTTCATATCATAGATGTTGACATTTTGCATGCCTTTCCATGCTTGTGCCGCCCACCTTCTAATATCATTGCAAGTAGGTATCTCCTCAGCCTCCGGGAACCTTCCAACCAGGCACTTGCTCAGTAAGCCTTCCGTTCCATTGGGGGCCTCATTTCGGCCTGAGACCCCCCACTTGTTTTGCTGGAGGGCCTCTTTGTAGCTCATCTTTTCCTTGGAATTTGGGTTTGCAAAGCTACGTTGTTTCCTTGTACTGGAGCCCATCAGTTTGGATACAAAGACTTCAATTTTTGCCGAAAGAGTATTCCACCCCTCGTTGTATTTATTTTCTGGCAAAGTGATCATTGAGCGATTTTGTCCATTAGTTGTAATAACTGACATGAATCTACCATATTTATTGAATCTAATGGAACAATAAATATGAGTAGACATGTCCTTGCACTTCCAAGTCTTTTGCACATTTCCTTTAAAGCCTGAAGCCTCGTCTAGTCTTCTGCATATCCATAGCAGGCCGTCCCTGCTCAGAGTCATTCTCCACATCTGACTCCTAGTCCTCTCCACCCACTCGAACCATCTCCCCCCAGAATTTTTGGTCAGAGAAATATCGTAAGATTTGGAGCCAAGTCTAAAATATATAATGTCTTCCATGAGATGCAAAATCAATAAAAAGGATTAGAGAAAGAAAAGGGAAACAACTTTGGATTCCGGCAAAGAAGTTGCCGGAATTATGGGAACCTAAGGACCGGAAGGATCCCTAGGTGATTGCCTTGGGAGTTGTGTCTGAGAGCATTTTTGAACTATTATCAGAAATTTACAAAATCCAAAGATACTCTTTGCTTTAAGACAATAAACACTGTGTTTTGACAACAATTTTATTGCATATAAATTTATGATAAGTGTTCTGAGATTGGAATGTGAGCCTTTGATGTCCTCTCTTCTTTTTCATCTATGTTCCTGAGATATTTCAAATCAATCTATCGGAGTTTTCAAAGGGCTTATTATGATCTTTGGCTACTCAACTCATTGCCTTAAGGTTCTGAATTGAGAAGTTCTAGTGCTAAAAAGCTGAACAATTACTTCCTTCCAGTCCATTGAGGATATTGCCCGTGGATCAATTCTGCTCATTGCTCCCAAGTCTCAGGACTGAAGATACTATAAATTCTATGATGATCAGATCACTTTCCTGAATAAAATCTAAGAAAATATATAAATAAATGAACCAGATTTTTATCCTAGGGACCGTCTTTGTTCTTCTGCACTTGAGCTAATGTATTGAAGAGCAAGCTTCTGACTTTGTAATAAACAACTGTTATGAGAATCTGGGAACGGTCATGCTAAAGTATCCAATTTGTACCATCCAACCTACTCGTTGTGCGAGTATGGTTTCCCACATACTCAATGTAATAAATCAGCTAAACTTTATCGACTGTCTTCCCAACTTTGAACATGTCGATGGTGCAGAACTAGCATTAACCACTCTTGCTTTTCTGCTTCATCATCCTCCTGTATATTAACATACTCCTTTATTTACAATTTACACTATTGCTTGTCAATGCATACTGTGATTCAGCTCATTAATTGTATCTTAATTATGATGCTACTGTGAATTTTATCAGTGTTGGGCATTGTACTGAAGCTAATAGTTGGAATGAAGTCACCACATTCATAGTTCATTCCTAAAATCTGGGATGGAAGCAGCTCTTGATATTGTGGCTAAACATTTTATGTTGCATGTCAGACTGTGGTATTACACATTAGTTTCAAGTTTTAAACTTAAGTACTGTGTTCACAGGAAATCACATGTTGCCATTAGCCGATTCAGAGGCCACGACAACAATGTTGAAGAGAATGGCAAAAGACATGTGGGCCAACCAGAAGCTAGATCCATTCAAGTGTTGTTGCTCTTGATCCAACATGGAGCCAATGGCCTCAATCTTCTGGAAGCCCAACATGTTATACTTGTCGAACCACTTCTGAATCCTGCAGCAGAGGCACAAGCCATTGGGAGGGTGCATCGAATTGGGCAAGCCCTTAAGACTCTTGTTCATCGTTTTATAGTATGTCTCTCTATCGAAACTTCGTTATTATTGAATTAGGAGTCCAAATCTAACTCTGTATGGTAACACTGTTATATCTAAAATTTGTGGTGCAATGAACCAAAAATTGTAGTATTGTTTTCTAACAATAGGTTGAGCTGTCTATCATATTAAATATAACCTGAATCTCCTATTATTAGCCTATGTTGCTCGGCCTCTTCAAAAATGTTATCCGGTGTGTGTCGCATCCTTCAAGAGTAGTGCACTTTTGTAGGATTCGACACGGCTGCAACAATTTGTTCGTAGACTCTGAGCAACTAAGTTATTAGAAACAGAAACCTTGAAAAAGATATATATCCAGTCCTTCAAGTGGAGACCAATTTTTCAGTCTTTTGATGTGAATTCAAAGCTTATGTATTGGCGAGATGACATGGTATCAATCTGTGTACTGGGGAAGCTTCCAGGGGTGGTTGTATTCTTGAAACTCCCTTTCCCCATGCTTCCTTTGTTTGGACTATCCCCATTGTTGCTACTTATGGTATATCCTTCACTGGGGGTGATTCATTAGGTTTTCTTTCTTTTTGCCATCTTTTTTATAATAGGTGAAAGACACAGTTGAGGAGAGCATATATAAGCTGAACAAGAGCAGGAATATTGGTTCATTTGTTAGTGGCAACAGAAAGAATCAAGATCAGCCCATTTTGACACTAAGAGATGTTGAATCCTTATTCAGGGTGGCACCAGCACCTTCCACTGATGAAAATGCAACTGATAGCTTGACGCATTTTCCACCTTCTGTTGCTGCTGCTATAGCTGCTGAGAGGAGGCTTAGAGAACAAACATCTTGTCAAGAGCCACAGGAGAATTGTTGAATTAACAAACTTAATTCTGCTGTTGGAGGAACAACTAGGATCATTCCCATGGCATGATCCTATTCCATTCGTTTTTCATTTCGACATATTCGGACCTGAATTGAGCCAAAAGGTCCCGATTCAAGATAAATTCATGAGGAAGTGGTATCTCTTTGGGATCTACTCCAGCGTTTAGAAATTGTTTAATTGGTAAAGAGACATGTACTTAATGCCCCGCCCAAGAGAGGCCCAAGTCCTAGTAGCCCTGCCAAATGGTGATTTAAGCATAGATTCTACATCTTGAAACCAAGCCAATTTTGGTGCCGCTTTATGATAATGAAACCAACCAGCAAAAAGCATTAACGCTGCAAAGATCAATGCCCCAATTGCTGTACAATAGAGTTGTAATTCACTAGTTATTCTAGATTCTCGCCAAATGTTGAAGGATTCATCAATTTATCATGCTCCATAAGCAGCTGAAGCGATGGAATGCCCTGGAGAGGAGATTGTTGCTGCGGGTAAATTTCCATTAGCAGCTTGCTTTGGTCATAGTTATCTTGTCACTGGGGCATTTGGCGTGTGTTCATTCGAGTCCAGTTTTTTGGACTTGGAGCATAGATATATATGTGGAAATCCTCCAAATATTCAATAAATGTTAGTCCTGAATCCATGAGTTAATACTTTAAAGATCGAATCCGTCAAGTTTAAGTCATGTGTGCGTTTCTATGTTTTGTATATAGGATATAGCTGGTTCTTTTTTACATTAGTGCTTTTCGCGCAAGCTACAGCGGTTGTACATATTTCTATGCCATAATGGATCCACCATGTATAGATGAACTTGTCATTTTCATGCCCATCTCCTTGTTATTTGTCAACTATTTTAAATTTCTCGTACTAGGGGGGGGTTGAAAATAAATAATAATATGTACATCCTCCAATCGTTTTGGATTTTTGGTGGACAAGAATCAATTCATCTTTACTTTTGGTGTGTGTTAGAAATTTGTTTGAATCACAATCAACTACATGATTGGGTGATTCTTTAAATAGCAATACATATTATTACATAAGATAAAGATGGACGAGTTACGAGTGTTATAAAGTGACAATATTGAGAGGTTAATAACACTGCGATGTTTTGCTTTCAAAAATCAAACATCAGTAATCTATCTATGATTTTGACAAAATTTCTTCAAAAATGCTTCTTAAAGTAGAATCCAGGTAGAAAATAAACTAGAAAACAGTATAACTAATATAGTATTCATATTGAATGAAAAACCACTAATTTTCCGACATTCCTAACACTATACCCTTTAGGATTCTGATAAAACAAGCAATATAATTTAAGACAATACAAAACAAAACAAAGAGGATACTTTGATTGGTACTACTTAAAAAGTATCCATTATATATATACGGGTAAGCTGGTACTCCAATCAAACTTAAATTATAGATACTCGAGAAAATAAGATGAAATAAAAAAGTATTACCCATTACTTAATAATAGTTGAAGGAATAAAGTAGATAGAGGTTAAGGGGGGTAAGAGTCTGCTGTAAGTCTCGTAGAGCAAATGTTATTGTGAGAAGAAATTCGTTGAAACACAAGTAAAAGTGCATTAGGAAAGTAGACAACTTTGTGGGTCTTCTTTATTTGGATCACATTTACAAATGAATTGGTGTCAAATATAAAAGACGAGAATTTTGTCATATGTCAATATTACATTGCATGCCTAATCACATGTATGAGTCACACAATTATATCTTGCTTTTGTTCAAACAAGATTCTATTCATCACAACCTTTTCCTCCTGCCTCTTACAACTAAAAATAAGATTAAGGATCGTTGTAATTTAGAAAAAGAACTTGAATTCTAATAAGAGCAACTCCCCCCCCCCCCCCTCCCCCACCCCCTCCCAAAAAAATGATTTAATAATTTGCTCAAATTTTAACAAATTGGATTTAATTTTGTCACCCCTTAAATTCTCCTATGATTTGAAACTATTTAAGTATTTCTATGCAATCAAATACTCAAAATGAGAAACAAAAGCGAATCAAATATCAAGGCTTCAAGATTAATTTAACAAAAACAAACCAAATAGGAAGGCATGCAAGATCAATTTTAACAAAGGAAAATATTATTCATGGTGACCATTAGATTGTTCATGACAAATAATGAAAATTAAATTCATCAAAATTCTAGCTCAAACACGAACTTCTTTAATCATATAAATTGAAGCATTCACTATATTTTAAAATATGAAATGATTGTTATGAAATTGCCTTAATTATTTTTTTTAATGCAAATTTTACTATCTACAAGAAGATATAAAAAGAAAAACAACTTTAACTAGTAAATGTGAGGGAGTTAAATATCACATTCTTTAAAGGAATAATTACTTAGATTATTTATTAGAGCTACTTAGTAAATATTAGAGAAATAACAAATTCTTTATACTATATTAATTTATTTCTATTTTTAATTAAATTTAAACAATCATACATTTAATCCCAATAAATTAGTCCATAAAGACAATATAATATTTATCGATGTGAAAGAATGGATAACATAATTTAAATTATGAGAAATAGCTATAATATTCAAACCAAAGATGCATACAATTAAATTGATGATAGAAATGCAGTTGCAATAATAAAGTGAAGACAATTGTAACCATTTTTGTGACAATGAAATACCACGTGCCGCTTCCAGCTATGACCAGCAACCTCCCACCTTCCACCTCACTCTTCTTATGCAGCTATAACCCTTTCTCCATCGCCAATCTCCACAAATTTTTGATTTCGATCTCTACGGGAACAAAAATCTTTGTTTGATGGCTATGGCTATGGCTATGGCTTTTTTTCTCCCTCACGCGAAGACCCATTTTTGTCAATTGCTGATTTCTGCAAGTCATAACCGCCAAATTCCAGGCAGGTGTCGGCTCCGGCAGCCATTTGATGATAAGAAAATGCATGTATTATCTTCCAAGTGTGCAAAAAGGGATTCAATAGGAAGGAAATCGGAGGAAGAAGATTTGAGGCGTACTGGTAAACCGATGGGTAAGTGTGAAGAAATAGCAGAGTTGTTGGAGTGTTTGGAAAGAGAAGCAATTATGGGAGATGATGAGGGGAAAGAGCCGAGGGATTATAACAGGAGGGCTCAGATTTTTGACAAAAGTTCTACTGTCTTCCAGGCTCTTAAGGAAAAATCACAAACTAGTAATGGTTAATTGATTTACATTTCTGGTTTTAATTTGATGAAGAATAATGTATGTATGCAGTCGTGTAACATATTATACTACCTTATAAATTAATCTCTCTGTTCAAATTGTTTTAGATTACTCGTATTGATCGCACTAGCAACATAATCTAAAAAGAATACTCTAATATTTGGTTGATATAATACCATAATTATAGCAGCGTTGGATTGATCACATGATATAAAATATATAGCTTGGTTGGAGATGGACCTTTTTATGCAAAATTAAAGTATGTATTAAGTCTTTTTATGCAAAATTAAAGTATGTATTAAGTAAATGTCTATAAATAAAAGTAGGTGCTGCACTTTTGACGACGTCTAAATACTTAAATTTATTAGAATTCAACATTTTTAAGACGGGTAAGGCGGGACGGAAAACGCTGCGACGTTTTCGGAGGAAAAACCCTAGCTGTAATCTTTCGATCTGCCGTCAACCACCGCCGTTTGGTGGTTATGGCCACCACATCAACCGGTCAGCCCCCTAGGGCTGATACCAAACACCACCCACCAACAATGGCGTCAAACTGAATTATGCAAATTTATTAAAGCCACCACAACCTAATGTTAAACTCATTCAATTCTTATGAAGCCTATGACATAGTTGCATGGTGAATCGCAAGTAGTATGGGAGGAAGAAGTGGAGTAGAGATTGTCAATGAAAATCTACAGTACGTTGGTATTGGAAAATTCTCCAATGGATGGCGGGATGTACAAGAATTACGTAAATCATATCGAAATAATGTAAAATGAGGGAGGAATGTAATATTGGGGCTCGGAGTAATAGCCATATTCTTATAAGGGCATCTTGTGTTGAAGACTATTAAGCTTTTGTCCAAATCGGCTTTCTATATTACAAATAGAAATTGGACATATACGATGAGGATGCTTAAGTAGGATTCTCTATTTAATACGTAGGCGGAAACTATTTTAGCTATTGCATGGATCTCTTTTAATTTCCATCACTGCCGCCTAACTTCTTTGGTAAAGAGGTTGTGTTCTCCTTAGCGGCGGCAGCAGGGAAACTGTTACAAATGGATTTGGCGACAAAAATCCAGACAAGACCTAGTTGTGCGAGGATTGAGGTGGAGGTTGATCTCTTAAAGGAATTTCCCAAGAGAATCAACGTTGGACTGAGAAAAAAGACGGGGGAAATTGCTGAAAAGTGAATAAATATTTATTATGATTATCTCCCTAAATATTGCAATAATTGCAAATTCCAGGGGCACAATGAACATGAATGTTATGTATTACAACCGGAGTTGTATCCAAAGAAAAAGGAGGAGACAAGGGAGGAAGGGAACAATGAGAAATGGGAAACAAAAGTTGATCCACCAGGGGACAAAAACCAAGGGGAAAAGGAATAGGAAAACGAAATAGGGAAGAAAAAAAGAGATAATAATGGAATAGAAGTGGTTTGTTTTCTGTCTATACGCAATTCAAGATTTCGTTTGTGTTTATGTTGGCGATTTCTGATGTGAATTCGGCGGGTCGTCCCCCCTTCCTACGGGTTCCCCCACCGACCCAGTGACACACCAACCACGCCCCTTCTCTTTCTCCGATCATAAAGCCCCCTGATCTCTTTATTTCTCTTTCATCCCCCCTGAATAAGTAAGACCCCGCTCTTTAGAATGAAAAAAAAAGAGGGGCGAAGTGCCCGTTTGAAGTGGCGAAGGCCTATGCTACAGTAAGCAAAAAAGTTGATTGAGGTGCGAAGCAAGTCACTTTGTCGAACTAGAAAACTCTAAAGAAGGGGTGGCTAAGGTTGCAAAGTAAGGTCAGTTGGTTAAGGAAAGCTCAAGTTATGAAATCGCTTAGCCGTTAATTAATTGAAAAATGAAAGTAGTAGTGAGGCGTCTGTACGGAGTTGCGTCAACTGTGGATATAAACTAGGCTAATATATGCCTCTATAGTAGCCTGCAATGGAATGCAGCTATTTCTGACGGATAGCTATGTTAGCTAGGCCACCTGCCTGATCAGGATTTCCATCCGAGCTAGTGCCTTAAGCAGGAAGGCAAATGCAATTTTGTGGTATGGTATCGTATGTAAGAGAAAGCTTGCTTTTAGGAGTGATCTTTCGCCTTTATTGAGAAGATATAAAACAAGCTTACTTACTAATAAAGCGTCAAGAAGCACCTTCTTTCTCATCTCAAAGTCAACTTTCTCCTCTTTTACTAGTAGTTGAGTGCTCATTGTTGTTCATATCTTGACCGGATCCGAGCTTCCCAAGCTCTATGCTGTTGGGGGCAACAAGGGAAAGGAAGGCAACCACAGACGTGGAAGGCAACACAGAAGAGGATAGTTGAAACAAATAATCAATTTGAGGCCTTGAAAGAAGGAGTAGTGGAGGAACCGGGTAAGGGTAAGGATAGGGAAGGGAAGAATGAGCAGACTAATACAAAAGAATGGATTGAATAGAAGTTTAGGGATAAACAAAAAGATGCACAGGAGAAAAAAGATGACAATGGTAAAATTGTTACATAATAAAAGAAAGACGGTGCATAGTAATGAGCCACAACCCATCCACCTTGACACTGGAAGGGTGATGGATAATACCAACAAAGGAGAAAAGCAGGCTAATGAGGTAGAGGCAGAAGACAGCAAGAAGGTACCTGATGTTGGTTCCACCAAAAAAGGTATTGACTCTAAGGCTGACAGTCAAATGTCAGTATAAACAGGATGGTGATAGGGTATTGGGGAATGAGGGGATAAACAGTGAAGAAGACCCACCTGATATACATGAAGGGACACCACGGGACAAGCAAAGGAATAAGGAGAAT
This sequence comes from Solanum rostratum, assembly GCA_029948455.1. Classification (NCBI taxonomy): domain Eukaryota; kingdom Viridiplantae; phylum Streptophyta; class Magnoliopsida; order Solanales; family Solanaceae; genus Solanum; species Solanum rostratum. Next base: position 13,867,898 of record CM057054.1, read on the forward strand.
GATGAGGATGTGGATATTAATGCTAATGTCTCTGTTGTCGCTAAAGAAGGAGATTTATCACCTAAACAGATACAATCTTTGAGAGGTACAGCAAAAAAAGGACAAGCTAAGGTGCCATTCCAAGTCAGAACAAGAAGCAGAGATAGAATACTAATAGTAATCAATGATGGAGAAGGTGCTTTTTTGGGATATTAGGTCTATAAAGTCTCAAAAATCCTTTGAGAGACTAATGAACTTAAATAAAAGAAATCATTACTCATTAATAGCAATTATGGAGCCATTCCAGTCTATTGAAGAACTAGAGATGTATAACAGGAGGCTCGGCTTACATAATGAATATTATAATAGCTCCTCAAAGATATGAATCTTTTGGATGGAGGATTGGGTGCAACAGGAGATTTAGAAATTCAGGCCAGCAATCAAATTTTTATACAATCAGACACATTTTAGAATTACGGCAGTGTATGCCAGGTGTCTTTCCATAGAACGACTAGAGCTATGGGAAGAATTGCAAGATATTGGGAGTACACTATAAGAACCTTGTTGATCGGAGGTGATTTCAGTGTCATTTTGAATGAGGAGGAGAAACAAGGAGGTTGCAATACACTAATACAGAGGCACATGATTTTGCAAGTTGCATTGCTAGTTGTGCTCTGACAGAACTGAAGCACAAAGGGAGCAGCTTTACTTGGTGGAATGGGGGAGTAGGAGAGGATTGTATTTTTAAGAGACTTGACAGTGTCCTGGAAAATCAGGAACTTCTACAAATATTACCCTCAAGTGAAGTACATCGCCTGATTAGACAAGGCTCTGACCATGCCCCTTTTCATGTGGTGTGCAATTCTTAGGAAGAACCAGTGCAAAGGCCTTTCAAGTTCCAAAACTTTTGGATCTGGCAAGATAGTTTTCAACAGGTGGTAAAAGAAAATTGGAAAGTTGACTTTATTACGGACCCATTTACTGAATTTCACTATAAATTGAAAAAGGTGAAAAAAGCTTTAGCTATTTGGAGTAAAGCAACTTTTGAGGATGTCTTCAGAAGGGTGGTGGATGTGGAAGAACAGGTCTAGATTAAGGAGGCCCAATTGGAGATGCATCCGACCCTAGAGAGCAAAGAGGAGCTGAATAGGTTGAATGCAGAACTCAGAAAATATTATTTGTATGAGGAAGACTTTGGGGAGCAAAAGGCTGGCATGAGATGGTTTGGAGAATGAGACAGGAATACCAAGTTTTTTCACTCCTATGTGAATGGGAGGAGGAAAAAGTTGAATATTTCAGAAATCCATAGAGCAGGGTGATATTATCAGCATGGGGAAGAATATTGGGGCTAAGGTTGTTTCCTATTATGAGAAACAATTTATGGAGGACTTTTTGTAGAAGATTATAGAATGTTGGATTGCATACTAGCCCTTGTCACTGCCGAGCATAATGAGCATTTTGGAAAAATGCTAGAATTGGAGGAGGTGAAAAGAGTTGTCTTTCTTATGAATGGGGATAGTGCTAGTGGCCCGAATGGTTTCTCTAGTATTTTTTATCAACACTATTGGGATATAGTTGGAGAAGATGTGACTATGATGGTCAAGGCTTTCTTTTGTGGCTTTTCCCTTCCCATGTATATTACTCACACTAATTTGGTCTTAATTCCTAACAAAGAGGCTCTAAAACATATAGGGGATTTAATACCTATTAGTTTGAGTAATTTTGTGAATAAAATCTTTTCGAGGCTGATCTTGGAGAGAATATTCATTATTATTCCTCAGATCATATCACCAAATCAAATTAGACTTATCAAGGGGAAGAGCATTTCTGAAAATATTTTTCTAGCTTAGGAGATTACAAAGGATATAGGTAAGAGGAATACAAATCATAATGTGGTGGTGAAACTAGATATGTCAAAGGCCTATGATAGACTCTCATGGATCTTTATGACAAAGGTGCTGAGAAAATTTGGTTTTTCATAAACCTTGATTGATATGATTTAGAGGCTTATGAGCAGTAATTGGTACTCAGTTTTGGTCAATGGACAATCCTATGATTTTTTTCAGTCTTCTAGGGGGGTTAAACGAGGAGACCCTCTGTCTCCTGTTCTATTTATCACTACAGCAAAGGTGTTATCTAGAAGCCCTTACTAATCTCTTTCAAGATGAAAAATTTGTGGGATTTGGACTACCCAAATGGATCCCCCAAATTAATCATCTATCTTATGCAGATGACACCATTCTTTTTGGGTCTGGGGACAAGTGCTCAATTAGCAGAATAATGGTTGTGCTATGTCATTATGAGCAGGCTTCTGGGCAGATGATCAATAAGGACAAAAGTTTCTTCAACATTCATGAGAATACAACATTAAGGGTCGACATGAGGGTGAAGAGATTGACAGGCATTAAAATGGGTAATTTCCCATTTACATATCTGGGATGTCCTGTCCTATATGGAAGAAGAAAGGTTGCTCTTTTTGAGGAGTTGCTGAGGAAAATATCAAGAAGAGTGGGAAGATGACATAATAATTTTTTATTATTTGAAGGTAAGTATATACTGGTGAATCATGTCTTATAGTCAATGCCTCTTTATCTATTGTCTGTAATGAGTCCACCAAAGAGGATAATTACATAGATTAATCAGATTTTCTCATCCTTTTTTTTAGTAAATTTGGTGGAGTCAAAGGAAAATACTAGGTAAAATGGAAGGATATGTGTCTGCCAAAGGAAGAAGGGAGAGTTGGGCTAAGATCACTGAATGATATTTCAAGAGCTTTGTTTTCAAAATTATGGTGGATGTTTAGAACTTCCACAAATTCGATTTGGAGTCACTACATGTGGAACAAGTATTGCAAGAAGGAACATCTATGTATAGCTAAAGCTCGGGGGGAGGGGAGTTCTCAGGTGTGAAAAAAAATAGTTGTTGTCAGAGAGGAGGTAGAGCATGAAATTTGTTGGCATCTAAAGGATGGAAATTCTAGCTTTTGAATGGATAACTAGACACAATAGAGGTCTGTGTGTTTTACTAAAGAAAATGGAGGGGAATGGGATTGGGAGGTTAAAGATTTTATCAAAGAGGAAAGGTGGGATGTGCAGAGAATGCAGGGAATGATATCTAGGGAAGTGGTTGATCACATTACTTAAACCTTTAACCCCTCACTGGGGAATGAGGTGAGTGATGTCCCAATCTGGATGCCAATCAATGATGGCATATTTACCACTAGATCAACCTATGATATACTAAGAGTAAAGAGGCACACGATGGAGTAGATGAACTGTATTTGGGTGAAAGGACTTTCTTTCAAAATTAGTTTTTTCCAATGGAGGCTTTGGAAAAGAAGGGTATCTACTGATGACAATCTACAAAGAATGCATATTAGTATGGTGTCAAGGTGTCACTGCTATGAGGAGTATAAGCAAAAAATCATGACACGCTTTTCTAACATCTTCCATAGCCTAAAAGCTATGGAAGTTTTTTGCTTCATGTGCAGGAATTCAATGGCAGGAATGCAATTGCAGTAGGTGATCCTTGAATGGTGGGAGAAAGAGACAAACCCTAAGTTGCAGCTAGTCTTCAAGGTTGTTTCTATGGTGTTAATGTGGGAGCTATGGAAGAGGAGGAAAACTAGGAAACATGGTAAAGATGTAAGCTTTCAAAGGCTTAGACACCAAAGTCACCAAAGTCAGCAGATAGTCTATCTATTTGTTAAAAATAGATTCCCATGGATAAATTTTCCAAGGGATTGGGCTGGAATTTTAATGACTTTACAAAATTACAGACCAAGATTATACTGCTTGCTAGTGGTTTGGGAATTACCAAAGGAGGATTGGATAAAATGTAACACTAATGGTACTTGTAGAGGGAATCCTGAGCAAAGCTCTTATGATTTTTGCGTAAGAAATTGCCAAGGAAACATCCCATATGCAGAAGCAAAGGTACTTGGAGAGATGACTAATATGGAGGCTGAAACTAAAGCAGCGCTACAGGGTCTGAGGTACTGTCTTACATTTTGGAGAGAAAAGATTATTGTGGAGACTGATTCACTAGTCTTACAGAAAATTATTCTAAAGGAATGGAGGATTCCTTGGAACATAAAAGGAGACATAAAGCAAATACAGTAGATTACAGCAAGCATGACCATGATATTCAAACATACATACAAGGAAGCTAATCAGTTAGCAGACATATTAACTAACTTATCTTTAGATGAGAATGGGGATAAACATTTTTTCTTTCAAGAGCTACTTACGGCATGCAAGAGAATACTCAATTTAGACAAAAGTCAAATACCTTTTCTCAGGATTAGAACCAGATTGATCAACACCCATGGAGATAGAAATGCATAATGAGATCCAAATCTCAATAATACAACAGGTGCAACATAAGATTAACATGTGTTCATGGGCAACACATAACAGAGTTTGCACACATACAGGTGACAAAGATAGCACAACTATACAGTTAAATGAGTTTTCACAGTTTGAGCTATTTATTAAAAAAACTAATGGGAAAGGGAAGATTATGAAAATACAAAATGAGTGTTACATGGATCTATAAAAATATTTTCCCCAAAAAGTGACTTGTACATCAGTGTGGCACCAAACTTGGATGGAGGATCCTTCCCAGCATCATTATACCTGTTGGGATAGGGAGATTCAGCTCGCAGTGCTTCGACTATAGCAAACAAGAGTGAATAAGGACTTACCGGATGCAGAAGAAGATGGAAAGGTTGGAGCCCCTTTGAGTAGACAAGCAGAAGATGATAGATCTGCCTGGAGATTAGAAGACCAGATGGTGAAGATGAACAAGTATGGAAGCGAAGAACTAAAAGGAAAAGTGAAGACAAGGACTTGCTTTTGATGACAGTGCGGCGAAATGGAAAAGGCAAGTCCAAGGAAGCTCGAAATCCATGGATGACATGGAGAAAGAGGAACAGTGCTCTTCATATAGGAAGCTTCGAGACCATTTTGAAAAGCGTTTGGATTTGACAGCTGAAGAGCCTAGGCTTAGATACTTTGTACAGAAGGAAGGGTGGTCGGGCAAATAGGGTATTGTTTTGGGCCTTGTCATTTTTCAAATGGACCACTTTTGTTAATATTTTTATTGCAATAAAATGAGCCCCCGGTCTCCTAAATTTAACCAAAAAAAAAAGCTTTTGATTAGTTCAAAATGTTACATAGGAATCTCATATAAAAAATATATAACATATAAAATAAAAATAAAAGAAATGAAAACTAAAAATCATCTTCTTTAGATTTTGTCTCAGCATAACTTCATTAAGAACCTATTTGGAAAGAGAACTAAAATTTGGTGCAGTTAAATATAATTATATCATGTTTATTTGATCAGAAACTTACTAAATTAAGTGCAATTGGAAGACTCTTTGTCATACTTATTAGAACCGATGTAGTAAGAAATCACGTACCTAAACTATATAGATTGTTAAAAATCATGTCGATTCAAAAAGATGGTAGTTGAAGTCTAGAATTAAGATATCTCGGGCTATAGAATTTGAGGAAATTAATGATGAACAAAGAAATGTGTTCTTTGGATATGAAGCTAGCACACTCTCTAATATCTAACAGATTATTTAATATTGAATCTGGAACACTGAGGCAGAAATCAAGAGCCATTTGGCGAATCTAACTCTATAATTTTTTCCATGCTTCACTCAAATAGGATTTCATTCATTTGCACTAAAGCAAGGAACACAATTAACAGACGCTATAATGGTTCAACAAGAATTGCTGGAAATGGTCTACGTCCTTCACTGAAACAAAAGATTCTAATGTTACAACCTATTATCAGAGAAGACCGATGTTGTAGAAACATACAAAGGTCTACGGACGGATAAAGCTCTTAGGGTAGATGGCTTCCCATTTTGGGCGACAATAGGTGATTGATTTTGTCAAAATTTTCCACAATGCTAAGCTTCTTAAAGCAATTAACCATGACACTTCTACCTACACTTCTTATTCCAACTTATATAATGGAATTTAGCCCCATAGTTTGTGGCACTCGCTAATATTTAACTCGTTGACTACTAGATTGAAGCTAGTTATGGACTATTTAGTAGGACTTGTAACACCTCCACTTTTCGGAACCTCTAAATTAACTCGTACCTTCATGGAAAGACGAAGAGGGCGAGTAATAAATTAAGAATTATGTGGTATGTCATATTTTTTGTGTTCAAGGGTTATAACTCATGTTTTGAAGTTAAGCAAGCAGCAACACAAAAGTTGTCGAAAGTTATTGTAAGTTTCTTTATAAAGTTTTTTTCTAAAAATGGGCCAAATGTCGCGGAGGTTTACTCCTAATATTAAAGAGTTATGGAACCCAGGACCTATTCAATTGAAGGTCTATGAGTTTAGTTTGTAATTCATCAAACCGCCCATCCATACGACTTCAGAATAGAGGAGATATTCGTGTTTTAGTTATGACTACACAATAGAGGCGGCTAGTGGGCCCCTTATGGTGGACGTTATATATATAACCTTCTTCGATTTTCTTCATTTTTCTTCATAAAAGAATGACCAAAGCCAGAAAACCTACTTCTAGGATCACCCAAACTATAGATTTTCTTGACTGAAGTCGTTGATAGAAGTTGTTTTACGCGTTGAGATCTTACCATGGTCTAATTTATTTTATCGATTTCCTAGTGCATCGTACTTTGGTATTGGGGCAGTAAGGGTTTGGCTATATTTCAATCCTTTGAATTTTACTATAATCTTAAGATCAAGGTAAGACCTTTCTTATGTTGATTCTAGCTTTAATAAGATGCAAACTGTAATTTGTGATGGAAATCCACATCTTTTGCCGGATTGCCTTATATTTGTGTGTTGATTATGACCATGTCATGTTGTAGTATCAAGGAGGGATTTGAAAAGAAGTTAATAGGTCACGTGAAGTCATCAAAAAAGGCATGTTAAGGTTATCCCTTTCTTTTGGCATGTTCCTTAAAGCTTAGGAGGAACATAATTGGGTTGGTATCGTTGATATACTAGTAGCATCTAATGTGGTACGATAGAGTAAATACAACTATTTCAAATGGAATACAAATATGATAATATTTGACACAAAGTTTGAAAAGAAGCAATAAAAGAAGTCTCAAAGATCCATGGTGACTCAAAGTCTGAGCCTCACCGCTAAGATCTAAATAAGCTCAGCTAGAGTGAATCTACTATCATGTATGAGTCTCTGTGCTCAATCTGCAGGGAGGAAACAAAGTAGGGGTGAGTATATCAAAATGTACCCAGTAAGTTCAACCAACTAGATAAGAGAAATCGAACAAGTATAACTAAGAGTCCCTACCACCTGTAACAAATGGTTAATATGCAACATAAACATATACAGAAGCAAGTAAAAACAGTAAATTCAATCAATGATGCAATGCATGAATGCAATAGCGTCATAGACCATGTATGAGGTAGAATCACGATCGTTGTAGGGCCGATGTACACATCTATCGAGCCAAAGCTACCAGATAGAACCTACAGGCATTGCAGGCCATGTACTCAAATATTTCAAGGCATCGTATGCCATAAACAGAAGTATCTCGAGGCGTTGCAGGCCCCATATTGAAGTGTCTCAAGGCGTCGCGGACCATATAATGAAATATCTTAATATATCATAATATCACAAATGGTACGGATGCAATAAGATGTGTGTATATCAGTGCAATCAGTCAAGTATAAGATATGTGCATACCAATGCAACCAGTCAAACATAAGATATGTGCATACCAATGCAACCTTTCAAGTATGTACGTAATAGCAATATAAATGACAACTGATATGTATAATAGCCATTACATAAAATGGGCTACACCATGTTTATCAACTAGTACCAAAGGTCATCATTGTATCTCATATCATCATTATCTCATCAATAATCAGGATGTAAATGAAATAGGGTTGCACAAGTACCTTAGTAAGCTCATAAATCTCAAGTTTATCACAATTATCATCAATTAATCATAACACTATCCAAAAGTTATCACAAGTCCCATATTATCATAATGATATCCAAAATTATCTTAATTCTTATGATTATCTCAGTTTATCAATATGATCAACAATTTTTGGCATAACCGATATCACATTACCGTCAAATTCTATCATATCATGCCATCGGCTCATAATTCAATTTAAATCTTACAATTATCACATCAACATGTCCAATAAATCAAATCCAGTCCCAAAAAGGTTAGTCGAACCTACCTCGATGTCGAAACCGCACTCGAACAAGCTTTCGATCAATTCAAACCTCCTATGTAATCATTGCCTAAGAAGGCTATGTGGTGCCCTTGAGCTATTGTAATTTGTTGCAAGACTGTGATCATTGCCTAAGAAGGCTAGGTGGTGCCTACGAGGCTATGATGTTGCCTATGAGGATTAAGAGTTGCCTACAGGGCTTATTAATGACTAAGAAAGCTATGAGTTGCCTACGGGGCTATATTGGTGCCTTAAAAGTTTATTTTTTAGTTATAATTTTTTCGCATGACACAAACATTTTCTTCACATGAGTATGTTTCTTTTGATAAATAAAAAGATGAGTCTTTATTTTAAAAAACAAATAAAATATTAGCTTATGTAGAATTAGAAAATAATTGTGGAATTTTTTTCTCCTTTTTCTGATTGAGTGAAGCGTTATACAATGTGTCCTAATTATACAAGTGAAAGAACAAACAAAGCTATTTTACTTCTAGTACAAATCACCGAATTAAGAATTCTAATTTAGATACAAGAAAGTAAAAGATTCATTACAATATATGGTATATACTAAGGGGTCATTCGGCAGAGTGTATTGGGGAAAATAATGCATGCATTAACTCTTTATATTAGTAATAACTTGTTTGGTAACTTTTTTTTTCATGCTATGCATTTATTGTGTATTAAGAAGTTATTACTAATACCATAGATTTATATGTATTACTGATGCAATGGTTTTAATGCATGCAGTAAGCAAGATTAAAGATCCAATTACCCCTCAAAACTTTTTTCTTACATCTTTTCCGCCATAAATTAAATGTGGAATGTTTCTATGTAAATAAATTTTTAATGAAAAGCATGTTATTTCTAATGCATCAAACTAAGCAATGCATAAAAGTATTCTATGTATAATTAGTACAAGCATAACTAATACATGTATTACTAATGCAAACATTATTAATATACTCTATTTAACATTATTCTTATACACTCTACCAAACGGCCCTAAATATTTACCTTACAAGGAGAAAATAGTGTGTATAAAAGATTGGGCCAGAATTAAGTTGTGCCAGACCGGCCCAAAACGAGTGCAAACCAAAATTGGCCCATGTCCAAACTTCAAATCAGCATCATCTGGGATATGTCATCGAAGGTGTGAATATCGCCGAATACCAGAGAACCTCAACAACTTATGAGTCAAGTTTTACATTTAATTAAACAAAAAAAACATGATTCTAACTCACTGATTTAAAATTATGATTTTATATCACATGTCCAAACGTTAAGTGTTTAGTTGTCAAAGTTGAAAGTACAATGTGAAATAAATACAAAAAAATCTCTAAGGCGCATCTGTAGAGAGTGTAGAGATGCACTGCTAAAGGAAGCAGAGGAAATAGATTATGTCAGACATTTGGCTCAAGTAGAAATACATGGAGCGTGAGAATTCATATAGTCGAGTCCTCCAGGCTCCTCGTTAAGCCATGCCAAGAAAAGGTAGAAAAAAAGAAGAAAAAAGAACAACAAGAACATGACAAGCAACTCAAACAAAGACAACCATAAAGAAAGATCAGAAGTCTTGTATAGTCAGCTTATAAGAGCAAAAGCAGTTCATGTTTGCTTTGCTGTAGGCACCTGTGGAGTCACTGATGGTTTGCATTACATTTAGCCTTCCCCATTCATCTTACATATTCCTTGAGCCCGCGACAACTCTATACTGACACTGTTTAACACAGTGGCAACCAAAGCCAAAGCCACAATCATTATTTTAGCCAACTGATGTTTTATCTCCATCTCTTTTTTACTCTGTATGTGTATATGCAGGTAAACACCGTGGAATAAAGGGCTTACACTTACATAGATAGGAAGGTGTGTTTATAAAACTAGGTAGTCTAACAGCTGGAAATACGTCCAAGTCCATTGGCGTTACCAACTAGCTAAAAGCTTTTGTTTCGTCGTCAGTGCATCGACCATTGATGATTCCATATCTATGTGACACTGTTCGTATAAGTAATCTTCACGATTCACTCCTCCATTAGTGTCCATGTGAAGTTTAAATCTAAGCTACTAATATATATTTTGTGGTTGCATTTGAATAAGAGAATTATACCTTGCCCTGCAGTACCGTAATTGCACAAAAGGACTTGAAGATTTTGTTGTACAATGGAATCCCATGGCGACATTCTTCGGTATTCCACAGTAAACAACCAGGTGTTGTCATATTGCCCAAAGATCCAATAAAAAGCTATTTCTTCAACATTAGTGAGTCTATCTCCATAGCAAAAATTATAGGAGTTGCACATCTCCTCTGATCAAGCATAGAGCTGAAAGAGAAATCATAAATAGAAAAAAAAAAAAAAAAAGACTGCTAGTAAAATTGAGCAGCAATTTGACTCAACAGAAAAAGACATGGTTTAGCTGTCACAATATCCCATAAAATAAAACAGCTTGGGCGATCGTACCATGCATATTAGAGACCGCCTCAAAGAAGACAATTGAAAAATAACCTAGAAACTACATCATAGTTGCGAAAGGGCCTATGAAGTTCATCATGTCATACCACTGAGTTACAAATGCTAACTAAATCAAGTTTAACAGAACTTCCAGCGGTTATCGCAGTTTACACATGTGACATATGTTGTCATCGGTTCATCAGCACTCCGAGTTTGCATCTGGTAGTAAGTGGTCTGATTTTTCCCACATCTACCACACTTAAACTTATCTGTGCTGGCCTTTGGAGGACCTCCAAGCTGGCTGTTAAATAAAGCTTTTTCTTTAATCTTCTTGTTCTCCTTTTGCCTTTCATCACTTGCCATGTCTTCTGGGCTCAATTCGACAATACTGTGAGGTGAATACTGTCCTGTAAGGACTTTCCTCCGGAAATCTGGGTTATTTGGATCCTTGATGTTAAACATTATTGACCTGTACTTAAACTTCTGGGCACCACTAGATTTACCCCACTTCTCAAACATTGCAGTCTCAACCTGAACTGCAACTCTATAAGGATCACACTCATTCACAGCATCCCTCAAATCATCATCAACTTCAACCGCGACTTTGCAAAGAGCCTCAGCAAGGAGCTCCCGAACTTTGTCTCTAATAGAATCCTTGCAATAAACGAGAGAAGACAACTTTGGTGGGGCAGCACTAGCCACATTAGAGCTCAATTTTTCATCCTTGAGTTTCTTTTCAATCTTTACACTTTTGGAAGTCGTAGTCTCAGTCTTCATAACAGTAACATTCTCAGACTTTACGTCAGTGAAGGAACTTTCTGACTTCAATGCTCTCTCAGATTTTGGAGTCAGAGACTTACTTGACCTCTCAACAGTCACATTCTCAACCCTAGACACCTTTTCAACCTTCACTGAGTTCACACGCTGAAATTTATTGCCTTCATCACCATCACCAGCACATTCAGCTTTTACAGGTTCCCCATTTACTTCACTGTCGTTTTTATTTTTCATTGTCTCTCGCACAATTATAGTCTTCCAGTTCTTCACTACGTCAGAAGCCAACGCCTGGATCTTCTCCCTTGGATGCTTTGTCAATATTCGGAGGCGTTTGCCCACCTGAAACATTGTTCATTATGTCAATCACAGAAAAAAGGATCCACTAGCAGATGAGCACCTCCAAGTGGAAAATAACCGTAAGAAAGAAACAATAACAGGCAATAATCCAATACGTGAAATTTCTGAATCAATCTCCAGGAAAGCCCCGAGAGAATGAAACCACACTAGCTAAAAACACACAAACTCACAATACTAACCATGTTTAGTTTTTACAAAAGAAGAGAGACAAGAGAGAGAGATAGTAGTAGTACTAGTAGTACTTTTTTTGAGAACAATAGTTGTACTTGTAGTAACAACAATAACCGGGTAAATAGCGTGAACTTACAATACTAACCCATGATTCTTTTTCCAAAAGAAGAATGAAAAGAAATAGGACTTGCACACCAAAAATAGAAAAAGAATCATTATGAAAGACAAAAAAGAAAAAAGAAACAAATTCTTATTATTACATGCATCCCACTAACTTGGACTCCTACATAAATGCTCTCAGACACTCTTCCCAAGAAAATCCCTAGGGACCCTTCTGGTCCCTAGGATCTCTCAAAGTCCGGCGTTCTTGGTTGGAATCCTAACATTTTTTCGTGCTTTCTTTTCTTTCTTTCTGTCTTTCTGCTTCCTTTTCCTAGATATCTATGGCGGATATTTTATATTTACGATTAGGGGCGAAGTCGTATGACATCTCAGGGATAAATAATTCGCGAGGGAGATGGTTCGAGTGGGTGGAGAGGTCTAAGAGGCAGATGCGGAGAATGGCATTGAGCAGGGACAGTCTGCTATGGCTGTGCAAAAGACTAGGCGAGGCTTCTAGCATTAAAGGCAATGTTTTCAAGACTTGGAAATGCAAGGACTTATCTACCTACATTTATTGCTCCCTAAAATTCAATAAATATGGTAGGTTCATCTCAGTTATCACTATTAAAGGACATGATCGATCAATGCTCACTTTACCAGAAAACAAGTTTAATGAGGGCTGGGAAAATCTTGTGATGAGAGTTGTGGACTATCTTCTCAAATTGTCAAGGACTGAAGATGGAAGGCAAGGTGGTCACGTGAACCTGAATGTCAGGGGAGAAATCAGCTATAAAGAGGCTCTCCAAAAGAGCAAATGGGAGGTCCCAACCAAAAATGAGACCTCCCGTGCTGAGGATGGGGCTCTGAGTAGATGCTTGGTGGGAAGCTTCCCTGAAGCCGATGAAATTTCTTCCTGTAGTGAAGTTAGGAGGTGGGCCAATCTCACATGGAAAGGAATCTACAACGTGAACATTTATGATATGAACGGCATACAATTTTTATTTGAATTCCAGTCAAGAAAAGAGGCGGAGCATATAATGGCGGGCAAATGGAGAAGAAAAAATCACTTTCTCCGATTGGAGTGGTGGACCTCTAAAGTTGGCGCAGTGGGAGTGGACTGCAAGTTTGATTGGTTCTGGGTTCGGATCTTAGGGCTCCCGCAGCACTTATGGTCGGAAAAGACAATGAGAAGTATTGGGGGCCAATGTGGGGAATTGCTAGAGACAGAAGAGGAGACTACCCTGAAAAATCATCTCCGATGGGCCAGAATAAGAGTCAAAGGTCCAAGGGAGAGAATTCCGGCGGAGGTTGAGGTCGACGACAGAGAAGATATCTTTTTCTTGCCGGTCTGGTGTGAAGCTCCGGCGAAGTTCAAAAGAAAAGAGGAGGGAAGGCGTGCGGCTCGAGATGCCAGCATGCATCTTGTTGGGGTAAACTCTCTGCAACTTGGAAGACCTGCAGCAGAGAGTCATGAGAGAATAAGGAAAGGGGTGAATACATTTTACCCAAAGGATAAAGGGGAGTCTTCTTTTATACAGTTGGGTAAAGAGTACCACATGCCCACCAGTGGGCTGAGTGGGAATTCACACGTGGCAAAAGCTGGGCAAAATTCAGTCTATTTAAATCAAGTTGAGGCCGGACCCAATCACATGGGCCCAAATAGAAGCAGGCCCAATTTCTCTAGGCAAAATTCAGGTTATTTAAATCAAGTTGAGGCAGGACCCAATCACATGGGCCCAAATAGAAACAAGCCCAATTTCTCTGAGCCCTTTGTTGACTCAATTTCGTATACCCAAGGTCCGCCAGACCACTTCATGTTTTCCTCCATCTTTATGGACCTTCAAGAAATGGCCCAAGTCCCGTCGATTTCATACGCGACGGAGAAAAGGGCTTTGCAGATGACGGGAGATCCTTCAGAGATACCGTAGGTGACCGGAATACCTTCCGACGATGTCGGCAGGATCGGAAGCATACCAGATGTCGATTCTCAGAATCCGGAAATCCGAGACAATCAATTAGCTCTTATGGAAGAACCTCTACCTCTTGACAGCAAAGAGCCTTCGTCGGAAGAAGATTTTGATGACAAAGCCTCTCTCTGGGTGCAAGCTAATGTCCTTAAACTTAGCAAAATGTTTGGTGCAGCTTTCGAAGGCTGCGATAAATCCGCCTTCGAATTATTCCTGAAAATCGACCAGAGAAGGGGGGACTGCTAACAGAAAATGGGGAAACAGAAGATCGATTTTACGCCCTATACGATTCCTAAGGAGGTGAGAAATTTAGCCTTCGATGTGAACTTCAAAGAGGGCGAGCCAAGGAGGAGGGGGAGAATCTCAGCGGCCAATCATAAATGATTAGAGTTGTGTCATGGAATGTAAGGGGGATAAATAACGAAAATAAAAGAAGGACAATTAGAAGTCTCATTCAGCAATGGGGTGCTGATGTGTACGTGCTGGTGGAAACTAAATTGGCAAGTAAGGATGCAAAGTTGATCCGACAACTTTGGTCCAATAGATGGATGGGGGAATTTCATTTGGAGGCTAAAGGAAGAAGTGGGGGCATAGTAGTGATGTGGGACAGGAGAGTGTGGAATGGGGAATTGATGTGGACTTCTTCATAAGCAGTAACATGCAGGTTTGAGGGCATTAGCATGGAACTAAATTGGTACCTAAGTGCAGAGTATGCAGACTGTAACAGATCCATCAGAAGGGACTTATGGAGAGACCTAAGCAATTTTCAGACCAGCTATCCAGGTACATGGCTAGTGTGCGGGGATTTCAATGTAACAAGATTCCCTTCGGAAAGGTCTAACGGCGTCAGATTGACAGGGGCAATGTCTGAGTTCACAGACTGGATAAATGAGATGGGAGTTAATTGACCCCCCTTTATTTGGTGGGCAATTCACATAGAGAAGGGGAGAACATCATCTGACTACATCAAGGTTAGATATATTTCTCTACTTTTATCATTGGGAAGAGACATTCTCCCAAATTAAACAAGAGCTTCTGCCAAGACTAGAATCTGATCACAACCCTGTTATGCTGACTTGCGGGGAGCTAAAGCTGAAGAAGTCCTATTTCAAATTTGAGCAATGGTGGATGCAGGTAGAAGGCTTTCAAGACAGGGTGAAGGATTGGTGGTGTTCCTTCTCTGTAGAAGGAACTCCTTATATTCTAGCCACCAAGTTAAAGATGATGAAAGGGAAACTGGTCCAATGGGGGAAAGAAAATAGAGTCAACTGGAAACAACAGAAGGAAGAGATTCTCAGACAGATTACTATTATGGAGCAGCTACAGGAGCATAGAATTTTGACTAAGGATGAAGTGTTGCAGAAGTTCCAACTTTCCAGGGAGTTCGATGAGATATCCAGGAATGAAGAGATAGCTTGGAGACAAAGATCGAGAATCCAATGGCTAAAACAAGGGGACAAAAATACGAAATACTTCCACAGAATGGCCACAGCCCACAAAAGATGGAACTCTATTGATAAGCTAGTAGTGGATAATAGGGAGGTGACAGACAGTGATGGCATCAAAGCTGAAATTACTAAGTTCTATCAAAAATTATACAAAGAAGAGGAATACTGGAGGCCTGGTTTCATCTTCCAAGACACGGCAAGTGTCAGTTCTGAGGAGAGGGAGTGGCTATAGAGGCAGTTTGAGGAGAATGAGGTCCTAGAAGGACTCAAGCTATGTACCAGTGATAAGGCCCCTGGCCCTGATGGTTTTCCTATGAGCTTCTACCAATCTTTCTGGGAGGTGCTCAAGGTTGACATCATGAATACCATCAGGCAGTTTTATGATCATCAAAATTTTGAAAAAAGCTTAAATGCCACATTTGTGGCTCTTATTCCAAAGAAGCCAGGAGCAGTGGAGCTTAAAGACTTCCGACCAATAAGCTTAATAAGTGGTGTCTACAAGATTATTGCAAAGCTGCTTGCTGAGAGGCTAAAGAAGGTGATGGACAAATTGGTTAGCAAACATCAGATGGCTTTCATAAAAGGCAGACAGATCATGGATGTTGCCCTTATTGCCAATGAGTGTGTGGATTCCAGAATGAGAGGGGCTGAACTTGGGATAATGTGTAAACTAGATATTGAGAAGGCATACGACCATGTCAACTGGTCCTTCCTGCTCAACATTCTCAGACAAATGGGCTTTGGGGATAGATGGCTGGGGTGGATTGAGACTTGTGTAAAAACTGTTAGGTTCTCGGTCTCAGACAAGGAGATCCTCTATCTCCTTTCCTTTTCATTTTAGCCATGGAAGGTTTGGACAACATGATGAGGGTGGCTATTCAAAATTTGTGGCTGCAAGGTTTTAGAATTGGCAACCCTTCAAGGGCTGGGATACAGATTTGTCATCTGTTGTATGCTGATGATACTGTGATTTTCTGTGATGCAAAAGAAGAGGAGATTAAAATTATCAGAATAATCTTGATAGTGTTTGAAGCAGTTTCCGGTCTGAAAGTCAACTGGAGGAAGAGTAGTATGTACCCCATTAAAGAGGTCGCAGATCCAGGATATGGCAGATGTATTGGGGTGTAGAATTGATAGACTCCCAACAGTTTATCTTGGTATGCCACTCGGAAGAAATCATAAAGAGAATGGGATATGGGATGGTATAATTGAGAAAACTGAGAAGAAATTGGCATACTGGAAGGCCCAATACCTTTCTCTGGGGGAGAAGCATCCTAATTAATTCAGTGCTGGACTCTCTACCTACTTATGTCATGTCTCTTTTTATAATGCCTGCCAGAGTGGAAGCAAGACTTGACAAGATAAGAAGGGACTTTCTCTGGTTTGGGAACAAGGAAAGCAAAGGGATACATCTGGTTAAATGGAAAACAGTGATTCAAAGCAGAATTTCAGGGGGTTTGGGAATCAAAAATCTTGGGCTGCAGAACAAGTGCTTACTTACAAAGTGGCTTTGGAGGTACGGCAAAGAGAACCAATCACTTTGGAAGGAGGTCATCAGTAATAAGTATGGGCAGAGAAACCCATGGTACTCTAATGGGGTGAGCAACACATATGGGACAGTTGTATGGAGGCCTATCAGGAATCTTTGGGGACATTTCAATCAACTCATCAGACTCAAAGTGGGGGATAGAACCAGGACTCTATTCTGGAAGGATCATTGGATTGGTCAAGAATCACTAACATACTCCTTTCCAGACTTATATATCGTTAGCTCAGCTCCAGATGCCATGGAAAATGAGGTATGGTCTGAACAAGGCTGGAATTTAGGTTTCAGGAGATCCCTAAATGACTGGGAGATCAATAGAGTAGCTGAGATGCTAAAGGCTTTGGGTGATTTCAAGGGCACAAACATGATGGCAGACACAATGGTGTGGAAGCATAATCTGAATAGTAATCTCTCTTCCAACAGCCTGTATAAGGAAAGAATGAAGGAGATGACTGGGGCTGTCCCAGGCCCTTGGAAGAAGATATGGAAGAATAAGGTACCTACTAAGATCAGATGCTTTTCATGGCTTGTTGCTAGAAGAGCATGTCTCACGCATGAGAAGTTACAAAGAAGGGGGTTCCAAATAGTCTCCAGATGTTATCTGTGTAATGAGGCTGCTGAGACCAACAATCATCTCTTTATACACTGTAGTTTCACTTCTCAACTATGGACAATTTTTCTGAAAAGAATAGGCATGAATTGGGTAATGCCAGCACACACTAATGAGCTGCTAAACTGTTGGGGCAAGGTAAGGAGCAACAAGATTCAGAAAAGTTGGTGGAACAAAATACCTCCTTGCATATGGTGGACTGTTTGGAGAGAAAGAAACAAGAGATGCATGGAAAACACTGCTGAACCTGTTCAGAAGATTAAATGGAAGCGTATGAAGACCTTCTTTTTCTGGTGCATGGAGGAGGACACAGAGAGAAATAGTCAGATTTTAGATTTTCTATCTACCCTATAATTTTAGCAGCAGTTGATTTTATTCTGCTGCACTAGGGCTGTAAATATTTTTTGATGGTTGCCAGCACTCCCTTATTGCTGAAGAATACAACTTTACCTTTGTCAAAAAAAAAAAAGAAACAAACAAATCAATGAAAATGGAGCACAGAAGGTAGAATAAGAGTCAATGGAGACCATGAAAGAAGAATATACAAAAGGAACTGAAACCTACTTACGGAGGAGTCCAGAAAATCATATAGCAAAATGTCCTATCTTATCTCCTTTTTGTCTTTTTTTCCCCTTTTTTCATCTTTTACATTCAACTCTGAAAATTAACTGCTTTCCTTTGAATATTTGTGTGAGAATATCATTAAGTAAATAAAAATGTGCTCTCTCTAACTTAAGAGTTTAGATGAGATGACAATACTAAAAACAGGTCAAAAACAAGAAATGCCCTTTTTGTTCCCCACTAAAACTGACCCAAAACAATGAACTCGATAACGTCGGAAAATGGTGGGTCAGCTTACGCAACCAACCGACTGCCTTGATTAAAATTAAGGGACATCCATCAACTTTTTCAAAAAACATATAATAAATGTTAAGTTCCAAAGTGCAAAGTTTGGTTACCATTTTGTCCCTACGCTAAATTAAAATATACTTTACTATCTAAATAACAACAACAATATCCTAGTGAAATCCTACAAAGTAGGGTCTGAAGAGGGTGAAGTGTACGCAGACCTTACCACTGTCTCATGGAGATAGAGAGGATGTTTTCAAAAGACCCTAAACTCAAATGTATCCAAATGAACAGTAAAACTAATTAAAAAATCTTTTAAAATTTATGTAATGCAAAATTAATTACGAATCTAGATATTGCATTTTAATTCCTTACTTATGGCATTATAAATTATCTTAGTTATTATCACTTATTGCAAATGATATTCACACAGTCTTACTTTCTTTAGTTATAGCATTGCAAATTTCCTTAGCTATCTGGTCCCTAAGCTTTCATAAATGTGTGTTTCAACTGAAAAAAGATGACAGTTACGGTGTTTTAGCCACAAAATAAATGCTTGTATGATTTATAGGTGTTTGGAGTGAAACAAAGCAAAAAGGAGCAGAGATGAGCGAGAATTAAGAAAACAGTTCATTGTCAGAAGTTGATGTGGTTGCATGGCCACCTACGGCATCACCAGTTCACAAACTGCAACTCAAGACAAAATGATTGCTAGAAAAGCCAATTATATGACATAGTGATGTGACTGCAACTCCAGATACTAGGTCACATGTATGCTTGTATGATTTATAGGTGTTTGGAGTGAAACAAAGCAAAAAGGAACAAAAATGAGCGAGAATTAAGAAAACAGTTCATTGTCAGAAGTTGATGTGGTTGCATGGCCACCTACAGCATCACCAGTTCACAAACTGCAACTCAAGACAAAATGATTGCTAGAAAAGCCAATTATATGATGTAGTGATGTGACCGCAACTCCAGAAACGAGGTCACATGTCACCTACCACTCAATGCAAGTATTATTTATAGCTTTCATCTTCCTTTATGTAAACTTTTCCCCAATAACTTATCACATTCTTATACCACTCCATAAAGGTTCATCATTAGGTGTCTGTCTTATGATCAATATACATATACATACAACTATGCAATCAATCAATTAAATGGGAAGATTGACATGAAGTTCATGTATTCAATTCATGCATTTAATGTACTCTATACAACTTTTTTAGAATTTGTGTTTATGTTTCATTAATTATTGCAAAGATATAATTTATGTTTATTTTTATTTTTTTTTACATTCAACCAATTAAAACGGTCATGAATTTGAAAGCATTTATCACAGTACATGTATTGGTTATAATTTTTACACAACTCAAAAGTTTCTCCCTTTAAATTCTCTCAGCATAATTTTAAATGTCAGTGACATGTGAATATATTCTTGGGTTTTAAATAGAACTTCTTCAAAATGACATGCTAGGCTTTTTTTAAACAAAAACTTCAAGTATGTTATATATATGTATTTACCAATGTCAAGAACTCATATGTTCAGAAGATGTATGTTGCAGAGATGAGTATGTTCAGAGAAGGTGGGAGTGATCTCTATGGCGAAGAAGATGAGAGCAGCAATACTAAGATGGTTTAGGCATATGAAGAGGAAGTAAGCTAACGCCCCGATGAGGAGGCGTGAGAGGCTGGTGGCAGGGGGTACGCAGAGGGGTAGAGGTAGGCCAAAAAAGTATTAGAGAGAGGTAATTAGACATGACAAACGCAACTTCAGATTACCGAGGACATGACTCTAGATAGGAAGGTGTGAAAGTCAAGTATTACGGTAGAAGGTTAGTAGGGGGTCAATTTTGTCTTGCCTTGCCAAGGTTTCGTGTAAGTATTATCATATGGTGGTTGTTGTGTTCTGATTATCACACTATTTGTTAATGTTACTGTCCTTTATTGTAAAATCTACACTGCTATTTTATTAACTGTCGTGATTCTCCATTTTATCCATTCTTGTTGAGTATGATGCACCATCTATCGAAAACAACTTCTCTACCTCCTTTAGGTAGTGGTAAGGTCCGTGAACTCTCTACCCTCCCAGACCTTACCTAGTGGGATTTCACCGGTTCTGTCATTGTTGTTGTTGTATATACCAATGTATATAGCCAAAAAGTTTGAACTACAAAGTATCAATGCTAGCTTTCTTCCTAGGTCAATTTTAATTTTTTTTATTAAATATAATATTTGACTCGATCTTCTTTAGCTATACATTCATTTTAATATCTCATTCTCTCTAATATATATATTAGGAGATAATCAAGTGATGACCAGATTCTTGATTATAGAAATAAAATCAGGTACTTGGTCTTATTATTTTTCCATTTAGGTTAAATAAATAAATTCTTGAAGTGTTAAATTCTTGAAGTGTTAGATAATTTTCTATTAGGAAAGCTTGTTGGGTGTAACGTAGTTGTTTTTTTCACATTTTCATATGACATCAAAAAAATTTAGCTCAAATTCTTGAACTTTTATCTTTATACTCACTCCGTCCCAAATTGCGTATCACCTTTTGAATTTTGAGATTCAAACATGTGAGAAATATAGGAGAATATTATCAATTTGTTGTCTCTACATTATTACACAGAGACCATATTTATAGATACTATATTAGACTCCTTTTCCAACTAGGACACTATGATACAATCTTTTTTCAAGTAGGGTTCTATATACTATTCACATTCCTAATCCTATTCTAAGTAGGACTATAGATATTATTCTTGTTCCTATTCCTATTCTAACAAAACAAATATATCTTTGAATGTAATTTTTCATACAACAACAACAAACCTAGTGGTACACAGACCTTACCACTACCTCATGGAGATAGAAAGATTGTTTTCAAATTTTTCACACACTTCTTAAATATTTTGAATTATGAATTATTGAGACTTATAATACTTTTTACGTAGTTTTCGTACATATAAAATTTCATTTAAAAAAAATTGAATTTTTTGTGTCCAAATTCATGGTCAAACTTAAACTATTTGACTCTTAAAATCAAAGTTGTACCACATATTGGGACAGAAGGAGTATTATTTGGAGCGTCCAAGAACTAGTACATCAAAAATGATGCAACTTGGGATCAAATCCAATTAGTTACCATGATATTGAACTGGGTATGTTATTGTTGTTGTTGTACTGTACCATGATATTGAACAATTCTATGACTAGACCACACACTCTTAGATGAATACTTCAGTTTTTCTTATTTATGCTCTTTAACTATAACGAGGGTTCCTAGGAAACAGCCTCTCTACCTATATGTGGTAGTGGTAAGGTCTGCGTACATCTTACCCTCCCCAGACCCCACTTGTGGGATTTCACTGGGTATGTTGTTGTTGTTGTTGTTGCTCTTTAACTATAGTTTTGCACTTCAATAATTGAGAAAGTCTATCGATTTACGTAAAAATAAATAATTTATAGTTTTTGTGCATTTTTTGGGCGGAGGTTTGTCAGTTTTTGAGTTAAAAATAACCAATGTATTGTCTCCTTTTTTTAGTGGTGCAGTCAGACACTTCAACATGATATAAGCACCTAGAGGTCTTGAGATAGAATCTCACCATCATCCATTATCAAAAAGACTTTGCACGTGCTTGGCTCATGAAAAAAGAATTAGCCCACATGTGAAGGAGCATTTAAGAATATAATTAAGTAAATAATAGTGTGAGCTCTCAATCTTCAACAAACTTTATTTTCATCTACATGTTCGCAGGCGAGATCCCATCACTTCTACTTATCTATTCATAATTGATAATTGATAAAACCTTCTATTTAATTATGTCAAAAGTAATAAATGCATATGCGGGAAATTTTGATAATTGAAGTTCAATAAATAGAACTTCTGATTTCTGATCAACACGCTTCACCAAAAATGGAAGTAGTAAAAGCAAAAGTTGTTTTTGATATGGTAACTTGATTGGCTCAAAGGTTAAAAACTTATCCAGCCAAAAAAAGGGTAACTGTTTGCGTCCTCATTGATTCTTTGCAATCTGTCTGCAATGGTCATCAAGACGCAAAGGTTTCTAGGAAATATAACGTCAGGGCCATTATGTTATTTTAGCATGCTAGATATGATAACTGTGTTTTGATTTAAGAAAAGAAGTGCAGCAGAAAGAAAGCATATAGTTGTCACATTTTTCCAGACCAAGAAAATATCCATTAGGCTGCCTTAACTCATCTGTTCTCTATGTGCTACCTGAATGTTAGCTCTTCCAATATCTTGAATGTAAAAGGCATCAATTTGTATACTGCTAGGGTATAAGTTAAAGTTCATAAAGTGGGATCTTAAGAAGTGACGACCCTTGCTTTATAGTGCTTTGCTGCTTTAAGTGATAGGTAGTCAAATTAATCCCTAATTTGGAATAATTACTTCTAATGGCTTCTATGTGATGGGCCAATTAATCCCGATTCGATGGGATAGTAATCCCCCAAAATTACAATCCCACAATCTTGGCATTACGGTATATCACATTTTTGAATTATAACCCAGATTCCACCTAATAAGGTTTAGGGATGCCAAAAGCATATCAAACGGGGAACAAATCCTTTTCTCTAAATAAGGAACAAACTCGTTTTCTTTAAATTGAGAAGCAGAATTGTTATCAGAGGCAAGTGGTCACGCATAGAGTTGTATTCCGAAGAAGTATACATAGATTCTCCTGAGGCACTTCAATTTATTTGTTAAAAATGAAAAAGAAAAACAATGCCAGGAATTGAACAAAGCAAAATGCAAGCTTTTCAAGGGCAAGTTCACGGAATTGTCAAAAGAGTGGATGCTAAAACTGAAAAGCAGGAGACTTGTGTATTATAATTGCAAGGCGACGAAGAAAGGAGGAAATCCTTGAATACCTGTGTGGAAACGAGGACTTGATAATTGACAGGAAATTTCTTGAGCCGCTTCAAAGCGTCAAGGCACCTACTCTCCTCCGGTGAGGAATCTGCACCGCCGTCAATAGCGGCTGCATCAGCCGCTCGCTTTACCGCATCAAACAGCTGAATTAGCTCCTTCTCCATATCTACTCAGCAAAAACAATCAGATCTTCAAGCAAGAAGAACAACAAACATTGTGTCAGGACTTATGCTGGCAATCGAGCAGGTAAATGTCTTCGGCTTTTCTTCAGATGATGAAACCCTAGAGCTTAGATGTGTGGGAGATAGTCGTTACGATTGAGGCAGGCAGGAGATAATCGAGGTTGTTGCGACAAGTGTGCGCCGATCGGACGGTAGAGAAGGGGACACTGTATATTAAGATCCAATGATGAGGGATCGGCCACAATTACTGAAGTCTGAATTCTTGGTTTTTATTTTTGGCAAACCTAAATTTATCTGCGTTTTTCATACCTCTACTTAGACTAGTTTCTATTGAATATTTAAACTATTCGAATATGTATTTATAAAGTAAAAAATGAATATTTTTTGCCAAATCAATATTTTGTGCTTAATAGGTACATTTTTTGGATAGTTTAAGTGTTTGATAGGAACTAGTCTTAGTTGAGGTGTCAAAGTGAAAAATGCGGACAAGTTTAGACGTCTATTAATGACTTAAGCTTTTATTTTTCATACATATTGTAGATTAAAATATTTGTAACGCTTGTGATCAAATTGTAAAACTGCCAGATGGTAAAATTGTGATATGATACAGAATTTTACTTCTTTAGAAAAGGAGTTAAATGTACTGTATGATTTTTTGATCATGGTTAAAATGTGATAATTAAGTAGAGTAATTTTAACCCAAAAAAAAAAAGAGTATACTAATATTCTTTTATTGTTTATAAAGGAGAAATTTAAGAAAAGGTATAAGTAATTGAATAGGGACTATGAATCAAAACTAAATGTCTTTTTGAATATTCGAAGAATCCAATAACGATTCGAGACAACAAAAGATGCTAATTTAGTAACATGAGGGGTGACTTTAATCCAGGACGAACCCTACCAAACCCCAATTGGCTCGTAAGCATGTTATGTTAGATTCGTGTTCTTAGCATTGAACTCAAAGTCCTGATGCTTATACATACAAGTATATATTTTCTATTATGTAAGAATTTTCTTCCAGCCTCTACTCTTACTCTTCTTGAGAAGAAAAAAAATAGAGCCTCTGGCTATCTATAATTCAGATGATAAAGCATATGGCTTATCTAACTCTGTGCTCCCCCGCTGAAACTGTCAAGCACAATATTTGATCCTCAGATCAATGATGTGATGAAAATTGAACATGCAACACCAATTGAAATTAAAAGTCTGATTATTTTGAAAACTCATTCAAACACTGTATATATAGATATGATTCTTTTTGGTGAGTACACATTAGGAAACATCAAGTTAACAATATGAACACTAACGAGCACCAAAGCTCGACCAAGGAAAACAAATCCAAATCGGAAAATTGATTGGAGCAACTAACCATAAAGGCTTGTGATTGTACTAACGAGGACCATGAAATACAAATGTACTATTGACTTTAATCCTTCTCAAAGATTGTTCTTATCAACAAAAATGATATTAATAAGCCACCAACTTCTTCGACATTTTTATCACTTTTCTTCTTCTTGCTTCTCAATAAATGTCTTCCTCAAAAAATCCCATGACTGCAAAGATATAGTGAAAAATGTACAAAGTCAGATAAGAAAATTAATCATGACATCAACAAATCAATTTCACATACCACACTGAGCTGATAGCAATTATATCAACGAGAAAAGCATGGAACAATCTCAAAGGGAGTCATAGGTATTTCCCAAAAACCTCCCTTCCCTACGTGGAAACTACATTAACTGAAAAAGCATTGAACAATCTCAAAAGGAGTTACAAGTACTTCCAAAAACTTAATACACAACTTCATTTTAACCTCTTGAGACTGCCTTATGGATAAATGATCTTGTTCGAGGATACCAAATCAAACAACTAATTACATAAATATCCCATCAAGCTTAGCATATTTCATGAAACTTTTCTCTAGCTCAGATCATATAATCTACCTCTCCTATTTGGTTGACATATCTTTGGATTTTATGAGCATGACATAAATTACAACTTCCTCATTACTGCAGGAAAATGCTAAGGTTTATCAAGGAAAGGTCTTATCAGACCTGATAGGAAATTTCTTTACATTTCTCAAAACAAAGAGAAAGGAACATATATAATTTTAGAAAACTTAAGGAAATAGATTTGTGATTAAAAACCTAACATATATATCATATCCTACACAACTTTAACTATGCAACACAAGTATAAGAAATAAATGATCAACGATACATTCCGAGGAACCATTCAAACTAATAACAGGTAGGCAACTCATAAAAGAACTTAAGCAACAGATTATTGAGAGAACCAAATTTACCCATATGAAACAACAAGAACATATAGCTGTGGAAACAAAGGTAACCACCAAGAGATATGAAGAGTAAACCAGAATCAAGAATAAAAAATCATGACAGCTAGAAAACAATATATTAAAAAGATGATTGCCAGAAAACTATTTCTATTTGCACCCTCTTCCCCAAAAATTGTATATGTAATACCTCACAAGTTGTAAGATCGGAATCAAAGTTAGAAAATTTATTTCCGGGAGAAATTTTGCAAGTATCCGGACTTCGTTGGGATGAAACAAGGTTGGACATGATCTTTCAAAGAATTTTGACCAAGGGAGCCACCAAGGGCAGTTGTATGGTTCGTACACTCCACCATGAAACGTGGTGGGCTTCCATGGAGGGAACCTTTGGCAATCTAAGCGCTAAATCACCGTGTTAGAACTTGGATTTTTTTCATGGACACAACCAAAAAACATGGAGAGTCTCACAAATCATGAGGCTTCTGTGGTGAGCCTCCTGTCTCGAATCAGTGGTCCTTTCTTTCCATGGAGCACACCACGAGCCGTGGTACACTTCACGGCTCATGAAGTGCCTTCGTGAAGATGCTCAGGTGACCTTTCAAGGTCTATTTAATTGGGACTAGTCCTTTTGACCTCCCAAATCAGTTCTAAGCTTTTCATGTCACCTCACATCACTCTATAATACTTAGTTCCTCATTCACTCGCTCATAACGATTTTCGAAGCCTCTTTCAAGCTCTAATCGGAGGATTCCCATAGAACCTTCAAGCTCAAGATGAATCACTTTCAAGACTTACATCCAAGCTTATGTATGTTTTTCATGGTCATTATACAACTCTTACATCAAGCTAAGTCCAAAAGAATTTCATTGGCTATGTTCTTCGCATGAACCGATAAAAAGGTAAACTTTAAATAGTCATAACCATTAGCACAAAAATAATCTAGTGATCCACGACCTATCAAACTTAGGCTCTTTGAATTAGCTTTTCAACCCGTCTAGTTTCACCTAATTCTGAGTTTGGAGAAAAGTCATGCCCATTTTTGTAAAACCTGTTAGTGTTGGATCAGTGGGCTTTCACAAACTGTGAAAAGCTTCATGGCTAGTAAAGCCATCCGTGGTATTTTTGGGATAAAATTTAAAGGCTCATTTTACTGAGGTATTTTTGATATTTTGGCCCATCCCCAAGGCTTTTTAAGACCTTTATTCCCCTTTTTACATTCCTAAACAACCCCTATCCTAATTCTAATACCACTAGAAGAAAAAAAGACTTTTAACGACCATTTCTTAACGAAGGGATGAATCCGGTAGTGTACCTCATTCAAGATTTTCACTTAGTCTACTCCTAAGAATTTCTCTCCAAGTCTCATCTTCAAGATTCAAGCTAGGATTCAATTGGGGGTTCAATTTCAAGCTAAATGCTTCTCAAACTCATCTTCCTAAGCAAGGTATACGAGATTGATTCATGATTCCCTTCCAGTCATGAAGACCCAAAACTCTTATTTCTTAATTTAATGAATTCTAAGTCTATTTTGCAAATGAGTATTTTAAATTAGGTTTAATTTGTTGAAATTGAGCTATGGGTTGAAATTAATTATTGATTTTATGATAGTTTGAATATTATTATTATGATCTACATTGATTTCATGAACAATTGAATATGCATGTCCCTTCAATCTATGAATCTATGCATGAGTGATTTCAAGTATGCTTTAATTGTTGATTTTTTTATGGATTTACTATGATTTCATTTTATATGATGCTTTTACTATGAATTCCTAATATCCATGCTATTCCTTCATTCCTCATGGCATATGCATGCATGAACAAGTGTTTCATGAGATTCATGATGTGGGTTAAGACCCAATTATGATTATGACTACGATTTCAAGACAAGTATGGTTATGGCATGACATGTGATCACATAATGTCTATGATGTGAGGTTTAAGCACTATGGGTGAGGATTCACCAACATGTACAAGTATGAATGAGCTATACCTATGCATGAAAGTATGAAATGGAGTATGATTTGACTTTTAAGCCTAAGTATGCATGATTGTGATTTGAAAGACTTATGCCTTCTTTTTAAACATGTATATGTATTCTCGTGGGATGATGATTTAGCACTAAAAGGAGACTAGAGGAGGGGACTATCCTCAAGGGTCCTTATATAAATCCTACCTTTCTCATAACTACGTTGATGTGAGGTTAAAAATATATATTTTTAGTCATTATTTACCTCATATTAAATATTTTTATTTATTCTTTTTTAGCATAAATTTTATGGATTGTGCTAAATTGTGTATTTTATTTGTAGGATTAAATTGACGCAAAAATGAAGAGATTTGGAGCCCAAATGAATATTATGACCTGAATATTATCAAGATAATCAGTGTATGAAACACTTGAATTTTTTTGATCTTTTAATTTAGGGGCCTTCAGGAATATGATCACCAAAGGGAAGCCAGTACTAGGATAGAAATAAGGGTCTTGTAGATAGAGTACAATGTTTTTAGAAAAAAAAAAAGAAAAGACAAGGTCCATGGAGCTTTAAGCCATAATTGTTGCGCAAGCTTCTTTGAGATAAAGCATACAAGGTATAGGAAAATTACTTTTGCTTTGAAGCGGGTCATTTGAAAAAAGAGGAATAAGAAAGCTTTTGAAGGGGTGGAGACGAGCTTTGCTCAATTGAAGAGTAGTCTTCAATCCCTTATTTTCTTTTTGGAGCACTCATGTAGTTTCTGTTGCATAGAGGATTGCGTGGTTTTTTGGAGAGAACCAAATTTTGTAGGTTTCTCCTCTTATGGGTATATCATTAGTGTATGGCCAAATTGGCCTTGTTATTATCAATGAGACCTTTTACTTTTGATTCTTTTTATTTTTTTAAAAAGAATCAGTCAAGTTCACTTGATGCGATAACTCCTCACTGTTTAAAGTGCACAATTCTTGAAAGCACACAACTGTTCTCATGAAGTGATAACCTGTCGTTTCATATTGATTCATTGCTCTAAGTGACGAGCTGTGGGTTTAATAATATAACTAGCTGAGTAAATTTTTACGAAAAATGGTTTGTAACTAATTGAGTAATGGACATAATAACTCAGTTTGACACATAATATATAATACTATTCATATCTTCTTCTGTGAAGGAATTTCATACGCTTCTGAGAGAATTTGCGAAAGAAAATTTTAACAAAAGGAAAACTAGAAAAATATAAGCTTATATAAGTTGATATAATAATATTAAAATATTATTAATTTGTTGCAATACTTGAAATTTGAAGAAGACACCAAAAAATAAAGTTGATTTTCTTAATAAGCATACAATAATCGATTTTGCATAATGTAGAAGATTTAATTATTTGAGAAACTTTACAATATTCTATAATGAAATAACAAAAAGAATGAAAGGGGAATAAAAAAGATAAAAATATAAGAATAATAATGTAGGTTCATAATTACTGTCAAAATATACACGAGACAATAATATTGATAGTCACGTAAAAAATGATGCTACAATTAACTAAAATTATTTCAATTCTCAATTATTACAATAATCCCTACATTAAATTAGGTAAATAGTTGTTGTAATTTCTACCCAAAAAATTATTTTCAAAAAATAAATTAATCTATATTTTAAAGAAAAATCGTATGTCCTGTTGACATCTAATTTTTACCCTCCACAGTATAAACTAATCATCTAACTTTTAATTTTTAACAATTTGAAATAATTAGCTTCTAAAAATGCAAAGAATATTTTATTTCAAATCAAGTTCACTTTTATTTTCAAGATTTATTATTTTTACAAATTAATTCAATTATTTCAAGTCGTTAATCCTTGAATTAGTCAATTAAATTTGATTTGATTACATTTAATTGGTCAAGATTACAATCGACTTGAACTAGTTGAATTAGTTTGTAAAAATAATAAATCTTGAAAATAAAAGTGAACTTGATTTGAAATAAATTATTCTTTAAGCTAATTATTTCAAATTGTTAAAAATTAAAAGCTCGATGATTAGTTTATACTAAAGGGTAAAAATTAGATACCAACAGTCCAACAAAATAGAAAATTTTAAAACTGCCTACAAAACTACAACTTCTAAACAAATTGAAATGAAAAACTTTTAAATGAACAAAATTAATTTAAAATCTACAATTCAAAACAACAATTTAACAAACGTGTGGTAAAAATAGTTTAACAAATGTTTCTTATTTACTTGCAAAAACATGTCTTTTTTTTAAAGAATTATCCACATAAAAGATGAATAATTCTCAAACAAATTGAAAAACTATAAAGGTAAAAAAAAAAAAAAAAAAAAACAAATCAAAAGTCCTTTAGCACTTTCTATTACTCACCACTTACAAACAAATTGATTTTTTCTTTAAAACAAATTAGGATGTGAAAGTTTACAATGTAAAAGTAAATTTATCATATTTTTAGAAAAACAAAGTTTGACAAAGTAAGTCTGCAATTTTTCAACTTCCTATTAAACTCCTGCTTACAAACAAATAAAAAAATTTAATCATGAAGAATAATTTCATAAAAAATATATACATACTCTACTGACAAACAAATTGGATTTTTTTTTAAAATTATGATTTGAAAACTAGAATTTAAAAATAAAATTATCATTATTTTGGAAAAGGAAAACGTTTATCCAAGTAAGTAGATAGTTTTTCAACTTCCCATTTCAACTCCTACTTATAAAAAAAACTGAAAAAGTTTATCATCAAAAATATTTTTATAAAAAATTCATACATACTAAATAAGATATTAATTTGATAAATAATTAAAAACACTCAAGGTTGAGTTGATTTTAATAATATAAATATATTAACTAAACAAAATTATTAATTGTAAGAAGAGCTCTCTCGTGAGTAGTGTTTTATCTCAATACTAAAATATATACGGACATGTTCAAAATGTCAGTTTCCAAAATACATTAAACTATTTTAAAAAATAAAAACTAAATTAAAATATTTTATAAAATATAACGAAAATATATTTTACCCTCTCCAGACTCCACTAGTAAAATTCCACTGGGTATGTTGTTATTGTTATAACAAAAATACCTTCGAACATAAAATTTCATCTTGTTTTGGCATGTATTACAACAATAAATGCATTATATATTGAAGTGTTATAAACATAATTAATACAATCATACATAATTTTTTTATGTATACATTGATCTAACTCATTCATTGACAGATTATGCAATTTTTTTGTTGTTTTGAAGTTTGGCTGCTATAATTTTCTTGATGACATCGGTGATGAGATTTTATTTTAAATATAATAGAAATGTCTGAATTTTATGATATGCTCTTCATTTTGATAATTTAATCATGATATTCTAAAATAAATTGAGAATGTACTATTTTTAGCTTCACATAATTATATTTTGATTGACCAAATATATAGGTTATCATTAGATACTTAGAGGTATTTTGTTGTATGACTAATGTTAATGAAAGAAGTGTTTGGTATTATCAATATCTTTAATTTTTATTTATGAACACTATTTTTTAATGTTATAGACTCAAATTTTTTTACACATTACGCGTGTACGAATACTAGTGTTTTTTAAAACAAAAGGAAAATAATGTATTTCTTTGAAAGAAGGTATTTTTTTTTATCTAATGAGTAATAATAATGATATTTTTTTTATTAAATTATTGATAATAAAGATATTTTTGAATTAAAAAATTAAGTGAATAATGTATGAAGACTTTTTGACTATTTTCCGCTGATTAAAAAGAAAAATAGTACTTAATAAAAAATGTAGTCGGCTGTTGAGAAGAAAGAGAGCCTATTTCTTTAGTATGCTATCATTATTAGTTGTGTTATAGATACCTGCAGATAAAGAGTGGGCAAAGTAACAACATAGATACAACCTTTCTCATGGGATGAGAAAATGCAATTAAAAAATAATAAATATTTTTAACTATATAATTTCAATACATCTTCAATATATAATGCGGTTTCTTTTTATCAAAATAAGTATAATAAATATATATATTGCACGTATAATTCACTTGCTATTTATAATAAATATCTTTTAAATATAACATATTTAGACAATAAACTAAAAATAATAAATATTTTATAAAAGAAACTCAAAAAATGAATTATCTCTTTTTAAGTAGCCGCTGCTTTTCCCTGCCAATAAGCGTATATTGCCTTAATGATTTTCGTTTGTTCATGTTGCCGTGACCATTTTGTTTATATATATTAAAGTTGAAATTTAAAATTTAAAAATTTGAATTTTTGAAACTTGAAAGTGTATTTAGACATGTATTTTATTTTGAATTTTTTTAAGTTTTGTCAGTGAAAATAAAGTTTTTTCA
Source organism: Solanum rostratum (assembly GCA_029948455.1). Taxonomy (NCBI): domain Eukaryota; kingdom Viridiplantae; phylum Streptophyta; class Magnoliopsida; order Solanales; family Solanaceae; genus Solanum; species Solanum rostratum. The sequence goes on from CM057054.1 coordinate 13,900,090, forward strand.
AAAAATTGAACTACTTTTTTGAAAGGTGAAAATGTTTAATGTTGAATCAAATTTTATCATCAAAATAAATATTTAAATATAATTTTTTCAAATCTAATCCAAATCTAGTGAAACACTATTTTAATCGCCAGGCGGCAGCTAACTTTTTGTGACTCTAGGAATATCTCGATAAAATCACAACACTAACAGGCCAGTAATTTTATTGAGACATTGTAAATGGAGTAATCCTATTCGACTACAGGGAAGTCAACTTCTATATTTTCACTCTTTATTTTCAGTCTTTAATCATATTCAATTCGAGTTTTTTTTCCCCATAATTTTCTTCTAACTAATAGGTAACAAATCAAATAAAGTTATTCTTTTTAAGAAGTAAAAAAGTTCTCATAGCAAAAAAAAAAAAAAAAAAAAAAAAAAGTAACCTGTTGCTTCACTTTTTGTTATTTCAAAAAGTAGTTGCTTCTATTTTAACCATTTAAATTATGATATTTTTAAATTTGTCATCAAATTAATGTATTTTTTCCCTAAAAATTCTAGTTATTTTTAGTATGATATATAATACCTCATTGTTATTATTCAAACAAGAATGATATGTATATTTTTATATTTATCCATAGGCCAAATTAGGTATGCAATTATTTGATAGTGTATAACAATAATAATGAATAGAGTGTACTAGTAATTCTTGTATTAGTTATACAAAAATTATATCTTATGTAATGTTTGATTTAGTGTATTAGAAATAATATGCATTTCATATTTCTAAGAAATAATTATTTGTTTACAAAAATAACCTTCACGAAAGCAATGAAAATTAAAGGAAGCGAAAAGTTTTGAGGTGTAGTTGTATCTTTACCTATGCTAATGCATGCATCAAAATCCCTTGTGTTGGATTCTATGCAGTTTTAATGATTGTCAAAGTTACATGAAATATGTTAGTCAACTTGGTATCGATACAATATCTAGAGAGCTGAATCCATAGCAAGATCATTAAGATAAACATGTAATAATTAAGAAATAGATGATTATTTTGTGACAAAACTCAAGAAAATAAACAAGTGTTGAATTGAGGAGTTGGAGTTCGACCACAACAAAAAGAGGTAAGGATTTTGTATTGAAGAAGAAGTCTTACTTGAAGTAGAACTCTAAGCCCAGAGACTTGATCAAGTTATACGAAGTTTGAAGTGAAAAATAATTCTATGAGAAGTTATGCTTAAATAGAGGTAAAGTTATCTAGAATCAGCGAGCACTAACAACACATAAAGGGCAATTATAAGATTTATTTTGCAAGTACTACGTGAAGATTGAAGGAACACCTTGAAGAACTAGGTCCTATCATAGAGTATGTATTAGAAGTTCTTCATTGAGTTGTAATGTTTATGTAATCTTAGTTTAATTACTTATAAATTGAATTAGGAGTGTTATCTTTAAGCTGGAATAAGTCGAAGACTCGGGAACACATACCTTGGGAGGTTTGTCTTAAAGTTTAGGAATTATAGATAGTTCCTAGGATTGCAAGAATTGTAATCCGAACTGTTGAGGCTCATTGATTTAGTGAAGTTTGGGCTAAATCTTATAGAGGTACATGTCATGATTTTTTACATCTTTGGTGAGCCGAGTGTTTTTCATATAAAAATAACATATTTTTCAATTACTGCCTTGACTTCATTGGAATGTATTAGGAACTTATTTCACTTATAGGCTAATTTAAAGTATAATCACTAAGTGTAATGACTATGAAGGTTATTTTCAAAAATTCTGGAAAATTACCATTTTACTCCTATCGTTAGTAGCTCCGAGTCATATCTGATCAATTTGTATGTTTGGTTTTGGTGTTTTAAGAAAAAGTTGAGTAATTTTCGAGTTTTGAGTTTTAAAGGTTTAATTTGTTTTAATTTCTTTTTGACGAATCCTAGTTATAAGTTTCAGAAGCAATTATGTCGATTCCATCAGCTCCAAAATGTGAAAATTGATCTTGGAGTGTCATTATTTTCTGGTTTGAGGTTGTTTTATAGATAAAAGGTCCTAAGTTAGAAGGTTGAGTTACAATGGAACAAGATTCAACTCTAGTCAATATTTTGAGTTGAAATGCTCTAATTGGATTTTTGATAATTCGTTGGATTCAGGAGGTGATTTAAGGCATAGAAAGGACTTTGTCATATTTTTCTTGAGTTCTGAGGGTGTTTTGATCTTTTTGAGCGTTAAGTTAGTTTAGTTACGACTAATAGAATTCCACATCAAGGAGACCTTGGATTCCATTTATGATGGTTTTATTGAGTTTGGAACATCAAATTTTGTAGGGTAGAATATATGACTTGTGTGTCTAGGGTTTCAAATGAATACCGAGGGTCCAATCGATTATTTTATGAAATTCCCTTTCTGTTGTTGCTGGCGCACATATTTTATCCTTCATGTTTGTAGTAGAGGGTCCATGTTCATGAAGAGTGTGCCAATGTTGTTCATTTCAACCACAATAGAGGTCCCGCAATCATAATGCCCCTCATTTTTATTCTTCGCCTTTGCAGCATCTTTCCTCACGATCACGACATGTTACTCGCTTGTTCTCTATTGTTTCGGTGAGAAATAGTCCGTGATTGCAAAGGTCATTTTTGATAAATAGTGTTTATTTGGGATATGATCTATTTTCACCATTTTTGCACTTTAAAGCTTGGGGAAAGTGATTTTGAGAAGCTTTTTCAAGATAAACTTGTTGGATAAGTCATTTTAATCTAAAATCTTTGTTTTCTATCAATTATTTCTTGATTTCAACTTCCTATTCTTGATTTTGAACTTCAATTTATATGATTTCTCAAGAACATGAACTTTGGATAAATTAATGATTTTGAATCCGTCTCTTGCTTAATTTTAATGGATTTTTTTAACCACAAACTCCTCTTGACTTATAAAATCTCATGTTCAAATGAAATTTCAATTTTATGCTTATCAATTTCAAGATGATATTTGGATGATTTTTCTCCATAATTGAAACCTTGCAATATAAGTATCATTGTACTTCTTTTGATGAAGTCGTTCCATTCTTAATAGGTTGAAATTATTTTGGTGTCAATATTTGAGGGTCATTTTCCGGTATGCATAAAGTAGTTCCATGTGATCTTATTGAATTTGATACGATCGATTTTAACATCATTCTTGGGATGGATTGACTACATACTTCTTGTAAATCCATCTATTGTACAACCTGTACGGTCAAATTTTAATTTCTTAATTAGCCAATTCTTGACTGGAAGGATAGTGATTCGGCATTTGAGGATCGATTCATTCCATGTCTAAAAGCCCTTAAAATAATCTATAGGGTGTATCTATCTTATCGTACGAGTTAGAGATGTAAATTCTAAAGTCCCTACTCTTGAGTCGATCCCCATTATTATTAAATTTCTCAATAATTTGCCCTATATTCTAGAAAAGTAGATCAATTTTGGTATAAATATCCTTCTTGATACCAACCTATCTCTATTCCTCCTTATAGAATTGCCTTGGCAGAAGTCAAAACGTTGAAGGAATTTCAATTGGATGTGTCCTGATCAAATCGTTAACAACAGCTCCCTGCAGGCGTACTACTTTCAATCAACGATTGAAAGATTTGATAGATAAGGGTTTCATAAGCCCAAGCACATTATCGTGGGATGCTCTCCGTGTTGTTTGTTAAGAAGAAGAATGGCTCACTCCAAAAATGTATAGATTATCTGTAATTAAGTAAGGTTACCATAAAGAACAAGTATCCCATTTTGAGGATAGTTTATTTATTTGATCAACTTCAAGGAGCAAGTTACTTCTCCAAAATTGATCTCAAGTCTGATTATCACCAATTAAGATGGCATTTCAAATTAGGTATGAACACTTTGAGTTTTTTGTTATGTCGTTTGGGTTGACTAATGCTCCCGCTATCTTCATGGACTTGATGAATTAAGTTTTCAAATCATACTTGGACATATTTGTGTTGGTGTTTATTGGTGGCATATTGATTTATTCTCGAAGTAAAAAAGAGCATAGGATTCACTTGAAATTGTGCCGCAAACGTTGAGGGACAAGTAAGTACACACCAAGATAAGTAAATGTGACTTTTGGTTGAGAGGGGCTGGAACTTCTTGGCCATATTATATTCAGTTGTGGTATTATGGTAGATCCCATGAACATGAAGGTGATGAATAATTGGCCTAGGTTATTGTTTCTTTCAATTATTAGAAGATTTTTGGGATTTTCTGGATATTAGAGGAAGTTTGTTGAAGGATTTTCATGGATTGCACTGTCTTTCCCTAAGTTGAACCAAAAGAAGGTGAAATTTAAGTGGTCTAATGAGTGTGAAAAAAGTTTCCAAAGGTTGAAGGATCGTCTTAGATTGGCTCCTATTTTGAATTTATTGAATAGGTTTATAGTTTATTGTTATGCCTCATGTGTGGTTTTGGCATAACTATCTTTACAGGGTGCATGTTGATGTATTCACCAACCATAAAAGTTTGCAATATGTGTTTAGCCAAAGAGACTTGAATCTTAAGTAAAGGACGTGGCTTGAACTATTAAAGGATTATGATATGAGTTATTATACCACCAGGGTAAAGCTAATGTTGTTACTGATGTTCTTAGCCGGTTGTCCATGAATAGCATTATTCATATTTAGTATGTAAAGAAGGAGTTAGTTAAAGATGTGCACCAATTAGCCAATTTGGGTATAAGATAAAGTGACTCTAATAAGGGTGGTGTTCTTGTTCATAATGGGTCAGAATCTTCAATGGTAGCAGATGTGAAAATAAAGCAAGACATGGATCCAAACATAGTTGAGTTGAAGAAGTTAGTGGTTGATAATAAGACAGAGGTTTTATCACAAGGGAGAGATGGGGTACTTCATTACTAAGGTGTAATGACTTGATTGGTCATTTTTGGCATAGTCTATAAAAATTACCATTTTATCCTTTTGTATGTTGCTTTTGAACAATCTGTACTATTCAAACTGAAATCCTGAGTTTTTAAAATGAAAAATATGAGTTTTGGCATTTTTGGAAGCTTAAGTTATTGAAAAAGTTAGCTTTTATACCATTCTGAGTTTCAGTTGTCGGATCGGAGATCCATCAATTTCATTAGCTTTGTAACTGGTCCATGAGAAGTTACAGAACTGAATTCGGAGTAAAAATGAGGTTTTTAGGTCCAAAGTTATGTTTTTAGTTGTTTTCAAAACCAACGTTTGACTTTGGTCAACATTTGGAGTTCGAAAGCTCAGATCGAAATTTCAACAGTTCCAGTAGTCTTAGATGGTGAAACTAACACTAGATATGGTCTCATAATAATTTTTGGCATTGCCGAGGGCAGTTTTGGTATTTTGAGTTTTAAACAAGTTTATACAAGTTGCATGGATAAATATGGTGAGAAGGCCTTGAAATCGATTTCTGATGATACACATTTTATTTGTGTAATTCTGATTCCAGATGAGTTCTGAGAGTCTGTTCTGTGTAGGAATTAGATTTGGGTATTGTAAGTGCTAAGTTTTTGGTGCAGGTATCCCTATACTCTGTGTTCGCGCCTTTTTCCATGCGTTCGCGGAGGGGAAGCCCTTTTTGACCTCCGTGTTGCGAAGGCCTTGTCTGCATTCGCAGAGGGTGCTGACCAAAGCGCCGCATTCATAGAGATGGGCCCACATTCATGAAGGGTTAATTGACTTTGACCTCTACATTCGCAGAGAAGGATTTTACCTGAACAGTTTTAAATTCATAAGTCACCATTTTTACTCCATTTTCAAATCCTTTCAAGTTTTTTGCGCGATTTTTGACAAAGATTTTCAGAATTTGTTTTTGGGTAAGGGTTTTTAACATCATTTCAATTATTTTCAATGACATTTATCTTGATTTTGGCTTGAATTTCATGATTTTGAATGTCCAAGATTGGGGATTTTCAGTCTATGATTTTAAAACTTTAAATGACGATTTCTCCTTCTATTTGAATTTAATTTTAGTAGAATTCTCACCCTCAGACTCCATTTTTCGTGTGGAACCTAATTTTAAAGTAAATTACTAGATTTGAAAAGTTCAAAAGTTAGCCCTAATTTGACCATTTTTCCCCTAAGCCTAATTCGTGTCAATATGGGTATCAAAATTCATCTCTTGACGCGCAATATTTATTTTTGATAGCGATTGATCAATTGGGGGATCATTTGGAGGATTAAATTGATTGAAAGCTTGTCCGAGTGCGATTTCAGCATTGAGGTAGGTTTGGCTAATCTTTATGGGTTGGATTTGAGTTATTAGACATGTTATGTGATAATTGTACGATCTAGAATGAATCATGAGTAAATGGGTTGATATATTAGAATTGAAGTAGGTTCGGCTAACTTTTATGGATTGGATTTGAGTTATTTAGACATGTTATATGGTAATTGTACGATCTAGAATAAGTCATGAGTAAATGTGTTGATATATTAGAATTATTATGGGAATGTGATCCCGGTTATGCCGAAAATTATGTAAATTGTGATTATATTGATAATCTGAGATGAAATCTTGTGGATTTAGATCCCGTGGGATATTATTGTGATAATTTAAGGCTTGTGATACTATTTGGGGAATGTCATGGCAAATTGATGGCTTATAAGACACTTCTGATGATCATCTGTTTAGTTTGGGGACGAGTGAGGTCTGGTATCATTGTTATACTTGATTCTTGGATATAATTGTGATGTGTATATATTGTGGAGACGACTGACGTCCGATATTGTTGGTATACTTGATCATTGATATGATTATGACTATATGAGATCTTATGAAAGATTGTGACACCGATTGTGGCACTTGATTTTACTCTCCATGATTATGTGAGGATTATGTTGTATTACTCTTATCATGATGTTATTATATTTATGTACATATCTAGTATCATTGACTGACATTTATTTCATGTTGTGTTGTATCATCCCTTGACCCAAGTGGGGGGCAAGGGTAATATGCTCCACATTTGTACCACCCCTTGACTCGGGCAGGAGGCAAGGGTGAGATTCTTACTTCATAAATACCTTGACCACGAGAAGGTGGCAAGGTTGAGACATTTGACACTCCTTGACCACAGGCAGGTGGCAGGGTTGAGATATTATGATACCCCTCGCCCATGGCCAGGTGGCAAGGTTGAGAGACTCTTGGTGTATGATCAGATGAGACTTCATGTACTGCAATTTATATCTCTTATTGTGTTGTACCACCAGTTATGTTGGATATTTGAGACGTACACACCCATCTTTGGGAGGTTACGAGGAACTTTATAAGAAAAGCTTTCATATCTTGCTTCTATTCGTGTGTTTCTTCATATCAACTGTTTGAAAGTATCTAATCTACTCCTTCTCCACAAATGCCAATTGCTAGATCTTGTCGATCAGTGGGAGAGGCCGGAGTCAATTGATGTGCCTCTCACTCGAGGTCGAGGTAGGGTTCGTGATAGGGCCAAGGGCTGAGGAATTGCTAGAGGGGCAGCTCTGCCTAGAGGACATACTAGAATGGCTTCTCCAGGGCATGTTTATGAGCTAGAGGGGCCTACAGATCCTATTCCTCCACCCTCATCCCCAGATACTGCACCCTCGATTCAGGAGTTTCTTTTGAGGGTATTGGTCAGATTGGAGTGAGCTCCTTCAGTCCCAACTACTGTTGATGTACCAATTTCTACAACACTGGTTGGGCATTCTATAGCTCCAGCTGAGCCAACGATGGTTCATGTGGGTCCTTTATCAGTTCCAACGAATCCTCCTATGACTGCTATAACTCCAATTCAAGCATCTCAACCGAGCTCAGATGTATAGTTTTAGAGTTTGTCCATTTCTCCATCTATTGGACCGCCCTTATTTATCATGCCACCATCTTCTGCTCGTCCAGTCATGTCCACAGCTGAGCAGAAGAGCTTTGAGAGGGTTATATATTTGGCTCCCCCGAGATTTGATGGCACCCTTGGTGATAGAGCTTATGATTTCTTATCAAAGTGTTAGGACCAGCTGTGCAATTTGGCCATTCTAGAGTCGCATGGAGTTACTTATACCTCTTACCAGTTCACTGGCCTTGCCAAGGAGTGGTGGAGGTCAGTTTTGGCTTATCGACCTGTTTGATCTCCAATCATGACGTAGAAGTAGTTTACAGGGATATTCTTGAAGAGGTTCATACCATATAGCCTTCGGGACAACCGTCGAGATGAGTTTGATAGACTTCAGCAAGTTCCATGTTGGTTTCAGAGTATGAGGCTAGATTCCATACTTCGTCTAGATATGCCTTTTCCAGTTTTCCTACCGAGTTTGAGAGGATTCAATACTTTACTAAAGGGTTGGCAAGATATCTTCAGGAGGAGACAACTTTCTTGGTATTGGCTGGAGGTACATTTTAAAGTATAGTGGACTACGCTCGTATGATTGAGCACACCAGACATGAGGGGCAGGGTGGTGGGAAGTGGTTCCATCATCATGGTCAGTTTAGTGGACATTCACCACATGGTAGGGCTATTAGGGTAGGGCGGTCCTATCCTATCATCTAATAATGTTGACAGGTACAAGACTACTCATGTAGGTCGTGATATCTCTCTTGGTTCGACTAGACGTGGTGGTTCTTCGACACAATTCTCTCAGGGGCGAAACTCCAGGGATTTTATGTTTGTGATGAGCTTCGGAACCTCGCCAACCATTATCCACATCGTGCACTTTTTGCCCAGGCTTTAGGATCTTAGCCAGCTTGCCCAGCCCTAGCACCAGCAGCCAGAGACACCTCCCAGGGCATGAGGGGTGGTACTAGAGGAGGTCGTTGAACAGTGAGAGATGGAGCTCGTGAAGGCATACAAGCTAGTGGTAGGTGTAGAGTCTATTATGTGATTCTAGATAGAGCCTCGATAGAAACCTCTAGTATAATTGTCACAGGTATGGTTCTAGTGTGCCACCATTCAACTTCAGTTTTATTTGATCTAAGCTCTATTTATTCCTATTTTTCTTCTGATATAGGTATTATGTGTGAGCTGCTTGCCAAATTGATATCGCCCAAGCTATATCTCATTTTTGAGGCTAAAGCGGTCATTGTCAAGATATATAACCTAACCAATGTTAGGGTCGAATCCCATAGGGAATATGATATACTTAAAGAGTTCAATGCAATTCGGGTTGATCAACCAACTTATCTCCCCAAATGGAGGGGGGGAGGAATTTATAGCAACTATGAAAAGTAATCCTAAACTAAGACAAGTGTTAAAACAGTATGAAGAGTAACTAGGGTATTATATTCCCCATGATTCCCTAACTCAGTAGTACCAGATACTCAAATTCTTCTCCATTGTGTAGCATGCAGAACGGTAAGTTAAATTCACCAAACTATTTGGCCGAAGCGAGAGGCAAATTTCACTATGTGATTTGGTCCATCCCCACAGTGTGACATTACTTACCCTTACCTATTGTTCTAGTACAACCTCCCCTTGGCCCAGTTCGGTTGATTAGACGAGAAACATCAATCGAATCCTGTTAATTGATCTCTTTTCCAATTCATTACTACCTTGATATAGTCAGTAACACTAGGTGATTTCTAACGTTGGCCACCATTAGAAAGCATTCAATACAAAGATAATTAATTAATACATGCATGCACACTTTTCAAGAATTACAAATTATTCGATTTTACCTTGTTAGTTCTTTATGATTCCCACAACCCTAGTTTTGGATTTAGCTACTCATAATCAGTGTAAATGCAAGAATTATGAATTTGAGTTACATAATTGAGCACTTACACAAGAAAATTAAGCACAAGAAATCCAAACTCCTCACCAAAAATCACAAGATTGAAATTAAAAGATGGAATAAAATTTTACAAGTGTTTCTCTCAAGCTCTCTATTGTTCTATCATGTCTCTCTACTGTTCCTTATGAAAAATAAGCTAAAAAACCTATTTATAATGTTTAAAATACAAAACCAAACTAGAATAGGATACCTGGATCGGCAGACTCTACAACATCTTCTATGGGCCGTTTAACATTTTACGACCCATAATCGGGCTTTCGTGGATTACTTATTCAAATTTGGGGTTGCCTTCTATGACACCCATCTACGGTCCTTATAAAGTTCTACAGCTCGTAGGGAGTTTTATCTGATGACTTTTCAGCAACTCCCCACTATCTAATCCTCAGGGCACGACACTAAGTCTACGACGCGTATAAACTTCTATGGCTCGTCTGCATATTTGTAGACTTAACTTTAGAAAATCACACTTCACTGAAATTGTATATAAAACCATCTTTACGGCCTGTAGAATTCTCTATGGCTCCTAAAGGGTCTCGTAGAACCTCTGCTTCAGCAAATTCTGCACACTTAGCCCAAAAATTGTGCCAACCCTGTAATCCTGCAAAACAAACATAAAAACACATCAAATCTACTAACATCACATTGAGAACACATAAAATTCCAAGATTTAAGCATCAAAAGTGTTGCATTTTGATAACACATCAACATCCTCAACTTAAAATTGTTGCTTGTCCACAAGTGATGAACTCAATCTACATAAGCAACACGATAACATACAGACCTCAATCTAATGGCATACATCAAATCAAACTCGAGCAGAACTACCCACACTACATTCAAAACACCTTAGATAGCTATCTAGCAAACCAATATAAATCAATGCATGTGACAGTGCATCTATGCCAAGCAAGGTATTTATCAACAAGCCATAATCACTGAGTTAATCTAATGTTAACAATACAATGCAAGTGCCCTCACAGAAAGAAGTCCCATATCTCACTCACAATGATATTTTCAAGATCAATGCTTGGGACTATGCAAAATCACTCGCTCTCAATACCATATGCTTGTTCCTATACTCAATACCATATGCTTATTCTTATACTCATGACTATGACCTTTGGCTACTTGGACTAGGATCACTTTAAGACTTCACTGGCTTGTAACGTGGGCTCAGGGGACTTTGGTAAGATGTTTTGGGAATATAGTTACTAAAAAAGCCCTTCTTGACACTACATTTTTCTGCACTTTTGCCCTATCAATAATGCTATTTTTCATCCTATTCTCCCTTTCTCCTATTCTAAGCTTTAATGGATGCCTTATTCTCATTTTTCAGCTTTTTGCCTTGTATTTTTACATCATTTTCTTTTTAGTTCATTGCTTAGACATTACTCATTTTTTTGCACCCAGAATACATTTTTTCCTCTCCTTTTCCCTGTATCACTAATTTCCCCCTCATTTTGTGTTTACCCTTACACCAACCACCTCAACTTAGGCTTTTGACCTAAATCGAGGTGCGTAATATCCAACCTAGGAACCAGGGCCACGTTTGGTACCCACCCTCAACTTAGGCCTTTTGCCTCAGTCAAGGTGCACAATGCTCAAGGAAGGACCAGGGCCAATTTCAGGATTTTACATCTAATAATGCTAGGTCACTTAGATTTTTACAAAGAAAAGGTACATGTAAAGCTCAAACATTAGGATCAAGGGGTATTTCACACATGTGGTTAGTCATTTAGGCTAAAGGGACTATTATGAACAACGGCCTAAGATCCTTTCCTAACCAACTATCCTACAGTCTAAGTTAGAGTAATAGTGCAAGTTCTGAATTGAAACACAATACATGAATTTAGCAAAGTAAGCTCACGCTCACATGACACTGATTACACTATCAACAAAGATTCTCAAATCATGCTTTTCATCTCAATTTCATCCTCACTTATTATAACAAGCACAGTCAACACAATTAAACATGTATGGTATCTATCTAAACTAACTAATAAAAATTTGGTGGGTATCATTTTTCACACAAAAGCACAAAAACACATATATGCCATAGATATCAGTACTATATGCTACCAATACTACCTACACATCCTAAACATGCCGGTTCAATAAAAATTAAATATCCATGAGGAAAAAAACATAGGCAAGAAAACCCCTAGGATTCAAAATTTTGGATAGTTATAGGCCAAGGCTACTCAAACTTCACTGAGGCCTATAACTACCCACACCCCATCGAAAAAGAGATGCATTGTCCTCAATACAACAACAACATACCCAGTGGAATCCCACAAGTGGGGTATGGGAAGGGTAGAATGTACGCAGACCTTGCCATTACCTTATAGAGGTAGAGAGGTTATTTCCGGGGGACCCTTGTCACAAAATGCATTGTCCTCAATGCACACCAAAATTATAAAGTAAAGTACAAGGGTCAGAAAGAACATACCTGGGAGCCTAAGAGCGGGTGTCTGGCTGAGTCTTAGTGGTAGAAATATAACAGGAGGGGCCAACACCCCTTACTATCTTAAGCTTTCGAGCATGCCTTAACTCCTCCTCTTTTCTCGACTGCATCATGACAAACTCTAGCTCCTGATCCTCTGTTAGCCTCGCATGCAATCTCACTGCATCTGGATTATCATTAGTGCGGGGTCTCTTCTCGTGGGAAGGTTGTGAAGGCTCCTCAAGAGCAAATAAATCCACCACCGGCACCAAAGCCGCAATTTGTGGGAATGCCACCGGTATGGCGAAAGCTGCTGTTATGTCGGCCTGGAGCTGCTGGATCTCCATCTGTAGGGCCATCATATATGTTGGTAGCTGCTGTTATGTCGGCCTGGAGCTGCTGGATCTCCATCTGTAGGGCCATCATATATGTTGGTCATCCTGTACTCAGACTCTACTGGACCCGTAACACAAAAGCATCAATGCGGGCATCCACGACTGTAAGTCAGTACTGAATAGTAATGACCATGAATACTTGCATGCATCCCTCGGACTTTGTAACTTCCTAGTAGACCCAAGACCTGATCTGCTGAAGTAATTGAGTCAATTGAGACTCAGTGTGGGCCAGTCGCTGTGCCATGGCCTAAATGGATGCTGCTGACACAAAAACTATGCAGGCTGAAGCTGTGTGTGTAGGAATGGCCTGTGGTGCAGGAGTAGTAGTAGTGGGCCACCTCCCCACATTTGTCTTAGTCTGTGGGGGTCTCTCCTCGGTAGTAGCAGCAGTAGTGGTGGTAGGTGGAACCTCAGAAGGTGGCTCAGTTACAAACATATCAGGTATCTGAGCTGGCTGGTTCAGAGCTCACCGAGTTGCCACCGGGATATCTTCAGCCTTATTAGGCTGGCATCCATAGTGCACTGGACCTCAAGCAGTGAGTCCAATTGACGTAGACTCTCCACCCTGACTCTAGATAGAGTCTGTAGATCAAGCAAGGAAAGAGGATAGAGGTGGACCTCTTCAAGGCCGCCTTGTGGATCTTATCTGCGATGAGGCTGGCCTAATCAATCTCATAACTAGCCAAGATGCTGGCAACTAGAACAACATGGTCCAACGTCAAGGTGTTATCTGCAAGCGTTTGCTAGATCCGTGATATCATAACGGCCCACCAAAATGTAGCGGGGAAGCTAAGAGAGGCCTTCACAATGGCCTTAGAAGAAGTGGCTATCCATGCAGGGTTTGGGCCCTGCTCTGTTATCCGTGCTGCAACCCATCTCATCAAGTCATCTTTGGTCTCTCATCATACCTTTGTCCTTGATCTTCCCCAACCGGAGGTCATACTCTGTTGTTGATCTGGGGGCTAGGAACTCGAACCCAAACAACATACGACAAATGGTAGTCTCTGAAATGTCCACCCGCGGGCCCCACACTCTAGTGGTGTCAGCCTAGGCTGAGCGAGGGGCTTTTCCCTTGGGAAGAGTGCTGAGTACTATGGCGGCATAAGATGCATACAACTCTCGAACCATGGTTGGGCAGTACTTCCCTAGTGCTTTCGTCAGCCACTAGAGCCTGTATTTGCTGATGGTGTCCTAGAGACAGGGGACACTGTCTAGTCCGGAGGAAATGATCTGGGCCTCCAAAAAAATGGAGCGGGCAGGTTTGTCCCACTCATTCCTTTGTACATCCTTTGTGTAAATATCCCGCATGCCCTCAACAAACCACCGACTAGTGAGAGCGTCTGAAGGTGATTATGATATCTGAGGTGGTACAGTAGAAGACTCTATCTTCGACTCATCACCGGATCCTGACTCTAAATCTGACTCCTCTCTGGATGGAGTCATCTAAATGGAGCTTCTACTGTTGATGCCTCCCACATCAGATTAGGGAGCGCAAGCAACAATAGCCTAGGTCTAGCCTTTCTAAGTTTGGTGGCAGCCTGTGTTTGTGGTCTCTCAACATCCGGGTCAGGTTAGACACCGAGCTCCTCAAGTGATCTACTAACCTCGGGGGCATCCTGCTCCCTCGAGGTCTCATCCCTGAGCCTCTTCTACATGGCTCAGATTTCATCATGTCTCGGCTTTGGGTCTATAGTACCTGAGAACATACACATTCTACAAACATGGTTAGCCCCACAAGTCAAGAAACGAAAAGCAAGATTAAATCAGACTTGGTCATAGAAGGGACTACGAAGCCACTTCTACGGGCCGTAGTGAAAACTACGAGCCGTAGAAGGCTCTCATAGAAATAGAGTCCACAATTTTTCTTACTGGAAAGGCATCTACGAGACCAGTTATGGCTCGTAGAAGAATCTACGAGTCGTAGACTGAGTCGTAAATGTGTTCCAATGTTTAAACTTTTGTAGGCAGGGATCTACAAGACCTGTCTATGAGTCGTAAAATATTCTACGACTCATCAAAGGTCTCGTCTGATAGATTCTCATAAACTTTAGGTTTCTGGATTTTTATACGAGGGGAAATTATGGCTCGTGGGAATTTCCACCAACCGTAAAAGATCCTTGGTGAATTGGAAAACCCCATGACCTAAGTATCTAAGCTTATCAATACAGACCCCATACAACATTTTCAACAACCATTTTCAGCATAGAAGCAATATACACCCCCCCCCACATGAGTTATAACAAACACCCAACACCCCACATGCAATTTTTATCATACACCCCATCAAATATCATTTTACATATTTTCCCAAACCAACTGACCATGTTTGAATAAATCAGCATCGAATTAAACACACATGACATCAAACAACAGATTTTCATGTACATTGTCAATTCAACTCAAACGGTTTATGACTACATGGATTTCAAACACATCATTCAAACAAAAAGACAAGGCCAAACACAACAATTTCCGACTTTTGTTCTTATGCAATGATTGACAATACATTAATCATGGTTGAATTAAAACAAGAATAAACATGGATTAACACTCACACCCATAGGGTTACCATACCCATCAAATAATGTCACTAAAATAATGTTAATCTCAGTAGTTAAAAAGATTTAGGGCCAAGAACTTACCTAATAGAGAGTAGATGATGCAAAAATTGGAGGAGGAAGTGAAAGGTGGTCTAGCCTCTTCATTGACTTTTCAATCTAAACCTGAGTTAGCCACCTTCCATATCCACTAATGCTCGACTCGTGGCTAAGAAGGGCCTTCCCAATATGATTAGGACTTTGAAGTCGACTTCGCAATCTAGGATCAGAAATTCTACGGGAAATATGAATTTTTCAACTTTGACGAATACGTCATAGAGTATCCCCATAGGCTTGTTCATCGTGCGGTAAGCCATCAACAATTGAAGATCACACAATGCCCTTGCAAACTCTACTTCTCCAATAGTGTAGGGTGTGGTGAAAGTGCCAGGATCTTCTCGCTTTTGTATCAAGGACCTTGTGGCAATTACACTGCAATGTTGAAGCTCTTGGGAGAGCTTCTGACTCACAATGTTAAAGTTCTGTGGCGTGATCTTCTCGCTTGCCACAAGAGCTGGCAATTACACTGCAATATTGAAGCTCCTGACCTTGTGCCGGGATCTTCTCGCTTTTGCATCAATGACTGCATTAACTCATTCTTAATTCTATTTCATTATCACCTTTATACCTGTATGGATCCGGGCAAACTCTTACATAATCTCCTCATTTATTTTAGCTTGCTCCGTAGTAATACTGACAGTGCACGAACTTTTGGTAGATGACCTTTCGCTTTGCCCACATGCACAATTTGCCTTGACTACCATTTCCATCCTCTCAGCAATCCTTGAAAATGGTTGATCAAATAACATGCCCCCCATGATGGTATGAACACATGCTTGACTATTCTCATTTAGGGCATGGTAGAAGATCTCTACCAAGGCATCATCAATAATTTTGTGGTCAGGGACACTCCTCAAGCACTTTATGAATCACTCCCATGTAATACTGATCAAGTCACCAGGAAGTTTCTCAAAGTTGTTGATTTGATCTTTGAACTTGAGCTTCTTTGATCTCGAGAAGTACCTCTCCAAAAAGGCCTTCTGCATCCCAACTGGTGATCGACCTCAGTGGAAGCTCGGATAGCCATAGAGCTACATTGCCTGTCAGAGATAATGGGAAGACACGAAGTCCTACCGCACCCATAGAGAGATTATATGTTCCGATCACACTCTTACAGACAAAGGCAACATTGTGTTGATGACTATGTGGATCCTCTGATGGTAGGCCTGCGAACAATCCACGGTTCTGTAGCATCTAAAGTAACCCACTCAAAACCACGAACTTTGTGTCAGCAGGTAGTGGCGGTAACACAATAGCTCCAATAACCTCCAGAGCCATAGGGTTCAGCCTATATTGGTTCCACTAATAAGCTTTGGCATTGAAACTGTGGATTAACGTCTTCAAGAGGAGGTGGGTTGTCATTATTCACATTCCCATTGTCATTCCGGTTCAGAGCTGCATTTGCCGCATTGTTTGCATTATCTTGGGCCATATTTCTTAGTCTTCTCTGGATCTCTGGGTGAAACAGAGTCAAGGGAATGCCTCGACTTCACGTATTGGGCATACACTACACATGTACCCTAAAATAAAACAAAAACAACAACAAACATAAAATGAGTTAAATAAGGATTAATTCCCAAACTACTTGAATTAGACAAGTCTACCTGTATTCCTTGACAACGACGCCAAAATCTTGATGTCGCCCAAGCTACACATCCTTTTTGAGGCTAAAGCATTCGTTGTCAAGATGTATAACATACCAAGGTCACGGCCGAATCCTACAAGGAATATGGTGGACTTAGAAGAATTCAATGTAATTCGGGTTTATTAACCAACTTATCTCCCTAAGGGGGTTGGGGGAGGGGTTATAGAAACTATGGAAGTAATCCTAAACTAAGACAAGTGTCAAACCAGTATAAAGAGTAACTAAGGTATTGTGTTCCCCATGATTCCCTAACTCAGTATTACTAGATAATCAAATTCTTTTCCAGTGTGTAGCATGTAGAATGATAAGTTAAGTTCACCAAACCCTTTGGACCAGGCGAGAGGAAAATTTCACTACATGATTTGGTCCATCACCTTAGTGTGTCATTACTAACCCTTACCTATTATTCCAGTACAACCTCCCCTTGGCCCAATTCGGTTGATTAGACGAGAAACGTCAATCGAATCCTGATAATTAATCTCTTTTCCTATTCATTACTATCCTGATCCAATCAGTATCACTAGGCGAGTTCTAATGTTGGCCTCCATTAGAAATCATTCAATACAAAGAGAATTAATAAATACATACGTGCACACTTTTCACGAATTACGAATTATCTGATTTTACTTTGTTAGCTCTTCATAGTTCCCACAACCCTAGATGTGGATTTAGATACTCATGATTAGTGTAAATGCAAGACTTATGAATTTGAATAACATAATTAAGCACTTACAAAAGAGAATTAAGCACAAGAAATCCAAACTCTTCACTAAGAATCAGAAGATTGAAATTAAAAGATGAAATGAAGTTTATAAGTGTTTTTCTCAAGCTCTCTATTGTTCTATCATGTCCCTATACTATTCCTTATGAAAAATAACCTAAAAACTATTTATAGTGTTTAAAATACAAAACCAAAACAGAATAGGATAACTTGGTCGGCAGACTTTATGGCAGCTTCTACGGGTCGTATAACATTTTATGGCCTGTAGTCGGGTGTTCGTGGATTGCTTCTTTAAATCTGGGGATGACTTCTACGACACCATTCTACAACCCATATAAAGTTCTATGGCCCGTAGAGGGTTTCATCTGATGACGTTTTAGCAACTCCCCATTTTCTGATCCTCATGGCATGATACCAAGTCTACAACTCGTATAAACTTCTACCAAAAATTTGCAAGCATTCACCCATTTAACAAGAAAAAAAGAAATAACAAAAATAAATATTACTCTATGATAAATTAAAATTTTATTTACAATTTAATTACACCTCAACCACTACC
Organism: Solanum rostratum; assembly: GCA_029948455.1. NCBI lineage: Eukaryota > Viridiplantae > Streptophyta > Magnoliopsida > Solanales > Solanaceae > Solanum > Solanum rostratum. The sequence goes on from CM057054.1 coordinate 13,918,255, forward strand.
AACTCCCAACTCCCAACTCTAAAGGCAACAGGACAATATGAATGAAAAGTAAAACACTACTCAACTCACTCCCCCTATAAACGAGACATTGTCCTCAATGTAAATAAATAAAATTTAAAATCGAAAGAAGGACGAGTGAGTTAAAGAATCCCCCTGATGTGGGTCATGATGCACTAGGCTTGGGACTGAACGGATCTCAACTAGGCCGGTTTTCCTTGGATGTGCTGGTATTCCCGCAGGGATGTAAGCTTGTATACTAGCGAACTTTCTTTCCCTTGCTTGCTTTGTTCTTTTCCCTTCTAGCTTCAAATTGGTTGGCCAAAGGCTTCTCTCTAGCCTTCTCAGCTGCTGATGCGGGAGGGTCCTCCGTGGCTTTGCACTTGTTTTTGAAAACACTACCTTCGAATTAGCCTTGGAAGTTACATTTTTGTTGATCCTTTGATGATGGATCTATTCTTCCTGTATTCCAAGGGCCCTAAAGGCCCAAGGATTTGTGAGCATAACACGCCCATTTTCTTCCCAAATCGCATCACACCCCTTCTTGTTGGAGACTTCGATTGAAACTGACCTGTAAAATAAGACTTGCAACTTGTAAGGACAAACAACATGTAACAATTTCAACTAAAACAATGAACCTTCAAAGTTAGTTAGATCACTTATCAGACTCTTCAAATCGCCGAGTTGGAATGGCAGGCTAACTGGCCTTCGCCAAAAATGACAGGAACCAATAGAGAAAGGTGCAGACAAATTGGGTGATGCTTCAGAAGGATCATTGAATTGTTGAATTTTTTCGGTGATCACGTTTCCCATCGCCTAATATCATAGAGATCAAATGTAAAGGGGAGTGCCATAAAGGTGATGAGTAGGGGGGATTGGCACATCGCCGAGTGATTGTCGGCAGTCAAATTGACCACTTTCAACTCACAGCAGCAGCACACACCCCACACCCCTCAAGAAGCCAAGATAAACTACACTAATCCCCACGATCAATCTAGCAAGAATTTCAATGTTCATAGTAGTCTGGACGACGACTTACCCTTAAGGATGGCGTCACTCAATCTATCATAGGGCAAATGGTAGTTACTCAAACCTAACCCTCTAGAATGGCTATCACACCTTTATACCCTAGATATGTAAATCCATCAAAAACCCAACAATCAAATCAACAATTCCTCAGAAATTTTAACTCGACTGGCATATAATCATAAGCTCTTTAGGTCAATTTCACAAAAAGCACCAAAAAAAGAAGAGCAAAGAGTATACCTGGAACTCCATATGCAATGGTTGGAAAAGAAGAATATGATGGTGAAGTCGATCACATCGATTCCAATGGAAAAGAAGCAAAGAAAAAAAGAGGAAAATGGCATGCAAGTGGTGAGTGAGAGGAGTGAGTGCGAGTTAAGAGAGAGAGAGAGAGTGAGGGAGATGAAGAGTGAGCATTAATGCTTATTTAAGAAAAAGAGGGAAATAATCTTCGTCTTTCGTGTCACTATTCATTACTATAGAGAGCATTCGGCGATCTATCGTTTGCATGCGAGATCGCCCTTCTACCTTGCTTTGAAAACTGGTCAGGCCTGATGTCACCGAATACATTCGGTGTTGCACCCTGTGAGTAGGTCCATTGCCTAATTTTGTAGCGATTAGCTCTCCAAACTAATCTACAAAGGGCAGTCAGATGAGGATCGCCTAATGTGTTTGGCGATGCGCCAAGTCTGCACCAAGTCTACCCAAAATTGAAGCATCGTAGGCTCCCTTGATGCTTTTAAAATGCAATCAACTTTGGGGTCGCCGTTCAAACTCGGCGATACACCCATTTGTCCAACTGATTACCTAATTTGGCAGTATATAGAGGACCATATTTGGACCCAAAAGGTGAGCTAATTGACCATCGCTCTTTGTATTCGGTAATTCACTGTCAGGGTCTTAGAATCGCCAAAATTAGCTAGCCTAAATTTTGGTCCAATGGGCGGTCTAATTTGCGATCACCGATTTTAGAGGACTATACACCCTTTGTGAATGCATCCTTGTCTTATTTCTGACTTCACCTTTCTTAACACAAAACTACAACCATCAACAAACACATTACTTTATTCTTACTATTCACTTGCGTTACCTCCCAAGAAGCGCCCGAGTTAAAGTCACGGCATGAAGATGTCCAATACAATTAAGCATCATTGATTTTCATGGCGTGAACCACCCGGACATCCGGTGGTTTGCCATAGTATTTCTTAAGCCTCTTCCCATTTTCCTTGAATCATTCACCTTTGGGATTTTTAACTTCTACCACTCCGTTAGCAAACACCTCTGTTACCTTGAAAGGACCCGACCATCTTGATCTAAGTTCTCCAAGAAACAAATGTATCCTAGAGTTGTATAACATCATAGGATCCCTTTTGAAAAACTCTCTTTTCAAGATTTTTTTATCATGCCATTTTTTTCATCCTCTCCTTGTGGAGTGCAGAGTTTTCATAAGGGTTTAATCTAAATTCATCTTGCAAGTGGAGTTGAGTTAATCTAGCCTCTAGAGCCACGTCAACATTAAAATTAAGCTTCTTGAGGGCCTATAAAGCTTGATGCTCCAACTCGATGGGAAAGTGGCATGCTTTCCCAAACACCAGTTAATAAGGAGACATTCCAATGGGAGCCTTGTAGGCCATATGATATGCCCATAAGGCATCGTCAAGCTTGGCTGCCCAATCACTCCTACTCCTATTCACTATTTTTGCGAGGATCATCTTAATCTCTCTATTCGACACCTCCACCTGCCCATTTTCCTGAGGATGGTATGGAGTTGTTACCGTGTGGTTTACTCCATACTTACTGAATAGTGCTTTAAATATCCTGTTGCAAAAGTGAGATCCACCATCTGGGATAATCACCCTCGGAGTACCAAAATGAGTGAGAATGTTTTTCTTTAAGAATTGCAGCACTCCCTTGTCATCACTCGTTGGTAATGCTACCGCTTTGACCTACTTGGATACATAATCGATAGCAAGGAGGATGTATTTGTTACCAAAGGAACTCGTGAATGGTCCCATAAAATCCATTCCCCATGCATCAAATACTTTCAGCTCTATGATTGGAGTTAATGGAAATTCATGCCTCCTTGAGACGTTACCTTGCAGTTGACACTTTGGGCAGGCTTTGGCAAACTCATAAGCATCTTTATGCAATGCTGGCCAATAATACCCACTTTGTAAGAATTTAGATGCGGTACGAATGCCTCCATGATGGCTACCTACTGCAGATGAATGACATTCCTTCAAAATAGCCTGCATAGCTGAATCGGGGACACATCTTCGGATTATGTTATTTACACATTCTTAAAAAAGATAAGGCTTTTCCCAGTAGTATTTTTAACATCATGCAGGAACTTTTGCCTCAGATGAGGATTTGTAAAATCTGGTATGATACCGATGACTAAATAATTTGCAAAATTAACATACCAAGGTATTGTCACCACATCAACCTTCATCACTGGTTCATCTGGAAAATTATCAGATATTTCTTTCTCTTTAACTTGAGAATTTGGTGATTCAAGCCTAGATAGATGATCAGCCACATGATTTTCACTACCTCTCCTATCTCGCACCTCAAAATCAAATTCCTACAGCAACAATACCCACCATATAAGCCTTGGCATTACATCCTTCTTTGCCATTAAGTAGCACAGTGCAGCATGGTTAGTATGAACAATAACCCTTGTGCCCAGGAGATACGACTGAAACTTTTTGAATGTGTACACTACAGCTAGTAGCTCCTACTCTGTAATAGTGTAATTTTTCTAGGCTGTGTCCAATATTTTGCTAGCATAGTAAATTGGGTGAAAACATTTTCCAACACGTTGGCCCAACGCTACTCCAAAAGCTACACCGCTAGCATCACACATCACCTCAAATGGTTTAGACCAATCCAGAGAAATTATCACTAGAGCTTCAACTAATTTTTGTGTGAGAGTTTCAAATGACTGTAAACATGCACTATCAAAGACGAATTGTGATTTTTTTCTGACCGCTTGCACATAGGGCTTGCTAATTTTGCAAAATCTTTAATTAATCTTTGATAGAATCCAGCATGTCTCAAGAAACTTCTCACTCCTATGACTAAATAGGGGGAGGTAGCTTTGCAATTACTTCAACCTTGGCTTGGTCAATCTGTAGCCCTTTTCCCGAGATCTTATTGCCCAACACTATTCCTTCCTTCACCATGAAGTGGCATTTTTCCCTATTGAGAACCAAGTTGGTTACCACACACCTCTGCAACACTTTTTCTAAATGAATTAGGCATTAATTAGAGGTGTCACCCACCATTAAAAAATCGTCCATAAACACCTCCATTGAGTCTTCGACCGTGTTGGTGAAAATGGATAGCATACATCTCTGGAATGTGGCAGGGGCATTACATAGCCCAAATGGAATCCTCTTGAAAGCAAAGGTACCATAAGGGCATTTAAAGGTAGTCTTATCTTGATCCTCGAGTGCAATGTATAATTGATTTTATCCAGAGTACCCGTTGAGAAAGCAATACCACCCCCTTCTAGCAAGCCTATCTAGCATTTGGTCCATGAACGGTAATAGGAAATGATCTTTCTCTATGGCCGCATTTAATTTCTGGTAGTCTATGCATATTCTTCACCCGGTGACTGCCCATGTTGATATTAGTTGGCCCTTTTCATTTGGAACCACTGTTATGCCTCCTTCTTGGGCATACACTGAACAAGACTCACCCAATTACTATCTGCAATTGGGTATATCATGCTATCGTCCAAGCACCTAATGATCTCCTTTTTTACCACCTCTTGCATAGGTGATTTAATCTGCATTGGTGCTCCACAGTAGGCTTAAAACCTTCAACCAATTTGATCTTATGAATGCAAACTCTCGAGGGGATGCCCATAATGTCGGGTATTGTCCAGCCAATGGCTTTAACATGTTTCTTGAGCACCCTAACATGAGCTTTTATTTGTTTCTCCTGTAGATCAGCAACAATAATTACCGAAAAGGGTTTTTTGTTCCCCAAGAAAGCATATTGCAAGTCACTCGGTAGCTCTTTTAGCTCAAGCTTAGGTGGCTTCTCAGTAGATGGTTTCACTGGTTGCATTTCCCGATTTTTCAAATTAATATCAAGTTTAACTAGGTTTCTTAGATGGCTTCCAGCCCCTACCATAGCAGCTACAACCTCATCACAGTTATTCTGATCTTTCTCACCACAAGTCAACATAATATCAACCATCAATTTAGCCCTTGAATAGGCTAACTCCCCGAGGTTCTATACGGCCTTATCAACTACATCAACAATAGTATTTACATGAAAATAATCAGGCCCTTGCAAAGCTTTATCAACATTGAGACTCACTTCTTCACCATTTACTCTAAATTTCAAACTCCCACTTTCCGCATCTACCAAGGCTGTACCCGTGGCAAATAAAGGTCATCCCAAAATGATGGGCACATCAATATCCAGGTCATAATCCAACACTATAAAGTCAGTTAGGGTATAAATTTGTTTACCCTGACCAACACATCATTCAATATCCCGACTGGTCGTTTGATTGATCGGTCGACCATAATTATCTTCATGGTTGTTGGGGTCAAAGTATTTACGCCGAGCTGTTCAAATACCATTAGGGGCATTAGATTTACACTAGCTCTCAAATTGCATAGGGCTCTTCAACAGTTACATCCCCAATTGTGCATGGTATTGTAAATGCACTCGGACCATTTCTTTTTGCCACCACTTATCTAGTAAAGACAGGGCTATAGCTATGTGGAATTTCAATTGCCTCATAATCCAAGGCTCTCTTTTTGGTTACCAATTTCTTCATCAATTGTGCATATGTTGGCATCTTATTGAGAGCCTCAACTAATGTAATATTGATTTCCAAAGAAGTGAATGTAGATAAAAATTCTTGGAACTTAGCTTTGTCGCCTTCTTTCCCATGATGTTGAGTGAACCTTGCAACCTCCATGTGTAGCTCTTTAGGATTGGTCCTCCTTTTGTTCATTTCCACTTCAGCTTCATTATTGTCTTGTCCGTATTCATCATTTGCCCTAAATAAAGGGGTCTCGATTTCCATGTCAATTCTACACAGGGTGCTAGTTTTAGTGGTGATCTCCCTGCAACTTTGACCATTTCCTTTTGTTGAGTTGTGCATTTCTGCCGAGAGAGCTGATAAATGAGCCTCCAAAATTTTAATCAATTCTTCGTGAGACAATACAATATGGATCAACTGGGAAAGCCCTGATTTCATTTCACCTAGCACTTTATCCGAAGCTTCTATCTTGTTCAAAATGAGAGCAAGCATCTCATTAACCTATGACCTATTTGGGCTTTCCCGCTGTTGTGGTAATTTGAAATTTTCTCATCTCTCATGATGGCTTTGCACTACTTTGCTCATTCCTTGACCACCATTCCATCCAACACCAAAGTTTCGACCTTGATTCTCGGGTCACCGCTGAAAGGACAACCGAGAACCTAATACTTGATTCCCAATAAAATACATTTTTTCTACTTTATCGCTCGTACTTGAGTGGAGCTCATGGGACAATACATTTACAGCTTGAACAACATTGGGCTGATGTGCTTGGGTCACATATCGGGCTATAAAATCTAACTTTCTCACCATTTGTGTCATGATTTTATCTTGCTCCTTCTCTTTAGCCAATTATTCCTCGGATATTCAACCACTTACAATTGAAGCGTAGTCCTCATGAGTGTACCATGATTTGCTTATTTTGGTCACTTCATCTATTAATTTTGCAGCTGCTATGAATGTTTATTTTATAAGACCACCTCGGACCAACCAATCTGCCGTGTTTATGTTGACAACACTCAGGAAAACATAGAAACATTTCAGTAGCAAATGACCATGAATACTGTGGGTCGGACACTGAAGAAGAAGCTTGCAAAATCTCTGCCAAGCCTCATGTAAGGACTCATTATCTACCCTTTTAAAATTCTCTATATTCCTCCTTTGCTTGATCATTCTTGAAGGTAGGAAGAATCGCTCAAGAACTCATTTTGCAATTCTATCCATGATGCAATTGATCCAAGGGGAAGTTCAGCTAACGACTTCACGACTTCTTCCATTATGGATAAAGGAAAAAGTCTCAGTCTAATAGCCTCTTGTGTGGCTTCCCAATACTTAAATGGTTAACACACATCAATGAAATTCCGAAGGTGTTCATGGGGGTCTTCACATTCTTGTCCTCCAAATAATCCCTTGAGTCGAAGTAATCGTAGCATTGTATCAATAATTTTGAACTTGGGATTTGCAGCGATTAACAAGTTCTAATTAACGAATTAAACAGCTATTAAGGAAAGATGTTGGGGATGTGCAAATATGGGAATTAATCTATTAAATGGGTCTAGATACTTGACTACATGAGTTGATATTGAGTGAATAGGCTAGGTTGCTTGTTACTCAAATCACCTATGATATATGGGCATTTCGTATGAATCAGCTAAGTTATCACACGCAGACCATCGAGGACACGGTTGGCCTAAGAAGTCACAACAAAATACCTACTACCTTGACTATTGAATCCATGAATGTGGATATCAACTGAAACCCCATAAGGTTTATGGCCATTGTATCCATTCCACTCTCTAAACGTTCCAACTAAGCAACAATCAAAGATCTAAAACAAAACCCCAAGTTTGCAACCATGAAATTTATACATTAAACTTAGGAATGAATATAAATTCACCCAAATCAACTATAGCTAAATCAAGATATCACACACCCATTAAAGAAATTAGAGACCCATATCAAAAGCACACCCCCAACATGGGGGTTTTAGCCACATATCTTAGAAATTAAAGATTGATTACCATACATAGTAGCAGAAGTCATGGGTAACAAGATTGAGTACAAATCAATTGATTATCACTAGCTAATCATCTCCAATTTAATGCCCAAAAGCTTCAGAACCGTAGCCTCCCTTGTACTTTAAGAGAAAAATTCTATGGACTACTCCTACAGACTAATCGATCTGATATAGCACGAACAGATGATTTACAATGTCCTTTTTAAAATTGCTAATATACTTTGTGCAAATGTGTGAGGACCGTACTTCAGAGATTGAGAGAAGAGAAGTTATATACAAAGTTCTTTAAGTGTGAGTTTTGGATTGAGTCCGTTGCATTTCTTGGGCATGTTGTGTCAAAAGAGGGTGTTATGGTGGATCCATCCAAAGTGGCAGCTATTCATAAGTGGGTAAGACGTACTTTGGTGATTGAGATTCAGAGTTTCATCAGTTTGGTGAGGTATTATCGTTGTTTATTTTAGGAATTTCCCTCTATAGCATCCATGTTGACTGGATTGACTCAGAAGGATGTGGCATTTTAGTGATCTAAGGAGTGTAAGGCAAGCTTCCAAATGCTTAAGGATTTGTTGACTACAACATCGATTCTTTCTTTACCCAAGAAGAGAGTGCCATTTGTGGTATATTGTGATGCTTCTTGTGAGGGTTTGGGTGGTGTATTGATGTAAGGAGGGAAGGTGATAGCCTATGCTTCTAGACAGTTGAAGGTGCATGAGAGAAACTACCCAACCCATGATTTGGAGTTTGCTGTGGTTGTATTATTTATGAAATTATGGTGACCTTATCTTTATAGAGTGCATTGTGAGATCTTTACTAATCACTGGAGTCTCAAATACATCTTTTCTCAGCCTAATTTAAACATGAGAAATCGGAGGAGCTTAGAGTTGCTAAAGGACTGTGATATCTCTATTCTATATTACCCCAGGAAGGACAATGTTGTGGAAAATTCTTTGAGCCGGAAAGCTACTCGTACGGAGATTTTTGCATTCTTTGGAGGTTCAGTTGCTTGCTAGAAAGATGGTTCATTTGGATATTTCTCCTCTTTAGAGTATATTGGCCTTTGTTGAGGCTAGATCTTCCTTGCTTAATCAGATATGTGCTCATCAATTTGAAGAACCCAGGTTGTGCATGATTCGTGATAAAGTGTTGAGAGGTGAAGCCTAGGTGGCTATTATTGATTCTGATGGTGTTTTGAGGATAAATAATAGGGTTTGTGTGCCTAAGGTTTGGAAATAGGTGAGATTGATATTAGAGGAGGCCTATTGCGCTAGATGTTCAATCAATCGGAGTGTGGAAAAGATGTGCCATGATACAAAATAGCATTATTGGTTGTTTGAGGTGATAAGGGATGCAGCTGAGTTCGTGGCAAAGTGCTTGAATTACCGAAAGGTCAAGTATGAGCACCAAAGGCCCAGTGGATCAATACAAAAGATGCCTATTCCCAAGTGAAAGTAGGAGAGAGTTACTATGGATTTTGTTACAAGTTCACCCATGGCCTAGGGCAAGTTCGATTCAGTTTGGGTGGTTGGTTATCATTTGATCAAGTTAGGCACTTTCTATCGGCGAAGACTAGCTACAGTGCGGAGTGATTTGCTATCCTTGGTAGAGTTTGCATATAACAACAACTATCATTCCAACATTCAGATGGCACCATTTGAGGCCTTGTTTGGCCAGAGATGTAGATCACCCATTGGATGGTTTGCCTCAGGCTCATCAGATGTGTTGAGTGTAGATAAACTCATAGATTCCATGGAACAGGTTCGTTTGATTTAGAGTAGGCTATTGACAGCTCAGAGTTGCGAGAAGAGTTATGTCGATCGGAGGATTAGGTGTCTTAAGTTCTTTGTTGGTGACGGTGTTTGAATAAAAGTTTCACCCACAAAGGGTGTGATGAGATTTGGGAAGAAGGGAAAGCTTAGTCCCGAATTCATTGGCACCTTTGAGATTTTGAGGAGAGTTGGTGAGGTGGCCCATGAATTGTCTTTACCACCGAGATTATCATCAGTGCGTCCTGTTTTTCATGTTTCTATGCTCCGTTAGTACATTCCTGATAAGTCCAACGTGATCTCGGATGATTTTGTTGAGTTGGGTCAAATTTGTGAGAAGGAGCCTATAGCTATGCTGGATAGGCATGACATTGTTTATAAAAATTATCGTTTTACCCTTTCGTAAATTGCTTTGGGCCTATTTAAAACTATTTGTATTATTGGAACTGAAATCCTGAGTTATTAAAATGGAAATATGAGTTTTGGCATTGTTGGAAGCTTTTGTTGAAGAAGTGAGTTTTTATACCATTCTGAGTTTCGAGTGTCGAATTGGAGATCTGTTGATTCTATTAGTTCCGAAACATATAAATTGGTTCATGAGAAGTTACGAAACTAAACTCGGAGTAAGTTGAGGCTTTTAGGCCTAAAGTTTTGTTTCTAGTTTTTTTTGAAACCAAAGTTTGACTTTGATCAACATTTAGAGTTCGAAAGCGTGGATCAAAATTCTGACAGTTGTAGTAGTTCTAGATGGTGAAACTAATGCTAGAAATGATCTCGTAATAATTTTTGGTGTTGCTGAGGGCAGTTTTTGTATTTTGTGTTTTAAACTAGTTTATACGAGTTGCATTGGTAAATGTGGGGAGGAAGCCTTGAAATCTATGTCTGATGGTTCTATTGAGTCCGGATCTTTGTTTCTAATATGGTTTGTGTAATTCTGATTCTAGATGAGTTCTGAGGGTCTGTTCCGAGTAGAAAATTGGATTTGGGCATTGCTGGTGCTGAGTTTTAGGCATAGGTATCCCTACACTCCATGTTCGCGCCTTTTTCAATGTGTTCACTGAGGGATAGCCCTTCTTGACCTCTCATTTGCGGAGGCCTTGTTCGCATTCGCGGAGGGTAAATTGACTTTGACATACGAGTTCGTGGAGGCTTGTCCTTGTTCGTGGAGAAGGATTTTTACCTAAACAGTTCTAAATCCGTAAGTCACTAGGTTTACTCCATTTTCAAATCCTTTAAAGCTTTTTGGGCAAATTCTGAAGAAGATTTTCGAAGAATTATGTTGGGTAAGTATTTCTAACACCATCTCAATTATTTTTCATGACTTTTATCTTGATTTTGTGTTAAATTTTATGATTTTGAATGTCCAAAATTGGGGATTTTTAGTCTACGATTTAAAAACTTTACATTATGATGTCTCCTTCAATTTGAACTCAATTTTAGTGGAAATTTCACCTACAAACTCCATTTTTCATGTAGAACTTGATTTTAAAGTCAATTTTCAGATTTGAGAACTTTGAATTTTAGCCCTAATTTTGGCCACTTTGCCCCCAAGACTAACTCACGCCAATATAAATATAAAAATTCATCTAATATCTATTTTTGATAGTGATAGCTTGATTCAGAGATCGTTTGGAGGATCGCGTTGATTGAAAGCATGTTTGAGTGCGATTTCAGCATTGAGGTAGGTTCGGCTAACCTTTATAGGATTGGATTTGAGTTATTGGACATGTTATGTGGTAATTGTAAGATCCAAAATGAATCATGAGTAAATGGGTTGATATATTAGAATTTTGGTAGGAATGTAATCCCGGTTATGCCAAGAATTGTGTAAATTGTGATTCTATTGATAATCCGAGATGAAATTGTGTGGATTTAGATCCTTTGGGATATTATTGTGATAATTTGAGGCTTGTGATACTATTTGGAGAATGTCGTGGAGACTTGATTGCTTATGAGAATTTTTGATAATCATATGTATAGTTTGGAGACGAGTGAGGTCCGATATCATTGTTATACTTGATTCTTGGATATAATTGTGATGTGTACATATTGTGGGGATGAGTGAGGTCCGATACTATTGGCATATTTGATCATTGATATGATTATGACTATATGAGATGTTATGATAGATTGTGACATCAGTTGTGGCACTTGATTTTACTCTCCATGATTATGTGAGGATTATGTTGTATTACTCTTATCATGATATTATTATATTTATGTACATGTCTGGATTGGTATCATTTACTCACATTTATTTCATGTTTTAATATATCATCCCTTGACCGGGGTAGGAGGCAAGGGTAATATGTTCCACATTTATACCACTCCTTTGACCAAGACAGAAGGCAATGGTGAGATTATTACTTCATAAATCCCTTGACTATGACTGGTGTCAAGGTTGACACATCGTGACACTCCTTGACCACAGGAAGGTTGCAAAGTTAAGACATTATGATACCCCTTGACCACAGGAAGGTGGAAAGGTTGAGACTCTTGGTATATGATATGATGAGACATCATGTACTGCAATTTATATCTCTTATTGTGTTGTACCACCAGTTATGTTGGATATCTTATCTTGTCTTATGTTTATTTTATTGTACAGTAACCTCTTTGGATGCAGATGTTGGAACTAGTCGTTATTATATACTTGTTCAATTTCTCTTACCCTATCGATTGAACCTACTGGGTACACTTCGGTGTGCTCACCCCTACTTTATTTCCTCCCTATAGATTGAGCATAGGGACCCATACAGGGTAGCTGATTCACTCTAGTTGTGCATTTAACCATCCACCAAGATCATAACGGAGAGGCTCAAACTTTGAGTTGTCGTGGATCTTGAGTTTTCCATTACTGTTTTCTTTCAGACATTGTATCAAACATTATCAGCTTTGTATTTCATTTCAAGACTATTCTATTTACTCTTCCGCACTATTTTAGATGCTCTTATACTCATGACTCCAAATTTTGGGATTTCTTATGTTATGGTTATTTTTGCTTTACCTTATTCTTCTTTAGTCGCGATCCATTTTTAGGTCATGATATAAGGCTAGTTATATGTTCCCAATGTTGAGGCCCAAGGGAGATGATAATGAGTGAAGGTATTTTATCTATCCGGGATCAACCAAAATGTATAGAGATTTCAGAGAAATGTATTGGTGGAGTGGTATGAAAAAGGATCTAGCAAGGTTTGTTATGGAATGCCAAAATTGCCAAAAACTGAAAGTTCAACACCAAAGGCCGAGAACTTTAGCCCAAGGCATAAGAATTCCTACTTGAAACTGGGAGGATGTGAATATGGATTGTCTAAGTGGGCTTGCCTCGTACCCATAAGCACATGACTCAATTTGGGTGGTAGTTGATAGAATGACCAAATCATCCCATTTTCTACCTATTAAGACCTTTTATGGTGCCAAAGTTTATGCAAGGATGTATATCCAAAAATCGATAAAGCTTCATGGTGTTCCTTTGTTTCATTTCATATCATGGTACTCAATTCATTTCGCATATTCAGAAGTCCTTTCAAAAAGGTCTTTGTACCAAATTTAAATGTAAGTAAACCTTTCAACCTCAAACCAAAAGGAAAGTCGAGAGGATAATTCAAACTTTGGAAGACATGTGAGGGCATGTGTGCTAGATTTCAAAGGTAATTGGGATGATCAACTACCATTGATTAAAACCGCATATAACAATAATTACCACTAAAGCAGTGAGAAGGTCTCATTAAAATCTTTGTGTGAGAAAAAATATAGGCCCCGGTGAGAGAGTTTGAATCAGGTGAAGTAGCCTTGATGGTCATAATTTACTATTTGATGTTATGGAGAATGTGAGACATATAACGGAAAGGTTAAAGGCTGTCCGATGTTGCCAAAAGTCCTATTTAGACATAATAAGGGAACTTGAGTTTAATATGGATGATTGGATATATTTGAAGATTTCACCAATGAAAGGTGTCATGCGCTTTGGCGAAAAGAGAAAGTTGATACCCCGGTATGTGGGCCAATATAGGATCCTGAAACGTATTGGTAAGGTGTCCTATGAGCTAGATTTTCTATTAGAGTTAGTCTTGGTTTATCTCATGTTTCATGTGTCAATGTTGACGAAGTGTTTGGGTGATCCAAACTCTATTCTGTCATTGGAACGAATGAGTGTTGAAGAAAACTTGATGTACGAGGAGGTTCAATTGAAATATTGGATCAATAAGATAAAGGTAAATGGACAAGAAAATTACATCCGTCAAGGTACTTTGGAGGAACAAAGTTAGCACGCCCAAATTACACCTCCCAATTAAGGTATAAGCGGTCGCTATTTCAAATATAGAACCTAACAATAGTTAGGGTCAATCCCACAAGGAATATGGTTTAGACTTGGAATAACTAAAGCAAAATTTTGAGGAATTAATTAACTTATTCCTAAGGGGGGTTTTATGATGAAATAACAATAATTAAAACCTATTCGAAAAACATTTCAGATACAAATATTTACGAATTCAGTGAGAGAAGATAACTAGGGTATTGTGTTCACCATGAATTTCTAATGCAGTATAACCTCACAATTGTAACCTTTTATAGTGTGTAGCATGCAAAACTGGTAAGTTATGTTCACCTACGCTCTTGGTCTAGAAAATATGCAAATTTCACTATGCAACTTGGTCCGTCTATGAGTGTCGCATTACTAACCCTTACCTTAGTCCCAGTATAACCATCCCTTGGTTCGTTCATGTTGATTAGACAAGAGTACTCACATCAAATCCTGTTATTTATCCCTTATTCCATTCATTATCCCCTTGGTCCAACAAGTAAGGATAAGACAATTTCTATCGTTGGACGCCGTTAAAAAAACAATCAAAATGAAGAGATAAATAATACATGCATGTACACTTTTCAAGGATTACCAATTATTCAGTTTTCACTTTGTTAGTTCTTCATGGTTCCCACAATCCTAGTTGTGGATTTAGCTACTCATGTTTGTTGTAGATGAAGAAATCATGTTTGATGCTTGCATAATTAAGCACTTACAACAAAGAATTGAAGAATTGAAAATCTAAAATCTTCATGTAAGTAGCAATACGAAGATTCGAAAGTAAGCAAAAAATATGTCTTTTTCAAAATCTCCAAGAGCAAGCCCAAACTAAAAGTAATATTATGCTCTTTGAAAATCTACTAGTCCAAAATAAATAAAATCCTATTTATAGACATAAAAACACCAAATCCTAAATGAACAAGGAAAACTGAATTCGGGTCTAACCATGAACCGATGTACGGCTCGTGGTCGAGGTTTCGTGGACTGCCTTTTTGAAAATTGGACACCATATATGAGAACTCATCCATGACTTATAGTTTGGACTATGGGTCATGGTATTCTCTGTGCTGTTAATTTCTTGAACCTCTGTGCTTAGTCTCACGAACAAGTCTACGTGTCAGGAATGAATTATGGCCCATCCTATTAATTGTCACCTCATCTTCATAAAATCTTCTAAACTTCAAATCCAAACAACGAAAATACACCTAGGGATTGTGGATCAAACCATGGCCACTGAGTGGTCTCATACTAAGCAAAACACCGCAACGCTTTGGCAATCATCACAAAAACATCCCGAATTCTGAATCTTGTAAAAACAATACAATACACATCAAATCTACTAAATATCGCCAGAGAACACACAAAATTCTAAGTTTAAAGCATCAAAGGTGTCCTATTTTTGTGGTGCATCGACACCCTCAACTTGAAATTATTGTTTGTCCTCAAGGGACAAACTTAATCTACCATAAGCAGTATTACAAACATGCATACTTCAATCACATGGCATATATCACATCTCAAGCAATCAAAGATACCCTCACGAACCTTCAGTGCATACATACAACATTTATCAAGCGAACTCATGCGGATCAATACATAACATAGTAATTTTGACAAACAAGGTAATGTACATAAACAACAATCACCAAAATAGTCTCACAATTAACAATGTCATTCAAGTTCCCTCACAAAAAAAAGAAGTACCATTTCTAGGACTAAATGAATACACTCACACTCACAACTAATATTCAAATATCATGTACAATATCATAGGCTTGCCACTATATTCTAGATCGTGACATTCGACTAGTTAAACTAGGATCACTATAGGACTTTCTTGGCTTGTAATACGGGCTTGGGGGGCTTGATATGATATATTTAGGATATAGTGACTAATTTTCCTCCTTGACATGACGCTATTTTGCACTTATCCCTACCAACACTAATTTCTTACTACTCATTATTTCCTTTCGCATACTTTGAATCTTTTTGGATGTATTCATATACTTCTCATGCTCTTTGCCTTTTCTTTTTCTCAATTCTTTTCTTTTTAGCTCTCTTTTTGGTATTTTTTCATTTTTATCACACTCGTCTCATATTTTTCCCTTGTACTACTTTGATTCCCATCTCAAATTGTTGTGATTTCTTTGCAGTAACCACCCTCAACTTGGGTTTTTTGCCTAAATTTGAGGTGCATAATGTCCTACGAATGAACCAAGGACGCTTTCGGTAGCCACCCTCAACTTAGGCTTTTAGCATGAGTCAAGGTGCATAATATTCAAAGAGGGACCATGGCCAAATTCAAGATTTACACAAACAAAGAGGTAGATGACTTAGGTATTTACAAAGAAATGGTACGTGTATGGATCTTACATTTGGATCAAGGGACACACGTTGCACTTGGTTGGTCATTTAGGCTAAGCAGACTATCATGAACAATGGACTATGATCCTTTCTTAACTAACTAATGTACTATATCAGTCAAACTAACAAAGCAAGTTCTGGATTGAAACACAGTATGAGAATTATGCGATGAAGCTCAGACATACTTGGCATTGATTAACACTGTCAATGTAGACATTCAGATCATACTTTTTATTCCAATTTATCCCCATCCCATCATAATACATAATGTCATATACATATTTAACATGGTTACTATCAATACTATCTACAAGCACATCATCCAAAAACAATTCCAAAAACAGAGGGGTATCATTTTTCAAGGTAAATTAACATATGCCATAGATGTTAGAACAATATGCTACTAATATTATGTATACATCCTAAACATGCTGGTTTAATAGCAAATAAATGTCCTTAGGGAAAGAATACATGCAAGAAAACCCTGCGGACTAAAAAATATGAGTAGATATAGGCCTTAGTTACTTAGACTTCGCCGAGGCCTATAACTACCCATACCCCATTGAAAAGGTTTTTCTTTGTACTCAATGCACCAAAATAAATCCTAAAACACATATAGGAGTCAAAAAGAAAACATATTTGGGCACCTAAGTGTCAATGTCAGTTTGGGACTCACCACTCTGAACCTCCTTAGTGGTATCCTCTATGGTAGTGGATGGTAATGAGGGTCCAACACCTGGCGCTATCTCACGCTCATGTGCGAGCCATATCTCTTCATCCAATATAGATACCCGTCTGGTGGCATCAAGTTGTTGATACTCTATCCTCCAAAGCAATGCAATGCTATCTTTGGATTATCCTCGCTAGTACGTCACCTCTTTCTAGAGGTGGGAATGTGGGCTCCTCAAGAAATAGGTTCAACATCGGTGGAGTGATGGTAGGAATGAAAATGATCAATAGTGCTGGTGTTGTCGCTCTCATCTCGTCACAGAGCTACTTGATCTCTATCCCACTGCCAGAAAGCTTAGGTGATTGAGTCATATTGAGATGATCCTCTAAACACCTCTCAAATGCATCTACTCGACCATGAAGAACTCTCATTCGTTCATCAAGAGTAGCCATGTAGTGCTCTGTCATGTGCTCCTTTAACTTTATAATGGCCTTGTGAACCCAAGTCCTAATCTGCTGAACCAACTGAGCTAACTAGGACTCAGTATAAGCCTGGAATTATACCAAGGCCTGGATAGACTCCACGGATACGTAAACCATCCTCGTGGGTTAAGGACATGTCGATACAACCTCTGGTATAATAGAGGATGTGGAAGTAGGCCTCGTTTCTATCTCATCACCTGTCGGTGGGGCTCTCTCAAACTCAATGGCAGTAGTAGGGGAAGCCTTAAGATGTGGAAGCTTGACGAACATCTCTAAAAGTCTGATAGTGGGATATTGTGCTCATCAAGGTGTAATATGATTCTCATCATCCTTTATCAGGTTGGCATCCTGAGTTTGTTGTACATCAATCATCCAGTCAAAATTGGGATAATCTCTATCCCCGCATCTATACGTAGCCTATGGATTAGGCAAGGAAAAGGAATGGACGTCGACCTTTGGGGCGCTCACTCATGAATCTCCTTTACAATGCAGCGAGCGAAGCCAATATCATGGCTAACTATGATAGTGGCTACTAGAACAACATAAGTTGGCATAAGTGTGTTGTCTGCCTGCATTGGCCAGATGCGCGTGCGGACCACGGCCACCCAAAACTTGGCCACGAAGTTGAGTGAGGCCTTGATGATAGGCATAAGGTCGGACACCTAGTCAGCATTCGTGCCTCACTCAACTATGTACCCTATGACCCATCGAAATAAAGTGGCCTTTTCGGCCGGGTCTCCAATCATAACATAGTCCCATGCCTTCCTCAGTCGTTAGTCAAACCTTGTTGTAGAAACAGGGGACTGGTACTCGAGACTAAATAAAACCCTCTAAATGGTGCCCTCTTAAAGATCAACTGAAACATATCTAACCAACGTCTACGTTAGAGGTGGCTAGGTATTGGGCTTGGCCTTGTTTGTAATGGCCTCAATAATGGTGGCAGCGTATGAAGCATAGAACTCTCTGACTGACACCGGGGAATAACTCCCCGACTGTGCTGCCATCTACTTAAGTCGGTACCAGACAAAAGTGTCATAGATGGCCCGACACTACATCAAGTCCGAATATTATTATCTAGGGATCCTCAAAATAGTCCTTGTGTCACGGTCTCCATCATCCTGTCGTATGTCATTACAATAGATGGCACACATATCCTTGATCCAACATCATCTAGGATGGCCGAAGGCATGTACAGAAGCCATGACTAATTTGTCTGGACTCTCAAACCCTGAACCAGACTCCTCCTCTGAGACAGAACCATCACGATCAGGGGAGCTGGACTGGGACCTCTCTCTGGAGTTGGAAAACTAAATAGAGTCATTCAATGTATGGCCTCTCTCCTCAGACTGGGGAGCTTGTGATATGGTGATTGGGGTCAGAGTCGGTACTATTTGCCTAGACACTGCCCGTGTCTGTCATGGCTCGATGCCCTCTCCAGTATTGGTGCCAAAATTTGATCACGCTCAAATTACACCTCTTGATTAAGTTATAAGCAGTCTTTGTTTCAAATATAGAATCTAACAACGGTTAAGGTCCATCCCATGAGGAATATGATCTAAACTTGGAATAACTAAAGCAATTTCAAGGAATTAATCAATTTATAATTAAAAGAGAGGTTTTATCATGAATAGAAATAATTAAAACCTATACCATGAACGATTCAGATACAAGTATTATGGATTCAGTGAGAGAAGATAGCTACGACATTGTGTTCCTCATACAATATAAACTCATAATTGTAACCTTTTCTAGTATGTAGTATGCAGAACTAGTAAGTTATGTTCACCTAAATCCTTGGTCCGGCAAATAGGCAAATTTCACCAGGCAACTTGGTCCATCTACGGGTGTTGCATTACTAACCCTTAACTTAGTCCCAGTACAACCATCCCTTAGCCTATTCAAGTTGATTAGACGAGAGTACTCACATAGAATCCTGTTATTCATCCCTTATTCCATTCATTACCCCTTGGTCCAGCAAGTAAGAATAAGATGAGTGCTACTGTTGGCCACCGTTAAAAAGCAACCAAAATAAGGAGATAAATAATACATGCATGCACACTTTTCAAGGATTACCAATTATTTGATTTTTACTTTGTTAGTTCTTCATGGTTCCCACAACTCTAGTTGCGGATTTAGCTACTCATGTTCGTTGTGGATGAATAAATCATGTTTGATGCTTGCATAATTAAATATTTACAATGAAGAATTGAAGAATTGAAAATCTAAAATCTCCACATAAATAGCAATTCAAAGATTCGAACGTTAGTACAAAACATGTTTTTTTCAAAATTTCCAAGAGCAAACCCATACTAAATGTAATATAACATCTTTGACAGTCTACTCAACCAAAAGATAAATCAAAAAGTTATTTATACATATAAAAAAACTAAATCACAAATAAGGAAAACTAGATTCGGGCCCAACCACGAAAGAATGTACGACCCCTGAAATGATCCACGGATCGTGATCGGGGTGTAAGAACCCCCAGTTTAGGAGCCTAGGAGTGCAAAAACATTGAGCAAACAAGGACATAGAGTCAGTTTACGAGGATGACCTACGGCCTGTCCATCGACTTACAACCTGTAGGTTGGTCCTTAAACATGAACTTTAGAAAAGGGAAAAAGTTTCCAAGTGTGGAGTAATCCACACACCCAGTGACAACACGTAAAAGATAAAACGGTCCGTAGATAGGTTCGTGGACGAGGGCCTTCACATGAAGCAAAATTAGAGTTTGCTGGAAAGTGACTTATGAATTAGTAGCATGGCCCATGAACTGTTATACGACCCGTAGAATCACTTTGTAGATGAGGTCCAAGAAAATGGGGAAAATGGCTAAGTGCGGAAGGACTCTATGAGTCCAACCTCGAGCTCTAATTCAAAGGACGGGCCGTAGAATGGGTTTAATTTTGGGTTCAGCAACACAAATTTAGGGATTTTGGAAAAGTTAACAAGACATACGGTCCATGGTTTGGACTACGGCCCGTAATCGAGGCTTTGTAGGTTGATTTCAGCAGTTCTAATGCTAGACAGTTTTGTCATTTCCAAATTTCTTATTCCTATACTACATAATTGTTTGGATAACAAGGGGCACTAAACTAGACCTTAAAACCCTAGGAGCCTTAGTAAATACCTCATTTTTCTAATTCCTAAAATTTCCAAAGGCAAATACTCTCTCTAGAAAAGGTCAAGGCAAAGGCTAGGGTTTCAAGGTTCTTCCCAAAGTCTCCAAGTTTGGTTCTCCCAAGTTAGCTAAGTTAAGTGAGTTTGATTTGTGGGTCTGCTTTCACCTACAAAGTCCTTCATATTGAATTTCACCTTTTGTTTAAGTTCCTTCAAGGTAATACACTTGCTTATGATTATTTCATGATATTTTATGCTACTAAAAAATATTCATGATATCCTATAATGTTTTACTAAGGATATGCATGTATTTAAATTATTGATGATGACCCCAATGATGAGATTTTTTAATGATGAAGTGTGGACTGTTCTACGTGTTTTAAATGAGTATATCTTCATGATTTAAGCATGAATATGTGGTTTATGATTGTTCCATTTAAAAGCTTAGCCCACCCTGTTTTCAAGTAAAGCTTTGTATGATTCATGATGATGACTAGGGCACTAAATATGAGTTTTAAAGTTATGATTTGTCAAAGATATAAGAATGTTGATAAGTGCTCTATAAGATGTTAAAGAAAGGTCCCAAGATGAAAGGATAATTCTCACTTGGTAGTTCATGAGTTCGAGCTACTCCTATGATTTCTGCTTATGATTCTACGTGTCATAATTTAACTAAGCTATGTTTTAAAGATTCTGTGGGATGACTTAGCACTAAATGTAACATTGAGGTGGGTTCAATAACAGAACCTTAGTAGCAACCCCTTATCGTATTAACTATGTGCCACCATAGGAGTCCTTGTAAGCTAAGCTAGTGGATCCACATAGGCCATTTATGTTACTTAAGATTTATTCAAAGTGACAGAGTTCCACTTGACAAGTGGTCTCCCTGTGCCAGTGTAGAGATTATGTTGGATTCCATGTAGTAGCTCACATGGTCTTAAATGTCGGTAAAGGTCTTCTCCCACAAGTTTATGATCCTATAATATGACTCCATTACATGTGATTTCTCATGCATTAACTCTTACTATCTTGCACGATATGCTTTGTGCATGTTTAAGCTCATAATTATGTATCTTACTATCTCATGTATATCTATATATTTTACTTATGAATGATGACATTAAAATTTCATGTTTGCATTATATCTCATATAGTTAGTACATTCCAACGTACTAATGCATATTTTTCCTGCATTATTTTACCATGTAAGGAAGGTACTCCTCCACCGTCTCATGGCTAGTTTTTGGTGTTCAAGACTAGTACTTTTATTGTGGTGAGCTCTTAGTTCGGGACTCTACAAGTTTTCCTTCTAGACTGTATTTTCTTTTGAGATGATGTATATGTGGCCCTTTTGAGGCTTTTACTTTCTTCGTTGATAAACATTGGAGTCTTTTCTATTTGATGGAAACCAACTGTTAATGATTCCGTCCATCTATGTATTAGTTGGTATACTTTATGAACAAAGTAAATTGGTCCTATATATATTTTTAATGTTGCTTCATCGTCATAAAATATCTATAGGCCCTTTCCCCATTTTTATTCCAAAAAATATTTTAATTTAATGCCTATGAATGCTTAAGATATTAAAGATGACTTGGGTGAGGTGCCTCCAGGTGTCTCATTTTCTATGTGACGACTAGGCCCTAGGTTAGGTCATTACAAATTTGGTACTAGAGCATGAGATTTTAAAATGTTCCTTGGATGTCCATGCATACCCTATTGAGTAGAGTCTTATTTAAGGTTGTGGAGTGCGCCACTATTTTGAGTGTGAGGCTATGAGATGGTTTAGAAAAGTCTTCCCTTCTTTCTTATTCATGTCATGTCTTTATAGTTGGCTAAAGTTATCCTATCATTAACGATGATCTCCGTCTTATTTTGGATCATGCCACAAAGAAGAGCTCCACACCAAAAAGGCAATCTTGAACAACAAGTTCCTCTACTCCAACAAGATGGTGGAGTGTCTCATGCAGATATCTAAGACGCCTTCATGATGTTAGCTCAAGCATTGGCCAACCAATCCAACCAAGAAATAGTTATTCCTCCCCAAGTACCTACTCCAGCAACTAAAGTGAGAGATTTCATGAGGATAAACCCCCTGGAGTTTCATGGTTCCAAAGCGGAGGAGGATCCCATGGATTTCATTAAGGAAGCCTACTGGGTAGTAGCAGTTATTGCTATCCCCTCGGAGGAAAAAGCTGAGTTGGTGGCCTACCAACTCAAAATGGTAGCCAAGGTGTGGTACGAGCAATGGGTAGATGAGAGGGGTTAAAAAGTGGGTTCTATTGGTTGGGAAGAGTTCACGTGTGCCTTCTTAGATTGGTTCTTCTCGATATAGCTAAGGTAGGCCAAGGTCCAAGAGTTCATCAACCTCAAGCAAGGGTCCATGTGCGTGAGGATGTATGCACTCAAATTCACCAAGCTTTCCAAGTATGCTCCCTTTATAGTTGTGTATCCAAGGGCTCGTATGAGAAAGTTTATCTCCAGCATCTCCGAATTGGTGTCCAAAGAGTGTAAGATGGTCATGTTAGTGAAGGAAATGGACATCTTCTACTTGATGACTTAGGCAGAGAAAATAGAGGAGGAGAAGCTAACAAAGAGGGAAAAGGAGTCCAAGAGGGCTCGAGTCGATGGTGGGAGCTATTCTCACCAAAAGAGTGGTGGTCACAAGTTCCAAGGTGTCCAAAAGCAAGGTGGACAAGGGTCTACCAGTACTCCTCTCTAGACTACCAAGGACAAGGGGGTTGATTCTAAGTCCCAAAGTCCAAGTTGCCCCACATGTGGAAGGCTCCACAAGGCAGAATACTTAGCTGGGTCCAATGCTTGCTTCAAATATGGAAAGCTCGGGCATCATCCCAAGGATTGTAGAATCGACGATGCAAGGCCCCAAGGACAAAGTGGGCAATTCCAATATGCCCAAAGGACTAATCGATTCTATGCCCTCTATGGTCACCAAGAGGTTGAAGAGGCTCTAGATGTTATCCCCAATATATTGAGAGTTTTTTATTTTGATGCATATGCACTCTTAGATCCGGGAGCTAATTTTTCATTTGTAACTCCATTTCTTCCAAATAAATTTCATGTATGTCCCCAAGTCCTCCAAAAGCCCTATGAGTAAGTAATCCCATAAGAGAGTCCATTGTAGCCCGAAGAGCCTACATATATTGTCTTATCTCCATTCTGCATAAAGTGGTCTCTTGTGACTTAGTTGAGATTTCCATGGTAGATTTCAATATGATCCTTGGAATGGACTGGTTGCATGTTTCTTATGCTTCCATTGATTCAAGTTTCAATTTTCAAATGAGCTAATTCTTGAGTGGGAGGGTAGTAACTCTCCATGTAAGGGTCGATTCACTTCCTTCTTAAAGGCCCAAAAAATGATTTCTAAAGGGCGAATCTATCATCTAGTAAAAGTGAAGGATGTCACCTCTAAATTCTTTTCCCTTGAGTCGATCTCCATTGTTAATGAGTTCTCTGATGTCTTTTTGAATGAGTTACGTGGTGTCCTTCCCAAAAGAGAAATAGACTTTGGCATAGATCTCCTACCCAATACTCAACCTATCTTAATCCCTCCATATAGAATGACTCCCATAGAGTTGAAGAAGTTAAAGGAGCAATTGGAGGATTTAAAGGAGAAGGGTTTTATTAGACCTAGTCGGTCTCCTTGGGGTGCTCCAGTGTTGTTTGTGAGAAAGAAAGAAAAAATGAGGCACTCCGCGTGTGTATATACTACTGACAATCAATAAGGTCACTATCAAGAACAAGTATCTACTCCAAGAATAGATGACTTGTTTAACCAATTGCAAGGGGCTACACACTTCTCCAAAGTTGACTTGATCCGGGTATCGCCAATTAAGGGTGAGGGAAAGTGGCATTCTTAAGATGACATTTCAGACTAGTATGGTTACTTTGAGTTTGTAGTGATGTCATTTGGTCTCACTAATGCTCTGACTATATTTATGGACCTCATGAATAGGATGTTTAAATCCTACCTCGACATATTCGTAGTGGTGTTCATTAATGATATTCCAATCTACTCTTGAAGTGAAAAGGGTCATATGGAGCACTTGAGGGTGGTATTGCAAATCCTAAGGGAGTAAAGGCTTTATGCAAAGTTTGAAAAGTGTGGATCTTGGCTAGATGAGGTTGCCTTCCTTGAGCATAGAGTATCACGTGATGGTATCAAGGTTGATCCTAAAAAGACCAAAGTGGTAAGAAATTGTCCAAGGCCATTGACTCCTACAGTATAAGGAGTTTCTTAAGTCTAGCCAGATATTATAGAAGATTTGTGCAATATTTCTCTTCCATTTCATCTCCACTCACCCAGTTGACTCAAATGAAAGCAAAGTTTGAGTGGATGGGTGAGTGTGAGAAAAGCTTCCAAACTTTGAAGGATTGACTAACTTTAGCTCAAATATTAACATTGTCAAAAGAAAATGATGGGGTTGTTGTGTAGTGTGATGCATCAAGTATTGGGATAGGGTGTATACTAATGCAACAAGGTAAGGTGATTACTTATACTTCAAGACAATTGAAAGTGCATGAGAAGAATTACCCGACTTATGAACTTGAGCTTCCAGTGGTGGTGTTTTCCTTGAAGATTTGGTGATACTATTTGTATGGGGTTCACGTGGGCGTCTTCACTGACCACAAGAGCCTCCAACATGTGTTCACCCAAAATGATCTTAATTTAAGGCAACAAAGTGGTTAGAGCTACTCAAAGATTATGACATGAGTGTAAAGGGAATTAGCCAAAGATGTGTCTCACTTGAAGATGATGGAAAAAGGGAATTAGCCAAAGATGTCCGAAGGTTGGCTAGATTGGGGGTAAGGTTAAATGAGTCTAGAAATGGCGGTGCAATGGTGCTTCACAGGTCCAAATCCTCTTTGTTTGAGGAGGTTAAGTCTAAGCAAGACCTCGATCCCATCTTAGTTGAGTTGAAAGCTTTGGTGAAGAAAAGAAAGATAGAATTCTTCTCACAAGGGAGGGGTAGTGTACTCCGATATCAAGGGAGGTTACGTGTAACAAATGATAATGAGTTGAAGAAGATAATATTGCAACAAGGCCATAACTCTTTATATTCCATTCACCTTGGCACTACAAAGATGTATAAAGACTTGAGGGAGATCTATTAGTAGAATAGAATGAAGAAGGACATTTCTCATTCATGTCTGAGTGTTCGATTAGCCAATAAGTCAAAGTGAAGTATCAAAGGTCGGGTGGCCTATCCCAAGACATTGACATTCCTACTTGGAAGTGGGAAGAGATCAATATAGATTTTGTAGTAGGGTTGCCGAAGACCAAAAAGAATTTTGACTCCATGTGGCTGGCAGTTGATCGTATGACAAAGATGTCTCACTTTCTACTGGTCAAGACTATATTTAGTGCCGAAGATTATATTTATTTTTATATCTGGGAATTGGTGAGGTTTCATGGGATTCCATTGTCCATCAAATCAGTTCGTGGTGTCCAATTTACCTCTTATGTTTGGGGATCTTTCCAAAAGGGACTTGGTACTAAGGTGAAGTTGAGTATCACTTTCCACCCCTAAGCCGACGGACAAGATGAAAGGACTATTCATACTTTGGAAGATATGTTGAGAGCTTCTGTATTGGAGTTCAAAAAGAGTTGGCATGTGCCACTTATCGAGTTTGCCTACAATAATAGTTATCATGCAAGCATTGGAATGACACCATTTAAGGCGTTGTATGGTAGAAGGTATATAGATCTCCCATCGGGTGGTCCAAAGTCGGTGAGGTGGCTTTTCTAGGAACGGACCTAGTTATGAATACTTTGGAGAAAATTAAAAGCATAAGGGAAAAGTTACAAACGGCCCAAAGCCGATAAAAGTCCTACTCTGACGTAAGGAGAAGGGATCTTGGGTTCCAAGTTAGTAATTGGGTCTACTTGAAGGTGTTTCTTATGTAAGGTGTGATCCAGTTCAATAAGAAGGAAAAGTTAAGCCCTAGGTATGTAGGGCCTTACAAGGTGGTGAGAAGAGTGGGAAAGGTGGCATATGAGTTAGACCTACCTAATGAGATGTATTTGATTCATCCAATTTTTCATGTGTCGATGTTGAGGAAATTCATAGGTGATTCAAAACTCCATAGTTCCTTTACATGATGTGAATATTGAAGAGGATTTGAGTTATGAGGAAGTAGTGGTTGAGATTCTCGACCGGTAAGTAAAAAGGAAGGAAGGAAGTTGCCTTTTCACTTAGCCTTTTCACTTAATGAGTTATGAGGAAGGAAGTTGCCTCTGTCAAAGTGCTTTGAAGAAACCAACAAGTTGAGGGTCCCACATGGGAAGCGGAAGCAGATATGATGAAGCATTATTCATATATATTCCAC
The DNA here is from genome assembly GCA_029948455.1 of Solanum rostratum. Lineage (NCBI taxonomy): Eukaryota > Viridiplantae > Streptophyta > Magnoliopsida > Solanales > Solanaceae > Solanum > Solanum rostratum. The sequence goes on from CM057054.1 coordinate 13,945,137, forward strand.
TCTACTCAAGCCTTAGGTATTAAGAAATTCTTCCTAAAACCTCTAATTCCTTGCATTTTAGTTTTGCATGATTATGTACTCATTCTTATGTTAATGGATTGTTTTAAGCATGTTTTGAAAGTAAATTTTGAAAATTTCATAAAATGATGTTTAAGTTGCATTTTTTTCATGCATGTTGAGTTATTAGCTGATGATTTACTCTATAGAGCCTGCCTTTAAATACATTCAGGGAAGAATGTTCCCAATGGGGGGATATTGTAACGACCCCCAGTTTAGGAGCATAAGAGTGCAGAAAGGTTGGACAGAAAAGTGACCTAGAGTCGGTTTACGAGGGTGACCTATGGCCCATCGATCGACCTACGGTCCGTAGGTTGGTCCTTAAACATGAAGTTCAAGAAAGGGAAAACGTTTTCAAGTGTGGGGTAACCCACACAACCAGTGATGGCCCGTAAAAGATAAGACAGTCTGCAAATAGGTTTGTGGACGAAGGCCTTAACATGAAGAAAAATTCGAGTTTGCTGAAACGAGACTTACGAATTTTCCGCATGGCCCGTGAATTGTTATACGACCCGTAGAATCCCTTCGTATATGAGGTCCAAGAAAATTGGACAAGTGTGGAAGGACTCTACGAGTCCAACCATGAGCTGTAATTCAAAGGACGGGCTGTAGAATTGGTTTGTAGTTTTGGGTACATCAACATAGTTTCAAGAATTTTGAAACAGGACTTACAGTCCGTGGTTTAAACCACAACTCATAATCGGGGCTTCGTAGGTCAATTTTGACAATTTTAATGCAGGATAGTTTTGTCATTTTCGCAATTTCTGTTCCCATATTATATCATTTTTGGGATCAAAAGGGCCCCTAAACAAGACCTTAAAACCCTAGGACCCTTAGTAAATCACTCATTCTTCCAATTCCTAAAATTTTCTAAGGCAAATACTCTCTCTAGAAAAGGTAAAAGCAAAGTCTAGCGTTTCAAGGTTCTTCCCAAAAGCTTCAAGTTTGGTTCTTCCAAGTTTACTAAGGTACGTGAGTTTTATTTTCGGGTCTCCTTTTACCTACAAAGTCCTTCATATTGAATTTTACCTTTTTTTAAGTTCCTTCAAGGTAATATGCATGCTTATGATGATTTCATGATGTTCTATGCTACTAAACAATATTCATGATATCCTATGATGTTTTACTGTGTATATGTATGTATTTATGTTATTGATGATGACCCCAATGATGAGTTTTGTTAATGATGAAGTGTGGATTGTTTTACGTGTTTTAGTTGAGTATATTTTATGGTTTATTCATGAATATGTGGTTTATGATTGTTCCATTTAAAAGCTTAGCCCACCTACTTTTCAAGCAAAGCTTTATATGATTCATATGATGATTAGGGCATTAAAGATTAGTTTTAAAGTTATGATTTGTTAAAGACATAAGCATGTTGACAATTAACCTAAAAGATATTAAAGAAAGGTCCCCAAGATGAAAAGACAATTCTCACTTGGTGGTTCCTGAGTTCGAGCTACACCTATGATTACTACTTATGATTCTAAGTGTCATAATTTGACTAAGCTATGTTTTAAATATTTTTTTGAGATGACTTCGCACTGAATATGACATTGAGGTGGGGTTCGATAAGGGAATCTTAGTAGCAATTCTTTGTTGCGTTAACTACGTGCCACCATAGAAGCCATTGTAGGCTAGGATAATGGATCCACGAAGGCCATTTATGTTACTTAAGATGCATGTGAAGTGACAGAGTTCCATCAGGCAAGTGGTCTCCCCATGCCAATATAGGGGGTTATGTTGGATTCCATGTAGTAGCTCACATAGTCTTAAATGTCTGTTAAGGTCTTCTCCCACAAGTTTATGATCTTATGATGTGATTCCATTACATGTTATTTCTCATGTATTGACTCTTACTCGTATTGAGCGATATTCCTTGTGCATGTTTAGGCTCATAATTATGTATCTTACTACCTCGTGTATATCTATTTGTTTTACTTATGAATGATGACATTACAATTTCATCCTTGCATTGCATCTCACATACTCAGTATATTCCAACATACTAACGCATATTTTGCCTGCATGATTTAACCATGTAGGGACAAGTACTCCTCCACTGGCTCATGAATAGTTTTTGATGTTCAAGACTAGTACCTTTATTGTGATGAGCACTTAGTTCGAGACTCTATCATTTTTTCTTCTAGCATGTATTTTCTTTTGAGACGATGTATGTGTGGCCCTTTTGAGGCTTTTACTTTCTATGTTGTTAAACATTGGAGTCATTTTTATCTGATGGTAATCGATCGTTATCGATTCCGTCCATCGATGTATCAGTTGGTGTGATGTATGGACAAAGTAGATTGGTCTTATATGCTTTTTAATATTGCTTTATTATCATAAAATGCCCATAGACCCTTCCCCATTGTTATTCTACAAAATATTTTAATTTAATGCTTATGAATGCTTAAGATATTAAAGATGGCTTGGGTGAGGTGCCTCTGGGTGTCTCATTCAATGCGTGATAACTAGACCCTAGGTCAGATCGTTACACAGGGTGTCATGGACTACCTTTCTGAAAATTGGACACTATGTACGAGAGCTCATCCATGACTCATAGTTTGGACTACGGGTCGTGATCTTCTCCGTCCTACTAATTTCCTAAAACTCTGCACTTAGTCCAATGAACAAGTATACATGTCGTGGAAGGAACCATGACCCGTCCTGTTAATCGTCACCTCATCTTCAGAAAATGTTCTAAACTTCTAATCCAAACCACGAACATCCACCTAGGGCTCGTGGATCAAACCATGCCCCGTAGGAGGTCTCGTACTTAGCAAAAAGCTGCAACATTTTGCCAATCCTCACAAAAATATCCCAAATCCTGAAATCCTATAAAAACAACACACGCAAACGTCAAATCTACTAAAAATCTCTAGAGAACACAGAAAATTCTAAATTTATAACATCAAAAGTGTCGTATTTTGGTGGCACATCACCAAGAAGTTGAAAGTGCAGCATGAATAGTGGAAGCAGACTTAATAAAATGACATCCTTACCTCTTTCCTTCCATTTCAGCCCAAGGTATCTAGTTACTCATGACCTATTGGTCCAAAGTCTTATATTTAAGCTTTTTCATGTCATATCACTTTCATGCATACACATGAAACTGATTCTTAAATGATGTTTATAGTCAATGTTTGAAAATTTTGTGATTTTGATGTTTAATTAAGTTGCATAAATGTATTCATGTTGGGTCGTTAGACATCATAGAAGGATATTGTAATATCACATAAGTTAGACGTCAAAGAAAGAGGTTTAAGGAAGTTCCCTATGAAAGTTTAACTTTCAAGCACCAGGTGCTCTTCACGAGGCCCCTCACACGTCGTAGAAAGTACTACTAGCTATGTAGAGGACTCATGGAACAACCTTGGGCAAATTTGAGGGACAAAGATTCAGGCCACAACCTGTGGTGGGCACCATGAGTCATGGTGATTCTCGTGGGAGCCCCACTAACCAAAAGCCTAGGACCCCTTGGACCACTGGGCCTAGTATGGTCCATATGGAATTATTTGGCCCATGGTACCAACCTTGGTAAGTATCCTTATCCATATTTCTAGACCCTTTTGACAAGATCCCTCCCATGGACCTCTATACAATCTGTATTGCTTTGTACGACCCGTATAAGGTCCATACAAGGGCCTTTGTCAATTTTTAGTGCAAAATTCTTTTAGTCTTTTTCCTAATTGTTCATTAATATATTATGAGATTTTAGGACTAAGTTCCACTCTATTAACTTCCAAAGTTCCCAAAAAGTCCCTCATTCTCACCCAACTCTCAAAATCACAAATCCTCTCTCTAAAGTTCTTCTAAGGTTCTCTTCTTCTCCAAGCAAGGGCTTCATAGAAGATCAAGCGAATTTCTTCAAGTTCCAAGGAGATTTATACTAATACTTCTTAGATTATACTTGAGGTATGCAAACATTGATTCATAGGCATCTTCCACCCATGAAGCCCAAACAATCCTCCATTTTTCAATTGATTTCAAAGGAGAACTTTGTGGGTTTTGTTTAATTCTCTTCTAATTTCATGAATTGAGTCTCTATAAACATTTATTTACTCAATTGGGAATGAATTATCATTTAATAGCATGATTTTGATGGTTTTAAAATAAATTCCCTACAAAGCTATCTAGTGTTCATGAATTACATAGTGGGTTCTTTTAATTTTGATTTCAATTAGCGAATGTCATTGTAATTGTACATGATCTTAATGAATAGCATGTTTTAAAGTTGTTTTCATATTGAACACATATAATTACCTTAGTTTTTAATGAATCATAATCATGATTGATAAGGGATTCTCTCAAGTTATGAAAGCTATTCAATTATGTTTTATGAAATCCCTTGAATGAATAATGAAAGAAAGAAAGTTGATGAAAGGTTTTCTCACCTAATCATGGATTCTAAGTATGATAAGGATCATTCTTACATTGATAAATCACAAGGTTAATGAGCTACTCTTTGTACCAATGGTAATTAAATGAATTTCAAAACAATGATTGAGTTGTGGACTATTATATTATGATTTACTATTTTGTGGAATTTGACTTAGTACCGAGAAGGCTTGAGATGGAGTTAGTTCCAGTGGGCGTTAAGGTTATCCTCCAAAGGAAATCATTGTAGCAACCTCTAGCCAAAAACTATGTGCCACCATAGGTCGCCTTATAGGTTAGACTAGTGGATCCACATTTAGCCCCTCATATTGAATGAATGAATGAATCATCAAGGAGTCTACCTAGACAAAGTAGCCTTTTCTTTCTGAATGTGGAAATTACATCAGATTTCATGTTATAGCTCATATGGTCTTATTATCGATTAAGGTTGATATCCTAGGAAATGACTAAGTTACTTTCAAGCTGTTACTTATATATTGATGCATTGGCTACATGTTTTACTTGAGCATTTATTTCATGTTTTACTCTACCATTGACTTGCATCTTGATTACTTAATTATACCTTATATTATTTCATGTTCATTGTTGCATATTGCTCACATACTTAGTATATTCCAATGTGCTAACACATACTCTCTTTACCTATATTGTATCACAATGTATGTTCGAACAATCATTCTGTCCTCCATCCACGTGATTAGCTTTGTAGCTCATCTAGATATTTGGTGATAAATCCTCATGCTTCGAGGGTAATTCCATCACATCATGCTCTTATGTTTTTTTTATATTACTTTAAAACTATGTTGATGTAGTTCTTTTTTTTTTATTGAGGGTGAGATAGGAACATATGTTTATGATACGGTAAGATGCCTTAGTTGGGGTCTTTTGAGATTTCGATCGTCGCATCACATTAGGGCTTAACTTGTGCCATAATAATTCTGTATAGCCAAAGGGATTACTTTTCGCTTACTCCTATGTTGATTGAGTCTGAGGGACATTTCAAGCAGCTCAAGACATCATTTTGGGTTATTACGGATCATTTTGGACAAATTGAGGTATCTTGTCGAGTTTTTACTTTATTCATTGCATCATTTCATATTGAATCGTATTTCAGACATGATTGAATGTATGGCATTTTCATATATTGTCTTAAGCTATGCCGACTTGGATTGCACTATTGGTCTCTGGTTTAGTTTGGATTATATTATGCTAGTATCATCTTATACGTATCTGTTTATATATATATATATATATATATATATATATATATAAAAGTACCACATGTTTTAATATTCATACTACACTTCTGCATTTTATTATGATGCAACCCCTTTTACGAGCCACTCTCATTATCTCCTGATCTCCCAAGGTCATCGCTAGTTGAATCCTAGTCAGCTCTTGGTGTTCTTTTCCTATTTTGCGTTAATGTATTTTGTATTTTGATTAGACAGATTTGTTATATAGTCCTTCTCCTATACTTTAGATGCTCTTATACTAGTAGCACTAGGTTCTGGATTTTGTTCTTGTATATATTCGTCTTTCCTGGTCATTTTTGGGCCTTTATTGTATATTCAATATCGGCATCTACATATCTATGTTATGCACTCATTCTTATCTTATTGTTGCTTTTGTGTTGGTTATTTCTAATTTTAATTTATCGTTGGTTTTTGGGTTTTGGCATGCCTATGAGGGGTTACGGTAGGCACCATCATGATTCGAATTCGGGTCAACTAAGACAAAACTTTTATTTTTAAGATAAACGAGATGAAGTTTTGTTTCTTAAAAACACACAACACAATCATGAGGGTATGTACACAAAAGTATTTAAGCTTGCAAAGAAATATATATATAAAAAAACTAAATAAGGTGGAAAATGCTTTTATAAACAATAACTTATTGTTAGAAATTATGCAGTATATTATTTTGAATATAATAAATCAAATAATTAATAAAAAATAATTTCAGCATAATTGATTTCAACATAATTTGTCTTCAAATTGGACCACCCCTAGGCCCAAAGTGAAGAAGCCAATCACTTATAACAAAAATAATAATAAAAAAAAGAGGACCAGTGTAAGGATGGCAATAGGGCGGGGCGGGCGGTGATGGGGCTGGTTGAGTTCAACCCGCAATTTTTTTAACCTCCCCTCCCTCCCTCGCCCCGCATAAACCCGCATCGTTTATAAGTTTTTTTAATTTTTTAATTGAATTTAATATGAAAAATAAAAAATTGCAATCTTTTTTTAACTTTACGCTAATTAACATCTCACCAACTAATTCATTATTTTTTGTTGACATTTCAACAATTGTTTCTAATCTTTAATTAGAAGCCTCTAATTAACATTTCAACAACTAACAATTTACGGGACATGTCTAGTTTAAATTTTAGGAAAAAAAAAATAAAATTTAAGACAATATTTAATATAAAGTTTATATTATTGATTTTTATTAATTACAAAAATTTAATTTCCTTTGAATTCCTATTTGATTCTTTCAACCCGCAATCCGCCCCGCGCTGCATTAATTTTAAAAATAATTACCTCAACCCGCCCCACACCCGTCCCGCCCCATATAATCTTAAACTCGTCCTGCATAGCTCTAAACCCGTCGCATACCCGTCCCACCCCGCTCCGTTGTCATCGCTAGACCAGTGGACGGCAGAGAGAAAGAGGGGGCAAAAGCCTGCAAGAATGAAAATAAGAAAATGAATGCGGTACAGTGCAGGTACATCAAAATGAATAAATGCATTCTGTACCCTCTATCTTTTCAAATCTGATTTATAAATTGTTACTTGCTGCTTTCTACAAGTAGCTGGCCTTCAATTCTGAGTAAAAAAGCTCACCAACTGAGCTATTTTCCATTTATTAAGACTTTTTTAAGTACATTCCATAATCAACCATAAATGTAGTAGGCTATATATACTAACCCAATTAATAAAAAATATAAATAAATTACATACTTGAATAATGATATATGGAGCACTTAATATATGATCATGATCCTAAAAATTTATGTGTATTTTCAAATATTCATTAATTAAATAATATAATCAAATAAAATATATCTCATCATTTAATCGTATACATCCGCATCAAAAGAACACGCTTGAGGTTTTACAATTTATTAAAACTAATACATTTAATTAAAGGAGATTTGATATAAGTTATTAACTTATGTGCATATAATGAGTGCTTGAGAACACACATAGAACTGACAAAAGCTTCTCTACAATTTTGAGTCGGCGTCTAATAGAAACACTAATTCTAACATATACATTTTGGCTCATAAAAGTCAATTCAAACAAGTGGTTAACTTATGATTTTAACTTTGTTATCTTGGTGTTTATGCTTAAAACCTGTTTGAATAGCCTATTTTAGGTGTTTTTAAGTTTAATCATTTTTATAGAATTTGGGTAAAATTAAAAAGTGTAAATACTTCTTTTAAACAAACATAACAAATAATCCAAAGCAATGCATTAGATTTTTTAACTGTAGAACTCATAAGCTATAAGATCATCCAACAAACTCTTAATTTAATTATTTAAAATAAATTTGCTCATAAATTTAAGAAATTATCCCTTCATTCTGCCAACATAATGTAGTACTATGATAGTTGGACGTACAAAGTGGCGCAGAACATCTATTTTGTTTAAGTATTGTATTACAATACGAACATCTATTTTAGGAAAAATTAAAAAAAACACTTGAAGAGTATTTATTACACTTTAGTACATGCCATATTTTATTTATAACCATAACTTTTTATTTACAAAAGTATACATTTTAGGCAACATTTTTGTTTGTCTTTTTAATTTAATATCTACAAATTTTTTAGTTTTGGGATTTGTTATTTTACTGAAAATTTTATTTTTCCAAAATTCCTTTTCGTGATTTGGTTACTGGTTGAAGTAACCCATCTGAACAATATATATCTTTTGTCTTTTCATTACCCAAGAGACAGTTCATCTTCTTCTTCACACCATCTTCCATTTTTTTTCTTTTCTTCGTCTTCTTGCAGCCATTATTCTTCTTCTTTCGGCCATTCTTTTCTTCGTCTTCTTCACAACTATTCTTTCTCGATTATCCATTCCTTTTTTCGTGCATTATAGCTTAACCATGTCCAAATCTATTTAAAAATCCCAACTCGTAAAAGCCCTAAGACTAATCAGGAATCGATTTGTTTGGATTCTACGCCCGTACATTGCTCATGATCAAGCTTCGAAGTCCATGCTTTTATCCCATCTTAGGTAAAGAACAAATCCGTTGCGGGAGATACCAATATTTCTAAGAGTAAACCCTCTAAGAACGAACAATCTAAATCTGTCAAAGGCAAGGAAAAGGTATTATTCGAAGCAAAATCGTCTAACTACCCACATGATAGTGATTTCGAAGATGAAGTATCCATTTTGAAGAGACTACGAATCAACAAAGAGGGTAAAAGCAATGTAGCCAAATCCAAGGTATTTTTTATTCTTGAATTTTTTTTTAGACGTCTCTTAATTGGGTTCTCTGTTGATATATGTTGATATATTAATTGGTTTCATTGTTGATTTCTCTGTTGATATATAGATTGGCTCACAAGTGTCATGCTGGTTTTAATGTTGGTTTTTATTTTGATTTTTGGGTCTTTACTTTTGCCACATCTCTTGTGTTTATAACTACAATTATTTTTTGGTATTCTTTTTTATAGCAGAGTTGGTATTTACCATATATATGTTGTGTTGTTAAAAATTTTTAGGCTCTCTTTACAGTTAATTTCTTTTTGATACAAGTGTTGGTGAAACTATTGATATATATATTGATTCATAATTGGTTTCTCCGTTGATAAATAGATTGGTTCACAGATGTCATGTTGGTTTTAATGTTGGTTCTGACCTGTTTTTTCGGTCTCTTTTTTTTACAACTATGATTTTCTTTTTGGTGTTTTTTTTTTGGTTAGTAGACTTGGTAGATCTTGTATTGTTCAACAATTTTAGGCTCTCTTTACAGTTAATTCCTTGCTTATAGAAGAGATGGTGAGACTGTTGATATATATATGGTTAACAATTGGATATTCTGTTGATATATGTTGATATATAGATTGGTTTCATAATTGATTTCTCTGTTGATATATAGATTAGTTCACATGTGTCATGTTGGTTTTAATGTTGGTTTATGTTTTTCTTTTTGGGTCTTTTTTTGGTAACATCTCTTGTTTTTACAACTATGATTTATTTTTTGGTGTTCTTTTTTATAGCAGATTTGGTAGTTTTCCATATAGATGTTGTGTTGTTAAAAATTTTTAGGCCCTCTTTACGGTTAATTCCTTTTTCATACAAGTGCTGGCGAAACTGTTGATATATAGATTGATTCATAATTGGTTTCTCTGTTGTCCCATGTTAATTTATAGATTGGTTCATACTTGGTTTCTCTGTTGGTTATACAACGATGGTCTACTATCTGTATTCTTTACTGATTATCTAAATTTTTATCCATAATACTTATAACTTTTTGTTAGTACTTGCTATTTTTCTACTAGTTAACATACAATATCTACATTTTTGTGTTAGGAGGTTATTCATGAGGAAGCTAATATAGTCAATAATGCATGTAGCAAGACTGGTGTTGGCAATGAATTTTCAGAAGTCCATGTGGTTAGTTTTTTTGGTCAATATCTTTACTGTTAAATTAGTTTTGACAATATAGGTGGTGTAATTGTTGACATAGACATTGGTTCAAATTTAGTTACTTTTGGTACAATATCTTCACATAATGTTTGGTGGCTTTTATTTGATATAGTGCTTGATGATTTTTTGGTCAAATGATTGTCCAGTTATGGATTCTTGTTTAAAGTTATTTTTTCACACATCTTTCTGTGAATTTTGTTGATTTATTTGACTTTTTGGTATTAAATTATTGATGTATACTGTCTCATTTTTTTAAAGTTGAGGATATTTGTAAATTTCATAGGGAAGAAGGGAACCAAGATGAACCAAGGAAGCAAAACAGTGAAGTTGTGCCAGATGATAGATTGAAGCTACTGGCAAGCTGGTCAGTAGGTTTGGTGCTCCAATGACTTCTAGGGAATATGTTCAAGTCAGTGACAAAGTGGCACCATCAAAGTATGTTCCGAGAAGAAAGAAATAGATATTATGATATATATATTTTATAATTTACTGGACAATTGTTATTGTTGAACATGTCGTACCTTTTTTTTCATGTTTACGACATTTATGGGTGTATATTTTATAAGTTATTTGATGGGTGAACAGACAATAGGTATTTCTTTTTTGCTAGCCGATGTGTCTTTTTTTATTTTTTTATGTTGGTCATGTATTGTGAATGTTGTAATTACCTTAATGGTGTATATCATTTAGCGTAAACTATCTATACTTTTATCCCAGTTGTCATATCTTTTTCACTGATCCTAGTCATGTGCTATTAGCCCGTTTGTACTACCAAATATTCACAATAAGAACACCACAAAATCAAACTATGTTACTACCAAAAAATAAAATAGAAATCTAAACCAAGTGCAAATTCAAGTATTTTGACTATAAACTTTGGCTTAAAGATCAAAATACCAATCCAAAAAAACAAAACAAAATAAAAGGATCAAAAAACCATTAAAAATTACTCTAATTAAACTATATTTGAACCAATTTTTGTAACCAAATACTGAATTTCTTTCTTCTTGGCAATAACAAGTTTAACAAATAAATAATTTTCAGAATAATATTCGAAATCACTATTCACTATGAAAAAACAATCTATCTACCAATTTACTTACCAAATAACTGACAGTTTTACTATTGTCATAAGAAGTGTAAATAATTTTTGGACAAAGAAATAGCCAATGAAACATCAATTTGTCAACCCTCCCCCCCCCCTCCCCCCCCCCAAGAAAAATAATAATATGGAAGTTATGATAAAAAAACCAACCATGATATCTACTTCGAAGGACCAAAAGTCACCAATCAACGCTTTTGCTATAATCCAAAGAATATGACAAACTTTCACCAATTTTAATACGAACCAATGCATCAACAAACTTCATCAACCCCTACCAAATTAAATATTTACCATGAAACAACCAATCAATATCCCAATCTACTCACCCAACAACTGATAACTTTAATGGTGTCATAAGAAGTCTAAACATTTTGAAAAAAAATATCCAATCAAACATCAATTTATCCCCCCCCCCCCCCCCCCCCCCCCCCCCAAAAAAAAATATGAAAGTTCAGCTAAAAACCCACCATGCTATCATTTTGAATGACCAGAATAACCAATCAACACCTCTGTCATAATTCAAACAATGTTACAAACTTTCACCAAATTTTATACCAACAAATGCACCAACAAACTGAATGTGCAATTCACCAACCCTACAAACAACTATTTCATTTTTTTTTTTAAAATAAAATTTCTACCAAAACATCTTCAATTTCTTAATAGCTTTAAAATGAATAAAAGAGGGGAGGGGGGGGGGGGGGGGGGGGAACCAAGTCCAACTAATCATGATATAACTTTAATAACTATCAGTGATCACTTAGCACGAAGCTAACATGAAATCAACTTGGAACGCAACCTCAACAAGAGAGTGTTGACACCCATTTTTGACCAATCTATAACATATTTTACATTGTCATTTGCTTAAATAAGTATTTTTAAGACTTTTCAAAATAAATGAGTTTATTGTCGATTTTCTTTAACAATTACGTATTTCTTGTCCTTCCAAAACTTGTTTGCGGTATTAAAAAAATTGTCCATTATTATTATTATTATTATTATTATTATTATTATTATTATTATTATTATTATTATTATTATTTTATTTTTTCTAAAAAAAACTATCATTATAAATCACTTTTATCACTATTATTATTATTTTAGTGATAATAGTAATAATAATATTTTGTTTGGTATTAGTTACTTTTATTATTTCACTTAGTATTATTTCTAGTGTCATATTTTAATTATAACGTTTGCCATTTTATTTTAGCAATTTTTAATTAAAAAAGGAATAATAATATTTTCGTATATTCAAATATTTTATGCAATTATTACATATTATGTATTTTCTTTTAAAATATTGAATATTTTCTTCATGCGTATATTATAATTAATTAGATGGCAACCTATTCAATTTTATCCCAATTCGTTTAATTCGTAGCCTTTTAATCTAAATTCATTCCAAATCTAACCAATTCCTTTACAATTTATTTCAATTCTAGTCAATTCTTTACAATTTATTTTAATTCTAACCAATTCTTGTCAATTTTAGCCTAAATTAGTCAAATTGTGGCTTTATTTTAAATATCCAATTTTTGAATTGTGTGATTTAATCCTAGTTGTTCATCATATTTGATCTAATGGTCTAGATTAATCCATATTCAATTTTCCTTTTTAACCTAACACCCCCCAAAAAAATCCCTAAAATCATTTTCATTTTCATTTCCCCTTTCCATTAGCCAGCGCCCCTCTCTCATCTCAAGACCGCTGGAAAACCTCCCTCACCGCTGAACCACCTCTCCACCATATCCCTCTCCTTTTTCTACCTCTCTCCCCTTCCTCCTTGTTCTCTGCCCCAAACCCCGACCAAAACGACCCCTATAACTGTCACCGGAAATGACACCAAGGACCCCCCCCCCCTCCCATAACTCTCACTAGAAACGACACCAATGACCCCTTTGCATGCCGCGACCCTTTGCCGGACAACCACCCTCTCCCTTTTCTCTTTTCCTCCTCACTGCCTCCACCAGCACAGCACGCTGACACCCCTCTCTTCTCCTCTCCTTTTTCTCCCTCTTCCCATCCTCAACATGCCGAAAAATAGCCGAAACTCGTCCTCCCTTTCTCCTCCCTCCTCTCCACCATGAACAACCACCATCACTACCGACCAGCATCCCCTTGTCGACCTCCGCCAGCAACTCCCATCGGAAAACCCCACCCTCTCCTCTTCTCCATCGAAAAATCCAGATCCGGCAACCCCTTTTGCTGAAAAATCATGCAACCACCAAACACCCTCCTCTCCTCTTTTTCCCTCACCCTGATCTGAAACCCACCTGGAAATCCCACTGCCGCCTCCTTCTCTACCTCGCCGGCGAGATTGCTCCGGCCAACAATTCGAGTCAAAACCAAATGATCAAAATGTTCTTGAAAGCATGCAATTTGGTTCGATTTTCCTACACATTACTATTATTATTTTGAGTATTATGTGGTTGTGTTAGTAACATATCTTAGTTGTCTCATCCATACTTTTAGGTTGATGTTTCTTTTGTTTCAAATTTTCTGATGTGGATAGCTGATTAATGATCGGAGAATTGGATATTGTCTTTCTCAAATTTTTAGATTCTTATTTGTGCAATTGCGTTGATCTTTGCCATAAATTAGCCTGTGACTGTGTAAATCCATTGGTATTTCACATCAATTTTCTAATTTTATTGAAATTTGTCTATTAAAGTTAATGTATTTATTTAGTATAAACTTGATCAATAGGTTGATTTGTTCAATTGATTGCCGGTATATTTTCGTGATTTATTTAGGAAGAAAATTATTGATAATTAGTCAAGTATCAAGTTGTTCTGTTTAAATATGGTATTTTATTATACGTGTTGAGAGTTTGTTTTGACAATCTCTTTATTTCTCTTGACATGTAGAAAAAGAAGATTCTTTTTTTTTTTTATTTCAGCTTTGCTGGGATTATATACTGGCCCATAATAGAGATTTTATTACCTTCCTCGAATGAGATTGTTGCCTCATAAGGAATATGATAATATGTTAGTACTTTGTTATTTATGGTAAAATATAGTGATTGATTTTATTTATTATTTATGGTAAAATATAGTGACGGATCTTATTAAAAATGCAGTGATTGATTTTTATTTACTAAATTTTGGTGACTTTTATTCGCCCAAATCCCGTAATTTGAAAGATCAATTTGTAATTATCTTAATTTGGTAAATATCTCTTAATTTATTCCCCTGTCCCTTTTAATTGATTTTGAGAAGTTTTTTTTTCCTTAATTATTTTCCTAACCCCTTCTATATAAACATGTCTTTTTCATTCTACTGGGGGGACCCGTTCATACTCTGATTCAATATATATATATATATATATATATATATATATATATATATATATATATATATATATATATATATATATATATATATATATATATATATATATATATATATATATATATATTTCTATTATATAGAAATGTGAAAAGGAGGACAACTAAGGGTAGTTTGGTCATTTTAAAACTATCTAGAAACATCCTTTCTTCTTCAAGATAGAAAAAAGATTACCAATGACATTTTAGTAAACTTAACTTTATTTAAGGATAAAAATAATAATTGAATAATTAATAATCAAAATAAAACTCTAGAAGAATCCATATATCTTCTTACTTTTATTATGGACCCATAAAGATATTTTTGTAATTATGCTAAAGTGAAGAGTTTCTAAACTTCTCACAAATAATAATAAATGTTAAGCTTGTTAAGACATGTTTTAGAAATAAAATTTTGAACTAATTTAAAATAAAATGTGTTTGAATAGTGCATTTTTATTTTTTGTTACTAAATACTTTCAAGGGTTACTGCGTAAACCTATTTTTGATATTAAGTTACATAATATGACAACTACTAAAGTTCGTATCTTGATTATTAAAGTAGTCTTAAAAATGACGTACCAATATTTTTGTTTAATTTAAAGAAAAAATCAAATTTTGGTGACTAAAAAAAAACAACTTTTAACTATCAAGAAATTTATAATTTGATAATGTATTCATTGAAAGATTAAAAATTATTAATTTTTCATTTCTATGTAGGATAATTTTTAAATTTCAAATATGATAGACTATCTAATAGAGAAATTTGAAGGGAGAAAGTTTAATATTCAAATTCTAATTAACATTAAAAAAGGATAATCTCAAATATATATGATAAACTAATTAATTTACAATAAATATAGTCATATTTTTTTACAATCATAGAAAATGTACATGACTAAATTATATAACTTGTCAAAAGTCATAGATAATATACACTGACTATACAATATAGATTACTTATACATGAACTATACATCGAGTATACATCATGAACACTTAAAAATTGAATATAACTTATTACATTGACTATACATGTCTATACATCGAATGACCATTTTTTTAGTAAGTATTTTAACCGATGACCATGTACTATAATTATCCCAACTAAGATACACATTAAAGAAAAATGGGGAGTTAAAAAAAATAAAGAAGAACAACAAAAGAAAATGTCAATAGAAAAGGACTATGTTGAGAAATATAAAAAAAGAAAAATAAATAAAGGGAAAAACAACCTGAAACAAAAAACATGTATAATGGTTATATTTTGTGGGGTAAGATTTAGAGTTTTCTTTTAGGCATATTTAGAATTTAGTATTAATTTTTTCTTGTTAATTTAATTTAGAATTTAAGTAGTTGAGGGTCTTTTGGAACAACCTCTCTATCTTTATGAAGTAGTGGTGAGGTCTACGTACATTTTACCCTCCCAAACCCCATGTGTGGGATTTCACTGGGTATATTATTGTTGCTGTTGTTGTTGTTCATTTAGAATTTAACTACGGCATGATATTTAGAGTTTAATACCAATTTTTTTTATTAATTTAATTAAGAATTTAATATTAAGATAATTGTTGTGGAACTAGAATCAACTTTTTAATAAATAATTTCAATATTAACATCAAAATAAATAGAACTATTTTAACTTATCAAAGACAATAATAAAACGATCACAATTTATCGACAAACCTAACCACAAATAAATTATTCTTGAGTGCTAAAGTAATAGAAATTTGAAAGGCTTTGCATCGAGCTTTACTAATTGGTTGGTCAAAGATTTACATATATTATAATATGCAAAGCTTGTGGTGCAAATATCACAAATAAAAGATAATAATTGTGGAAATAGATACCACTTGTAAAGATATATAAAAATTGATAATCTTCTTTTGCAGATATTAATATTTTATATATTTCTCGAACATGAAATGTACTTATTCATAATCTAACACACTTTCTTATTTTCTCTATATATAAAATTTCTTGAAATTTAGTCTTTTCAAGTTTGGATATAATGACGCATTTATATCGTATGAACATTTAAAATAATATATTAAAATTATTTAGTGAAACAATATATAAATTATATTGGGCATGTACCACGGGCCTTAAATTATCTAGTATATATATATGTATAAATTTGATAAATACCAAACTGATTGAAGGAAATATCCAAAATTACCGACTTTTATCAAAATTACTAATAATACCAACTTTTTTTGTGAACTTTGATACACAAGCGTAGAACGACGATACCTAAAAAATTTCGGCTGATACCTAAAAATTATAGGCGAATATGGAAACAGTTACGTATTTTAGTAATTGTAACAGCTACTATAATCTGGTTCCTTAATCGACGGAAAATTGGTGATTTGAATAAGATTCAATCCCAAAAAAAGCTGAAAAAGATTCGCTAATCATAAACCTCTTTTTTAGAAAAAAAAAATTCCTTATGCTGTAATAATAATACAATTAATTGCATAATTAAAAAAAATTAATATGTATTAGGTATCGAAATTGTTCTTTTCAGTTTATTTGTATGTCAGTTTGTTAGTTTGGTATGATACCTACAAGTGTGAGATGTTTGATACTCTTATCAGATACCCATATTGTGATACCCTTGTATGATACCTTATCTGATACCTATATGTGCCAGAAAAGTCTGATACCCTTGCTTGATACCCATATTTTGAAATTCATGTGTGTGAGATATTAACATTTGAGGTATCACATAATGCAGTAATAAAAAATGACAATAGCACCTTGTGCAAAGTATCTTAACAATAGGCTCTAGTTAAAACTATGATAATCATATTGTGATAGCATTGTCTGATACCCTTGTCGGATACCTATAAGTATGAGACATATCTGATACCCTTGTCTGATACACATATTGTGATATTCATGAAAAAAACTTGAATAATAAACTAACAACGAAAGAATAACCTTTGTGAAATTATCTATTAGCATTCACTGGAATTACAATGTAGGGATGTAAATTGAATAATAATCATAAAGATGTATCCAAAAAATATTGTAAATAACTTTTAATTACACAAAAAGAAGAATGTTGTTTATGTGTCAAAAAGAAAAAACAAATGCAGTTATATTAATAGGTTCTTCCTAATCTGATTCTGCTACGAAGGAATCACGACGTTGTCGCTATCTGCTGGACGAGATGAATCTCTCGGCCTTGGAGGGTCGTCGTTTTCACTTTCAAAGGAAGGAGGTTCCATCGAAAAAAATGGCGAAAAAAATGGTGATGCTGCGTATGAAGGAAGAAGAAGAGAGATTGAGGGAAGACGGAACAATAAAGAAAAAGTAAATTCAAAAAGGTAACTGCCAACAAATAAACCGGGAAAGGGAATAAAAATAATTAACTGCTTGATTTTAATTGGACTGTTACCATAAAAAAAGCATAGAAAAAGGAAGTGCACTTCTTATTAATTTAGGTATCAAAAAAAAGATGGAAAATTTAAAAAAAAAAAGGGAATTTTAGTAATTAAATTAAATGATAGGTAAAATTGGAGATTATGATAAAATTAGTCGTGTATTTCTGTAAATTTTCCTATATATATATATATATATATATATATATAATACTTCTACTCTTTAGTGCATAAAAACTAGAATTCTCTTTTGCATTCTTATTTTCTCAATCAAAAGATATATATACGTATTTTACTTTCTTCGCGAATAGCATTCTGTCATATTCGAAGAGCGAGTTGGCTTCAATTAATTGGTTGAGTTCATTGGTGAGCGTTTATTTTTTCTGTACGCATGTATATTTTCGAACTTTATTTATTTATTTTTATCACTTTTGCCATATTGGTACTGCTAGTTCTTATTTTTAAGTGTTGCAGGTTATTTTAGTTTATCGCACATAGAAAGAGAAGAGTCGCTGGGCAGGGATGGATCTGAAGGACGTTAAATTTTCTTTTTGTCATGTTGTGTTTTAATATTTTTGCAAATCTTGTAAACAATAAAAATAGTGAAATTGGGGTTTAGTTAAAGGGGGATGGGACTACGTGCTAATTGTTTTTATTTTTGTTAAGTATTTGCTTTGCTAATCGATTTTGTTAGGCAAGCCCAAATTAGGATACAATTTTTTGTTTATTCAAGGTTTAAAAAAATAAAAAATAATAACAAGTCTTGTTTTGTGCATAATAAGATATAACATTAAAATGGGTCATGTAGTATGTAGGCTCGAATTTATATTTAGCATGTTCAAATGTTTAGAAATCATGCCTATAGATATGATGATAATTTGTTTCAAGATCACGCTTATCTTCAATATTTACAATTATTCTGGTTTAGAAACTTATTATAGGATTTTATTTTCTTTTTAAAGCTTGCATGTTAGATATCTTGCCTATAGGAAATTCATATCACTAACTGATTTGAAATCATGCTTAGATTCATTTTTACCTAATTACTTAGATATCAACTCTATAGGTATATTAATTATTTGAGCTATTATAATTCTTTCATAAAATAATCCTTAGCCTTATTTTTCAGAAATCATGTCTTTTAGGGTGTTTAACATTCTTTCTATGTTAGAAATTATGCCTATAGGAAGCAATCTTTTTTTTTAAAATCACGCCTACAGGATTTTCTCAATTTTTAATGCACAATATAATCATCTTTGAACAAACCTTAAAATAATATTTGGTCACATGTCCATAAAGTCTAATATGATGATATTTTAGAATTAAAATCTTTCTTTAAGTCTTAAGATGTTTGACTGTTATTTTTGCATACACTTAGCATGTCACTTGGCACCATTTGTGTGTTTTCAAGCATGTTAGATAATATTGTTTGGAGGCTACTTGAGCTTTTATGTGCTAATTGTTGTCCTAGTTATTTTGTTTGATGTGAGGTTTTATAGGAAACCTATATTTTCTTTAAGTCTAGAACTACCCTATAATAGAAGTCCAATGCCTCTTGGACATTAGGAGGGACGTTAAGGACTTTAGGGAAGCATTAGATTTTTCATTTTTTCTTTAGTACGCCTTTATGTTAATAAGTAAATCAACTTAGGAAAGGTAGGGGTAAATAGGACCCTCAGTTATGATGACTCAAACTCGAGCTTTAATAGGATGGAACCTTGGTTTTCCTCCTTGGGCTTAATAAACCTTTTGAAGCTAATTTGATAAAAATCTTATTTTGTCTTTTGAAATGAAAAGCCGAGTAAACTGATCCGAGTGATAAATATTTCCTTTCCTTTCCTTTCTTGTTATGCATCTTTAGATGATTGAGGTAGTTAGATCTTTAATCTTACTTTCTGCTTATTTTTCTTTTGATCACTTAGATCTAATTAGAATAATTTTCTTGAAGTATGAGACCCTATTTGTGACCCCCCCCCCCCCAAACATAAATGCGAGATACGATCGGGACCTGCATTTGCGGACCTTGAAGGGTGCTTAACACCTTCCCTTCGAGGTAACTTGAACCTTTACCCGTTCTCTGGTGACTTGACCTAGATTTAGTAGTAGATTAGAAACGATGTCCTAATGCACCCAAACATTAGGTGGCGACTTTTCAATTTAATTTTTAATCCCAAAAGAGTCGTTATCACGATGTCGTCCATGTTCCCGTCTTTTTGCGAGAAAAAATGGGGCGCAACAGAATGGCGACTCTGCTGGGGACTTCTAGGTTCTAACCATTACGTGTCTCTTTTATATGGGTTTTTCTGCTTTTCTTATATTGCTTTACTTGCTTTATCATTGTTGTTTATCCTTACTTACTTGTTTTCTTTTTCCTTTTCCCCTTAATCCCCTCTAATTCCTCTCTCTTATCCCTCTAATTCCCATTCTCTTATTCCTCTAACACCCCCTTCCTTATTCCCACTATTCTAACCCCCTTTTCTCCCCCTCCCCCCCCCCCCCCCCCCCCCCCCCCCCGCGTACTTGTTTACTGCTTTAAATAACTTATATTACTGCCTTAAGTGCTAACTATTTATTCTTTTAATTATTGGCATACCGTTCATATATTCCCTCACTTGGGACCCTCTCTTCTTTTTGTTTTTAAGGTGATGTCATGCCTTTGCACTTCTCCTGCCTTATTTTCAAATCCAAATTTTTGAGAGTAAGACCATGCGTGGTGAATGGCGGATAGTCTTACTACCGTTGGACCATGTGCTTCTCACATAGGAATACCCAATCCGTGTCTAATCCACTCTTTAGAAACCTAGGATAGAGTTATCCACTCCAAAGTTAAGATTATGCATGCATAAACCCTAGGTAGTTTGGCCCCATAATAGTAGCCACCTTGCTAAGTCTGGAGGGTCCAAGCACACTCCAAGACGATACTACATATTATGTGTCTATGTGGTCACAATAGTTTAATCCAAGCCTAAATATTGTTAAAATTGAATTTAGAACTTTTCTTTGTTTGTGTGCAACAAGACTTAATGGCTTCTCCAAACTTCGCCAACACTCAGATGGTAGTGGGTGTAGATCACAGACTCGGGAGATGGTGGAAGAACATTAAATGGGATCGTGTCGTAGAGGTCGCGCAGCTCTTAGGAGGGTTGACATATCTGATATATGTTATTCCAGACCGCTATTTGATCAAAACGCTGCTAAAATTTTGGGACCCTGCCAGGACTGTCTTCAAATTCCATGACTTTGAGTTGATCCCCACAATTAAGGAGATTAGTGGGTTCATTGACTTGCCTTATTGGGACAGGAGCATGATCGTCCGGCATAGACAAACTCCAAAGAAATTCATGAAGAATTTGGGCCTAGTGTATAAACCTAAGATGGCTTGCTTGGATTTTGAATAGATTTTATTGGATTATTTGTATACTTGCTTCGGTCATCAAGATAGATATGAAAACTTTAAAAGTGATTTTTCCTATTCAATAGCAAAGTGGGAGGTGCATCGTGTAAATGCTTTTGCGGTTGCACTATTGGGCAATCTGGTCTTCCCTAGAGAAGACAGAAATATAGACACCCACCTAATCTACATCGTGTGCGCTTTAGCTAAGGGAAGAAATGTTAGAGAGAACACCATCGTACCCATGATATTAGCAGAAATGACAAGGGCGTTGTCCAAATGTGTTCGGTGTAGGAGGTTCTTTAAAGGATCCAATTTCCTGTTACAACTGTGGGTAGTCAAGCACTTTTACAAAAGGGAAAACTTGATAGACATTCTTGATGGAGTGGGAAACAAAATTCACCCCCATCCATCAAGAATGCGTAGATTCGCCACGCCAGTAGGTACCGAAGAGTGGTTTGGATTCATAATAGATCTATCGGGTTACAATATCCAGTGGAAATATTATTGGTTGAACCCCTCATGGGCGATAGCTAGGGAAGATGAGCTTTACTATATTGAGCTCATTGCCATTGGCTTGAAGGGAGTCCAACCCTACACCCCTTTGCGAGTCTTTAGGCAATTTGGCCTGATTCAAGTAATTCCATTGCGATCCAATATGAGCCTTGCTGAGTATGAGTTTGGAGAGGAGATCCCACAGGTGCATAATATATGTAGAAGGTGGGAAAGAGTATTGACTTTTGTCATTCAAGAAGATTGCCCTTATTGCACCCTCGATTACTATGTGTGGATTTCGGAAGACATCGAGAGAGTATATCTGGATCAAGAAGGATGACCCGGGTACAAGGATCTGAAGAAGAGAGTTTGGGTTGGAAACTTATTGAACATGGATTACATTATCACTCCAGAGATGAGAGAGCATATCGACCTAACATATGGAGGCCTTCATATTTGAAGATTTTCCCTTTTCGTTTTGTTTTGTTCTAGTTATTTTCCCCCTCTTGTTATCCCTTCCTCCCTTAGTTTTTATTTTTCGAAAATTTATCTCCTATGATGTAATGGTTTTTTTTAATAAAACATTTTGCTTACTTTATTTTATCTCTAACTCTAAATTTCAATTAACAATGTAAGGCTTGGATTAACTATCATGTACCACTTGCTTGTCGTATTAGGCCTACCTCTGGCTCAATGAGGTCCCTTGCATTTTAGGGCGATTGTTTTATTAAAATACGTGTTTATCATTGCTATTATCCTAATCTCTAACAAGGTTTTGTTGATTTTGTATTTCTCCTTCCTAAGGTTGATCTATTCCCACATTCTAGCCTATTACACCAGAGCAAAAAGGGGCTCCTCCTCCTCCTCCACCACTCCAGATTCTAAATAACAAGAAGAAAGGTAAGATAGTTGACGAAAACACTGATAGAGGGGCTCACTCCACCGACCTGGTATTGAGATTGGAGTGGAAGATTTTAGAACTTGAAACAGAAATGGCAAGCATGCGAAATTTGGCCAAGCTGTCCATTTCACTTGGCACCCCTTTCGGTAATAACATGGAAAAGCAAGTCACTGCTACCCAAACCACACCCCCAATTATACAACTCACTCCCCAAATACAACCAAACTCCAGCAGTTTGCCACCCACAAATGCTCAACTTCCTATCCATCACTTACAAAACTCGTATCATGCAGGCCCTTCTGAACCAACATTATACCCGCTAAGTGCTAGCCACATCCCAATCATACCTCCCAAGCCCAATGTCAATACCTCATATGCCCATGCTCCTACAAACTATAACCAAAATCCGATATTCATAGAAACTGCTCCTTAAACCCATGAATACCATAAATCAGAATCCTCCCAAAAGGATATACTGATCAAATCCATTGCCGAGAAATTAGAAAGCTTCACCAATCGCCTGCAACAAATTGAATCAAGTAAGCGGATAGTTGGCTTGAATTACGAGGATTTGTGAATACATCCTGATGTAGAATTGCCCGAAGGATAAAAACCCCCCAAGTTTGAGCTATGCAGCAATATTGGAGACCCCAAAGCCCACTTGCGCATGTATTGTGACAAGCTTGTTGGGGTTGGGAGAGACGAAAGGATTAGAATGAAAATGTTTATGAGGAGTCTTACGAGGGAAGCCCTGACCTGGTATATCGACCAAGACACCCACAAATGGTCGATTTGGGTAGAGACAGCTTTCGACTTCATGGACCAATTTGGGTTTAACACAAAAAATGCCCCTGATTGGTTCTACATCCAGAATTTGAAAAAGAAGCCTGACGAGACATTCAGGGACTATACAGTAAAGTGGAGGCCTGAGGCTGCTAGGGTCAGGCCTCCCATGGATGAGTCCCAGATGAAAGATTATTTCATTCATGCACAGGAGCCTCAGTATTACGACAGGCTGATGCTTGTTGCAGAGAAAAACTTTGCCAACATTATCAGGTTAGGTGAAAGGATCGAGGAAGGTATGAAGAATGGTACCATCATCAATTTGGAAGCTTTACAAGCCACCAACAAGGTGCTATAGTCAAGAAGCTTGCTTGAAAACCGCAAAAAGAAGGAAGTGGATGGGGTCATGCTGGCGCACAAAAGCCCTATAAAACCACAAACTCCAATCCCACCTCTCATGTATTATCCAACATCACCTTACCCTATGCTTTACTCTCCTTACCCAACATATACTCCTTACCAAGCTCCATCTCCACAATACCAACCCACATATCCCGTTTATAACACTCAGCCAGCATATTACCAAACCCCTCCACCACCACCACTATATCCTCAACAGCCAAACTATAGAAACTGTCCCAACTTCGACAGGAGGCCCGCAAAAACATACACTCCTCTAGCCGAACCTATTGCCCAACTCTATGAAAGACTAAAAGAAGCCAGTTATATCACACTAATCCTCGTTTTACCTATAGATACCCAAGCCAAATAGTATGATCCCAACAAGGTGTGCGCCTACCACTCCGGAATGAAAGGACATACCATTTAGGTTTGTCGATCCCTGCGAGACAAGATCCAAAAACTCATAGATACCAAGACCATCCATCTCAAAGAACCCGTGCCCAATGTGTCCAATAACCCACTTCCTAATCACCAAGTGAACATGTTGGAAGTAGGAGAATCAACAAGTGTAGAAGGGCCCATATGGTTGGTAGAGCAAGATGAGTTAGTTGCTGTGATAATTTAAACACCTTTTGTGGTACAAGGGCGCAAACCATTTGAGGTAGAAGTTGCCACACCCAAGCATCTTTTTGTAGTCACAAGAGCCTCTTAAATGAGCTTTGACACTCACGCCGTTCCTTGGAGCTACGACAAGGAGAAGGCAATAGTGGAAGACACTAATATTGCCTGGAGGGTAACCCACTCTGATAAGATATACACTTCAGAACACATGACTCAAGGAAGTTCGAGTAAGACCAAGCCCCCTGTCATAGAAGTAGAAGAGAGCGGTGTGTGGAAGAAGATACAGGCCAAAGAGTACCCCATTACTGAGCAGTTAAGTAAGGTACCTACTCAAGTCTCCATCTTGTCCCTCCTGCAGACTTCAGAACTTCATCAAAAGGCCTTGACGAGAGTGTTGAACGAGGCCTATATTCCAACTACCATTATCGAAGGAGCAATGGCCCACATAGTAGGGCAAGTGTTCGAAGCATATAAGATATCCTTTCATGAGGATGAACTTGTGCCTGAAGGAACCACCCATAACCGAGCTCTTTACGTCACTACTTGGTACCAAAATAAAGTGATTACCAAGGCCTTGGTTGACCTAGTACCCAAATTAAACATTTGTCTGTTTGGCACTATCACAAGGTTAGATGTGGATTTGGCAAAGATTCAGACTTATAAGATGAATGTGAAGGCCTTCGATGGATCTCAAAGAGACACTATAGGGGAGATCACCTTGTACATGACTATCAATCGAACAACCTTCCCTATTGCGTTCCAAGTGATGGACATCCCTGCTTCTTACAATCTATTTCTCGGGAAACCATAGATTCATATGGTTGGATTAGTGCCCTTCACCCTCCACCAATACCTAAAGTTTGAATGGGAACATGAAGAGGTAGTGGTGCACGGTGAGAAGGGGCATCCCGTCTATGTTGTTGAAGGACAGATGGACGGAGAAATGTTCCGCACTATTGAATTGGTAGGAGATATTAAGCGAAAGTCGTGGTATAGACAGAAGATCTTAAGCATGCTACTATGGTTAGGTTATGAACCAGGCAAAGGGCAGGGGGCCAGACTTCAAGGTATGCCCGAACCAATTTCTCAACATTTCAAAAATGACACCATCGGTTTGGGGTATGAAGGAGAAGTGTCCATAAGAAAAGGGGAATTGGATTTCGAGCTGCAACATCCTTTACCATCATTATATCAAACTTTCCAATTCGTTGGGTTCCTCAAGAGTGGTCTGGAGGGAGAAGAAGAAGACCTGCTAGAAAGTGTGAGAAATTTATTCATCACGGAAGATTTTCCTTTTGGGGTAAGAGAAGATTTGATAAAAGAAGAAGATGCAGAAGAAGAAGAAGTAGAGATAATGGATATGATGAGTGTGATGTTGCATTCAGGTTATAAGCTAGGAAAGGGTCAAGAAGCCAGATTGCAAGGGATCACCGAGCCTATAAATCCCCTACGTCATTCAACCATTTTTTGCCTGGGATATGCTTATACTGCAGAAGAATATCTTGACTGGAACCACTTCCAGCCGGGAGCTATTATCCCTAACCAAATACCTTGCCACCCTTGCGTCAGACTTTTCACTCAGTCGAGTTCATGACTGATAATATTAAAGGCTTGTTGAATGAGTTGCATGGTTTTTCCCTGTCAGAGGTCGGAGAAGAAGGCTGCAATGTCATAATCTACGAGGAAGAGGAGAAGGCCCCAATGCATAGAAAGGCCACGGAGACTATCATCAGCAGCTGGACCACTACCCCATCCAGACCATGTTGGGCACTTGGGTAGAAATGGAAAATTGTCATCCTTCTTTATGTTTTCAAAATTAAGACTTTTCAATTAAGATTTTAATGTTCTGCTTATTCCAGTATTATAACAAACTCAAAGTTTGGCTATATCTTTCGTAATAATAAATTTTTTATTTACTTATTGACGATGTTATTTTATTTTTACTTTGTTGTTTATTTAAGAAAAATTACTTTTAATAACGTTGAATCTGAGACTGTGGCACATAATGAGACCACCCAACATAACATAACTGCGACAGAGGCAACAGATGAAACTTGCGAAGAAGTTGCTAGAAAGATTGAAGCACTTAAGGTAAAGCCTAAAGCAAATATGGAAGAAACACAAGTGGTGAATCTGGGCGATTCGAAAATGGTTCAAGAGACACGAATCAGCATTCACAGGTCTGAGGAAGAGAAAAGGGAATACACCCAATTTCTGAAAAAAGAACAAAGATGTCTTTGCTTGGTCCTATGCAGATATGACAGAGTTGAGCACCTCAATAGTAGCCCATCGATTACCTACCGATCCATCTTGCCTGCCGGTGAAGCAGAAGCTTAGAAAATATAAGCCTGATCTGAGTTTGAAAATCAAGGAAGAAGTATCAAAGCAGTTGGAGGCAGGAATTCTTCAAGTAACCAAGTATACGACCTGGCTCGCCAACATTGTGGTCGTACCTAAGAAAGATGGTAAGGTTAGGGTCTGTGTGGATTATCAAGACCTCAACAAGGCTAGCCCTAAAGATGATTTTCAACTCCCGAACATACACATTCTAATAGACAATTGCGCTAAACATGAAACACAATCTGTGGATTGATTTGCTCGATAACATCAGATCAAGATGCATGAAGATGACGCTGAGAAAATGACCTTCATTCTACCCTGGGATGTTTACAATTACAAGATAATGTCGTTCGGACTGAAGTATGTTGAGGCTACCTACATGAGAGCTATGACCACTTTGTTCCATGACATGATCCATAAAAAAATTGAGGTCTATGTGGACGATGTCATCATCAAATCAAAGAAAGGATGTGACCATTTGGTTGATCTTTAGAAATTCTTTGACAGGCTATAAAGATACAACTTGAAGTTGAATCCCGCAAAATGTGCTTTGGGGGTCCCTACCGGGAAGCTATTGGGTTTTATTGTCAGTTGTCGAGGTATAGAGCTGGAACTGACAAAATTCAAGGCCACCCGTGATCTCCCTCTTCCGAAGAGCAAAAAAGAAGTGATGAGTTTCTTGGGCAGACTCAACTATATCAGTCGTTTCATAGCCCAATCTACCATCATCTGTGAGCCAATCCTCAAGTAGTTGAAGAAGGACGCCGCTATCAAATGGAACCCAGAATGTCAAGAAGCATTTGACAAGATCAAGGACTATTTGTCCAACCCTCCAGTGCTGGTTCCTCCTGAGTTTGGTCGGCCTTTGCTATTATACTTGTTAGTCATGGATCATGCATTTGGGTATGTTTTGGGACAACATAATGAAACGGGAAGGAAAGAGCAAGCAATCTACTACATGATAAGAACTTTACGTCGTATGAAGCTCGATACTAATTTCTTGAGTGCACTTGTTGTGCCTTGACTTGGGTGGCCTAGAAGTTGCGACATTATGTCTCAGCTCACATGACATATTTGATCTCACAGATGGATCCTTTGAAGTATATCTTTCAAAAAACCATGCCTACGGGTAAATTGGCCAAATGACAGATATTGTTGAGTGAATTCGACATAGTCTACATCACGCAAAAAGCAGTGAAAGCACAAGCATTGGTCGATCATCTAGCAGAAAATCTAGTAGATGAAGAGTACATGCCTATGAAGACTTATTTTCATGATAAAGGAGTAGCCTTCGTAGAAGAAGATATATTAGAAGAATACAATGGCTGGAGGACGTTCTTTGACGGAGCCAAGAATGTTAACGGATCAGGCATTGGGGCTGTTTTGGTCTCACCAACAGGCCAACACTACCCGGCATCAGCAAAGCTCAGATTTCATTGCTCCAACAACATAGTTGAATATGAGGCTTGCATTTTGGGTCTTCAATTAGCAATCAATTTAGACGTTCAAGAGATTTTGGTAATAAGGAATTCAAACTTATTAATCGCCAGGCACAAGGCGAGTGGGCAGTAAGGAATCGAAAACTTCTACCATATTTGGACTGCGTGCAAAAGCTTTGCCAAAGATTCACTAAGGTGGAATTTAAACATATTCCACGAATCTAGAATGAGTTTGCAGACGCTTTGGCCACATTATCTTCCATGATTCGGCACCCCGATCCAAATTACATTGATCCCATTCACATTCATATACATGAGCAGCCTGCATATTGCTTTCATGTGGAAGAAGAACCGGATAGGAAGTTATGGTACAATGATATCCTAGGATACTTGAAGAGTGGCAGTTATCCAGAGAATGCAACAAAAGTCCAAAAAACGCACAATTAGGAGGCTAGCAAATCAATTCTTCTTAAATAGAGAAATCCTATATAGGAGGACTCCCGATTTGGGTTTGCTGAGGTGAGTTGGAACTAAGGAGGCATCCAGACTTGTATAGAAGATTCACGCAGGAATATATGGTCCTCACATGAACAGCTTCACCCTTGCAAAGAAGATCCTCAGGCCGGGCTATTTTTGGTTGACCATGGAGACAGACTGCATTTGCTATGTTCAGAAATGTCACCAGTGCCAAGCTCATGCAAACATGATCTAAGTCCCTCCCAATGAACTCCATATCACTAACCCACCCTGGCCTTTCACAACTTGGGGCATGGTTGTCATTGGTCCCATCGAGCCAACAACATCGAACGGACACAGATTTATTCTTGTGGCAATTGACTACTTCACCAAATGGGTCGAAGCCACATCTCACAAGTCTGTCACCAAGAAGGTTGTTGATGATTTCATCAAGAATAACATCATTTGCCGATTTGGGTGCCCAAGACAATCATCACTGATAATGGCACCAATCTCAACAGCAACCTGATGAGAGAAACCTGTGATCGATTCAAGATCAGCCATTAAAATTCCACCGTATATAGGCCACAGATAAATAGAGTGGTAGAGGCCGCGAACAAGAACATCAAAAAAATATTTTGCAAAAAATGATCGAAAACCATAGGCAATGGCATGAGAAGCTACCATCTGCGTAATTGGGATATCATACTGCCATTTAGACCTCTACCAGGGCAACATCCTACTTTTTGGTCTATGGAAGCGAAGCTGTATTTCCTACTGAAGTTAAGATACAATCTCTAAGAATCATTTAAGAAGTAGAGTTGAGCAATGTTGAATGGGTAAGAAGCAAGTTTGAGCAATTAGCGCTGATCGATGGAAGAAGGATCAATGCCATCTGTCACGGATAACTTTACCAGAATAGGATAAACCAAGCATTCAACAAGAAGGTCAGATTGAGATACTTTTCACCCGGAGAATTAGTCCTGAAGCGAATTTTTCCAAATCTAGATGAGGCCAAAGGCAAGTTCGCACCAAATTGGCAAGGTCCATACATGGTCCATCGCAACCTTGCTGGAGGAGCACTTATACTCGCAGAAATGGATGGTGAAATCTGGCCCAGACCTATAAATGCAGATGCTGTGAAGAGATATTACATTTAGATTCTATCTTTTGCTCTTTGTACTTGGAACAACGTCAAACCTGATTCCCATTTAAGAGGGATATGTAAGCGCTCCTATGGAGTTCGATCTTACCATAATAAAACTCTTAGTTCCCTCTTTTGACCACAAACTGGGGCAGAATTTTTGGGAGGATCTCAAAATTTCTTCTAAAAAAAGCATATCCTTCAATACACAAGATAACTAAGGCAGAATGTTTTAGACGAGTTCAAAAGTTCATGACAAATCTCACGCAAAGTCATAATTTCATACTAGGTAGCCCGAAGATGCTTCTTCAGTTGGACGTTGGGTTTGTCTCAAAATGTGCCACCATCAAAGATTCAATATCATTAATAAGTTATTAACTGATTTATCTTTTAAACATTTCAAAATTTATATAAATATATACTACTTTTAGAAATTCAAATGTTATACTATCCTACCCCAAGGCAAATGCCAGATAAAGGTATAGACATCAGTAACAGATGAAGCATACTGACTATGGTGAAGGACAGATCAACCTCCCCCTTTTTGTAAACTGGCAATTTCTTTTTGAATGCATAAAAGACATGTTCATATTTCAAACATTATCCGAGCAAACAAAAATCTGGTAAGACAAAATATTATTCTATGCTTTGCATTGCGTGTGCCGAGAATTACATGTGCTCGAGAACTGCACTCTACATAATATGTGCCCAAGAAATTGCATGTGTCTGAGATCTGCATTGCATTGGCCCAAGAAGATTGCATTGGCCTGAGATTTGCATTGTCGTGCCCGATATTTACACTATATGTGCCCGAGATTTGCATTTGCACACACTCGATATTTGCATTGCATGTGCCAGAGAAAAGTTGCATATGCCCGATATTTGAACTATATATGCTTGAGAATCGTAGTACATGCGCACAAGATTGGCATTACATGCCTTCCGGGTATCATTAGTTGAAGGTTAGGGAATGTGATATTCCCAAAACAGCTTTTTGAACGAGGTACGAGCATTTTGAATTTATGGTGATGTCATTTGGCCTAAACAATGCTCCGACCGTGTTTATGGATCTAATGAACCAGGTGTTCAAGCCTTTCCTTGACAATTTCGTAGTGGTCTTCATTGATGATATTCTCATTTACTCCCGAAGTGAGCAGGAGCACAGGAATCACTTGAGGATAGTTCTCCAAACTTTAAGGGAAAAGAAATTGTATGCCAAGTTTAGGAAATATGAATTTCAGTTGGGCAAAGTGGCTTTCCTTGGTCATGTGGTGCCCGATGATGGTATCAACGTGGATTCGAAGAAAACTGAGGTCGTGAAGAATTGGCCTATACGGTTGACTCCTTCGGATATTCGCAATTTCCTTGGGTTGGTCGGTATTACAAAAGGTTTGTGGAAGGGTTCTCATCTATTGCATCTCCATTGATCAAGTTGACCCAAAAGCAGGTTAAGTTTATATGGCCGGATGAATGCAAGAGAAATTTTCAAACTTTGAAGGATCGATTTATGTTGGCTCCTGTCTTGACTTTACCAAATGGTTTGGAAGGATTTGTGGTGTACTATGATGCCTCACGAATTGGATTGGGTTGTGTGCTTATGCAGAATGGCAAAGTGATATTGTATACATCAAGGCAGTTGAAGGTGCATGAACATAACTACCCCATGCATGATCTTGAATTGGCAATGGTGGGTTTTTGCTTTGAAGATTACCGATTACAAGAGTTAGCAATGTGTTTTCACCCATAGAGATCTCAACTTGAGGCAAAGGAGGTGGTTGGAGCTCCTAAAGGATTACAACATGAGTGTTCTATATCATCCGAGCAAGGCTAATGTTGTGGCCGATGCTCTCAGTAGGTTGTCCATAGGGAGTGTGGTGCATGTTGGGGCGGAAAAGAAGTTGGCTAGAGATGTTCACCCGTTGGCTAGGTTGGGTGTCAGGTTGGCTGATGCGAGCGATGGTAGTGTTCGGGTTCAAAATGGGGCAAAATCTTCCGTGGTGAATGATGTACAAGCTAAACAAGATTTAGACCCATTGTTACTTGAATTGAAGAAGTTGGTTGTTGCAAAGGAGATCGAGATGTTCTCCCAAGGGGGAGATGGTGTACTCTAGTACCAAGATCGGCTTTGTGTTCCGGATGTGGATGATCTTAGAAGGGTAATCATGAGTGAGGCTCATAACTCTCGTTACTCTATTTACTCGGGGTACACAAAGATGTATCGGGATTTGAAAGATGTGTATTGGTGGCATGGTATGAAGAAAGATATTGCTAAGTTCGTGTCTAAATGCCCGAGTTGTCAGCAGGTGAAAGTGGAGCACCAAAGGCCTAGTGGTTTGACCCAAGACATTGAAATTCCCACATGGAAATGGGAAGATGTGAACATGGATTTTGTAGTTGGATTACCTCGAACTCGAACGAAATTTGATTCTATTTGGGTTGTAGTGGATCAGATGGCTAAGTCGGCTCATTTGCTACCAGTTAAGACTACTTTCAGCGCAAAAAGAGGGACCTTGAATTTCATGTAGGTGATTAGGTGTATGCGAAAGTCTCTCCTATGAAGGGTGTGATGCGTTTTGGTAAGAAGGGCAATCTAATCCCCTGATATGTTGGCCCTTATGAAATTGTGGGGCGAATTGGAGGTATGGCTTATAGGGTGATGTTACCCCCGGAGTTGAGTGCTATTAATCCGGTCTTCCATGTGTCTATGCTGAGAAAGCTAATTGGTGATCCTAGCACTATTGTTCCTTTGGAGGGAATGGAGGTTGAGGAGAACTTGTCTTATAAGGAAGTACCGGTGGAAATCTTGGATAGGCAAGTAAAGCGGCTTCGTAACAAGGATGTGGCTTCGGTGAAGGTACTTTGGAGAAACCAACAACTAGAGAGTGCTACTTGGGAGGCAGAGCTGGACATGGTGAAACAATACCCTCATCTTTTCCAATCTACTCAAGCCTAAGGTACTAGGATTCGTCCTTGTCTAATGGTGCCATTTCTTGCCCTCTTGAGTATCATAACATAACATGCATACATGTGCACAAAAAGAACTTTTTATTGTTTTGAGCGACTTGCATACAATTTTTGAAATGAATTTAATGGTCTTGAACAATGGTTTTAGCATAATGCTTTTGGTACAAATTTTTGGCAATATTATGCATTACATCTTGTATGGTATGTTTCTTGCTCTAATCCTAGCCTTTCAAGCCTTGTTTTGCACATTAGGGGACGAATGTTCCCAAGGGGGAGATGATGTAAAGATCCAGATTTTTCCTAATGGCCTTGCCTAGATATCCTGAGAATTTCCCCAGGAAAACTGCCAGGCATCACTCCACAGAGGAGCCTGCATGGCCTGTGTGAAGTCGCACGGACTGTGTGGCCTCTCGTGGAGTGACACTTTGGTCAATTCAAGGTTGGGGCAAACTTTGGGACAAGGAGAAAATTGGCCAAGTGAAGGCACACGGGCATTCACACGGTTCGTGTGACATCACACGATCTGTGTGGCCTTCCGTGTGGCTTACTGTGTGAAGAATTTTACTAAGTACAAAATTACCGTCTCGTAACTTTGCCATGCAAAAATTATTTCAAGTACCTTTGCACGGACAATGTCACGGCCCGTGTGGCATTAGATGGTCCGTGAAGTCAATTGTGTGATGGCACTTAGTTCCGTGAAACTTTCCTTCTGTGAATTCTAAGTCATGGGCCACGACACTATTCACGGTCCGTACGATGCTACACGGACTGTGTATTGAACCGTGTGACCCAGAAGAACCAAACTCAGGTCTGTTTCATTAATGGTATTATGAAATTTTGGTTTGTTTTAAACATGAAGTATAACTTTTTTACCTATCCTAAATCCCTAATTCAGCTGAAAACCCCTTCCCTCTCCCTTCATTTACCTAAATCATTCTACCTCTCTCAAGATCACCTTCCTATCTTCCCAATTCTCCTCTCCCAAGGATTCAAGCTAGGGTTCCAATTAGGATCGATTCAAGCCTGATTTCTGCTTCTCCAATCAAGGTATATGGGATTGATTCTTGGTCCCTTTCAACCAAGAAGACCCAAAATTCCTTTCGATCTATTTCATGGATTTTTAGTCACTTTAAATATGAAATTTCATTGTTTGAATTTATTAAATCCAATTGATGTATAGGCTGTACATTATTCATCATTTTAAGTTATTTTAAGCTCTATTATGATGAATTACATTGATCTATGAAATTATGAACATGCATGTCCCCTTAAAGATTGTTTTATGCATGGGTGATCTATACTATGATTTTCATATGGATTTTATTGTGGATTTTCTAGATTTCATATTATATTGTTGATTTTAGATTTACTCTACATTACCCATGTCATCCTCACATCATGCATTGCATAGTATTCATGGGCATTGGTTTTCAAGGAAATTATGAGGTGGGTTAAGCCCAATTATGTTTTATGAAATGATTTTGATAAGGCATTGGTTATGACAAGAAGGTGATCACCGGTATGTCTATGTTTATGGCTCTTTGAGTAATATGGGTGCTTGCACCATTTTGTATATGTGTGGATGAGTTATTCCTTGCATGAGCATTATGATTATGATCTTATGATTTGGCATTTGAGCCTAAATGTGCATAGAACATTTTGAAATGGATATTGACTCTCTTGGAAGAACATATATGTATAAGTATTCATGTGGGATGTTTTTGACTTAGCACCGATGGATTGGGAGCATCAGGGATATCCCCAAGGTCCCTCTCCCTTTCCTTGAACTATGTGCCAACATAGGAACGTTTGTCATTACCGAAATGATCGGGTCATAAGGAATGGTTATTCGTTTATTATGTTTATGATAATGATTATGAAAAACCTTCCGAAAAAGTGATTCCCGTAAAGAAGGTGACCATCCCCGAAATGGTGTGTTCCGTAAGGTGTGATGTAGATTACCTTTGGAAAGTAATCTTCTTCCTACCAGTGGGAGGTCCCAATCGGTCTAATTGATGTAATAGCTTGCATGGATTTGGTTTGTCGGTTATAGGCCATCCCCGCTATATAGGAGCATTATCGCATTGCATGCATCATGAATTTCATGGCATCTTGTATACTACTCTTTCTTGGATATATTTGATTCTTTCTATATTATGTGCCCTTGTCATCTAACATTGAAGTGCAGGTTGATAAGTCATATGCATTGCATGCCCGCATGCTTAGTACATTCAAACGTACTAATGCATACTCTATGGCTACATGATTTTTCCTTGTAGGGGGCGAGCACTTCGAGTATCAGCCATTCGACGAATAGTTTACTCTTGGAATCTTTGTGGTGAGTCCCGTCTTCCGAGGGCAAGCCGGCTACTTTCTTCCTATTGCTATTTTAAGATGTTCTCTTTATTGAGGGTGAGCCCGGAACTTGTCCTGGCCCCCGTTCCTTTGATTAGAGGCATTGTTGGACACTATTATGACTAATGTATTGATCTCGTATTCTTTGTATGACTCCTGAATTTGGACTTGGTTATAATCGTGTGTGTGCTTGCATGCTAATTTTGAACCGATGATGTGGTTGTGAATATTTGAGGCTTGATTAGGCACTCTTGGGTCCCCGATCACCATGTCACATCTAGGCCCCAACCCCAGGTCGTTACAAAAGGCATCATCTTTCATGGCCTACGGACATCATTTCATGACCCGAGGATATAATTTATGATTAGCATAGCCCTAGACGCCATAGCCTAAGACGTCATCCTCATCGTCTTATGGCAAAAATCTTCATGGTCTAAAAGGGAACTTGCATCATGTTTATGATTATTTCGCCATTTAATATGTGTGTCCTAACCACTTTATATAGTGTTTCTCTTAGTTACAAATTGCAGAACTTGTGAATGTCTGTACATTCCGCCTTTCGCTTCAAAAAATGCCTTTTATTTCGTTGTCGATTACATTACATCTTCTGTTTTCTTTCGATACCCGAATTGCCTTTCTATATTTCGATCATTCCAATTTTCAAGCCAGTATCGTTCCTACTTTAAGTCCCGCACCGTTAATGTTATTTTAGGAATTTCATTCGTTCCTAATCCAGAACTACACACAGCCTGATTCTCGTATAACCAGGGATATGCAGGCGAATTCAAACCGAAGTCTCGGCCGTAATATTTTCACAGCCCCTCATGTCTTTTGTCCCTCCGATAATATTTCATCAGTCGGACAAAATCGGCTACTCCATTAACTTTCTTTGCTCGACAATTCATCCTTCATTCCCGAGCAAAGAAGGGGCAGCTATTGACACCCAATTTTTACTCATCGATAACGTATTTTATATTGCCATTTGATTAAATAAGTATTTTTAAGACTTCAAAATAAATGAGTTTATTGTCATTTTTTTTTTAACAATTACGTATTTTTTGTCCTTCCAAAACTTGTTTGCTATATTAAAATAAAATATTTTGTCCATTATTTTTGTTATTATTATTATTATTATTATTATTATTATTATTATTATTATTTTCTAAAAAATATCATTATAAATTCACTTTTATCACTATTATTATTATTTTAGCGGTAACAGTAATAATAATATGTCACAACCCAAAATTGGGGTGTGAGGGAACTCACCTAACCCACCAAGATGAATCAGCCCAATACCTACTGATCCAAACATAACAATAATAGCGGAAGATAAAATAGTCTAATATGACAAATAATCATAGGAAGACCAAACTACAACCATCTCAGAACTTGTGTCACATGTACAAGCCTCTAAATACATAATACTCGAATAAAATCAATGTCTCAAATGTCTAGTCCTCAAATAGAACGTAACATAATAATGGATTCCTTGAGTGACATAAGCAGCTACCTTAAGGATAATCCGGAAGTTCGTTCCTGCAATGAGAAAATTCTAACTAGAGGGACCGGGCTCGCAACCTACAAAAATGTAGCAAGGGGGTGAGTGCCAAAAACAATGTGGTACTCAGCAAATGGACTAACCTAAAGTAAAACAATGAAGAACCAAGTAACTCCTTCACACCCAACCACATATCGCCGAACTACAAATCTGCACTCAGAAAAGTCTCAGCCCAGCAACACATAATACACAATAAAGATAGTTTTTTAGTATATCACAATTATCAAATCACAAGTCATAACTCACAAGTGATAACATAATCAATCACATGAATAACATCATGCCACATAATAGTATACAAGGATGAGATGCAATGCTTATGCAATAATTGTCGGCAATGACCTTGGCATCACAATATCAATATGCAGGGATGAGATGCAATGCTTATGCAATAATTGTCGGCAATGACCTCAGCATCACAATATCAATTTGCAAGGAGGAGACGCAATGCTTATGCAATAATTATCGGCAATGACCTCGGCATCACAATATCATTAGCAAAGATCTCAGTATCACAATATCGCCGGCAAAGACCTCAGCATCACAATATCACTATCACAGATTTCAGCATCGTAACATCGCCTTTAAAGACCTCGGCATCACAATCTCACTATCACAGGTTTTAGTATCACAATATCGCCGGCAAAGACCTCGGCATCACAATCTCACTATCATAAATTTTAGTATCACAATATCGCCGGCAAAGACCTCGGCATCACATCTCGAATGGTAAAGTCCTCGGCCCCAATTTCATTTCTTCTTTTTTTTACCATCTCACTCATATCAATTTCTAGAACCAATGCAAATTATGTGTGACATAGAATGAATGAACATGAGATGAAGTCCACAAATAAATCAATTCAAAATCACCAACCACAACAATATATCTCAAAAATAGAATTCTCATCACTTAGCCACATTTTCAGTTCAAGTGTCACAACACCACACCAACTCACATTTATATTTAATTGCCTCATTTCTTATAATATTAAAATATTTCATGAATCACAAATAGAAGAAATTTCAAGAATATGGGTATACCCAATACCATAAATGTTGCAATATTCTTAATATCTCAATACCATCACAACCTCAATAACGAACACATCTCAAAATAAGTACCAATTCGATATCAATATCAAATAATTCACTATTTCACCTATAATGCACTTCCATAATTAATTCAAAAGTCAAAAATCACCATAGGAATAATTACTCAATTCAAAATATTTCGATCGAAACCTACATGAATCCATCTCTATCCCAAAATACTCAATTCTGTACACATTAGAGTATACGAGGTTCAACATATTTAATAAAAGATTAGAAATCCACTTGCCTTGTATAAAGTCTCGAATCATGTCAATTCTGAAGTTTTTCCCTCTCTATGATACTCCAAATCACCAAAATCTATTCAAATATAACATCACAATCACATAACGAATCTAATGACACTAAAATCAATTAATTCGGGTGAAAAGGGCAAAATGGTCCAAAAATTTCATCATCGGAAAAAGTCATCGAAAATCTGAAAATTTATACATGAAAATGTTCTCCAAGTAATAAGGAATTCAATTGCGAAAACCATTTAAAAAACGGAGCTAACCCGAGATAGAAATATCATGTTTAAAGTTTCCAAAAAAAAATCCAAACCAACCGAAAATGACAAATTTTACCTCGAATGGCATGCCAAAATTAATTTTCAAAACTTCCATGGTGTTTCTTTCGGAAAAATACACAATTTAGCCTTTTGAATCGCCCAAATCGGACCAGAATCGAGGGAGAAATTGCTAATGGAAGTTTGTGAAAAGTCTAGAAAATCTGAGAAGGAATCTGCAGATTTTATTTACTGCGTCTGCCACGTGGCAGTGCCTAATTGGGCCATGTCATCCCCGCTTCAGCATTTTCAGTAAACTCTCAAACTTAAGTTCAATGCTCCGGCCTCATCC
This sequence comes from Solanum rostratum, assembly GCA_029948455.1. NCBI lineage: Eukaryota > Viridiplantae > Streptophyta > Magnoliopsida > Solanales > Solanaceae > Solanum > Solanum rostratum. The sequence continues at coordinate 13,983,877 of CM057054.1, forward strand.
GGAGTCGGAAAAATACATTCCATATATGAAATTTGATCGGGAACAATATTTCGGACTCAATGGTGTAGTTGAAATTCCCACCGAAGGTCATTTTATTCCAATGCGGGTCCCATTTTTCAATATCGAAAGCAATCGAAAGGATCGAAACTCACCTGGAAGCTTCAAAAATTGAACGAAGGGTTCTTCTAGACCAAAATTGATGTTCTGAATCCAACGGAATCATCAGAATTTGAATTTGAGGTTTCCTTGGCCCAAAACCCGAGAAAGCTCATTTAAACTAGTTTCGGGCTCAAAAATTCAAAATATTCTCAGAAGCTCTAAAAATTGTAAAGTCATTTCTAACATTAGTTTCACCATTTGGACTTATTGGAACTGACGGAATTTTGATCCGAGCCTCCGAACTCCGACTGTTGACCAAAGTCAAACTTATGATTCAAAGTGAACTTAAAATGTAACTTTGGGATTAAAATCTTCATTTTAACTCTAAAGTCAATTCTCCAAGTTCTCCTAGACCAGATTTGGCATTCCGAAGCTGATTGAATCAACAAAATCGCAATCCGACACTCGAAACTCAAAACGACCAAAAAAACTCAAATTTTCCAATTTAAACCTTTGAAAACTCTTTATTTTGCAAAACTCAAGCTTATCACAATGTTTTCAAAAATCTGGTTTTCAGACTTAACTAATAGTGACTCAAGGCAACTTTTGATAAGGGCAAAATAATAATTCTGTCAAAAAAAAAAAAAGACCCATTACATAATATTTGTTTGGTATTAGTTACTTTCATTATTTCACTTAGTATTATTTCTAGTGTAATATTTTAAATATAACGTTTATAATTTTATTTTAGTAATTTTTAATTTTAAAAAAAGTAATAATAATATTTTAGTATATTCAAATATTTTTACGCAATTATTACATATTATGTATTTTCTTTTAGAAAATTGAATATTTTCTTCTTGCGTATATTATAATTAATTAGATGACAATCTATTCAATTTTATCCTGATTCATTTAATTCGTAGCCTTTTAATCTAATTCATTCCAAATCTAACCAATTCCTTTACAATTTATTTCAATTCTATTCAATTCTTTACAATTTATTTCAATTCTAGTCAATTCTTTACAATTTATTTCAATTCCAACCATTTCTTGTCAATTTTAGCCTAAATCAAGTTTAAGTGTGGCTTTATTTTAAATATTCAGTTTTTGAATTGTGTGATTTAATTTTGGTCGTTCATCATGTTTGATCTAATGGTCTAGATCAATCCATATTCAATTTTCCTTTTTAACCTAACCTCCCCCCCCAAATAAAATCCTAAAATCATTTTCATTTCCCCTTTCTCTTAGCCGTCGTCCCTCTCTCCTCTCAAGACCGTCGAAAAATCTCCCTCACCGGCGAACCACCTCTCCGCCATATCCCTTTCCTTTTCTTACTCTCTCCCCTTCCTCCTTATTCTCTGCCCCAAACCCCGACCAAAATGACCCCTATAACTCTCACCGGAAACGACACCAACAACCCCTTTGCATGCCGCGACCCTCCACCGGACAACCACCCTCTCCCTCTTCTCTTTTCCTCCTTACTGCTTCCACTGGTGCATCACCTTGGCGCCCCTCTCTTCTCCTCTCCCTTTTCTCCCTCTTCCCGTCCTCAACCCGCCAGAAATAGGCGAAACTCGTCGCCCCCTTTCTCCTCTCTCCTCTCCACCATGAAAAACTACAATCACCGCCAACCAGCATCCCCTCGTCAACCTCCGCCAGCAACGCATATCGAGAAACCCCACCCTCTGCTCTTCTCCATCTAAAAGCTCAGATCTGGCAACCCTCTTTGCTGGAAAATCCATGCAACCACCAAACACCCTCCTCTCCTCTTTTTCCCTCACCCTTGTCCAAAACCCACCTAGAAATCCCACTGCCGTCTCCTTCTCCACCCCGCCGAGATTGCTCCGGCCAACAATTCGGGTAAAAACCAAACGATCAAAATGTTCTTGAAAGCATGACATTTGGTTTGATTTTCCTACACATTACCGTTGTTTTGAGTATTATGTGGTTGTGTTAGTAACATATCTCAGTTGTCTCATCTATACTTTTAGGTTGATGTTTCTTTTGTTTTAAATTTTTTGATGTGGATACCTGATTAATGATCGGAGAAATGAATATTGTCTTCCTCAATTTTTTAGATTCTTACTTGTGCAATTAAGTTGATCTTTGCCATAAATTAGCCTGTGACTGTGTAAATCCATTGGTATTTCATATCAATTTCCTTATAATTATTGGAATGTTTTCGTTAAAGTTAATGTGTTTATTTGATATAAACTTGATCAATAGGTTGATTTGTTCAATTGATTGCCGGTATATTTTCGTGACTTATTTAGGAAGGCTGGTATTGATAATTAGTCAAGTACCAAGTTGTTCTATTTAAATATGGTATTTTATTATACGTGTTGAGAGTTTGTTTTGACGATCTCTTTATTTCTCTTACCATGTAGAAAAAGAAGATTCTTTTTTTTATTTCTGTTTTGCTGGGATTATATCCCATAATAGAGATTTTATTACCTTCCTTGAATGAGATTGTTGCCTCATTAGGAATATAATAATATGTTAGTACTTCATTATTTATGGTTAAATATAATGATTGATTTTATTTATTATTTACAGTAAAATATAGTGATGGATCTTATTCAAAATGCAGCGATTGATTTTTGTTTAGTAAATTTTGCTGACTGTTATGGACAATTTTTATTTGCCCGAATCTCGTGGTTTGAAAGATCAATTTAATTATCTTAATTTGGTAAATATTCCTTAATTTATTCCTCTGTCCCTTTTAATTGATTCTGAAAAATTTTTGTTCCTTAATTATTTTTCTAACCCCTGCTATATAAACATGTCTTTTTCTTTCTGTTGGGGACCCGTTGTTACTTTGATTCAAACAAATATATATATATATAATACTTCTACTCTTTAGTGTATAAAAACAAGAATTCGCTTTTGCATTTTTATCTTCTCAATCAAAAGATATACATACGTATTTTACTTTTTTTGCAAATAGCATTCTCTCAGATTCGAAGAGCGAGTTGGCTTCAATTAATTGGTTGATTTCATTGGGGAGCATTTATTCTTTCTGTACGCATATATATATTTTCAAACTTTATTTATTTATTTTTATTATTATTTTCATATTGGTATTGCTAGTTCTTGTTTTTAAGTGTTGCAGGTTATTTTAGTTTCTCGCACATAGAAAGAGAAGAGTCGCGGGGGATGGATTTGGAGAAAGATGTTAAATTTTCTTTTTGTCATGTTGTGTTATAATGTTTCTGCAAATCTTGTAAACAATAAAAATAGTGAAATTGGGGTTTAGTTAAAGGGGGATGGGACTACTTGCTAACTGTTTTTATTTTTGTTGACTATTTGCTTTGCTAATCTGTTTTGTTAGGCAAACCCGAATTAGGATTTAATTTTTCGTTTGTTCAAGGTTAAAAAAAAATAACAAGTCTTGTTTTGTGCATAATAAGATATAACATTAAAAGGGGTCATGTAGTATGTCGGCTCGAATTTATATTTAGCATGTTCAAATGTTTAGAAATTATGCCTATAGATATCATGATAATTTGTTTCAAGGTCATGCTTATATTCAATATTTACAATTGTTCTAGTTTAGAAACTTGTTGTAGGATTTTTTTTTTCTTTTTAAAGCTTGCGTGTTAGATATCTTGCCTATAGGAAATTCATATCACTAACTGATTTGAAATCATGCTTAGATTTATTTTTACCTAATTACTTAGATATCATGTCTATAGGTCTATTAATTATTTGAGATATCATAATTCTTTCATAAAATAATTCTTAGCCTTATTTTTTAGAAATCATGTCTTTTAGAGTGTTTTAACATTCTTTCCATGTTAGAAATTATGCCTATAGGAAGCAATCTTTTTTTAGAAATCATGCCTATAGGGTTTTCTCAATTTCTAATGCACAATATAATCATCTTTGAACAAACCTCAAAATAATGTTTAATCACATGTCCATAAAGTCTAATATGATAATATTTTAGAATTAAAATCTTTCTTTTAAGTCTTAAGATGTTTGGCTATTAGTTTTGCATACACTTAGCATGTCACTTGGCACCATTTGTGTGTTTTCGAGCATGCTAAATAATATTATTCGGAGGCTCCTTGAGCTTTTATGTGCTAACTGTTGTCCTAGTTGTTTTGTTTGACGCGTGGTCTTATAGGAAACCTAGATTTCCTTTAAGTCTAGAACTACCCTAAAATAGAAATCCAATGACTCTTGATGTAACACCCCATATCTTACATGTACTAGTCCAACGTAGATGAAACATGATATGGCGGGGTCAAATCCGCACACATTTTAAAAGTGCGTGAATTTTAGATTAAAGGGGTATATGTACGTCTAACGCTTAAGATGACCGAGTGTATATAATTTTTAAGTCAAGTTAAGGAGATTGTGACCTTAAATGAAGTGAAATAAGTGAGGTACTTGTAGACTTAGGAAGCTAGCAGGTGAGTCATCTACGTGCTTAGCTTAAAAAGGCTAGGTAAATGGAGACAAGGCCCAACACCAAATTTGTTCAAGTCCGATAAAGAATAAACCCCGAGTTAAGGATGTCATTTGGGCCCATGATTTACCATCATAAAAGGACAACATTTTCAGCCCAAGATGAATAGGAAAAGGGTCAAATTACATTCACAACCCAATTCACAAATAGGGCCCAAATTAAGTGGGTTTAAGTGAGAAATATTTGCAACAAAGCCCATCCAATTGAAGCCCAATAAGGCCCAAGTGAAAAGGCAAAGTTGCTGGGGCTTTTTATTTATAGGTGACAAAGAAGTTTCAAAATTAAGAAAAAGTGACACAAGTTTTAATTATTGGGTGTAGGTGACAAAATTATAATTAAGAGTTAATGATGTTTGACTATTTTTAAAAAGGTCCCCAACTTTTTCTTTATACACTTTAACCCACAAAAGAAACCCTAATTCCCCCCAAAAATCCCTAACAAACCCCAAGCTTTTCCCGTGACATTTTCCCCCCCCCCCCCCCCCCACTTTTCATTGCTTCTTCTACTTCTTCTTCTTCTTCTTCTTCTTCTTCTTCTTCTTCTTCTTGTTGTTCTTGTTCTTCTTCTTCTTGTTGTTGTTGTTGTCACTATTTTTCCAACACAACATTTGAGCTTCAAATTTGGGAGGAAAAAAATCAAATTTTTTGGGGCATTTGTTCGTGTAGCCTTCGAAATTACTTCAAAGGTAAGTTTTAATCATTATTATGACTGATAAAAGTGTATGTGGTGCTATTTATTTGAGTTTTGTGTTTTTATTGATGTTTCCGCCATTGTTGCATTTCTTCACCGCTGAGCCATTTCAGGGACGATGCAGCAGCTGCTGGACTGAGTGCAGCAATTCCAAGCAACTGCTGAGAATAATCCAACAACTTGCCAACTTGCTACACTAACAAATTCAAACAAAATGTTTACCATCGAGTATTTCTAGTGTTGAATTGGAGTAAAATCCCTATATTCATCCATAACCATGATCAAATGGACTAACTAATGAAAAAACCACTGAAATAAGTGTGATTTAGAACTGCAATCGCATTACTTGTGTAAGTACTATCTCAATGTATAAGATCACTACTGATTCCACCTCAACGCATAAGATCACTACTAATATATTATAAAACATATTGACGCAACCAACTAATAGTCAATTTACTTAGTCACCATCACTTACATATGCAATTGCTCAATAGATTGTATATTACTTGTGCAATCGCCACGTCAATGTATAAGCTCACTCTTGAATTTAGCGTTTTATTTGAATTGGAGTAACAAAACTCAATTTATCACTACATATGGTTGATACCATCAACTTATAGTCAACTTGCTATAGCTACTAACGAAAAATCAAAAGTAGGGTCCAGCAATTGCTGAGAATAATACAACAACTGCTGCACGATTCCTAGCAACTGCTACGACCTTTACAGCAGCTGCTACACAATTCCCAGCTTCTGCGGAGAATAATCCTGCAACTTGCCAACTTGCTTCAACAAATTCAAACAAAATGTTTGCCATCGAGTATTTCTAGTGTTGAATTGGACTAAAATTCCTATATTCATCCATAACCATGATCAAATGGACTAATTAATGGAAAAATCCACTGAAATAAGTGTGATTTAGAACTGCAATCGTATTACTTGTGTAAGTACTATCTCAATATATAAGATCACTACTGATTCCACCTCAACGCATAAGATCACTACTAATATATTATATAACATATTGACGCAACCAGCTAATACTCAATTTACTTAGTCACAATCACTTACATATGCAATTGCTCAATAGATTGTATATTAATTATGCAATTGCCACGTCAATGTATAAGATCACTCATGAATTTAGCATTTCATTTGAAATTGGATTAATAAAACTCAATTTATTACTACATATACTGATACCATCAACTTAAAGTCAACTTGCTATAGCTACTAACGAAAAATCAAAAGCAGGGTCCAGCAATTGCTGAGAATAATACAGCAATTACTGAACAATTCCCAGCAACTGCTACGACCTTTACAGCAGTTGCTGCACAATTTCCGTGCATCACCGATTCCCGGTAATCCGTCGTTCAATATTAAAATTTTTATGTTGGGACTAAGTGGTGTTGATGTTTTTCAGCTATTGGCATTGTTCGGTGAATTTTTCGGGGCCCGTAGCTCAAATTCCAAAAAATATTTGGCCCCGAAAACAGTGACCCTCCGCGACATGTCCGCGTTGCGGACGCGTCACGCAGAAACACTTGTTCGTCTGTTCTGGGTCAAAAATGTATCATCGATTTATTTCCAAATCTGTGATTTGTTTTTGTCATTTGTTTGGTTGAACTAACATATATTACCATTTTGAAGCATAGTGCATTGTTCGGGGCCCGTAGCTCAAAATTAAAAAAAAGAAATTTGCCCGAAACAATGTCCGTCCGCGACAGTAGCGCGTCGCGGAGGCGTCGCATACCAGCTACTTTGTCACGAGATAGCTGGTACGCGACGCCTCTGCGACGCGGTACTGTCGCGGATGGACACTGTTTCGGGAATTTTTTTTTAATTTTGAGCTACAGACCCCGAAAAATTCCCCTAATAATGCACTACGCTTCAAAACAGTAATATATGTTAGTTCAAACAAACAAATGACAAAAACAAATCACGGATTTAGAAATAAATCGATGATGCATTTTTTGACCCAGAACAGGCGAACAAGTGTTTCTGCGCGACACGGACAAGTCGTGGAAGGTCCGAAATGTCGCGGATGATATTTTTTTTTAACGTATAAATTTTTTTTAAAAAAAATGGTTCCTGATGTTTTTTAAAATATACACTTTAACCCTTTATTAAGTTAATCACACTTAATTTTTAATTAATGACAAGTTTGACCTTCAAAGGTCAAACTTGTCACCTTTTTTAATTTTAAAACTCAATTGACAACTTCCCTTCAATTTTCACAAGTTGCTGCATCATAACATTAATAAAGTAAGTCTGGAAATCCAAAAAAAAGTCGGCCAAAAGTGGCCATATAAAATGGAGCAAAATCCAGCAACTTTTAGTCATTTTCTTAAAGCCAAAAGTCAAATTTGTCTTAAAGTTTCTCCTTGCTCTCTCTTCACTATGTAAAGCAGCCAAGGCTCACCTCTAGGGTTCTTGAAGAGAACCTAATCCTTGAGGGCTAAGGTAAGTTAAAATACCTATGATTTGGTGTAATTTTTCCATGAAAAACATGAAGAGTATGCTGGTTGTACTTATGCAGGAATTTGGGACAACATGTGTTCCAAAGATTGTTGTCCACTTTTCTTGTTAATTAAGAGGTTTTTCTCTTGTTGGTTGGCTGGATTATGAAGTAATATGTATGTTTTTAACAAGGTTTGGTTCTGTAGTGGTGTAAGAAGGTTGCTGCACCATTTGTACCTTTCGCGAAAATGAGTTTTTATATGATACCTAAATTGCTCTCTTAATAGGAATTTGTGGACTGAATATTGGGAATGGTTGTCTCATGTTTTCCATCCACTTAGGGGACTGTTTTTGTACTGTTTTAGGACTGTATTTGTGTGTAAATATGTTGAGGACAGTTTGGTTGAGGTTGAAATAGATTTGGAATTGTTGACGCCGAAATGTAGCGAAAGGATGTAATGTTGTGTTGCCTACTTGCGTGTTGTATAGATTTGTTGTCTGTTGTACTTTATGAGCTGTTCTAACGCTATTATGGGACTAAAAATAGCTGGATATGACATGTATATGGGAATGTGTATTAGAAAATATGATTAGGAGTGGAAATGTTGAAAGAATACTATTTGGTTGCTAATTCCGAGCTTGCTGCCCGGATATTATTTTTCGGTGAAATTGGATTACCAAGATGTGTTTATTAGCTGCTAATACTAGTTTTATCACCTACTATATTGTAGATAAGTGTTTGGAGGAAAAGGATACTACTCCGAGGTAATAACGACATAGTACAGCGAGGTATGTAAGGCTACTTGATTTCCTATTACTTGGCATGAAATCTACGTCCGTCCTTGGTATATAGCGGGCACTTACCAACTACGACATCACTAATAATTGTGTCTCCACTCTTTACATTCATATGTTCCCATACATAGCCATTGTCAAACCTGCATACGTACTTGGATACCAAATATACATGAATTCCTTTTTACCAAACAAAGTCCAGGTGTTGTTTAATCTCCTATATGGTTTATTAGTTGTGTATCTCTCTTTTCATTGTGGTATTATCTTGTATGGTTGTTTATATGTCACATGTCTATATTCCTACATTTCTAAAGATTATGACCACCAAAAGAATCATCTGGAAAGTAAATAAAAGATAACTCAAAGTTGTGTATTAATGGGTGGTATCCCAAGGGTGGAAGAATCACCTAGCATGGGTCAATCCCATATTACGGGGGGTATCCCAGGGGTGAAAGGAAACCCTAGCATGGGTCGATCCCGATATTGATTTACCACTGATCAGCTGGTCATTTACATGATATATTGTGCATAGATTATACGGTAAAGAATGGTAAAGTAATAAAAACACATAAAGTACATGATTCCACAGTATGACTAAAGGTGGTCTTTTCATCCTTACACACCAGTGTGTGATATCATTTGAGTTCTTATTTCATATACAGTATTTCCTGCCTTACATATTCAGTAAATTATCTCGTACTGACGTCCCTTACGGGGGACCTGCATTTCATGCTGCAGGTACAGGAGTTACTAGATCTCCCCAGTAAGAGTACAGGACTTTCCAGCTGCTATTACGAAGCTCCAGGTTGCTTCGGGGCTTGTGTGTTTATAACTTGTATTTTGTATTGTATAGTTGGTCATGAGGTGGGGCCTGTCTCGACTCATATGGATATTGCTCCTTACCTAGAGACTTTGTAGACTATGTAAATTAAAGTGTGGTCAAGTAGCATACTATAGACATCGTGGCTCCAACGGCCTAGTCTTATGCATTTACTTTTGGCTTTTTAATATAGTTTACTTTCTTTTTACAGGATATTGAATATGGGAACCTCTTAAATGTTCATAGCAGGTGCATAGTTATATGTTGGTTCTCCCGAGCCTTGTTGGCAACGGGTGCTAGTCCACCTTAATGGGACTTAAAGCGTGATAAAAGTGGTATTAGAGCGGGTCATCCTAGGGAGTCTACAAAGCCGTATCTATGTAGAGTCTTGTTTATGGATGTGTTGTGCACCACATTTATAAGCAGGAGGCTACGTGGCATTTAGGAGTTGTTACTTTCTTTTCATTCTTTAGATCATGCCATAGAGCCAAGTGTTATAGGTTGATTGTTTCTAACCTCTAAATTATTTTGTACAACAAGTATGCCTAAAACAAGGAAAAGTACAGGCCAAGGGAAGGAAGTGGTAGTTGGTGCACCCAGTCGGGTGAGACGACGAAATGCGGCCCAAGATGAGTCTTTATCACAAACATCTCCAACTCCTCCAGCTCCTGATGAGCCAGGAAGTAGTGAAACTCCCCCAGAACTACCTACCGATGCTACCGTGCAGGATCTAAGAAATGTTGTCCAATTATTGACTCAGATAATTGATGGCCAGAGTCAAAGAAAAAAAGGTCCAGCTATAGGTGCAGGTGGTGCAAATAGGGCAGCTAGCACGAGGATACATGACTTCCTTAATTTGGACCCCCCATCTTTTACCGGGTCAGATCCTAATGACGATCCACAAGACTTCATCGATCAGATCCAATGCACTTTAGATGTTATGCACACAAGCGGCACAGAAGTTGTGGAACTGGCAGCATATAGATTGAAGGGTGTGGCTATATTATAGTATAAAGCTTGGAAGCAATCTAAGGGTATAGATGCACCTCCAACTACCTAGAAGGAGTTCAAAAAGGCATTTCTTGACCATTACTTGCCATACGAGATCCGAGAGGCCCGAGCAGATCAGTTTCTGAATCTCCACCAAGGGAATATGAGCGTGAGGGAGTATAGCCTTCAATTTAATTCCCCGTCCATGTATGCCCCTAATATAGTTGCTATTTTGGCGGATAGAGTTCATCGATAAGTAGATAGGTTGGATTCGTATCTGGTCAGAGACTGCACCATTTCTTCTTTGAATAAAGACATTGATATGGCGAGGATGCAAGCATTTGCACAAAAACTAAAGTATCAGAGGCAAAGAAGAAGGACACAAGAGTTAGAAAGAGGGCAGTCCAAGAGGGCCAGATCTACAGGGCAGTTTGTACCGTCTCAAGGTGAGTTTAGGCCCCGATTTCCTAATAAACCACCTAGACCATCATCCTCCTACTCTGCAGTCAGTGCTCCACCACAACTTCAAGGGTCTAAAGGTAATCAGTTCAGTCAAAGAAGTGAGGGCCAAGGTGCACGAACAACAGGATATTCGACCAGCTAGCAAATCCCTCCTAGGCAGCCTTGTAAACAATGTGGGAGGAGTCATTTAGGTACATGTCGTGTTGGGACAGATGCTTGTTATTGGTGTGGTGTACCAGGGCATATGATGAGAGATTGCCCAAAAAGACGTACGGGTGATATAGCACAACCTACTGGGTCAGCTGTTGCATCATCATCGTCAGTTCCTCCATTCGGTAGGGGTCAGCAAACGTCTGCAGGTCGTGGTAGAGGGGCAGCTAGCTCCAGCGCTGCCCGGAATCGCACTTATGCTCTGAGGAGTCGGCAAAATTTAGAAGCTTCACCCGATGTGGTCACAGGTACATTGTCCATCTTTTCACATAATGTGTATGCATTAATTGACCTTGGTTCTACATTATCATATATCACTCCACTCGTGGCTGGGAAGCTTAAAAGAACACCTAAATTATTGAACGAGCCATTTGAAGTGTCTACACCAACCAGTAAATCTATTATAGCTAGAAGGGCCTATTATGACTGTGTAGTAACTATTTGTGACCGTGACACATTGGCGGACCTTGTTGAGTTAGATATGGTGGAATTTGATGTTATAATGGGTATGGATTGGTTAGCTTCTTGCTATGCTACTGTGGATTGCCGAACTAAGAGAGTGTATTTCCACTTTCCAAATGAGGCAGTCCTTGAAAGGTAATGTTGGGGCACCAAAGGGTAAGTTTATTTCCTATATTAAGGCAAGGAAGATGATGTCAAAGGAATATGTATGTCATCTAGTTAGAGTAAGTGATATGCAAGCAGAATCACCAACTCTTCAATCTGTTCCCGTAGTGAATGAATTTGTTGACGTGTTTCCCAAAGAGCTTTCAGGTTTACCTCCAGAACGCGAAATAGATTTTGGCATTGACTTACTTCTAGACACTCAACCTATTTCTATTCCCCCATATAGAATGGCCCCGGCAGAATTACGTGAATTAAAGGAGCAATTAAAAGATTTGCTAGAGAAGGGTTTTATAAGACCTAGTATGTCCCCTTGGGGTGCACCAGTGTTATTTGTACGTAAAAAGGATGGCACCTTGAGAATGTGTATTGACTACCAACAATTGAATAGGGTGACAATTAAAAACAAATACCCCCTCCCCAGGATTGATGATTTATTTGATCAGTTACAGGGTATCAAATGCTTTTCAAAAATTGATTTGAGGTCAGGTTATCACCAAGTGAGGGTGAAGGAGAAAGACATGCCCAAGACAGCCTTTAGGACACGCTATGGTCCTTTGAATTTCTTGTTATGTCATTTGGGCTGACCAATGCACCATCAGTTTTTATGGACTTAATGAACAGGGTATTCAAGCCGTTCTTGGATGTCTTTGTGATAGTATTTATAGATGACATTTTGGTGTATTCAAGATCAGAAGAGGACCATGCAAATCACTTATGGCAAGTATTATAAGTTCTTCGTGATCGGCAATTGTATGCCAAGTTTTCCAAATGTGAATTTTGGTTGAAATCAGTGGCATTCTTGGGTCATATTGTATCTGATGAAGGAATAAGGTTTGATTCACAAAAGATAGAGGCAGTGAAAGATTGGCCAAGGCCAACAACACCCACAGAAGTTCGAAGCTTCTTAGGGTTAGCAGGTTATTATAGGAGATTTGTTGAAGGTTTTTCTTCTATTTCCGCACCTCTAACAAAGTTGACACATAAGGCGACCAAATTTCAATGGAATGATGCATGTGAAAGGAGCTTTCAAGAGTTGAAAAGCAGGCTAACTTCTGCACCTGTATTAGTGCTTCCAGAAGGCACAGAGGGGTATGCGGTGTATTGTGATGCTTCGGGGGTTGGTTTAGGGTGTGTACTAACACAACATGGTAGGGTAATTGCATATGCCTCAAGACAACTACGGCCACATGAGAAAAACTACCCAACACATGACCTTGAGCTAGCAGCTGTTGTGTTTGCCTTGAAGATATGGCGCCATTATTTGTATGGAGTTCATGTTGACATATATACTGACCATAGGAGCCTACAGTACATCTTTAAACAGAAAGACCTAAATTGAAGGCAGCGGAGGTGGCTGGAGCTAATAAAGGATTATGATGTTGATATACTATACCATCCAGGGAAAGCAAATGTGGTAGCTGATGCTCTGAGTCGTAAGGCAATTATGAATATTGGTGAGCAGTCCGTGGTACATAAAGGAGTGGCTAAGGATCTACGTCAACTAGCCAATTTGGGAGTTCACCTCATTGAAACTCCAAAAGAAGGGGTTGTTGTGCATAATGCTGCGGAGTCTTCATTGGTAACAGAGGTAAGAGAAAAATAGTTCAAAGATCCTGTTCTACGACGACTTAAGGAGAAGGTGAGTCAAGGCACGATGAAGGGCTTTGAACTTACCCAAAATGGAGTACCTTATTGTCAAAATAGATTATGTGTTCCTAATATAAATGGATTAAGAAGGAAGATAATGGAAGAAGCCCATCATTCAAGATATTCTATCCATCCAGGATTAACTAAGATGTATCATGACCTGAAGGGAATGTTTTGGTGGGAAGACATGAAAAAGGACCTTGCAGAATTTGTGGCTCACTGTCCAAATTGCCAACAAGTTAAGGTAGAGCACCAAAAGCCGGGAGGTTATATGCAATGTATAGAGCTTCCAGCATGGAAGTGGGATATGATTAATATGGATTTTATTACTGGGTTGCCTCGCTCATTTCAGAAGTTCGACTCCATATGGGTGATAGTTGATAGACTCACAAAGTCAGCACACTTCTTGCCAGTTAAGAGTGATTATACAGCTGAAGAGTATGCAAAGCTATACCTCAAAGAGATAGTTAGGCTACATAGGGTCCCAATATCCATTATATCTGATCGGGGAGCTCAATTCAGCGCAAAGTTTTGGAAATCCTTCCGAAGGAGCTTAGGGACACAAGTGAATTAAAGTACAGCTTTCCACCCGCAGATAAATGGTCAAGCAGAATGCACCATTCAAACACTTGAAGATATGTTGCGGGCTTGTGCATTGGACTTCAAAGGTAGTTGGGTGGACCATTTGCCACTTATTGAATTTGCCTATAATAATAGCTACCATTCAAGCATCAAGATGGCATCGTATGAAGCTTTGTATGGGAGGAAGTGTAGATCACCAATAGGATGGTTTGAAGTAGGTGAAACCACCTTGCTTGGTCCAGATCTAGTCCAACAAGCCATGGAAAAAGTCAAGGTAATACGACAACGGCTAGAAATAGCCCAAAGTCGTCACAAATCATATGCAGATGCTAGAAGAAGAGGACTGGAATTCTCAGTAGGAGATTGGGTATTCTTAAAGGTGTCCCCAATGAAAGGTGTTATGACATTCAGTAAGAAAGGAAAACTAAGCCCACATTACATAGGGCCATATAAGATTATTAAAAGGTTTGGATAGATTGCGTATGAATTAGAGCTACCCCAGGAGTTTTCAATGGTTCATCCAGTTTTTCATGTCTCAATGCTTTGAAAATGCATAGGTGACCCATCTCGTATTACTCCTATTGAAGATATGCAGGTTATGGAAGATGTCACCTATGAAGAGGTACCTATTGCTATCCTAGATCGTCAAATTAGAAAGCTAAGGAATAAAGAAATACCTTCAGTAAAAGTACTTTGGAGGAACCAGCAAGTAGAAGAGATAACGTGGGAGGCTGAGGAAGCAATGAGGTCTAAATACCCTTATTTATTTGAAGCTAAAGAGGAAGTCCAAGATATAGAGTTGAGGGATTAGTAGGTACGTGAATATGAATTTTTATTATGTTTTCAAAAGTCTGTTTACACGAAAGTTAAAACTTGTTTAACCTATTCAATTATGCTTACATTCGGGGACGAATGTTCCTAGGGGGGAGGATGTAACACCCCACATCTTACATGTACTAGTCCAACGTAGATGAAACATGATATGGCGGGGTCAAATCCGTCCACATTTTAAAAGTGCGTGAATTTTAGATTAAAGGGATATATGTACGTCTAACGCTTAAGATGACCGAGTGTATATAATTTTCAAGTCAAGTTAAGGAGATTGTGACCTTAAATGAAGTGAAATAAGTGAGGTGCTTGTAGACTTAGGAAGCTAGCAGGTGAGTCACCTACGTGCTTAGCTTAAATAGGCTAGGTAAACGGAGACAAGGCCCAACACCGAATGTGTTCAAGTCCGATAAAGAATAAACCCCGAGTTAAGTATGTCATTTGGGACCATGGTTTAGCATCATAAAAGGACAACATTTTCAGCCCAAGATGAATAGGAAAAGGGCCAAATTACATTCACAACCCAAATCACAAATAGGGCCCAAATTAACACTATTGGAAATCTGATATATGGCAACGGTTATTTGGAAACGGTTCCACAACCGTGGCAATATGCTCCCTGTAGCTACGTTTTGAACCGTGGCAATAAACAATTAACATTAACCGTGCTATTAGAAAGAAAATCGTAGCTATAAATTTGGTATGGCAACGGTTCAGCGTAATCGTTGCAATAGAACACATATGGCAACGGTTTCCAACCGTGGCCAAATAACCCAAAACAAATTAACCCGCGAAATAAATTATATTTCCCTCCACTCACAAAAGAGGCGCCCCCAAAATTAATTCTCTCTCCACTCACTCATACGCCCCCAAAATTTCTCAGCTTCATCGTCTTCGTCGTCTCCACTGGTCGAGAGAGCTTACTGCCAAAATCTTCAGCATTCCGTCCTCATCTTCGTCCTCATCTTCAGATTTTTTGTCAATTTGTCAAAAGAACAAGATGAAGATGAAGAAGATGAAGCTTCGTTAGGGCGACATTCCTCATCTCAGATACATCTTCGTGTCCACATCAGAAGACCCGAGAAAAGGTGAGTTATTTCACTCCTCGTCTCCGGTAAGCTCCATTAGGGCATTTCATCGTCATTGTCTGAAACACCCAAAACCCAATTGCTACGTCTCTCAGGTGAACCACGTGAAAGGTCGAGCTCCAGTGGGTTTATCAGAGGTACAAGGTCGTTAAGCTGCAAATCTCTCAAACATCTACAAAACACATCTCCAGTTCTCAAGGTTGTTGCAGAGAGGTACGATTTTTGATATACGGGCGTATTTCTTGATTTCTAAGTCCCCACAATTGTAATTTGTTGTGCATGTACTTTATTTTTCAAATGCTGAAATTTCATTATAGGGTTTGTTGTGCGTTTTCTTGTATATTTCCCCCTCTTGTCTCGTACTGCGTTTATTGATTCTTTGCGTCTTAGCGGAATCACACCCCTGGTTTAAGCTCTTTCACAAAGTCTGTAATCAACTTTTTCAGACAACTGTTGGAACAAAAGCATCTGCTTTAATGTTAAGAGTTCTTCTTTGTCTAGTGTGAAGTATACTATCGCTACTCTATTGTTTTATTGCCTTGTCTTGTCAATAGCTGTGAAAAAAGCAAGAAGGTTCTCCATATGGTGGTTCATTGTTCTTGGGTATGAAGGCAGTCAACTTAGAGTAATGGCTCTCACATTGAGTGTAGTTAGTAGCAGAGTATCTGAAACTGAGAAGATACGGTAAAATAGATGAAACAGGTTTGATCACACACGGATATATAAGAGCTAAATTGTTGTTTAAGGGAGAGAGTGGGAATCTTCCTGAAGTTATTTATAGAAAGGATAGCCCACCATTGGTAATTTTTTGATCTGTGGCCTTTTCTTGAAATGATTTGTGTATTGTGCTTGCTATGATATGACAGACACATTTTTTGGACCTGGAACTGTGGATACAGTCAAGATTTCATTTTTAAACTGTTCATTTCTGGATTTGCCATTTCTTGGTTATAAAGACTGTTCATTTCTATGATGAAGTACTTGTTATTTTTATTTTATTTTTTGGTTAGAAGTTTCCTTTTTTTATGCTTTAGTTTAGGTTAAGTGAAGGCGTTGTCTAATGAAATACTCATTAGCCTAAAAACCTACTTTCTTTTTTTATGCGTTAGTTTAGATTAAGCGGAGGCATTGTCTAATGAAACACTCATTAGCCTTAAAACCTTTCCATTTTTAACGACAGAGTGTATGTCGTTGAGCCAATACAGTGAACCTTGTTTAGCTGGAAGAACTCTAGTGGGTTCTTTTGGGGTGGGGTGGGGGTATATGAGCTGCTCCTTAGATTAAATTGCTTCTAATAATGAAATTTTTTGGAAGACTTTTGGCATTGGTGTAAGTATTTTGTTGTTATGTCTATATGGTTGAAACCACAGATGTTTATTGTTGTTGCTGGATGAAAATGTATGTCTACAGTAAGCTGTAGTCGTGGAAAATAACTAATGACTACTTATTTTGTCTATTTTATTGCAAGTTTTTAGCATGAGGAAGATATGTATAAGAGTCATGTATAAAAAATTGCTTTATTTTTTACCATATTTGGTAGAAGTTTTGTATTAAGTATACAAGTCAACATAACTTATACGATGTTTAGTTAGTAGTTTCTAAATGTTGTATAAAAGTTATTGATGTATTAACTTTATACGGTGTTTGGTTGGGTTGTAATAATTCTATATAGCTAATACTCACATAACTTATGAAGAAATCTATGCATAATTTTATGCGGGTAAATGGTGGATTAAGTTATGTGGATATTAGTTACATGGAATAATAATCTATTCCGTTGTGATGTATTATGGTTTGAATATAGAAATGTTGGCCTTTATGTTTCAGAATGCAACTAAATGACTCACTTTCTGTTTTTATTTTTAAACTTAGTTTCCATTTCTAAATTTCTGGGTTAAGCATAAGGAATGATTAATCTCCATAGTTGCTTTGTTGCTTCATTAGTTTCCGCTTTCGATAACTGTACTACTTTGGATAGGTGAAGTTCCATAGCTTTACAGTTTATTGAGAAATTTTGAATGTAACTTGATAACTTTTGGTTTAATTTCCATTTGAAGTTTCAGCTTGCTGAGTTTACAAATATCAAAATATTTTCAGCCCCTTTTATCATAGTTTAAGCGAGATTCATTTCTTGTAGCATGAAGTCATTGCCTAATTGATGTTTTTCTGTGGTTTTTGTAAACTTAGCAAGCTGAACTTGAGGAACTAAAATTGAGTAACCAGATTTCCTCCTCAAATGAGATCTAATCCTTTTGAGAGTTAGGTCTGCAATAATGTTAATAGCAATTTGAAGTAACCCCTAATACTCTAATCAACTTCCATCACCCAATTACCCCAAGCTTCTTCTAATCTAAATTAATTGTCGTGACTCAATTAATTCATCAAAATCTACACAATGTGTAAGTTAGTTGATTTACAATCATGATTTTGTTAGAATAAAAAAGGTAAAAGAATATCTTGAAACATTTAAATATAATTATCAGCTTTAATATTTTGTGTAATGTCACGTAGGGTGCTCAATGGATACCGGAGATAAAAGTTGGATGGATCTCCGAAGATCCACCGCTGAATATATTTGTGGAGTTACTGATTTTCTTGATAAAGCATTTGAACGAACCTCTCAAGGAAATGAAATATTATGCCCTTGTAAAAAGTGTTTTAATCGTTATTGGCATTGTAGAAATGTGGTTGAGGATCACTTGATTTGTCACGGATTCATTCATGGATACACCAAATGGGTTTTTCATGGAGAAGGATTTTCCTCAAGAGAAGAGCCATCTCCAACAAATGATGATAAAAGTTCTGACAAGCATGACGATATTGATAAACTACTTCATGATACTTTTATAAATGTAGAAGATGACTTGGGGCATGAAGGAATGAGGGAGGAACCATCTGAAGATGCAAAAAGTTTTATAAATTGGTTGAGGAAGGAAAACAAGAGTTCTATCCAGGGTGTAAGAACTTTTCTAAGTTGAGTTTCACCATCCGATTATACTTGTTTAAATGTCTTCACAAGTTGACTGATGTTGCCTTTTCAGACTTGTTAGACTTGATAAGAGAGGCATTTCCATTTGCTCAGATACCTGAGTCTTTTTACAAGGCAAAAAAGGTGATAAAAGATTTAGGTCTTCATTATGAGAAAATTCATGCATGTACTAATGATTGCATGTTATTTTGGAAAGACAATGCAAAGTTAGATAATTGCTCCGTGTGTGGATCTTCAAGATGGAAGAATGTTAATGATGGCTTAACTAATAAGGGCACTAAAATTCCAGCAAAGGTTTTAAGGTACTTCCCTTTAAAGCCTAGGCTTCAGAGGATATTCATGTGTGCCGAAACATCTGTAGCTATAAGATGGCATGCTACTGAACGCCCCAAAGATGGAAATTTAAGACATCCTGCTGATGGAGAAGCTTGGAAGGATTTTGACTCCTTGCACCCTGACTTTGCTCGTGATGCACGTAATGTTAGATTGGGTCTTTCAACTGATGGTTTTAACCCATTCCGAACTATGAGCATTTCCCATAGCATATGGTCAGTTATGTTAATGAACTATAATTTGTCACCATGGATTTGTATGAAGCCGGAGTATATAATTTTATCGATGATTATTCCAGGTCCATCATCTCCTGGAAACGATATAGATGTATACTTACAACCATTGATTGAAGAGTTGAAGGAACTATGGGAAGTGGGAGTCAAAACGTATGATGCCAAAACTAACAAATCATTTACTATGCGTGCAGGTTTATTGTGGACAATAAGTGATTTTCCAGCCTTAGCAGTGCTTTCCGGATGGAGCACCAAGGGGAGATGGGCATGCCCCACTTGTAATTATAATACTTCTTCTCAATATCTCAAACATAGTCATAAGATGTGTTACATGGGCCATCGGGCATTTTTACCTCTTGATCATCCATATAGAAGAGATAAAAAATCATTTGATGGTAAAGAGGAGCATAGAGCTGCACCTACTCCCTTATCAGGCATACAAGTGCTTGAAGAACTTCATGAATTCAATAATGTTTTTGGAAAGGGGCATAAGAAAAGAAAACGGAAGAATGATGGTCCATGGAAAAAGAGGTCTATATTTTTTGAATTGCCATATTAGGCAACCAACAAACTGAGGCACAATCTTGATGTGATGCACATAGAGAAGAATCTTTGTGATAGTTTGCTTGGAACTTTATTGGATATACTTGGAAAGTGCAAAGATCACATAAATTCTCGCTATGACTTGCAAGTGATGGGGATACGCAAAGAGCTTCAACCGGTAGTGGATGATGATACTGGAAAGATTCATCTTGCTAAAGCTTGCTTTTCCATGAAATCAGAGGAGAAAAAGATATTTTGCACCGTTTTAAAAGATGCTAAATTACCAAAAGGGTATGCCTCTAACATATCAAATCATGTGCAAATTGAAGAGATGAAAGTATCGGGATACAAAAGCCATGATGCTCACTTTATACTGCATTACTTGCTCCAAGTTGCTGTCAGGAAAGTGTTATCCAAACATGTGTCTTTGATTCTAATTAGGTTGGGAAATTTTTTTAGAGCTATATGTAGTAAGGTTGTAAGAAGATGTGATCTTGATAAATTGAAGGCTGAAATCATAAATATAGAATGTGAGCTTGAAAAGATTTTTCCTCCCTCCTTTTTTGATATAATGACACATTTGCCTATCCATTTAGTAGATGAAATTAAACTTGGGGGCCCGACTCATTTGCGTTGGATATATTCTTCTGAAAGAAATATGTGTGAATTCAAGGGGCTTGTTCGTAATCGAAAAAATCCAGAAAGATCAATAGTAGAGGGATTTTCAGCTGTGGAGTGTTTGACTTTTTGTTCAAGATACCTACCTGATTGCGTAAAGACAAGATTCAGTAGGTATCAAACTGAGGATGATGACGACACTCAAGCAGAAGGAGATGATTTATCACCTTTATTTCCTAAGATAGGTCATCCAATCGGAAGTGATAATAAAAGGAAAGGCAAGACTTTTAACATGGAGCATCATGAGTGGTTTGAAGCACATCGATATGTTTTGTTCAATACTGGAGATGTGCAAGTCGAGACATTCATCAAGTAAGATAAAATAGTTGTTTGATTTGGATTTTATTTATACATTGTGATAATGTGTTTTAGATTTTATTTATAAATTCATATTAATTAGATAGCAATATATACTTGCAGGGAACATAAGAATTTACTTGATAATCGTACTCGAGGAAATGCATGGGTAAAGGCAAAGATCCATAGCAGAGAATTTGTTGATTGGTTTAGGGAAAAAGTTCAAAATATTGAAGTGTCCAATCACTTAAGATGGCTAGCCAAAGGGCCTAACTTTGTGGCTAAAAGATATACTGGATATTTCATTAATGGATATCGATTTCATACAAAAACACGGGATGTCCCATGTAAGAGTCAAAATAGTGGAGTGACTTTGTCAGCAACAACAGATAGTTTTGCTAGTACAAGGGACCAAAACCCTGTCGATGGAATGGTTGTCTATCATGGAATTATTCAGGATATCATTGAGATTGATTATTGGGGTTGTTTTAGTGTAGTACTATTCAAATGTGATTGGTTTCATAATGAAATCGATGAATATGGTTTGACTCGCGTATACTTTAACAAAAAATGTAGTACAGATGATCGTTTTGTATTAGCATCTCAGGTGTATCAAGTATTTTATGTTGAAGATCCAATTGAGAAAAATGTTTACTATGCGATAAATAAGGTTCCTGCTGATTTATATGATTTGGAGGAAGAGAATTGTCCTAATATTGAAGAAACATTTTGGAGGGAGACTAATCATGATATTGGTTCATCAGAAAGATTAATTGATATTGATGATGTGAGATGGTCGAGAGAAGATCTCCCTGTAGATATCATTGATATGCCTTCCGTTGCACAACATTTACAAGATGTACCTACGGAAACATCGGAAGAGGAGGATGACTTTGATGATACTGATTGGGATTGGATGGAGGCAGATGATTGACAAAGGATTTTACGAACTTATTCAAATATGTAGTCTTCTTTTTTGGGTGGTAAGTTCTAATAAATTCGTTTCTGAGTTGCAGCATAGTAATGTGAACAGCTGATTGCCTTCTAATTTTATCTCTTTTTGTTAATTTCTATATGAATGTGCTTGTTTTTCATTTTAGCTAAAAGAAGTACTTTTGCTTTTCATGTCCTTCTAAATTATCATTTGTGGCTATATAGTAGACCTCTTCTTAGAATCTACCATGTGATTCTGAACTAAAGTAACCTCTAGTATCATGTTGTATGCACCAAGTAATCCTAAAAGCTGCTGCCTTGAAGTTGAATTTGGGTTTCTTGTAAATGTTAAGAAAATGTGGGTCTATTTCTTGTACTCCTCAATATATATGAGCTGGCTTTGTCTTTGTGTACCACCAGCAGAAGTGAAATTGATGTCTGATTCTTGAAAAGGTATGAGCAAGGTATTGACTTTATTTCTGCTGTCTGATTGTTATCTGATTGTTGTCCGATTCTTGAAAAGGTATGTGTTGTCTGATTGTTGTCTGGTGTTTTGCATTTGCTCCAAGTTGCTGTCTGTTTTGCATTTGCTGTCTGTTTGCTGTCTGTTTTGCATTTGCTGTCTGAGACTTGGCAAGTTCAAGAACACAAACAATGGTCTTGTTTTGCATTTGCTGTCTGATTGTTGTTCTATGACTACTACAACTACAACTACAACATTGGTTTATGTACTATGGGTGGAGACTTAGAAATTTTGGTCATTGTTTGCCAAGTCTGGTTGCCTCATTGACTTTTTGACTGATTTTGTCTTATTTTTTTACAGATTCAGACAGTCATGAGTCAACAAGAGCCTTCAAAAGGAAATAAAAAAGCCAAAAATAAGACATTTGCTAAACCTGGGTCATTATCATTCTTGGCGAATAAAAAACGACGGGTTTTGACAACAAATGATATTGTTGAAGCTATACAATCAGAGAAAGGGCATCTGCTAAAATTGATTGAGGAGCAACAAACAGTAGCACCAGAATCTGAAGCTGATGGACAATCTATAGAGGAGCAGACGCTAGAGGAGCAAGTTGTAGAGGTGCAACATCAAATGAATTCTGTCGCTCCTCCAGTAAATGAACAATCAGCAGAACAAGGTAATATATAAGCTTAAACACAAACATGGGATGCATCTTCGATTTCTTATTCCCTCTATTTTATTTATAGATGAAGGCATTTCCATTAAGAAGACAAGAGGTATAACGCAAATGCCTAAGGTACATGCCCGAAAAGAGCGTAAACTGATCACAATCAATGCCCAAAATCAGCCCGTTGGTCCTACTGATGAAGTTGTAACAGAGTTAAGTAGCTTCCTAGGTACATTGGCAAGAACTGCGACTCTTTGCCCATTTGATGTATTTGACTGGAAGAACATGAAGACGAAAAAGGATTTATGGGCTTATACGAAGGTCTGGAATTTTCAATTTTTAATTCTTTGTTATAGTTTTTTACACTTAATTAGTAGCTAACTGAAAGATACTTAATTGTAGGAGAAATACATTATTCCTGAAGCTGCAAAACCATGGACTTTGGCTACAATTCGAGAGGCTTGGAGAAGGCATAGAAGACAGCTGAAGTTACATCATTATGACCCATATGACAATGATGAAGTTATCATGTCAAAGAAACCGGCTCATATTCCAGAATGTCAGTTTAGAGAGCTTCTCAAATATTGGAAGTCTGACAAATTCAAGGTAAAATGAATTTCGAATATTATAGTTGCAACTTATTATAGTCATATACTTTCAGTTATGAAGACTGTACTGAAGTTACTATAACACCCATATACTTTCAGTAAACATTGTTGATTTATATATTTTTGCAGAAAATGTCCGAAACTAATACTAAGAATCGAAAGAAGCTGTTGAATCCACACACTGCCGGCAAAAAGAGTTTTGCTTTAGTTCGTAATAAATTGGTGTGTTCTTTTATTTATTGTGAAGTTGTTAGCTGTCATTTATGTAATTCTTACTATATATTTTTATGTGAATAGGAAAAAGAGAAGGAAGTTGTGTCACAGAAGGAGGTCTTTGTTGCCACAAGAACAAGAAAATCTGGACGTTCGTACAAGGCCTCGAATGAAAACACAATAAGTAAAATTGTATGATTGCTGATGACTTCAATCTTTAATTGACATCATTATTTATTGTAAATTTTATTTACATGGTTTTGCTTGTTGATGTACTTTCATTTTTTAGGCTGAAATGGAGAAAATTGAAAAAGAAATGAGTGTGAATGGTCAGTCCGGTGATGCATTTTCAGTCGTCATGGGCCCTGAACATCCGGGTCGTCTCAGGCTATATGGATTGGGGGTTACAAAAAGCAGTTTGAAAAAAAATGACAATTCCACACCAACTTTAGATGCAACAAATGATGTGGTACAACAAATGCAAGAAAGGATGCAAAAAATGGAGAAACAAATGGAGGAACAAAGGAGAACTATGTGACAAGAAGTAATAACAGATGTAGTTGCACAACTTCAGCGTGCAGGATTAATTGATCCAATCATATTAGCAGCGTTATCTGTTCCTTCACCAGCAGAAGGAACATCTGGACAAGCGGCTGATCAAGGTTATTCTTTGTCTATTTCAAATTTTCTTCTTCTTTTCTTGTTGATGCTTCTTCCTCTTCTTGTGCTGCTACTGTTGCTTCTGCTTCTTCTTCGTCATCTTCTTCTGCTTCTGCTTCTGCTGCTACTGTTCCTCTTCTTCCTCTTCTTTTGTTCTTTATTGCTTCTGCTTCTTCTTTTGGTTCTCTGCTGAACTGATTGTATTGTTGTGAATGAGTCAAATTTCCAGTAGTGAATGAGTCACTTTCACTCTATGAGAATTAGGAAGATTAACCATAATAGATTTAGATAAAGGTTTGAAACTGGAGAAGAAACTTCTATCAAAAGTCATGTGCTTAGATGCTCTTCATTCTTCTAATTCAGTTTTTGCAGAAGCTGTAGGATTTATGCTACATTCTCCTCACTTAGAGACATAGCATTTGCAGGATTATCCACTGCTTGTTGACTTCCTTCAACCGGCTGAAAGTGATTGTTAACCATAGCTCCTTTGTGGTACCTTTTGACTTTAGTGAATTTGAAATCTTCTGTCTATCTTTAGTTTTCCAGCATACTTTGTCTTCTTTCTTTTTGGCATCTTTTCCTTAAACTGATAGTCTATCGGAAATAATATCTCTGTCTTTAGGATAAGGTTTGTGTACACTAGTGGGATTACATTGAGTACGTTGTTGTTGTTGCGCATCATCTCATTTGCTACCAAAAGAGTTGCCTTTTCATCACTTAGATATGACAAGGAGATTCAAACTCAAGCTCTCTATGCCTTCTTTTCGCTTTTGTCGATCCAAAAAAGCTTCTTTTTTGCCTAAAAGTCCAAAGCCAATTTCAGTATACAAATTTTCCCATACCAATGTTCATGATAATTTCCCTGTTCTTGTACCTTCCTCAACCCCAAATCACCCTTACATAATCAGAAAAGCTCACAACTTGGCAAATAAAACGTACAATTCGCCGAGTTCTGAATATTCTGATCATGACAATAACAACATGAGAAGGGGGAAAAGTAGATTGAATATGAGTTTTTCCTCTGTTGATAGTGGTTGGTTCAGTTTCAGTAGTGAATGTGGTGATGAAAAGCCTAAAGATGAAACTCAAAGCCTTATTTCTTCGCCAAGTTTTGAATCTTCATTCGATGTAGATCATCCGATAGACCCTTTAACAGAGTCCAGAAGTAGGAAAAAGACTAATAACACGAAAGTAAGGACTGAGTTCTTGAAATCAGTAGCACCATTTTGGCTCAATTTCTACACAGGAAAATAAATTAGACTTAATGACAAGTAATGAAGTTCATATTTTAACTTGGAAAATAAAGATCAAACTGATATGTTTTCAATTGTTAGATGAGGTCTTGAAAAATCGGAACATCACTGGTACTTGAGATTTTAAGAAAACATCATTTGCTAGCTATATCAGAGATAACAGGTTAGCTATGATCTTTTCTTTGGTTGTTTAACCTCCAATATACCAGTTATATCGAAAATAACATACCTCATCAGCATCATTTTTCAAAGAGCTGGTTCGATAGGCTTCAAAGAGTAATTTGTCTTCTACCATATCCTTCATGGCCTTCAATTCATTCATAAGCTTCAATGCTAGAGATTCAATATCTTGCATCTGCCGCTGTGAAAATGCTATAGCACTTTCTGAAAGTATAATTGAGGTCCCGGTGCTAAGCTGAGGTAAAGAACGAGATAGACGAGGACCTTCTAGACTGCCCTTCAGAGGGCTGTTTCTTCGTTTTCCTAGATTGGCTTTTGGATAGCTGTAGTTTTTAGGAAAAAAGGTCAGTCCAGAGACTTTTCATTTTTGTGAAATAGGCATAAATGCTTGTATTGTTATTGTTTAGCTATATTCACATATAGGTTGCTAAACAAGTATTGCTCATGAACTGATATTTCTGCTTCTGATCTGTTGCTACTGATATTGCTGAACTAATAATATTAGTGCAATATTGAATCTATTGCTTAGAACTTCTGCTGCTACTGTTCCTCTTCTTCCTCTTCTTTTGTTCTCTGCTTCTTCTTTTGGTTCTCTGCTGAACTGATATTGCTGCTACTGTTCCTCTTCTTCTTTTGTTCTTTTGTTTTTGATCCTACCAAGGACACTAGGGCCAAGGAACTTCTGTTACATTTTTATTTAATCAAGACTAGGTTGTCTGGCATCACAATTTGATTATTAATTATATTGCATTTTCATTATTTTTAGGTGATGAAATTGAAGGGGATGAAAGCAACACGGAAGCTTGACCTAGGAGATGGATTGGGTTCATGGTGATCACAACGTACATTATTCTAGAAACATTATATTGTATATTTTTTTGAGAATTTAAAAAGCTATGGTATGTTCACCCTTTTTGGCATATGCATGTATATTTAACTTTATCGATACTATTAGCTAATTAATTACCAAATGATCGATCAGTATGTGAATCTTCATGAATTGTAATTTTCGTAATGATGAATAGGTATATATTATTTAATTTTGTGATCAATTTTAAATTACTGTTACATAAAATTATTATATTATAGCATGACTTTATTTGTTGCAACTGATGATTAAGCCTATTTATTTGTTGCAACTGATGATTAAGAAAAATTGTTTAATAGGTAAAAAACTGTTGCATTAGTGTTGAAATAACTGTAGCACTACAAGTCTATTGCTACGGTTCCCAATTGTTGCAAATGAAACCAAACCGTGGGATATTCTTAAAGGAGAAACCGTTGCATTAGTGTTGAAATAACTGTAGCACGAGAGTTCTATTGCTACGGTTCGTAATTGTTGCAAATAAAAACTTAACCGTTGGATTCGCTTAAAGTAGGAACCGTAGCAATAGGATACCTCAATTGCTACGGTTATAACAACCGTAGGACTAACCGTAGCAATAGAGCTATTGCTACGCCAGCTAATGTAGCGATTAGTTGAACCGTGGCAATAGACCTACGGCGACGAGAAGGGGGCCTATAGCAACGGTTTTGAACCGTTGCCTTATACCAAATTTCCAGTAGTGTAAGTGGGTTTAAGTGAGAAATATTTGCAACAAAGCCCATCCAATTGAAGCCCAATAAGGCCCAAGTGAAAAGGCCAAGTTGCTGCATCATAACCTTAATAAAGTAAGGCTGGAAATCCAAAGAAAGTCGGCTAAAAGTGGCCTTATAAAAGGGAGCAACCTCCAGCAACTTTTAGTCATTTTCTTAAAGCCAAAAATCAGATTTGTCTTAAAGTTTCTCCTTGCTCTCTCTTCACTTTGTAAAGAAGCCAAGGATCACCTCTAGGGTTCTTGAAGAGAACCTAATCCTTGAGGGCTAAGGTAAGTAAAAATACCTATGGTTTGGTGTAATTTTTCCATCAAAAACATGAAGAGTATGCTGGTTGTACTTGTGCAGGATTTGGGACAGCATGTGTTCCAAAGATTGTTGTCCACTTTTCTTGTTAATTAAGAGGATTTTATCTTGTTGGTTGGTTGGATTATGAAGTAATATGTATGTTTTTAACAAGGTTTGGTTCTATAGTGGTGTAAGAAGGCTGCTGCACCATTTGTACCTTCCGCGAAAATGAGTTCTTATATGATACCTAAATTGCGCTCTTAGTAGGAATTTGTGGACCGAATATTGGGAATGGTTGTCTCATGTTTTCCATCCACTTGGGGGACTATTTTTGTACTATATTTGTGTGTAAATATGTTGAGGACAGTTTGGTTGAGGTTGAAACAGATTTGGAATTGTTGACGCTGAAATGTAGCGAAAGGATGTAATATTGTGTTGCCTACTTGCGTGTTGTGTAGATTTGTTGTCTGTTGTACTTTATGAGCTGTTGTAACGCTGTTATGGGACTAAATATTGCTGGATATGACATGTATATGGGAATGTGTATTAGAAAATATGATTAGGAGTGGAAATGTTGAAAGAATAATCTTTGGTTGCTAATTCCAAGCTTGCTGCCCGGATATTATTTTTGGGTGAAATTGGATTACCAAGATGTGTTTATTAGATGCTAATACTAGTTTTATCACCTACTATATTATAGATAAATGTTTGGAGGAAAAAGATACTACTCCGAGGTAATAACGACATAGTACAGCGAGGTATGTAAGGCTACTTGATTTCCTATTACTTAGCATGAAATCTACGTCCGTCCTTAGTACATAGAGGGCACTTACCAACTACGACATCACTAATAATTGTGTCTCCACTCTTTACCATGTTCATATGTTCCCATACATAGCCATTGTCAAACCTGCATACGTACTTGGATACCAAATATACATGAGTTCTTTTTTACAAACAAAGTCCAGGTGTTGTTTAATCTCCTATACGGTTCATTAGTTGTGTATCTCTCTTTTCATTGTGGTATTATCTTGTATGGTTGTTTATATGTCACATGTCTATATTCCTACCGTTCTAAAGGTTATGACCACCAAAAGAATCATCTGGAAAGTAAATAAAAGATAACTCAAAGTTGCGTATTAATGGGTGGTATCCCAGGGGTAGAAGAATCACCTAGCATGGGTCGATCCCATATTACGGGGGGTATCCCAGGGGTGAAAGGAAAGCCTAGCATGGGTCGATCCCGATATTGATTTACCACTGATCAGATGGTCATTTACATGATATATTGTGCACAGATTATACAGTAAAGAATGGTAAAGTAACAAAAACACATAAGGTACATGATTCCACAGTATGACTAAAGGTGGTCTTTTCATCCTTACACACCAGTGTGTGATATCTATTTGAGTTCTTATTTCATATACAGTATTTCTTGCCTTATATATTCAGTACATTATCTCGTATTGACGTCCCTTACGGGGGACCTGCATTTCATGCTGCACGTACAGGAGTTACTAGATCTCCCCGGTAAGAGTACAGGACTTTCCAGCTGCTATTACTAAGCTCCAGGTTGCTTCGGGGCTTGTGTATTTAGAACTTGTATTTTGTATTGTATAGTTGGTCATGAGGCGGGGCCTGTCCCGACCCATATGGATATTGCTCCTTACCTAGAGGCTTTGTAGACTATGTAAATTAAAGTGTGGTCAAGTAGCATACTATAGACATCGTGGCTCCAACGGCCTAGTCTTATGCATTTACTTTTGGCTTGTTAATATAGTTTACTTTCTTTTGACAACATATTGAATATGGGAACCTCTTAAATGTTCATAGCAGGTGCATAGTTATATGTTGGTTCTCCCGAGCCTTGTCGACAACGGGTGCCAGTCCGCCTTAATGGGACTTAGAGCGTGACACTTGAACATTAGGAGGGACGTTAGACACTTTAGGGAAGCGTTAGATTTTTCATTTTTTCTTTAGTACACCTTTAGTTAATAAATAAATCAACTTAGGAAGGGTAGGGGTAAATAAGACCCTCGGATATGATGACTCAAACTCGAGCTTTAATAGGACGGAACCTTGGTTTTCGTACTAGGGCTTAATAAGCCTTGAGAAGCTAATTTGACAAAAATCTTATTTTGTCTTCCGAAATAAAAAGTCGATTAAACTGATCTGAGTGATAAATTAGAATTGCTTAGTTCTTTCCTTTCCTTTTTTATTATGCATCTTTAAATGATTGGGGTAGCTAGATCTTTAATCTTACTTTTTGCTTATATTTCTTTTGATCACTTAGACCTAATTAGGATAATTTTCCTGAAGTATGAGACCCTAGTTGTAACCTCGCACATAAATGCGAGATACGGCCGGGATCCGCATTTGCAGACCTTGAAGGGTGCTTAACACCTTCCCTTCAAGGTAACTTGAACCCTTACCCGTTCTCTGGTGACTTGACCTAGATTTAGTAGTAGATTAGAAACGGTGTCCTTATACACCCAAACATTAGGTGGCGACTCTTCAATTCAATTTTTAATCCTAAAAGAGTCGTTGTCACGACGTCGTCCAGGTTCCCATCTTCTCGTGAGAAAAAATGAGGCACGACAGAGAGTATTGTGTGCAACAGTATTTTTTCTTTTTGCAGTATATATTGTGTATAAATTTGGTTGTTAAACTTGATAGAGAAATTTCAAACTAGATTGTAATGTATTTTCATAATAATGACTATCAATAAATGAAGTAGACTAAAATAAGAGATGTAATTTTATTGCCTTTTTGGTTTGTATCTGGTGGTTGTTTCATATCATTGGTCAATACACATGATAAAAAGTTTGTAGAGTACAAGTCAATGATCATTTAATGTAGGAGAGATAAAAAGTACGAGTCAATGAGTTGCTTTATTTTCTTGCATTTTTTTTCTTATTTCCCCATAAATAGTAACACTATAAATACAACTTGCATTAATTACACTTCTTTAATTGTCAGACGTTTTCGCTCTTGTTTTTTATTTTTTCATTTTTTTTTTAAGATTTGGATCAAACATGCACACTTTTTCTTAAAAATAACTATTGATATTGGGTGGTAAATATTTTTTGTGGACACTTGAATCTAACATTTAATTCCTCCGGTCATATGCTTGTCTCTCAATCAACTATGATATTTACATCAGATAAAAGTATATCACGTCAGTTTTTATCTAATAAACTATTTTTAAAAAATAAAAAAATACTCATGTTTACCATTAGATTCGAAACAGTGGGAGATGAATTCCGGTTATAATCGAGTTCACATACACCTTGCTAAGAAACACTTTTTACCTCTGTTTTAGACACCTAATATTGAAAAGCATTTGTTTTAATTGTTGAATTTAAATATATGAATAAACAATTACGCATTTGAATATACATGTTTAAACTTAAAACAAATCATTTATGTGTTTAGTAAAATATAAGTGAATTACCCCATTAAGCTGTTTACACAAAAAATGAACATATTATTTAGAATGTTTAAAATTTTTAATTAATTTAAATACAAGTATTGGTGAAAATTACAAAAGATTACAATTAACAATTGAAAAGCAAAAATGAAGAACAAAAATCTTCAGATTGAAGCGCGGATATTTCACTTTTTTTAAGGAGATTCAAACCCATTGCAACAAATATTTCACCAGTCCAGCAATATTCCTCTTGACTTGTCCCCTACAACAATCTTTCACAAAAGTGTAACTCGGAAAACTCTGGACAAGAGTTGAGTCTCACCTATCATGTCCACCTCCCCCTCTTATCTCATACCATCTTGAATCTGAATTGGAGTAACATTTTCAAGAGGAAAATAAAAGCATCACCTTAAGCACATCTAGTATTTGGTCTATCAAATAGCAGTTTCTATTTTATTTTCATAAAGTCAACAATATGTTGAGCAGTTTGATACTCTCCTTAATCCATAGTCCACTACTTTTTTTAGGGGTTGTTTCGTTTCGTTAGCAACATGTTATTTCAGGGTAATTAATTTCATAATAAATTAGTATGGAATAAGTTATTTCACCACTAAGACAAAAATAGTGCGATAAATAGTCCAACGATTACCTTATACCTCCAATCAAATATGTGATAAAATAATACTACATTTTATCCAAAAAGTAACTCTTTAGCTATTTATTAATATGTAAAGTGGCCTCTATAGTTATGCATTTTTTTATAATATTAAAATGCATATTAAAATCAATAATCCCCCACTCATTTTAATATTATATAAAGAAATCTATCAGCTGAAGGAAGATTACTATGCATAATAAAGGTGTGCTCTACATTGAACCTCTACTTAGTGAAACAGTAACTTTTGCTCTAGAGTCGTAGTGGTCTCAGACTTGAACTATGAATGCTTAAGGGAAATAATATATTACTGCTTACACATAATAATCAAGGTGTTGACATGAGCTTTACTAACCAGCACATTACGGCCTTGTGATATCCCAGTTTCATGAGTGTCTTTGAGAATAAGCCCAATTCTCATAGGTAGAGGCCTACTTCTACACTCATATAGGTGAAATCTGTCGAGAGTGATCATGTAATTTTAACACCCACCCATACGGGCTATAGATTTTCATTAAGAGTTTTTAAACTCAACCTCCACATTCACTACAGGAAATAATTCACAGGGATGGAATAAAAAAGAGTGTATTTTTTCACAACAAGTCATCTGATTCGTTCTTCCTATTGAACTTGGTTATAGGATCTCTAGTCCCCAGGTTGGGCTTCCTCATATATGACTCAGGAATTTATAGGCTTCAATCCCATCCCCCTCGACGTGCTCCCGACCTTTTCTCTTGTTAAGGCCTTAGTAAGAGGGTCTGCAAGATTATCACAAAGATTTGACATAATCAACATTAGTGGTACCACTTGTCAAATATGATCTTACATTACTATGTTTCCTCCTTATAGGTCTGGATTTACTGTTGTAATAACGGTTTTGAACTCTACCAATTGCAGCAGTGCTATCACAATGAATTAAAATTAGAGGAGTTAGTTTTTCAAAATAAGGAATTTAAAACAATAAATCTCTCAACCAATTTGCTTCCTCACTAGCTGAAGCTAAAGCAATTAGTTCAGCCTCTATGGTAGAGTTAGCAATAATAGTTTTCTTTTCAGATTTTCAACAAATAACACTACTACCCAAAGTAAAAATATAACCAGTGGTAGTATAGGATTCACCTGATAAAGTGTTCCAGTTTATATCAGAAAAGTCCTCAAGTACAACAGGATATTTTTTATGGAACAAACCACAAATTTTTGTCCCAGTTAAACATCTCATAACTTTCATTATAGTATGCCAATGTTCATTACCTGGCTTGCTCGTAAACCTGCTAAGTACTCCTACAGCATATGCAATATCAGGCTTAGTGCAATCAGTCACATATCTCAAACTTCTGATTAAGCTAGCATTTTTTTTTTATTTATCAGATCATTTTCACTTTGTACAGGAAATAAGCGAACACTTGAATCAAAAGGAGTTAAAACATGCTTGCAATCAAGAAAGTTATATTTTTCTCAAAATTTTCTCAATATAATGTGACTGGTCAAGGAAAATTCTATCACATGTTCTAGTAGTTTTTATTCTAAGAATAAAGTTTGCCTCACCAAGATCTTTCATATCAAATGGCTTCTAAGAATATTTTTTGCTTCAGCAATAACATTCATATCAGAGGCAAATATCAATAAATCATCAACACATAGGCAAATAATAACATGTAAATTATTCCAAGACTTATGATATATGAACTTATCACACTTATTTGTTTTAAATCAATTTTCAATCATGCAAGAATCAAACTTTTCATGCCATTGCTTTGATGCCTGTTTCAAGCCATATAGGGATTTAGTCGGTTTACACACTCTACTTTTTTGGCCTGCTTAAACAAAACACTCAGGTTGTTCCATATAAATCTCTTCATTTAGGTCTCCATTTTTTTTTAAAAAAAAATAGTTTTTACATCCATTTGATGAATTTGCAAATAAAAAATTGCAGCCATCGCAATTAAAAGTCTAATGGATGTAATTCTAATTACCGGAGAAAAAGTGTCAAAAAACTGTAGGCCTTGAAGTTGCTGAAATCCTTTTGCGAGTAGTCTAGCCTTATATTTATCGATAGATCCATCAGGTTTTAACTTTTTTCATAAGATCCATTTGCAACTAATTGTTTTACAACCAGGTGGTAAATCAACTAACTTCCAAGTTTTATTGGAAATTAGTGATTCCATTTCATCATTTACAACCTCTTTTCAGAAAATTGCATCATGTGAAGATAAAACTTCTTTTAAAGTGAGAGGGTCATATCCAATATTAAAAACATAAAAATCAGGACCAAAATCTTTTTCTACTCTAGCTCTTTTACTTCTTTGAAATTCAAAATTATCACATTCTTATTTTTCAAAGTAAAAGTAGAAGAAGTAGGTAGTGACAAAACATTTTGTTCAATCCTTTGACCCCCACTATTTTTAGAATCAAAAGAAAACTTATTTTCATGAAATATAGCATCACTTGATTCTATTACAATATTATCTTCAAGATTAAAAAATCTATAGGTTGTACTATTTGAAGCATAACTAAGAAAAGTACAAGTAGTAACTTTCTTACCCAACTTTGTACTCTTGGGATCCATTAGCCTCACAAATGGTATAGAATCCTTAACTTTTAAATATCCCAAGTTTGGCTTGTGACCTTTCTACAACTCAAAAGTAGTTAGTTTAGACTTTTTATGAGGCACACGATTCAACACATAACAAGCAGTCAAAATAGCTTCACCCCAAAAATTTAAAGGTGCACTTGACTCAATAAGCATGTCATTAGTCAATTCAACCAAAATTCTATTTTTCTTTCTGCTACACTACTAGATGCAAGAGAATAAGAAGTAGTTTCATGAATTATTTCCAATGATCTAACAAAAGAATTAAACTCATTTGACTCATTTCACAGCTTTTATCACTTCCAATTATTTTTATTTTTCTTCCAAATTGATTTTCAACCTCATGGAGATAAACTTTAAAATACTCAAAATCATCATTTTTATTTTATATCAATAAACATATGTTAACTTAGAAAAATCATCAATGAAAGTGATAAAATATCTATTTCTTCCACGAGTTAAAATTCCTCCAGGTTCACAAATATCAGTGTGAACTAATTCTAACAAATCAATTTTTCTTTCAAGTTGAAAATGAGGTCTTTTAGTGATCTTGACTTTGCTACAAGCCTCACACTTGTCAAAATTATTTTTAACCATTGGGTTAATCCTGAACTACTCATGATTCCAACATATCGACCATGTATATAATACAAACGAGCATGCCAAAAATTAGTAGAAGAAAGCATGTATCTACAGAATTTGAAATTTTATTCATTTCAATATTTAGTTTGAACATCCCATCACAAGCATATCCCTTTCCCACAAAAATACTCTTTTTTACAATTACATATTGATCAGATTCAATAATCTGTTTGAAGCCTGCTTTATTAAGCAGAAAACTAGACATCAAATTTTTTCTCATAGAAGGAGTATAAAGTACATTTTTTAAAGTTAATACTCTTCCAGAGGTAAAACACAATTCGACATCTCCTGTTCCAAGCACTTGTGTAGTATGAAAATCACCAAGCATGATGGTTTTGGGCTCCTCAAAAGGAGTATACTTTTTAAACTAGTCTTTGTCATAACAGACATGATGGTTTGCACCAAAATCA
The DNA here is from genome assembly GCA_029948455.1 of Solanum rostratum. NCBI lineage: Eukaryota > Viridiplantae > Streptophyta > Magnoliopsida > Solanales > Solanaceae > Solanum > Solanum rostratum. Next base: position 14,019,318 of record CM057054.1, read on the forward strand.
ACCCATCGTCCATCAGCATTCTCAACCATAAATATGTCTGTAATTACCGCCACAAAAGGTTCTTCGGTAATGTTTGTCCGAGGTATAGGACCATATGTCTGATATTAGCAAAATCGAGCAATATGCCCACTCTTGCCATAGACAAAGCACGATCCTTTATCTTGAACTTGTTGATTTGTGCTTGATTGTTTTCATCATTATTTTTCTTGGGAGGTTTACCATTTTTTTCTTGAAATTTTTCTTCTTAGGCTTTATAAAGGTATTTTTGTTAGATCCAGAAGTAGCATTATTCGAAGTAACTAAATTGGCCTTCGATATAGTGTTGCTCTCTTCTAACTATAAAAGTGCTTCTTGGCCCCTTGTCTCTTCCTCCATGCGGATTTTCATTATCAACGTCTCAAGAGAGGTTTCCTTTTGTTTAATTTGTGGCACACAGTTTTTTAAAATTCTTTTCAAGAAGGTGGAAGTTTATCAACTATGCCACAAACAATAATGTTATCCCCAATTTTGACCCCCTCAGACCTAAGTTCTCCAAGAATCATTATGAAGTCTTGAGCTCGATCTACCACTGATTTGTTGTCCACCATTTGAAAATGAAAGAATCTGCTAGCAACATATATATTTTTTCACTCAAGCTTCTTCAGTATCATACTTACTCTGCAATGCCTTCTAAATTTTCTTTGCACAAGAGTAAGTTCTATCATAATAATCGTAAAAATTATCAGGCAGACAATTAAGAATATAATACTGACACTTGTAGGAATCATCATTATATTTTTTCACTTTCTCTTGATGAAAAATGAGTTCATCGTTATCCATGGAGAGGAAGCCAACTTTATTAGGATTCTTCTCAGTTAACACATAAGAAACATTGAGAAGACTCAAGTAGGAAAGTACTTTACCCTTCCACCTCTTGAAATGATTACCGTTGAACCGAAATGGCTTGTTAAGATCTCCGATCTTGACATTTGCGGTTTTTTCAATTGTAGCCATTTGAATCTCCTTAAAATTGTCAATGAAAATTACAAAAGATTACAATTAACAATTGAAAAGTAAAAAAAAACACAAATGTTCAAGCTAAGGGGCACATATCTCGCTCTCTTTAAAGAGATTCAAATCCACAACAACAAATATTTTGATCGGTCCAACAACATTTCTCTTGACTTGTCCCCTCCAGGATACAACCTTACACAAAAGTGTAACTCAACAAACTTTGGACAAGAATTGAGTCTTAAGCTCCACAAGAAGAACACCTCCCTTCAACTAATAAGAACTCTCTTTTTGACAAACTTTATATACTCTATATTTTCCTCATATGTTGTGCACCCAAAACAAGTAAAGACCACCACTATTTATGGTTGTGGAAGTCTTTCATGCACTAAATAAAAAGTAAATAGAGTAGATTAATAGAGAAGATAAATGGCGTAGAGATTACATAGGTAACAAGGAGTAATTGAGAAATAATAAGAGAAATAATGAGTGAACATAATGCCTCAAATGGCATTGAGTGGCTGCAAACCACCAACTCCAAACGTCCTCTAATGGCAATCAAGCCAATGAGAATTAAGCTGGCATCCAATGCCATAAACGGGCAAAAACCATAATGCACCAAAAAGTAACACTTAAGCTATTTACTAATATGTAAAGTGGCCTCTATAGTTATGCATTTTTTTAATATAATATTAAAATGCATATTAAAACCAACAACAAGTGAATTGGTGAGTCTTTTCTCTTTTAAGTCATTAAGCTTGAAAATGATTAAATATTTAATTAATAATTATTTACTTAAATAATATATACATAATACTAGTTCATAAGTAATTAAAGAGCATATTACACTTGAACATGCAAAAGTTTATGATGAAAATATTGTGTATTTTAATATTTCAAAATGGAATCAACAATTCCACTCGGATGCATCCAAGATGGGAGGACAGTAACAAACTCTTATTATAGCTAATCATTGTAATATCATGATCAGTTGGAGAAAAATATATAAAATACAATTATTGTTCGCATTGCTAATAAAATTTCTATTGCCTATTCAAAAGCTCCAAAAAGAAGTCCAAGCAATTACTTATAATCATATAAGTGATAATAAGCTGAATGATTTTAGAAATCCAACAAACTTTTAAGCAAAAAAACCAAAAACTATAAATTGGATACATCTCAAGGATTTTACTTGTTTTAGGTTAAAAACACTTGAGAAATTTACCAAATGTAAAAGTAAGCTAGAAAGTGCTTTAAGCTAACCCAAGCTCACTCTCTATAAGTAATACAATAATAACATACACAATGCATTAGGATATTGACAAATTATTAGATCCTAAACCTAATTTAGAAGTTTTAGTGTGTGAATAGAGATGGTTAATTCCTATAATTTATTTCCTTTTATCTTCTCATGTACTTCAAAGTAAAATTTAAGAGATAGGTAAAGCAAAAGCAGAAAAGTACAATCAGGAACAAGCTACTATATACATTTTCATTTAAATGTAATACAAGATCACAGCAAAAGGTTTTATTTAACAACATTATCCATAAGGATTACTATTAACAATATATCAGGAAAACTCTATGGCCTCAAAGTCAACAAATTTACCAAAATCTTCCATTTCAAAATAAGAAGAATTATGAGGAGCCAAAGTGGAATCATGAGAAGAAGGCATAAAATCTTGCCATAAGTTAGAATCCTCAACTGATGATACGTTATAACTTTGTCCCTTGGATTCTTCTTCTTTTTCTTCTTTCAGCACTGTTGAATCACTGCTAGGAGTTTTTGGTTTTACTTCCAGCACAACATGCTTGAATTGTGAATTATGTTTATGCTTTGGAATCTTTGATGAATTGCAAGTGTGATTGCCAAAGTATGTGGTGTGGTACATTCTTATTGGATTTTCTTGGATTATTTGAACTTGTTTTGTGGCTCCGCAATCTTGATCGTACTTGTGGGTGCACCTAAAGTAGCACCTATCGAGACAACATAACTTTTTAGATTTACCTTCTATACACAATACTAATATATACTAAAATAAATAATTACATATAATTTGTATAAATCTATAGATAAAGGAATTAAAATAAGATAAATTTATCTACAACAACAGATTGAATTAAAATACACCATACAATTATAAAAATATACCTAGGATATTTTGAGTTGAGTATTTTCTTCTGCCCGTATTTCCTCCATGCACAACCATCATTCATTGTTTCGGATTCTCTTACCCATGAACATGAGGTTTTTCTGCAAACCAAAATAATTTATCTCATTTGATTGAACATACATACACAGATAAAAGCTTAAATCCAAATAATTATAGAGCTGGTAGTTGCATGTATAAATAAAAAATATGGGTCTCAAGAAACTAGCTAGCTGTATAATATTATAACTCTCCACGAATCACATCAAGATACTACTGGTACTATAATGCAACTTGCTGAAGCTTCCAAGTGACTTAAACAATATTCTGTGCTCTAGCTAGCTAGTAGGCAGAAGATGTCCAATTAACTACTCAAATTGCTTTGTCCATCCATTTCTCCAAGTTGCATACAAAATTTTTTTTAAGGGTACAAGCACCATATATTATATATACCAATTGAATATGAAGAACAAATACTTAATACTTAAAAATAATTAAGATGTAACTACAACTTAATATATATTATAAGTGTATTTTAACCAGGTAGTCTATTTTATTTCGCATGAGTTTAACTAATGGGCACCAATAAAGTAAAAAAGTCACACTGTTTGGTCACATTCACCACTTTATATTATAGAAAAAAAAAAAAGGCAATTACCTTAATTTCAAGAGCACAATTCCATTTTGCACTCATTGATATCATCGTAAATGTCTATTTAATTAGATGATGTGGATATTGTTAAAAGTTTTCTAATTACACTATCACAGCAAATAACTCTTTCCATACTGCTGATCCACTTTTTATAAAACAATATGTCTTTCGACTGACCTGATATTCTATACCACCAAGGGCGGGAGCAAGAAGCCCGTGGATTGAAACCTCTAACTTTTGCTGAGTATATTTATATCAATAAGTATTAAAATCTGAAACTAAGTTGTTAACGCTTGAAATTATTATTAAGTTAAAATTTTAGTTCCGTCGCGGGTGTACAAAAATTAGACAACAGTACCATAATTACCTTCTTTTGTAGCAACCTCTCCGGTCTTGCTTCTCCTTCTTCAATTCAGAACTACACCGGTGGCCGGTATCGGGTTTATCAACTTCCTCGATCTGGTCCGGGGCTAATATATTCTTGGAATTACCCAAAGTATTCAATTCAGTAATAGCCTGAGTGAAAGATCCCCAGATTTTGACTATAAGTTCATCAGCTGAGATTGATTTATCATAATGTTCATTAGGCTGTTTAAGTAGACTTTGAAGTTGGATAGCAAAGCTTTTTCCTTCAACAATTTGTTTTATCACTCTTTTATGTGGGGTTTCACCAACAAGATCCTCCATTTTAGTAAAAAAGAAGTTTGTGTAAGATCTGAGAATAGAGTAATGATAGGGTTATATATGGTGGGTAAGTGGAAGAAGGAAAGAGATAAGAACATGACAGGAAACTCCCCGGAAGGCAAGGCAACTAAGAATAAAAATATCTAAGACATTTTTATTTTTCTTTCTAGAGTTTGACATCATTTAAATGACGTCAAATAATGACGCAAAAATATACTAGTTTTTCCTTTATCTACTTTATATGGTACTAATAGCCCCCTCCATCATTTTTATTTTCTACTATAACATAATTTGTGGTATTCCTTGCCGACAAACATGTTTATGATATCTTTGTTTTGTTTGGTTTGTTTCTTCTTTTTCGTGGGCCTTACCTCTTTTGAGGTTTTTGCTTTTAAAACAAACAGTCGTTATAATTTTGATGTTATACCATGGTTCTAATTTTAGTGTTGCCGGATGTAAATTTTTTTTTATCGAAAAACTATACAATTGAATTTATATGAGGTTAAAGGACACTGATTAAGTTTAACTCGTAAAATTTTATTATTAGCAATTGATATATTGTTATTTTACTCTATTTATCTAAACTATCTTAAAAATATGAACTCTTAAAACCGAAAGTTAAATTACCTAAATACTCCTAACTTAAAAGAAAATTCTAACTAAAAGTCCCCCACACTTACAAACACTTTCTCGATCATGCTCAAAACTTCTGCACGAAGAATTACCATTTCCGCCTCTCACCTTCTATACAGTCGCACTCCTCCTTCTAATCCCTATCACCAATCGATGCAACTTATCATCTTTTCCCCTTTAAATAAACAAAACGCCGAACTCATTCTCCCATTCAAAGAAAAGCTTATGCAATAATCCATCATGGTATGCACAACTCTGAATATAGGCACTAATTGTGATAAGATTGTTAATGTAGACATGTTTCAAATTGCAGAAGTGGAGAAACTAATAGGCAAAATGCTGATCAAGATGGAGATGCTAATGAACAGGTTCCTAATTAATGAACAAGATTTAGGCGCTAATAAGCAAACTGCTGATCAAGATGGAGGCGCACAAGAGAAGGTTCCTAATGAACAAGGAGTGGCCATAATGAGCAAAATGTTGATCAAGATATGAAGGCGGTAATAAATAGAATCACGATCAAGATGGAGGCCCGCCAATATAACAAATGAAGATGTAGAACAACTCGCTGCTCTTGCATTGTCTCTTCTATCTCTCTACTTTGTTTGCATTTGGTAATAGATTTAAGAAGAGAAAATGTCTGGGGAAGAGCCTGTTACTGCTGAGACTCTAGCTCCCACTCTTGTCGAGCCCATGGATATCATGTCAGTGTTGAAATTTGTCCTTAAGAAATCACGGGCGCATGGTGGTTTGATTTGCTAAAGATATTCATGAGGGTGCTACAATTATTGAGAAACATGCTGCCCAACGTTGTGCGTTGGCAGAGGACTCCGACCAACCAGACTATGTGAAATTGGTCAAGGCTCTATGTGGTGATCACAATGTTAGCCTAATCAATGTTCTTAATGCCAAGACGCTTGGTGAACCTAATCACTATGCAAGATTTTGTTCCTAATGGCAAGACACTCAGTGAATGGTTAGCCTAATCACTATGCAAGATTGATTCTGAAGGCAAAGAAAGGAAGGTTTTTGGTTGTGGTTATGTTGTATTTTGGAGAGGAAACAGAAGAGCTCCACATGGTTCGAAAATATGTGAAATCTCACTGAGCGACATGCATTGAATCAGAGAGGCTTAGCTTGTTTTTGGTTGTGACATGAAATTTTTTTTATGGTTAAAACTAGATATTGATAATTGCAATTTGTGGTCATTTTGTAGTCATTTATGATTCTGGTTGTGTGTGTCTACTTGAACTTTACAAGTCTTTTGGATTCCTATGAATGACCAATTAATTTGATTTTAAATAAAAAAAAAATAGATAATTTGGTAGCCTGCTCATGTTGATATTTTGGTTATACAAAATGCTATAATTCAAATTGTGTGATATACTGTTTTCTGATTTTATTTTGGGATTGCAGTATATATTATTACTTCAAGTTGGAATAAGCCAATTTGGAACTGAACGTTTTACATGTTTGAGATTGGGAACAACCGTTCTTAATATGTTGCTTCCTTTGTTTTTTATCTCTTGATACAAGTCATCTGTCAAGCATTTGAGTACAATCCAGAAGTTAAAAATTACTACTAGATTAGTGGTTTTAATGATCCTCAGCTTAGGAGCCTTGAGTACAAAAAAGTTGGCCTAAAAAATGACTTGAAGTTTGATTTACGAGGGTAACTTATGGCCCATAAGTGGACATACGACCCATAAATTGCATTCTTAAACATAGAACTTCAGGAAGGGAAATTTTTTTTGAAGTGTGGGGTAACCCACGGACCAAGTGATGGCCCGTAGAAGGTCATATGGTTCGTAGGTAGGCCGTGATTTAAACAATCAAATATGAAGAAAATTTAGATATATTTAAAAGATGACCTACGAGTTATCAGATGACTCGTAAACTAGGATACAACCTGTAAGATTCTTCGTGGAATGAGGCCAAGAACAAGGTGAAAAATGGCTAAGTGTGGAAGGACTCTACGAGTCCAACCACGGTCATAAGAGACTATAGGGCCCGTAACATGGCCTCGTAGTTTTGGGTCCAGCAAAGTTGGTTTTCAAGAATTTCAGATGTACTAGCAGAAGAGAGGGACTTACGGCCCATAATCAAGGTCTCGTAGATCAATTCCAACAGTTTTAATGAGGGGTAGTTTTGTCATTTTCTTCCTTTCTAATCCTAAACCACATCATTTTGGGGACGAAAAAGGGGCCCTAAATCAGCCTTTAAGCCTTAAGAAGCCTTTATTCTCCTCATGCTTTCAACTCTAAATTCTCTAAGGTAAAAAATCTCTCAAGAACAAGGTTGGGGTTTCTAAGGTTTCTTCCTCAAAGGCTTCAATTTTGTTTCTCTCTAGTTTTCCAAGGTATTTGAGTTAATTTTATTGGTATTCTTTCAACCCTAGAGTTCCTTAATAAGTATTTTACCTATTCTTTAAGTTCCTCAAGTTAATGTGCATGTTTATGATGATTTCATGATATTTATGTTATTAAATAATACTTATGAAGTTCAATAATTATTTTGCTATGTATATATATTTGCATATTTGACTAATGATGATGATTCCATATATGTTTCGATGTGATAAAGGTTGGGCGTTTTTCATGTTCCTTTAATAGAGAAATTTTCTTATGACTTATGCTATTTATGATTGTTCTACGATACGACCTAACCCACCTAATTTTTAAGTAAAACTTTCTATGATTTATGATTATACTTAGGAAATTGATGAAGAACTTCAAAGTTAAGTTTATTAAAGATATGAGTAATAATGATAATTTCCCTAAAAAATGTTTAAGAAAGGTCCCCAAGGTGAAGGGACAATCTTCACTTGGTGGTTCCTAAGTTTTGAGCTACTCTTATTGATTGCTACTTATGATTCTAAGATATATTTTAAATATTTCGTAGGATGACTTAGCACCAAGAGGATTAAAGATTGTGACTCATTTCGTTAGTTGAGGCATGACTCATTGAAGCTAAAGCTCAATGTCCCTAACTATATGCCATCATAGAAGCCTTTGTAGGCTAGGCTAGTAGATCTACGTAGGTTTAAATGGTATGAAAGATGCAATTGCAAAGTTACTAAGTTTTGGATATCTACCTTGCAAATAGATTCCCATTTTCCCGATGGAAGGTGTGCATTGGACTTTTCCCAATGGAAGGAGTTCATTGGATTCCATGTAGTAGCTCACATGGTCTTATTATCGGTTATGTCTATTCCCACAAGCCTTATGATCTTATGTTATGTTTTCAATATATGCGCTTCTTATACATTGTCTCTTATTGATATTGAGCCATATTCCTTGTGCAGTTCAAGCTTACTTTATGTATGTTTTATCACATGTATACTTATATATTATGTTTAAGAATGATGGAATTACAATTCATCCATGCATTGCATCTCACATACTGTCATGGCCTAGACCTAAGGTCTAGGAGTGACATGACGAATGGGAACCCGAGAGTCCCTAAACAAGCCTCCTAGTATCCATACTCACATCATCGGTTCGGAAGCGTAATCAAATAGTGAACACATAATTCTAAGGGACGGGAAAGTAGGACTCACGCTATAGGGATGTCATAAGGGAAGGGAGAAACATGGAACCACATAGCACATTAGTACATAAAGACTAAGGGGAAGGTAAGTATGACTCACTCTATGGGGGAAATTCGTGACTTAGGATCTTTCACATCATAACACACAAACATCTCATCATACTCATAGCCAATCCTCATAACGATATTCAATAGATAGCCACAACCATAAACATAAACTCCGAATATAACACTTACCATATAAATGTAAAGGAGTACATAAGTTGTCCAACAATTCCTCTAATCATAAGATAAGATGGTGACTAAGACATGTCCCCAGCTCACCCTCAATATAAATACGTAAACAAAAGCACCACGGGCAGAAGAATGGTGGTTTGTCCTTGGATGATAGGACTCACCATACCAAGCAAATCTCAAGATCCAAGCTAATCATCGTATGGTGGATGAAGGTAGTCCTCGGGACCTACATGGTTAGATCATGTAGAAAAGAGTATGTGTTATTACATTTGAATGTACTAAGTATGTGGGCATGCAATACATATGAATCATCAAACTTGCATTCAATATTAGATGACAAGGGCACATAGTATAGAAAGAGATACATAGCAAGAGATACAACATACGATATGCCATGAAATCAATGATGCATGAAATGCATAATGTCATATAGAGTGGGGATAGACTATAACCGACAAATCAAACTCATGCAAGCTACTACATGAATTAGTCTGATAAAGACCTTCCATCGGTAGGGGAAGATTACTTGCCAAGCGTAATCTACATCATATCGGTACGAACCTCGTTATTTTGGTGGATGGTTACCTTCTTTACGACCCTGTCATTTCAGAAGGATTTCCGTTATCATATCATATCATAACACAATAATGTATAACCATTCCTTACGACTTGGTCATTTCGATAATGGGATTCCATTTCTATGCTGGCACATAGTTCAAGGAAAGGGAGAAGGCCCTTGGGGATAGCCCTAACACCCCCAATCCATCGGTGCTAAGCCAAAACATCCCACGAGAATACTTATATATATACATGCTTTCAAAAGAGGCAATAGTCATTTCAAATCATTTCAATGCACAATTAGGCTTAAAAGTAAACAATTCTTCATAATCATTCATTCATGGGCTAAAATGCAAAATCATAACTCATATCATTTTTCTCATGCATAGGAATAGTTCATTCATTAAACGATATGGTGCAAGCACCCAATATGCTCAAAGAGCCAATAACAATAGATATTCATGTGATCACATTCTTATCATAACCAATATCTTATCGAAATCATATGCATAAACATAATTGGGCTTAACCCACTTCATAATTTTCATAAAACTCAATGCTCATGAATGAATATGCTATGAATGAGATAAGAATAGCATGGGTAATTGAGATTGAAACTTAAATCAACAATACATTGTGAAATTCAAGTAAAGACATAAGTAAAATTCACATTTAAATCATAATATAGATTACCCATGCACAAATCAAGCTTTAAAGGGAACATGTACATTCATAACTTCAATGCAATTTTCATATTAGGGCTTAAATCACTTTAAAATCAATAAATAAATATACCCCATACATCAATTGAATTTAATAAACAATAATATTAAAAACCCATATTTAAAGTAGCTAAATTTTCATGAAATTGAGTATACAAGAGTTTGGGTCTTCTTGGTTGAAAGGGATCAAGAATCAATCCCACATACCGTAGCTAATGAAGAAGATTCAAGAAGAAATTTAAAGAGGAATGAGCTTTCCCTTGATTCCCAAGCTTAGATCTAAAAGGGTCCTTTAAGAGAGTGTTCTTAAGAGTGTCTTGAGAGAATTATAAGTATAAGAATGAATTTGAATGAAAGGAATAAATATAGGTCAATTGAAAGTCTTCAGGTAGCATAGGAAGTCATAAAAGACCCTTAGGATAAACCATAATACCAAAAATGCCATTAATGAAGCGAGTAGAAAATTGATGAAGTCGAGTCTTAGGGAGGGTTGTACGGTCCGTGATAGGCCATACAGACCATACATTTGCCCGTGATCCAACACTTGGAGAATTTTCACCTACCGAAGGTCCAAAACGGTGATTCCATACTTCAAAAAAATTTAAGTAGGCATCCATACGAAGGGAGGTATGAAACATTGTTGACACCCAATTTTGGCCCAAATTTTAAAATTCATACTTTTATATTGTTATTTTTTAGTTCTTGTTAAATTCATTATTTTGTGTTAAGTTACATGTTTTTGTGTATTTTATTTATTCATCTACTGTTGATTATTCGTTTTTATATTCTTAACAAAAGCATACTAAATTATTTTTTATTTCTTGTTCGAATATAATTATACGTATTTAATTGGCCCACGATTTGGGCCCATATCTTCCAGCCCATTAAGTTTTTCATGTGTATATAAACATTTTTAATTATTAAGAAAACCCTAAAAAAAAAAAATTTGTCCACCCTCTTTCTCAACAACAACTACCGCCACCCTCACTCTCCTCCGGCGGACCCCCGCCAGAAAGCCACCAAACCCGACCCTCTTCTTCTCTCTTTCCTCCTCTCTTCCCTTCTCTCCCTTTCCATGAAACCACCAGTCCACCACCACCCATTTTCACCAAAAACCCCCATTTTCGACCCCCCCAAAACTAACCACAAACCACCACCAACATCCCCATCTCCTCCATTTTGACACCGTCGACAACCCCCTCAAACAGACCCCAAAAAACCTCCATTTAAAGCCCCCAAATCAGCCCCAAACCCTACACAAAACGTCCCCAAAAAGCAGCCCCAAAACACCTCAAAAACTGACCAAAAATACCCAGAAAATGCTATCCCAAACCAGCAGCAAAATCGACCAAAAGCTCCGCAAACTCCACCGGAAAACGACTCCAGATCAGTCCGAAACAGCCACCAAACGATCATCTCCTCCGGCGAGGCGCAACGAACGAGCTAACACCATATCCAACAAAGCTTGAGTTTAAACCAAAAATTCAACAAAATCACATCGTCGGAAAATGCCATTAAGGCTGGTGAGTTTCCTTTACCTCATTTCTCTTGTTCTTATTTAAGTTTGCAGGGAAAGCTTTTCCCTTTTATATATTTTGTTTTATATATTTTTTTTATATTGCTTCATTTTCTTTCCTTCCTGATGTTACTCTCTTGAATTAAAACTTGATTTAGACTATAATGTTGAATTCTTGTGTATTGTTTTCTTTCTGGTTAATTTGTCTTATTATTATGCACTATCATTTCTTTCTTATTATTATTAGATTCATTTGGTGACTAGTTGTATGTTGCTTCCTTGTGTGGGTGTTATTTTATCATAATGGTTATATATTATCTTCCTTTTCATTGGTTGTTTATTTTAGTTATGGATTAATTTAAACTATTTGAATTTCTTTTAATAAGTTGTATATCATTTAGTTAGTGACTGCTTCGATTCGTAATGATTTCGAACTTTTTGATTTGTTTATTTATCTTGTTAAAGTTGGCCGAGGAAAAATCTATCCGTCGGATTTCGAGGCCTCCCCATTTAAAAAGACGGAAAAAGTTAGTTTAAATTAATATTGGTTATATGTTGAAATTCGTAAATTTTAGTTTAAGCTCACATATACATTATTTGTTAATTTGGCCAATGACAAAACTTCTCCGTCAGTTTTCGAGGCCTCCCCATTTTAAAAGACGGAAATTTAGTTTAGAATTATATTTTTATATTGTTAAAATTCAAGAAAAATTTTAGTTTAAGTTTCGTACATTAGCTATTAAAAGGACGGAATAATTTTAGTTCATTCTTTATTTATTCATTATTGTGTATGTTGTTGACATTATATAAACACTAGGACAAAATGATATATCATTATTTATTGCATTGGTTGTGTACAATTTTTATTGTTATACTTGTGTTATATTGCGTATCTCCTCCTCGATTTGAAAAAGAATGAGTTCAGTCGGGACCCACAGTTGTGGATTCTGAAGGGTGCTAATACCTTCCCTTCGGAATAACCTGAACCCTTACCTAGAATTTTTGGTTCGCAGACTATTTTTGTAAATAATTAATTGGTTTCCTAATTATCCTTAAAATTAGGTGGCGACTCTAAAATTAAATTATTTCTTTTTTAAACATTCTTTTATTTAATTATTTCGCGAGTTGCCACGACGTTGCGCCTTCGGGATGTCAACAGAATGGCGACTCCGCTGGGGAGTTTCAAGGTTCTAACCATTATGGATTCATTTTTTTTTCAAATTGAGGAGATTTTGTTTTTATCATGTGATATATATTTTCTTGTATATTTGTTATTTATTTGTAAATTATTGTTATTATTTATTGTTTTATCTATACACTATCATTACATTCATAACATATCTTTCGCCACTTGGAATTTTTTTTTTATTTGTTACTTAAATGACGGTTATGCGGGTCGCAGCCGTTGAATCCAAATTGTTTATCGGGGTACCCTGACGAAATGAGTTGATCTCGAGGGGTCAACGGTCGTTATTTTCCCCAACCCGCGTAGTCCGCTTGGGTCACCGGTCCACTTTAAATAAAGCCCACTTTTAGTAAACCTAAGCTAGAGTGGAACCATTCGATTGTTAAGTTTCCTTTGGTTTGATTAGTCCTATGTATATTAGAGCGTGTTATACATCATTTATTTGTATAAATATTGCATAATTTATTTCATTCATGTTTATTTAATTTTGTGTAAATACAAATATAACTTTTACCAGTTATAATCTATGAACTACGTTTGACCTGATTCTCATTTTAGCGGGATACGTAGGCGCCAGAATGGCTTGGTCATATTCCCTGTATGCTTTTCATTTTGTTACTTTAGAAACAGGGACAGTTTTTTTTAGGTTAAAAAAAAATACTTTCGATCACCGAGTTTGTTGAGGTTGAAACAAGGACAGAATTTTCGAGGATTCATTTTTTGAGAAATCCTCAAAAATTCTACCAAGATTGTACTCGAATGTTAAATTTGCAAGGCGCCACTTTGAACTTGTGTATATTTTAATTTTGTACGTAATTTTATATTCAATAGATGTATTTCACTTTGTTTATCGTACATTGTTTTGAAGAAAAAAAAAAGAATTTTGTTTGATATTAATTTAAATAGTTTGTCCTTTAGTATGATTTATTGACTTTTTTTTAGTTATGTTATTTTTCTTTAAAAAAAATTTTATTTATTTATTTATTTAAAAAATACATTCCATGTCATATCTTCACGAACTACGCATACCTGATTCTCATATTTATGAGATACGTAGGCAACTCCTTTTGGGTTCGGTAATCATTTTTTCAAAATATAAAAAAAATATTTTTAACAGTCAATTTTGACTCAATTGGGACCAGTACAGTTAGACGCATGTAAATATTTGACAAAATGAAAATGACTGATTTTGTGGTAAACCATAGATTCTTTTGGTACCTCTCAATATATTTTTTTTATGCTTGAGAATATTCTCGCATGCATTCAAGATAAGAATAAAACTAACCTCCGTGTTTCAAGTGCGTTGTGTGGTGAGCTTTAGATTAAAATTCAATTGCATCGCGTTGTCGATCTAGAACTTGGTCCGAATGTTTGTTGAGGCGAAATTCTGAGTAATGTTTGATTTGGGAAAGGATTGTAGGCCTTCTTTGACCCGTTTGTGCCTTTCAAAGCCTACCAAATGACATTAATCCCTAGTTTTTCCCCACTTTGAGCCTGAAGCCTTTTCTTTTGACAACCACATTTTAGCCATTACCCTTTTTGAGTGCTTACATGCACTATCCCTCTCTTGGCCCATCTTCCTTGAGCGCACAAAAATGTGCAAATGATGAAATGAAGATTCAAGTTTGAAATTACTACAGGCAAAATGCAAAGTTTCAAAGTTAAGGAAGCAAAAACTATTTCGAGAGACAAAAAATAAAAAAAAAAGCGAAAAGAAAAGGATGTTGAAAAAAAAAAAAAAAAAACAAGAAAAGACAAAATACCCCTGCAAGGTTAAAGGAAGATAAAAAGAGAATTTGTTCTTACAAAAGAGAAAAACTTCCAAAAAGGGGGGGCAAAATGAAGAAAATTCTCAGTGAGTAATATCTCTATGAAGTTGAAAAAATAAAAAGACAACAAAGAGGATCAAACGTTAAATGAGTATCAATTGTTAAACGCACAAATTCAGTGTGACACTCAAGGAGAGATTTAGTCACTTTTATCCTAGATAAATATCCTGCCAGTCCCCGAGCCTACATTACAAGCCAATCACAAGTCCTACATGATTTCATTTCAAATATTCTCACATTAGTGGAGGCTTACATGAAGTCCAAGCATATGGTATCACAATTGCATTCATTGAATATCTTTCTGAGTGTGAGCGTATTTTGCAAAATGTCCTTAAATCAAATGTTTCCTACATGTGTGAAATAGGACTTTCTTTGTTGTGAGAGCACTTGACACATGAGGGTTGGTATAATTCAAAAATCTTTGTTTGAATCAAGTTGAACAGATCTTGTTGATATTTAAATATGTTTGAGGTACCATTTGAAACTGTAGGAGTTACTTTGAAATTCAATCTCAGTTGAACAAGAATTGTGAGATATTTTCTAACTGTTGGTACCAATTGGAGTTAAGGTTTAATCATTCCTTTACATTCTTTATTTTTGAAAAAAAAGAAAAAAAGGGGCCAAGCATTTTTGGACTCTTTTTTATATATACACTTTTAAAGAGATTCTTAAATTATTTTTCTTATAAATTGCATCTTTTTCTTCTGATATATGATTGTTTGTTTAAAATAATATGACATTAGGCTAATCCCATCAGCATGTGATGCCTATTTTATTTCATTGAGTTGTGCATTCCAAAATTAGAGCGTATCTTTTATTTTTATTTATTTTTCTTTAAAAAAAAAAGAAAAGAAAATAAAGAGTTACACAATTTTGGAGCGTCACTTGCCTTCAACGTGACAAGTTAAACAATTTTGGAGCGTCACTTGCCTTCAACGTGACAAGTTAAATTATTATTGGAGTGTCACTGCATTCAGTGTGACAAGTTAAGCTATTTTGGAGAGTCACTGCCTTCAGTGTGACAAGTTAAGCTATTTTGGAGCTTCACTTGCCTTCAACGTGACAAGTTAAATATTTATTGGAGTGTCACTGCCTTCAGTGTGACAAGTTAAGCTGCTTTGGAGCGTCACTTGCCTTCAACGTGACAAGTTAAATATTTATTGGAGTGTCACTGCCTTCAGTGTGACAAGTTAAGCTATTTTGGAGCGTCACTTGCCTTCAACGTGACAAGTTAAATATTTATTGGAATGTCACTGCCTTCAGTGTGACAAGTTAAGCTATTGTTGGAGTGTCACTGCCTTCAGTGTGACAAGTTAAGCTATTTTGGAGCGTCACTGCCTTCAGTGTGAAAAGTTCGACTATTTTGGAGAGTCACTTCCTTCAACGTGACAAGTTAAATAATTTTGGAGTGTCACTTGCCTTCAACGTGACAAGTTAAACAATTTAGGAGCGTCACTTGCTTTCAACGTGACAAGTTAAATAATTTTGGAGCGTCACTTGCCTTCAACGTGACAAGCTAAACATCATTGGAGCGTCACTTGCCTTCAACGTGACAAGTTAAACTATTTTGGAGTGTTACTGCCTTCAGTGTGACAAGTTAAATAATTTTGGAGCGTCACTTGCCTTCAACGTGACAAGCTAAATAATTTTGGAGCGTCACTACCTTCGGTGTGACAAGTTAAGCTATTTTGGAGAGTCACTTCCTTCAATGTGACGAGTTAAGCTGCTTTGGAGCGTCACTTGCCCTCAACGTGACAAGTTAAACAATTATTGGAGCGTCACTTCCTTCAACGTGACAAATTAAGTTATTATTGGAGCATCACTTTCCTCAATGTTACATGTTAAACTTGGAGCAAAGTTAAATTGTTATTGGAGCGTCACTTCCTTCAACGTGACATGATAAGTTAGAACACTTCCTGCAATTGATTAACGTGCTACTTTGGATCATTTTTTCCTTCATGAGTAGCACACCTAAAATGGATCGTCATCTCCTTCAGTATGACATGTTAAACCAGGGACGTAACAAGTCCAAAATGAAGATCATGCTAGTGTATATAACTGGGACAAAATTTTTGAGGAAGACCTCAAAAAATTTTGCAACTTCCACCGCAGTCAAGGCACTCCTATTTAAAGGTTATGTGTTTGGTCAAAATTGGTTTCGTCAACTTTCTTTGTCCACGATCTTCATCGATCATATCCAAAGAAAGGGACAGCTGTTGACACCCAATTTTGGCCCAAATTTTAAAATTCATACTTTTATATTGTTATTTTTTAGTTCTTGTTAAATTCATTATTTTGTGTTAAGTTACATGTTTTTGTGTATTTTATTTATTCATCTACTGTTGATTATTCGTTTTTATATTCTTAACAAAAGCATACTAAATTATTTTTTATTTCTTGTTCGAATATAATTATACGTATTTAATTGGCCCACGATTTGGGCCCATATCTTCCAGCCCATTAAGTTTTTCATGTGTATATAAACATTTTTAATTATTAAGAAAACCCTAAAAAAAAAAAATTTGTCCACCCTCTTTCTCAACAACAACTACCGCCACCCTCACTCTCCTCCGGCGGACCCCCGCCAGAAAGCCACCAAACCCGACCCTCTTCTTCTCTCTTTCCTCCTCTCTTCCCTTCTCTCCCTTTCCATGAAACCACCAGTCCACCACCACCCATTTTCACCAAAAACCCCCATTTTCGACCCCCCCAAAACTAACCACAAACCACCACCAACATCCCCATCTCCTCCATTTTGACACCGTCGACAACCCCCTCAAACAGACCCCAAAAAACCTCCATTTAAAGCCCCCAAATCAGCCCCAAACCCTACACAAAACGTCCCCAAAAAGCAGCCCCAAAACACCTCAAAAACTGACCAAAAATACCCAGAAAATGCTATCCCAAACCAGCAGCAAAATCGACCAAAAGCTCCGCAAACTCCACCGGAAAACGACTCCAGATCAGTCCGAAACAGCCACCAAACGATCATCTCCTCCGGCGAGGCGCAACGAACGAGCTAACACCATATCCAACAAAGCTTGAGTTTAAACCAAAAATTCAACAAAATCACATCGTCGGAAAATGCCATTAAGGCTGGTGAGTTTCCTTTACCTCATTTCTCTTGTTCTTATTTAAGTTTGCAGGGAAAGCTTTTCCCTTTTATATATTTTGTTTTATATATTTTTTTTATATTGCTTCATTTTCTTTCCTTCCTGATGTTACTCTCTTGAATTAAAACTTGATTTAGACTATAATGTTGAATTCTTGTGTATTGTTTTCTTTCTGGTTAATTTGTCTTATTATTATGCACTGTCATTTCTTTCTTATTATTATTAGATTCATTTGGTGACTAGTTGTATGTTGCTTCCTTGTGTGGGTGTTATTTTATCATAATGGTTATATATTATCTTCCTTTTCATTGGTTGTTTATTTTAGTTATGGATTAATTTAAACTATTTGAATTTCTTTTAATAAGTTGTATATCATTTAGTTAGTGACTGCTTCGATTCGTAATGATTTCGAACTTTTTGATTTGTTTATTTATCTTGTTAAAGTTGGCCGAGGAAAAATCTATCCGTCGGATTTCGAGGCCTCCCCATTTAAAAAGACGGAAAAAGTTAGTTTAAATTAATATTGGTTATATGTTGAAATTCGTAAATTTTAGTTTAAGCTCACATATACATTATTTGTTAATTTGGCCATGACAAAACTTCTCCGTCAGTTTTCGAGGCCTCCCCATTTTAAAAGACGGAAATTTAGTTTAGAATTATATTTTTATATTGTTAAAATTCAAGAAAAATTTTAGTTTAAGTTTCGTACATTAGCTATTAAAAGGACGGAATAATTTTAGTTCATTCTTTATTTATTCATTATTGTGTATGTTGTTGACATTATATAAACACTAGGACAAAATGATATATCATTATTTATTGCATTGGTTGTGTACAATTTTTATTGTTATACTTGTGTTATATTGCGTATCTCCTCCTCGATTTGAAAAAGAATGAGTTCAGTTGGGACCCACAGTTGTGGATTCTGAAGGGTGCTAATACCTTCCCTTCGGAATAACCTGAACCCTTACCTAGAATTTTTGGTTCGCAGACTATTTTTGTAAATAATTAATTGGTTTCCTAATTATCCTTAAAATTAGGTGGCGACTCTAAAATTAAATTATTTCTTTTTTAAACATTCTTTTATTTAATTATTTCGCGAGTTGCCACGACGTTGCGCCTTCGGGATGTCAACAAACATACCAAGCCACAGGGACCGTATGCCTCCTCCATCCTACTCCACTTAAAAAAATCCTTCATGATGAAGTTCTAAGACGGTGATCCAATACTTGGAAAGTTTTCACTTCGAAACCCATACGGGAGTGCATACGAACCGTATCACTCTATACGGACCATATAATTTGCCGTACCATTTCACTTAGGCTCAAAACTATGGGGTCACAATCCCAAGGCTACCTCACGACCCTCCACACGACTCGTATGGCTTCACACAGTCTGTGTGGGGTCCAAGTGTGGCATGCTTTGGTCTCAAACTCCACAGAAGGTCCTTACACCCCACACAAGGCCAAAGGCCACTCTAAGAAAGCTCCACACAGTTCGTATAGCCTCACATGGATCGTGTATGCTACCATGAAGTGTCATGTTAGTCCAAACCTTTTCAAAATTAAATTTTCAAGCTCCATTGAGGTCGTACAAAGTTCAGGTCCTTACACATAATTGTATATTCAAACATACTAACACTTATTTTTTTTTGCATTATTTAACCATATAGGGACACACACTCTTCCACCGGCTCATGGCTAGTACTCAGCATACAAGATTGGTTTTATGAGCTTCTGTATAGAAAAGTTGGCCTAAAAAAGGACCTAAAGTCTGGTTTACGGGGGTAATGTACGACCCGTAACATGGACATACGACCCATAAGTTTCGTTATTAAACATAGACCTTCAAAAAAGGGAAAGGTTTCCAAGTGTGGGGTCACCTACGGACCAAGTGACAACCCGTAGAAGGTCATATGGTCCGTAGGTAGGGCCGTGACTAAAACTATCAGACATGAAGAAATTTAGAGATTTGTAAAGGATGACCTACGAGTTATCAAACAACCCATAAACTAGGATATGCCCCATAAGGTTTTTCATGGAATGAGGCCAAGAACAAGGTGAAAAATGGCTAAGTACGAAAGGACTCTAAGACTCATGGATCATAAGAGATTATATGACTTGTAACATAGCTTCACTTCTTGTCCCTTTCACAATCACACGACAATGACATAGCTGGAGCGACAAACCCTAAATTACACAAAATTTTCTCTCTCTTTCGGTTGACCCAAACGCAAGTCAACGGGAAACTGTAAATCGCCACTACTTCTGCCGATGATGACAAAGCGCCACTACTGACAACACGAAGCCACCACTACTGACTACGATGAAGCCGCCACTACTAATAATGACGAAGCTGCTGTTGATATCCTTGATACACATTTGCAGAGGATCTTTTTTCTGGCAAAAATGTCTTCTTCTGATTATTTTCTTTTTTCTGCGACAAGTTCAGATTTGTCGATCTAGGGCTTTCCGGCGAAATTGTGCATCTCATTGGCAATTTTTCTCCGGCAAAATCAAGTTCCGGTGAACATTGATGACTCTGCATTCTTTGGTTCAAGAGTTTGGAAACCACAAGACCTCCAATTAGCATTTCGAGTACAACAGGCTCCTCCGACGAGATATTCCATTTTCGACGAGGATAAATTTTTCGGCGATGTTTACGAATTCCAATAACGTTCAAGACCCTTATTATTTTTGGACTGGCATTCCAGGTGATATCTTCCAAATTCCTTGTTATTTTTTTTGTATTTACTGTTTACATGCTCAGTATCTTGCTGCCAGTTTTGTGGTTCTTTCTTGCTGATACATATTTGCCTTTACATTGTTATTTTTTGTTGTATTTACCCTTCACCTGCTTTGTATCTTGCTGCTAGTTACATACTTGTTTGTAGTTCTCTCTTGTTGATATATATTTTCCTATATATTCTGCTTCCTGCTATCTTTGTTGCCTTTACTGTATAAGTATTGCAATTACTATTTGTTGTTGTTAATTGTTGTTTGTATTGTGGTGAAGACCTTACTTAGCATATTGGGTGCATTTAACATGTTTTCATATTGTGATTAGAATATTTTCTTGTTCTGTCTTGTTGGTTCACATAGTTTTCTTCCTAGATTTAGTGGCGTTAGGATCTAATGATAGACAAGGGTTATGTCATCGGTTAGGGTCGGGGGTAAGGGTTAGGGGTGGTAAGAGGGGCATAGTCTTATTTAAGTTAAGGATAGCATCGTGGAATATAGGATCACTTACAGGGAAATCCATAGAGCTAGTAAAGTTCCTTAAGAGGAGACAAATTAATATAGTATGTTTTTAGGAGACTAGATGGGTAGGGACCAAAGCTTGGGACGTAGACGGGTTCAAGTTATGGTACTCGGGTGGTTCTAGGGATAGAAGTGGTGTAGGTATACTAGTAAACGAGGACCTTAGGGAATATGTGGTGGAGGTTAGGAGGTTTAACGATAGGATGATTTCTATTAAACTTGTGGTGGGTAGGCACATAGTGAATGTAGTTAGTGCATATGCGCCTCAAGTGGGCCTAGACAAGGAAGTCAAGAGGCTCTTTTGGGAAGATTTGGATGAGGTGGTGAGAGGCATACCAGTAACAAAAAAATTCTTCATTGGGGGAGACTTAATGGGCATATTGGGGCTACCACTAGCGGATTTAAAGATGTCCATGGAGGCTTTGGTTTTGGGAAAGGAATGGGGATGGGACGTCTCTCTTGGACTTTGCCAAAGCCTTTGAGTTAGTTATTGCTAATTCATATTTCCAGAAGAGGGAAAATCACTTGATTACCTTTCAGAGTGCGGTAGCTAAGACTTAAATTGATTACCTACTTCTCCAGAAGAGTGATAGAAGCCTTTGTAAGAATTGCAAAGTTATTCCAAGAGAAAATATTTCCACTTAACATAGGTTTCTAATAATAGATTTAGAGATTAAGAGAGAAAATAAGAGGAAGGTTGTTTACGCCCAACCGAGGATTAGATGGGGAGGCCTGACTCCTGCCCTTTCTCGTGAGATGGAAGAAAAATTGAGAAACTTAGAGGCTTAGAGTAGTGGCAGAAATGTGAATAATATGTGGGATACTACTGTTGTTTGCATTGGAAAGGTAGCTACTGAGGTACTAGGGGTTTCGAGAGGGACCTTTGGTGGACGTCAGGGCGATTGGTGGTGGAATGACAAAGTTCAAGGAAAAGTGAAAGCTAATAAAATGGCCTATATGAAGTGGCTAGAGTGTAGGGATGAGGATGAAAATCAAAGGCTTAAGAAGATCTATAACACATCTAAGTCAGAAGCAAAGATGGCGGTGATGAATGCTAAGATAACAACGTTTGAGCACCTATATGAGTAGCTAAGTGATAATGGTGGGGACAAGAGAATGTATAGGCTTGCTAAAGATAGAGAAAGGAAAGCTCGCGAATTGGACCAAGTGAAGTGCATCAAGGATGAGGAGGGTGAGGTATTTTGGTGGATGAGACTTCCATTAAACTAAGATGCCAAGCTTACTTTCATAAACTCTTAAACGAAAAAGGAGATAGAGATATTGAGCTGGGTAAGTTGGCACATTCCGAAAGTCATCAAGATTTTGATTATTGCAGGTCGTTCAGAGTTGAGGAAGTTAGAAGGGCTATTAGTAGGATGAAAAAAGGGAGGGCGATCAGACCTGATGAGATTTCGGTAGAATTTTGGAAGAACATGGTCAAGGATGGCATAGAGTGGCTGCCTAGACTGTTCAACGCTATTATGAAGACTACCAAGATGTCGGATGAATGGAGGAGGAGTACAATGGTTCCACTGTACAAGAACAAGGGTGATATTCTAAACTGTAATAATTATAGGGGTATCAAGTTGTTAAGTCACATTATGAAGGCCTGGGAGAGAGTGGTGGAGATGAGGGTGAGAAAAGTAGTATCTATTTCGGAGAATCAATTTGGATTCATGCCGATCAACTACTGAAGAAATTCACCTTGTTCGAAGATTAGTGAAGAAATATAGGGAAAGAAAGAAGGACCTTCATATGGTGTTCATTGATCTCGAGAAGGCCTACGACAAAATCCTGAGGGATGTCCTATGGAGGTGTTTAAAGGTGAAAGACGTCTATATGGCATATATTAGGGTGATAAAGGATATGTATGACGGAGCCAAAACTCTCTTGACGGGCGTGGAGCGCATAGTTTCTATTGTTCCTTGGGATAACGCCTTGGGGAGCTCTTTGTTGGCCTTGACCACCTTGAGCCACCAGACCTTGACCTCTATGTGCATATCTAGGACAATCAACAACCTTGTGGTTCTTATCACCACACCCAAAGCAAGCACTCAGATCCTTCCAACAAGAACTCGTGTGGGGTTTTCTACACTTGCCGCACAGAGGATGCCCTTGTCCACCACCAACCGGTGCCCTAGGAGGAGGTATCCGAACATTAGCAACCCGAGTTCCAGAACCTTAGCCCTGCTGGAAATGACCAAAACCACCACCCCGAGAGCTGGAAAATCCACCATCAAAACGGGCCCTCTTAGGATCGTGCATCCTCCTCTCTCTGAGTTTTCCCCCTTCTATCTGTTCAGCATACACCATGAGTCTTGAGATATCTATATCTCGTATGAGCATAGAAGTACGACATTCTTTCACAAGCAAGTCTGAGATACCATGAATGAGCTTGTGTATCCTTGCACGGGTCAGCCACAAGTGACGGAGCATACTTGGAGAGCTTTGTGAATTTGAGGGCATAGTCCCTCACACTCATACTCCCTTTCTTGAGGTTGATAAATTTAGTCATCTTGGCCTCCCTGAGCTCAAGTGGAAAGAAACGATCTAGGAAAGCAAGTTTGAACTCTTCCCAATTGACATCACCACCGCAAATCCTCTCCATAGCCCATTGGGTGTACCACACTTGAGCCACATCTTTCAATTGATAGGCAGCCAACTCTGCCTTCTCCTCAGAAGTGACACCCATAATGTTCAATACCTTGGTGAGCTCATCAATTAATTCCTGAGCTCCTCATTAGCCTTTGATCCATAGAACTCCGGAGGATTCATCCGGGTGAAATCCCTTACCCTAGAAGCTGGTGTAGGATCCCGTGGGAGGTTAGCCTGCTTAGTCTACAAGGTCACCACCTGGGCAAGCATGGCAAAAGCTGTACGGAATTCACTGTTAGAGATAGGTTCTTCCATAGGCCCTTGGGGTGCCTGATACTCATCAACCGGAGCCGTCCTTAGGTGGGGTTTCCCTTGAGGCATCTTCTGAAATGGAGCAATAATGCCATCAAGATAAGAAAGACAATTACACAAGTCTTAGCATGACATAGGGCATGAAGAAGTGAGGCAATTCCTAGAACGCCTTCGTAGCCTCCTACTCATAAGCATAGTGCACTTCATACCTATAAATAGGACTCTACTTGATGCGGCATGTTGGACTCTGAGAACCATTTATAAACCTAGGGCTTCGATACCATCTTTTGTCACGACTCGAGATTAGGGTCTAGATGTGACACGGCGAATGGGAACGCAAGAGTCCCCAAACAAGCCTCAAAGTATCCAAATCTACATCGTTGGTTCGAAAGTGCAATCAAATTAATAATCATATAATACTAAGGGAGGGGTAAGCAGGACTTACGCTATGGGGACATCGAGGGGAAAGGGATTCACATGGATTCATATAGCACATAGCATACAAGGACTAAGAGGCGGTAAGTAGGGCTCACGCTATAGGGGGAAACAGGACTTAGGACCTTCCATATTTCCACACCAAACATACATATAGACAAGTACAGAATTTCATAATCAATCCGCATGAATACATAAACCAAACACCACACATAGCATAAAGATCTATGAGAGTCTACAAGATGTCTAACAATGCCTCTAATCAAGATAGAATGGGATCTAGGACATGCCCCGGGCTTACCCTCAAATAAGAAAGGAATCCAGAATAGCATAGCTAGAGGGAAGGTGGCATGTCCTTGGAGGATGGGACTCACCACAAATACTCTTTCCAGATCGGTCTACTCGTAAAACGGTTGATAATGGCAGTGCTCAGCCCCTACATGGTAAAATCATGTAGGCATAGAGTATGCGTTAGTATGTTTGAATGTACTAAGTATGTGGGCATGCAATGTATATGACTTACTACACCTGCACTCAAATATTAGATGACAAGGGAACATAATATAGAATAGAATCATATAATCAAGGGAGGAATATACAAGATGCCATGAAATTCATGATGTATGAATGAAATGATGCGCATATATAACATGGGTGTGACCTCAACCGACATGCATAAGACCAAGCGAGCTATAACTTGGAATCTCGATGAAATCCACTCACCGGTATAGAGGTGGTCTACTTGCCAAAGGTAAACCATACTTCACCTTACGAGAACCCGTCCCATTTTGTATGAAGCAACCCCCTTACGGGAACTTGTCATATTTTGGAAAGGATTTTTCATTTCATATCATCATAATGTTTCAACTTACGAGAATCCGTCCCATTTCGTATGAAGAAACCTTCCTTATGGGAACTCGTCCCATTTCGGATAGGATTCTCATAACCCATGCTAGGCATATAGTTCGAGGAAAGGGAAACGACCTTTGGGGATAGCCCTGACGCCCCCAATCCATCAGTGCTAAGTCGGCATCCCACGAGAATACTTATACATATATGTGTTTTTTAGAGATACAATATTCCTTTCAAACTGTAATTCACTTCAAAGCCGTTCAATGTACATTTAGGCTCAAATGCCAAATCATAAGTCATAATCATAATACTCATGCAAGGAATAGCTCATTCACATATACAAGATGGTGCAAGCACCCGAGATGCTCAAAGAGCCATAATCATAAGACATGTCCGTGATCACATTCTTGTCATAACAAATATCTCATCAAAATTATTTCCTTATACATAATTGGGCTTAACCCATTTTATAATTTTCATATAACCGATGTTCATGAATGCAAATGCAATGCATGATGTGAGAATAACATGATTAATATAGATTCAATCTAAAATTAGCAATATAATATGATATTGAAATAATCCATAATTAAATTCACACTTAAATCATAATATAGATCACCTATGCACAAAGCAAGTTTTAAAGGGACATCCATGTTTATAACTTCATAACTTCAATGTAAATCATCATAATAAGGATCAAAGTAATTTAAAAATCATAGATAAGGTACAATCATATATCAATTAGATTTAATGAGATGAAGTAATGAAAACCCACATTTAAAGTAAGCTAAAATTCATGAAAATAATTGAAAGGAGTTTTGGGTCTTCTTGGTTGAATGGGACCAAGAATCAATACATACCTTGATTGAGGAGCTAAAATTTGGGGAAGAACCTAGCTTGAAGTTGAACTCCAATTAAGCCTAGCTTTGAGTGTTGAGAGGGAAGAGTAGAAAGTATTTGAGATTGATCTTTTGAGGGGGGAGAGGTTTCAAAGAGAATGAATTAAAAAGGTAAGGATATCAGCTGAATTTAGGGGTTTTAGAGAGATAAAAGGTCACAAATCATAATCAAAATGAACCGTAATTACATAAAGCCATTAATGAAATGGGTAGGAAATGAACTGTCAGGACCGCACGGGCGCCTACACGATCCGTCACACGGACCATGAACAATGCCCCTGAGATGGCACTTAGACAGATTTCATGATGTCAACACTTAGAATTTCTCCGAGGTTAGGGGGTTTAATACGAGCAACCACACGGCTCGTGTAACGCCACAAGGGTAATTCCAAGAGTCAAAAAACATCACTTAGAAAAATTTCTCACGAAAAAAGTTACAAGATGGTGATTTCACACTTAGAAAAAATTCAAGTCGCGAGCCCCACGGTGGGCCACACGGCCCGTGTGGGTGGCCGTGTGCCCACACTTGGCCTGAAACTTTTCATCGAGTCCACGCCATCGAAAACTTAGCCAAGTATCCCTCCACTGGAGGCCACACGGTCTGTGTGGCTTCACACGAGTCGTGTGGGCCTTCCATAGAGAGACACATGGTAAATTTTCATTTGGGGCACCACTAAGAGGTCCGATAAAGCCATTTGAGAATACGGGTCCTTACATACGCATCCTACGTCACCATAGTACTCAGCACTCTTCCCAAGGGGAAGAAACCCCTCGCTCAGCCCAAGCTGACACGAATTAGAGTAAGAGGCCAGCAAGTGGACATTTTAGAGACTATCATCCACCGTATGTTGTCTACCTCCGTCCCCTTTCCTTGCTTGATCTACAGACTTTGTTTAGAGTTGGGGGTAGAGGGTCTACATCACATGGACTCACTAATTGAGGTCCAGCGCACTCTGGATACCAACATGATCAAGGTTGAGGATAATCCAATGGCACTTTGACGAGCACTGAACCAACTAGATTAGATGCCCGAGATGTTCCTGACTGAGCCACCTTCTGAGACTCCACCTACCACCACTCTTGCTATTACTACCGAGGAAAGGCTCCCATAGACTGAGACAGATGTGGAGAAGGGGCCCACTACTACTACTCCTGCCCCATAGGCCATTCCTACACAAACAGCACCCACCGACATGGTCTATGTGTTAGCAACGTCCATTTAGGCTATGGCACAACGACTAGCTCATACTAAGTCCCAATTGACTCAGTTACTTCAAGAGATCAGGCCTTGGGTCTGTCAGGCTATTACAGAGTTTGCCAGACGCATGAAAAAATTCATGGTCACTACTATTCAAGATCGACTTACAGTCATGGATGTTCACATAGATGCTTTTGAGTTGCGGGTCCAGCAAATCCTTACCACAGCACGACCAACAGATATGATGGCCCTACAGATAGAGATCAAGCAGCTCCGGACCGACATGACAATAACTTTGGCTGTACCGGTGGCATTCCTATAAATTGTGCCCCCGGTATTGATAGTAGATTTGTTTTCTTTCAAGGAGCCATCACATACTACCTTGGGGAAGCAGCCCCGCACCGATGATGATCCAGATACAGTGAGGTTACATGCGGGGCTAACAAAGGAGCAGGTACTTAAGATTGCCATTATGTTCTCAAGACAGGATGAGGAGCTACAACAGGCTCATGAGCTTGAGATGGTGAAGGGTGTTGGCCCCTCCGGACATGCTTTTACCACTGAGGAGGCCACCAGGTAGGTTGAGGGTGGCCAAACTCAGCTAAAGACCGGCGTTTAGGTGCCCAGGTATGTTATTTTTTACCCTTGTGCTTTATTTTGCATTTTTGGTGTGCATTGAGGGCAATGCACCTCTTTTTTGATGGGGTGTGGGTAGTTATAGGCCTTAGTGAAGTCTGAGTAGCCTTAGCCTATAAATATCCTAAATTTTGAACCCTAGGGGCTTTCTTGCCTGTGTTTTTTTTCCTCATGGATATTTAAGTTCTGTTAAACCGACATGTTTAGGATGTATAGATAGTATTGGTAGCATATATTACTAATATCATTTTTTGTGTGGAAATGATACCTACAAAAAATTTTGTTAGTTAGTCTAGATAGCAACCATGCTTGTTTGATTGGTGACAATGCTTGTTATGATAAGTAAGGATAAAATTGAGATGAAAAGCATGATCTGAGAGTCTTTGTTGATAGTGTAATCAGTGTCATGTGAATGTGAGCTTACTTTGCTAAATTCATATATCGTGTTACAATTTTGAACTTGCCTTGTTACTCTGACTTAGACTGTAGGCTAGTTGGTTAGGAAAGGATCTTAGGTTGTTTTTTATAATAACCCACTTAGTGTAAATAACCAACTAAATATGTGAAAATATCCCTTGATGCTAACATTTAAGCCTTACATGTACCTTTTCTTTGCAAAAACGTAAGTTACCTAGCCTTATTAGATGTAAAATCCTAAAATTGGCCCCAGTTCTTCCTTGAACATTGTGCCCCTTGAATGAGGCAAAAAACCAAAATTTGAGGGTGGTTACCAAAAGTGACCCCGGTTCCTAGGCTGGATATTGTGCACCTCAACTCAGGCCAAAAGCCTAAGTTGAGGTTGACTGGCATAAAGGTAAACACAAAATGAGGGGGGAAACTAGTGATACAGGGAAAAGGAGAAAAAAATGTGTGTTGGGTGCAAGAAAAATGAGTGTTGCCTAATCAATAAGGTAAAAAAGAAAAATGATGTAAAATAAAAGGCAAAAAGGTGAAAAATGAGAATAAGGCACCCAAAAAAGCTAGAAATAGAAGGAAGAGAGAATAAGTGAAAAATAAAAATGTTGGTAGGGCAAAAGTGTAGAAAAATGCATTGTCAAGGAGGGTCATTAGTCACTATGTTCCCAAAACATCATACCAACGCCCCCTGAGCCCATGTTACAAGCCAATAAAGTCCTAAAGAGATCCTATTCCAAGTAGTCAAAGGTCATAATCATGAGTGTAGGGGCAAACATATAGTATTGAGTATGGTATTTCAAGATCTTTTGTGAGAATGAGTGATTTTGCATAGTCCCTAGCGTTAACACGGAAAATATCATCATGAGAGAG
This sequence comes from Solanum rostratum, assembly GCA_029948455.1. Taxonomy (NCBI): domain Eukaryota; kingdom Viridiplantae; phylum Streptophyta; class Magnoliopsida; order Solanales; family Solanaceae; genus Solanum; species Solanum rostratum. The sequence continues at coordinate 14,048,614 of CM057054.1, forward strand.
ATATGAGACTTCTTTCGTTGAGGGAACTTGCATTGACTGTTAACATTGGACTACCTCAGTGATTGTGGCTTGTTGATAATTATCTTGCTTGTCATAATTGCACTGTTGCATATGTTGATCTATATTGCTTTGCTTGATAGCTATCTGATGTGTTTTTAAAGTGATGTGGGTATTTGTGCTTGAGTTTGATATGATATATGCCACTGGATTGAGGTTTGTGTGTTACTATGCTGCTTATGTAGATTGAGTTCGTCACTTGAGGACAAGCAATAATTTTAAATAGAGGGTGTTGATGTGCTATAAAAATATAGCACATTTGATGCTTAAAACTTGGGATTTTGTGTGTTCTCAAAGTGATGTTAGTAGATTTGATGTGTTTTAATGTTCATTTTGCAGGATTATAGGGTTGGCACAATTCTTGGGCAAAGTGTGCAGAATTTATTGAAGTAGAGGTTTCATGAGACCTTTTACATGCCGTAGATTTGGTTTCATGTAAATTTCAATGAAAGGTAATCTTCTGAAGTTAAGTCTACAAACATGCAGATGAGTCGTAGAAGTTTATACGAGCCATGGACTTGGTATCGTGCTCTGAGGATCAGAAAGTGGGGAGTTGCTAAAAAGTCATCAAACAAAAATCCCTATGGGTCGTAAAGCAATATATGGGCCGCAGAAGGGTGTCATAGAAGACAACCCCAGATTTGAAGGAGCAATCCACGGAAGCCGGACTACAGGCAATAAAACATTATACGACCCGTAGAAGCTCCTATAAAGTCTGTCGATCCAGTTATCCTATTAGGTTTTGATTTTGTATTTTAAACACTATAAATAATTTTGTAGGTTATTTTTCATACAGAACAATAAAGAATAGTAGAGAGCTTGAGAGAAACACTTGTCAAACTTTATTTTGTCTTTTAATTCAATATTGTGATTCTTGGTGAAGAATTTGGATTTCTTGTGCTTAATTCTCTTGTGTAAGTGCTCAATTATGTTATTCAAATTCATAAATCTTGCATCTACACTAATCATGAGTAGCTAAATCCACAACTAGGGTTGTGGGAATCATGAAAAACTAACGAGGTAAAATTGAATAATTTGTAATTCTTGAAAAGTGTGCATACATGTATTGATTAATTCTCTTTGTATTGAATGCTTTTCAATGGTGGCCAACATTAGAACTTGTCTAGTGTTATGGACTAGATCAAGGTAGTAATGAATAGGAAAAGAGATTAATTAACAGGATTCGATTGATGTTTCTCGTCTAATCAACCAAACTGGGTCGAGGGGAGGTTGTACTGGAACAATAGGTAAGGGTTAGTAATGTCACACTGTGGGGATGGACCAAATCACGTAGTGAAATTCTCCTCTCGTCTGGGCCAAAGGGTTTGGTAAACTTAACTTACAGTTCTGCATGCTACATATTGGAAAAGAATTTGATTATCTGGCAATACTGAGTTAGAGAATCATGGGGAACAAAATACCCTAGTTACGCTTCATACTGATTTAACATTTGTCTTAGTTTAGGATTACTTTTTTATAGTTGTTACAACCCCCCCCCCCCCCCCCCCCCCCCCGCGCACCCCTTTTGGGGAGATAAGTAGGTTAATCAATCTGACTTACCTTGAATTCATCTAAGTCTCCCATATTCCCTATGAGTTCGACCCTAACCTCGGTTAGGTTATATATCTTGACAACAACCGCTTTGGCCTCAAGAAGGAGGTGTAGCTTGGGCGACATTAGAGTTCACTTTGAATATTTGTGTTGAGTCCTCTTACTTTGAGGGTGAGCCAAATGCTACTCTATATTATGTTGTTAGCTTTTATTGATACTTTAAGACTATTGTTTTGCTACCTTCAAGGGCAAGTTAGGAACATGTCCATATCCCCCGCCTATGTTATATGTAGAGGCATGTTGGATTGTGTATGTAGTCTATGTTTTCCTGGCATTTCTTGTAGGGATTGTTCCTTTCCTTTGAAGTAAGATAAGACCCATTCCTCATCCCTTATTAGATTGTGATTTATGCTTTTTATACCTTACGTATGCTTATGATATGCTAAGAGGCTTGGCTGGAGTTTTCTTGGAATTCTAATCACCATGTCACACCTATGGCCTAGTTTGGATCTGTGACGCTCTTGATGATTGATTGGTGAGTCCTTATGTTCTGAGGGTAAGCCCGTCATAGCTACTTCTTACTTTCTTGGTTCATGTTGATATTTTGAGAGTATCTTTTTTTTTTCATTTATGTTGAGGGTGAGCTAGGAGCATAACCTATGCCCCCCCGCCCTAATGTTAGTAAAAGCATGTTTAGGCCAATGCTTAATGTGTAAACTTGTTTATTCGGGAGATGATTTGATTTTCTTTCATTACCTAGACTATTATGGCTTCAGAATTTATTTTTTCTCTATTAGAAATTGTTGGTTGATGCTTTATTTACCTTATGAATGCTCATGTATGATATGCTTAGATGGGAGTTTCAATCACTGTGTCACATCTAGGGCTAGCTTGGATCGTGATATTGAGTTTTATCTACCCGATTTCGATTTGATAAAATCGTCCAATCTCTTTAATGTCTTCACTATTAGAATAATCAGATCATACTCCAAAATCATCCCCAATCCACTCTCGGTTTGCCCTATATCTTGCCTAATTCATATTTTGTCCAAAACCCAGCCTAGCCTAATTTTTTTTGAAGTCATTAAAAAAAAATGCTGGCCCAATTTGTTCACCATTGGTCTTTCCATAACAACCAGAGAGGATCATTATCAAAGCTCTTCCTGGTACCTCTATGTGAACTATTTCTTTGGTTTCACTCTAATGCCAGATGTTTCTTTGTTTTAAGTTATCACGTATTCAAATATTTCTTTGTTTTAAGCAGTCATGTATACATGAAAAATTTTCCCTTTATATAATATATTTTTTTTATTCTTCTTGTTTTGTTTGTAAATAAATTGGCATAGGAAAAGGACAAATACAAGATGAGGAATCAAATGATCACCAATAATGTGAAAGTTAAGGCAACGACTAATCGAATTATTAAGATTTTTTGTTATAACTATTTCATTTGTATGATGTTATTATGGAGTTTGAAATGACTTGATTATATCATTTTGCAAATACTTCAATCATAAAATTTTGAAATCATAACATATTTTTTCTGGAAAAAATAATAAAATAAAAAATTATTATACTCATTGTCGAAATCCCGTAGGTTTTTATTTATTTATTTTAATAATCCAAATTTTAGGTCAGGGGAGTTTAGGCATCGGTACATGTCTCACAATGCGGCCTCCTGCTCGGTTTGCCTATACAACAAGTGCTTCACTCAGAATGCTATCATCATCGACTGCCTTTTCACCAAACCCTAATCTTGCCATTAGTTCATCCCTTTGCACCATGAAAGTCACCTCCGAGGTACCAGCAAAAGCCCCCACCTTTCCTTTCTTTTCTAATCCCAAGATTACTACTACCAATATCCCGCAAAATCTTGCATCCTCTAAGTGCTTCTCTTCAGCAAATCCTGTTCCCATTCTGAAAGCTAGTCCATCGAGAAAAGAGGAGGTGGAAGGTAGCGGTTTGAGCTCCGACCCACCGCTTGTGGTGGTTTCTTTCTATAAATTTGCTGATTTCCCTGACCATGTTGATTTGAGGAAACCATTGAAGGAACTCTGTGAACAACTGGTAAATCTTACCTTTTTACTTGCTTACAGTTTATAGATCTGTTTTATAGTAGAAAGATTGAAGTTTTTTCTTGACGAAGTTGTAGAAGTTTTCCTGTTATTGCAGCTTTAAAGTTGCAATTCGGTTTAGTTGCATATGGTAATTTATTTAATTTAATGCAGTGCTAAGTGCACCCTTGTTTATCTCATTCATGTTTGGAATTGTGGCGTGATGACTTAAATGAAGAGGAATATACATTGTTCATTTTCTGCAGGCTTGCATAACCGGTACCTATTCCATTTTGTTCAACTCTGAATAATTGGAAAAGTTGGTTGCAAGGATCTTATTTCTGTTTTCCTCTTAGTTCGTGTTCAATATATGCACGTCCCTTGAGTCATTTATGTTTATCGATAGCCCCTTGCGAATTTCTCCTTAACCATTGCTTTACTTTTTATCACATTAAAAGTTAGACTTTTGTAAAGGAAGTGATAAAAAGTATTGCTACTCCTTCTGAGCATTTCCACTTGGTTCTGTCTATGATGAAATAGTAGCTATATGTGTTCTCTATATGGCTGGTCAATCCTTTTCCGTTTACTCAGTTTCTCTTCCAAGTACAATTTCATTTCATAGTGCACTTTTCGGTGTTGCTCGATCCTCACTAAGCTGATCAAATTCAGTGTGTTTCAGGTGGTATTATTCTTGCACCTGAAGGAATCAATGGCAGCATATGTGGTACACGGGATTCAGTGGAAACTGTTCTTGCATTCATTCAAAGTGATGAGCGTCTGAATGGGCTTAGATTGGTCGAGTCACCAGTGAGCCCGGAGGAAGAGGCTCTTCATCATGGACATACGAGCAGCTCTCCTCTTGCAGCGGGTGAGGATGCTCCCTTTAGGTGGGATCATGTGAGGGTGAAACTCAAAAAAGAGGTAGGTTCACTGGTCAAGTGCGCGAAAGTTGCCTCACATTGAATATGAATGCCTTTATGCCCCTCAGATCTTGGAAGTTGCCTTATTGTATATCCCTCTTAGCATCAAGCACTCATAATATGTTCCTTGAACAGATAGTTACACTTGGAATGCCTTCTGTTTCACCCATTGAAAGAGTTGGCAAGTACATTAAACCAACAGATTGGAATGCTTTGATTAGTGATCCAGATGTTGTAAGTTCTTTGTTCCATAACATCCTTATCCTTGTTCTGTTAAATTATTGATAAATCGATCTTGAAGAATCTTATTTTGCATTAACATAAAAATTCTGACGTGTAACTTGTAACTTCAGCTTGAGCCTAAAATTCATCTAATTTGCTTTATATTCTTTGGCTGACTTGTGATTGAAATCATGCATATCCTAAATGATTTCCCGTAGTTCTTTTTCTTGGTACATACTATCCTGTATTATGATTTTACATTCCACTTATATAAATCATCCTTTGTGAGTATATTAGCTCATACATTTGAAAATTGCCTGGACTTATTTTTTCTACCGACAGAGTAGCATCCTTACATTTGCCACATTGTTGGATCTCATCATATTTAGTATGCCTAGAGGTATACTAGAGTTTTAATTCATGGAGTAGACTTAATACTGTGTTTGATCCGCCTGTTGTCCTGTCAGTTAGATTTATAACCATGCCCAATACGGGATTAGAAGGTTGGACCAAGCAAATGTCACATACCTACTTTATCTTGAAATTTAGAGCATTCAATCCCTTATCTGAATCCTAAAATTTGACTTAAATGTTATAATTGGTATTGTTTTTTCCTTTACATTGTTGTTGCAATATACTACATTAACTATAATCTTTGCTTGCGGACTTGTTTACAGTAGAAAAACCAAAACCCCGTCTTGTTTATGTTGCAATTCAGAATATTGAACTTGCTTGTACAGGGATAAACCGAATGAATTAGTAAGTGATCATTTTTCGTACATCAGGGTACTCTTTGTATTTTCTTTTTTTTTAAAAGTAGGTACTCAATATTTTATAACATAAAAGGTCAAGATAACTGATTTTTTTGCACTTGCTGTGCAGAACCACCAAATATGATCTAAATGTCAAATGTTATTATGTATTAATAATAGTCATACGCTATAGCATAAAGTCCGGACAAATGACACCATTATAGAGAGGTTTGATGATATATTACAAGAACATTTATATGCTTTTGATGTGCCCGAATGGTGATGGAGTAACACGAAAAGGGCTATGCATGAGATTTGTGTTTGATTTGTTATCTTATATAGGATTTTAGAACCTTTTTCTGTTCTTTCTTATGCCTTCTGAAATGCCCAACCACCACCAGAATAGGGTTTCATAGTAGAACAATAATATGCACAAGCATAAATTTTTTTGCAGTTACATTTAGTATTTTATGTGACATATACTACTAATTGCTTATATTACATAGTATATGAAAATTTCTCTGTATCTTGTAAAAAAACTTTAGCGTGCTGGTCCATCAAATGCCACAAGTAAGCCCAGGTTCTCCCAAGTTGACTATTTGCATAAAATACCTGGAAACTAAGTTGACTATTTGCATAAAATACCTGGAAACTGACTTTGAAAACTGGCTCAAGCTAATGTTGGACGTGCTCTCTATCAGTATTTAGGCTTGTATATATTCTAATGCTATCCTGATATGCAAATGAAGTTATCACATGCTAAGCTAACATGGTAATTTAGGGAAGTTCTAGTTTTTAAATGGAAGGAGTTTGGGGATTACCCATTCTTTACGGGGTTTTACTTATTAGCAAGTATAGGAATTCATTACCTGTTCTTGATACAGTTGTTATTAGGTTTTCTGTTAGAAATAAAATTCTTGTAAATCTACTCCTGGAAGAAAATTTTGACTGCAAAAGACATGCTATCCCTCCCAAGGACCAACCAAAGAGGCAACATAACTTACTCGAGAAAATAACTTTGGTTTTCAACTGTAATACTTCACTAAATTTCAGTATTTCAAAATTAGGTTGTGATTGATGTTCGCAATGACTATGAAATTAGAGTCGGGAAGTTCAAGGGGGCAGTTGATCCTTGTACCACAGCATTCAGGGATTTCCCATCATGGGTGGAGGATCATTTTAAACTTAGTGATTCAGGAGACAAGTTGGAGTCTTCTGGTTCTGCGGGAGCATCAGATAAGCTGACAAAGGAAGAAGGAAGCAAGAAGGTTCCCCGAGTTGCAATGTACTGTACAGGTGGAATTCGATGCGAGAAAGCTTCAAGTTTTCTCCTCAGCAAAGGTTTTGAGGAGGTAAAAATTAAATCAAAATGGTTTATTCGTAAGGTTTTTACGGAAACTGCTCATTTTCTTTGTAAATGTTACCTGTAAATTTCAGTCTATGTTTTGGTTGATTGCACTTAGATTGTCCCTTTACATTCTTTGAAAAGATACCTCTCCTACCATTGCCTCTTCTTCTTCTTCCCAATTTTTTACAAACGCCCTCCAACCCCCATCCAACCCAACTCCATAAAAAAGTAGAGTGTAATAACATGTAATCGCAGCTTAGCAAAGACGAATGGATCAAGGATATACACAAATATCTTCCAACAAGTTGAGACTTTATAATCCTCATGTTGTAAGTTGCAAGTTGCTCCACTAGAAAATTCTTCAAACACCATAGTGTGCAATCTAATGATATGAAGAATTAAATGGTTATAACGTGATAGTGTTTTAGGTACTCAGATGATCTTGTTTAATGGTACTTTCGGCTGATTCTTACCAGGTTTATCATCTAGAAGGTGGGATTTTAAGGTACCTGGAGGAAGTTCCCAAGACAGAGAGCCTTTGGGAGGGGGAATGCTTTGTGTTTGACAAACGAGTATCTGTTGAGCATGGTTTGGTGCAGGGAACATTCAAACTTTGCTACGGATGCAAGAAACCAGTGAGCGATGCTGATATGGAATCCCCCGAATGGGAGTATGCCGTGTCTTGTCCATACTGCTTTGCATCAAAATCTGAGGAAGAAAAGGAAAGGGCAAGAGCTCGACAAAAGCAGTTTGAGAAATGGGGTATCATTGGTGGTCCAGACAAGGGCCGCAAACCAGCAAAGACAGTGGATATCATTGGTCAATCTGCTGCTCAGATGTCAAAATCGTTATAGCCATGTTGGCGATTTCTCTTGTACCATTTTTCTTTGGAGAGTAAGATTTTATAATCTTCTGTAAGAATTGATGTGACATTTCCATTAATGGCAGTCATGGTGTTGGAAATAAATAAAGGTAGCCAGTTTAATTAAAGTTTAAGTGGGTGAAAATTATTCACCCCAACTTTATTTTAATAATCAAACTCTCAATATATCTTAATTAAATCTTTAAAATATGTATTGTGCGCTTCATTATCAATTTTCTTTTCTTTTTTCAAAAATCATGTAATTTTATTTTTTTTCTTATTTTAGTTAAACAAAGTTTTCATAAAAGTATAAACATTATTTTTTAGACAAAAGTGAGATGCTAATTATATAAGTTAATGATGATATAATAAAGTAAATTGGCATAATTAGAACATTAATTTTATTAATAATAGTCAACATTTATTTATACTAGTAAAAATAGCAGAGATTAATAACTATATAATTATATTTCAATGTAGAAACTATAAAATAATTAATTTAATTAAGGATTTTTTTAAAGAATGTATTTATTCAAATTTTAAATTATAACTTATGTAATACTCCATCAATGTTAATAAAAATTTATTTATTTATATGGCAGAGAATACTCACTATCGTTTATATTACTCGACTCTCATTAAAAGTAGTTTTAATTTACTTGTCAAATTTATGAAACTAAAGTAATTTCTTAATATATTTTTATTTATATCCTTAGGATTAGATAACTGCATAAAATAGTAGTAGTCAAATTTAAAGTTTCAAAAAAATTATTTATAATGCTGGTTTAGTGAAATACACCTCTATGTAAATTTTTTTAAGGGGTATCGTATCAATGAGGGTTAAGTAATATGAAATGCATGGACCAAGAGAGTGGAGAAAAACAAAACTAAACACACGCATAATGCATATTATATCGAAATAACGGTTATAAAATTATATTAAATTTTGTGATAAATTCATAAAAATATTATTCTACTATAATGTTAATGAACTTAAAAAATTATAAATATCCGTGTTAAAAATAAATTATATACAATTTAACGAAATATTAAATATATGTGATACAATAAGGATAAAATGAACAATGCATAAAATAAAAAGGAGAGTTTGATTATTATTGGAAATTGAAAGTGAAGTTTAATTTTAAAATAAAATCGGGGGTGAAAATGATTTTCACTCAGTTTAAGCGGATGTCGAATAACTGTGCTGGCAATTGAGGGGCAATTAGAAGTTTGAAAGTAATGTTAGGTGTAAATCGATTTAATTGGTGGAAAAAAAAGGATATTTTTGAACCATGTTTAACAGGTTAATGACATTTTTTTATCATTCTGGTTTATCAAAATAGTTTTTATCCCTTCCAAATGGAAAATATGCTTATATTTAACTATAGGATTTATTACGAAAATATACCTCCTTTGCATCAAATTTACACACTCCCATTTATTTACAACAATAGCACCGAAATTACCATAATATACATGTCCTTTTTATTCTATTTTTTTTAAATGTGTGCAGGTGCGCCGTCAGCATTAAATGCTGACATGACCTTGGCGCGACAGGTCCATTAATGGTGTCCGACGTGGTTTTTTATTTGTTTGTTATATATTAAATGCGGTCAAATACAATATATTTATATATATATATATATATATAAAAAAATTAAAAAATTTTGAAGAGTCACATTAAATGTGACTCGACGGCTGCAACATCGATTGACGCGCCGGTTAAATCAGCCGGCGCGTCCCCCCATGCCTTCAAATACACCTTTTGAAATCCCATTGACAAACCATTTCAAATTTTACAATTTCCGATTAATTTTCTTCTCTTTTCTCTCTTCTCCGTCGCTTTTAACCTCTCAGGTATGTCTTTCATTTTCCTTTTTTTTTTCACAATACTCATGTTTTTTTGTAAATGTTATATGATATAGATTCTTGCTAAGTGTTTTACCATAAATGTTTAGATTTTTAGGGTTTTTTTTTTTGGTATGTGGGGGGTTTTCGGTGTGGTGTGAAAACGATGGTAGGTCCTCATGTGGGGGAGACCTTTTTTTAATGTTTAATGGGTAGATTTAGGGGAAAACCATGTTTATTCTTTGGACAATAAATTATTTTTGTTTGCGGCCTTTTTTAGGGTTGGGCCACCATGTGTATATATATGCATTTTTTGGCGCAAAATGTGTAAAAATGGAGCAAGTGAAATTGTTTCGAGCCTTTCCTTTCATGGTTTTTGTGATGGTTATTGATTCCTTGTATTTTTTTAGGCGGAGATTTTTCAATCTCTGTTTTTTGCTTTGGGGCATACGTTGGGTGTGCTTTGTTTATTTTTGAGGTTTCTGGGGATCGGAATATGGATGCTTATTGGTAGTAAGTGCGCCTTTTTTTTTAATGGGCACAATTTGGGGGTTTTTTGTTGATTTTTGAGTGTTTTTTGGGGGTCGGAATATGGATGCGTATTGGTAGTCAGTGTGACTTTTTTTTTTGGTTGGCGGCCGTGTTTCTAGGATTTGTCTTGGGGCGCCCAATGTGGTTAATGTTGTTTTTTTGTCGGAACTAATGAAGGAATGTTAGTTCTAAAATTTTACGTGATTCCCGGGATTTTTTTTTTGCTGTGACACTGCCCGTGCTCATCTTGCACCTCCAGCGTGAACCCTTCTTTTGTTGTTTGCCCCTTTGTTTTCTTCCACCACACATGCCGAACCTTTTTTTTAGTGTTTGCCCCTTTGTTTTATATGAGGCTGATAGAAATGGCATAATTTGTTGTTTGTCTCTACTATGCTTTTATATTGATTCAGGTTATTTTTGGTCGACATTGAATTTTGTAGTGTATACCATTAAATCATGGACGTTACCAACGCGGAAAAGCCCAAGGCTTTTATGTTTACAAAAGGATGGGGGAGGGGAATCGAATGCTGCCAATCTACCCCATGACAGTGACTTTGAGGATGAAATTCCTCTTTCGAAGAGAGTAAAGCAAACAAAACATAATAATCCGTCTGCTGACATGGAAGTGGAGGTTCGGTTGGTTTTTTTTTTGTTTTTCTTGTTTATATTTCTGTAGGTCAGTTTGGTTGATTTTTTTTTTATTTTTCTTTTTTTTAATTGGAAGTCCGTTGCCAAGAAACGGAAGGCTCATGTTGGTTCTACTTCAAAGAAAGAAGATAATGTCAGAATTAAGAAAACCAAACGTGACCCAAAGGTATTTGTCTATTTTTTTTGGAGTAATTTTTTTTTTCGGATGGTAGCACAGTGATTTTTGAACCCCCCATTATTCTGTGTTGTTTTTAGGACAAAGTCACAAGATGGTGCTCGTATGTGAACGTTGATGTCTTTGATGAAATAATCGGCTTTCTGTCACGGTATGGTATGATTGATGATTTCAAAAGTGGCCCGTTTGGTTATCTCTTTGGCCTGCCGCCTCTGAATGTACAATCACAGGTCATTAGAGCCATAGTTCACCACATGTCCAACAAGGACAACATTGGTGATGTCTTTATTTTTAACTTTAATGGGAAAGAGCTGCGTTTTGGCTTGAAGGAATTTAGGGCAATCACTGGGCTAAAGTGTGGTACGGTGGATGATTACACGCACGATTTGACTGGAACTTCAAAGTTAATAGAGAGGTACTTCCCGACGGCCAGCGTAAGGGGCATCGAGAAACAGGAGGTGATTAATGCCTTTAAGGCAGGAATGTTTGAAAGGGAGGACGTTCTTAATATAGCGGTCATATACTTTATTAGTACATACTTGCTTTCGTCCCCCCCAAAAAAATTCTTTGTCCCCGCAGAATTTTTTTCGCTTGTTGAATCTAGTCGTTACGTCACCTATCCTTGGGGTCGACGTGCCTTTTTTGACTTCAGAGATTCTTTGGTCCGCCAACTTGCGGCGGAACCGGACTATTTTAAATTTTGTGGTTTCCCGCTGGCCATTCAAGTGTGGCTTTATGAATGTTGCAACAAGGTAGATCCGGCCATTGCTTTACGAGTTGATAATCGAAGTCCTCGTCTCTTTAATTGGAGAACAACGGATGACAGACTCTATTATGACAAGTTGATGCAAGGATTGTCTCGAAAATATGGTAGTCAGGTAAGAACACAATTCAATGGTATGTTTTAATGTTCCATTTAAATTTAGCATTTAGTTATTAATAAACATTCCTCCATTTCTTCTATTATTTTTGAAGTATAAGTTTCAAGACATTAGTTTCCGCGCGGGAGAATTGGTTGCGTTTGATGCTGAGCAGCTTCAGGATTCTAATTCCGGCACGAATGACATCCATCATGGCAGCGATGAGCCGAATGTCGATGTGGATGTGGGCAAGTTAAAAAAGCTTGAAGAGGAGATTTTTCTGGTTAGTATGGTGTCAATTTTCCCAAGAATCATACCATGCTGGTAGTTGTTTGTTTACCGATCAATCTCATTTTTTTAAAAGGTGTGCAAGGACTTCAAGGTTTTAGAAGTCAAAGTTGCGGAGCAAATTCAAGACTTGAAAGGATATATACAAGATTGTTTTAGGTTTTTTGTTAATGAGATTAAGAATCCAAGGAGTGAAAGTTCGAGAGATGAATGTGTTCGGGAGGAGCAGGTACGTTAGTGTTGTGTATGGCGACGCCCGCTGTTTTTGAATTTTTTTCATCCCTTGTGTGTTTTTCTTTTCTTGTTTGGTTGACATGGGCGGTTTACATGTGAATGGTTATCTTAATAGTTTTTTTTCTCATGTGTACTGAAATTTTTTTATTTTTTTTTTCGTTATTAAGTATGACATACAGAGGTGGTGATTAATCATGTTAGAACATACAATCAAATTGGTACCTGGATTGGTATATAACTATGAACAACATGTTGGTAGGGGGGATGGTATGCATGCATGGGGGAAGGGGTCCTTTAATATTTATGTTTTCTGGTTTTTTCCTGAATACGTTAGTGTTGTGTATGTCGACGCCCGCTGTTTTTGTGTTTTTTGGCATCCCTTGTGTGTTTTTCTTTTTTTGTTTGGTTGACATGGGCGGTTTACATGTGAATGGTTATCTTAATAGTTTTTTTTCTCATGTGTACTGGAATTTTTTTGTTTTTTGTTTTCGTTATTAAGCATGGCATACAGAGGCGGTGATTAATCAATGTTAGAACACACAATCAAATTGGTACCCAGATTGGTATATAACTATGAACAACATGTTGGTCCGGGGGGATGGTATGCATGCATGGGGAAGGGTCCTTTTGTTTTATGTTTTCTGGTTTTTTCCTGAATACGTTAGTGCTGTGTATGGCGACGCCCGCTGTTTTTGTGTTTTTTGGCATCCCTTGTGTGTTTTTCTTTTCTTGTTTGGTTGACATGGGCGGTTTACATGTGAATGGTTATCTTAATAGTTTTTTTCTCATGTGTACTGGAATTGTTTTGTTTTTTTTCGTTATTAAGCATGACATACAGAGGTGGTGATTAATCAATGTTAGAACACACAATCAAATTGGTACCCGGATTGGTATATAACTATGAACAATATGTTGGTACGGGGGGATGGTATGCATGCATGGGGAAGGGTCCTTTTTATTTATGTTTTTTGTTTTTTTCCTGAATTTGTAAAACCACTATATATTTTTTCGTATAGGTTGTTGCGGGGTCCAGGGGGCCTGATGTGGATGGTAATGCGGGTGATTGTGACAAACAAAATTCAGATTTGCCAACTGTACAAGAAGTGGCAAACCAGGGAACCAAATCAGACGCCACGACGCCCGTGCAGCGGGCCCCCACGTTGGATGATTTTGAGTTCCCTGATTTCCGAGAGTCCCAGATGATGGCGTTGGAGAACAGAATACCATATTTTACACCAACGCAACGTGAAGCAGTAAAAGCTAATTTGAATTTTGGTGCCAGCCCAGTTACAGATTCAGGTAGCTCTGGTGGCAAATTGAAGCCCATGCGTCGTCGTTCTCAGAATCTGCAATCCCATATGCCAGCGGCAAAATGTGCCCTATGACACAAAGAAAATTACAGTGAAAAAAAATAATTTTTTTCATGCATACTTGGTGCAACACGTTTTCTTGAAAAACAAACCTCCAGGATCCATTGTGCTAGCTATCAACAGCGTCTCTTCGAACGTGGAACGTAGGTGAGTCCCATCGACTACAACAATGGGACGACAATATTCCCACCCCTGGATGCTTGCAGCTAGCGCTACGAATGAGTACAGAAACCTATCATCTGCGGTTTTTTTAAGGTTAACAATACTCCCAGGATAAGTTTCTTCCAGCATATACAGATACATTGGTAATCTATTGTACGACTCTTCGGGGTCGCCACGTAAAATCTTCAGTGCATTTTGCCTACCCCTCCAGGCTTGCATGTATGTCAATGAAATACCATGTTCCCTCCTCAGGTCGGTTTGTATGTCTGCGGGATTGTAAACTGTTTTGGCGTCCGCATACTTTGGCAGTAACATTGCACCTAGCACTGAACTCAACGACTGCCGCTTTGAGTATGTCATGCAATCAGTCCCGCATTGGTGTTCATCGTCGAAAGCCCGCACCTTGAATAATCCAGACTTACCAAGTGATGATGACTTTAACACCCACGAACAATCATCACATGCATATTTCAACGAAAAACTACAAAAACAAGAACCAAATACTTAGAGTACTCTCCCTTTTTTAGAATTGAATGTTAAACACCATAACGGTAAGAATCATTTGTTCATTTTTTCACCTTGATGTACACGACCTGACAATCTTGAATTTGAACTTCCTCAATAACGCATACCTCTGCATAACGGCAACCAAAGTTTGTTTGTTTTCGTAGACTTGGCCTACAGCAACTACGTCAGTCAATGGGTTGTTTATTATAAATTATTGTTCGTTTTCGTCACACAAATCCACTGACACAGTGTCATCGCCCGAAAACCCAGTGTCTGACATCGGCATAGGGCTGCACACAACTATTTCAGTACTTTGAATTTCACCACGCCGATCACCATCTTGATCAATGTATGTAACACATAAGGGATATTTTGAAAAGGGATCAGGGTTACATCTTCTTTGATCCAAATAGACTTTTACGCCCATATCATTATGGATCCTCAACGGCGGTGAATTTACATCTACAGCATATTGTATCACCATGTCGGAGCATGGTCTGTCCACCCCTATTTGTGAAGCAATTACGCTCAATAAACCATTATAATTTGATGAAGTGTCATATAATACTCTTTCCACCATATAATCCACGTATTCACCTGTCCAGGATCGTAGTTATACACCATAGAAATTACCATCTATCAGAAGTTCAGAACCAACATGCAGACCTATATATCACACGCGGTCAACTGTAATACCAGCGGGCAAATCATAAATACTACCAACACACGTACCATCGTTGAGCTCACCAAGAAAATGAAAAAAAAAATTCACAACCTGGAGTATACTATAACATTTCATAACCAATAAAACTAAATATTCAAATAATAACCTTAACATCAACACACTAATACCAATGATTTGCTCACTGTTCTGTTAAAAAAATAAATAAATAAATAAACACATACACCAATGTTTTCCACGTTACCTGCAAAATCCCACTTCCCATTATATTTCACCAAGATTGATACAATATTTTCGGTACCCATGCTCTTACTTATCTAATAGGATACCTTTGCCTTGGCCACAAAAAAACCTTCTTCACAATAATTGGACAAACACTTAAGGTCACCAACAAAGAATTTTACATGGACAAAATAACACTATATACAAAACTTTCCCTCCAAACCGTACCAACTCACCATGATGACACCTTTGCACATGTGTCTAAAGTACCTTAAAGTAATAATAACCTAGGAAACACTAGGTCCTACCAAAAGTACTCCTATCACGTCATATTAAATGTTCTCCATTTCTAGGCCAAAAGTTTTTTATTTATTTAAAAATGTACACAATTGATAATATTTTTTTAACAATATTAAACATTCTTAATTTCCCTTTTTACATGTATATGTGCCTATGGTGCCCCGGACCCACTTATGTATGGTGGTTTTGATGGGGTTTTCGACTGTGAAATCTTATTACATACAAACTCCCCTTAAAATATGACAAACTTACCATCATGGCCATTTTCCCACAAGTGTACAAAGTACACCATCCCCAAAAAATTATAGTAAAAGTACCCTTTTCAAATCATCCAAGTCACATCACATTAATTGATTTTTATATTTTTGAGGTCAACACAAATATATTTGAACATATGGACTTTGTATTACCTTATTTAATAGCATAAATTTCATATATATATATATATATATATATATATATAAAATAATTGTGTGCATATTTGGTATTAAGGTCCACAATTTTTCGGGTGTTCTCTATGGTTCTTTTTATGGTTAATAACTGTAATATCAACATAGAACCATAAAAAAAATTTGTTTTTTTAATTAATAAAAAAAAATATGGTTTTTCATGGTTTTTGCATGGTTTTTCATGTAGGGTACTTGCATCATTTTATATATATATATATATATATATATATATATATATATATATATATATATATATATATATATATATATATTTGGGTTTTTGAGGGTTGTGCAGATTTGGTTGAAGGTCAACAGGGGTTAATGGTTTCTGTATGGTTTCCTGTATGGTTTTCTGTATGGTTTTCACGCAGCTTTGAAACTACTACACAATGTTTATAATATCATAACCTAGGAAACACTAGGTCCTACCAAAAGTATTCCTATCACGTCATATTAAATGTTCTCCATTTCTAGGCCAAGAGTTTTTTTTATTTATTTAAAAATGTACACAATTGATAATATATTTTTAACAATATTAAACATTCTTAATTTTTCTTTTTACATGTATATGTGCCTACGTTGCCCAGGGACCCACTTATGTATGGTGGTTTTGATGGGGGTTTCGACCGTGAAATCTTATTACATACAATCTCCCCTTAAAATATGACAAACTTACCATCATGACCATTTTCCTACAAGTATACAAAGTACACCACCCCAAAAAAATTATAGTAAAAGTACCCTTTTCAAATCATCCAAGTCACATCACATTAATTGATTTTTATATTTTTGAGGTCAACACAAATATATTTGAACATATGGACTTTGTATTACCTTATTTAATAGCATAAATTTCATATATATATATATATATATATATATATATATATATAAAATAATTGTGTGCATATTTGGTATTAAGGTCCACAATTTTTCGGGTGTTCTCTATGGTTCTTTTTATGGTTAATAACTGTAATATCAACATAGAACCATAAAAAATTTTATTTTTTTAATTAATAAAAAAAAAAAAAATTTAATGGTTTTTCATGGTTTTGCATGGTTTTTCATGTAGGGTACTTGCATCATTTTATGCATACATATACATACATACATATATATATATATATATATATATATATATATATATATATATATACATATATAATTTTTTTTTTGTTTTTGGGGGTTGTGCAGATTTGATTGAAGGTCAACAGGGGTTAATGGTTTCTGTATGGTTTCTTGTATGGTTTTCTGTATGGTTTCCACGCAGCTTTGAAACTAATACACAATGTTTATAATATCATCTCCATTTTTTTTTCCCATTTCCCAATACTATTATATCACATCAAACACTAAATAATTTCTCATTCACTATTTTCTTCCAAATTTCAAGACATTACATCACATCAAATACTATATTAATTATACCACAAACATCCTCTCTCCTACTTTTGTAAAAAAAATTGATATTCTTGTTGTAATTTTTTGGACTTGGTAGGGAAATTGAAAAAATGATTTTTTGGTATATATTTATGAAAAATCCCCTAACTATATTTATAGAATTATATTGTTGTCAAATATAATGTAATTATATTGTTGTCAAATATAATGTAACAATACAAAAACTTAATACATGAGTAATCAAGTGATATGTAATACTTATGATAGATTTTTAAATTTTCACCAATTAAAGGATTAAAAGTGCACAACTTAATTAATTGAATGTTTAATATTCTTCGGTCTCATTTATTTTTATTAAAATTAAAAATATCTAAATGTTAAGATGTGCATAAATTTTGATGTATGAATTTGAACACACATAAATAGTTGAGATGTATATGTTAAGATTTAAATATTAAATAAAACTTTTTTTTCCTCAAAACCTTGTATTTATAAACTAGTAAAGAATAACTTGTGCTGTGTACGGGTTCAGTAATACTATGTTAACTATTTAAAGTGTAGATTTTTTTTTAAAAAAGTAATTTATAAGTTTGTTGATCCAAACTATTATTTGTTTTGCCTCAATTTTATGTGGAGTGTGTGTCTACATATATAACTTTAGAATTTTCTTTTTATCTTAATGAAATAATTTAATATAGCTATATAAAGAGTTAAAAGTGTATTACAAATTTTAGAAGTTTATTTTTTTTATCCTAAAAGTTAAAGTTCAAAAGAAAAATTCTCATTTCAAGTTGTACAAATTTACCTGAGTTAAAGTTTTATCGAAGGCTTCAACTTATTGTAATGACCTAGTTGATCATTTTTTATTTTATTTGAAAAAATTACTGTTTTACCCTTTCGTAAGTTGCTTTGGGCCTACTTTGAACTATTTGATGGTTAAAACTGAAATTCTAAGTTTTAAAAGTTGAAAAATATAAGTTTTGGTCTTTTTGAAAGCTTAAGTTGTTGAAAAAGTGAATTTTTGTATCATTCTGAGTTACAGAGGTCGGATCGAGGATTCGTCTATTCTATTAGCTCCAGAATGTCAAAACTGAACTACAAAAAGTTGCAGAACTGAATTTGGAGTTAAAATGACGTTTTTAGGCTCAAAATTGTAATTTTAGTCGTTTCTGAAACCAAAGTTTAACTTTGCTCAACATTCAGAGTTTGAAAGCTCGGATCGAAATTTCAAAAGTTGCAATAGTTTCGGATGGTAAGACTAACGCTAAAAATGGTCTCATCATAATTTTTGGAGTTTTTTTTTAGGGTAGTTTTGGTATTTTGAGTCTTAAACTAGTTTTATCAATTTGCATCGGTAAATGTGTCTTAGAGACCTTGGAATCGAATTTCGATTATTCCGTTGATTTCAAATCGCTATTTCTGGTATGGATACATATAAAGTTTGTGAAATTTAGAGTTCGGATGAGTTTCAGGGGTCCATTTTGAGTTTTGGTATTGGCTAATGTGGGGATATCTAGTACTTCGCGGAAGAACCTCTGCCTTCACGGAAGAACCTCTGCCTTCCCGAAGGTATGGTCACTCTTGTTCTCCGCGATCGCGGACAAGGTTCCACCTTCACGGAGTACATTTTTGCTAAGTCATTTTCAAAGATTTAAAACCCCTATTTTCACTCCATTTTCAACATTTTAAGCTTTGAGGGAAGATTTTTTAAGAGGATTTTCAGAGAAATCTTTTGGGCAAGTGTTTCTAACATCATTTTGATTAATTTTCATAGTTTTTTTTTTATCTTGATCTTAACTTGAATTTCATGATTTTGGGATATCCAAAATTGGGGATTTTCGATCTATAATTTTGAAACTTTCAATGGGGATTTTTTCATCTATTTGAACTCGATTTTAGTGGAATTTTCACCCATGAACTCCATTTTTCCTGTAGAATCCAATTTTGTAGTTAATTTCAGACTTTCAAATTTTAGCCCTCATTTTGACCATTTTGCTCCGAAGCCTAATATATGCCAATATGAGTATCAAAATGCACCTCTTGATGCGTAGTATCCGTTCTTGATAGTGGTTGATCGATCCGTGGATCATTTTGGAGGCTTAGTTGATTGAAAGCTAGTTTAAGTGCAGTTTCGGCATCGAGGTATGTTTGGCTAACCTTTTTGGGACTAAATTTGAGCTATTGAGCATGTTCATGGGATAATTGTGAGATGTAGATTGAATTGTCATCCGATATCATGATATAATTGAATTTGATGGGAATATGAGTTGGTTATGCCAAACATTGAGTAAATGGCGATCCTATTGATTCATTGAGATGAAATCTTTTGAGATAATTGGGATATCATTATGATGATATGAGACTTGAAATAATTCTTGGTTAATATTGTGACTAATTGATGATGAGTATGATCAGTGAAGGGGTTATGAGCCCATTTGGGGTACTTGTGGAGCTTGTTTCAATGACTTATGGTTATTTTTGATTGGTGATGGGATGAGACATGGTATATCCGCATAATGTTAATACTCCATTGTTGCATTGATATGTGTTGACACCCAATTTTGACCTTCCACAATATATAATTTAATTATCGAGCTTTTAATTTTAACAATTTAAAATAATTAGCTTTCAAAATGCAAAAAATATTGTCTTAAATAAATTTCACTTTATTTTCAAGAGTTATTATTTTGCAAATTAATTAAATTATTTCAGGTTGTTAATTCTTGAAAGCTTTTCGATTAATTTATATTGGTTCATCTTGTAATCAAATTAGTCAATTGAATTTGATTTGATTACATTTAATTCGTTATAATTGCAATCGAATTGGCCAATTTTCAAATGAGATATCCCCACCTTGAACCCAAATTTTCAGCCTTCTTTTGGACTCAATTCAATCCAATTATTTGGAACCAAACCCAACTCACATACCCCTAACCCGACCCAATTTGATAATTTTCAGCTTACACATATATACGTATGTGAAACACACGCGCCCCAAAATACTTTCTTCTCTCTTCCTCACCTTCACACGCGCACATCACCCTGTTCACTCTTCTTCTTCGCGACGCAGTACGCAACAACAACGAAAAACTTCAAATCGACCCAACGTTCGCCTGACAACCGTAACAACCTCCATACATACGTATCCCCTCTCCCTTTCCCCCTTATCCCCTCGCGTCAGAGACCGTTCGAGGGATCCTCGATGTATCTCATATCTAAGCCATTGATTCAAATCGATGGCTGAGATATGAGACTCGTGGAGGGATTCCAGCTATTGGTGGTTGGAATTTCAGATTTTTGAATTGAAAAATCCAAAAATTCGATTGGAATTTTAGAGAATTTTGACCCCAATTTCTTACCCTAATCGTCCCCTATAAAATCCCATCGTTGCTCACTGTTTGGGGATCTTGGTTTTTTTTCCACCTGGAAAGCATCATTATTCCATTCAAGGAGCCATTCTTAACCCCAAGAATTTGATTAAAACTTTCGCTTCTTGAAACCAAATTTCGAGAAATCTCGTCGACTCGAAGGATATAAAACCAAAAACTTTGGTTGCAGAGTTAAGGGATTCGTATGCAAGCTTCGTTGTGGGGTCAAAGTTCACTGCTTAGCTCATCGTCCTCGTTCCTGCTTCAAGAAAGGTAATGCCTTAATCTCATTTTCTTTCGTTTCAAGCCTCATATAATGGTTTCGAATGGGAATTTTGAAGCTATATCGAAACTTTCGTGTTTATACTGCGT
This sequence comes from Solanum rostratum, assembly GCA_029948455.1. Lineage (NCBI taxonomy): Eukaryota > Viridiplantae > Streptophyta > Magnoliopsida > Solanales > Solanaceae > Solanum > Solanum rostratum. Next base: position 14,069,800 of record CM057054.1, read on the forward strand.
TTGCTGTGATTGGAAGGTTCCATTGTGAGGGGTTGATACTGATCGGCTGTTATTATCACGTTTATCAACTGTTAAGATGTTCTCGGGGACGGTAGAGCTGTGTTTAAGTGCTGAGGGTCTGGATTAAATGTTGATTTCGTTTTATTGTTCAACAGTTGTGGTGTATTAGTATTTTTTTTCAAGCTTTCCAGTCTCAAACAATCGTTTCTCAGTCTTCATGCTTTATCAGTCGTGTCCCTAACTGGATCCTAATTCATTGTGAAATAAGCATTCTCTATCTACTTCTAAGTTGCCTGAGCTTAGTTGAAAGAATTGATGCCCCGTTTTGCTTCAATATGAACTGGGATGCTTCCACTTTGATGTCTGTTTTTTTTTTTGGCACCTTAAAAGCATAAAAAATGGTTTAATTTACACTGCAGTAGCTAATTTGTTCATGCTTTGTTGTTTACAGTGAGGTTTAGCTGGTTTAGTGAACTAAAAGACTGTTCTGTTATGCTTTTTCACTTGAACTTTGTTGCCACTTTCTAAAGATGCTGACTGTAGCCTACTACTACATAGAAATGACTGTCTTTTACTTATTTTGGTCAAAGGTTCTTAAGTTTATCTTACTGTCAAGAGCTATGGTTTCTCTTTGTGATTTGTGTGTAATATTTCGTTTACACAACCTTATTTCCTCAGCTAAGGTTTTTTAAAATAGTTAAAATACTTCTTGTTTATTTTTGTATAAATTTGATATTTTCAACTTTAGTTTGGTCTCCTTTATGAGGTAAGATCTGGTCTCTATCTTTTTGCTTGACCTGAACCCTCCTCTTCATTTATTTTAGTCATTAATCCATGATTTCAACATTCCTTTTTACTCTCCTCCTCCATCCTCACATGTTAATTCAGTTTGTGGTCGTCATATTGAGTTCGGATAAAAGAATTTGCATTTAAGTCATTGTGTGTCAGTCAAGCATGCTGTTAAAGACCCTTACTTTTGCTGTTATCTTACTAGGAATAAAGGTACAAATTTGTTTTAGGTGTGTTGCTGCATTTGTTATGAATTTAGCTAAATTACCTTTCCTTAGTCACTGTTTATTGTTTCATGTATTCTTTCCCAAAGTTCCATATTAGTATTTGACTAACAAACATTTTGAATTTGCAATTTATTTGCTAATTTCCAGCTTGTATATATTAAATGTTATGTATATGTTTGATTGTGGTGTGTCACTTTGTTTTAATTATGTTTTGGTTTGATGTATTGTTTTGCTCGGTTAATGGAATTGGTTAACTAATTTAATCAGATTTACATAGAGTTTGTTCTAAGTTGTTTGAATTAAATTGTGCCCATGTGGAGAGAAGTTAGAATATTTGAAGGTTCTATCATTGTTTCCTATCATTAGGTTCACTAAGTAAAGTTGCCATGTCGTTTCTTTTAGGCATCACTGTGTCATTATTAATTATGAATGTTAATTACTTTTTTTGATAAACAGTAGTATATATATTTACATTAAGGTCTTAGAATTATTATTTACGTACTTTACTTGTTTGTTGCATGCCACACTATCCGAGTCCTTTGGGACTTTATTTTTGCATTTCTTCGAGTCAACATCATTTTCTGGATGGGAGTGAGTCAATTTGCAAATTCCCAAAAGTTGTGATATAGGGATATACAAGAAAATTGGTGTGTATACACCAGTACACTTGATATATACACTAGTATATAACCAGTGCATACAACGGAACAGGGCCAAAAGCCCAAGTCCTGGAACTGAAGCAGCAAATATTTGGGCCAAAAGCCCATATTTTCATAAGACTTAGGACAGGTCCCAGAAAAATCGAAATATATACACTGATGTGCGGTGTATATACTATGGAGTTATACAGGAGGAAATAGGGCCTAAAACCCAAAGCAGCAACTGGCCGGACCTTTTTGGGCCAGGCAGGCCCAACTTTAGAATTAGGACAGGATTATTGAATTTGGGCCTGCCAAGCCTAATGCCTAATTTATTTATTTTGTTCTTTGCTTTTTATTATGTTGTGATACTTGTTATTTGTTTTAACTCTAACATTAATTTGGTGTTTTATGTGTTTTAATCTAATCAAATTTTCCCGAAAGTCAACCATTTATGTTAATTTTTTTTTTATTCTAATGTCTTTCAATATTTTAGTAGTAAAATCCCTTTTTAGGAAATTAGATTTTATGAATTTTCTTAAAAATAATGGAAGTGTTTTCCTTGAAATGATTTATGAATGTTTTCTTCTTTCAACACTTAGCCATTTTAGTGGATTTTTAAATTCTAGTAACTTAAGCCCCTCTCTTTGCTAAATTTGTTAAATTAAAAGGTGCGACTAGATTTTAAATGTTTTAGAATTCTTTCTTGATTTCTTTTAGTGATCTACTTAGAATTTTTAAAGTCACCTCTTTTACTTGAAAGTTAGTCATAATCGTCGGATAACCGCGTGTTAGCGGCCATTTCGAGTGCATAAAATCTTCTCGTAGTGGAATTGTGAACCCGGACCCTTATCTTTGGATTTTAAATTTTTTTTTCTATTTAAGTCTTTTAAAAATAATTTAATAGTTTTTCTTGATTTTTCCTTAAAAATCAATTGGAGACTCCTGAAATTTCGAAAGTTTGGTTTACTTAAATCAATTAAGTAATAAATCAAAATTTTGAAATCCACATCATTTTTTCTGAAATAACAGTATGCACCATCTTATATTGACTAGTTGCATTGGTATGCACAAATTCTTATACTTCATTGGTGTGTTGGTATACACCATCTTATATTGACTAGTTGCATCGGTGTGCACAAATTCTTATGCTTCATTGTTGCATTAGTATGCACCATCTTATATTGATTAGATGCATTGGTATGCACATATTCTTATGCTCTATTGTTATATTGTTATGCACATATCTTACACTGGACTGGGTGCATTGGTACGAACAGATCTTATTTCTGTTGGGATGGATTAATATACACACATGTTATATATGACTGATTGCGTTAGTATGCACACATTTGATACATGATTAGATGTATTTTTATGCACATTTATCACCACATTTACATCATTTGAGATATTATGATGCATATTAAGACAGTGGTTATGGCCTACGATGCCTCAAGATACTTCTGATTATGGCCTATGATACCTTATTATATATATCTTAGTACATGGTCTGCGAGGCCTCCTTATAGCTTCGGCTCGATAGATATATATATCGGCCCCGCGACGGTCGTGATTTCACCTCATACATGGCTTGCGATTCCATTGGATTCATGCATTGCATTGCATTGTATCATTTGATCGGTTATCATCTATATTTGCCATTATTTATGATTCTGTTGTATTGTGTACCTACCATTTTGATGCAAGTGATAAGATTCTTCGTTATTATATACTTGTTCGATTCTCTTACGCAGTCGGTTGAAACCTGCTGGGCACATTTTGGTGCACTCACCCCTATTTTATTTCCTCCTTACAGATCGTGCAATGGGTTTAGGATAGGATAGTTTATCACTCCATCTGATTATTATCGATACCATCCAGATCTCCGCGGTGAGGCTCAGACTTCAAGTCGCCGTAGATCTTTGGATCCTCTTTTTATCTCCTTATCTTTCAGACTATGTATCAGATATTGTGAGACAGTATTGAATTTGCTTTTGAGACAGTTGTTTGCTCTTCCGTACCATTTTAGATGCTCTTGTACTAATGATTCCAGGTTTTGGGGGATTTCTTATGTCTTATGAGTTTGTTTTCATTTTATTTATCTTTCTTTAGTTGCGATCTATTTTGGATCGTGACAAGTTTGACATCAGAGCACTAGGTTCCTTGGGTTTATGAGTTAAGAGCAGAAAAGTCTAGTAGAGTCTCGCAGATTGGTGTGTAGACGTTCACACCCATCTTCGGGAGACTACGAGATACTTTTTAGGAAAAGTTTTCATATCTTTCTTCCATTTGTGCGTTCCTTTGTATTACTCATTTTGAAAGTGTCTAATCTACTCTTTTTACGCGGATGCTGATTACCAGATCCCGTCGATCAGTGGAAGACCCCGAGGTAGCTAATGTGGCTCCTACCCGAGGTCGAGGTAGAGTTCGGGGTAGGACCAAGGGCAGAGGACATGTTAGAGGGGCAACTATACACTAGATTGGCTTCTCCAAAGCCTATTCATGAGCTAGAAGAGCCTATGGATCCTATTCCACCGACCTCAACCCCAGATACTACACCCTCGGTTCAGGAGTTACTGATGAGGTCATTACTTAGATTGGAGGGAGCTATTCCAACCCCAGCTACTATTGATATACCGACTTCTACGACACCGGTTGGTCCTTCTAGTGCTCCACTGGATCCAACTATGATTCATGTGGATCCTTCTTTAGCTCTAGCAAACTCTCCTGCGACTGTTATTACTCCACTTCAGGTCTCTAGACCGAGTTCGGGCACTCAGTTTCAGAGTTTGGCTATTGCTCCATCTATTACACGTCCCATATTTGTGGTGCCACCCTCTTCTGGCAGTCTAGCCATGTCTACAGCGGCAGAAGAGTTTTGAGAGGTTTGTGTGGTTGGCTCCACCACGATTTGATGATATTCTTGGAGATAGAGCTTATAATTTTCTATTAGAGTACCACGAATGATTATGTGATCTGGTTATTCTTGAGTCGCATGGAGTGGCTTACACTTCATATCAGTTCATCGGTGTTGTCAAGAAGTGGTGGAGGTCAGTGGTAGCTTGTCGACCTATTGGATCTCCTGCTATGACCTGGGGACAATTCATTGAGATATTTCTGGAGTGATTCGTTCCCTACAGCCTTTGAGACAACCATCGAGATGAGTTTGAAAGGGCTACAACAAGGATTTATGTCTATTTCTGACGACGAGGCTAGATTTCACGCTTTATCCAGATATGCCTTGTCTAGCATTGCTATTGATCTCAAGAGGATTCGAAAGTTTGCCAAAGGATTGGCGGGGTATCTTCAGGAGGCTACAATTTCCTTGGTATTGGCTAGAGGTGCTTTTTAGAGTGTTGTGGATCACACTCGTATGATAGAGCGTATCAGGTAGGATAGACAGGGTGCCAGGAAGAGATTCCGTCGACATGGATAGTTTAGTGGGCACCGCCACGGGACCGAGAGATTCAAAGGCAGGGCCGTCAGGGCAAGGCAGTTCAGATAACTCTTCCAGCATCTGATAGTATTGATAGGTCCAAATCTGCTTAGTGGGTAGTACACCCAGGCGTGATGGCTTTTCAGGGCATCCTTCTCAGAGACAAAAGACCAGCTTGTTATTATTGTGATGAGATTGGGAACTTTACTCATTGTTGTCCTCACCATGTACCTCCTACTCAGACTTCAGTTTCTCAGCCACCTCGTCCAGCTTCAGTATCGTTACCTAGAGATACACTTCAGGTATAAGAGTTGGTGCCAGAGAAGGTCATGGTATAGTGAGATGTGGTACTTGTGGTGGTCCACAGGCTAGTGGTGGCCGTGGAGTTTGCTATGCTATTCTGGATAGAGCTGAGGCAGAGGCATTTGATGTAGTTATCACAGATATGGTCCCAGTGTGTCACCATTCAACTTTAGTTTTATTTGATCTAGGCTCTACTTATTCATATGTGTCGGCCTATTTTGCTTCTGATATTAATACTATATGTGAGCAACTTGCCGAGCCTATTTGTGTTTCCACCCCGGTAGGTGAATCTTTAGTGGTGAATCAGGTGTATCAGGGTTGTGTTGTGACTTTTATAGGGAGGGATACTGTTGCTGATATGATATTGTTGGATATGGTTGATTTCGATATGATTTTAGGTATGGATTAGTTGTCGCCTTATCATGCTATTCTTGACTGTCATGCAAAGACTTTGACCTTATCTTGCCTCGATTTGCCTCAATTAATATGGACTAGAGCACTTATTTCCTATCCTAAGGGTGTTATTTCTTAAATGTATGCTTGTCGATTTGATGGGGAAGGGGTGTTTGGCATATTTAGCTCATGTTAGGGCTATTTCTCAGGAGTCCCCATCATTAGAGACTACCAGGGTTGCTAGAGAGTTTATGGATGTATTTTTGACTGATTTGCTTGGTGTTCCTCTGGATCGTGATATTGACTTTGCTATTGATGTAGAGCCGGGAACTAAACCCATATCTATTGCTCCTTATCGGATGATTCCGATTGAATTGAAGGAGTTGAAGGAACAATTGAAAGATTTGTTGAAGAAAGGCTTTATTCGTCTTAGTGTATCTCCCTAGGGTGCTCCTGTATTATTTGTGAAGAAGAAGGATGACACTATGCGTATGTGTACTGACTATCGCCAGCTTAACAAAGTGACCATCAAGAACAAATATCCCTTGCCTCGTATTGATAATCTTTTTGACCAATTAAAGGGTGCCTCAGTGTTCTCCAAGATTGACTTGAGGTCTAGTTACCATCAATTGAGAGTTTGGGAGTTTGATATCCCGAAGACTACTTTCAAGACCCTTTTGGGCATTATGAGTCTTGGTTATGTCATTTTGGTTGACTAATGCCCTGACAACTTTTATGAAGTTGATGAACTGAGTATTCAGGCCCTATTTAAACATCTTTGTGATTGTCTTCATAGATGACATCTTTGGTTTATTCCAAGAGTGAGGCAAAATATGTTCAACACTTGAGGACTGTACTTCAGAGATTGAGGGAAGAGAAGTTGTATGCTAAGTTCTCAAAGTGTGAGGTTTAGCTTGAGGCCGTTGCTTGGCCATGTTGTGTCAAAAGAGAGTATTATCATCGATTTGGCTAAGATAACAACTGTTCATGAGTGGGCTAGACCTACTTCGGTGACTAAGATTCAGAGTTTCCTTGGTTTAGCAAGTTATTATCGGTGTTTTGTTCAAGTTTTCTAATCTATAGTAGCCTCGTTGACCAGATTGACTCGAAAGGCTGTAGCATTCTAGTGGTCAAATGATTGTGATTTGAGCTTCCAAAAGCTCAAAGATCGGTTGACTTCAGCACCTATTCTTGCTTTACAGAGGAAGTTCCATTTATGGTGTATTGTGATGCTTTAGGTATGGGTTTGGGTGGTGTATTGATGTAAAAAGGGAAAGTGATAGCCCATGCCTCTAGACAACTGAAGGTGCATAAGAAGAACTACCTTATCCATGACTTGGAGTTAATTGCAGTTGTGTTTATGTTGAAATTGCGGCGACATTATCTTTATGGGGTGCATTGTGAGATCTTTACCAATCATCAGAGTCTCAAATACATCTTTACTCAGTTTAATCTGAACATGAGACATCGCTGGTGGTTGGAATTGCTTAAGGACTATGATATATTTATTCTCTATCACCTTGGGAAGGACAATGTAGTGGCAGATACTTTGAGCCGGAAGGCTACAAGTGTGGGGAGTTTGGCATTCTTGAGGGCCGAGGAGAGGCCCTTAGCTCTAGAGGTTCAGCCACTTGCTAGGCAGATGGTCCGTTTGGACATTTCTCCTCCTCAGAGTATTATGGCATTTGTTGAGGCTAGATCTTCTTTGTTTGATCAGATATGTTCTCACCAGTTCGAGGACCCCAAATTAAGCATGATTCGTGATAAAGTGTTGAGAGGTGAAGCCAACGTGGCTATTATATATGTTGATGGTGTATTGAGGGTTAATGGTAGAGTTTGTGTGCCTAAAGTTGGGGATTGGGTGTGATTAATATTAGAGGAGGCCTATTGTGTTGGATATTCCATCCATCCGGGTGTGGCTATGATGTATCATGATCTTAAACAACACTATTGGTGGTTTTTCATAAGGAGAGACATAGCTAAGTCTGTGGCCAAGTGTTTGAATTGCCAACAGGTGAATTATGAGCATCAAAAGCCCGATGGATCGATGCAAATGATGCCCATTCCTGAATGGAAGTGGGAGACAGTGACTATGGACTTTGTCATAGGTTTGCCTATGGCCTTGGGCAATTTTGATTTAGCTTGGGTGGTTGTTGATCAATTGATCAAGTCAGCACACTTCATACTGGTGAAGACTAGCTACAGTGTAGAGCAGTTGGCTATACTGTATATCTAGGACATTATCAGATTTCATGGTGTGCCAGTGTCTATAGTAATAGATAGAGGGTTTGTGTTTACTTCTCACTTTTGGCGGGCTTTACAGTATGGTTTGGGTACCAAAGTGGATTTGAGTTCAACTTTTCACCCTTAGATTAATGGTCAGCCGGAGTGCACCATTCAGGTGTTGGAGGACATGCTTAGGGCCTGTGTTATTGATTTTGGGGCCCGATGGGATCGACTTACCATTGGCAGAGTTTGCATATAACAGTTACCATTTCAGTATCCAGATGGCACCGTTTGAGGCCTTGTATCGCTGGAGATGTAGATCACCCATTGGATCGTTTGATGCAGGTTCACCTGAGATGTCAAGTGTTAATTTGCTTCAAGATGCCATGGACCAGGTCCGACTGATTCAGAGTAGATATCTGACAGCCCAGAGTTGCCAGGAGTTATGCTGATTGGAGGGTTACGCCTCTTGAGTTCTCTATTGGTGACAGTGTTTGGCTGAAAGTTTCACCCATGAAGGGTGCGATGAGATTTGGGAAGAAGGGAAGCTTAGTCTTAAATTCATTGGACCTTTTGAGATTTTGAGGAGAGTTGGTGAGGTAGCTTATGAGTTGGCTTTACCACTGAGATTATCTTCTGTTCATCTTGTTTTTCATTTATCTATACTTGCGGGTATATTTGAGATGAGTCCCATGTGATTTCTTATGACTCTGTTGAGTTGGGTCAAAATTTGTCCATAGCTATATTTGATAGGTAGGTTCGGAGATTGAGATCCAAAGAGATACCTTCTGTGAAGGTTCAGTAGCAGCACCGCTCTATTGATGAGGCCACTTGGGAGTTGGAGTCTGACTTGTGGGCTAGATATCCCAGGCTTTTTGAGGCTTCAGGTGAGTTTTCTTATGTTCGAGGACGAACATTCTTTTTAGTAGTGAATGATGTGATGACCTGGTTGGTTATTTTTGGCTTTATCTGGGAAAGTTATTGTCTTACCCTTTCGTAAGTTGCTTTAGGCCTACTTTACACTATTTGAATGGTTAGAACTAAAATCCTGAGTTTTAAATGTTGAAAATATGAGTTTTGGTCTTTTTGAAAGCTTAAGTTGTTGAAACAGTGAGCTTTTATATCATTCTGAGTTTCACACTTCGGATCGAGGATCCATCAATCCCATTAGCTTCGAAATATTGAAACTGAACTACAAGAAGTTGCAAAACTGAATTTGGAGTTAAAATGAGGTTTTTAGGCCCAAAGTTATGATTTTAGTCATTTTCAGAACTAAAGTTTGTCTTTGGTCAACATTCGGAGTTCGAAAGCTTGGATTGGAGTTCTGATAGTTCCAATAGTTCCGGATGGTGAAACTAACACTAAAAATGGTTTCGTCATAATTTTTAGAGCTTTCGAGGGTAGTTTTGGTATTTTGAGTCTCAAACTAGTTTTATTGACTTGCATCGGTAAATGTGTCGTGGAGAACTTGGAATAGAATTCCAATGATTTTGTTGAGTCCGGATCACGGTTTCTGGTATGGATATATATGAAGTTTGTGAAATTTTGAGTCTGGATGAGTTCCAGGGGTCCGTTTTGAGTTTTGGTATTGGCTAGTGTGGGGGTATTTGGTGCAATCCAAATTTGTTCTCCGCCTTCGTTAAAGAACCTTCGCGTTTGTGGAGGTATGGGAACTCTTGTTCTCCGTGGTCGCAAACAAGACTCCGCCTTCGTGGAGTACATTTTTGCTGAGTCATTTTTAAAGACGTAAAAACCCTATTTTCGCTCCATTTTCAAATTTTAAGCTTTTTCAACATTTTTAAAGACGTGAAATTTCGAGTCCGGATGAGTTCTGGGGGTCCGTTTTGAGTTTTGGTATTGGCTGGTGTGAGGGTATTTGGTGCAACCCAAATTTGTTCGCCGTCTTCGTTAAAGAACATTTGCCTTTGTGGAGGTATGGGAACTCTTGTTCTCCGAGGTCGCAAACAAAGCTCCGCCTTTGTGGAGTACATTTTTGCTGGTCATTTTTAAAGACATAAAAACTCCATTTTCGCTCCATTTCAACATTTTAAGCTTTGAGGGACGATTTTTGAAAAGGATTTTCAGAGAAATCTTTTGGGTAAGTGTTTCTAACATCATTTTGATTAATTTTCATGGTTTCATTCTTGATTTTGACTTGAATTTCATGGTTTGGAATATCCAAAATTGGGGATTTTCGGTCTATGAATTTGAAACTTTAAATGGGAATTTCTCCATCGATCTGAACTCAGTTTTAGTGAGATTTTAACCTACGAACTATATTTTTAGTGTAAAATCTAATTTTGAAATCAATTTTCAGATTTGAGATTTTTGAATTTTAGCCCTAATTTTGACCATTTTTCCCCTAAGCTCAAAATATGCCAATATGGGTATCAAAATGAACCTCTTGATGCGTAGTATACATTCTTGATGGTGATTGATAGATCCTTGGATCATTTGGAGGCTTGAGTTGATTGAAACCTTGTTCGAGTGCGATTTCGCCATCAAGGTAGGTTCAGCTAACCTTTGTGGGACTAGATTTGAGCTATTAAGCAAGTTCATGTGATAATTGTGAGATGTAGATGGAATTGTAATCCGATATCATAATATGATTGAATTTAATGGGAATATGAGGTTGGTTATGCCAAATATTGAGTAAATGATGATCATATTGAGATGAAAGCTTGTGTTTTGAGATAATTGGGATATCATTACGATAATATGAGGCTTGAAATAGTTCTGGGTTAATGTTGTGACTAATTGATGATGAGTATGATCAGTGCAGGGGTTATGAGCCCATTTGGGGTACTTGTGGAGCTTGTTTTAATGACATATGGTTATTTGTGATTGGTTATAAGATGAGATAGTGGTATATTCATATGATGTTAATACTCCATTGTTGCATTAGTATGCACCATCTTATATTGACTAGTTGCATTGGTATGCAAAAATTCTTATACTTCATCATTGCATTGGTGTGCACCATCTTATATTGACTAGTTACATTGGTATGCACAAATTCTTATGCTCCATTGTTGCATTGGTATGCACCATCTTATATTGACTAGTTGCATTGGTATACACATATTCTTATGCTCCATTGTTGCATTGTCATGCACATATCTTATATTGGAATGGGCAGTGCATTGATATGTAGGGATTATTTCTACTGGGATACAATGATATGCACACATGTTATGTATGACTTATTGCATTGGTATGCATACATTTGATACATGATTAGATACATTGTTATGTACATTTATCACCACACTTACATCATTTGAGATATTATGATGCACATTGAGACAGTGGTTATGGCCTATGACACCTTGAGATACTTCTGATTATGGCCTGCGATGCCTTATTATATATATCTTAGTACATGACCTGCGACGCCCCCGGGTTCCATCTTGTAGCTTCAGCTCGATAGATGTAACGTTCGGTAAAATTATAAAAATACCCCTAGAGGAGGGATATGCGCGTAACATATCTTTAAATGCTCGTATGACAAATTTGAGACCGGATTTGTGATCAGCATGAAAAGTTGAGTGGGAAAATGGTCTCTGTGGATATTTAGAGTGGCCGGATCAAAAGATAATTTTTCAATCCGAACGAAACAGTGCTGGTGAGCGATGGAGGCACGTCCCGCCTCTATAGCTGACCCACACTTCTATTTTTTCAAAATTCTTCATTGGGATTGGGAAAACACATTTAAAAACTTTTCAGAGAAAAATACACTATACGTGACCAGTCTACGTCACATACTGGGTTATTTCGAAGCTGAAAGATTTCTAAATTTTGTGAGGGGCATTCCGGTTAATTTCCAACCCCTCCTAAACTCAATACACAATCAATTAAGGTCGTTTTGATGTAAAAAGGGTCTAAAACCCCATTCTGTGTCCTTTCCTAACACTCTAAAAGGGCTTGAGGAAAGAGGAGAAGAACTTGACATTGAGGAATTCAAGAGGATATCCTTGATGTGATTGTTGAGAGCTTCATTTCTGGTATGTAAGGCTAAACAAAAAGCATGAGATTGTCCTCTCATGTTTCCTATAGATGGTCATGAAGGAGTTGAGTGTCCATGAGTCCCCATACATGTTTTTTAAATTGATTCTTGAATGTTTTCTCACAAATTATATCCAATTACATGAATTTCCGTATGTTGATGATCATCATAAACTTGATTTATTGAATTGGATATTTTCATGAAAAATTTCATAAACCTACATGTTAACTTTTGAAAGCATGCATGAATAAATCTAGGGGTGGAATCTAGAGCTTTGACGTGAGATTGTTGATTGTGACTATGGTTGTAGTGAGAGAATGATGATGAGTTGAGAGAGCTTGATAGTCCTATTAGTCTCCATAAGTGAACGTTAATGATGGTCTATTCTATTGTACCCAAACGATTGTTCCAAGCATTGAGCTATTGATTGAGATGTTCTTGATGGAAGGGTTAAAAGTCCTTATGAGTTTATTGATGAAAGGGTTAAAGTCCCTATGAGTTTGATTGATTTAAGTGTTAAAGTCCCTATGAATTGATTGATGAAAGGGTTAAAGTCCATATAAGTTTGATTGATGATAGGGTTTGAGTCCCTATGAGATACTGATCGATGACGGGACTAGAGTCCCTATGAGATTGATTGAGATGAAGGTTTTATGAGCATTGAGTCTTGGGAGGAGTATCGAGCACCGAAAGAGTGAGACTTAGTTTAGCTCGAACTCATCAAACTACGTTGCCAAACGTAGGTGAGGATAAGAACCATCACATTACCTTGAGGTTCCCTCTTGATTTGAGTTTATGTCCCTGAAACAATAGAGGACTTATTGAGGCTATTTCCCTTAGGGGATTCAATTTGTTCCCTACTCGGAAAGTACGCAACGACTGTGGCAACATCAACGAGATTTTTGTACAATCACTGACTCAAAAGTGATTGTTGTCGGATAAGAGAAACTCCCAGAAAGTTCCTACCTTGAGTACTCTGAGTCGAGATGAGATGAGTTCCTTTGAGATGAGTCTGATTGATTGATGAGGTTGATAGCTTACTTGTTTACTCTTTATTATTGCTTTAGAATAGACACTTGACAGGTTGATTGTTTACTATTTTGAGTCGATGTCGTATAATATTATTCTACCTGTTTCTGTTTCATTCAGTTGTTTTACATATCGTACATTCCACGTATTGACACCACCCGACACTGCATCATTTTATGATGTAGATACAAGTATTAGGGATCGTCAACAGGCGAATCGTTGAAGATCCAGGATGTTCAGCTTATTAGTAAGCCTCCCCTACTTCGGAGGATCCACTATTATTTATTTTATCATGCTTTTGAGTTAGACTAGACTAGTCTTATATTTTGATTTCGGTAGCCATGGGTCTGTCATTGGCACCACTTGATTAGTAATATAGGCTTCATAGATGACAGTCAGACGTTGATGTTGAGATTGTGAGCTAATTCTTCCTACTAGCCTTTATTATTAATCTATTATTGTTTGAGACATTAGATGAGATGAGACCAATTATTTTCATTTTCTTCCACTGATCCATAGAGTTGTTGGATTAACTGGACATGATGAGGCCAAGTGGTTCTCTTGGGGACTAGCAATAGTCTCTAGGTGCCGGCCATGTCTTGGGTACCCTCCCGGGGTGTGACAAACTTGGAATGTTGAGATACTAGAGTAGATTGTGTGTTCCAGATGTGGATGGCATTCGAGATAGAATCATGGTTGAAGCCCATAGCACAAGATATTCCATCCATCCTAGCTCCCACCAAATGTACCACTACTTGAGAGAAGTCTATTGGTGGAGTGGAATGAAACTAGATATTGCTGAGTTAGTTTCAAAGTGCCCGAATCGCCAACAAGTGAAAGTTGAGCATCGAAGGCCATGTGGATTGGCTCAGAACTTTGAGATTCCTAAATGGAAGTGGGAGATGATCAAATTGGACTTTATTATAGGTCTACCAACGTCTCAAAAGCAACATCATTCGATATGGGTTATTGTAGACAAGATGACTAAATCGGCTCACCTCTTAGCAGTCAAGACAACTAACACTGCGGAGGAGTATGCCAAGTTGTAAATCCAGGAGATTGTGAGGTTACATGGAGTTCCCTTGTCCATCATCTCAGACAGAGGAGCTCAATTTACCTCCCAATTTCGGAGATCGTTCCAGAAAGGATTGAGAACTAAAGTGAACCTGAGTACAACCTTTTATCTACAGACGGATGGTCAGGCAGAGCGCAGAATTCAGACAGTAGAGGATATGTTGAGAGCCTGTGTTCTTGATTTCAAGGAAAATTGGGATGATCACCTACCATTGATTGAATTTGCACATAACAATAGTTATCATACAAGCATTCAAATGGCTCCCCATGAAGCCTTGTATGGAAGGAGATGTAGATCATTAGTTGGGTGGTTTGAGGTTGTAGAAGCGAAATTGATTGGGCCTGATCTTATCCACCAATCGATAGAGAAGGTTAAGGTCATTAGAGAGAGATTCAAGACTGCCCAGAGTCCCTGGAAATCTTACACTGACGTGAGAAGAAGAGACTTAGAGTTTGAGGTAAATGATTGGGTGTACTTGAAAGTATCACCTATGAAGGGTGTCATGATATTTAGGAAGAAGGGAAAGTTGAGTCCACGCTATGTAGGACCATATCAGATTGTGAAGAGGATTGGGAGGGTTGCTTATGAGTTAGAGTTGCCTTCCGAGTTAGATGGAATTCATCCAGTATTCCATGTGTCGATGCTGAAGAAGTGCTTGGGAGATCCTACCTTGGTGATCCCTGTTGATAGCATTGAAGTGAAGGATAGCTTTTCCTACGACGAGGTTCTGGTTCAAATTCTTAATCGTCAGATACATAAGTTGAGAAACAAAGAGATAGCCTTAGTCAAAGTCCTGTGTAGAAATCAATTCATTGAGGAAGCCATATGGGAAGCTGAGGAAGAGATGAAGGCCAAATATCTGCTCCTATTCGTGCCAAATGATGAGATCTTTGAAGGTAACATTCTTACCCTTGACTAAATTAATTGATCTATTCTTGAGTTGATTGTCTATTCTTGATTCCGAGTAGAGATTATTGAGGTTGAGGAGGAGTCAAGAGTTTGATTGATTGAGATGAGTGTTGAAATGAGTTTTGAATCTATTCGTGCCTTGATATCCACCATTACTCATCATTCAAGGACAAATGATCCCAAGGGGAAGATAGTGTAACGCCCGGTAAAATTATCAAAATACCCGTAGAGGAGGGGTATGCGCGTAACGCATCTTCCAATACTTGTATGGCCAATTTGATACCAGATTTGTGATCAGCACAAAAATTTGAGTGGAAAAATGGTCTCGGTCTATTTTTAGAGCAACCGAATCAGAAGATAATTTTTTGACCCAACAACCAAAACAGTGTCGGTGTGCGACAGAGGTGCGTCGCGCCTTTGTAGCAGACCCACACTTATATTTTTTCAAAAATTTTCAACGGGATTGGAAAAACTCGTTAAAAAACTTATCGGAGAAAAATACACTACACGCGATTAGTCCGCATCGTAGACTAGGTTATTCCAAAGCAGAAAGATTTCTAAAGTTTGTGAGGGGCATTTCGGTCAATTCCCAACCCCTCCTAAACTTGATACACGATCTAATTAGTTTTTTTTTGACGTAAAAAGGGGTCTAAAACCCCATTCAATGTCCTTTCCTAACAATCTAAAAAGACTAGCGCTTGAGGAAAGAGGAGAAGAGCTTGAGATTGAGGAAATCCTTGAAGTGATTGTTGAGAGCTTCGTCCCAGGTATGTAAGACTAAATCAAAAGCATGAGATTATCCTCTCACGTGCCCTATAGATGGTCATGAAGGAGTTGAGTGTCCATGAGTCCCCATACATGTTTCTTAAATTGATTCTTGAATATTTTCTCACAAATTATATCCAATTACATGTATTTCCACATGTTGATGATCATCAGAAACTTAATTTCTAGAATTGGATATTTGCATGAGAAATTGCATAACCTTACATGTCAACTTTTGAAAGCATGCATGAATGAATCTAGGGGTGGAGTCTAGAGCTTTGACATGCGATTGTTGATTGTGATTTTGGTGAGAGAATGATGATGAGTTGATTGAGCTTGATAGTCCTGTGAGTCTCCATAAATGAATTCTAATAATGGTTTATTCTATTGTACCCAAACGATTGTTCCAAGCCTTGAGCTATTGATTGAGATGTTCTTGATGAAAGGGTTAAAGTCCCTATGATGTCATGCGCAAAGTCCCATTGAGGCGGACTAGCACCAATTGCCGACAAGGCTCTGGAGAACTAACATAAAACCATACACATTCTATGAACATTACAAGGGGTTCCCACATTCAATTGCTTTCAAGAAAGTAGATAGGAATAACAAGCCAAAAGGAAATGCATATGACTAGGCCGTTGGAGCCACGATGTCTAAAGTAGGTTATATGACCACACTTTATTTTACATAATCTACAAAGCCTCTAGATAAGGGATAGTGTCAATTAAGGATCGGGACTAGCCCCGCCTCATGACTAACTATACAACAACAATAACATACCCAGTTGAATCCCATAAGAGGGGTCTGGGGAGGGTAGAATTGTATGCAGACCTTCCCACTACCTCGTAAGAAGTAGAGAGGCTGTTTCCTGGGAACCCTCGACTCAACAACCCATGAGCAGAATAAACTAGATATTGTTTACGAAATAAAACTAGAAATTGAAATAAATAGAGCGACTATTTACGAAAAATACATGTCAATATGTAAATACGATGCCTCATGACTAACTATACAATACAAAAATATAAGCTCTAGACACAAAAGCCCCAAAGCAACCTAGAGCTCAGTAACAACAACTGGATATCCTGTACTCCTACTAGGGAGATCCACTAGCTCCTGTACCTGCAACATGAAATGCAGGTCCCCCATAAGGGACGTCAGTACGAGATAATGTACTGAATATGTAAGGCAGGAAGTACTGTATATGAAATAAGAACTCAAATGAAATTATACACTGATGTGTAAGGATAAGAGACCACGTGTAGTCCTACTGTGGGATCATATACTTTATGTCCTTTTAATTACTTTACCTTTCTTTACTATATAATCTGTGTGCAGTATATCATATAAATGACCAGCCGATCAGTGGTAAATCAATATCGGGATCGACCCATGCTAGGGTTTCCTTTCACCCCTGGGATATCCCCCGTGATATGGGATCGACCCATGCTAGGTGATTCTTCCACCCCTGGGACACCACCTATTAACAAGCAACTTCAACTTATCTTTTATTTACTTTTGAGATAATTCTTTTGGTGGTCAAAACATTTTGGGGCTGTAGGACTATAGATATAATATCTGGCATATAAACAATCATGCAAGACAATACCACAATGAAATGAGCAAGTTACACAACTAATGAATTATGTAGGAGATGAAACAACACGTGGAATCTATTTAGCAAAAAGGAACTCATGTATCTTTGGTATCCAAGTATGTATGCAAATTTGACAATGGGTATGTATGGGAGCATATGAGCATGTTAAGGAGTGAAGACAGGGTTATTAGTTATGCTAGGGTTTGTAAGTGCCTCTATGTGCCAAGGAAGAACCTAGATTCCATGCCAAATAATATGAAATCAAGTAGCATTATATACCTCGTTGTACTACATCGTTATTACCTCGAAGTAACCTCCTTTTCCCCCCAATATTTATCTACAACAGAGTAGGTGATAAAACTAGTATTAGCACCTAATAAACACGTCTTGGTAGTACAATCTCATAGAAAAATAACACTCGGGCAACAAGCTTGTAATTATCAACCAAAGAGTATTCTTTCAACATTTCCACTTCTAATCGTATTTACTAATACACATTCTCATGTACATGTCACATCCAGCTTGTTTTAGTCCCATAACAGCCTTACAATAGCTCACAAAGCACAACACATAACAATTCTACACAACACACAAGTAGGCAACATAATATTATGTCTTCTCGCTACATTTTGAAGACAACAATCTCAAACCTGTTTTAACTTCAACCAAACAGTCTCCAACATATTTATGCATAAGAATAGTCCTAAAACAGTCCAAAAATAGTACCAAAGTAGATGGAGGACATGAGACAACAATATCCAATTACGAGCCCACAAGTTCCGACTAAAAGCATTATTGGAATATCATGCAAGAACTCATTTGTAAGGAAAATAAAAATGGTTCAGCAACCTGGTTACATCATCCCTTAACTAAACCTCACTAGAAACATCAACATCCCTTCATAGTCAAGTTAACCAAGAAGAGGGAAGTCTCTAAAAAAATATAAGGAAAGTGAGCAACAACTCTTGGAACACATGTTGTCCAATATATTGCACAAGCACAACTAGCTTACTTCTCGTCTTTCATGGTAAAAATGCACTAAATACATAGGTATGCTTACTTACCTTAACTTCTAAGGAATAGGGATTCTCCAAGAACCCTAAATTTTTTTGTTGTGGTTGCTCTGTAAAAGCAAGAGAGAGCAAGGAGACACTTTTGAAGAAAATCTGATTTTTGGCTTTGTTAAAATGACTGGTTTTAACCCCTTTGATAGAGCCACTCTTGGGAAACTTTCTCTTGTGTTTTAAACTATAGTTTAGCAAGGTGGTGATGCACCTGCTTGGACCTTTCACTTGGGCCTTATTGGGCTCCAATTTGATGGGCCTTGGCTGCCCATTTTTCTTTTTTACCTTCACTTAGTTTGGGCTCAAATCGTCAAAGTGGGTTGTGAATGTACTTGGGCCTTTTTTTCTATTCATCTTGGGCTGAAAATATTGCCCCTTTATAATGCTAAAAAATGGGCTAAAATTACACCTTTAACTTGGGCTTTACTCATTATCAGGCTTGAACAAATTCGGTATTGGGCCTCGTCTCCATCTACCTAACCTATTAAAGCTAAGCACGTAGTGACTCACCTATTAGCTTCCTAAGTCCTACAAGCACCTCAATGTTTTTCACTTCGTTTAAGGCCACGATCTCCTCAATTTGGCTTAAAACTTATATACAATCACTCGTCTTAAGCATTAGATGTAAATATAGCCCTCCAATCTAAAAGTTTGGCACTTTTAAAGTTGGTGCTCCTTCTACCAAATCACATCATGTTCCTTATGCATATGACTAGTACATCTAAGATTTGGGGAGTTACATCCTCCCCCCTAGGAACATTCATCCCCGATGTTAGCATACTTGGATAGGTTAAACAAGTTTAAACCTTCATTTAAATAATCTTTTGATGACACAATAAGGATTCAAACTCCCGTACCTATTAACGCCCTAGCTTTGCATCTTTGAATTCCTCTTTAGCTTCAAATAAATAAGGGTACTTAGATCTCATCGCTTCTTGTGCCTCCCATGTTATCTCTTCTACTTACTAGTTCCTCCAAGGTACCTTTACTGAAGGTATTTCCTTATTCCTTAGCTTCTAACTTGACAATCTAGGATAGCAATAGGTACCTCTTCATAGGTGAGATTTTTTGCAATTTGCACATCTTCAATAGGAGTGATACAAGATGGGTTACCTATGCATTTTCGGAGCATTGAGACATAAAAATTGGATGAACCATTGAAAGCTCCTGGGGTAGCTCTAATTCATATGCAACCTGTCCAAACCTTTTAATAATCTTATATGGACCTATGTAACGTGGGCTTAGTTTTCCTTTCTTACCAAATCTCATAACACCTTTCATTGGGGACACCTTTAAGAATACCCAATCTACTACTGAAAATTCCAGTCCTCTCCTTCTAGCATCCACATATGATTTGTGACAACTTCAAGCTATTTCTAACTGTTGCTATATTACCTTGACTTTTTCCATCACTTGTTGGACTAGATCGGGCCTAAGCAAGGTGGTTTCACCCACTTCAAACCATCCTATTGGTGACTTACATTTCCTTCCATACAAAGCTTCATAAGGTGCCATCTTGATGCTTGAATGGTAGCTATTATTATAGGCGAATTCAATAAGTGGCAAATGGTCCACCCAACTACCCTTGAAGTCCAATGCACAAATCTTCAAGCATTTGAATGGTGAATTCTGCTTGACCGTCGGTTTGAGGGTGGAAAGTTGTACTCAAATTCACTTGTGTCCCTAAACTCCTTTGGAAGGACTTCTAAAACTTTGCAGTGAATTGAGCTCCTGATCAGATATAATGGAGATTGGGACCCGATGTAGCCTAACGACCTCTGAGGTATAACTTTGCACATTCTTCAACTGTATAATCACTCTTAACTGGAAAGAAGTGTGTTGACTTTATGAGTCTATCAACTATTACCCATATGGAGTCAAGCTTCTGAAATGAGCGAGGCAACCAAGTAACAAAATCCATATTAATCATATCCTACTTCCACTTTGGAAGCTCTATACATTGCATATAATCTCTCGGGTTTTAGTGCTCTACCTTGACTTGTTAGTAATTCAGACATTGAGCCACAAATTTCGCAAGGTCCTTTTTCATGCCTCCCCACTAAAACATTCCCTTCAGGTCATGATACATCTTAGTTGATCCTGGATCGATGGAATATCTTGAATGATGGGCTTCTTCCATTATCCTCCTTCTTAGTCCATTAATATCAGGAACACATAATCTACTTTGTCAATAAATTACTCCATTTTGTGTAAATTCAAAGCCCTTCATCGTACCCTGACTCACCTTTTCCTTAAGTCGTCATAGAACAAGATCCTTGAACTACTTTTCTCTCACCTCTATTACCAATGAAGACTCTGCAGCATTATGCACAACAACCCCTTCCGTTGGAGTTTCAAGGAGGCGAACTCCCAAATTGGCTAGTTAACATTTAGCCACTCCTTGACTTACCACTGTTTGGTCACCAATATTCATGATTTCCTTACGACTTAGAGCATCGACTACCATATTTTCTTTCCCTAGATAGTATAGTATATCAACATCGTAATCCTTTATTAGCTCTAGCCATCTCCACTGTCTTAAATTTAGATCTTTCTACTAAAAGATGTACTATATGCTCTTATGATCGGTATATATGTCAATGTGAACCCCATACAAATAATGGCACCATATTTTCAAAGGATCAGTGTCAAATCAGGGAAGAGAGTTCTATTCTGTTTCCGCGACTCGTTGAATATGTTAAGGGGTTTTATTGTTGTCATTGATCTCATATCTATAAGCAGGGGGTCCGCGTTCACTATTAAGCCTACGCCCGTCCATTCCTTTCAAGCTTGATCCTTCCCTTAGACTCGTTACCTTGTTCGATGGAACTCATTGGTTCCGTAAAAAAAAGCAGAGAAGATCAAAGAAATGGAACCTAGAGAGAGAAGAAAAGCTTAGCGAGGAGATCAGGAATGAGGCGGAGATCGACGGCATTCCAAAGGTAAGACGACGGTACAAGAACATATTGTCATCGCAGTTAATGACCGAGGATGAAGAGAGCAGAGATTATAAAGTTCGAAGAACGAACAAGAAAGGGCTTACTGTTTAGGATAGATGGATGTGGCCCAATGGCTAAAGCTCTGCCAGCTTCTTGTAGACTGGCTGCAGGGCCCGATCATAGTCAAAAGAAGAGTTTGATCCTGGCTTAGAAGGAAGCATGATAGATTCCACTCTCTTTTCTTCTATTAGTTAGCTTGGATTGAGAAAGCTCTGCCTAATAGCGCTTAGCCATGTGCAGACCGGAATGGTCTCGCGAAGCCGGTTCCCCGGAGCCTAAGAGCAAGTCGAGCACTCTCTTTTCTTTGTCCAATTCCGTCTTACCAAACAAGACTGACTTCTGACCAACTCGCGAAGGGTTGTGAGGCTGGACCAGGTACGAGGAATGAATCTATATCTGTGCACGGAAGTTGCTGGCCGGCGGCCGCTTCCCGAAAAGCTAATCATAGGTTCTTCTCTCCATCGGAACAATAGGGCCGTTATGCTCATTACTAAACTTGTTGAAGAGATGAAATATAACCAAGGTATATCTTTTTGATCAGAGGTTGAATCGATCATCAGAAGAAGAATTAGGCCAAAAATTAAGATACATTCTGGGAAAATCAAACTTTCATCGAAGAGAAGCAAATGAAAGGCTTTCATAAAAATTCTCCTAGAATCGAGAATGAAGTTTTCATTCTGTACATGCCAGATCATGAATTAGTAACTGCTTCCAATTTCCAAAAAAAAAATACCAATTGTGTCGAACTTTCCATTTTTGGAATAGTTACGAAGATAGAAAGGGCCTTTCTCGCTTGTTTGAAATATAAGGCTTTCTTCAATCGGCAAGACCGACCAACCTGGGTTTTCACGAGCGTTGGCGGGTTCTGGAGTGCTTGTCAAGGGAAGCCCCAATAGAAAAATATTGAAAAGGAAAAATACTTCGAAGATGAACCTGTTCCCATGCAATTTTGTTGTCGGAAAATCCCTCTCCGCTTTATTAAACTCATTAAGGAATAACGACTTGGATTTTTTTTGGAAATTGGAAGCAGTTACTAATTCATGATCTGGCATGTACAGAATGAAAACTTCATTCTCGATTCTACGAGAATTTTTATGAAAGCCTTTCATTTGCTTCTCTTCGATGGAAGTTTGATTTTCCCAGAATGTATCCTAATTTTTGGCCTAATGCTTCTTCTGATGATCGATTCAACCTCTGATCAAAAAGATATACCTTGGTTATATTTCATCTCTTCAACAAGTTTAGTAATGAGCATAACGGCCCTATTGTTCCGATGGAGAGAAGAACCTATGATTAGCTTTTTGGGAAATTTCCAAACGAACAATTTCAACGAAATCTTTCAATTTCTTATTTTACTATGTTCAACTCTATGTATTCCTCTATCCGTAGAGTACATTGAATGTACAGAAATGGACCGAAGAAGGTTCAACTAGCGCCGGTGCGAGGCCTTCAGATAGTTACCGCTTTGCACGAGCTTCAAAAGAAAGAGAGATCGAGTCACTAAGCAGAGAATTAGATCCGAGAGCATGAAGCAAGCGACGAACTCCAGCTCATGGAACTTTCACGATAAGCTATATGAAGATGTCCTTAAAGAAGGAGATTGGAGAATTCAAGAACTAAAGCAATCAGTGTCGTCAGTGCACATGGCCAAGAAAGACTTGAAGTGCTTCACTAAATTTTGTGGCAATTTTTACTACAAGATGGCCTAACCCTTGGGGGTGCGGTAATATATCTAAGAAATTATTCCACCGAACGTACTCCCCTCTGGATGCAGGAATAGCAACATGGACTAAATGCCCTGTCCAAGCCAAGGAACTTACACCAAACGCTAATTCTTCTCTTATTATATTTACTAGATTTACTATTGCACTGAGCCCTATTCTATCTCGGGTAACCTGATTACGACTTTTTCGAGTTTAATTGCTTCTTCGAATCCTTGTGCCCGGAGAAAGATTAGGAAACTGGTGTCATAAGGGGAACGCAGTCGCTCGACTGTTAAGGAGAGGAAAAGACCTATATAATATAGCATCGGATTGAAGTGGTAGGCGAGCTAGTTCTGTGTCCTCTGGCGTTGAGGACCTGACAAAGTGGCCTGACAATCAATATTGCGTGTTGAGGGCCGTGCTCGGCCTGTCGGGTCATCCTGATGTTGGATCAAGAAAATGTCCTGAAGAAATCCACCGAGTAACTAATAATCCTGTTATACAGAAAAAAGTCACTATTCTGCCCTTTTCTGACGAATCGTATAGTTTTACAATTTCATCGACTAAAAGGGTTATCAAATGAATTGTAATTACAATTGAAACGATCGAAAAGGAAATGTGAGTTAATATATGCTCTAAGGTTGAAAATATCATAAAAATCTTAAAAAATAAGAGTCCCTTAATTACATAATTCGAAAATGGAAATCGGGAATTGAATTCATTATAAGATGTATTTATTCTTTTTAGAAGATGGTATGCCACCATTCGGACTCAAACCGAGATGCATTAGCACTGCTTCCTAAAATCAGCCTGTCTACCAATTTCACCATAGCGGCCTGTCTTGAACTCATAATAGCCTATGAATAAGCAACTATTAAGGAGCTGTATCGTCTAACTTCATTCAAAAATGAAACTGGAACTTTTATAGAATCAAAATAGAAATGATTTTCTAATTTGATCATTTCTTAGATTCTGGTGAATTGTATCGAATCCATTTTTGATTTTAAAGCGATCAGTTACCCCCGAACTCAATTCTAGAGGGCCACCTGCGCTACCAATCCATCTAATAAGGTCTTCTCCTGTCTTCTTCCCTGTTCCTATGGTCTTGATCTGCAAAGTGATTTCCGAAAGCTCCCAATAGGCCAACACTTCCATTATAATGTTGTAAGTAGGAAAGAGCTTTAGATGGGATTCACACGCAGCTTCTTATTTTCTAGAAGTAAGAAAACGTCAGTTGATGCCCACTATCAGACATACTCCAAGACCATCTTGCCCTCTCTATCATCCGACATTATAACGAAAGCAGCCCCGGTGCCCTTTCTCATCATATGTGCCCAATATTCTGCCAGTTCCGAAAAGGTTAAAGATGAAGCGCTTGACGTCGTGACCGGGTGCCAGAATGAAAATGAAACACAACCGCTTCTAGCTCAAGGTCATGTGTTGGGTAGTCTTTCTCATGCGATCACAGTTGTCTCGAGGCATAAGCAGTTACCCAACCATGTTGTGTCAATACACACCCTAGGCCAACTCCTGAAACATCACAATACACCGCATAGCCCTCCGTGCCCTCTGGAAGCACTAGCATAGGTGCAGAAGTTAGCCTACTTTTCAACTCTTGGATGATCCTTTCACATGCATCATTCCATTGGAACTTGGTCTCCTTATGTGTTAACTTTGTTACAGGTGCAAAAATAGAAGAAAAACCCTAAAAAACCTTCTGTAATAACCTGCCAATCCAAGGAAGCTTCGAACTTCCGTGGGTGTTGTTGGCCTTGGCCAATGTTTCACAACCTCTATCTTTTGTGAGTCAACCCTTATTCCTTCATCTGATACAATATATCCCAAGAATGCCACTTATGTTAACCAAAATTCACATTTGGAAAACATGGCGTACAATTGCCGATCATGAAGAACTTGTAATACCTGTCGTAAATGATTTGTATGGTCCTCTTCTGATCTTGAATATGCCAAAATATCATCTATAAAACTATTACAAATACATCCAAGAATGGCTTGAATACCTTGTTCATTAAGTACATAAAAATTGCTGGTGCATTTGTCAGCCCAAATGACATACAAGAAATTCAAAGTCACCATAATGTGTCCTAAAGTCTATATTGGGTATATCTTTCTCCTTCACCCTCACTTGGTGATAATTTGATCTCAAATCAATTTTTGAAAAGCATTTGACACCCTGTAATTGATCAAATAAATCATCAATCTTTGGGAGGGTGTATTTGTTCTTAATTGTCACCCTATTCAATTACCAATAGTCAATAACATTCTCAAGGTGCCGTCTCTTTTACGTACAAATAACACTAGTGCACCCCAAAGGGACACACTAGGTCTTATAAAACCCTTCTCTAGCAAGTCTTTTAATTGCTCCTTTAATTCACGTAATTCTGCCAGGTCCATTCTATATGTAGGGATAGCAATAAGTTGAGTTCTTAGAAGTAAGTCAATACCAAAATCTACTTCTTGTTCTGGAGGTAAACCCAAAAAATCTTCAGGAAACACATCAACAAATTCATTCACTACTGGAACAGATTGAAGAGTTGGTGATTCTGCGTCCATATCCCTTACTCTAACTAGATGACATATATATCCCTTTGTCATTATCTTCCTTGCATTAAAATAAGAAACAAACTTACCCTTTGGTGCTCCAACATTTCCTTCCCATTCAAGGACCGCCTCATTTGGAAAATGGAAATGCACTCTCTCTTAGTTCGGTAATCCACAGTGGTATGGTAAGAAGCTTACCGATCCATACCCATTATAACATCAAATTCCACCATTTCTAGCCTAACAAGGTCAGCCAATGTGTCATGGTCAGAAACAGTTACTACACAGTCATAATAGACCCTTCTAGCTATAATAGATTCACCGATTGGTGTAGACACTTCAAATGGCTTGTTCAATAATTTAGGTGTTCTCTTAAGTCTCCAAGAAACTAGTGGAGTGATATATGATAATGTAGAACTAGGGTCAATTAATGCATACACTTGTGAAAAGATGAACAATGTACCTGTGAACACATTGGGTGAAGCTTACAAATTTTGCTGACTCTCTAGATCATAAGTGCGATTCTGGGCTCCGCTAGAACCAGTTGCCCCTCTGCCACCTCTACCATGACCGTAGGTGCTTACGGACCCCTACCTAATGGAGGAACTGATGATGATGATGCAACAGCTGACCCAGTAGGTTGTGCTATATCACCTATGCATCTCCTCGAGCAATCTCTCATCATATGCCCTGACATACCACACCAACAACAATCTATCCCACACGACATATACCTAAATGACTCCTCCCAAATTGTTTGCAAGGCTACCTAGGAGGCATTAGCTGCCTTGCCGAACATCCTGTTGTCCGTGCACCTTGGCCTTCACTCCTTTGACAAAACTGATTATTTCTAGACCTTTGAAGTTGTGGTGGAACACTAGCTGTAGAGTAGGAGGATGATGGCTAGGTGGTTTATTAGAAAACTGAGGCCTAAACCCACCTTGGGACGGTATAAACTGCCCCGTAGATCTAGCCTTCCTGGACTGCCCCCTTCTAACTCTTGTTTCCTTCTTCATTGCCTCTGATCCTTAACGTTTTGTGCAAATACTTGCATCCTCGCTATATCTATGTCTTTGTTCAAAGAAGCAATGGTAGAGTCTCTGACCAAATATGAATCTAACCTATCCATATATCGATGAACCCTATTTGCCATAGTAGCAACTACATTAGGAGCATACTTGTCCAGGGAATTAATTGAAGGATATACTCCCTTACATTCATATTATCTTGGTGGAGAATCAGAAACTAATCCGCACGAGCCTCTCGGATGTCTAATGGCAAATAATGGTCAAGAAATGCCTTTTTGAACTCCTTCCAGGTAGTTGGAGGTGCATTTATACCCTTAGATTGCTTCCAAGCTTCATACCATAGTATAGCCACACCCTTCAATCTATATGTTGCCAACTCCATAGCTTCTGTATTGCTTACGTGCATAACATCCAATGTGTGTTGGATTTGATCGATGAAGTCTTGTAGATCTTCATTAGGATCTAACCAGG
This sequence comes from Solanum rostratum, assembly GCA_029948455.1. Lineage (NCBI taxonomy): Eukaryota > Viridiplantae > Streptophyta > Magnoliopsida > Solanales > Solanaceae > Solanum > Solanum rostratum. The sequence goes on from CM057054.1 coordinate 14,097,023, forward strand.
TAAAAGATGGAGGGTCCAAATTGAGGAAATCACGTATCCTCGTGCTAGCTGCCCTATTCGCACCACTTGTACCTATAACTGGGCATTCTTGTCTTTGAACTTGACCAGCAACTATACGGGTCAATAGTTAGACTGCATTTCTTAGATCCTACATGGTAGCATCGGTAGGTGGTTCTAGGGAATTTCACTACTTCCTAGTTCATCAAGAGCTAAAGGAGTTGGAGGTGTTTGTGATAGAGACTCATCTTGGGTCTCATTTCATTGTCCCACCTGACTGGGTACACCAAATACCACTTCTACTTCCTTCCCTTTGCCTTTACTTTTCCTTGTTTCTGGCATACTCGCTGTACAAAACAATTAAGAGTTAGAAATAATCCACTTACAACCCTTGGCTCTATGACATGATCTAAAGAATAAAAAGAAAGTGACAACTCCTAAATGCCACGTAGCCTCCTGCTTATAAATGTGGCGCTCAACACATCCATAAACAAGACTCTACATAGGCACGACTTTGTAGACTCCCTAGGGAGACCTGCTCTGATACCACTTTTGTCACGCTCAAAGTCCTATTAAGACGGACTGACACCCGTTGCCGACAAGGCTCGGAAGAATCAACATATAACATACACTTTTCCACATCCAAAATGCTTTCAAGAAAGTAGAAAGTAATAACAAGCCAAAAGGAAATGCATATGACTAGGTCGTTGGAGCCACGATGTCTAAAGTACGATACATGACCACACTTTACTTTACATAGTCTAAAAAGCCTCTAGATAAGGGACAATATCTATTAAGAGTCGAGATAAGCCCCACCTCATGACTAACTATACAATACAAAAATATAAGCTCTAGACACACAAAGCCCCCGAAGCAACCTGGAGCTCATTAACAACAACTGGATATCCTGTACTCCTACTGGGGAAATCTACTAGCTCCTGTACCTGCAACATGAAATACAGGTCCCCCGTAAGAAACGTCAACACAAGATAATGTACTAAATATGTAAGGCTGGAATACTGTATATGAAATAAGAACTCAAATGAAATCATACACTGATGTGTAAGGATAAAAGACCACCTTTAGTCATACTGTGGGATCATATGCTTTTATGCCTTTTTTATTACTTTACCTTTCTTTACTGTATAATCTATGCACAGTATATCATATAAATGACTAGATAATTAGTGGTAAATCAATATCAGGATCGACCCATGCTAGGCTTTCCATTCACCCCTGGGATACCCCCTGTGATATGTGATCGACCCATGCTAGGTGATTTTTCCACCCCTGGGATACCACCCATCAACCAACAACTTTGACTTATCTTTTATTTACTTTTGAGATGATTCTTTTGGTCGTCATAACATTTTGGAGTTGTAGGACTATAGATATAACATGTGGCATATAAACAATCATGAAAGACAGTACTACAATGAAAAGCGTAACTTACACAACTAATGAATTGCGTGGGAGATGAAACAACACGTGGACTCTATTTAGAAAAAAGGAACTCGTGTATCTTTGGTATCCAAGTATGAATGTAGATTCGACAATGGCAATGTATAGGAGCATATGAACATGTTAAGGAGTGAAGACACGGTTAATAGTTATGCTGGAGTTCATAAGTGGCTCTATGTGCCAAGGAAGAACCTAGATTTCATGCCAAATAATAGAAAATCTAGTAGCCTAACGTACCTCGTTGTACTATGTCGTTATTACCTCGAAGTAACCTCCTTTTCCCCAAATATTTATCTACAATAGAGTAGGTGATAAAACTAGTATTAGCAGCTAATAAACACGTCTTGGCAGTCCAATCTCATAGAAAAATAACCCTCGGGCAGCAAGTTTGTAATTATCAACCAAAGAGTGTTCTTTCAACCTTTCCACTTCTAATCGTATTTCCTAATATACATTCTCATGTACATGTCACATCCAGCTTGCTTTTGTCCCATAACAGTCTTACTATAGCTCAAAGCACAACACATAACAATTCTACACAACACACAAGTAGGCAACATAACATTACATCTTCTCGCTACATTTCGAAGACAACAATCCCAAACCTTTTTCAACTTCAACCAAACTGTCTCCAACATATTTATGCATAAAAACAGTCCTAAAATAGTCCAAAAACAGTCCCAAAGTATATGGAGGACGTGAGATAACAATATCCAATTACGAGCCCATAAGTTCCTACTAAAAGCACAATTAAAATATCATGCAAGAACTCATTTGTAAGAAAACTAAAAATGGTGCGGTAGCCTGGTTACATTAAACCTGAACTAAACTTCACTGAAACCATCAACCTCCCTTCATAATCAAGCCAACCAAGAAGAGGAAAGTCTCTAAAAATATAAGGAAAGTGAGCAGCAACTCTTGGAACACATGTTGTCCAATGTTTTGCACAAGCACAACCAACTTACTTTTCTTGCCTTTCATGAAAAAATTGCACTATATACATAGGTATTCTTACTTACGTTAACCTCCAAGGAGTAGGGATTCTCCAAGAACCCTAACGTTTTGTTGTGGCTGCTTTGTAAAAGCAAGAGAGAGCAAGGAGAAACTTTGGAAGAAAATATGATTTTTAGCTTTGTTAAAATGACTTGAAGTGGCTGGTTTTAACCCAATTTAAAGAGCCACTCTTGGCCGACTTTCTCTTGTGTTTTAAGCCACATTTTATCAAGGTGGTGACGCATCTGCTTGGCCCTTTCACTTGGGCCTTTTTGGGCTCCGATTTGATGGGCCTTGGCTGCCCATTTTCTCTTTTACCTTCACTTAGTTTGGGACCAAATCTTCAAGTGGGTTGTGAATGTACTTGGGCCTTTTTTTCTATTCATCTTGGGCTGAAAATATTTCCCCTTTATAATGCTAAAAAAGGGGCTAAAATTACACCTTTAACTTGGGCTTTGCTCATTATCGGGCTTGAACAAATTCATTTTTGGGCTCGTCTCCGTCGACCTAACCTATTTAAGCTAAACACGTAGGTGACTCACCTGTTAGCTTCCTAAGTCCTACAAGCACCTCAATTTTTTTCACTTCGTTTAAGGCTGCGACCTCCTTAATTTTGCTTAAAACGTATATACACTCACTAGTCTTAAGCATTAGACATAAATATAACCCTCCATTCTAAAAGTTAGGCACTTTTAAAGTTGGTTCTCCTGCTACCAAATCATATCATGTTACGTATGCATAGGAAAAGTATACCTGAGATGTGGGGTGTTACATATAAGTTTGATTAATGAAAGGGTTAAAGTCTCTATGAGTTGATTGCTGAAAGGGTTAAAGTCCCTATGAGTTTGATTGATTATAGGGTTAGAGTCCCTATGAGATACTGGTCGATGATGGGGTTAGAGTCCCTATGATATTGGTTGAGATGGAGGTCTTATAAGCATTGAGTCTTGGGAGGAATATCGAGCACCAAAAGAGTGAGAGTTAGTCCAATTCAAACTCGTCAAACTATGTCGCCAAACGTAGGTGAGAATTAGAACTATCACATTACATTGAGGTTTCCTCTTGAGTTGAGTTTATGTCCCTGAAAGAATAAAGAACTTGTTATGGCTATTTCCCTTAGGGGATTTGATTTGTTCCCTACCTGGAAAGTACGGAACGACTGTGGAAACATTAGGGGCATTGTTGTATAATCACTGGCTCATAAGTGATTGTTGTCGGGTAAGAGAAACTCCCAGAAAGTTCCTACCTTGAGTACTCTGAGTCGAGATGAGATGAGATGTGATGAGACGAGTTCCTTTGAGATGTGTCTGATTGATTGATGAAGTTGATTGGTTGATATGTCACTTGTCTAATCTTTATTCTTACTTTAGAATAGACACTTGACTGACTGAATTATTTACTATTTCTGAGTCGATGTCATATCATATTATTCTATATGTTTCTGTTTCATTCAACTATTTTACATTCCATACATTCCACGTACTGACGCCACTCGATGCTGCATCATTTTATGATGCAGATTCAAGGATTAGGGATCGTCAACAGGTGCATCGTTATAGATCCAGGACGTTCAACTTACTGGTGAGCCTCCACTACTCTAGAGGATCCACTATTATTTATTTCATCATGATTTTGAGTTAGACGAGATTAGTCTTATACTTTAATTTCGGTAGCCATGGGTGTTTCATTAGCACCACTTGGTTAGTGATAGAGGCTTCATAGATGATAGTCAGATGTTGATGTTGAGATTGTAAGCTAGTTCTTCCTACTAGCCTTTATTATTAATCTACTATTATTTAAGACATTAGATGACATGATCTCATTTATTTCATTTACTTCCGATGATCCATAGAGTTGTTGGATTGAATGGACGTGATGAGGCCAAGTGGTTCGCTTGGGGACTAGCAACAGTCTCTAGGTGCCGGCCACGTTGGGTACCCTCCTGGGGCATGACAATAGATGTGTACATCGGCCTCGCGACGATCATGATTTTACCTCATACATGGCTTGTGACGCCATTGCATTGCATTACATTGTACCATTTGATCTTTTATCATCTATATTTGCCATTATTTATGATTCTATCAAATTGCGTACTTACCATTTTGATGCAGGTGATAGGGTTCTTCGTTATTACATACTTGTTCGATTTCTCTTACCTAGTTAGTTGAACCTACCGGGTACATTTTGGTGTACTCACCCCTACTTTGTTTTCTCCCTATAGATCATGCACAAGGTTAAGGACAGGGTAGTTGATCACTCCATCTAATTATTATCGATACCATCCAAATCTCGCAGTGAGGCTCAAACTTCGAGTTACCGTGGATCTTTGAGTCCTCTTTTTATTTCCTTATCTTTCAGACTATGTATCAAATATTGTGAGACAGTATTGTATTTGCTTTTGAGGTAGTTGTATTGACTCTTCAGTACCATATTAGATGCTCTTGTACTCATGACTCTAGGTTTTGGGGGATTCTTATGTCTTATGAGTTGTTTCCGCTTTATTTATCTTTCTTTAGTTGCGATTTATTTTGGGTCGTGACACTTCTTTAGGATTTAAAATGTAGTTATTGTTATTGTAATGTTGTTCCCATTAAATTGTTGTTTCCACTTCATATTATTTTGCCTGTGCTAGTTTGACACATCTTTTAATAGATTAATTTTATTAAGTATGTTTAGGAAATTTAAATTTAATTACTATTTTATATATTTATTTAGTGATAAACGTTGTATTGGATAAAAGTACTTCTTTTATTTCCATTAATAATAAGTGCCACTGGTGTCCGACGACCACAGGCACGTTTGGTAAATAATCCCTCGCTCGGGGGCCTTTCCTGAAGGGCCGTTGCGGTGGCAATGCTGTAATTATTTCGTTCTTCTGTCCCATTAAGTTAGGTGCTGTTTTCTTCCTTTAAAAGGGGAGCCGTGCGTTGAAGTTCCCTTTTACCCGTTGACGCTGCTCTGCCGGAGTACACTTGTACTGTGTCGACGTCTCTGCCTCTGCTTCTTCGCAATTAAGCATTCCTTCTTTCTTAGCTTGAATTTGTTGCTTCGTTGCTTAGTGCGTCGTCTCTTTGCTGTAATTTGCTTTCATTTTCTAGGTGCTGGCGGTGGAATTCTGTGTTTTAATTTTGGGAAGGGGTTAGGAGGTGGTGAAAGTTCCATTCTGATGAATGATTTTAACATGCATGTCTATGATTCCGCTGTCGGCCTTTAGTTTCTGCGTTATTTGACCTTCGCCGCTGTTAGTGTTGCGGTGTACTTCGTTGCTACGTAGTTTGGGCTGCTGAATTTCCTCTCTGGTCTGGGTTTTGTGTTCGTGAGTTCTGTCTTAACATGCATGTCTATAATTTCTTCATGGGTGTTTAGCTTCGGCGGTATTTCAGCTTCTCTGCTTTGAGTGTTGCTTTGTGCTCCCTTTTTGTGTGTAGGTTGTGTTGCTTGGTCCTGATTTTCTGACTGCAGGGCTTTCCTAGGCCATTAATTGTTGGTGATTTTCTAATCCTAGGCAAAGATTTTTGTATGCATGTTGGAAAAGAGCTTCTCTGCTTTGAGTGTTGCTTTGTGCTCCCTTTTGGTGTGTAGCTTGTGTTGCTTTGTCCTGATTTTCTGACTGCAGGGCTTTCCTAGGGCATTAATAGTTGGTGATTTTCAAATCCTACGCAAAGATTTTTGTATGCATGTTGGAAAAGAGCTAGGTCTTTCATGTGCGACAAATCACAGTATTAACATACGTACCACTGAAATGATCAGGGGGGATAAATTAGACTACCTTCATGATCTGTGAAGCAATGAAATACCCAGACATGCAACGGCGCATTTGCTTCCTTATTCCTGCGCAGAGAATTTGGTGTGCAAGTTAAAAATACGGTGGGTCTTTGTTTTGAGACAAATCGTGCCATTTACATACATACCAATGAAATAACCAGCGGGTGATAGCGTATACTACCTTGTTGCTGTATGGATCGCTTAAATACTCAGACATGAAAGTGTGCATTCGCTTCATTATTATCTTATTTTCCAGCGAACGCTCGCAGCAATTAGTAGGAAAAATGTTTCCCAAATTGCTGTGAAGATTTAGAGTCCCACTGCCTCATTCATTAGAGATCTTAGGAAAACTAAAGTTTTGAAAAAGGTTGTGGTGTTATCTGATATTTAGGTTTGTTGGTCTATCCTTATTGGCATTTGTTCTGTTGCTGCTTCTTCAGTATCGCTTATATCTCTTCGAGATTTTCCATGAAACTCTTACTTCACAAACGTGGTATTTTATGGCATATTCTTTGACTTCTTTGAACTTGGCCTGTGTGGCAGTTACACTTTGTTTCCTCGGCTTGTGGCTTAGGGCTTTCTGTACAGTAGACTCAGTTTATGCTGGCTTGTTGATCTTCTTCTTAAGTAAAATATCCTCAGAGTTGTGCACCGACTACTTACTAGAACTGCAACCTATTAAGTAGAAGCAAGTTATTTCTATCTTAACCAAAACTTATGCGCTTTAGTAGTGGGTTGCATGCCTTTACCCTGTTGCCTAATAAGTTACAGTAAGCATGCGGCTATTTGTTGCTTGATTTCTTCTGAATAGTATTTCGCTTACGTGTAAGAATTCTTTGCCTTCTTGTTGATAATAGCCGCTGTTGTTGCTTTTAGCTTTCTCCGTTGTATGGCGCCTAATCTCAACATTGCCTATCTTTCCGCAGGTTTGGACGGATTCACTGTTTTCTCTCTTCCAGAAATAAAGGGCCACTGCCCATACTTTATAGCCTCAGGTACATACGTGTTATGCTGTATTTCCACCAAGTATTACTGTGCTTGCTGCCTGGCTTTTGATTCTGAAATTAAACTTCTCTGTTGACATTAAAAAAATCCGTTAATAATTTTGAAGGTGTGCATTTTTCTCCCCCTCCCCTCCCTCCCCTTATGAATTGGGGTTTTGGGACTGCCGCATTACTTTCCCGCAAATAAAATACGGTGTTCTCTTGCATTCCATGTGGGGCCTGTAGTGCTTTGATACTAGGGTCGAGGTTTGGCTGCACATGTTGTCAGATCCACAGTTATATTTTCTCTGACCCTGCTCCTAGACAGTGCGTTCGCCTCGGGAACCGCTAGGCTAATGTATGTGCTAGCGTTTACATCTAAGTTCCTTTTTATGCATGCTCTGGAAATCTCCAGCAACACTCTTTCTTTCAAATATTCGCCTTCTGCAATGGTGTACCTGTGGTTACTATTTCCGTTGTTGCAAAATACACGGTGTACCGACCTATCTTACCTCCTCTGCGTACAGACCTATTGCCTTGCGGCCCTATACAGGACTTTGTCCTTCAGCAGCTGCGCTGGTTTAGTCCTACATATACCCTCTACTCCATCTTATACACCGTTCTTTCGACATGTGTGCTCTGAGCCGATACACTATCTCTCGGTTTATTACCCCACTTAGCTGTACACTAACTAATAATATCTATGTGGTGTTGCCCCCTTCAGACAGTCGCAGCCAGATGTCGGGCGAGCGCCGAAATCCGGCTGATTCCCAGTTTGAAAGAAATGTCCAACGTCGCACAGCTTACAGAGAAATGCCGCCTGAACAAAAGGCAGCTCTTCTCGAACAACGTCGCGCAAAACACGCTGCCCGGAGGCAGCTTACGTCTAACGGACTAATAAATACATACATGGTTCAATCTGCTCTTCCTCCTCCGGCCTTGCGCACGTTCCAAGGCCACAGTGATATACGCATTCCTACGGAGCCTGCTTCCGTTAACAATGGTTTGTCCACTATTGAGTTGCGTACGTCCCCCCCTGCAGTTGTGCAAGGCACGACTTAATGCTCTACTCCCTGCAGGCGCAGGGTTAGGGCTAGCGCGTTCGGGGAATACAGAGCAACTACCTCGCACGCCTGCGATTCTTAAAGCCGTACCTGCTTGCCGATTCTGCGCTGCTGTAAGAATCCAGTACGAGCCGCCAAGGTTCTGCTGCGGCAGCGGTACTATAAAGTTAGCCTCACATGCACTACCTCCTGCCCTTAGGCAGCTTTACTTCGTCCATGGCGATACAGAAACTCACTTCCGGACTTATATCCGAACATACAATAATATGTTCGCATTCACATCCCTTGGCGTGAAGTACGACAAAGACCTTGCGAGTAGGACAAAAGGTATTTACACATTCAAAGTTCAAGGGCAAATGCACCATTTCTTGCCTAGCCTCACACCTACAGATAATAAAGCTAAGAATATGCAACTTCATTTCTACGATAATGAGGTCGACACAGTGAACCAATTAGCTTTCGCAGAGAACCTTGACAAACCTCTTATTACACATCTGCTGCGTATTTTGAAAGTTAATCCATATTCCGCCTTTCTTAAATCCCTAGAGAACTTCATGACTTATCTAGCTTCTACATGGCGCTTAGATGTGATTCGTCTTTGGATCAACGTAGGTACAACTTACCAAATGTTTCAGAGGTCTCTGCTTTGTGGACTGATGATGATTCCGTAAGCGTTGCGTCCACCCCACATATTCGGATATACCCCCACAGTACTGACAGCCAGGTAGTGCACTACTACTATGGGTGTTACGATCCGCTTCAGTATCCTCTACTGTTCCCGCACGGTGAACATGGGTGGCACTGTGGTATTCCCAAAATTATAGGCCGAGCTCCCTTGTCTGGAGATCCTGCCTCCTCCAGTGATCCCCTCCAAAACATCCACCATATATCATCTATAGACGGTTTCCTCACCATAGAGGAAGCTGTTCTTCGGACGGGAAGGCCTAAAAAGAACATGGTATCCTGCCGTGAATATTACTGTTACAAACTCCAGTTGCGCAATGCTGCTGAGAATGCTACACTACACTCAGGCCGCTTATTCCAGCAGTATTCCGTAGACCAATATATAAAACTTGAAACACAGCGGCTTGATTTCCTACTGTTCAATCAAGACCTGTTCCGAACTGAAATATACGCAGGACTTATGGATCTTCAAAGAATGGGAGAAAGGGAAGCCGTCAATATCGGTAGAAAAACTTTCCTCCCAGCTACCTTTACTGGTGGCCCTCGCGATATGCGGCGTTGCTACATGGACGCCATCGCATTGGTGCAACATTTTGGAAAGCCCGATATCTTTCTGACAATGACCTGCAATCCTACGTGGCCTGAAATAACAGCTTTGTTGTTGCCTACTGATGAAACTCAGAATCGGCCGGACTTAGTTAGTCGTGTATTCCGGGCAAAGGTAGAAGAACTGAAATCTGATCTACTTAAGAAAAGACTGTTCGGGAAAGTTGCAGCCTACATGTACACTATAGAATTCCAAAAAGGGGTTTACCCCATTCTCATTTCCTAATCGTGCTTGCCTCTGATTACAAACTACTCACGCCTGAGTCATACGATAGAATTGTCAGTGTTGAACTACCCGACTCTGATAGCAACGCGTATTTGCACTCCTTGGTAATCAAACATATGATGCACGGCCCTTGTGGGAATTTAAACCCCAAAAACTCCTGCATGCACGCAAAGGGCCACTGCAAGTTTAAATACCCGAAAAAATATGCCGCCGAAACTTCCAAAGGGGAGAATTCATACCCCATTTACAGAAGATGCAACACCGGCGCATGCGTGCAAATTAGAAATCACTATCTGGACAATGCGTGGGTCATACCGTATAACCCGTACCTTCTAAGTAAGTACAACTGCCACATAAATGTTGAGGTGTGCGCAGACATGAAGGTTGTCAAGTACATCTACAAATACATCTGCAAAGGCCATGACAAAATAAGCTTCTCCATACAAGCTGTTGATGCCAATACAGAAGTAGATGAAATCAAGGAATACCGATCTGCTAGATGGGTATCTCCACCAGAAGCCACTTGGCGACTTTTTGCCTTCCCAATAAGTGAAATGACACCCGCGGTGTACCACCTTCAGCTGCATCTTCCCGACCAACAATTTGTTTCCTTTAGAACAACAGCAACTTTGACCTCAATATTAACAGCCGCCGGAAATAAAAGGACCATGTTGACTGAATTTTTCGGCATGAATCTACTTCATGCGGATGTCAGAGCGCTAAATTTACTGTACAAGGATTTCCCACAACATTTTGTCTGGTCCAATGCTACGAAAAAGTGGTCTCGCAGAAAACGCTGCAGTGCTATAGGCCGCATCATGAGCTGCCACCCAACAGAGGGAGAAAGATATTACCTTCGACTCCTACTAATGAATGTGCCAGCACCTACTTCCTATTCTGACCTTCTTAATGCAAACGGACAGACATGCATCACCTTCAGAGAGTCTGCCGAACGAAGGGGGTTGCTAGCATCTGATAATAACTTAATCGAATCCTTGGTAGAAGCCAGCACATATCAAATGCCCTGCAGTTTGTGCCGCTTATTTGCAACCTTATTAGTGTACTGCAACCCTGCTACGCCCCATGAGTTATGGCGCCGGTTCAAGCTACCAATGTCGGAGGACTTTGCGCGCACAGAAAGCTTGGGATATCCCGACATTCGTGCTCTGGTGCTAAATGACATAGGTAGCATATTAAACTTAATGGGCCACAACATAGACGACTTTAGGCTTCTGCCTGAGAAATACGCAACTGCTCTTTCTTCCAAACAAATTATTCAAGAGGCAAAGGATGTGTTCCTTGAACGGAATATACATGTCTCCGCAGAGGATTTACTACTACAAACCAAACTAAACGCCGAACAAAAAACAGCGTATACCATAATCCTTCAGCGAATATTCTCCCACGAACCCGGGGCATTTTTCATAGATGGACCAGGTGGAATCGGGAAAACCTTCCTATACCGTGCACTACTGGCAACTACCCGCTCCAATGGTCTTATTGCCCTAGCCACCGCAACATCCGGTGTTGCAGCCTCCGTGCTTCCAGGAGGCCGCACTGCACATTCACGCTTTAAACTTCCTATTGATACAGGGACAGGTTACAGCTGTTCCGTGAGTAAGCAAAGTTCACTCGCTTCTTTAATCCGCGATGCCCAACTTATAGTATGGGACGAAGTGTCGATGGCAAAGAAAAAGCTTATACAAACTTTTGACTTGCTATTACAAGATCTCATGGGCGTCAACACCCCCTTTGGTGGAAAGGTTGTAGTCTTTGGTGGCGACTTCCGCCAAACACTGCCAGTTGTCAAAGGGGGAAGTAGAGCTGATTTTATTAACGAATCTTTGCTAAACTCTTACATCTGGAATGGCCTTGAAAAAATCCAGCTACTGCAGAATATGCGGGCGCAGGATGATCCAACATTCTGCGATTACTTACTGAGAATTGGAAACGGGCAAGAACGCACAAACGAGTACAATAAAATCGAAATACCTACTTCCCTTCTCATTCCATTCACATGCGAAAAAGAATCGTTAAATGTCCTTTTCCGCGATACTTTCCCCAACATAGAAATGCAACATCCCGACACTTCCAACGTCACATCCCGTGTTATTCTAACAACAAAAAATGATTTTGTCGATGAAATCAACTCAATGTTCATTGAGCATTTCCCGGGCAGCAGTGCAATTTTCACTGGTATCGACGAAACTGCTGACCCGAAAGACCAATCCCACTTCGAGGATTTCTTACATACATTGAATCCACCTTCTTTGCCTCCATACAGGTTAGTCCTAAAAAGAAATTGCCCTATTATGTTACTGCGCAATTTAAACCCTTCCGAGGGTTTATGCAATGGCACGCGCTTAATTTGCTCTGACATCAAAAGCCATGTCATCAGTGCAACAATTGCCACGGGAGAATTCAAAGGCAAACACGTCTTCATCCCACGTATCCCACTTATGTCTCCAAGCGATGAAAAACTCGCTGTTCCATTCAAGCGAACACAATTCCCTATTCGAGTTTGTTTCGCTATGACTATTAACAAGGCTCAGGGCCAAACATTGGATTTCGTCGGCATTTACTTGCGCGAGCCTGTGTTCTCCCATGGCCAGCTTTACGTGGCTTTATCACGGGCTAAAAACTCGAAAGGTGTGAAAATAGTCATACGACCCCCAACAACAGATAACCACGATGACCATTCCACCCAGGATATGGTGTACAATGAAATTATCCAAAAAATGCTCTCCTCGAACCCCTGAATATGTGCGCTCTCCATCTACACTTCCGTTCAGGTGATATCCTCCATTTCTCCTTTGTTCTTCACCCTTGGTTTGTATTCGTTGGTCCAACGAACCCACTATTGATAATTTCGTACTTGCTGTTCTGCTCGGAGACTTCATTGTTTGCGATTCTGGTCTGCCGCAGGTTCGGTATCTCTCGAATTGTATTTTAGGCTTCACTCTAATACATCATTTCTCTGTTGATATTTCTGTATTCTCTACTGTTTATGTGTTGCTTGCCCAGACGTCAATTTTTACTTTGCACCTGCTGCCAGAGATGAAATTCCGTCATGCATTACCATTATTTGTTAACTGTGTACCTCTTACTTGGCTTCATGACTCCTTCTCCCTCTTTTATATCGCCTTCCTCTTCTTCTTTGTTGCTTCGCATGCTATCCGTAGATTTGCTGCTTTGGTTTCTTTGGGTATAGCTATAGCTTTTATGTTCCGGCTTGTTAATCTGTATATTACCTTTCTGTGTGCAATTCAACTCGGTCCTTAGCGTTTATTTCAGAGCTACGATATTACTGCATTGTTCATCTCCTTATTCCGGTTATTCAGCTTACCGTTGACATCGATAGGGGGACAGATTTGTATTTACGTTCACGACAATGTTGACAGTAATTATAAAACAAATTTCACCTCTGATTCCGCCAGAACAACAGCTTCATAAACGCATCCTTACTCCTGCGTATACACATAACCGACTGCTCAAACGGTAAAGTCTAAAATATATTATTAAAGAACGCATAATATTCCTGACCATCATGTCTTAACACAGCTATCAAATTCTCTCATGCATTGCCATTATTTCCCAAATGTATAACTGGTGCTTTGCTTGTTAACTCTTTTTCCCTCCCTTGTACCACTTACTTCTCTCTGCTTGTTCATTTCCCTGCTATACGCAGATTTGCTTACTTGGTTTCTTCAGGTGCAGCTTTAGATTTTACGTTTTCCCTTGCTTGTTGGTGTATTACTTGAACATATGTACTTCGCTTCGCCCCTTACTGTTTATTTCGCTACTCCACTACCACTGCATTGTTCAGCTACCTAATACGATGACTCATCTAACTATTGTCTTCAATAGAGGGCATATTTCTGCTGCTGGTCAGCCCAATATTGAAGGCAACTATTAGGAAAAAGGTTGGTTCTAATTCCACCAAAATAAAAGCATCATGCCTGCCTCTTTGCCTCTACATATATACGAAATACTAACTGTCTTAATGGTAAACTTTAAATTAAAGTCTTAGTAGATGATTAATATCAGACTCTAACTGCCATGTCATGAAACAACACTAACAGTCATTGGACTTGTTTTCCCTTTTACAGGTTGCTTATTCGTTCAGTTCTAACTTGTCCCGCTTCTCCATCAGCATAACTACAATGGAGGAAAGCCGGGCGAAGGCAGAGAACGGAAAATCAAGTACGTGAACATGATTTTCCAAGATAAGCAGGTACATCCCTACTCTTCCTCCTTCCTACTCACACTGTGTTGCATAGATTAATATGACTGACCCACTGTACTACCCTTGCAGAAAGCAGAAGTTAAGGCCATTCTTTATGGAGATGATATTGCCCTTTATCAAGAACGCTTCAAGTTATTCCATACATACTTGATTACGGGCGCCCGCGTACAGCAACCAACATTGCGGTATGAGCAGCCACTTCACACGTATGACTGGATCATCGACAAAAAAACTATTGTCGACGCACTTGATGAAGTCAGCTCCTCCGAGGATGCAAACCCTGCGCACACTGCAGAAAGCGTGCAGGAAGACGCTCACCCCCCGCCAACCATCACCCGGATGGCATCTTTCCAGGATATCTGCAATGAGGCCTCCAGAGGAACAAAGGAACAACTGAGAAATGCTGAATTCAGTAAGAAATATTTACTTTCACATTACATCAATATGCAGCCCTTGCTTATTTTTTACTATTACACCTACACTCTCATTAGATGTGCTGGCAATAGTGGTGAACTGTTACCCCCCCGGTTCGTCACAAGCATGCAAAAAAGATTGCAGGAGCTCATCATAATAGACGCCAGGTAAATCTCCCCACAGTCTATTACCTACGGCAGAAAACGTGCCCGCTTATACCTTCTATTGAAATTAATGCCTTCATCTACCCTTTCATGCGTAGGATTCCTGCTCCAATTTCTTATACTTCTTACAATGCAGGAAACATGCATTCACCTTCACGATATGGGAGGAGGCTATAATAGAGGATGAAGGCGCACAACTTCTCACAGACTTTCCCACCCATCCCATTATATTTGCCCGGCGTGGGAGTGTCCAAGTACAACGGTAATCCATCACATTAACCCTTCAACAGTTACCGCCGTCTAATATCGTACTAACCATATCATAACTTTCTTTACATCCAACTTAATACAACATGCTCCTACCACAGGCACATCGCTGACAACCAGGTTCAACACAACGATACAGATATCTCCTCCTTATGCCGAATGCATAGCGCTGCAATCGTGGTGAGCTTTCTGATTACTCTATTTATCTCCTTTTGAATACCTTTCTCCACCATATGATGTTCCTAAATTTCAGACATTTCTACAATGCATTAGTGAGCACTACATTTTCCCCCTTATTAAAAAGGAAATGGATGCCCTGCTGGATCGGGACATATCGTTTCCTTCTCGGATACCTCTGCTTACCAAAACTCCGAGATTTTGCCCCTTTGTTTGTGGCCAACAGTAACCCAACCTTGGAACGTCTACTTCCGCGACATAATCCAAATGGAACCTGCCAACAAATTGTACTAACACCAGGATTCCAATAAAATCACTTCGACTCCTGCTTTTCGAACTTCCTGGCCATACTTACCAAACATAAAAGCCAATACTTCCTGGCCACACAACCAATGTGATACTAGCAACTTTGGGGTTATTAGATTTTGCGCTGAATGCCAATAAGAAAGTTAGGGTTAAAACTGAAAATAAAAATCACGTAGATACGTAGTTCTTGAAACCACCAGAAGTGTGGGCCTAATTCTTGCTGTACTTGAGAAGTTTAATTTCTTGGATGATTACTTGCTGGAGTAATTAATTAATTAATGAGCAACTAGGTTGCTGGAGATTGAAGGTTTTACAGTTTGAATTAGTCAGATATGCAGCTTCTCTTAGCATTTCAGGTCGGCCAATTTGCTAATTAAACCTGCCATTTGCTAGAAAGAAAAAAAAAGCAACTACGCGAGCATATGTAACATGTACTAATATGCTACAGTTCAGCATGACATATTGTTACAACCTCAAGATATACTTATCATGTTACTACTTCAAACTGTTGACTTATACCTACGACTTTATGACTACCGAATGTGCGACCTAACTGGATTACATTGCATTTTGTGTTCTCACCGCCTCCCAACCAAACAGGGTAGCATCCAATACACCAATGATCAGGTCCTTCGCTGTAAGAAGTACATCACAATCCGGATCCCTAATCTCTGCTCCTGTGGAAGAGCAGATAATACCAATTGCTGCCATCCACTCACAGCAAGATGTAGGCCTCCTCCCGAATACTGGCCCATCATTTACCTACAGTATACCTCTCTTTAAACTAACATGCCCACCTCTTCCTTCGCAGGGGCAAGCATTCACTCTCGAGGCCCGAATCACTCCTCCCCAAGATTTCAGCTGCTGCTACGTTTTAGCCTGTCCTAACTGCAGACAGGAAGTGAGGAACCTTAGAAAACGGGAATTTCACTGCCCCAGTTGCAACGAGAAGAACATGCTCATCCCCAGGTATGCACTCTACTTTTTATATATTTCGTTTTTTAACTAATATAGGCTTTTACAACTTCTGCTATCGCTATTCAATGCTTTAGGCAACAAAACACCCTTTGCGTCATACTACTCAACTTTATATTCACTAGCACTACCAATGACTGCACACTGTCCACGCCTTTACCTGACTCCTAACATGCATACTTCTTGGCACTTACATAACCGCAGGTGTCGCTTTGACGCAACTCTTGCCGATGCATCCGGAACAACCCAAGGAACCATTACTGATGAATACGGGGAACAACTGCTGTCAACCAACGGGGAACAACTGCTGTCAACCAACGGAGAACAGACATATGAAAAGGCAATTACTGGGACTTGGGACTTAGATGATCACTTTGTAACATAGTTATTACCTATCCTTTTGTCTACCCAACTACACTAACATATGCATCCATGCAGGCTCACTCAGACTTGCTGGCCCATGACCGAACGACAATACCCGACAACTGCTTCCGGATTCAGGTGAAAAAAGCTTTCCCCTGGGGTGTACGGCCAAGCACCTCCAGAGTCCTCATCATCTCCGTTAGGGGTGCGGACACAGTGCGCTCCCCACCTACTGCCAGCACCCGAAGCAAAGACAAGCGGCCAAAGCACGAGATCACCCCCCCCAAAGACGAAACAGCAAACCCACCAGCAACAACCGCCATCCTCAACCAGCAGGCACCAACCGAGCCTGCAACACCAAGCAAAAAAAAAATAGAGGTTACCGCCCAACCACCTATCCCCTCACATTGAATGCCAGCACGAGCATCATCACTAATCAAACATTTTCTTCATCCTCCGTCTACACGCAGGTTTTGCAGCTCGCTTTTGTCATCACTTTTGCTATGTACAGAACTCAGGTCGCTTCCTCAAAACCAAGAACCACTGAACCACTATTATTGCATCCCGTCACATCCTACTAACATTACCTGCTGCTACATGCAGGCTTCTCACAAGACAGACAACATCCGCTATGGCTTCACCACCCACCAAGTTATGGATTTCCCACACAGACACGGACCCCATACCAGCAACTACGCTACTCCCACACAACAGAAAAGGCAACGGCCTAGCAGGTGCGCATACACTTTCTTACTCAAATGCGCATGTTTGAGACCAGGAATCATTTACTTATACTAACTGTACTCATTAGGCCTTCCTTCCTCTAAATGTCTGCATCTTATTAAAATGGGGTGTTCCCACATAACATGCCTATACATTGACAACTAGTTGCGGAGCTTGTTTTCGTTCACAAGACATTACTTTAGCTACCTGCCATTCATGCACATGCTGCCCCCCCTTTTCGTCAATGCATTTGCTGCACATCCTGCCACCCTCAGGACTTTGTGCTCAGGAAATGGCACCTGCTAACGTAATATGTCTTGATCATTTTCTTCGGACTGACCAACACTAATTGTTGGTTGTCTACAAGAACCACTGGTACATGACTCTTCGTCTCACCTTTGTCTCCGCTCCGTCCTTGCCATTTTATGTGCAGCTGCTTACCTGCGCATGGAATACAACAATAGTCTCTACAGGCTCTTCGCCCCATAAACTGATAAATGACTCCTCCTCCATTCAGGTTACGCAGCCACTAGCTTCGAGTGGAGCTTAGAAAGTTCAGCCGTGCCTTATCACCGCATCAGATCAGATTACACAATAGGTACGTGTTCTATTAATCAAATACACTGCAAAAACCTACACTCCATAGTGCTTCACTTCCCTACACTTTTGATAACCTCTTTGATGTTATGGTCTTCCACAGGTACAGAATACACACCCTGTGCAACTGCGGCATCAGCAAAAACGCACGCACCAGATGAACACACGGCCCAGCAGCCCACCAACATACAACCTGTGCCATCTCCAAATCACAGCTCCTATCTACATTTCCTAGACCCTCGCCCCCCCAATGTAAAAGACCTTACTGGAATACTGTACTGTTAAACTCGACTGAAGCCTTACTAATGCTACTTTATTTGGTATTCACTTATGTGTTTAACTCCTCTCCCATTTAGCAACAACTACCCGGCTACCAAGGCCACACCCCCCCCCCCCCCCAACCCTGGCCCGCCCCGTGCCTTGCACGGGCACCACCCTCTAGTTTCTAAATAAATGATATTTCATATAATCAAGAAAATATTAATGATTTCTTCTAATTTTACCTTTTTTTGGTGCATAACCAAAAAAATTCTAAAGAACAAGGACTCAAACATTAAAGTGAAAAAGGGGCAAAGTGAAATATTTTAAAAAGTGTAATAAATAGGAGATTATTATAAAAATTAAGGTTATAACAATATAACTATGAAGCGAAGAAGGTAAGATATGTACATGAATGAGAGAACTTTTCTTATATTTGAGTATTTTCTTTTAATGGTGAATGATATTTCTATTTATAAGTTGAGATATTACTCCAAAGGTCACCATGCTAAATGCCCAAACTAGTAGAAGCATCATCATCGAATAAGGTTCATATCACATAGAGAATGGACATACATGAATATAACTAGCAGAAACATCATCATCCAATAAGGTTCATATCACATAAGGAATGTACATACATGAATATAAGTTATTTATGAATAAACTAAATGGGGAATCCACTGGTTTAATAAATTTATAATAGGGATAAGATAGTCAATATTTTACAGAATACCTAAGAGAAACTATTGATCAATTGAAATTACTTAAACACCCTATGAACAAGCAGACACATTAAAGAGAGGAGCTTGGTTATTCACATTTGTCAGTAAATAAAATTTGTCTTTATTTTGAAATTAATGATAAAAAAATTAATAAATTAATCTAATATTATATATAGACTAAATATTTCTTTAAAAACTATATGGTGGCTGGCATTAGTGAAGGTCGGCAATGGTGATTGTGAATATTGATTGAGGATGATGTTGGCTAATAGTGGGATTTGGATAGTAGCTAGTGCTGATGGTGATTGATAATACACATTGATGAAAGAGTTGTTTGATGGCGGTTGATAGTGATAAATGATAGTGAAATTAATTGAGCTAGTGAATAATGACGGTTAGGGGTGAATAAAATTGAACAAAATACCATACCAAATTACAAATTGAGAAATAAAAAATTTGAGTAATGGTTTGGTTCAACTTAGTTTAATATCGAAAAATAAATTCAACTTGTAATGACCTGTTATCATTTTTTCATAAATGACCCTTCTCTTAAATTTTAAATAGGAACCTTGATCCATCTACTTATCTACGGTAAACTAATTAACGAGTAATTTTAGATAATTAATTTAATTAGGGATTAATGGGCTAATTTTTTTATAATTTTTTATTTATTTAATACCCCATATCACTTGCGCGATGTGTGTGTTTTTGAATAAATTTGTGGAGATGTAATTCTTTTTTATCATAACTTGGAGAAAAGGAAAAAACGAAAAGAGGAAAAGAAAACTCTGAAAGTCGAAGACGACAATATATATATGTGTGTGTACATATATATATATTTGTGTGTGTATTTAAATAAATTTGTGGAGGTTTAATTTTTCTTTTTATCATAACTTGGAGAAAAAGAAAAAAAAAAGAAAAGAAAACTCTTAAAGTCGAAGACGACGATCACAAGTAACTGTGAAACTCTATTTTATTTTGAATGCATAAATTGACTGTTGTATGGATGGTAGGATTAATATTATTTTATTAATATTTAAATGAGTGAGTGAATATCTAGGAGTTACAGATGGCGGTAGGTTTTATGAAGGAAGAAAAGTGTGGTTAAGGGTACGTTAATAATTAATAATTGTTGGATAATGATTAGCAAATTATAGGATCGTGGCTAGAAGGATAGAATAGATGATTAATGCTCTGTGCATCTTGAGTTCAAGTTACCGATTTTGTAACTTGATTGTAAATTTGATTTCTTTTCTCTTTATTATGGTTACATATAAAATTCAAATTTCGATAATATCAATATATATCATTAATATTAGGTGTATTGTATTATATGAGTACCATGAAATTTATGATATTAAGGGAAATTGAGACTTAATCATAAACTCAAGATTAAGAACTTGATTATAGATTTACGTGAGATTTTGGGTGCAGACTAAGACATAGTAATATGGATGTTAGTTTTAAAATCTTATTGTGATTATTTATTGACTTGATTGTGGTTCTTCGAATTCTATTCGAAATTAAGCAAAAGGCTTAAATGTTGAATTAATCATGATTTTGACTAAGGCAATTGAACTTTCAAAATTTCATAATCTCATAGAATTCTCGAAATTTACTTATTTTATGTGCGTTGGGGAGTAATGGTGATGTGGCTATGGGATAAATTCATAATATATCCTTTACGTTGGAAACTCAGAATAGAATAATTTTTTCAGATTTCGCATTGGTGCAGGGACCATAAGCTCAGTCTACAACTCGTATAATGTTATACGGGTCAAAAATAGGATCTCGTAGGTGACCCTTCGACTTAAAAATAATTTTGAAAAAATTGAGTGATTTACGAGTAACATTTACGAATTGTGGGTGTGTTGATGGGTCATAACATGTGTTCGTACATAGGAACCTGAAATTTAAAATTTGACTAAGTATTGGAAGGAATTACGAGAGCGGTTTACAAGCCATAGAAAGTTATATGAATTGTATGTCAAGATTCGTAGGTCGAGGTGAAAATTCGAGTATCTAAGGTTTTAGTGTTGTTTATGAGCCATACAAAATTGTATGAGCCATACAAGTTGTTCGTGATTTTGGCACCCAAATTTAAGACTTTATAAGTTTGTTCTATGGACTAATAGGACAACTATAATACCATTTACGGGTCACAAAAAGGTCCCACAACTTGGGACCCTGAGCCATTAAAGTTGACCCGGAGTACAAAACTCCAGTGTATGAGTTGTACAAGAAAAAATTCTAGTGTATGAGTTGTACATGGGTCTACGACCATTAAAAGGGTCTCGTAGATCCACTTCGACAGATTTTCATTAAGGGTATTTTTAGTATTTCCTACGCTCGTAACCATTAAACTACATCAATTTGGCCTTATAACTATCCACAACCGTCTCAACCCTTAGTGATTCACTTATTCTCATCCAAATTCCTCAAACTCTTAAAATCTTCTAAGTCCTCTTCTCTAAATTTCTCACAAGCTTTATTGAAGTAATCAAGCTAGGGTTACAAATTCCAAAATTCAAATTCTAATCTTCTTCAAGAAAATTAACCAAGGTATGTGGGTATTCATCCATGGGCTCCTTTTACCCATGGATCTCAATGAATTCCTCACTTTTTTTCATCCAATTTCAAGTATGTATTATGAATTTTCATGACTTTAGTTCTAAATGCATGAATTTTAATTTATATTATAATTATTTACTAAAGTTTGTATGAATTGTTATTAATTACCTAGTTTTTGTGGTTTACAAGTGAATTCTATTCATGCTATCTAGGGTTCATACGATTCGATATGGGTTCTTTTAAAGTTTGATTCAAAATTGATACTATTTGATATGATCATGCATGTTTTCAATCCAGTTACATGATTTTAAGTCCTCTATGTGAATCCATACTTTGCCCTAATTTTACTTTAAGTCATGATTATGAGCTTTATAAGTCTTCACGCAAGTTTATGATAAGGGTGACCTAAGACCCTAATGACACTCCAAACAGAGATATGATTCATAATGATAGAAGATCTACACCCACATTACATGAATCACATGAAATGAGCAATTCTATGAACAAGTTTTATGAATTGAATTGGTAGATTGACTGCCTTTCCACATATTAAGTTTCATGATTTATGATGTGCATGAACTATAAGTTATGACAAGCCTTATGATCCCATGACATGTATGACTCATGATTATGTTAAGTATTCCGTGAGATTTTGACTTAGCACCGAGAGGACTTTGACTTGGGGACTCGACCTAAGGGGTCCTTAGTAGCAATCTCTAGTCCAATAATTGTGTTGTTATCAGAGGATTTATCGCCAATATAGCCTAGCTAGTGGGTCCACGTATAACATATGATTCATGACACACTCCTAAAAAGATTAGAATTTTATCATGGGATGTGGGTGCCTTTTATCTGATGTATGGGTAGACATTGGAATTCCATATTGATGACGTTCAAACCTATTACTCAAAAGGAAGTAGGGATGATCTTTATCAATATATTACCCAACAAAAGAGTCAGGGTCGAATCAAACAGGATATGGTGGTTCAACAGGTGAAATGATACATTAAACTGGTGAATTATAGGATCTAATTGGGGGGTTTCACTAAATAAAATCATGATTAAGCTAACAATAATTACTAAATTGCAAATTAACAACAGATTAAGAGAGATGTTAGGGGTGCAAATATGGTATTAGATATACTAAGTTGGGTTTAAACACTTGACTAATCAAGTTAAAGATGAGTAAGTAAGCTAGGTTACTGGTAACTAAAACATCAATTACGACAGCGAAGGTGTTTCATATGACTATTATGACATCATATGCAGATCACTCGAGGACACGCCTGACTTGAGAAATCATAGCAAAACCCCCAATACTTTAGCCATTGTGTCACGACCCAAAAATGGACGTGATGGCACTCGTCTTATCCCACCAAGACAAGTCAGCCAAAAACCTATTTATAATGATAAAGTGAGGAAGGATAATATAAATAAAGGTGTAACTGCGGATAAAATGTCAGCTTAATTAAAAATCCCAAAATATGGTTGTCACGTGCACAAGCCTCTAATGTATTATAATAGATTTGAAAAAAAAACACAAGTATCAAATGATATTGTCTCTAGAGTAGAATAAAATCATAAATAAACTTCTTTACAGTTTTACCCATGGCTTAAGTACATGGGGTATTAAATAGATTATGGACTTGGTTTATGACCCACTTACTAAAATTAATTATTTAAAATTTATTTTCTTAATTAAATAATCACATTTATTGAATAATTCAAAATACCCATTTAAAATTTACGAGAGGGGTACTTTATGAAAGTAAGAGGATTAGTTCTCAAAATAACCTAAGGGTCATTACACATTGAATTCAAGTTTGTGGCATTAAAATAAACCCCGATGGATTTTCAGCTAATAAATCTGTTGCACACTGTAATTACTCAAATTAAAGTAGTAATTAGAGATCTAAAGTAAACCCCAAGTTTGCAACCTTAAGATTATAGATGAAACTTAGTAATAGTTTTGCACTTACTCAGATTAACAACAATATAGTCAAAATTTCATAGACCCAGCATAGAAATCAAAGACCCATATTATTTAACACCCTCAACATAGGAGTTTTGGCCACTCATGCTCAAAAGTAAAGAATCAATACCAAATTCAGTAGCTGAGTACATAGGTAAGATGAATAGTAAGAGAAAAGTTGAATTACACCAGCTAATCTCCATAATTTCATCTCCCTAAAGCTTGAAATCAACAAACCCTTGTACTATTTGAGCAAGAAGCTCCTATGTACTTTGTTCTCTCTTTCTCTGTATGTGGGTGTATTGTAAATTTAGATATGAAATGCTACGTACAATGTCATTTCTCAAAAGGTTTATATAGTTTATGAAAAATAAATGGAAGTTTGTGCACCGAGTTGCCATTCGGCGGTCAAGTTCGGCCATCACCGAGCACTTCAATGATGCGGTATATCTGCACTTGATTGCCTTCTTCTACATGTCGTGAAGGCTTGGATCTCTATAAGATCAGGTGATGGCTTTGTTCTCCACTAATCATGTTCCATGACATGATAAATCTCCATTTGCATCGCCTTTCTATCATGGACATAGGGTCTTGGTTGCTGCAACATTCGGTGGTCTCTTTAGGACTTTGGCAATCCGTCGAGTAGTCGGTGACAATGCTTTTGACCTTCATTTTGACCTTTTTGCTATTTTTCCAAGATTTGTTGAGTATTGTCCATGTGCATATTTTTAGCTTCATTTCTGTCATAACACATGCACATTAATTAACAATTAAAGCATAATAGCATATCGAGGACATCATATCTTCTTATTCTAAGCCCAAAATAAGTCCAAGATTTAGACTTATCACATATCATAGCTCGCATGGTCTTATTATCGGTTATGATTATATCCCACATATGTATGGTTCATCTTGATACATATATTTGACTAGTCATAGTACTTTTATTACATGATTTTTGTAATGATTTTCTCATATATTGACTACACTCACGTTTACTTATGCTAATGCATCTCTTACTATGATGTTGTAACACCCCAGACTTTTTTAAGCAAATATCAAATCATTCTTCATATGCGTATAAAGTCATATTAGATGATTTGTAATTGATAATAGGTGTAAAATTTAATTCTTTAGTGTCAGAATAGATTTGGAGATGAATTAAGGTCACAAGAATCCTCTAGCGCGAAGTTGAGTTAAAAGTTTCCTAATCGATCGAGTTTTCACATAAGATTTTACAAATAATTAGGTGATGCAATGACTTTAAAATGTATATATATATGCTAGAATCACTTTCTAAGTTTTTAAAGTGTACCAGATGTAGCTTAGGATCATAAGAGATCTTTTATATCAAGGTAAGTCCAAACAATTTCTATCAAATAAGTCTCCATATGAGCTCATACAAGGGCCAACTTCAAATGACCATATCTTCTGAAGTATGAAGAGTTAGGTGGCCCACAACATATCAAATTAATGGTCTTTGAATTCTCTTTTCGCTGCCACTACAGTTACCTCATTTCGAGTTATAGTAAAAAGTTATACTCATTTTACTGAAGTCCTATCGGACAATATATTTGTACAAAACCCTTTTATGGGTCTTGAAAATTTTCATGACTCGTAGACCCTCCTGTGAAGGTTTTCTTTATCCTTCTTCTAGCATCTTCGTAGAAACATTCTAAAGTTATTTTGGTCTTTTCAAAGCTTTTTAACCCTATTTTAAGTCATTTTTAGGTGTTTTAAAGGAATATATCATACAACTAACTGGTCTTTCTTTTCATAATCATCAATTTAAATAATTTAGAACTCTCTCAAATCTAACCCAAGGTTGCCCTTCTTCATGAAGAACCCTAAAGCTTTCAAATAATAAATTCAAGAATCAAAGAGAAGCCTTTCACTCAAGGTTTTTTCAAGTTCTTCTACTCTAAAAACTAAACCCAAAGGTTTTCTTTTCTCAAGAAATAGCATTATGGTTCCAAGATCAAAGGTTTCCTTCAAGAAAACTAGTGGTCTTTAAATTTTGAGTTAAGTTTCAATCTTCCAGGTATGTAAAGCTTTTCATAGTGTTGGATTGAGTTCGTCCATGCGCTAAATATTTAAATTCTATCTTGATTGAGTATTGAGTTGAGTTAAACTAGTTTTTTGGATTCCAATTAAGTCAATTCTTCTTCTACTGAATCTTATAATTGTGTGTTGAAATTATCATTGTTCTATCTATTAAATTTTTGGAATTGATGTTTGTTTCTACTTTTCTATGATGATCATAATTTCACGATGCATTATTTTGAGTCAAGACTTATAATTTTCATGCATTATTTTGAGTTGAGATTAAGGATT
Organism: Solanum rostratum; assembly: GCA_029948455.1. Classification (NCBI taxonomy): domain Eukaryota; kingdom Viridiplantae; phylum Streptophyta; class Magnoliopsida; order Solanales; family Solanaceae; genus Solanum; species Solanum rostratum. The sequence continues at coordinate 14,122,897 of CM057054.1, forward strand.
TTCATGCATAAAATAAAATTTTATTTTCAAATCAAGGTGATGCATTTTTTAATGAGTTTTTAACGAGTTTGAGCATTGAGTTAAATGATATTTTGAGAAATTTTTTTATGACAGTGTAAATTATTTTAAAAGCATGATTTGATTTTGATGAAAGATGATGATGTTTTGAGACGAGATTGATGTTCAAAATAAAGTCCAATGAGACTAAATGAGATGATGTGAGTATTTTATTTGATCGAGTATGTGAGCTTGTATATATGTTTTGGGAATAGTATTGAGCACTGATATAGATAAGAGTTAAAATAGAAGTAACTCAAACTCCATAAATAACGTAACCAGTATAAGATAGTTGTGCCATAAATTTAGGCGAGTCCTAAGGGATTTTTATTGGATTCATTGATGTGATGTCCTTTATCCGTACAAGATATTGAATGGATGTGACAATAACATCACTTTGTTGTATCATCACAAGCTCATACGTAATGGTTGATGACTAGAAATACTCCTCAGATGAAAAATATATGATTACACTAAGTTGCATATGCATATTTATGATTGATGAAAATATTATTTATATTTCTAAACTTTCATAACATATTGGTGTTGAATTGAGTTTCATTTTTTCTTTGAGTACCCTTAATGTATTGTTCTACTCAGCTATCTTACATAATGTACATTTCTTGCACTAACCCCACTCTACGCTAAATTATTTTATAATGCAGACATAGGAATCCTCAATAGATGCTTCGTTGAAGATCTATTCAATCCTAGATAGTAGTGAGACCTCCTTGCTTTCAGATAATTCCTTTTTACTTTGATTTATTTTTTTATTGTCTTAAGGTAGCTTTGGGTTGTCTTAGAACTTTCTTATGAGTTGATAGAGGCTTCATAGAATGAGTCAAATAGAGTTGGTAGTGAAATTTATTTTCCTTTTAGAGTCAATTTTAAAAACTATTAGTATTTATTTTTATAAAACTATTGAGTTATTTAATAAGAGATATCTTGAAAACTATTTTATATGATGATTTAAATGCCCACTTGAGTAGTTTCATTTGTTTTATTGAGTCTTTCGCTAATTGAATGAATGTCCAGGCCAAGTGGTTCGCTTAAAAATCAAAAATGATTTTTGAGTGTCGGTTACACTTAGGGTAACTTCTCGGGGAGTGACAAATATTTGGTCAATTTCATTACATGATTTATGTTTATTTGCATGTCCTAAATATTAAGTGCATTCAAATGTACTAATACATACTTCTTTGCTTATATTATTTTATATGTTTATTTGCATGTCCTAAATATTAAGTGCATTCAAATGTACTAACACATACTTCTTTGCTTATATTATTTTATAATGCTAGGAAGGGCTGTCTTTCAACTCTTTACATATGTGGCTAGCTTTGCTCTACATTAAAGATTCTATGGTAAGTCTTCACGTTTTGAGGTTAAGCCTAACCTTCCATTTCATTCCTTGTGATTCTTAGACTATGTTTATACATTGATACTGTTTCTTGTTATTTCATTTTGTTGAGGGTGAGCTAGGAACATGTCCTAATGCCCCGCCTATGTTAGATTTATTAGAGGCATGATTGGATGTATGAAGTTTACATCATCGTATTTTACTCTTGCTATGCTATGTTCTTAGTTTTCTTACGAGTTTTTTTGTATTATTGTTGTCTTATTTCCTTTCCTTATGCATGCATGATATGTTAAAAGGCTTGGTTGGGGTCTTTTAGGGGATCCAAATCGTCTTGTCACACCTAGGACCTAGTTTGGGTTGTGACAAACTTAGTAGCAAAGAACAAGGTTTTTGTAAGGACCCAGAATTCATACAACCTCAATGAAGCATGGAAGTTTGGTTTTGGAAAAGTTCTGGACCAAGGTGACGCTTCATGGGAGCCCTCACGGTCCATGTGAGGTCACACGGCCCGTATGGAACCTCCATGGAGTGGTCCTTGGTCTTTGGAGGATGTTTGTCCCTTAAACGTGGTGTTTTAAATTAAGGCACACCACACTTGGACCCCTCACGGTCTGTGTGACACTTCACGGACCGTGTGGTGGGCCGTGTGGTGGCCTTGGCTTGAAATCCCATAGTTTTGGGACCAAGTATGGTTACACAGCCAAGTACACGGCCCGTGTGGGGTATCACGGCCTGTGTGGGGTGTCACGACCCCTGAGGCCATCCATAAGGCTTCCGGGGTGAAATTTTTCTATGTATGGAATCGCTATGTCATAATTTGATGTGGAATTTTTCTAAGGAGAGAGGTAGGGGCAGTGTCACGGCCCGTGTGACACTAAACGGCCCGTGTAACCTCCCGTGAAGGTGACCTCGTTGAAAAATTCTAAGTATGGGATCTTCAAGCTCAAGCTAAGTTCATTTTCAAGCCTTCAATTCAAGCTTGTTTATGTTGTTTAAGGCCAACATGAGTCTCCTACATCAAGTCAAGTTCAAAAGAATTTCATTGGCTAAGTTTTTCACAAGTATCGATAGAAGGGTTGACTTTAAATAGTCATATATGTTAGCACAAAAGGAATTGGGTGGTCCACGAGCTATCAAATTGAATCTCTTTGAATTATCTTTCCAACGCATCTGGTCTCACCTCATTCTAGGTTTGGAGCAAAAAGTTATGCCCTTTTTTGTAGAATCTGTTTAGGCTAGATGGGAGGCCTTCATGGACCGTGAACAACTTCACGGACTGTGAAGCCAACCGTGTCAAGTTCAGTTTAAAATTTAAAGGGGTATTTTATAGAGGTATTTTTGATATTTTGACCCATCCACAAGGCTTTTAAGACCTTTTTAATCCCTCTTTATATTCCTAAACTTCTTCTACACTAATTCTAAACTATCATTCAAGACTAACACTTAGTTTCTAGAATTAGACTCTCAAATTTCTCTCCAAGTCTCATCTTCAAGGTTCAAGCTAGGATTCAACTGGGGTTTCATATTCAAGCTAAATTCTTCTCAAATTCATCTTTCTAATCAAGGTACGTGGGATTGATTCTTGGTCTCTTTCAACCAAGAAGATCCAAAATTCCTTTCAGTTAATTTCATGGATTTTAATTCACTTTAAAATATGGGTTTTCATTACTTGACTTTATTACATCCAATTGATGTATGAGCTGTATTTTACCTATGATTTTAATCTACTTTGATCACTATTATGGTGATTTACATTGAGATATGAAGTTATGAACATGCTTATCCTCTTTTAAAGTTACTTTTATGCACGGGTGACTTATATTTTGATTTAGATGTTGATTTAATTATGGATTTATTCAATTTCATATTATGATGTTGATTTTAACTTGAATCTATGTTACCCATGCTATCCTCACATCATGCATTGCGTTTGTATTCATGAACATTGGTATATGAAAATTATGAAGTGTGTTAAGTCCAATTATGTTTTATGAAACGATTTTGACAGGATTATGATAAGGCATTGGTTATGACAAGAATGTGATCACATACATGTCTTATGATTATGACTCTTTGAGCATCTCGGGTGCTTGCACCATCTTGTATATGTAAATGAATTATTCCTTGCATGAGTATCATCATTATGATTTATGATTTGGCATTTGAGCATAAATGTGCATTGAACGGTTTTGAAATGAATTTCGGTTCGAAATGAATATTGTATCTCTTGAAAGCATGTATATGTATAAGTATTCTCATGGGATGCCGACTTATCACCGATGGATTAGGGGCAATAGGGCTATCCCTAAGGGCCCTCTCCCTTTCCTTGAACTATGTGCCTAACATATGTTATGAGAATCCTACTCGAAATGGCATATGTTCCCGCAAGGAAGTTGCTTCATGTAAAATGGGATATATTCCCGTAAGGTGAAGTACTATTATGATATGATATGAAAAATCCTTACCGAAATGGGATATGTTCCCGTAAAGGGGTTGCTTCATATGAAATGGGATATGTTCCCGTAAGGTGAAGTATGGTTTACCTTTGACAAGAAGACCACCTCTGTACCGATGAGGGGTCTTCATCGATATTCCAAGTTATAGTCGCTTGGTCTTACTAATGTCGGTTGAGGTCACATCCCCGTTATATATAAGAATCATTTCATTCATGCATCATGAATTTCATGGCATCTTGTATATTTCTCCCTTGATTATATAATTCTTTCTATATTATGTGCCCTTGTCATCTAACATTGAAATGCAGGTTGATAAGTCATATGCATTGCATGCTCGCATACTTGGTACATTCAAACGTACTAGCGCATACTCTATGCCTATATGATTTTACCATGTAGGGACCGTGTGTTACGATCATCCACCGCTTGATGGGTAGCTTGAATTTGGAGAGTTGATATTGTGGTGAGTCCTATCTTCCAAGGACAAACCACCTTCTTTCTACCTATGTTGTTTTCTGTTTATCTTCTTAATTGAGGGTGAGCCTGGGACATGTCTTATCCCCCATCCCATCTTATGACTAGAGGCATTGTTGGACATCTTGTAGACTCTCGTAGATTCTATATGTTATGTGTTGTATTTTAAGCTTATGATTTTGGTTATCTATTAGATATAGCTATCATGGATTGATTATGGAAATTATGATATGTATGTATGTTTGATGTAGAAATGTGGAAGATCCTAAGCCCCGCATTGCCCCCATAGAGTGAGTCATACTTACCCGCCCCTTAATTCTTATGTTCTATGTGCTATGTGAATCCATGTAAATCCCTTTCCTTCAATATTCGCATAGCGTGAGTTCTACTTTCCAATCCTTTAAAACTATGTGTTTACTATTTGAATGCGCTTCTAAACTGATGATATGGATGTGGATACTTTGAGGCTTTTTTTTGGGGGATTTTCGGGTTTCCATTTGCCGTGTCACTTCTAGGCCCTAGGTCCGGGTCATGATAGTTTTAAAATGTCCTAGAGAGTCCAACATGCCGCATCAAATAGAGTCTTATCATGTGTTTGACGCACACCAAATCTACAATTAGAAGGCTATGAAGCATTTTTGAAAATCTTCACTTCTTTTAAGATCAATGTTGTGTAGTAGAGTGTACTCTAAGACTTTTTCCTTTCTAATGATTGTTCTTTGCCATTTTAAGAAAATGCCTCCAAAAGAGCTTCAATTCAAAAGGGGGTTAATGCTAATGAAGGACAAGCCCTTCAAGCTCCTAATGATCTTCTAGCCAATCAAGTGACAAATACTGAGCTTCAGATTACCATCTTTATGCTAGCCCACGCCATGACCAACCAAGTGAATCAAGTGGTGGTAGCTCCTCTAAATATGACTACAACGGTTTCAAGAATTAGGTAATTTATAAGAATGAACCCTCTCAAGCTTCATGGGTCCAAGGTAGATAAGGATCTATGAGACTGTTGACACCCAATTTTGACCAACCTACAACATATTTTTACATTGCCATTTGATTAAAATGGGTATTTTCGAAACTTTTAAATAAATAAGTCTATTTTAATTTTATCAAAGTGACTGCACATTTTTCTTGAGTTTTCGAAATATTAATATACGCTTTTGTTAATTATTTTATCAATTTTTAAAATTGCCGTTATTATTATTATTATTATCATTCTTATCACTATTAATTATTATTATTATTATTATTTTATTCAGTAAGATTATTAGTAGTAATATTTGTTATTTTTTACATTATTATATTATTGTTTATTTTCATTATCTACAGTCTAATTATTATTATTTTTTATCTCGAAATGCATAATATTTTACTTTTTCCATTTTTTTTTAAAAAAAATAAGTTTAATACGTTCATTCCGCTTTTTTTGTGTGCATTATAATTATTTTTTTTCTATTTGTTTAATTCGTAGTCTTTTTAAAGAAAATTCATTTTAATTTTGACCAAATCCTTGAAATTCATTTCAATTTTAGTCAAATTCCTCGAAATTTATTTCAATTTAGCTGATTTCTTACAATCCTAGCCAAATTAATTCAGTTTGTGGCCTAATTTTTAAATTCCTACGATTTTGGCTAATATTTAAATTCGAATTATCAATTTATGGCTTGATTTTAAATTTCAACAATTTAATGGCTGACTCTTAAATTCGGGTCACCCATTTTCGACCTGGATCCGACTCAAACCCATTCTTGACTTTAACACCCAAAACCCTTAAAAAATCCCCATTTTTCTCCCTTTCTTCATCAACAATGGGAGGCAGCCATGGCTGCCGCCTCCCTCTCCGTCAACAACCACCAGCCGCAGCCCCCTTTTCTCTCCTCCTCCCTCTTCCCGCAGCACCCCTCTCCCTCTTCACCATCGCAGCCACCAAAATGACCCCTTACCCCGCCGGTCCTTAGCACCGCCAAACAACCCGTCGACCCAAGCACTTGGGACAACACCCAAACATCCCTCTCTCAACCAGAAATCACCAGGAAAACGATCCCAAAACCGCAAACCCGCCACCAAATCCCTTCTCCGGAGAGTTTACTTCGGCAAGTTACATGCAAAAACGTCGTTGGATCTTATCGTTATGTTTATGCTTGATTTTTTGAAGTTTTAAGGCTGATTGGTATGATTATTCTGGTATCTTCCTTACACTTTGGATTGCTCTGTGAATCGATAAAATTCATGATTTTTTTTATTATTCTGTGTGTTTCGTTAATTCATTTCCTGCTTGACTAAATTCATATGATTATTTTGCTGTGCTGAATCATTTTGCATACTGTTAAACATGAACTGGGTTGCCTGCAAATTTAAAATTAATGGTCTCTTGCACTGTTAATGGTTTGCTAATGATGAAATATTTTGAAGGAATTGATAAATTTTCTTTCTTAATTTTTGAGTATCTTTGATTGATTTTTTTTTACGTTGATTGATTCCCATAAAATCCTGCTGTTATTTGGGATAGAGATATTTAAAACCGTACCCGCTTTACCACCTTCACGTAATTCTCTCGACTTAACTACTTTTTTTGGCTACTTTATATAAATGATAACTTGTGATTTTGTAAAGATTTGTAGTATATTATTATTTCCTTTCTTTGACTGATTATGGTAAATTATTCCTTGGAATATTTAGTTTTAGATATTGTTAGTCATTTTCCCTGAGATGTTTCCTCTTACGCTTCTATTGTTGGTAAATGATGGTATTAACGGATTTGTGAGTTTATTTATGTTAATTTTTCGATTGAATCAAATCAATTGGTTTATTATTTTATGTATGGTAAATTTAATTTAGTTAATTAACTTTCTTGCCTTCTATTGTTGTTCCCCTAATATAAAAGGGGTGTACTGAATGATTCCTTCAATATAAAAAAAATGACACTCTTTTCTCTGCAAAGAGGAAGGCAGAAGAAAGAAAAACAGAAAAGAGATATAGTTCCATATAATTACTAAAGAAAAACAGAAAAGAGATATAGTTCCATATAATTACTCTCCCATATAGTCTCCTTTTCTACAATCACCCTCTCTCGAACACAATTTTTTTATATTCAGTTTGCTATATTCTTGTCTCAAGTTCTGAATCAATCTCGTTTCAAGTCGTTGTTTGGTGAGTCGTGCATTGTTATGCTATCGATTTTTTCTTATTCACTGCTATTACTTGCAATGGGTATTGTTGTTAGTGGTGCAGGTCTCTTCTAATGGAGGAATCATCCGGGGGACGGATTTGAAGGGCCTCGAAGTTTTTTTTCTTCTCTTTCTTCTTTTGTTTCATTTCTTTCTCAATTGTATCACTATAATATTGAAATAGTGGAATCGGGGTATCTTTTGTCGAGGGGTGGGGATTACGGGCTATACGTTTATTTTTCTGTTTTATTCTAAACAAAGTTTTTTTAGTTTTACTAAAAACCATTGGCTAACTCTTTTTTAACCGGAGTTAGACAATGCGTACGTTAAAAAAAAAAGGGGCTACCTCGTAATCCATAGTTACTGGGGAAATCGAAAGGAATTACAAGATCTAATTCCACTTTTTAAAATATATATATATCTATATATATAAATAAAAACCGGTGCGTTCCCGAAATAGTACCTGCTCAAAAGTTTTGTTTTAAGAATTAGATGTATATCTACGTCGGGTTTTTTTCACTACTTGGAATTATATACTATATTTTCAATATTGATCTCAAATCAAAAATGTTTCTTGGACGAAGTGGCTATGATAAACCAATATCATAGCCTCTCCCTTAAAGAAACAAACATTTCAAATTTTTAAGTCTTTTCCCCAAAATTAATAAATTCCTTTTTTAAATAAATAAATAATAGTGAAAAAAATAATAAAATAATAAAAAGGGCGCATAAAGGAGTTTAATTTGATATCACTTTTTGCTCTTGGGTAGTTTTACGACTTTTTCACACCATAATATTGTTTGAAATCCACTTTAGTCAATGTTATTGTTCCTCACTAGTTGTAATAAGTAAGAAATAATAAAAAAATAAAAAAATAAAAATTTACTTGATTCTTAGATAGAATAAGTGGATGAAAATGTTTGATTTTTTTTTTTTACACTTGATACACCTAGACCAATGACCCTTCATAACAAATAATTTCTAAGAATTTATCAAGAGTTAATCAAGTTGTCCAAAAGAATAATAGAATAAAAGCTAAAATATGGTCTTAATTATTTATAACTTAGGACACTGTTAGGAAATCTAATCAAGAAACTTGTCGGCTTGTCTTAACCCCCATAAATACGAGACACGGTCGGAACCCGCCTTTGCGGACCTCGAAGGGTGCTTAACACCTTCCCTTCGAGGTAATTTGAGCCCTTACCCTCTCTCTGGTAACTTGACCTTAGGCTTAGACCTAGACTTAGAATGGTGTCCTAATGCACCCAATCATTAGGTGGCGACTCTAAAAAATGAAAATCCCAAAAGAGTCATCGCCACGACGTCGTCCAGGTTCCTATTTCTCCGCGAGGAAAAATGGGGCGTGACAGAATGGCGACTCTGCTGGGGAATATTAGGTTCTAACCATTACGTGTCTTGCTTTTATGTGGGTTTTATTTTTGACAATCCCTTCCTTTTCTCCCTTTTACTTTATTTGCTTATTATTGTTATTATCCCTTACTACCTTGTTACTTTTTCCCTTTCCCTTATTCCCTCCAACACCCTCTCCCTTATCCCCTTTTAACTCCCCCTATCCTTTCTAACTCCCCTTCCCCTATCCCTCTAATACCCCCTCCTAATCTAACTCCCATCCCTTTATTTACTTACTGTCTTAAATTATATGTCTAAATATTGCTTTACTTGCTAACTATTACTGCTTTCATATAAACTGGCATTTCGTTCATAAACTCCTCCACTTGGGACCCTCTTTATTTTCTTTTACGGTGATGTCATGCCTTTGCACTTCTCCCGAATTCTTTCAAACCCAAATATTTAGAGAGTAAGCGCATGTGTGGTGAATGGCGGATAGTCTTACTACCGTTGGACCACGTGCTTCTCGCATAAGAATACAAAGTCCGTGTCTAAACCCACTCTTTAGAAACTTAGGATAGAGCTATCCACCCCAAAAACTAGGTCATGCATGCATAAAAGCCTTAGGTAGTTTGACCCCTGGGGTCAATCTACATTAGTAGCCACCATATTTAAGTCTAAAGGGTCCAATCACCCTCTAGACGAAATATTGCATGTCTACGTGACCACGATAATTTAATCCAAGCCAAGTTATATTATTTAGAGTTTAGAAAATCCTTTATTTTTTCAATCAATGCTCTCGGGGAAATTCAAAATTATCCCAATCCCCTTTTACGCCATTTATGTCATTCAAATTGTAACGGTTATAATCATTATTAATAAAATGAGTCTTTAAACTATTTGTTATTTTTTTTTAAAACTCTAAACTCCAAATAATATCAATACGGCTTGGATTTATTATTGTGGTCGTTTTTTGTCGTCTTAGGCTTACCTTTGGCTTGACGAGGCCATATGCATTTAGGACACTTATTTGTTTATTTAATTATGATTATTTATTTTTGCTCTTCTTAATTTATTCGCATCATACCTTTTTATTAAATTTATTGTCATTTCCATTTATTTACACAGGCTCAGATTCATTATCTTAGCGTAATAATTTTTTTTTTCTTCAAACGTAATTTTTACGGTTGTTATTGATGTTTTATTTAGTCATATACTAATATTTGTATGTAATTTACGTTATTTTGTTAAAGGTTGTCTAATATTTGAACGTCGGCTTGATTGAGAAACTGCAACATGTCAAACATGCTTAATATCCGTAAAAATGCCACTCGTCCTTCTTCCCGTCCAATTCAAAGCACCTTTTCAACTCTCTCTCCTCACTCCATGCTTGCTCGCACACTTCCTCGTTTAGTGCCTCCAACAAACATTTATTTTGATGCCGTGCAAAATGTACACGATAAAACAGAAAGATCTGACTTGAATGATCTACGACAGAGATTTCATTACTTAGAGAAGGAGGTGAATAAGAAATTACTCTCCAAAAATGTTCATGACTTGAGGTACGAGAAGCTATGCTTGCATCCAAGAGTTGAATTACCATTAGGGTTCAAAGTCCCAAAATTCAATATGTTCGACGGACATGGAGATCCAATTGCACATCTTAAGGATTATTGTAGCAGATTAGTGGGTATTGCAAATAATGAAGCTCTTTTGATGAGATTATTCATTCAGAGTTTATCTGGGATAGCTTTTGCTTGGTATGTCAAACAAGATTTTGACAAGTGGTTTGGGTGGGAAGATATGGCCCGAGATTTTGTAGAGCAATACAAGTTCAACATAAAAAATGACCCTACAATATTGAATTTGCTCGAAGTTAAAAGAATGTCCCATGAATCTTTTGAAGAATATGTTACACGGTGGAGATTCGAGGCTTCTAAGATACGTCATTTACCTCACGAAGAAGAGTTAGTCCAAACTTTCATCAGATCACTTGACGGCATATACTACAAAACCTTATATTTCACCAGCATTCAAAATTTTAACAGTCTAATTCGAGTTGGAAAAGAACTAGAATATGGCATACAGACGGGAAGAATCACTGACGAACCAATTCATGCTCAAGCATCAAATGATAAGAACAAGAATGCTTCAACAACCGCGCTTCAAAAACAGTGCAATCGAAATGTCGAACAGGTTCATGCCATTTTTGATATGCACCCCAAGCCTCTCCACCCACAAGTCAATCTTACACAGTTTAACTCTTATGAAAGTTTCTCAAAAGTTCATCAAACACAACCCAAGTCTTGTCAGCATAAGATAAGGAAACCTCGTACTTTTACTCCCTTAAGCGAGACATTGATGAGTATTTTTCAAAGACTATGGGCTCAAGGGCTTCTAAAACCAAGGAAAGGATAGATTCCTGCACACTCCTCGTCAACTCTTGATTTATCTAAGAAATGTATGTATCACTCAAATATTCAAGGTCATGACATTGAGGAATGTCAAGCATTGAGGAACAAGATTCAAAATTTGATTGAAAAAGGAAAGGTGATAGTGCGACAAGGGCTACTAAACAACAATCACAACTCATCTATGATTAATGTTGTTATTGTTCAAGGTGACCCTTCCAGTCATGTATCAAAATCACACCAAAGAAATTGAGGAGGAGAGGTCTATCATGAGCTAAATGCCTTTACTTTCTACCAAGAGTTTCCATTCATCCCGTTTTTTTTTCTTGTATTCCTGAACTACGTTTGACCTGATTTCCTTATTGGATACGTAGGCAGCCCATTATTGGGTCCGGTCTCAATCAATAAAATGTTCCTTTCATTCCTCAATTCAATCAAATCCTTCAAATCGAATCCAGAGCTAGTCGATCCAACCTTAGACATTAATGACATGCAGATTCAAAATCAAGCCTTAACGTTTAAATATAAGACAATCACTTTCTTTTTATTGACAAGCTTCTTTGAGTGATTCAGGAACATGAAAATCCTAAATGTCAATCTGGAGCAGAATTTTTCGGATCCCTCAAAATTCATGAGTACACAACATATCAACACACGAGCGAAAATATTTTAAAATGGGGCGCGACAGAGACTTCATCGATGAGGTGTATAAGAGTGTTGCTATCATAGAGGTACCTTCAGAGGAGATGGCGGAGTTGGTGGCCTACCAACTCAAACGTTTTGTTAAAGTATGGTATAATAAATAGAAGGCCAAAAAAGTCGAAGAGGGTCTTATAGTTTGGGAATATTTCAAGGTTGCGTTTCTTGACCAGTTCTTTTCACTTGAGTTGAGGGAAGACAAAGTGTTGATATTTATCAATCTCAAACATAGCAATATGAGTGTGAGGGAGTATTCCCTCAAGTTCACAAAGTTTTTCAAGTATGTTTCTTCCTTGGTGGCCAACCCTCATGCTCGAATGAGTAAATTTATATTGAGGCTGTTGGACTTGGTCGTTAAAGAATGCTAAACTACAATGCTTATCAAAGAGATGGACATCTTTATACTCATGACTTATGAAAAACAAATAGAAGGGGAGAACCTTAAGGAGAGGAATGTGAGGGAGACCAAGAGGGCTTAGTTTGAAAGTGGGTTTTCTTAATAGAAATTCGATAGTGGTAATGGTCATTTCGAAGAAGGACAAAAATTTCATGGCTAAGGTTCTACATAAGCTTTGAGCCGAAGATTTGAGAAATATAGGGTTCCCAACCTTAAGGCCCAAGGTGGTGGTATTAGTGGACCTACTTTCCCTAAGTATTACAAGTATGGAAGAAACTATGTGGGAAAATGTTTGATCAGTAAGGATACTTGTTATGGATGTAGTAAAATGGAGCATAAGATCTCTGAATTCCCTAGGTTTGTAAATAAGGGAAGAGAGGTTTTGCCAAGGCAATGCTACTCCAAGTGGACAACTTCAACAAGGTGATTCTGGGTTAGGAGGTGGTGGCCAACACCACAATAGGTTCTATGCACTCCAAGCTAGACAAGATATTAAGGAGTATCTCGATGTCGTTCCAGGTATGTTGTGGGTTTTTGACTGTGATGTATTTTCTTTGCTTGATCTGGGTGCTATGTTGTATTTTGTTACTCCTTAACCTTCTATAAGATTTGATGTACGTCCTGAAGTCTTGCAAGATCCCTTTTCAATATATACTCCCGTCGGTGATTCTGTTTTAACCAAGAGAGTCTATATAATCCCATGTGATCTCATTGATCTTGACATGATCAATTTTGATATCATTCTTGGTATAGATTAGCTTCTTAATTCTTATGCATTTATCTATTGTAGAACTGGTATGGTCAAATTTCAATTCCGTAATGAGCTTGGGCTAAAATGGAAGGGTAGTGATTTGGTGTTTTAGGGTCGGTTCATATCATGCCTAAAAGCTCGAAGGATGATTTCTAAAGGGTGTATATATCATTTGTTATGGGTTAGCGATACTAATTTTGAAGCCCCTACTATTGAGTCGGTCCCTATTTTAAATGAAATTCCTAATGTGGTTCTTGATGACTTTCCTAATATTCCTCCCAAAAGGAATATTAATTTTGGCATAGATCTTCTCCTCGATACTCAACCTATCTCCATTACTCCCTACTATATGGCCCTAATAAAACTTAAGGAGTTAAAGAAAATATTTAAAGATTTGTTGGATCAGGGTTTCAGAAGACCAGGCATTTCACCATAGGGTGCTCCCATGTTGTTTGTTAGAAAGACGGACTGGTACTTTGCAAGGAAATTTACTACTTATAATTAAATAAGGTTACTGTAAAGAACAAGTATCCTATTTTAAGAATCAATGATTTGTTTGATCTACTCCAAGGTACAAGCTACTTCTCCAAAATTAATCTCTGGTCCAATATCACCAATTGAAGGTGAGAAAGTGTGACATTCCCAAGATCATATTTTCAACAAGGTATGACCATTTTGAGTTTTTTTTATATTGTTTGGTTGACTAAATCTCCCGTTATCTTCATGCACTTTAGGAATCAGGCATTCAATCCATACATAGACAGATTTGTGGTGGTATTTACTGATGACATATTGATGTGATCCCAAAGTAAAGAAGAGCATATGAGTCACTTGGCATTTGTATTGCAAATGATGGTGTATTGACAATTATTTGTCAAGTTTAACAAGTGTGAATTTTGGTTAAGAAAGGTGGCATTTCTTGGTCACATTATTTTTGGTGATGGTATCATGGTAGATCCAAAGAAAATGCAGACAGTAAAGAATTGACCTAGACCGTAATGTCCTTAGATATTTGAAGTTTATTGGGCTTGGCTGGGTATTATTGAAGATTTCTAAAGGAATGTCATCTGTTGCATCACCTTTGATCAAGTTTACCCAAAAGAAATTGACGTTTCAATGGTTGGATGAATGTGAAAGAAGTTTCCAAACATTGATAGATCATCTTGCTTCAACTCCTATATTGACATTACTAGAATATTCAGATGGGTTTTTTGTATATTGTGATGCTTCATGGATTGGATTGACTTTTGTTTTAATGCAACATAGTAAGGTTATAGAATATTCCTCATGACAACTAAAAGTGCATGAATGAAACTACCCAACTCATGATCTTGAATTGGCGGTGGTTGTTTTTGCCTTGAAGATTTTGTAGCACTATCTTTATGGGGTACATGTTGACTTATTCATCGATAAAAAAACATCTTGCAATATATGTTTAGCCAAAGAGACTTGAACCTTAGGAAAAAGAGGTTGTTTGAGCTACTAAAGAACTATGATATAAGTCTATTTCACCATCCAAGAAAACGAACATTGTTGCCAATGAACTGAGTCGGAAGTCTATGAATAGCATTGCTCATGTGGGGGATGAAAAGAAGGAGTTGACTAAGGAGGTGCACCAATTGACCCATTTGGATGTGAAATTGAGTGCCTCTAATGAGAGCGGTATTCTTGTGTATAACAAGTCAAAATCATCATTAGTAGTGGAGGCAAAAGCAAAGCAAGACTCAGATCCAACCTTAGTTGAATAGAAAAAATTGGTGGTTGATAAGAAAGTTGAGGTTTACTCACAAAGGGGAGATGGGGTACTTCATTACCAAAGTCGGTTATGTGTTCCAAATGTTGATGGCCTAAGGGAGATGATATTAAGTGAAGCCCATAACTCTCGATATTCCATTCATCCGGGATCCATCAAGATGTATACAAACTTAAAAAAATTGTATTAGTGGAATGGTTTGAAGAAAGAGATAGAAAGGTTTGTGATGAAATGTCTAAATTGCCAATAAGTGAAGGTTGAACACCAAAATACATAAGGTCTAATTTATTGAGATCCCTACTTGGAAGTGGGAAGATGTGAATATGGATTTTGCAATGGGTTTGCCTCATACCTTTGAGCAACATGACTCAATTGGGTAGTAGTGAATAGAATGACCGAATCAACCTATTTCTTTTATCAATTAAAACTTCTTATAGTTCCAAAGATTATTCAAAGATGTATATTTAGAAGTTGGTGAAACTTCATGATGTGCCCTTCATTTCAAATCATGGTATTTAATTAACTCCACATTTTTGAAAGTCGTTTCAAAGTGGTATTGGTACCAAAGTTAAGTTAAGTTACGCTTTTCTCTCTCAAACCAATGGACTAGCCGAGAGAACAATCCAAACCTAGGAAGATATGTTGAGCATGTGTGGGCTTGATTTCAAAGGAAAATTGGGATGATCACCTATCATTATTTGACTTTGTGTACACCAATAGTTACCATCCAAGCATCCAAATAGTCCCTTTTGAGGCTTTATATGGAAGAAGATGTAGGTCCCCAATGGGAAGGTTGGAAGTAGGTGAAGTATCCTTGATAGGTCCCGAGTTAGTAGTTAAATCCATGGAAAAGGTGAGACTAATAAGGAAAAGGTCAAAGGATGCTAAAGTTGTCAAGAGTCATATGCGGATGTAAGGAGAAGAGACCTTGAATTTGATGTTGATGATTGGGTCTACTTGAAGATTTCATCCATGAACGGCGTGATGAATTTTTGTAAAAAGAAAAAGCTTAATTCTGGATTTGTGGGACCATGCAGGATTCTTAGGCACATTGGTAAGATGTCCTATGAGCTTGATTTTCCATTGGAGTTGGTCGACGTTCATCCGTATCCCATGTGTCATTGTTGGAGAAGTGTGTGGGTGATCCTGATCCCATGTGCCTTTGGAAAATATAGGTGTTGAAGAAAATTTATCTTATGGGAAGGGGTTTAAATTCTAGACCAGCAAGTTAAATGGTTGAGGAACAAAGAAATTGTCTCCGTCAAGATCCTATGGAGGAATCAACATGTTGAGAGTGTTACATGAAAAGTTAAAATGGATATGATGAAACATTATCCTTACCTCTTTCAACCATTTCAAGCCAAGGTACTTAGTTTGTCATGCTTAAATCCTCCGAATTCCTATGTTTTAGCTTTTTTCATGGCATAATACATATTTATGAAACTAATTTTGAATGATGGTTTATGTAAAAAATTGAAATTTCTTGAAATTAATGTTTAAAGTTGCATTATTATATTCATGTTGGGTTGTTATATATCCATTATACTCTACTCAATCTAGCTTTCATCCCATTCTAGGACGAATGTTCTCAAGGGGAAGATATTTTAGTACCTAGTAAGTTCAAAAGTCAGAATAAGGAGGAAAAGTCACGAACCAAGCTAGGCCATAGGTGTGACACTACAATCAAGATTTTAAAGAAAAACCCAATCAAGCCTCTTAGCATATCAAGCATACATAAGGTAATGAAATAAGGCAAACATAAAGTAGAAACTCATATGACATCCAAAAAACATAATACAACAAGGGAAGGGGTAAGACAACATGGACTACATATAATCTAGACATGCCTTTAATGGATCTAACATAGGTGAGGGCCTTGGATATGTTCCTTACTCACCCTCAACAAAATGAAAATAACATGAAATAGTCTCAAGGTACCAACATAGACTAAGAATGACAAGAAAGAAAGGATAAACTTCGCTAGCCCTCAAAGCCTAAGGACTCACCATACAATCTTTAATCCATTGAAAATCTAGCCACGTGAGTGAGGAATAGAATGAGAGCCCTCCCCTACATTATAAGACAATGTCGGAAAACAAGTATGGTTAGCATCTTTGAATATACTAAGTATGTGGGCAATGCAAATAAACATAATTAATATAGTGGTGACCAAGTAAACAACATGATAAGGTAGGTGTTATGGGACTTAGAGATTGCTACTAAGGATCTCTTACGTTGAGTCCCCACCTCAAAGTCCTCTCGATGGTCAATCAAAATCTCACGGAGCACGTGTCATAAAAGTCATACTTATCATAAATTTATAAGCTTGTCATAATCATAGTTCAAAATTTTTATAAGCTTGTCATGTAGAAAAGGGAATTCATAGAAACTTGTTTATATAATAGCTCATTTTCATGTGATTCATGTAATATGGGTGTAAACCTTCCATTTTTACGATTCCTACTTCCATATGTAGTACTATTAGGGTCTTAGGTCACCCTTATCATAAACTTGCTTGAAGGCGTAAATTCCATATTCATAATTTTGTTTGTATAAACTAAGGAAAAGTATGGGTTCAGATATAATTGATTTGAAATCATAAAATTTGATTAAAAACATGCGTAATTATATCAAATAATATTAATTGAATCATAATTGAAACAACCCATATAGAATCTCATGAACCCTAGATTGCATGTAGGAAAATTTCCTTGTAAAACCATATAAGTCATGCAATTTGTAACAATTCATGCACAATCAGATAATCAATCATAGTATAATTCATAATTCATGCAGTTGAAATTGAGATCATGAAATTTCATAAAATGCATACTTGAAATTGGATGAACAAGTTGAGGATTGTTTGGGCTCCATGAGTTTAAGGGACTAATGGATGAATACCCACATACCTTGGACTAAATTACTTGGAGAAAACTAGAATTTGGATGGTGGAACTTGAAGTCCTAGCTTGATTTCTTCAATGGAGCTTGAGAATAAGAAACTTAAGGATTTATGTATTTTTATTAGGTGAGAATGAGGTGAAATTGAGAGTGTTAGGACGGTTAAAAGGAGGTAATTATAGGACAAAAATGGCATATTTTTTGGGTTAGGTAGGTAAAAAATACCAAAATACCCATAATAAAAATCTGTCGAAAAGGACTACAGATTGGGTCTATGGGTCTTAGGCCTATTTATGGCTCATACAATAGGTTTTGTGGAACTTGGTCCCAAAGTCAAGGTTATAAATCTCTAACTATGATCCAACGCTATGAGCTCATCCTATTTTCTATGGTAGAAACTCCTTGTGGAGTCACCCAATCTATATCTATCTATATTGATATCTATACTATCTTAAAAGTATGAACTCTCTGTCTTAGATGTTAAATTACTATAATACCCCTATGTAAGGATCGAATTTTTTCTAGTGGCATTGCCCAAATGTCTTGAAATTTTCCCAAGTGAACTGCCAGCCATCACTCCACGGAGGAGCCTGCACGGGCCGTGTGAAGCCACACGGACCGTGTGGCCTTTCATGGAAGTGGCACTTAGGCCAGTTCACGATTGGCCCGTGTGGTGTCACATGGACCGTGTAGTTGTCCGTGTGGTATCACTTGGCTTTGAAGACTTTTCCTCCGTCAAAATCTAAGTGGGGGATCACGGCCACTGTTCACGGTCCATGTGACGTCTCATGGACCGTGTATTGAGCCATATGGCCCTGACGGACCAAATTTAGGTCCGTTTCATTAATGGCATTTATGTAATTCTGATTTATTTTAATTAAGAATTATAACTTTTTACCCATTCTAAACCCTTAATTCAGCTGAAAACCCCTCCCCTCTTCACTCTTTCACCTAAATCACTCTACCCCTTTCAAGATCACCTCTCTATTGTTCCCAATTCTCCTCTTTCAAGGATCAAGCTAGGGTCTCAATTGGAGTCAATTCAAGCCAAAATCCTGCCCTCGAATCAAGGTATATGGGTTTGATTCTTGATCCCTTTCAGCCATGAAGACCCAAAATTCCTTTCAATCCATTTCATGAATTTTAGTCAATTTAGATATGAAATTTCATGATTTGATTTTATCAAATCTAATTAGTGTATGAGTTGTGCTTTAACTATTATTTCAATTCATTTTGACTACCATTATGATGATTTACATTGAGTTATGCAATTATGAATATGCATGTCCCCTTAATTGATTTATGCCTGGGTGACTATTACTATGATTCAGATGTTGATTTAAATTATGGATTCATTCAATTTCATATTATGATGTTGATTTTTACTTGAATCTATGTTACCCATGCTATCCTCACATCATGCATTGCATTGCATTTATGATCATCGATTTATGGAAAATTATGAAGTGGTTTAAGCCCAATTACGTTTTATGAAATGGTTATGATATGATTTTGGTAAGGTATTGGTTATGACGAAAAGGTGATCATCGGTATGTCTATGATTATGACTCCTTGAGCATTTTGGATGCTTGTACCATCATGTATATGTATAGATGAGCTATTCCTTGCAAGAGCATTATGATTATGATCTTGTGATTCGACATTTGAGCCTAAATGTGCATTGAACGTTTTGAAATGGATGTTGACTCTTTGAAAGCACGTATATATATAAGTATTCATGTGGGATGTTGTTGACTTAGCACCGTTGGATTGGGGGCGTCGGGGATATCCCCAAGGTCCCTCTCCCTTTCCTTGAACTATGCGCCAACATAGAGGCGATCTCCATTACCGAAATGACCGGGTCGTAAGGGATGGATATTCATCTATTATGTATATGCTATGATATGATTATGTAAATCCTTCTAAAAAGCGTGGTCTTATGGAAGGTGACCATCCACTGAAAAGTATGGTCGTAAGGTGTGATGTAGATCCCAATCGGTCTAATTCATGTAATAGCTCGCATGAATTTGATTTGTCGGTTATAGTTCATCCTCATTATATATATGACCATTACTACATTTCATGCACCACGACCCTCATGGCATCTTGTATATATGTATATCCATATATTGAATATATAATCCTTCAATATATTGTGCGTTGTCACTTAACATTGAAATGCAGGTTGGTAAGTCATATGCAATTTAATTCATCTAAATAATATTTTAAAATTGTGTACAAAAACCTATGCACAATTCCGTACTCGATAGAAAAACTCACGTCCACTCACTTAAATCCCCGCAAGAAGAACCGACACATTGCGCACATTTGAAATGATGCATCCATTTTGCAACACTTATACTACTAACAATAATGCACAAAGAAATAAAATATAGTCACTTCCCTTATTCAGTAGTATCCTATACTTGAGAATTTCAGCTTCAACATTTTGACGAATAAACTTTTGCAAGGAAAATGAAGAAATTTTTTGTCTAGGCGCGTGCTTTCGTTGGGTAAGTATCTTGAATTTTTTCTATCTAATTCATGTAAGTTGGTCGGACATACTTAGTTGGTCTATTACTTTTTCCTTTTTACTAGATTGGTATATTTTTCATAAAATAAATTGAACAATGTATTTTGCTTAATATCTCTCTTTCTTCATTTCATTCTTTTATATTATTGCGTAATATTTCTTAATTGTATGTTTATGAGTGGGAAATCCTTAAACTAAAAGTTAAATTATTAATTATTCTTAAATATCAAAATTATTTTAAAATATAATTTCGAAAAAAAAAATTATGACAAGCAACAGTTGAGTCACAATATTTAGTCAAAATAGTTGTCGATATCGTAACCTAATTCAAATAATTTTTTATTAGAGGTCATGTGTTACTAATTTCGTCTAATTTTTGAAGTTTTCTTTTATGTTGTCGTTCTTCTACATATTTACTTCAAGCAATAATTAAGATGAATGCTAACTTAATTTGATGAATTTCTATTATACTTAAACCAAAATTGAAATGTTAGTATTTCTCTACATAATATAAAGTCTTGACTATCAAGCAAAAAGAGTCCAACAATCATATGTATATGCAAATATGACCAAAAGAAAAAGTAGAAGAGGCTATTAGATAATATTCAACAAGAGATAAAAAACATTTAAAGAAAAATGAAAAGATAAATAGATAATCAACATCAAAGTAGGATATGAAATTTATTTGGCGAACAAAATAAAAGATTTGGATAGGCTATAATTATTAGATTTAAATCAGACAAAGTTAACTACATATGAAAGGAGATTATAGTTTCTTAAATATCAAATAATTTTTAAATATAAAATATTTGCTATCGGAGATGACATTACATTCACATGTAAACTATATATTGTTGAATTATAAATTGTTATGGAATTATCAAACTAAATATTTGATATGCTAGAAGAACTACATAATTATTGTGGTTCGAGTATTATCAATTGCATTAAAGTAGTATTAACATTATAATTACAACATAGAGTGATAAATAAAAATTAAAATTTAAAAAACGTAAGAAAGGTGATAACAATTTAATTTACTGTGTAAACCTTTAACTATTAAAATGACTGAGATAGAAGACTACAAAAGAGGTTATTAGATAACATTAAACAAAGGATGATTGAACCTTCAAAGAAGAAATGAAAAGGTGTATATATATATAAACAACATCAAAGTGGTTTATCAACGGGAATAAAAATTTGATGTACAAAATAAAGGGCTTGAATGAGCTAAAATTTTTTATATTTAAATTAGACAAGCATACTTATATATTCAAGGAGATACTATCATTTTGTAAAAATAATTTAATGTGAAGTATTTGCAACAATAGGCTACATCATATTCACACGCAAATAGTATATTATTGAATAATAATTACAAAAGAATTATGAAATTAAAGATTTCGTAGATTGAAAAAAATACATAATTGATCGAGCATCATTAATTGCATAAAATTAAAATAGTATTCATATTACAACATCGAGTGGTAAATAAAAAGTTAAACTTTAATCATGCATTAAGGTGATGTTGATTTAATTAACCGTGTAAAGTTATAATTATTAAAATGATCAAAGTAAAAAAAACATAGTACTAAAGAGTTACTTTTTCACCCCTATTATTTAACTTACAACATCTAAAAAAAATATCCTCTCAAATTATTCCGTTTTATGTTTCAACACATTAATCATTGAAATGACAATAATTAAAGCATGCACAAAAATAAATAATTTCTAATATTAGCTTTTCTTTTCAATATATTCTCATATGGTCAATTGTACGTGTGTTTATTCTATGTGGGAGGAAAATCGAAAATTTTGCTAAATTATGAGTTAGCATATTTCATTTTTGAGAAACTTTTGAAAAATACTATAAAGTAATATTATGAAGCTGTATATGGAAAAAAAAAAAAAAAAGACGGGTGAGTTAATTAAGGATGACAAAAATGTCTTCAAAATTAAAAAAAAATGTCAAACGTTTTAATTATTAAGGGTAGGTGATAATTTTTTGGTTAATAATTAATGAGCTCTGACTATTTTTTCAAGAAATTCTCAAGTTTTTTTTTTTACACTTTGACCCAACCCTATTAACCCTAATATATTAAAAAAAAAAAAGGGAAAAAGCTTGTGCCTCCAATCAACAAATATTTGCGCCATTTTCTTCTCCTCCTCCTCTTCTTCTTCTTCTTTTTCCTCCTCCTCCTCCTCCTCCTTATTATTATTGTTTGTTTCTTGTGGCGGTTGTTGCTATTGCGTTGGAAAGTAGAATAAAAGGTTAGCATCTCTGTTTTTTCTTTTCAAAATTTTTTTGGCATTGAGAAAAAAAAATTGAAATTTAGTCGATTTGATATTGCATTTCGTTGTTTGATCACTGCGCTTTACCTGTGAGGTGATTTTCGACCATTTTGGTTAGTTAATACTGTTGTTTTGTGTGTACCGCTCATCTTCGTTTTATCAACTATTCCAGTAGAATTCGATTGAACAATTGTTGCATTCATTTCAGCACTTGCTGTTGAAAGAAATGCAACATATGATCTGCCGTAGGATATGTTATAACAATTGTTGCATTCAATTTAGCTAGCACCTGCTGCAGTAATTATTGAATATATTTCAATAATTGTTAAATGGGTTACTGAATGTGTTTCAACAATTGTTGAAAGATATTCTAGTTGTTGTTGCAACAATTGTTGAATATGTTTCAACAATTATAAATGAGTTACTGAAAGTGTTTCAACAATTGTTGAAAGATATTCAGCAATTGTTGTAGGTGCTTTAGCTACATCAACAACAATTGTTGAATATGTTTCAAAAATTGTTAAATGAGTTACTGAATGTGACTCAACAGTTGTTGCAAGATATTCAGTACCTGTTGTAGGTGCTCTAGCCGATGCTGCAACATTTGTTAAACATATTTCAACAATTGTTACATGAATTATTGAATGTGAATCAACGATTGTTGAAAGATATTCAACAATTGTTATAGGTGCTCTAGCTGTTGTTGCAACAATTGTTGAATATTGTTACATAAGTTACTGAATGTGTTTCAGCAATTGTTGAAATATATTCATCAAGTGTTGTAGGTGCTTCAACTGTTGCAACAATTGATGAAACAATTGCCGAAAATGTTTAAACAATTGTTTCAACAATTGTAGGCAGAATCAAAATAAAATTATGATCAGTTTTCTTTTAAATCATAATATAGGTACATATCTCCACTATCAATGATGAATAAAATAACAATAGAAGTTGATTGAAATAGTAAATGGGTCAAGTCCAACAATCGTTATATTTGACATTGAAAAATTAAAGAAATTATTGAGATAATAATAATGATTGTGGACCAAGATGTCAGGTATGAAGACCTATTGTGAACTAAATTGTGAATTGAAAGATCTTGCTATAACCTATATGCATAGCTGCGGTGAAAAATAAAAGGTCGCTTTATTTAGGATAAAAAATTAAATAAGTTTGCATACTTATTTGGAAGATGAAAGTAGACCTATTTTAAGGGTATACGTGGTTGAAAGATTGGTAAAAAACTATCAAAATCAACAAATATTAAATGATGAATGTGATTCTGCAGATATAGATATTCCAGATAAAGTAAGTGCTGGTGCACATAATACTTCGACTTCTACTCCTCCTCTTGAAGTTGTCAGTAATGCACTGGAAACCACACAATCATCACAATCTAGTCATGCTCAAGATAAGTGGACATTCCCAACAAAGAAAAGTTCCATATGCAAAAGGAGTGGACATAAAAATATAACATGCTTAGAGCGAAGTGATCTGAAATCTTGATTACTATTTATTGTTTGTAAACGTTTCTTTAATTTTTTTATTACTAATGTTGAACAAATATTGTTATTGAACGTTTCAAGTCTCAAGAAATTGACAGTAGTAATGTTGAATAAATCTTCAACAAGTAAATATTTTCTTCAGCAATTGTTTCACTTGCTGAAAAGTCAAGTGTGAGCATTATAATACTTCAAAATTACTATATTTATCATTTAATATGGTTTAGATAATAATTAAAAATTATGAAGTACTCAATTAATGCTGATTACGTGGTTAATTGATTGATTTATTGTCTGTTAAGAACAAATTACTACGTAGCTGTACAAAATCATCACCAAAATAAATTTTAAGTACCATAATATTTCAAAATAACTGTATTTATCATTTAATATGATTTAGATAATGATTAAAAATTAAATTACTCAACTAATATTGATTACACGATTAATTAATCGATTTATTATTTGTTACGAACAAATTACTACGTAACCATACAAAATCGCCACCAAAAGAATTTTTTTATCATTTAATTTAGTTTAGATAATAATTGAAAATTAAATTACTCAATTAATGTTGATTACACGGTTAATTGATCAATTTATTGTTTGTTACAAACAAATTATTACGTACATAACTGTACAAAATCGCCACAAAAATAAATTTTAAGTACCGTGATATTTCAAAACTTCTGTATTTATCATTTAATATGGTTTAGATAATAGTTAAAAATTAAATTACTCAATTAATGTTATTAATTGATCGGTTTATTGTCTGTTACAAACAAATTACTACGTACGTAATTGTACAAAATCGCCACCAAAATAAATTTTTAAGTTTCATAATATTTTAAAATTACTATATTTATCATTTGACATGGTTTAAATAATAATTAAAAATTAAATTACTCAATTAATGTTAATTTCATGGTTAATTGATCGATTTATTGTCTGTTGTGAACAAATTACTATGCAAATATACAAAATCGCCACCAAAATAAATTTTAAGTACCATAATATTTCAAAATTATTGTACTTATCATTTAATATAGTTTAGATAATACTTTAAAATTAAATTACTCAATTAATGTTGATTACGCAGTTACTTGATTGATTTATTGTCTATTACACACAAATTACTAAGTAACTATACAAAATCACCACCAAAATAAATTTTAAGTACCATAATACATCAAAATTACTATTTTTATTACTTAACATGGTTTAGATAATAATTAAAAATTATGAAATACTCAATTAATCTTGATTACGCGGTTAATTGATTGATTTATTGTCTATTATGAACAATTTACTACGAAACTGCACAAAATCGCCACTAAAATAAATTCTAAGTAACATAATCTTAATTACTGTATTTATCATTTAATATGGTTTAGATATCAAAAATTAAATTACTCAATTAATGTTGATTATGCGATTAATTGATCAATTTATTGTCTGTCACGAACAAATTACGATGTACGTAACTGTACATAATCGCCACTAAAATAAATTTTAAGTAGCATAATATTTCAAAATTACCGTATTTATCATTTGATATGGTTTAGATAATAATTAAAAATTAAATTACTCAATTAATATTGATTACGCGGTTAATTGATTGATTTATTATCTGTTACGAACAAATTACTACGTAATTGTACAAAATCGTCACCAAAATAAATTTTAAGTTCCATAATATTTCAAAATTATTGTATTTATAGTTCAATATGGTTTAGATGATAATTAAGAATTAAATTACTCAATTAATGTTGATTATGCGGTTAATTGATCGATTTATTGTTTGTTACGAACAAATTAGTACATAACTATACAAAATTGTCACCAAAATAAATTTTAAGTACCATAATATTTTAAAATTACTGTATTTATCATTTAATATGGTTTAGATGATAATTAAAAATTAGATTACTTAATTAATGTTGATTACGCAGTTAATTAATTGATTTATTGTCTGTTACGAACAAATAACTACATAACTGTACAAAATCGCCATCAAAATAAATTATAAGTACCGTGATACATTGAAATTACTGTATTTATCATTTAATATGGTTTAGATAATAATTAACATTCAAATTACTCAATTCATGTTGGTTACACGTTTAGTTGATCGATTTATTATCTGTTGTGAACAAATTACTATGTAACTGTACAAAATCCCAACCAAAATCAACTCTAAGTACCATAATACATTAAAATTATTTTATTTATCATTTAATATGATTTAGATAATAATTAACATTCAAATTACTCAATTAATATTGATTACGCGTTTAGTTGATCGATTTGTTGTCTGTTGTGAATAAATTACTACATAATTGTACATTGCAACCAAAATCAAGTATAACTACCGTAATGCATCAAAATTATTTTATTTATTATTAAATATGATTTAGATAATAATTAACAATCAAATTACTCAATTAATGTTGATTACACCTTTAGTTGATCGATTTATTGTCTTTTGTGAACAAATTACTATGTAATTGTACATTTCAACCAAAATCAAGTATAACTACCATAATACATCAAAATTACTCTATTTATCATTAAATACGGTTTAGATAATAATTATTATTCAAATTACTCAATTAATGTTGATTACACCTTTAGTTTATCGATTTATTGTCTATTATGAACAAAATACTACGTAATTGTACGAAATTGCAACCAAAATCAACTCTAAGTACCATAATACATCAATATTACTTTATTTATTTTAGATAATAATTAACATTCAAATAACTCAATCAATGTTGATCACACGTTTAGTTGATCCATTTATTGTCCTTTGTGAACAAATTACTATGTCAGTGTACAAAATCACCACCAAAATCAACTCTAAGTACCATAATACATCAATATTACTTTATTTATTTTAGATAATAATTAACATTCAAATTACTCAATTAATGTTGATCACACGTTTAGTTGATCCATTTATTGTCTTTTGTGAACAAATTAATATGTCAGTGTACAAAATCGCCACCAAAATCAACTCTAAGTACCATAATACATCAAAATTACTTTATTTGTCATTTAATAGGATTTAGATAATAATTAATAATTAAATACTCAAGTAATATTGATTACACGTTTGGTTGATCCATTTATTGTTTGTTGTGAACAAATTACTACGTAATTGTACGAAATCACCACCAAAATCAACTCTAAGTACCATAATACATCAATATTACTTTATTTATCATTTAATAAAGTTTATATAATAATTAACATTCAAATTACTCAATAATATACTAAAGAGTTTCTAAATCACTTCAACAATTGCTAAATCAGACAACTCATTTGCTGAGAATTTTGTTCAACAACTACAACAATTGCTAAATCAAACCTGCTACTTGCTAAAATATTTTTAAACAAATGCAACCATTGTTGTTGAAGGCCGTCCACTTGCTAAAATTTTTTTCAGCAACTACAATAACTGATAAATCACATATCTTACTTGCTAAGATATTTTTATGCAAATGCAATAATTGTTGTTGAACGCTATCCAATTGCTAAAATTATTTTCAGCAATTAGAACAATTGTTAAATCCGACATCTTACTTGCTAAGATAGTTTTAAGCAAATGCAACAATTGTTGTTGAAAGCTATACACTTGCTAAAACTATTTTCAGTAATTATAACAATTGTTAAGTTACACATTCTACTTGCTAATATAAGTTTAACCAAATGTTGTGTAAGAATATCCATTTGTTAATTTTTGTTTAAGCAGCTACAACCATTTCTAAATCAGACCTACTACTTACTAAGTCATTTTTAAGCAATTGCAACAATTGTTGCCGGAGGCTATCCAGTAGCTAAAATTATTTTCAACAATTACAATAATTTCTAAATTACACATTCTACTTGCATATATATTTTTAAGCAATTGTTGTGTAAGGATATCTACTTGCTAATTTTTTTAAGCAATTACAACAATTGCTAAATCAAACAACCTACTTTCTATGATTTTGTTTCCAAATAAATTTATTGACCTCAAGGCTCATTTTATTGTGCAAATAAATAAACAAACAATTGCTAAAAAATTTAAAATTGTTAAACCCACCCCAAGGATCCGGCCCACCTGCAACACATTAATATTAAGAAAGGATCTTTACTTTTTTTTCCACTGCCATTTCAGTAAGTCTGTCCATCAATCAAAGCCATGGTATGAGTAAGAGTTGTCTTCTGCGTTACACTTCTTCTTCTTCTACTTTTTCTTCTCTTCTTCTCTTCTTCTCTTCTTCTATTCTTTTGCAGCACTGTTCATCCACCAACCGATATGGCTCTTTCATTTTGCCACCATTTAAGCGTGAGTAAGTATTTTGTTAATACTTATTCTGATTTTGTCCTGCACCTCTTCATTATTCTTACTTCTCTTTGTCTTCTCACAGATGGCAATACTATGATCTTCATGGTTTCCTCTTGTAGCATCCCAAAAGCTTCTTTGTTCATTGGTTTTAGGTAAGGTCCTACAATCTGTTTTTCAAATCTAACCTTCACCTTGTCACTTCCTTCTTTATTGTCAGTGAAGGAATAAAGGGAATAGATACCAGGGAATGCAAAATTACTCCACTTAGTCGACTATCATGGTACACTTGATTTTTGGTACAATCAGGCATCACTTTGTCTATTTTTTGTAAAATGCTCTATATAATAGTATCTCTTAGCAGTTCAGCAATTGCCCTCTTTTGTAAATGTTTTGTCACGCCCCATAAGGGTACCCTTGGCCTGGACGGCGCTCAAAGACTATTGCTTGTCTCCGAGCAAATCACTTGGCTCAACCACTCATTTATCAACAATGGAAGACTCAATTTAAGCACAAGGAACATGTCGCCCCGGGAGGGTACCCTTGGCGTGGCCGGCACCTAGAGACTATTGCTAGTCCCCAACTGAACCACTTAGCCTTATCACATCATTCAATCAAATTAACTCTAGTGAACAACGGAAAATGTAAGTAAGTAATGGACACATCTCATCTAAAGTCTCAAAGAATATATAAAATAATGAATGCTAGTAGAAAGAACTAGCTCACAATCTAAACATCAACACTCAACCATCGTCTATGAAGCCTCTATAACTAATCATGTGGTGCCAATGACAGACCAATGACTACCCAAATCAAAATGAAAGAATAGTCCAAAGTCTTAACTCTAAAGCAAGATGAAATAAATCATAGTGGGTCCTCCAGAGTAGGGGAGGCTCACCAAATCAGCTGCGGATCTCAAATCTTCAATGGAACACATCTTGATGATCTCTAGTACCTGCCTCTACATCATAAAATGATGTAGTCCAAAAGGGCCATCAATAGTTGGAATGCATTGGTATGTAAAATAGCCGAGTCAAATAAAAACTAGTAGAATAATATGAAAACAACATCAACTCATAGTAATCATCAAATAACATCAAACCGTTAAATATCTATCTATGCAAGAATAAAGAGTAGACAAGTGACCCATCAATAACTAAAATTCATCAATCATCTCAGACTCATCTCAAAGGAGCTCACCTCCTTCCCTCTCATCTCATCTCATCTCAGAGGAGCTCACCTCCTTTTATGGGCGTTTCTTTTATTCGACAACAATCACTTATGAGCCAACGAATGTACAACAATGTCACTGATGTTACTACAACCATTCCAAACTTGCCAGGTAGGGAATACTCTGAAACCATATTAACTCACCCAATATGAGTCAATACTCAACAGGTCCGCTATTGCTTTCAAGGACTGTTACTCTCGAGGGGACCATAATATATGTAAGGGTTCTATGCCTCACCTATATTTGGCGACGTAGGTAATGAGTTCGAGCGGGACTCACTCTTACCCATTTCGGTACTTGATACTCCTCCCATGATTCAATCCTCATAAAACCTCTATCTCAATCAATCTCATAGGGACTCGAACCCCGTTAACGATCGGTATCTCATAGGGACTCGAACCCTATCATCATCTCAACTTATAGGGACTTTAACCCTCTCATCAATCAATCTCATCAATGACTCAAGATTTAGAACAATCATTAAGAATCAATTGAATAGACACATCGGTAGAGTTCATTTTTAGAGACTCATAAGATAATCAAATTCTATCAACTCATCATCATTCTCTCATCACAATCAACAATCTCAACTCAAGACTCTAGACTCAAGTTCATTATGCATGCTTTTCAAATTAGTCATGTTTGCAAATTCTCATGAAAATATTCAACTCAAAAAAACAAATAGCATGATGATCATTAACAAGAAAAACATATAATTTCAAATAAAATTTAATGAAAAACCATTAAGGGTTCATGCATATAGACTCTTGAACAATCTACTCATCTATGAAAATCTATGGGGGCACATAAGAGAATAATCCCATGCTTTTAGTTTAGCCTTACATATCTGAGATGAAACTATCAATCAATTACGTCAAAGATCTCTTCTCGAATCTCTCAACTTTAAGCTCTTCTCTCTTTCCTCAAGCCCTAGCCTTGTTACATTATGGAATAGGACTTAGAATGGGGGTTTTAGACCCCTTTTACGTCAAAATGATCTTAGTAGATCGTGTATAGGATTTAGGAGGGGTTGAGAATTGATCAGAATGCCCCTCATAAGAATTAGAAATTTTCAACTCAGAAAAGGTCCAGTCCGCGATGCGGAATGATCGCGCATCGTGTATTTTTAAAAGAATTTTCTGAATAAGTTTCTCAATCTTGTCAAAACTTTTCAGAAAAATATAAGTGCTGGTCCGATGGAGGCGCGACGTGCTCCTGTCACGCACCAACACTATTTTGCGCTTCGAATCGAAAATTTTTCTTTTGACTGGATCGCTCTAAAAATCGATCGAGATCATCTTCTCACTCAATATTTTGTGTTGATCACTAATCCGGCCTCGGATTTGCCATACGAGCATTAGAAGATACGTTACGCACATACCCTCCCCTAGGGGCATTTTGGTAATTTTACCGAGCGTTACATCATCTCCCCCTTGGGGATCATTCGTCCTTGAATGATGAGCATAGGTGGATATCAAGGCACAAATAGACTCAAAACTCATCTCAATGCTCAACTAAATCAATCAAACTATGGACTTAAGAATAGAAAGTCACATCAAGAATAGATACATCAATTTAGTGAAGGGTAATAATTTTACCTTCAACACTCTCATAATTTGGCACGAATAGGTGCGGATATTTGGCCTTTATCTCTTCCTCAACTTCCCATATGGCTTCCTTAACGAATTGATTTCTCCACAGGATTTTGACTGAGGCTATCTGTCACGCCCGGGGAGGCCCTTGGCGTGGCTGACACTCAGAGACTATTGCTAGCCCCTAAGCAAACCACTTAACCTCATCACATCGTTCAATCAAATAAACTCTACTGAATTGCGGAAAATATAAGTAAGTAATGGACACATCTCATCTAAAGTCTCAAATGAATATATAAAATAATGAAGGCTAGTAGAAAGAACTAGCTCACAATCTCAACATCAACGTTCAACCAACATTTATGAAGCCTCTATCACTAATCATGTGGTGCCAATGACAGATCCGTGGCTACCCAAATCAAAATATAAGAATAGTCAAATCTAACTCTAAAGCATGATGAAATAAAAGAAGTGGATCCTCCGGAGTAGGGGAGGCTCACTAATTAGCTGCGAATCTCGGATCTTCAACGAAGTGTCTATTGACGATCTCTAGTACTTGCGTCTGCATCATAAAACGATGCAGTCCAAAGTGGACATTAGTACTTGGAATATACTGGTATGTAAAATAGATGAGTGAAACAAAAACAGGTAGAATAATATGGAAACAATATCAACTCAAAATAAACATCAAATCACATCATATAGTCAAATTTCCATCTATAAAAAAAATAAAGAGTAGACAAATGATACCCTCAATAACTCAAACTCATCAGTAGTCTCAAAATTGTCTCAAAGGTCATCTCAGAGGAGCTCACCTCCTCTCATCTCATCTCAAAACTCATCTCAAAGGAGCTCACCTCCTCTCATATCATCTCAAAACTCATCTCAGAGGAGCTCACCCCCTCTCATCTAGACTTGGAGTAAGGTAGGAAGTTTATGGGAGTTTCTCTTATCCGACAACACTCACTTATGAGCCAGTGAATGTACAACAATCACACTGATGTTGCCACAACCGTTCCAAACTTTCCAGGTCGGGAACACTCTGAAACCATATCAGCTCACCCAATATGGAGTCAAAACTCAACAAATCCGCTATTGCTTTCAGGGACTGTTACTCTCGAGGGAACCATAATATATGTGATGGTTTTATGTCTCACAACATTTGGCGACGTAGTTAATGAGTTCGAGTGGGACTCACTCTTACCCATTTCGGTGCTCGATACTCCTCCCATGACTCAATGCTCATAAAAGATCCATCTCAATTCTCAACCAATCTCATAGGGACTCACTCCTCGTCAACGATTGGTATCTTATAGGGACTTTAGCCCTTTTATCAATCATCTCATAGGGACTTTAACCCTATCATCAAATATCTCATATGGAATTTAACTCTATAGGGACTCATAAAATAGCCACACTCTATTGCCTCATCATCATACTCAACAATCTCAACTCAAGGCTCTAGACTCAATTCTCAAAGTGCATTATGCATGCTTTTCAAATTAATCATCAAAATTCCATCAACTCATCATTACAATCAACAATCTCAACTCAAGGCTCTAGACTCAATTCTCAAGTACGTTATGCGTGCTTTTCAAAATAGTCATGTAGGGTTATGAAAATTCTCATGAAAAATGTTCAATTTAAGAAAAAAATTAGAATGATGATCACCAACATAGAAAACATGTAATATCAAATCAATCTTTCAAGAAATCATACATGTAGACTCCTCAACCATCAACTCATCTATGACCTCTATGGGGAACATGAGAGAACAATCCCATGTTTTTAGTTTAGCCTTACATACCTGTAAAGTTGATATTACAACCAAAATTTGATGAATTACTAGCCTTCTTGGAGAAAATCCTCGATCTCGGTAGTTCTTTTAGAGTGGAAGAACTTGGAAAGACATTGCTTGAAGGGCTTATCTTTGATTCTTGAATTCCTGACTTAGAATCTTTAGAGTTCTTGATGAAGAACCCTAATTCTTGAGAAAGAAGAATCAAGGAATCCTTTCTTAGAATTCTTGAGTTCATTTTCTTGAAATCTCTAGGTTATGATTTAAGACTCTCTTAGAGATTCATGAATAGATGAAGAAATTCGGGTTAGGTAGATTGAAATTCATGAAAAATAGCTTACCTTGATGATAAATCTTGAAAGCTATGCCTCACTATATGATTTTCTTGTTGATTTTTGAGCGTTTTATGTTTAGGAGTGAAGGAGAAGGTTTTAATTATGACAACTGACATTTGATGCGTTTTGGCACTTTAAATAGACACCAAAGGTTTTAGGATAAAAGTACCCTCAAAATAAAATAAAAGGACATCGTTTGGCTTATCCTGAAAGGGTTCGTGATATGTTCGCGACGCGGAGCTATCGCGGATCTTCGGACAGCTCTGCAGATCTTCAGTAAAATGGTCATAACTTTCTACTCCGAACTATGATTAAGGCGGAATAAGATGCGTTGGAAAGCTGATTCAAAGAGCGTTAATTTGATATATCATGGGTCACCTAACTCATTACACTTTAGAAGATATGGTCATTTGAAATTGACCGTTCCATCAACTCATACGAAAGCTTGGTCGGTAGAAATACTTTGGACTTGACTTGATGTAAGAGATCCTTTTATCATCTCCAATTCTATTCCCACTCTAAGGAATAAATATTTAACATCTATACTCAATTAAGAATTATCAACTAAAATCGTATTTCATATGAAGGATGACTCAATTTTAGTAAAGAAAAAGTTGGGGGTGTTACATTATCTCCCCCTTGGGATCATTCGTCCTCGAATGATGAGTAAAGGTAAACATCAAGGCATGAATAAAAATCAGAACTCTTCTTAAAACTCACTCAATTAATCAAAATCTCAACTCCTCATCAATCTTAAACTATCTCCATTCATACTCAGGAATGGACACATTAACTTAAATAGACAAATCAGTTCAGATCAATACTCGAGATATTATTTTAGGCATTCTCACTATTAGGCACGAATGGAACGTCGGAACTCAATCAATTTGAATCATTTGAACACATCAACAATCAGTCTTTTGAACTCAGGAAGGAAGCTATCAACTCTAATCAAGAATAGGTCTGTCGTATAAAAAAGACTCAGAGGACACTCTCATGCTCGAGTCTCCACCTCAAATGTGCTCCTTTTCATAGCACTCTACTCTATCAATGCAAGCTTATAGCTTTTATTCAAACCTCTACCTAACCACCTCTTCTTCTTCCATTCAAGCCTAGTTCTAAGCCTCAAGGTGCTATTCCTAAGATGATCATATTCATACAAAGCTAATCCTCAATACTCAACTCTATGTTCGAAACCCTTATTATGAAGTCTTCAATAGTCTATCATCCATACTTACACAATAACAACCACACATTCAAGCCTATTGCCCTAACCACTTTAAATATGTCTTAGAATTTTTCAAGCCTACTTGCCACTTCTACCTCCACCATTCAATGAACTCTCACTCAAAGTCACAGCAACATACTCTTACCTATCTATTGCGCATCATACAATCTCCTCTCTTTCCTCCTCCCCATCTCTATCCTTACATGACACAAGATTAAACCAATATCACAATGAGGATACATTCATTCCTCCTCATCTACCCTCACTCTCAATCTACCATTATCAACATCACTATTTGGACGTGGAGGATGGACGTCAAGACACGAATAACAATCAAAGCTCCTCTCAATACTCACTCAATCCATCAAACTGTCGACTCCTTATCAGTCTCAATAATCTCTATTCAGGCTCAAGAATAGCTACATCAACTCAGAAATAGACAACTCAATCAAAATAAAGAGTAAGGAAATTACCTCTAACATTCTCATCCTCATCATAATTAAGAAATCTCATTCTCTCTTGAATTCTTAAATCACAAGCTCTTTTCCTCTTCTCTCAAGCCCTAGTCTTGTTCGATTATTAGAAAAGGACTTAGGATGGGGTTTTAGACCTATTTTACATTCAAACGATCCAATTTGATCATGTATAGAGGTTAGGAGGGGTTGGGGATTGACTGGAATGCTCCTCACAAAGTTTTGAAATTTTCCAGGTTTAGAATAACTCAGTCCGCGAAGCAGACTGATCGCGCACTAGTGTATTTTCAGAAAATGTTTATGAACGAGTTTTCCAGTCCCATCAAAAAATTAGAAAAAAACATAAGTGTCACTCCGCTACAGGTGCGCGGCGTTCCTCTATCGCGCACCGACACTATTTCGGTGTTTGGATCGAAAAAGTATCTTTTGATCCGATCGCTCTAAAAATCAACCAAGATCATTTTCCTGCTTAATTTCCCATGCTGATCACATATTCGACCTCAGATTTGTCATACGAGCATTGGAAGACACGTTACATGCATACCCTCCCTCTAGGGGTATTTTGATAATCTTATCGAGCGTTACATCATCTCCTCCTTAGCTCTCAAGGTCCTCTCTCTAAATTTTTAAATCAATTTCCTCTACTAGGCTATAAGCATATACCTCCCCATGGTCAAGAAATCACTATCCATAAGAATATCTTAAACTCTTCTGTTATGCTATAGTCGCATACATATAACTAGCCACTCAAACTCTTTTCAACGCTATCACTCTTACCTCCTTCTAGTCTCTATGGAAATCTCTCATTATTTGCTATTCTTATAGCGTACATAACCACTTCCCACAATTCTTACAATCTAACCTCTTCTTTTGCCCGCTAGAAGTGTTCCCATAAATTTAATTGCATAAGGATTATTCTATCATGAAAAACTCATCATCATCTATCCATAAGCCCCGATCAACTTAATTACTAAGATGATAAAGAATACTTACATCAACCTACTCCACATTGACAACACGAATATTCTATCTAGATTCTTATAGCAATCATAACTTAGAGGTTCACACATCTTTACACATTCATGGATACACATCTCAAGCCTCTTCTTATCTATTGAGCTATTTTCGTCTCACTCGTCTTACCTAAGGGGCAATTGTATCCTGCCCATAGCATCACCTCCTCACAAATCAACGTCTTCATCTTCGAACATACACTATGACAAGCCTCTTAGAGAAAATTTCTAACTAAGACTATCACTCTCACGATGTTGTCTCCTCTTAAACACTACCCCTCAAAATTCAAGCTTAGGGTTAGTACTAATATGTGAATCTATTGCACACCTCTCGAATACCAAGTTAACACTACTAGGTAAAAATTTAGGGAACATAAGCCCATTAAGATGTCATAACAAGTATTCAATCACACACCCCTTCCTCAAAACTCAGTACTATTCACCTATTTAATCATATCTTCTTATCTGACTAAGTTCATAACTCAATGAGTCTCATGAACTCTCAATTAAAATCATAAGCCTAATTTAGATCTATCACATTGAAAGCACTCTTTTCCCCTATTTAACATCTACACTTCACCCTAAATAATATGAATACTACAACACATCAACATAACTTCTTTCTAGTTTGAGCACGCTCTACCGCATTCTAAAAATAACTTTTCCTCTATACCTCATCATGAAAATCATAGGGTACTTACGACTCTTTCATCCAACTTATGGCAATCGACTCATCACCTCATTACTTACCTAATAGGTATGTAACTCTAACTACAAGCCTCAATCAACCACCTCTTTTGCTATCTCACCCCTTTCTTTCCATCATCATCTTTCTAACTTTAGAATGATTCAATTTTACTCAAGGTTTAAAAGATCTCACATCTCACTCTTAGGTGGTAACAACTAACTCTTTAGAGAAATAAGTTCCTCTCTCATGGGTCACCTCAGGAGAAAGTTTTGGAAAAAGATGGTCTGGGTACATCTAGAGCTAACTCAAATGCACAATTTAAATGAGTAATGGTGCACTCTTTATCGTCAATCAACTTCGCACACTAGTCGGCTTCTCTTAAGCCTAGTGCAGTCTCTCTACCATTCTGATTACTTTATCGCAAAGGGTCTCATCTATAGGAGTTTGAACATTACTGTCTCTATCACCTCATAGATGAGCCATAGTCGAAAGGTTTAGAGCAACACACAAATCATCGCAGATTCCTTAGAAAATAGCTCTATTGCATGATTCAGAGTATCAAAAAAGGGAAACTTTTCCTAAATGTCCTATAGCCTCCAGGTTATGGGTGTGGAGCTCTTCACACCAATAACAAGAACTATATTAGACACGACTTCATAGACTCCCTAAGACACTTGAACTCTGTGCTCTAATACCAAGTTTGTCATGCTCCGGGAGGGTACCCTTGACGTGGCCGACACTTAGAGACTATTGCTAGCCCCCATGCGAACCACTTAGCCTCATCACATCGTTCAATCAAATAAACTCTACTGAACAGTGGAAAATATAAGTAAGTAATGGACACATCTCATCTAAAGTCTCAAATGAATATATAAAATAATGAAGGCTAGTAGAAAGAACTAGCTCACAATCTCAACATCAACGTTCAACCATCGTCTATGAAGCCTCTATCACTAATCATGTGGTGCCAATGATAGATCTATTGTTACCCAAATCAAAATATAAGAATAGACAAATCTAACTCTAAAGCATGATGAAATAAAAGTAGTGGATCCTCCGGAGTAGGGGAGGCTCACCAATTAGCTGCGAATCTTAAATCTTCAACGGAGCGTTTGTTGATGATTTCTAACACCTGCCTCTAGATCATAAAACAATGCAATTTAGAGTGGACATCAGTAATTGGAATGTACTGGTATGTGAAATAGCTGAGTGAAATAGAAATCGGTAGAATAATATGGAAACAATATCAACTCAAAATAAACATCAAATCATATAAAATAGTCAAATGTCCATCTATTAAAAAATAAAGAGTAGACAATTAACACCTC
Organism: Solanum rostratum; assembly: GCA_029948455.1. Lineage (NCBI taxonomy): Eukaryota > Viridiplantae > Streptophyta > Magnoliopsida > Solanales > Solanaceae > Solanum > Solanum rostratum. The sequence continues at coordinate 14,161,018 of CM057054.1, forward strand.
AATAACTCAAACTCATCAGTAGTGTCAAACTCGTCTCAAAGGTCATCTTAAAGGAGCTCACCTCCTCTCATCTCATCTCAAAACTCATCTCAGAGGAGCTCACCTCCTCTCATCTCATCTCAAAACTCATCTCAGAGGAGCTCACCCCCTCATCTAATCTAGACTTGGAGTAAGGTAGGAAATTTAAGGGAGTTTCTCTTATCCGACAACACTCACTTATTAGCCAGTGAATGTACAAAAATCATACTGATATTGCCACAGCCGTTCCAAACTTTCTAGGTCGGGAACACTTCGAAACCATATCAACTCATCCAATATGGAGTCAAAACTCAACAGATCCGCTATTGCTTTCAGGGATTGTTTCTCTCGAGGGAACCATAATATATGTGATGGTTTTATGCCTTACCTACATTTGGCGACGTAGTTAATGAGTTCGAGTAGGACTCATTCTTACCCATTTCAATGCTCGATACGGCTCCCATGACTCAATGCTCATAAAAGCTCCATTCTCAATTCTCAACCAATCTCATAAGGACTCACTCCCCGTCAACGACTGGTATCTCATAGGGATTTTAGCCCTTTCATCAATCATCTCATAGGGAATTTAACCCTACCATCAAACATCTCATAGGGACTTTAACCCTATCATTAAACATCTCATCAATGACTCAAGATTGTGTAACAATCATTAGGAAACAAGTGAATAGGCACATCGGTAGAGTTCATCTATAGGGACTCATAAAATAGTCAAACTCTATTGCCTCATCATCATACTCAACAATCTCAACTCAAGGCTCTAGACTCAATTCTCAAAGTGCATTATGCATGCTTTTCAAATTAACCATCAAAATTCCATCAACTCATCATCACAATCAACAATCTCAACTCAAGGCTCTAGATTCAATTCTCAAGTACATTATACATGCTTTTCAAAATAGTCATGTAGGGTTATGCAAATTCTCATGAAAAATGTTCAATTCAAGAAAACAGTTAGTATGATGATCATCAACATAGAAAACATGTAATTTCATATCAATCTTTCAAGAAAAACCATCATGAAATCATGCATGTGGACTCCTCAACCATCAACACATCTATGACCTCTATGGGGCACATGAGAGAACAATCCCATGTTTTTAGTTTAGACTTACATACCTGGAAAGTTGATATTACAACCAAAATTTGATGAATTACTAGACTTCTTGGAGAAAATCCTCAATCTCTGTAGTTCTTTTAGAGTGGAAGAACTTGGAAAGACATTGCTTGAAGGGATTATCTTTGATTCTTGACTTAGAATCTTTAGAGTTCTTGATGAAGAACCCTAATTCTTTAGAAAGAAGAATCAAGGAATCCTTCATTAGAATTCTTGAGTTCATTTTCTTGAAACCCTAGGTTATGATTTAAGACTCTCTTATAGATTGATGAATAGTTGAAGAAATTTGGGTTCGGTAAATTGAAATTCATGAAGAATAGCTTACCTTGATGATGAATCTTGAAAGCTATCCATAACTTGATGATTTTCTTGTTGATTCTTGAGAGTTTTATGTTTAGGAGTGACGGAGAGGGTTTTAATTATGAAAACTGATGTTTTATGCGTTTTGGGACTTTATATAGACCCCCAAAGGTTTTAGGATAAAAGTACCCTCAAAATAAAATAAAAGGACGTCGTTTGGCTTATCCAGAAAGGGTTTGCAATATGTTCACGACGCGGAGCTATCGCGGATCTTCGAAAAGCTCTGCGGATCTTCAGTAAAATGGTCATAACTTTCTATTCCGAACACTGATTATGGCGAAATAAGATGCGTTGGAAAGCTGATTCAAAGATCTTTAGTTTGACATATTATGGTTATCCTAACTCATTATACTTTAGGAGATATGGTCATTTGAAGTTGACCCTTCCATCAACTAATTCGAAAACTTAGTCGGTAGAAATTCTTTGGACTTGACTTGATGTAAGAGATCCTTTTATCATCTCCAATTCTGTTCCCACTCTGTGGAATAAATTTTTAACATCTACCCTCAATTAAGAATTATTAATTAAAATCGTATGTCATATGAAGGATGACTCAATCTTAGTAAAAAAAACTTGGGGTGTTACACTTTCTCTTTGTTCCTTAACTTACGAATCTGACGATCAAGGATTTGAACCGAAACCTCTTCATAAGATAGGCTTTCATTCACTCTAATGCTATCAACAAGGATCACCAAGGCAGGGTCTCCCAAACATTTCTTCAACATCAACACATGAAATACCGGATGGACTCCATCTAACTCCGAAGGCAACTCTAACTCATAAGTTACCCTCCTGATCCTATTTACAATATGATACGGTCCAACATAGAGTGGACTCAACTTCCCTTTCTTCCCAAATCGTAGAACACCCTTCATAGGTGACACTTTCAAATACACCCAATCATCTAACTCGAACTCCAAGTCTCTTCTCCTCACATTGGTATAAGATTTTTGGCGACTCTTGGCAGTCTTTGACCTTTCTCTAATGAATTTTACTTTCTCCATCCATTGGTGGACAAGATCAGGCCCAATCAACTCCACTTCTCCAATCTCAAACCACCCAATTGGTGATCTACATTTCCTCCCATACAAGGCTTCGTAGGGAGCCATTTGAATGCTTGTAATATAACTATTGTTATATGCAAATTCAATCAATGGTAAGTGATCTTCCCAGTTCCCCTTGAAATCAAGAACGCAAGCTCTCAACATATCCTCAAATGTTCCAATTGTGCTCTATGCCTGACCATCTGTTTATGGATGAAAGGTTGTGCTCGGGTTCACCTTAGTACCCAATCCTTTTTGGAACGATCTTCAAAATTAGGAGGTAAATTGAGCTCCTCTGTCGGAGATGATGGAAAGGGAACCCATGCAACCTCACAATCTCTTGAATGTACAACATGACATACTCCTCCGCAGTTTTAGTTGTCTTAACTGCCAAGAAGTGAGCCAATTTAGTCATCCTATCCATAATAACCCATATCGAGTCATGTCGCTTTCGAGACCTTGGTAAACCAATAATAAAGTCCATATTAATCATCTCTCACTTCCGTTCTGGAATCTCAAAGTTTTGAGCCAATCCACACAACCTCTGATGCTCAACCTTCACTTGTTGGCAATTTGGGCATTTTGAAACGAATTAAACAATATTTCTCTTCATTCCACTCCACCAGTAGACTTCTCTTAAGTCATGGTACAATATTTCTCTTCATTCCACTCCACCAATAGACTTCTCTTAAGTCATGGTACATCTTGGTAGAGCCATGAATGGAATATCTAGTGTTATGGGCTTCTGCTCTGATTCTGTCTCGAATGATGTCAACATCTGGAACACACAACCTACTTCAGTATCTCAACAATCCATCTCAGCCTTTGGTGAAGACCATCACTTTTTGTTTGTGGGCAGCCTCCTTCAATTGGAGTATGATAGGATCTTGGTCCTTTTTTTCCTTCATCTCTGCAATTAAGGATGAGGTAGAACCATTCTAAATATTAACTCCTCCTCCATCATTCTCCTCAAGTTGAACTCCCAATCGAGCCAATCAATGCATTTTCTTGGCTAATTCCTTCTTTCCTTCCTCCACATGGGCTGTGCTACGCATTGACAACCTTCTAAGAGTGTCAGCAACAACCTTAGTTTTACCTGGGTGGTAGTGAATGCTCATGTCATAATCCTTGAGCTACTCCAACCACCTCCTCTGTCGCAGGTTGAGCTCTTTCTGACTAAAGACATATTGCAAACTCTTGCGGTTAGTGAACACATCCACATGCACTCCATACAAGTAGTGGCACCTGATTTTAAGGGCAAACACTATTGTTTCCAATTTGAGATCATGGGTTGGATAGTTCCTCTCATGAACCTTGAGTTGCCCGGAAGCATAGGCTATCACTTTTCCTCTCTGCATCAGTACACATCCCAATCCAACCTTAGAAGTATCACTGTAAATTACAAATTCCTCCATCCCATTGGGTAAGGTTAGGACTAATGCAGTAGTCAAACTCATTTTCAACTCTTGGAAATTCTTCTCACATTCCTCGGACAACTGAAACTTGACATTTTTCTGAGTCAATTAAGTCAATGGCACGGACAGGGAAGAAAATTCCTCAACAAATCTGTAGTAGTAGCCTACCGATCCCAAGAAACTCCAAATGTCAGTCAGAGTTGTCGGTCAGGGCTAGTTCTTAACCGCTTCAATATTTTGGGCATCCACTTGAATACCATCACCAGAAAAAACATGGCCTAGAAAAGCCGCTCACTTAAGCCAGAACTCACACTTTAACAATTTTGCATACAACTCATGGTCCTTGAGAGTTTGGAGGACAACTCTGAGATGATTAGCATGCTCCTCCTCACTTCTCGAATATACCAAAATGTAGTTGATGGAAACAATCACAAATATATCAAGATATTGTCTGAATACTCTATTCATCAAGTGCATAAAGGTTGCAGGTGCGTTCGCCAACCCAAAGGACATGACCAAGAACTAAAAATGGCCATATCTAGTCCTAAAGGCTGTCTTTGGAATATCACATTTCCTCGCCTTCAACTGATGGTAGCCAGATCTAAGGTCTATCTTGGAGAAATAAGAGACACCCTGAAGTTGGTCAAACAAATCATCTATACTTGGGAGAGGATATTTATTCTCTATCGTGACCCTATTAAGTTGCCTATAGTCAATACACATTCGGAGTGACCCATCTTTCTTCCGCACGAATAGGACAGGAGCACCCCAAGGTGAAACACTAGGACTAATGAAGACCTTCTCTAGCAAATCTTTTAGTTGCTCTTTCAACTCTTTCTACTCAGCGGGGGACATCCTATAAGGTGGAATCGAAATAGGCTGGGTGGCAGGAAGAATATCAATCCCAAAGTCAACCTATCAGGAGGAACTCCAGGCAGATCATTAGGAAATACTTTTGGAAACTCATTATCAATCGGGGCTGATTCCTCAAGAGTTGGGGACTCAACATCATCAGGTTTAACTCGCACGAAGTGATAGATACAACCTTTGGACATCAAATTTCTAGCTCTAAGATATGAGATAAACTTTCCTCTAGGTGCAACAGAATCACCCTTCTACTCTAGAACTGGTTTAGGAAATTGGAACTTATCAGTTTGGGATCTACAATTAACAGAGGCATAATAGGGGTGAAGCCAATCCATGCCAAGAATCACATCAAAATCAACCATCTCCAACTCAACCAAATCAATAAGAGTATCCCTATGATAGATGGACACTACACAAGCTCTATAGATTCTCTCAGCTCGAATAGACTCACCCACTAGAGTAGAAACATCAAAGGGTTCAAGAAGAATCCCAGGGGTTCTATCAAATCTACTAGCCACATAAGGAGATTCAAATGACAATGTGGCACCCGGATCCATCAAAATATAACAATAAAAAATAAAGATTCGAATCATACCCTTCACAACATCTGGGGAGTTCTCCTGATCTTGGCGACTAACCTATGGTTTACAAGCGGTTTGTTGCTCTGCCTGCGCTTGATGTAGTGGCCCTTTGGGTTCCTCTAATTGGTGGGGCTGGTATAGTAGACTGAGCCTAGTTATCCTGCTTTGGACAATCCCTTTTGTGGTGACCCGTTTGGCCACATCTATAAAACACATCATTCCCGTCATGACATCTCCCCAAGTGCAGTTTGTCACACTTATCACACGGAGGATTTCCCTGCGAACCTTGAGACACACTAGCTTGTGACTGGGATCCATGGGTTCCAACATTCTGAAACCTTTGATCATACCTGCCTCTCGGCACAGGTGCACTTCCAGATGATGGTGCTGGAAATCGGTTGCCATTGCCTTTTCTTTCAACCTCATGATTGGATGTCTTAGCTTTCTTATGTTTGAACTCTTCCTTGTCATGTTGCCTCTCCTCATCGGCTTGTTTCACAAATGTTATCAGTCGTCTAATTTCCATATCACTCACAAGCATGGCTCCTCTCCCATCTCTCTTGGGTACTCTATTCAACCCATCTACATACATCCCCATCCTTCCCTTCATGTCAGCAACCATGTTAGGAGCATAGCAAGATAGTTGCGTGAACTTCAAACCATACTCTTGCACGATCATAGAGCCCTGCTTCAGATTCAGGAACTCTCTCACCTTATCTTCCCTTTTCTCTCTTGGGAAGAAACACCCCAAGAAGGCTTCCTCGAACAATGCCCAAGTAAAATATGGAGAATCATCCCTTCTACCTTTCTTCCACCGGTGGAACCATAGTCTGGCCACACCCTTAAGTTGGTAAGCAGCCAGTTCAACCCTGTAAGCATCAGCCACACGCATCACGTGGAACACCTTCTCAAGTTCCTCCACATAGTTCTCAAGATCTTCAATGGATGCAGACCCCATGAACTCAGGTGGATTCATCCTCAGATATTCTCGGAATCTAGAGGTGACATGAGAATCTGGTCTACCCGCTCCTTGTCTCAAAGCGGGTACTGTGACAACCTATGCAAGAGCTTGAATAACCCAGCGTAGCTCATAATTGGAGACGTTATCTTGAGGGGGCTGCTCAATAGGGACAACTTGATCCACAGGCTCCTTGGGTGCTTGAGGCTGAGGTGGATTAACAGCTTGTCTGGCAGGACGTCGCCTTCCTCTAAAAGTTCTTTTGGGAGGCATGTTATTAATTCTACACGCGTAGAACACGAACTAGAAAAGAGTTTTTATAGAGTAACTCTATCGCACGAATTGGGATAGGAAGAAAAGTGCAATCATTCTGTCCTATAGCCTCCTGCTTATTAAATGTGGTCGACAACACACCCATAAACAAGACTCTACTAGACACGGCTTCATAGACTCCCTAAGACACTTGAACTCTGTACTCTGATACCAAGTTTGTCACGCCCTGGAGGGTACCTTTGGCGTGGCCGACACCTAGAGACCATTGCTAGTCCCCAAGCGACTCACTTAGCCTCATCACATCATTCAATCAAATTAACTCTACTGAACAGCGGAAAATGTAAGTAAGTAATGGACACATCTCATCTAAAGTCTCAAAGAATATATAAAATAATGAAGGCTAGTAGAAAGAACTAGCTCACAATCTCAACATCAACGCTCAACCATCGTCTATGAAGCCTCTATCACTAATTATGTGGTGCCAATGATAGACCCATGACTACCCAAATCAAAATAAAAGAATAGTTCAAAGTCTAACCTCTAAAGCAAGATGAAATAAATCATAGTGGGTCCTCCAAAGTAAAATATGCAAGTTTAAGAATGTAGTCATGCTTTGAAAATAAGCTCAAGAATATGCAACTCCATCAAATTGGTTTTGCAAATTTATGCAGTTTCTCTAACCAATAGACATCCCACCACCCTCTTTGATGGTGCACAACAAAGATGATAACGTTGGTCGCCCATCCATTACTTGCCAAGGTAAGGACGTCAATATCATGGATCATGATCCATCATCCCCGTCCATCTTTTTGGGACAGGAGTTGCCAGAGCGTGTTGCGCAACTATCCTATGCAGGCAACATAATTATAGGGTTTGAGTCACTTGTACTCTATCCAACTCGGTGCTCAATACTACTTTCGAAACATCCTCTTTAAAACTCATCTCAAACATCATCATCATCATCATCATCATCTTCCATCAATGAATATGTTTTGAAAATTTATTAGTGTCATCATCAAATATTTACTCAAAACGTCATTTAAACTCAATGTTCAATTTCATCAAAACTCGTCAAAATGTCAAGTGCTTACTTTTAAAAATATATGCTTCAAAAATCTTAACATATCATCAAGACTCTTTCTCAAATCAGTATTTATGCTCAAAACTCATATTCATGTAGACTCAAGTAAAATATGTTTAAAAATCATCTTTCCTCAACATACAAAAACGACCATCAACTCAATTTAAAATAATGTATAAAATCAAAGGCAATTATCACCTAGGGTCATGTGAACGAAGACATGAACATACAACCAAACAATTACTCAACTCCATATTACCATCAATATACTTTTATGTACAAGGAAACTCAATAAAACAGTAAATAACTCGAGGATTTAATCAGGAACTCAAGAAAAGTCAAACTAAACTCAACTCGAATCAATGTATATAAAGGGACACATGGACGAACTCAATCTAATATTGTGTTAGCTTTATATACCTGGAAGATTTGAATTTTGGATTAGCTTGGAAGAACTCGCACGATTCTCTTGAAACCCTAGCTTTTCTCCTCTTCTTCGCTCAAAGTCTCCTCTTAGTTTTAGCATATAAGAATTTAGAATGAGTCTAGAAACCCTTTTTAGACAAAAAATGACCTATTTTATTGTGTTTAAGTTTATGAGGGGTTAAGAAAAGGCTGGAATGCCCCTCATGAAAAACTAAAAAAATTTCACCTTCGGCGTACGAAGTCCGTATCGCGCCCCGAGAGGGTACCCTAGACGTGGTCGGCACCCATTGAATCAATAACTATACCAATCAGCGAAAGAAAAAAGAAAGTAAATGAGCATATCTCATCTAGTCTCAAAATAATATAATAAATAAAAGGCCAGTGGAAAGAAACTAGCTTAACCAATCTTATCATCAACATTCGACTCTAGTCTATGAAGCCTCTATCACTATCAAGTGGCGCCAGTGACACACCCATAGCTACCTCAACTTAAGGAATAGTAAAGCTACTCTAAAGGTTTGACTTTAATAGCTAGATGAAAGTAAATAATGGTCCTCCGAAGTAAAGGAAGGTCACCAATCCGCTGAGTTGCTTAGATCCTCAATGATGCGACTATTGACATCTTTAATCCTGTATCTGCATCATGAAATGATGCAACATTGAGTGGCATCAATTTGTGGATTGTACGATATGTAAAATAGCTAAATATAACATAAACAGGTAGAATAATATGGAACAATATCAACTCAGAATAATAACCAATCAAAATGTCAAATTTCTATCTAAAGCAAGAATAAAGAGCAGACAAGTGACCCATTAACCAATCAACCTCATCAATCAAATCATACTCATCTCAAAGGAACTCAACTCAATTCATCTCATCTCATATCATCTTGACTCAGAGTACTTAATATTGGAACTTTCTGGGAGTTTCTCTTATCCGACAACAATCACTTATGAGCAACAATTCGCCATTGTTACCTAGCCATTTTGTACTTGCTAGGTATATAATGAATCTAAACCATAATGGATGATCCAAAATGGAGACGTCAATCTACAAGTCCTCTATTGTTTCAGAGACTCTCTTAAGAGGGAACCACAATGTAATATAGTGGTTCTAATCCTCACCTACGCTTGGCTACGTAGTTAATGAGTGTGAATTGGTGTTACTCTTACCTATTTCGGTGCTCGATACTCCTCTTAAGACTCAATGCTCATAAGACAATCCATCTCAATCAAACTATCTCAATCAAATCATCTCAATCAGCCTCGTGGAGGCACTCATCATTTAGTCAGTCTTATAGAGACTCTAATCATCTCATCAATCAACATCTCAATTAATAGCTCAAGGCTTAGAACAATCATTAGGGAACAATCGAATAGACAATTCATGGGAGTTTATTTATGGAGACTTATAGGACTATCAACTTCTATCAATTCATCATCATTCTCACATTACAATCACAATCAACGTTCTCAAATCAAGGCTCTAGACTCAATCCCTAAGTTCATTCAGACTCAATCCCTAAGTTCATTCTTTCATGATTTCAAAAATAATCATGTAGGGTTATACAATATCTCATGAAAAGTACTCAATTCAAGAAAACCAGTTTATGATGATCACCAACATAGGAAAATACATGTAATTAATATAATTTTCAAGAAAAAACAGTAAGAATCATGTATGTAGACTCTTTAGACTTTCAACTCTTCTATGACTATCTATGGGATACATAAGAGAAGTATCTCATGCTTTTAGTTTAGCTTTATATACCAGGATTGAACCTTTGGACAATCAACCTCAAGGAACTCTTTTTAAACTCCTCAATTCCTCGCTCCTCCGCTCTTCTCTTTAGCCCTAGTCTTTTTCAAGGACTAAGAATAGGGTTTAAAACCCCTTTTACGCTTAAAACGACCCATTTTGATCATATATTAAGTCTAGGAGGGGTTTAAAAAGGTCTAGAATGCCCTTCACGAAATTTGAAAAAAGTTCGTCTCGAGAAATGGGGTCCATGACGTGGACACTGTCAATTTTCTATGTTTTTCACTAAAAATTCTCTGAACGAGCTTTCCAATCCCATAGAAAATTTTTGGAATAAAATCAAGTGTTGATCCGTGGCAGGTGCGCGTCGCACAACTGTCGTGCACCCTCACTGGTTTGTGTTTTGGCATAAAAAAATTACTTTTTTATCTGGTTGCTCCAAAAATTAATCGAGACCACTTTTTCACTTAATTTTTCATGTTGATCTCATATCTGGCCTCGGATTTGCCATTAGAGCATGGGAATATGCATTATGCGCACATCTCTCCTCTAGGGATATTTTAGTAATTTTACCAGGTCTTATATTATCTCTGCCTTGGAATCATTCGTCATCTAATGATGAGTAAAGGTGAACACCAGGGCACGAATAGACTCAAGACTCATCTCAACATTCACTCACTCAATCAAACTCTCGACTCCTCATCAACCTCAACAAACTTCACTCAGACTCAGGAATAGATACATCAACTTGGATAGACAATTTGGTCAAGAACAAGAGTAGAGATATTATCTTAACATCTTCACCATCAGGCATGAATGGAATATCAAAACTTGATTAATTTGAATCGTTAAAACACTTTGTCAATAAGTTGTTTCATCTCCAAAAGGAGTTCATCAACTCTAATCGAGAATGGAACCATCGTAATATATAAGACTCTATGGACATTCTCAAGCTCCACTCCCCACCTCAATTGTTCTCCCTTTCATGGCAGTCTATTCCATCAACTTAAACTTATAGCTCCTATTAAGCTCCCTACCTATCCACATCCTCTTATTTCATTCGAACCTACTTCTGAGCCTCATGATGCTATTTTTAAGATGATCATATCCATTCAAGGCTAACCCTTAATACTCAAGCTCTATACTCTCACAGGGACTTTTCTTAAAAGATCACTAGTCCTCTTCACTACCTCATTGACCTTTCTTGAAACCCTCGTCACAAAGTCTTCAATAATCTATCATCGATACTCGCATAATAACAACCACACCTTCAAGCCTATCAGTCTAACCACTTTAACTGTATCTAAGAAATTTCAAGCCTACTTAGGACTTCTACTTTCGCCATTCAATGAACTCCCACTAAACGATACTCCAACATACTCTTACCTATCTGTTGCATATCATAATGTCTCATCTCTCCCCTCCTCCCTATCGCTATCCCTCTATGACACAAGTACAACACCATTGTCATAATAAGGATACATTCACTCCTCCTCATCTACCCTCATTCTTCGTCTACTACTATAAGCATCACTACTTGGGCCTAGAGGGACTCATCATCTCCCCCTTTAGCTAAACCCCAACTACTACCTCCTCATGCCAAATAAGTATGAGTCTATATCTAAAACTTGATATTCTAGATTTTACAATCAATAATGGCATAACGTACCAAAGGTCAATGCATGTTTAAGATGACATCAAAATAAAGAACTCTCACTCTCTCTCATCAACTATCACTCCTCTATTCTCATCAACATTTCAATCAGGACTGGGAAGACATGATCACTCAAAGAACTTGGAACGAAGATCATTAGCACGATTAAATCGAGAAATCTTATTTGAAAATATTCATAATGAAGTACCATCTCTCTTGTCTATCGAGACTCATTCTAGGTTCACAGAACTATACATAGCATAAGACTTAGGTCACCTTCTCATTCAATATAGGAGTGGAAACTCTTAAATCCATAGGGCAAGATCAAAATTAATGAATGAACTCATCTCTTTTCATTCTCACAACTCAACATGAATTACAATTGGCAAGTGGTATATAGGACTAGGCCATAGGCTTGGTAGTCGTATACTAGACGGGAATAGAGTATCATCTGCGCTAAAGTATAACGAATATAGGAGATGGCAAAGAATTGACGCCTCATCTAAATCAACCTATCACCATCGAAAACTCAAGATCTACTTCGGTCTATTATATCATCATCTCTCTCTTAGCTCAAGGGTCATCTCTTAAGTTTTACAAATCAATTCCCTCTACTAGGCTATAACCATATACCTCCACACGGTCGAGGAGTCACTTATCCACAAGGATAGGCATCTTAAACTCTTCTATCATACTATAGTTGCATATATATAAATAGCCACTAGGACTCTCTTCAAAGGTACAACTCTTAGCTTCCTCCTTTCTCTTTGGGAATCTCTTTATATTTTCTACACTTAATGGCGTATGTAATCACTTCCCACGACTCTTACAATTTAACCTCCTCTTTTGCCTGTAGACTCCCAACTTTTGTGCCCCCATAAACTCATTTGCATAGAACTTAGACTATCATGGAAAACTCATCATCGTCTATACATAAGCCCCAATCGACTTAGCTACTCGTGATGACAAAGAGTGCTTACTTCGGCCTACTCCATATTGACAACTCAAATATACTATCTAGGTCCTTATAGCAATCATAACTTAGAGGTTCACACATATTTACACAATCATGGACGCACATCTCAAGCCTTCTCCTATCGGTTGGACTATCTTCATTTCACTCGTCTTGCCTAAGGGACACTTGTACTCTACCCATAGCATCACTTTTCCTTACCAATCAGCATCTTCCTCACGAACACATACTATGGCAACCTCTTAGAGCGAATCACCCACTAAAGATGTCACTATCATGATGCTTTCTCCTCTTTACCATTACTCCTCAAATCAAGCTTAGAGTCTACTACTAACAGGTGCATCTATCACACACCTCTCCAATATTACACCAACTTACAATTACTAGGTAAATTTCTGAGCACAAGCCCACTGAAATCTCATAACAAGTATTCAATCATCGTCTCCACTTTTTGCAACTCAAGTACCATTCCTCCACTCACTATACCCCCTTACCTGGCTAAGCTCATAACTACATAAATCTCGTGGAGATCTTACTTCAGAATTATGAGCCTACTGTAGTTCTATCACATTGAAAGCACTCCGTTCCCATTTTCAACATCCACGTCTCACCCTCACAATACAAATATCTAGATACGTCAACGTAGAACTCTTTCTAGTTTTGAGCACGCTTTAACACTAACTCCCTTTCTATACCTCATCATGAAAATCATAGGGTACTCACCACTCTTTCATCAAACTTATGGCAACTGATTCTTCATCTCATTACTTACCTAATAGGTATATAACTCTAATTACAAGCCTCAATCAACTATCATTCTCAGTATCTCATCCTTTCCTTTTTATCGTCATCATTCTAGCATTAGAATGGCATCTCGACTCAGGGTGTTATAAGACCTCACATCTTACTCTTAGATGGTAACATTAAACTCTTTAGAGATATACGTTTCTCTCTCATGAATAATATCTAAAGTAAGTAAGAACTCAAATCATACCCATCAAGACATCTGGGGAGGCATCTAGAGAAGTTTCTTGATCCTCTTTAACTGTGGGTGCTGCTGTAGAAGCTTGGCCCCTTTTGGCCCACTTTGGACAATTCCTCTGGAAGTGACCCATTTAGCCACACTTATAACATCCATCACTTCCCTTACAACATTCTCCCAGGTGATTTTTTCACACTCTTCACAAGGTGGCTTGCCTTGGGAACCTTGAACCACACTAGCCTGTGACTTAGATCTCTGAGCTCTAACGTTATGAGGCTCTGTTTAAAAGTGACTCCTATTTTTAATCCCCTCGACCTATTAAACTTAGGTGGGTTCACCCTCAAGAATTCACGATCTTCGAATGTATTTGGAACACCCCGTTTACCTGCTCCCTCTCTAACAACCAGTGTTGTAACAACCTAGGCCAAAGTCTGGAGGGCCTGGCAAAGCTCAACATTGCCGATGTTAGCCTGTGGAGGCTGCACGGCAGGGACTATGGGTTTATCTTGATCTTAGCGCTCGGGTTGGTTAGGATTGGGCTCCCGTTCACTTCATCGGCTCTTCTTGGAAACATGGTCACAATTCTAAAAACACATAATGTACGAATCAAAAGAGAGATTTTTTAGAGTTTAACTCTATCGCATGAATTTTGAATGAGAACGAAGTGTAACAATTCCTAATGTCCTATAGCATCCTGCGTATAAAGTGTGGTTGACAACACACCCATAAACAAGACTCTTCTACACACAACTTCACAGACTCCCTAGGACTCTTGAACTCTGTGCTCTGATACCGAGTTGGTCACGCCTCGGGAGGGTACCATAAACATGGCCGGCACCCAAAGACTATTGCTAGTCCCCAAGAGAACCACTTGACCTCATCATATTCATACAATCAAAAACTCTACCAATTCACGGAAGAAAAAAAGAAGTAAATGGGCATGTCTCATCTAGTGTCTAAATAATATTATAAATAAAAGGCTAGTGGAAAGAAACTAGCTCAACAAATCTTATCATCAACATTTGACTCTAGTCTATGAAGCCTCTATCACTATTAAGTGGTGCCAATGACAGACCCATGGCTATCTCAACTCAAGGAAAGTAAAGCTACTCTAAAGGTTTGACTTTAATAGCTAGATCAAAGTAAATAATGGTCCTCTAAAGTAAAGGAGGCTTACCAATCCACTGAACTGCTCAAATCCTCAATGATACAACTGTTGACAATCTCCAATCCCTATATCTGTATCGTGTAAGGATGTAGCACCGAGTGGCATCAGTATATGGAATGTACAGTATGTAAAGTAGTTAAATGTAACAAAAACATGTAGAATAATATGGAACAATAGCAACTTAGAATAATAACCAATCAAAATGTCAAATGTCTATCTAAAGCATGAATAAAGAGCAGACAAGTGACCCATCAACCAACAAACCCCATCAATCAAATCAGATTTATCTCCAAGGAACTCAACTCAACTAATCTCATATCATCTTATCTCGACTCAGAGTACTCAATGTGGAAACTTTTTGGGAATTTCTCTTATCCAACAACAATCACCTATGATCTAGTGATTGCACAACAAGCCACCATTGTTGTCGCGGTCATTCTGTACTTTCCAGGTAGTGAACGAATCAAAACCATAATGGATAATCCAAAATGGAGATAGCAATCTACAAGTCCTCTATTATTTCAGGGACTCTCTTAAGAGGGAACGATAATGTAATGTAGTGGTTCTAATCCTCACCTATGCTTTGCTACATAGTTAATGAGTGCAAGTTAATATTATCCTTACACATTTCGATGCTTGATACTCCTCCCAAGACTCAATGCTCATAAGACAATCTATCTCAATCAGCCTCAGGGAGGCACTAATCATTTAGTCAGTCTCATAGAGAGTCTAATAATCTCATCAATTAAAATCTCCATCAATAGATCAAGGTTTAGAACAATCATTAGGGAACAATCAAATAGATAATTCATGTGGGTTCATTTATGGAGACTCACAGGACTATCAAGTTCTATCAATTCATCATCATTCTCACATCACAATCACAATTGTCATTCTCAAATCAATCCCTAAGTTTATTCATGCATGCTTTCAAATATAATCATGTAGGGTTATAAAATATTTCAAGAAAAATATTCAGTTCAAGAAAACCAGTTTATGATGATCATCAATATAGGAAAATACATGTAATTAATATAATGTTTAAGAAAAACCATCAAGAATCATATATGTAGACTCTTTAGTCTTTCAACTCTTCTATGGCCATCTATGGGAGACATGAGAGAACAATCTCATGCTTTTAGTTTAGCCTTACATACCTGGATTGAATCTTTGGACAATCAACCTCAAGGAACTCTCTTCGAACTCTTCAATTTCGCTCCTCTTCGCTTCTCTTTAGCCCTAGTCTTTTTCAATGACTTAGAATAGGGTTTAAAATCCTTGTATGCTTAGAATGACCCATTTTAATCATATATTAAGTCTAGGAGGGGTTTGAAAAGGTCTAGAATGCCCCTCAAGAAATTCGAGAAAAGTCAGTCTCGGGACATGGGGTTTGCGATGTGAACAATGTCTATTTTTGGTGTTTTTCACCGAAATTTTTCGAATGATTTTTTCAATCCCATAAAAATTTTTTGGAATAAAACCAAGTGTTGGTCCACGGGAGATGCATGTCGCACACCTATTGCACACCCTAACTAGTTTGCATTTTCGCATCAAAAAAATATCTTTTGATACGATTGCTCTAAAAACCAACCGATACCACTTCTCCTCTTAGCTTTTCATGCTGACCGCATATTCAGCCTCATATTTGCCATCGGAGTCTGGGAGGATGCATTATATGCACAACTCTCCTCTAGGGGTATTTTGGTAATTTTATTGAGTGTTATTGTCCGCAATGCGGACTTGGTCATTTTTAGATGTTTTTTCTCTAGAAATTGTATGATTGAGTTTTCTAATCTCATGAAAATGTTGGGACCAAGTTTGAGTGTGAGTCCATGGCAAGTCCGTGTCGCACACCTGTTGCACACTTATTCTAGAAATTGTTTTCGCATAAAAAATTATCTTTTGATCTGGTTGCTCTAAAAATCAACCAAGACCATTTTTCCACAAAGTGTTTTTATGCTTATCGTATTTTCAGCCTCGGATTTGCCATAGGAGTTTTGAAAGATGTGTTATGCACAAGTCTCTCATCTAGACGTATTTTGGTAATTTTATAGGGAATTACATTATCTCCCCCTTGGAATCATTCGTCCTCGAATGATGAGTACGCTAGGAGATTTCGCAAGGCACGTATAGAATCACGAACTCAAATACTTCAACTCAAGGGCGAACATTGGCTCAAGAATAGGAAACTCAACTCATTAGAGGACATCATCATTTGTAGCTCATAACTCTCATCAAGGCCTAAGTCTCGCTGCACACTCTTACTTTGGTCGGGCCTAATTCGAAATCACCAAGTTGTACCTCTTAATTTAATCGTACTTCTACAATCTATCCTATAAGATTCTCATTCTATACCTTAGACATTCTCACCATTTGGCACGAATAGGACATTAGAACTCAAACAACTCGAATTATTTAAATGCCTCGACAATCAATTATTCGAACTCAAGAAGGAAGTCATCAACTCTAATCGAAGATGGGACCATCAAGATAAATTAGACTCCATGGATAACTTTCAAGCTCGGTATCTTACCTCAACTATGCTCCTCTTCACGACACTATACTTCGTCAATTAAAGCTTATAGCTCCTATTAAAATCTCTTCTTAACCACATCATCTTATTCCGTTTAAGCCTAATTATAAGCCTCAAAGTGGTATTCCTAAGATGACCATATTCCTACAAAGTTAATCCTCAAAACTCAAGCTCTATACCTCCCCAGGGAATTTCATTTAGAGAATACTACTCCCTCTCACTACTCTAATACCTCTACCTAGAACACTTACTCAAAAGTCATCAATAGTCTTCTCCAATTACTCCTATAATGATATCCACACATCCAAGCCTATCACTCTAACCACTTTCAACTATATCTAAGAATTACCGAACCTACTTAGCACTTTCACATCCATCATTGTATGAGCTCTCACTCGAACGCACACCAACACACTTCTTGCCTAGAGATACTCTAACCTACTCTTACCTATCTGATGCATATCATAAGGTGTCATCTCTCTCTTCCTTCACATCCATAATCTTAATAAAGGGAGGGTATTATAATTATCACATCAAAGAACATCCATAATAACATCATTAGCAATATACTCCTCTACTATCATCAACATCACTATTAAGATTGGAAAAAAACATTGGAAAGGTTTACTGTCATAAGTATGATACATTCGAGGAATTTAATGTGAGAGCAGTCGTAATGTGATACAGTCTCATTAGGATTTTAGGATCTATCATGAGTTTATGGAATCGAAAATGCTGTGAAACTTAAGTCGCATCTCGAATGATATAAGGTTGGGAACTCTGAGATTTTTGTGAGAAAAAAGTACAACTGTCACTCCTCACCCTCATAACTTAACATAAATGTGAATCAACCTTGAGTGGATGGGTCTAGGCCATAGTCACAACGCTCATACACAAGACAAAAATAAACCATCACCTTAACTGAGCTATAAGGAATATAAGAGATAGAAAAGCATCAATGTCTCATCCTGATCAACTCATCACCATCGAAAACTCAAGACTCACTTTAGTTTATTAACTCTTCATCTCCCCCTTAGCTCAAAGGTCCACTCCCTAAGTCTGCTAACCAATTTTCTTTACCAAGCTACAAGAATAGCTATCCACACAATTAGGGCATTACTATCCACAAGAACATTTTACACTCTCCTGTTATACTATACTCAAAGATTTAAAACCGCTATTAGAACTTTCCTCTAAGGTACTATCCTTAGCTTCCTTCTAGACCTATGGGCATCTTTCTATACTTATTGCTCTTATTAACATATATAACAACTATCTACAACTCTTGTCATTTAACCTCGTTGTTTATTCTACTACCATCCAACTTCTAAGCTCCAATGTATGACTAAAGAAGTCTTAGGTTACAAGGAAAAACTCATCATCATTTATACATAAATCCCCATCGACCTAATTACTAAGGGTGACAAAGAATGCTTACACCCACTTATTCCACATCAATAACTCAAGTATACTATCTAGGTTCTCATAGCAAGTCATGACTTAGAGCTTTACACAACTTTACTCTATCATGAATACATATCTTAAGCCTTTTCTTATCTAGTTTTTCCTCCTCAATTTACGATCTCCATCTAATGGGTACCTCTACTATACCCATAGCATCACGCTCATTGCCAGAAAACATCTTAACATAGAACACACACTACAACATGACTCTTAGAGAAAATCTCCAATGAAGACTATCACTATCATCATGCTATCTCCCTCTTCACATAACTCCCTAATATTTAAGTTTAGGGATTACTGCTAATATGCGCATCATACACTTCCCTCATATTATACCAACCTATAACTACTAGGTAACAATTTAGGAACACAGGCTCACTAAAGTTTCATAGCGAATGCTCAATCAACATATACCCTCTTCACAACTCAAATACCATCTTCCCATTCAATACACCTCCTTATAGGGCATAGCTCATAACTCTATGAATCTCATGGGGCTCTCCCCTTGGAATCATAAGCCTAGTTTAGATCTATCACATTGAAAGCACCTTGTTTCCCTATTTAACCTCAACTTCACCCACTGTCACAAACCTCTTCCTAGTTTGAGTACACTCCAACTCATTTATACCTTATCATGAACATCAATTGGTACTTACTACTCTTTCATCAAGACTTATGTGAATCAAATCATCACTACATTGCTTACCTAAAGGACACATGACTCTAGTTACAAGCCTCAATCAATCACCACTATCATTATCTGGTCTCACCCTCTCCTTCGTTGTCCTTCAAACTCGGGGATAACAACTCTACTTATGGTCTATAAGAATCTCAAATCACACTCTTAGGTGCTGACATTAAACTTTTAGAGACATAAGTTTCTCTCTCATGGATAACATTAAAAGCAAGTAAAGACTCGAATCATACCTGTCACAACTTCTAAAGTGTTTTTCTGGTCTGGGTGACTACCCACAACATACAACTGGCCTGTGGCCCTGCTCGTGCTAAAAATAGCATCTTTCTGATTTTCTCTAACTGGTGGTGTAAATGTAGTGGGTCAAGCTTTGTTAGCCCGGATTGGACAATCTCTCTGAAAATAACCCTCTTGGCCACACTTATAGCAATTGTCGGTGACCATTCAACACTTCCCCAAATGGAGTTTGCCACACTTTCCACATGGTGGCTTTCCTCTAAGACCTCGAGCCACACTTCCTTAGGATATAGGATTCTGAACCCTGAAAGGTTGTTCTCTCCTTGGCGTTAGATTATATCTACTATTAAATCTGGATGCACTCATTGGTGGTGGCGCATAACTCTAGGGCCTTTGCAGAAAGAGGGATCTATTTCTATTCCCGTACTTATGCTTATTACACTCATGTCCTATTGACTCAACCATTTTGCCCCAAGGTCCTTCCATCTCATTCTCCTTGTCCTTTTCTACCCATCGAGCATGTGCAACAAGCTGAGGAGTAGGCTCAAGCGCCTCAGGGATAACGACATTTCTTGAGTTCATGAAGTATTTGGAAGGCATGGCCTGCAAATGTTTAACAGCCGATTCAGAAGAGAGATTTTCTAGAATTTAACTCTATAGCACGAATTAGAATATGAAAGAAGGGTAACAATTCCTAACGTCATGTAGCCTCTCTATTATTGATGTTGCATGCTTCACACCAATAATAAAGACTCCACTAGACACGGGCTTATAGACTCCCTAAGATTTTTGAAGTCTATGCATTGATACCAAGTTTGTCACGCCCCGAGAGGGTACCCTTAGCGTTTCCGACACTAAAAGACTATTGGTAGTCCCTGAGTGAACCACTTGGCTCAACCACTCATTCGTCGACAGTAGAAGACTCAATTTAAGCACAAGGAACATACTAGGTGGTCTCATCCATCAATAACTCAATGTAATAAGAGTTTTAAAGAAATGATAATCCAACTCAATTTAATATAGTGAAAATAGTTTTGAAAAATACAAGTCTTCAAAAGTAAAACATCAACTCTAATCCATCATTGTCTATAAAGCCTCTATCTCTAAGCATCTAGATGGTGCCAATGAAAGGTTCATGGCTACGTCATAATCAAAATAAAAATACAAAAGTCAAAGTAAGAAAGATAAGTGGGGTATCCTCCGAATGTAGGGGAGGACTCACCAATCAACTGAATGTGAAAAGATCCTCAACGAAGATCCTTTTTATGACCTCTAATATTTGTCTCTACATCATAAAATAATGCAATCCAAATGGACGTCAGTACATGGAATATACTGGTATGTAAAATGGCTGAAAATGATAAGATATAGTCAAAGATACTCGACTCAAATAACTCAACTCATCATCAACTCATTTCAACTCAGTAAAATATGTAAGTTTAAGAATATAGTCATGCTTTGAAAATAAGCTCAATAATATGCAACTCAGTCAAATCGATTATGCAAATTTAGGGTGTTTCTCTAACTGACAGACATCCCACCACCCTATTTGATAGTGCAGAACGAAGACAACATCGTTGCTCGCCCGTCCATTACTTACCAAGGTAAGTACGTCAACATCATATATTATGATCAATCATCCCCGTCCATTGTTTTGGGAAAGAGTTGCCAGAACGTGCTGCAAAACTATCCTACGTGGGCAACATAGTTATGGGGTTTGAGTCACTTGTACTCGACCCAACTCGGTGCTCAATACTACTCCCAAAACATCCTCTTTAAAACTCATGTCAAACATCATCATCATCATCATCATCATCATCATCATCATCTTCCATCAATAGATATATTTTGAAAATTTATTAATGACATCATCAAATATTTACTCAAAACACCATTTAAACTCAATGTTCGATTTCATCAAAACTCATCAAAACGTCAAGTGCTTACTTTTAAAAATACATATGCTTCAAAAATCCTTACATATCATCAAGACTCTTTCTCAAATCAGTATTTATGCTCAAAATTTATATTCATGCAGACTCAACTAAAATATGTTTAAAAATCATCTTTGCTCAACATACAAAAATGACCATCAACTCAATTCAAAATAATGTATAAAATCAAATCCAATCATCAATTAGGGTTCTTGTGAATGAAGACATGAACATACAACCAAACAATTACTCAACTCAACATCACCATCAACATATTTTTATGAACAAAGAATCTCAATAAAATAGTAAATGACTCAAGGAATTATTTCAGGAACTCAAGAAATGTCAAAGTCAACTCAACTCGAATCAATGCATGTGAAAGGGCACGTGGACCAACTCAATCCAATATTTTGTTAACCTTACATACCTGGAAGATTTGAATTTTGAACTAGCTTGGAAGATCTCGCATGATTCTCTTTAAACCCTAGCTTTTCTCCTCTTCTTTGCTCAAAGTCTCCTCTTAGTTTTAGCATATAAGAATTTAGAATGAGTCTAGAAACCCTATTTTGATCGGGTTTAAGTCTAGGAGGGGTTCAAAAAAGACTAGAATGGCCCTCATGAAAAACTAAAAAAATTCACCTTCGGCGTACCAAGTCCGCGACGTGGACTTGGTCATTTTAGATGTTTTTGGCTAAAAATTGTCCGATCTAATTTTCTAATCCCGTGGAAAATATTGGGACCAAGTTTAACTGTAAGTCCGTGGTAGGTACGTGTTGCTCACCTATCGCGCACTTATTCTGGAAATTATTTTCACGTCGAAAAATTATCTTTGGAACAGCATGTTTCTTCTCGGCGGCTGTTGAGCGGGAAAGTTCAATGGGACGGGAACTTCTTGGTCATCTGACCAAGGAGCATCACATTGGCTTTGAAGCAGCTGCATGGTACTGGCATTTTGTAGACGTGGTTCGGCCTATTCTACCCTTACCGAATTCATTCTATTGAAGCATAACGTAAAAAGGGTCCTCGATTGTGACGTTTACGAAGGGTCAACCCCTCGGATTTTTTATCTGGGAGCTTTTTTTTTTCTTCATGACTGCCGATCATAATTCACTTTGTATCCACCAAGCTCTGAACCTTCATTTTGAAATCTTCGCAATCTCGGATGGAATGACCTTTTATATCTCTTCTCTCAAACAACAACCTAAGGAATCTCTCTTTCCACATAAAGTTGATTACAGGTTCTTCGTATCCGAGAAGCGTCTATCTCACAAGGAGAAGGCGTTAGGCTAGGCCAGTTAGAACCTCTCCGTAGTTCTCGATTCTGCCATACATAGATAGACCAAATTGTACAACAGACCCCCAAACTTACTAATATTATAACTCTACCATATCTACCCTTATAAACATTAAAGGGGGGATAGAGCAAGGGCTCCACGCCGTCGTCAGCGCTCTTTCAGGCCCGGCTCAAGAGTTTTTTCGGGACCTCATCACTTCAATTCAAGGGCAAACCCATTTCCTAGTCACCGGACTGAGCGCACCTTAAGCCTTAAAGACGGAGAAGGGGAGGAGCAGTTATCTATGTAAGCCTCCATGGACGGGCGGCGTGCTCCATTCTTAGTATTGCACAGTCAGTCCCATTTTTTCTCATTCCTTCCGAAAAAAACCGGACCTTATTCCCCTATTTGAATCTTCTCCCGCGTGAGACAAGGTTATGAACCATTACCAATCGCGGGTAACCCCCGGTCCGGCGCGAAAGACAGAATGAATAAACTCAAATTATTACGAATAGCGGACAAGGGAGAAAGAGAAAGGAGTAGCGCAAGCCGTCTCCTCACGCTTTTCCATCACGATTTTCTCTTCGAGAACACTCCCCTGTATAGCTTCTTCTCTTTCTTAGAGATTCCCAACTAGCTTTGAGAATCCGCTTTTCCCCGTCCGAGAATCTCCATCTGCTCTAAGTGGGCGCGAGCTAGAATCCTTGCTGCCTGTTAGGAGGATTATGTTGGATCTATGCGATCTCGAAACCTGAGCCAGCGCCTGGGAGTTTCACCTTCATTTCGACCTTGCTTTTTTAGGTCTCAGGCTAGCTTGTTCCCTATCTTTATTTCTATTGCATTCTATCTCATCGTATCACCAGGTCAGTCTAAATGGAAGTAGACCAACATAGGAAGAAATGTGAAAGTAGGGGCTGCTAAGCGCTGAAAAAGAAAGCCTTTCACCTTCCTCTCTATCCATTCCTTTTTCATAATCATAAAGGATGGAAAGGTCTGTTCATTTGTCCAGAAATATGTTTTCGGCCTTCATGAGAGGAGGAGAACTCTTTAAAAAGATTGTTCAAAAAGCACATTCATTGGCGCATCTAACAGACGTGGCAACCTGCTAGCGCATCCAGGGCCCCGGCGCCCAGCTCAGCTGGAGAGGCCTAGCCTGATCTGAGAAGTGCTAATTTGGTTCGGATACTAAGGAGGTCATCCGCTCACCAATTAGGTTAAATATCTTGGGAAGCAAAGAGGACAGGCTGGACCCGATTGCTCTAAAAATCAACCAAGATCATATTTCCATACAATTTTTCATATTGATCGCATTTTTTATCTTGGATTGCCATCGGAGTTTTGGAAGACGCGTTATGCGCACAACTCTCATCTAATGATATTTTGGTAATTTTATTGGGCATTACATATTTTTTGTATATGTCATAGACACATTTTTCAAGCTTCCATGCCTGTTGTATTAATCTATTAATACTGACTATTTTTGTTGTAAATAGCCATTTGGCACATTTCTCTCTCTTTCTAGTTTCTGCATGTATTAATTTCCTTGTTCTGACCCTTAAATATGATATCTGGGTTTTATCACTGTGTAGGATCTTTCTTGATGTGCTGGGTAACTCCAGAAATGTATTACCGACTTATTTTACACATTGTTAAGTTACACATTTGTTAGGTTACACATTGTATTGTACAATTGTTAAGTTACACATTCTACTTGCTAATATTTTTTCGCAACTAGAACAATTGCTAAATCAGACCTACTACATGCTAAAATATTTTCAAGCAATCGCAACAATTGTTGATGGAGACTAGTTACTTGCTAAAATTAATTTCAGCGATTCCAACAATTGTTAAGTTACACATTCTACTTGCTAATTGTTTTTTAGCAACTGCAACAACTGCTATATCAGACCTACTACTTGCTAATATATTTTTAAGCAATTGCAATAATTGTTGTCGGAGGCTATTCACTTGCTAAAATTAATTTCAGCAATTACAATAATTGTTAACTCACACATTCTACTTGCTAATTCTTTTAGCAACTATAACAATTGCTAATCAGACTTACTACTTGCTAATATATTTTTAAGCAATTACAACAATTGTTGTTGATATGATTCACTTGATAAAATTAATTTCAGCAATTACAATAATTGCTAACTCACACATTCTACTTACTAATTTTAATAGCAACTACAATAATTGCTAAATCAGACCTACTACTTGCTAACATATTTAAAAACAATTGCAACAATTTTTGTCGATGATATTCACTTGCTAAAATTAATTTCAGCAATTACAACAATTGTTAACTTACACATTTTACTTGCTATTTTTTTAGAACTACAATAATTGCTAAATTAGACCTACTACTTGCTAATATATTTTTAAATAATTGCAAGGCGGCTCCTCCGTTGTGGGTAAACGGGAAACCCGACTCTACGAACCCGAGGAAAGGCTGCACAGCAGTAGTAGGGGCGTTAAGACCGGAGCTTTTTGTAGTGCTAGCAGGAATGCAAGTGAATGAATCCCATCCCCTAGCGAGTGAAGTGCTTACGCCCCTTTAGAGATAGGGGCGAGCAAAAGAGCTCGTTCTTCCATTTTGAGATCTTTAGATTCGTAAGATCATAATAGAGTCCCTTTACTTTCTATTATATTAGTCAAGCGCTAGCGCCCTACAACTAGTATAGTATAGCAGAGCAGCCAGCTTCAATCTCAAATTCCCACAAATGGTTTGAATAAGCATTCCTTAGAGAGGGAATGTCGGATGAGACACTATTTGGCC
Organism: Solanum rostratum; assembly: GCA_029948455.1. Classification (NCBI taxonomy): domain Eukaryota; kingdom Viridiplantae; phylum Streptophyta; class Magnoliopsida; order Solanales; family Solanaceae; genus Solanum; species Solanum rostratum. Next base: position 14,186,632 of record CM057054.1, read on the forward strand.
TTCTTTCAGGAGTTGTAGATAGTATCACCTTTAGCTGGTAGCTAGCAAAGAAGTTATCCCCTATCAACGTATATAGTTGAGGGCAAACCGAGGGTTTACCCGCAGCTTCTGTCTATGAATCCTCTTTCGCTTGGTTACGGGACTAGAGCGAATCGTCTCTTGTGCTACGGTCTAATATATGTGTCAAAGAGCAGATTCTCTTGCAGCGGATACGGGGCATGCCCCTGAGCCTATTGATTCAATTCCTAGCAAGTCCTGTCTCTCTCCTTCACTTAAAACACAGCCTATGATGATTCTCAATTCCTTTTTTTGAAACTTCAGTAGGCTCCCCCTTCTTTGGCGATAAGGCTCATCAGTAGATTGACTACGAGGCCGAAGAGTCTTACTACAGGGGTTACCACTCCTGCAAGACTGATTTGGGTTCCAGAGTTGTTATAAGGGCGGGACGGCGAGAGGAGGAAGCTACTACTACCGGGCGAGATGTTAGTGGAAAAGAATAGGGTTCAGAGGAGAGGTCACAAGCTACCACTACTACGTAATCTACTTCTACTGCTACTTGAAATCGATTCTCTTTCTCATTCTCTTTCCACCACTAGTTAGAAATAGACTAGAGCATTCCCTGGAACAGGCCGTAGAGAGGTATTCAACAAGCGCCACTCAACTGCGCTAACTAAGCCCTCCATAGAAGTTCAAGGAAGTAAAGCTACATACTACTGGAAAGAGATGGGCTTTCTCCTTTCTATTTCTTGCGGGCTATTGATTTCGGGTTGAGACTTTGCTTGCTTACTTTCACGCTTCCTTCAGTGAGCTACTTAAGGTTTAAGGTAAGGGGCACTCCTAGCATAGATTACCATTCTAACCTGTCTTTGCTGGTAGATAGATGCGCAACATTAGTTACCTGAATTAAAGAGGACTCTTGAATAAGTTGACTTCGCCCACTCATAACAAAATGTTAGACCAAGGCTGACACAACCGAATTGGTTGAGGAAAAGGAACCCCCAGCGACCAAGCACAGAAGTTCATGTAGGTCGGATCCTAGCGTAGATAAATGCTATCCGACTTGAATGATCGAATTTTTCGTTTAGAGTTTCGTACCCAGGCACGGAATCCACTTGCCAACTGATCCGAGTTTTAATTGGGGAACGAACGATCTAAGTAAGGAGGTAGCTCCAGGAAGGTAGTTCTTTGACCCAGTTCAGTGAGACCGGGGCTTTACGTCGCACAGCCTTTATCCTTTCCCATCGTTGACTTTGGGTGGACATTAGGCGTGAACGGACTCTATAGCCTGCGCCCGCAAGTCTTTGTAAAACGTTCATACTAGAAACGTTGTACTTTTCACCTACGATACACAGACCAATTGAGCTGTTCACTCCGGTTAGGGCCCTTACGGAAATAGGGGTCAAATCGACCTGCATTCCTTTAACCCAAAATCGCTTAGCAAACTCAATGCATCCAGTATGTGATGTAATTGACTACTTAACGTACGTTCATATTAGAGCGGTAGCTACTAAAGGATTCTTCCGCATCTCGATTCAAAGATGGAAATTCTTGGATAGTCGAAATCCGGCGCTGACTTATTTCCTTCTTTTTTGGCGGTCTTGGAGGCGAAGTGCCATCGATTTAGCGAAGTTTCAAGTAGACTAGAAAAGGTAGTTAGCAGTTTAGTTCGTTGTTCGTGGTCTTGTGATCTAGCTCCGCACCTCGCTTTCTCTTTCACAAGGGCAGCTTTATCAGACTCCTAAGAGGCCACCAGAACCAAAAAAATCGAAAGGAAACGTCTTAGTGTTGTTCCTAGGTTGGGGGTCGGGGGCAAGCCTTCAAGACACGACTTCAAGCTGTTAGTACGACTACCAGTCTCCTGGTGGCTCGGTCGAGGTCAAAGTTGACATAATAAGGCGGATGGCGCCTCTTGATCCGGAGGGCGATTGGGAGCAACGTGGGGCTCGCGCCTACTATTAAAGTCGGGTGGTTAGGCAACCATTGAACACTGCGGATCGCTTAGCATCGGGGTGATTTACTTCACTGACAAAGACACAGAGGGTGGTCGGCATCAGCGATCTCCTCGTTCGAGTCCCCGGACGAAGGTGAAACCAACCTTATTATGATTAGCGAAGTCCTTTAATTATTGTCGGAGGCTATTCACTTGCTAAAATTTATTTTAGCAATTACAACAATTGTTTTACACATTCTAATTGCTACTTATTTTTAGCAACTACAACAACTGCTAAATCAGACCTACTACTTGCTAATATATTTTTAAGTAATTCCAACAATTGTTGTCGGAGGCTATTCACTTACTAAAGTTACTTTTTTGCAATTGCTAGGTTACACATTCTATATGCTAATTCTGTTAACAACTATAACAATTGCTATATCAATTCTAAACAACAAGGATTCAACACTTACATATTATATAATTAACTAAAAATATATATAATAGCATAAAAGTTCAACATTAAACCAACATTAAACAAAACATAAAATAAAAGTAAAAGTTCAACATCAAACCACCATTCAAAAAATCATCAAAGAAAAGTAGTCTTTGTCTGTCAACAAGATAACTGCACTCCAGGACAATTTTCCCCAACCCACCTTACTGTTGGAGCTCTTTGAAGTGTTGACTGCTCTTTTTTTTTGTACTCAATAGTGCCTTAAAATTCTGAGCATTTCTCCTTTTTAAACCAACAAGAGTGTAAGGGTTTGAGATTCTCAAAGACGACTTGATGCCTCTTTTGTACATCAGTGTCATGACGTGTGTATCTAGAGTCTCCACCTTGGCAATCAACTGAGCCATTTGTTCATAAATGTTTCTACATCCACAAGCACATGAAAGTACCCTAGAGTCTCCATCAATAGCACCATCAACACCATTACCAACAGTACCACCACCAACACCAACACTAGAAACACCTTCACCAATAGTTGCACCAACATCACCAACATTACCACCAATATAAAAATAATTTTTGAATGTTGTTGCCTCATCATTCACAAAACTAGCAACAACTTCGTCAATAGAACTCAAAGAATCAAACTTCTTTTCAACCACAGACAAATCCCTTTTGATAGACGATGCTCCAACCAAATCCTTTTGAAGCTTTTCAAGCTTGAGATCTATCTTATCTTCTTCTAATGGAACAAATTCAGCAATATATTTCATCTCTATCTCAGATGTTGAAGGAGCTATCCACGGGTACATAATCTATGCATAAAAAAGTAAATAGCTATAACAATTGTTGAAGATAGGCATATGCAATGCCCGGAAAAATTACCAAAATACCCCTGGAGGAGAGAGGTGTGCATAATGCGTCTTTCAATGCTCGGATGGCAAATCCTAGGACAAGTGATCAAAACAAAAGATTGAGTGGGGGAGAGGTCTCAGTTGATTTTTAAAGTGACTAAGTCAAAAGATAATTTTTCATTCCGAGACGCAAGACAGTGAACATTCGCAACAGAGCCGCTTTGCGGGACCATCACGGAGGAGGACTTACGTTTTCTTAAAATTTTTCGACGAGATTGAGAAAACTTGTTCAGGAAAAGTTTTTGCCAAAAATGAACTGCTCGCGACCAGTCCGCATCGCGGCGGATTGGGTTATTTCGCGCTGGAAAATTTTTAAAAATTTGAGGGGCATTCTAGTCGATTCTTCATATCTTCAAAAATCCATATACACTCAGTATATGTCGTTTTCACGATGAAATGTCTAAAACCCCATTCTAAATCCTCTTCCTAACAACGCTAACAAGCTAGAGCTTGAGGAGAGTTGAGATTGAAGAGTCAAGAGGAATTTCCAAGGGATTGTGTTGTTAGCAATCATCCCAGGTATATAGGCTAGCCTAAAGCATGAGATTGTTCTTCCATGTGGTCCTTTGAGTAAATTGACTTTATGATTGAAGATAATGAGTTATATATAAAAATTCTTGAGTATTTTACGGAGATTCTTTTTAATTTATGTATTTTTCTTATATTGATGATCATCATAAACTTTATTTTTGCATAAGTTGTTTTCATGAATGATTTTACAAAATCCTATGTGTATTTTACTAAAGAATGCAAGAATGAACTAAGGGGGACGAGTCTAGAGCCTTGACGATGATGATGTTTGTGATGTTGTGACTAAGGTCAAAATTATTGAGAGTCTTGATGATGATAAAGATGAGAAGATGTTTATGAGTCTTAAGAACTTGAAACGAAATTATAAAATAATGTTTCGAGTCCATGATGTTGATGTTGATGAGATGATGTCGATGATGATGAGATGAGTTGATGTTGATGATGATGTACTATGTCCCCATGGGACGGATGATGAGAAATCTTGATGATGATGTTTTATGAGCATGTCGAGTTCTGGGAGTATTGAACACCGAAATGGGTGAGAGTGAGTCCAAATTGAACTCATTAATTATGTAGCCCGTGTAGGAGAGAGGATCGAACTGTAATACAGATGTTTCCTTTGTCCCAAAAAAGGACTAATGTTATTTCTCGAGATCCACTGATGGTGATGTCCTTTACCTCGGGCAGGGTACTAGATGGATGTGGCAATGACATCGCTTCGTTGTATCATCAGTGGCTCATAGGTGATGGATGTCGATTAGAGAAACTCCCATCTAGGTTTCATACTGATAGAACTCTAATGTTGATGTGATAGTATGAGTCTTGATAGATGTTGACGTTTTATTATCTACCCTTTATCCTTGTCCTAGACAGACATGAGTCCTTCAAGTTGAGTTGAGTTTTCTTGAGATGAGTCTGAGGTATTGATGATGTATTGATGAGATGTTGATGGGTCATTTGTCTACTTTTTATTCTTGCTTTAGATAGACATTTGACATTCTAATGGAGTATGATATTGAGTTGATGTTATCCATATACTGTTCTATCTGTACTGTTATATTCAGCCATCTTACATACCACTGCATCATTTCACGATGCAGATACAGGAGGTAGAGGATTTCAGTGAATGCATCATTGAGGTTCAAGATTCTATTTTCAGTCATTGGTGAGCCCTCCTATCTAACCGAAGGAGCCCTTTTTCCTTTCCTTGTTATGTTATTTATGAGTTGGGGAGCCATGACCTGTCATGGTACCCTCTTAGACTGTCTAGTTGAGTTAGAGGCTTCATACACATGAGTTGAAGTTGATGTCGGGGTCTTTCCCCCTTAGAATTGAGTTAGAAATTCTTATTTGCTTATCATAGATGTTGAGACTGAGTTATTGGCCATTGGCCCTTCCTTTTAATGTAGACTGATTTATGTCGCTAACTGCTTTATTCTATTAATTTTGCTATGCTTGATGTTGAGTGACTGTCCTAAGATTGAGTGGTCCACTTGAGGACTAACAATAGTCTCTTGGTGCCAACCATGCCTAAAGTACCCTCCTGGGGCGTGACAAACTTGGTATCATAGCATATAGTTAAAGTGTCCTAGGGAGTCTATGAAGCCGTGTCTAGTAGAGTCTTGTTTATATGTGTGTTGTGCACCACACTTCATAAACAGGAGGCTATAGGACATTAGGAATGGTTAAATTCTTTGACATACTGAGTTCGTGCGATAGAGTTTGACTCTATAAAACTCCTTTCTAATTCATATGTTACGCGTTTGCGGATCATGCCTCCTAAATGCACTACTGCTCAAAGAGATGCCTTAACCCCAAACGCTGAGAGTTCTCCACCGGATGTCCCTACCCAAACTGCAACGAGGAGACGGGGTCGGCCTGCTAGAGCCACTGAGGTCCCATAGGCACACCTGCTCAGTCAGCTCCTACTTTAGAAGCAGACTTCAGGAGAGCCATTGCCATGCTCACTCAGTTAGTATCCTCCAAGAGTAATAAGCGAGGTACCCAGGCCCCTAGCTCCAGCTCCCAAGAACCTATGGCTGCAACCAGGCTCAGAGATTTCTTAAGGATGAACTTGCCAGTCTATACGAGGTCTAAGTTTGTGGAAGACCCACATAATTTCATTGATGAGATGTGTAAGATTTTGAGGGCTATGCGTGCGAATGACGTTGAGGGAGTCGAGCTTGTTTCCTATTAGCTTAAGGATATTGCTAATGTCTGGTATAACCAATGGGAAGATGGTAAAGGCGAGGATGCTAAACATGTTGAGTGGGAGGAATTTGAGTGTGCTTTCCTCTACCACTTCTTTCACCAAGAGTTGAGGGAGGCGAAGGTTGAAGTTCGTGAACCTGAAGCGAGAGGGGTTGACTGACAAATAGTAAAGCCTCAAGTTCATTCAGCTGTCCCAGTATGATCCAGAGATGGTCCAGGATATGAGGGCGAGAATGAGAAAGTTCATCTCTGGTTTGGGCAGGCATGTAAAGACGGAGTGTAAGGCAGCATTACTGATTCCAAGTATGGACATCTCTAGACTTATGGTCTATGCCTAGCAAACTGTGGAGGACAAGAAGAAAGATAGGGAAGAGCAGCAGAGTAAGAAGGCCAAATAGGCAAGGCATGAGCCTAGCCAACAAAAGCAGAATAAAGGTGATAGAACCTACTTTCTGAAGAAGTCTTCTAGTTATGCACCTTCAGTGGCAAGTGCGTCAGTTCAGCAAAATAAGTATGATCAGAAATCGTGTGGTCACCAAAATTTCAGAGCTCAGCGTCATCAGTCCCAAGCTAGTGTGACCCAAGGCCCGAGAGGAAAGCCACCTTGTGGCAGATGTAGCAAACTTCACCTTGGTGTGTACTGTGAGGGCACAAATTCTTATTATTTATGCAGACAATCAGACCATTTTCAGGGTGAATGTCCTACGAGGAGATGGGGTGATAGGAGTAACAAAGCTCAGTCTTCTACAGCGCCCCCTGCGGACAGTCATCAGAAGGCTACTACTATAGGTGCAGGAGGCGAGATGAACCGTCTATATGTGATGGGTCATCGATAGGACCAAGAGATTGCGCTAGATGTTGTTACATGTATGCTCTGAGTCTTTTCTTATAATTGTTATGCACTGCTTGACCCGGGTGCCACTTTATATTTTGTGACTCCCTATGTGGCTAATAAATTTGAGATTTCTTACGAGTGTTTGCTTGAGTCTTATACTGTTTTAACTCCCACTGGTGAGTCTATCCTAGCTGAGAGAGTCTATAGAGGTTGTGTAGTATCCATCTATCATAGGGATACTTTGGCTGACTTGTGTCATGAACTTAGAACTCTTGTTAAGACTTTCATGCGGCACTAGTCAATTTGCTACGACTCTTTCACAATCTTGCAAATACCAATTAAACTTTTAACTAAGACCGCTAAGGGAATTTTAAATAGAAGACTTATAAGAGAGAAAGAGAGCTTTTAGAAAGAAGACTTTTATAGCTTGGAAGAATGCTTTACACTTGATTTCTGGATGCTTGAATGGTTTGCAAATGAAAATGGCCCCGTCTATTTATACTACTCATAAAGGACCTGAGTACAAATAATATTTATCCTATAAGTCCCTACGTATTTACACTTTAGTCCTTTCTCTAGATTTCTCTACACACTTTCATACAATTCTAGAGAAGACTACACTCTACCGGAACAATCTACACAAATCTAGAATCCTTCGTAAATTACCCAAAGGCTCCAGATTCTTCTCCTCTGTGCAAAAATAGTTGCGGGTCCTGACACTTGGTAGAGTTGGAGATGGTTCACTTTGATGTAATCTTGGGTGTAGATTGGCTCCATGCCTGTTATGCCTCAACAGATTGTAGTACCTAAATTTTCAAATTCTAATTTCTGAATGAACCGGTTCTAGAGTGGAAGGGAAGTTCTGTTGCACCCAAGGGTAAGTTTATTTCCTACCTGGGCGCTAGACGGATAATTTCTAAAGGTTGTATTTACCACCTCGTGTGAGTTTAATCTGAGGATATTGAGTCTCCTACTCTTGAGTTAGTTTCGATTATGAATGAGTTCCTTAAGGTGTTCCGTAAGGGTTTACATGGAGTCCCTCTTGATAGGGAGATCAACTTCAAGATTGATGTTCTGCCCGATATGTGGCCTATTTTAATTCCCCTATATAGGATGACCCTCGTTGAGTTGAAGGAGTTGAAAGAGCAGTAGAAAGATTTGTTAGAAAAGGGCTTTATTAGGCCAAGTGTTTCTCCTTGCGGTGCTCCTATTCTATTTGTAAAAAAGAATGATGGATCTCTCAGAATTTGCATAGACTATAGACAACTGAACAAGGTCACAATCAAAAATAAATATCCTCTCCCCAGGATAGACAATTTGTTTGACCAACATCAGGGTGCCTCATGCTTTTCAAAGATAGATCTCAGATTAGAATATCACCAGTTGAAAATGAGAGACTGTGATGTTCCAAAGACAACCTTCAGGACTAGATATGGTCACTTTAAGTGCCTAGGCATGTCCTTTGGGTTGACAAATGCACCTGCAACTTTCATGGACTTGTTGAATAGGGTGTTCAGAACCTACCTTGACATGTTTGTAATCATGTTCATTGATGATATTTTGGTGTATTCGAAGGATGAGGAGGGGCATACCAAACACCTTAGAATTGTCCTTCAGATTCTTAAGGACCATGAATTGTATGCGAAGTTCTCAAAGTGTGAGTTTTGGCTTAAGTCAGTGGATTTCCTAGGCCATGTGGTTTTAGGTGATGGAATTCGAGTAGATGTCCAGAAGATTGACATGGTTAAAAACTAGCCAAGATCGACCATTCCAACTGACATAAGAAGTTTCTTGGGGTTGGTAGGCTACTACCGTAGATTCATTGACATTCTCCCCTACCCGATGAGGCGACGTCCTCGGTGCATTGCTGCTATTGGAACTCCCTGTCTCTACCTTCGGACTGCCGGAAGTCTTCATGTCATCCCTTTGTGGTCTTCTCTAGAGTTCTCCCCTTTCAGCAGACGAGGAGCGTTATTGTGGTTGGTCGTCTCTTCTCCTGCTTGGCTTCCTTCGACGACTTCTCCTCCGACGACTTCTCCTCCAAGCGGGCATGGAACATGACTAATGGTGGCCTTCCTTTAATCTCTTCCACAAGTTGCAAGGCTGATATTCGAGTTGGTCCCTCTGAAATGGGAATCTCGACCAAGGGCACCATGTAGAAACCTCTCTGCTCCATGACCACGATTTGTTGGAGGTAGGGGTCTATCACCACATGGTACTTCCAGAAAAACTCTTGTCCAAGGACGATGTCAAAGAGATCTATTTGTGCTATGTGGAAGTTGCTCTTTCCACGCCACTCGCCCAACACTATGTTGACTCCCTGAGCAACTCTACACACAGGAGTCATCGGCGCATTGATCATCCTGAGTTGAGCACTACTTGGGTTATGTTTCAGCCCCAACTTGGTTGCCGCAGACTTAGTCACAATGTTAACCTCTGGGCATGTGTCGACCATGGCACGAGCGGGTCTCCCATTGATTGTGATGTCCACGTACTCTGTACCCCACTCTTTTGGCTTCTCTAGTAGCCTTGGAATCGCTCCGCGTAGCCCAATCACGCTTACTCGAGCTGTGCCAACTTCTCCTGATTCGGGTGCCTCTTCATGTGCCTTCTGCTCCTTGTACTCCTGCATTATGGAACCAAGACTCTTCAGTTTGGGGCACTTCTTGTAGCTATGCGGCCCCCCGCATATGTAACACTTAAATTCTTTTTCGGGCTGTGTCTAGCTCTCTCCGCTGCCCTGACGACCAACCCTCCTGTTATCAGGCCTATGGGTATCATGATGCTTAGGGTGTGGGTGCCAACCCTTTGCTTTGACATCATTTCCCCCACCTTCGTCATGACTACCTCCCAAGCTTTTTTCTCGGTCTTTGTCTCGCCTATCATGCTAAGAGTCCATCAAAGCCTCCGCCTGTGTGATGGCCTCGTCTATGGTCCTAACTTGTCGGTGTTCCAGCTCCGTCTTGGCCAATTTTGTAGGTCATCCATGAAGTGGAACATCATATCTTTATCCGTAAGGTTGGGAATCTGATGTGTGAGGGTAGTAAACTCCTTCATGTAGTCCCTTATGCTACCTGTTTGCTTTAGCTCCTTGAACTTTCGCTTTGCCTCATAGATGACATTATTCGAAAAGAAGGCCTTCTTGTACTCAGCCTTGAACTACTCCCATTTGTTGATTGCGCATAGCCCCTTTCCTATATTCGACTCCTTCTGTTTCAACCATAGCATGGCCATTTCCGTCAGATACAACACGACTTTGTTGATTTTCATCTCGTCCTTCCGAACTTGTTACACTTGAAGTAATTCTCCAAGTGCCATAAGAAGTTCTCCACCTCTTGCGCGTCAAAGACGCCTTTAAAGATAGGTGGAGGGCCTCAATCCTGGCCCGCCCTTCTCCAGAAATCCTTATGCATCTCCTGTAAGCTGCGCCTTCCTCAAGTGCCCTCATCCTCTCACCCATAGCCTCTATGGCGGCGTTCATGGCCTCCATCCTGCACATTGCCTCCATGAGCTGACACTCTAAGGAAGTGATGATTTCCCTTAGCTCATACACCGCAACTTAATATCTGCCCAACTCTTTCTGGATGCTTTCATTCTTCTCAAGGGTGAACTCCGCCAAGGTCTTGAACTTGTTATCGAACTTGTTGAAGTGCTTGCCCAATAACTCTACTGCTTGCCTGGCAGCATCAACTCTCGTGACCCATCCCATGTCGAGCGTGACGTCGATAGGTTCCTCACCTCGTTCATCGTCGCTCAACTCAGCGGCCGAGAATGAGTGGGTTGTTATGGCCTCCCTTGGTGTCAGTCTGACTGGCCCCTCCTTATCCTTCTTAGAGCTCTTCTTCCCCTTGCGTTCCTTGCCAACATCCAGCATAACATTGGCGGTGTTGGTGGCATCAAAGTCTCCTCTGCTTTCCATTGCTTCCCCTAGTGAAACCTGCTCTGAAACCACATTGTCACGAACTCAGAACTGTTGCTAAGACTTCCATACGGTACTAGTCAATTTGCTCACGACTCTTTCACGAACTTGCAAATACCAGTATGCCTTTCAACTAAGACCGCTAAGGGAACACTAGATAGAAGACCTATAAGAGAGAAAGAGAGCTTTAAGAAAGGAGACTTCTATAGCTTGGAAGAATGCTTTACACTTGATTTTTGTATGATTGGATGGTTTGCAAATGAAAATGGCCCCCTCTATTTATACTACTCATAAAGGGCCTGAGTGCAAATAATATTTATCCTATAAGTCCCTACATATTTACAGTTTAGTCTTTCCCTAAATTTCTATACACAAATAAAGTGACAAAGGAGGAGATGGGGTGTTGAGATACCAGAGTAGGCTATGTGTTCCTGTTGTTGATGGCTTTCGAGAGAGGATCATTGCTAAAGCCCACAACACTAGATACTCCATTCATCCAAGCTCCACTAAGATGTACCACAATTAAAGAGAAGTCTATTGGTGGAGTGGAATGAAGAGGGACATTGTTGAGTTTGTTTCAAAGTGTCCAAATTGCCAGCAAGTGAAGGTTAAACATCAAAGGCCAAGTGTCTTAACTCAAAACTTTGAGATTTCAGAGTGGAAGTGGAAGATGGTTAACATGGACTTCATCACCGGCCTCCCGAGATCCCGGAGGCAGCATGATTCCATATGGGTGATTGTAGACAGGATGACTGAATCAGCACACTTCTTAGCAGTCAAGACAACTAATACTGTGGAGGAGTGTGCCAAGATGTACATCCAAGAGATTGTGAGGTTGCATGGAGTTCCCTTGTCCATCATTTCGGACAGAGGAGCCCAGTTTACTTCTCACTTCGAGAGGTCTTTCCAGAAGGGATTGGGTACCAAGGTAAATCTGAGTACAACCTTTCATCCACAGATGGATGGACAGGCGAAGCACACTATTTAGAAGGTAGAGAATATTTTGAGAGTCTGCATTGTTGACTTCAAAGGGGATTGGGATGATCACCTACCACTGATTGAATTTGCATATAACAATAGTTATCATGCAAGCATTCAAATGTCCCCCTATGAGTCCTTGTATGGGAGTAGGTGTAGATCACCCATTAGGTGCTTCGAGGTTGGGAAGCCGACTTGATTGGGCCTGACCTTGTCTACCAGCCCATGGAGAAGGTGAAGATTATTAGAAAGAGGTTAAAGACTGTACAAAGCCGTCAGAAGTCTTACACTGATGTGAGGAGAAGGGACTTAAAGTTCAAGGTGAGCGATTGGGTATACTTAAAGGTATCACCCATGAAGGGTGTCATGAGGTTTGGGAAGAAAGGGAAATTAAGTCCTCTCTATATCGGCCCTTATCAGATTGTGAGGAGGATTGGGAAGGTTGCTTATGAGCTAGAGTTACCTTCTGAGTTAGACAAAATCCATCCGGTGTTCCACATTTCTATGTTGAAGAAATGTTTAGGAGATCCTGCCTTGGTGATCCCTGTTGAGAGCAGTGGAGTCAAAGATAGTTTGTCCTATGAGGAAATTCCAGTCCAAATCCTTGATTGACAGGTTCACAGACTGAAAAACAAAGTGATAGCTTCCGTTAATGTTTTGTGGAGGAATCAATTTGTTGGGGAAGCCATGTGGGAATCTGAGGAAGAGATGAGAGCCAAGTACCCGCACCTATTCATGCCTGATGATGAGAATATCAAAGGTAATATTCCTACTCTTAACTTAAATTGATGTTTCTATCCTGAGTTGATGTATCTATTCTTGATGTTATGAGTAGAGTTATAGAGGTCGATGAAGAATTGAGACGTTGAGTTGTTGACTGAGTATCGAGATGAGTCTTGAGTCTATTCGTGTCGTAATGCTGCTCCTACTCATCATTCGAGGATAAATGATCCCAAGGAAGATTTGTTGTAATGCCTGGTAAAATTACTAAAATGCCCTTAGAGGAGAGAGGTGTGCATAACACGTCTTCCAATGCTCGGATGGCAACTCTGAGGCCAGATATGTGATCAGAACAAAAAATTGAGTGCAAGAGAGGTCTCGATCGATATTTAGAGTGACCGAGTCAAAAGATAGTTTTTTGTTTCGAGACGCAAAATAGTGAGGGTTCGCGACAGAGCCGCCTTACAGTTTATATTTTCTTAAAATTTTTTGACAGGATCGAGAAAACTCTTTCAGGAAAGTTTTTGCAAATAATTAATTGTTCGCGACTAGTCCGCATCGCAGACTAGGTTATTTCGCGGCTGAAAAATTTCTAAAACTTTGAGGGGCATTCTAGTCCATCCCTAATATCTTTTAAAACCCATACACAACCAATATATGTTGTTTTCACAATGAAATGTCTAAAACCCCATTATAAATCCTCTTCCTAACAACGCTAACAAGTTAGGGCTTGAGGAGAGTTGAGAGTGAAGAGTCAAGAGGAAGTTCCAAGGGATTGTGTTATTAGCAATCATCCCTGGTATGTAAGGATAACCTAAAGCATGGGATTGTTCTTTCATGTGCCCCTTTGAGTAAATTGAGTCTATGATTGAAGATGATGAGTTATATGTAAAAATCCTTGAGTATTTTATGGAGATTCTTTTTAATTCATGTATTTTCCTTAAATTGATCATCATCATAAACTTGATTTACTGCATAAGTTATTTTCATGAATGATTTTACAAATTCCTACGTCTATTTTACTAAAGAATGCAAGAATGAACTTAGGGGGATGAGTCTAGAGCCTTGACGATGATGATGTTTGTGATGTTATGACTATGGTCTAAATTACTGAGAGTATTGATGATGATGTTGATGAGAATGATGTTTATGAGTCTTAAAAACTTAAAACTAAATTCTAAAAGATGTTTCGATTCCATGATGTTGATGTTGATGTTGATGAGATGATGATGAAATAAGTTGATGTTGATGATGATGTACTATGTCCCTATGGGACCGATGATGATAAATCTTGATGATGATGTATTATGAGCATGTCGAGTTCTGGGAGGAGTATTGAGCACCAAAATGTGTGAGAATGAGTCCCACTCGAACTCATTAACTACGTGACCCACGTAGGAGAGAGGATCGAACCGCAATACGGATGTTTCCTTTGTCCCAAAAGAGGTCTGATGTTATTTCCTGTAGATCCACTTGTCATGCCCCGGGAGGGTACCCTTGGCGTGGTCAGCACCTAGAGACTATTGCTAGTCCCCCAGCAAACCATTTAGCCTCATCACATTCATTCAATCAAATACTCTACTGAACAACAGAAATAAAAGTAAGTAAAAGGGTACGTCTCATCTATAGTCTCATAATGATATAGACAATAATAAAGGCTAGTAGAAAGAACTAGCTCACAATCTCAACATGAACGTTCAACCATCATCTATGAAGCCTCTATCACTAATCATGTGGTGCCAATGACAGACCCATAGCTACCCAAATCAAAATAAAAGAATAGTCCAAAATTTAACTCTAAAGCAAGATGAAATAAATTATAGTGGATCCTCCGGAGTAGGGGAGGCTCACCAAATTAACTGTGAATCTCAGATCTTCAAAGGAACGCTTGTTGACAATCTTCAGTACCTGCCTCTGCATCATAAAACAATGCAGTCTAAAGGGGACATCAATACTTTGAATGTACTAGTATGTAAAATAGCTTGAGTGAAACAGAAACAGGTAGAATGATATGGAAACAACATCAACACAAAGTAAATATCAAAATCACATCAAATCATCACATGTCTATCTATGCAAGAATAAAGAGTAGACAAGTGGCCCATCAACCAATCAACCTCATCAATCAAATCAACTCATCTCGAGGGAGCTTACCTCCTCTCATCTCTCTTCATCTTGACTCAGAGTACTCAAGGTAGGAAATTTATGGGAGTTTCTCTTATCCTACAACAATAACTTATAAGCCAGTGAATGTACAACAATCACGCCGATGTTGCCACAACCATTCCAAACTTGCCAGGTAGGGAACGAATTGAAACCATATTAGCTCACCCAGAGTCGGTCATCAATAAGTCCGCTATTGTTTTAGGTACTTCTAATCAAGAGGGAACGACAATATATATGATGGTTCGAAGCCTCACCTACATTTGGCAATGTAGTTTGACGAGTTCAAGTTGGACTAACTCTCACTCTTTTGGTGCTCAATACTCCTCCCATGACTCAGCGCTCATAAAACCATCAATCCGATCAAGCCAATCAACTCATAGGAACATTGGCCCTATCATCAATCAACATCTCATAGGGACTTTATCCCTCTCATCAATCAACATCTCATAGGGACGTTAGCCCTCTCATCAATTAACATCTCATAGGGACTTTAGCCCTCTCATCAATCAACATCCAATCAATGACTCAAGATTTAGAACAACCATTAGGAAACCAATCGAATAGACACATAGGTGGAGTTCATTTATAAAGACTCATTAGTTAATCAATTTCTATAAACTCATCATCATCCTCTCATCACAATCAACAATCTCAATTCAAGGCTTTAGACTCAATTTTCAAGTTCATTATGCATGTTTTTCAAATTAGTCATGTAGGGTTATGCAAATCTCATGGAAATGTTCAATTCAAGAAAACAAGTGTATGATGATTATCAACATAGAAAAACATGTAATTTCAAGTAAAATGTTAACAAAAACCATCAAAGATTCATGCATGTAGACTCTTGGATCATCAACTCATCTTTGACCATCCATGGGGCACATGAGAGAATAACCCCATGCTTTTTGTTTAGCCTTACATACCTGGGATGAAGTTATCAATCGATCACGTCAAGGATTTCTTCTCGAATCTCTCAACTCGCCAAATGCTTTCAGTGCATCACCGAATTGATCACCAAATCACTCTAGAAAGTTTCAAAAATTGTCAAAAAAGGCATTCTAAAGGTCCCATTTGGCGTACCGCCGAATGTTTCGGCGATGGGACCTCTGGACCATCAATTTTGTCATCGGGACACATTAAAATATCATTTTTTGACCTTTTGGTGATATCTTTTCTTGTCCAAGAATGGGTTTCAACCTATTTATCCCAAATACACCTTTATAAACCTAATTTTCATATTTTTAGCCATATTCCTTTCTCAAACACCCCAAACTCCTCTCAAATCTCCCACGTTTTCTCTCCCAACATTCATCAAAGTTTCTAGGCTTTACAAGACCACTCCATTGAAGACCAGGCTTCCAAAGTTATTCCTCAAGTCTACTTCGTAAATTTTAAAGACCTTAAGGTATGTGGGTTTAATTCTTGGTTTTCTTTCAACTAAGAAGTCCTCTCCAAAAATTAAACTTTGAATTATGAATTTTCAATCTTTTATCTATGGGTAATTACATAATAATTAATATTATCTTCGATTATGATTATTCATGCATTCTTATGATTATTTATGAGTATTATCAAGGTTTTACATGATTTAATTCAAGAATTATGAATTTGCATTATTTAACCTAGTCTACACTTTCAAACTTGGAACTCTCTTATAGGTTACTATGATTTTAATCCTATATTGCTTAATTGATTAATTTAAGCTTGCTTATGATTCAATAATATGATTTTAAGGTTATTTTACAAATACCAAAAATTGAATTAAGTTGATTTATAAATTCTGGATATTGACCTTTATGGCATGGATTTGAGTATATGATTTTAAACAAGGACATGAACTATAAGTTTTGAATTGATATTGGGTGACTCAAGACCCACTCTGATGTATTCCAAATTATTTTATGGAGATATTCTTAAGTACAACTTAAATATATTTTGACATGCTCAGAATTAAGTTGAGTTTTGATTATTTCAATTATGCATTGTCTATTTCTGTGGGATTTTGACTTAGCACCAAAAGAGTTAGGAGTGGGACTCGATCCAAGGGGTCTTATATAGAACTTCTAATCTCATAACTACAGGCCACCTAGGATATTTTAATTACGCCTTTTTGGGCTTTCCGAAGTGGTTCCATCTACTATTTTTGTTTCTGGAGTTTACCTTGGCAAGTAGGCTCACTCTTTGTCTAGTGTAGAGTATAACATTGGTATTTCATATTGTAGCTCATATGGTTTTATCGGTTACGATTTTATTCCCACACTTATTTGCTTATGTTCTTCCTTTGCATTATTTTACGCTTTATTTTGAAATTGATTGTATAGTCAAAGCTTCAGAATTTGGACATATCTGATATATATTCTTTGTCATTATATTTACTTGTTGCATTGCATACCTGTATGCTTAGTACATTCCAAAGTACTAATCTAATTTTTCCTACGTGCTTATAATCATGTAGGGACAACTGATCTATCTTGTCCTCTACCCCGTGGCTAGGTTGATCGTGAAGACTCTGAGCTTTGGTAAGTTCCCATTCATCGAGAATGGAGCCCTTATATTCTAGGTTTACTTTTGATATTTTAGACACATTATACATTTTCTTATTTGACTTTGTATTGAGGGGTCCATACTTGTATTTTTGGCTTCATTTATTGTCTTTTGTTTAGAGGTGTATTTAGACTACCACTTCACTTCGATTATGTCTTGAACTATTAAGTTGAGATTCCACTTTTATCCATGATTTTTTCCTTAGTCATATTCCCCATTTCATATTGTCACTCATCTATTATTCATTATTTGAACCTTTAAAGAGCATGTATGATCTAAGAGGCTTGTTTGGGGACCTTCGGATTCTCATTCGTCGTGTCACACCTAGGTCTTAGGTTCGGATCATGATAGCTTAGGTCGTGACATGTAGCAGACTATATATTGATTTTTGACTTTTTACGAGTCCATCTACGTGTTGTGGCTTGATCCATGAGCTGTGAAGGTATTTGTGTATAAGAAATAGTATCACTAGACAAGAAGATATTGAACAACGAAGACATCATATGAATTATAGTTCAGACTACTACTCGTAAACCAGGTTGTGAAAGAAGCTACAAAATCAACTATTCCAGTTTATGAGGGATGATATGACTTGTAGTTCATTGTACGAGTCATATATTAAGGCTCATAAAGTGGCACTTGAATTTTATGGGATACAGTCTATAACCAAAACCATGAGCAATAAAAGTATTCATGATCCATAGAATGGCTCATGGAATATGCCGAATCCAATTTTCCTGGTCTGTATAGAACTTGATTTTCCTTGTCTATATATAGGGTTTTTAGTGATTTTTATTTTGAGACTTGTTCATATTTTTGGACGACGTTCCTTTTGCAATTCAAGTGAAGATTTATGGGTTTTCAATTCTTCAATTTCTCGTTATAAGTTCATAATTATGCAAACAGTGATTATCATTGATTCTAATATAATGAATATGAGTATGCAAACAATGATTATCGTTGGCTCTAATATAATGAATATGAGTAGCTAAACCCACAACTAGGGTTGTAAGAACTATGATAAACTAACAAAGTAAAACCAAATAATTGGATCCTTGGAAAGTGTGCATGCATGTATTGCTTATCTCTTCATTTTGATTGTTTATAATGGTTGTAAATGTTAAAACTTGACTTACTCTTACTCCCGGAATGGAAAAAGAGATAAATGGCATGATTACACTCATCTAATTAGCTTGAATGAACTTGGGGATGGCTAAATTTGGGAGCACGGTAAGGGTTTGTAATGCACGCACCCAAATGCAAACCTAGCCACACGGTGAAAGTCCTCTATTTAATGAACCTAGGACTTAGGTGAATTTGACATTCTAGTTCTGCAGGTTACATACTAGAAAAGGTTACTGTCATGAGGTTATATTGCATTATGAATTCATGGGCAACACAGTTCTCTAGTTGCATTCCTTTCCTAATTTGGTGATACTTGCATGTGATTTGACTTTAGACTAGGTTTTATTTACTATTTTATTCAATTATAAACTCCTTCGTAGAAATAAGATGATTAATAACTCGAATTCACATTAACTAAGCTACGTCTGAACCATATTCCTCGTGGGATCAACTCAAACCTTGTTTAAATTTTATACAACGACCACTTACGCTTCTTTGAAAGGTGTCAGTTGGGCATAATCGAAAACACCACAAGGTTGAGGCATCACTATATACAAGATTACTTAAACTCTTCTATTATGTTATTATTAGATGCAAAATTGCTACTAAAACTCCGTTCTGAGGTACCTCTCTTAACTAAACTCTATCTTCATAGGCATTTTTCGGTAATCGTACACTTATTGGTGCTCATAACCACTCCTCTAACTTTTATGACTGTACCTTTTATTTTTAGTCAGACGCTCGTCCTCTAAGTTTACACATAGTTAAGTTATTTGGAGGAAGCCTAAACTATAATGGAGACACTCATCATCATCTATATATAACCCCTTTGACTTAATTCTTATGAATACTAAAACAAATATAGTGCTCGCTTCAACATCCTCCTTATTAGCAGTTGAAGAATACTACACACAGTAAACAATAAACATAGAACCTTATACAACTATATACTATCATGGAAACACATCTTAGGCGTCTTCTTACCTAATGACTTAGCCTCAATTCACTCTTTTCATCTAAGGGTCACATACATCACACTTATAATATCGTATTTCTTGAAAGTTATATCTTACTTTCTCACATATGCTATGTCAAGACTACTAGAGTACATCTCATATTTCTTGCGCATATATATATAGTGTTTGTGAAGCTTAGGATGTAAGGCACAAATTTCAGGAGTGGTATGTTAAGGCTAAGCTTCGTCCCTCTTTTTAGCACGAAATCTAAAAAATTTTCAAAACATCAAATGCGATATTTTACTATTCTATTGCTAGAAAGACCTTATGTAAAATGCATTGGGATTTTAGCTGAATTATTTTCATGATGATATTAGATTGATAATCCATTCGTTTGATTAAGTTGGACATTCAGTATCTATATATCAATTTATTGGCTTTCCTGACTACCGGTCCATAGATTTGAGGTGTTACTCTTCTTTGGTGGTGTCACTGTAGATTGTGAGGGGAATTTAGTAGTCATGATCAATCCTCTTTCCTTGATAAAATTATACTTGAAGAACTTAAAAAAAAGTAGTGCATTTATTTTTAATAATCTCGAACATAATCCTCTTTTTTAAACTACTAAGGCACTTCATTTGTTTTTAAATGCCTTCTTTTACTAATTGTCAAGGAACCAAGTGTAAGAGTTAAGTGAAGCACCTTAAACTCCTTATGAACATCTTCAAGAGTTAAGGTATAATTCTAAAAGTTGAGTTAAGTTTTCAAACTTATTCGGAAAACACATAAGATTCCATGATTCATGTGTATATGCTATGATGGTGGTTATGACATAATGAGAATAAGAATACCAATGAGCCAAGATTGACTAAATTCTTCCTATGGCCTACTATGTGCATTCACATTCATATCATACATAGCATGTTATGCATAGACTTCGAGCTATAATCGGAGGTAAGGGGCCTATTTGCCTAAATGACTATGTATATGTACATTATAAAGGTGGCCATAGATTAGCAAATATGATGTCGGTTACCTACTAGAAAGGACCGCCACTGCTAATATTTTGTTGGAAATGTCATGCATTTGCATTTATATATATATGTATTCACGACATGTGATTACTCGAGCTTACCATGCATATTTTAATCACTAGGAGGTCGAGTGTTGGACATGAAGGTTATTTAAGTTTTGGTTACAAGTGGTATCTCTATTACCTTTTTTACTACAGCTATTCATGATTTCAATTTTCGCCTTACATACTAGTACATTTTTACTTGTACTGATGTCTCGTTGCCTAAGAAAGCTGCATTTTGTTTTGTGCATGCAGGTTCCGGTAGGGATTCTGATCGATCACCTTGATAGGACTCCTATTCAGCTGTGAATTGGTAAGCTCCAGCTCTTCCTAGAGCTTTCACAGGATATCTACTTTCTATTGTACAGTGGGGTAAAGTTGGGCCTTGTCTCCGCATAGTTAGTGACACTCTTAAAGGCTATTGTGGACATGGTATTTTAGGTTGGTTCTTTTGCAACTTTTAGTCTCCAGCCATAGGTTTGACATGTTTATGTTTGTGCATGTACCTCTTTAGTTACAGTCTCATCAGCTAGCTAGTACTTGATTATTTTGGCTAATCAACCAGGGTGTATAGGACTTACTGTTAGCCAGGTCATAACCCAAATAGTCCAAGCTTAGTTTTTCAGACATTATGCCACCCAATCCTTTGGCCCCTACTCAAGTTAGCTAAGTGGCTTACTCGACCAATAATGGTATCAAGAGCCCGCCGTATCTCCCCTATTTGGGACATGATGAAGCATGTCTGTCCTATGATAAACATCCACTGATATGATCAGAAAGAAACCTATGGAGGTCTCACATAGACTATGTAACTGCCAAAAATGACGTTAGCAATATCTCTCATAAAAATGACCTCGATCACCAGAAATAACTTTAATAATATCCTAGCTGGCAGAAACCATGGCCCTATATATCAATATCTCTCTCAACAACCTCAACCGGCAGAAACCTCGATCTCGAATATCAATATTTCTTTTTCTCTTCTTCTCTTTTTAACCATTTCCCTTTGATCTTTGCATCATTAATAGGAAATCAGCCACATATATATCATCATAACACAAGTATAACTTTCATCATTATATTCATACAAGATGTCCATATAGTTCATTTATTCATAAATCATCAATGATTTTCATTGTTCTTTCAACGTTTTACTCATCATCAACACATTATATGATAATCACAATATAACATAGTTAAAATCATTCAAATACCTTTTGTCATCATCATTTGGGAGAATTTCTCATTTAAGTCCTCATTTCACAAGCATTTAGTTCCACACTTGCCACAATATCTCAACATAAAATGTTTAGCTCGACATTTCACATAAAATAATTCAATAGACAATCACATGTAACATGAATCAAAATTCAACAATTAGAACAATATGAGCACTTATACATCATCAACAATGGCATCACAAGACCATTTTACAATATCAACTCACAAATCTAAATCAACAACAATAATCATCAATTCATAAACCAAGCCATGCATATCATCATTTCCACCTTCCCGTTGCCTAAATCATATCCATTAGAATAGTTCGCTAACCCCCAAGTTTTACATTGAAAAAAAATACCAAGTTCAATAAACTCAATAAGGGTTAAAGTCCACTTGCCTCAATTTAGCCAATCAATCACTCCAATGACAATCCCTTCCTCTTTCGAAGCGAATCTGAAGCACCATAATATACTAAAAAATGAATGCAACTGACAACACAAAATCATGCAATTAGGGGGGAGGGCAAATCATCCAAAAGTTTATTACCAGAATCAATGTCAAAATCTTAAAAGTTTAAGATGAAAATGTTCCTCTCATTATTAGAAAACTACCAGTGAAAATTTAACACCTCCTAATGTGACATGAAAAAACCCTACGATGTGTTTCTTGAATATCTTAAAATTTGTGCAATATTTTGCAAATCTGGCTTCATAGTCTTTTTCAGGAGGAAAAGTTGTGTAGAGAAAGAGCCACCTTCACTTTTTAGGTCACATGTATCAAAAAATAATTTTTTCACATGTATCAAAAAATAATTTTTTGATGAAATTGCGTAAAACCAGTAGGATCCGTGATAGAGACGCGTTGGGCCGTTGTTTCCCTATAGTACAAAATTTTCTGAGTTTCATTTTAAGTAAGGAAAGTTGGCTGGTACCTATCCTAACACATTTATCTACGTAAATGCATGAAAATTCTCTTATTTTAGGCCCTAATTCTCTCTCTAAACACTCTTAAATCCTCCTAAACTTCTCTCTAAAATCCTCTATCAAGTTCTCTCAAATTTCTTGGAGATCAAGTTTCATCCATTGAAGACAAAGCTTCCAAAATGGGGGTTTTCAAAGTCCTTCAAGGTTCAAAGGTACGTGGGCTTTCTTCATTCATGGATTCTTCCACCATGGAATCCCAAAAACTATTTTACAAATTCCTTCAAGTTTCAATGTTGATTTCTTATGGATTCTTCCTAATTCTTCTATTATGAATGAATTATGTTAAGATTATTCATCTATTGCATGAAATTTCATAAGTTGATTTTAAGGATTTTCTATTATAAAGTTATTATGAGATTCAAAGCTATGAAAGTTATTATACCATGAGTCATTATGAAATTGATGATTTTATGAGATGAATTACATGTTTCTATGTCTAAAGTTCAAAGAGGATATGTATGATTGTAGTGGGTTGTTTAAGAATGATTTAAATTGATGATTTTCATTACATTGTTGCACTATCCTCTTGAATTACACGATTTAAAGCTTGCATGCATGAAGCAACCCAATTATCATATCAAAGTTTCAAAGGGGAGGTATGATCTCCAAAGAAGAGGGTTCACTTTAAAGTTAAGAAAGTTATGAAAGTTAAAGCTATGATTTTTGGAATCCCTCAAGTTGAAGTTAAAGATGGTAAAGGGCAAGCATCACCTAAAGATTGATCCTTTGTGTAAAGGGGAAAGCCCTACATATGGATCTTAAGTTAAGATAATCTACTATATATATATATGATGTTGAACCTATACTCTAAAGTTTATGATGATTATGATTATGCATATGTTTTCAAATGTGTTCTGTGGAAATGACTTAGCACCGAATGGGGCAATCGTTGGGGTTCATTTCATGATCCATTCCCAGTCATAATGGTACTTGTTAGATCCCACCTACAAGCAAGTCAATTACCCAACCCACAGGGTACCTGTCCTAGCTCTCTAGTCACGATCATAACCAATATGACAATATAAATAACCAAAATCTACCCAGGACCTAGAAATCAACTATATAGAGCTACAATAAGGCATATCATATACATAGATCAATAACCATAGTAATATCTAGAACTAGAGTGCACCTACAAATACATACTTCTATTGTACAAGGCCAGTGTCCGAAAGTGAAGGACGGCCATCACAAGGAAGGAGACTGCGACGAAGCCAGAGCTGTTAGTGCTCACCCAAAGATAGTCTCTAGAGCACTCCCGGATTTCCAACTCAGTGATCACAGCTCATACCTAGACTTGCACCACGGAAGATGCAAAAAGTACGGGGTGAGTACCATAAAAGGCACCCAGTAGGCATCATCAGCTGACCAAGTGAAATAGTGAGCATAAAAAAATCCAAATATATAGAGAACTACAGTAATGTAGCAAAACTAACTCAGATCAAGGCATAGGTATGTCGAAAACCCTCAAACCATAACTGAATTAGCCAAAGTAAAGGACAACGGTAAGCTGAACCAACCCAAGAGATGAATATCGATACCGACTAACAAAGACTATGTAGACTCATACCACAACTGCCCCCAACTGAGGCCTAGTGTAGTGCACAAGTGCAAGGCCCTAGTATCTATGCTTATACACCAATTAGGCCCACATAAGCCCAGAAGGTACACCACACACAATTGTAATATCGATAGATCATCACAGAATCCCTCAGGACCATCACAGACTCCTATAGAACCATTACAGAGCCCAGCTCTCCATATCATTAGAACAAGGGTCAGTTGTACATGGGCGTAAGGCCCTAGTATCTAAGCCTTAACACCCCCTAAGCCCTTATAAGCCCAGAGGGTACACACGTGCACGATCGAGGTGTTAACAAGAATGTGGATCTATAGGTAATCCATCATAGCCCTCACCCTAACAATCACATATCAACCGGGTCCTCGACCTTATGCCGCCACATGACACCCTATCAAAGATATACATGCAGAATGGTGTGATGTATCCCTCATGGGAGAAAGAATCCCCCTCACCTAATAGTGTATCTCATCTCAGAATATCAAATAACATGCCTCGCCCTAAATGTAATCAATGGGGTCCACGACTCATAATCAATTAGGTCTCAGGCCTGAGACAATTGGTGTGTTATCTCTCTCTTTGAACAAATAGAAGTGTCTTAAACTCAAAATTTCACCGATGGGGCCCCTTATATCTAACCACTATCTGACACTCGATCCTCTAAATCTACATCTGCCACCTGGCATCACAGTCATCGCAACCAGGTCACAAGGTCTGCGGGGAGTGCCACCCAATATCGAACACTACATACATGGTCACCACCTCTCAAATGATGACGTGGAGTGTCATCTGGGAAGAGATGCCAGACAGTCACTCACTCAACTAGTATATCCAGATATGAAACTCCAAGTCATATCACGCCTATATTGAACATAGGCGACGACGCTCAAAACCTAAGTATCCCACATTCACAATCCAACCCCCACAACCACAACTACCACCTCTCTCAAGTACAACAGATTCCCGACATCAGATGGAGAGAACCAGTTCAAAACAATTATCAACAATACATCAGGGTGTGCATATATACATAACACAATTCAAATTCCCAATGCCTAGAGATTACATGGACAATCCTGGTACATCATAAGTATCCAAAATGACCAAACCCTGCATAGTCATATCTATACCAAAATCAAGCCACCATATGACATAAAATATATACACAGTTTCCTGGTCAGCATCTCTATAGCAACAGGCTATACACACTCATACTAGTACTTGTCGAGTAAGCACGCATTCTTGTCCCAGGCACTAGCTCATATTCAGCCCTTACCAGGCCCTTTCTCTATGTAAAGCAACTCATCGGGCAGCGGCGATACAACCTAAGCTAAGGCCCAAGAGGCTAGATAACCAAAAGGATGTCACCTACCTAAAATCATATCGCAGCCCTGCTGCTATGAAGGATTTCACATAAGGTAACCATGTGCCGGTCCATTGAAAATGTGCCCTTCTTAAATAGGATGACAATCCCCAAGACTAACCCATGTAACTAGTGTCTCATCGCAAATAGCCCCAAAAGCCCATAGGATATAACTTACACCTCGCTAACAGGGTCACACTCCCATCTCTAACCTGCCAGTGGCTCAATAGCAATACCTCTCGTATCACAAAATGCAAGGTTCCCTTAGGGGTGCACTATACCCGTCCCAAGAATATGGTGTGTTTCTCCGGTCACTAACCATTACCACAAGTACAAAAAAGATAACAATGTCATAGAATCATATAAGTCACAGGGCAGGATAAAATCTTGCTTAAACAGGAAATTCTACCATAAATACTCAGAATGAATACTGATAACCACAACTGCATCATGCATATACATACCAATCAGATATTTATACTACAGTCAATGCACAGGGTAGCATATAATCACAGGTCAGCCTCAATTACGAGTATATTTTGGTAGTCGTATACCACCACACACATAAAAGTAAGTGTACATAGCTGTCATATGTTCTCAGCCCAACCAGCCCCTTCGGGCCCTCTCGTAGCCATACAATATAAATATCCAGCTAGTATAATAGCTACAGCTAACACAACCCTCAATACAATAATGATAGTCCCATATCACCATATATAACAAATGCGGATTCACAACCAAGTATATAAAATGTAAGTCCCACAGCTCAACCCATTCACAATACATTTCTACATATTCCAACTCAAATATGCAACATTTCAGCTCAGTCTAAGGTTAGAGAAAGCCAAGCCTTCCTGGCATCTGACATCTCTTGCTCTGAGTCACTCCAACTAAGCTTTTCTCCTTTAAATCGCTTCTCGATACTGCTCAGTTGTTAGAATAAAATCGACAAGGTCAATACAGTCGAATTGGCTATAAAAACTTGAAGAATGGGAAAAAAACATACACCAAGCCTAAACCTGAGAAAATAGGACCCACGCCCGAAATTTGGAACAAATTCCCAAAAATTGATCCCTAGGTCACTCTGGGTTTACAGCCAAAAAATCGGCCAACGAACCCCAAAAGACCGAGAAAAGGCCTAAAAACAAAGTTATAAACTTTACCGTGAAAATATTCTTTTCAAAACTTTCTAGGTCGAAATTCTCAAAAACAAATTAAAACAGTAAACACCCACAACATTTCTCTCGGAATGTAGAACAATTTAGACACAAATTTTACTTAATTTCGTTGAGAAATGACCGAGATATCACAATGTACAGTTTTCACTCATTTTTGATATACAAGCAGTTTGAATCGCTCAAATCGGATGAAAAATAAGGATGAAATCATGGTGCAAAATTGAGAGGAAATATGTATATAATTCCTGGAACTACCACATATATATTCACATGCATGCTGGTTTCTGCCACATGGCAGGGCCTGACTGCACCATAAAGCAGATTCAGAATTGGCCACATGTCTCTCCCTCTTTCAATTAGTTCTACAATCTCTTTTTCGTCATCCCAGGCTTGTCCGAACTTCGATTTTCTCATATGAACTATGTAACCCTATGGATTTCGACATTTTGGATCCAATTGGAATTTCCAAAGGAGCTTCCTATGATAAAGTAAGGGTCCCACTTCTTTATAAGTAACTTTTAACAGAAAGCCCGGGGGATCAAATCACATCCAAACATCCTCGATATCAAACAAAGGGTCGTCCTAGACAAAAATTGATGTTGTGGAGCTAATCGCGCTATCAAAATTCTCATCCGGGGGATGATTCCCGAGGCCGGTGGCTAAGTCAACTATTAATTAGTTCCGGCGGCTAAATTTGCAATCGACGATCTAATTGCACGAGACATGTTCCTAGCCTAATTTGACCATTCCAGAGCTAATGGAATCGTCATAATTACATTCCAAGGCCATCGACTCGGACTTTACCTGAAAACTCATTTTACAAGTATAACATCTCGATTAACTCAAAAATCCACCTAACTCTCAAATAACCCAACTAATAGCCATCCCCAACAGTCCCAACCAATCATCAATGGCCCGAGGTCATTGTGTACATGATTAATCAACAAAAAAATCACAAAACCATAGAAATGACCTGGAGGGTTATTACAACATTCCCCAATAATAAGTCTTTCGTCTGCAAAAGTATGAACACAGACATAGTTGAAAATTCTAATCTGCACCACGGGTATATTAGTAATGGCCCATAGGCCAACCAAATAATGGTGAACCATGGCTAATATGCTCTCATTCACACGCAGAGCCAAAAGCTCCTTCCCTTGCTATCTATCCACCCGACATCACCAAAAAACACTTACCAATGCAGCGAATACCCAACTGGCCACCACTTCAAAAGGCTCTTTATACTTCCATTCGTACCCAGACATCTGTGTCTCACTTCTCAAACATGGTCCTCGGTAGTTATTACCATTCAGACCATTTTGTATCGTTTAACAATCAACCCTTGGTAGAAACCACAACAACAGCCACCGGTGCTTATAAGTCACCAAGTTTATGCTACACAACACCATAGTCAGCTTGATGGACACAATCAACCACTCACATGGGCACAAATGATTCTGGTACAAACTCTAGAATTTCCACCACCACCACCTCCCTTAACAATGTTAGACAATCATCTAACTCCACGAAATCATGTTGGAATACATGCAACATATTTGGAAGACACCGACGCAACATCAACATGCTGAAAGCATGATGTATAGCAAAACAAGCTAGAGATAGGGCTAACTCAAATGCAATCAGCCCAACCTGCCTCAGAACCACTCCGTTTCAAATCTCAAGTTGTATAAATTGGCGTTCATGGTCGGGATAACCCTGGGTGCCAACTCGAAGCTGTCATCAATCTATCCTGAATACCTTGAACCCTAGCTAAGGCGTCCTATAATAAGTCTACACCATACGAGCCTGCTTTGTATGCTCAAACTAACCGGCTGGAGTACAACACTGGTGACCATATAATAGATACAAGACAGTCCATCCCCAGGGGAATATCAAAACCAAGGCAATCTGGCATATCGCTCCACCGATGTATCAAAATCTAGAGGAATCACCATACTAAATCCTCCACTAATAAAAAGGACCTTCTACTACCTCAATACATGACCTGGGATTTAAAAAAACTTGAAAGCCGTACTCAAGTAAACGAGTGGCTATGCAAAAAATCTAACACTATATAACTATAACCTAGGTACTAGGCAATCCAGAAAATGATCAACATTCCCATTGACAAGCATAGGCAGGAATTCGGACAACACCATCCCAGCTAACTAACAATCATAACAAATCCCAGAGCAAAGGGCCGGTAGCTCAACTAATAACTCAGCAATATCTGATACATCAATAAATAATCCAACTAAGCCCTCAGGCAGAGCATCTATCTCACAAACCAGTCACCAAGGAATTAGATTAACTGTATATTAACAGAATTACGATAACAGAATCAAGGACATAGAGGCACAAGGCGTAACCAATGGTATAGCTGACAACGGGCCTCTCAATACGGTGTACAACAGTATCAAACTACCCACTCCAACAGCCACGTGTCGAAATAGTTATAAGTATAAGCCACATTGGCTTATATTCAGCCTCTCACAGGGCATAACACACCTCATCAACATCAGAAAACCCAATAGGTCAAACTTATAGGTAAATAGTCAAGTACAGATATCCAGAGAGCACCAATACTTAGCCTTACCTTAGTCACAACCTCTCTTGCCTGAAATATCATTGTCAGGAGCACTCATAGCTCACATAATATCAAAATAGCAGCCATGACACAAATACAAGTATCACCAGGTTCCAACTTCAACTTTACCAATATCTCCCATAACACATTACATAGCCATCTCTAACCAAGTAATAGACACGAAGCCCATCTCTGAGGATCCTGCAACCTTAATGCCTGTAGGATTCATATCTGGTTGTCACAAGTCAAGGGCATCCAGTCTCTTCTCAACGGGCTTTGGGGCTATTTTCTATCTGGGACTGATAGCGCAACACTTGTCGTACAAAGAGTCTGACCTCTACGAAGCATCCACGTGAAGGGTCGAGTAGAGTCGAATTTGTAGAAGTTGAAAAACCATTGACATGACACACAATGAGAATCAACAACATAAGAAAGTTCCTTAATATCCCGTAGCCTCGTGGAGATAAGCCACAAATGTCTTTGCATGCATCCATAGGACTCTACTAGATGGTAGCTTTGTACAGCTGAGACCAGTGAACCTTAAGCTCTAATACCACCTTGTCACGACTCGGTCCTGGTCATGATGGTGCCTGTTGGATCCCACCTATAGCTAAGACAATTACCCAATCCACAAGGTACCTATCCTAACTCTCTAGTCATGATCATAACTAATATGATAATAAAAATAACCGAAATCCACCCAAAACTTAGAAGTCAATTGTACAGAGTTACAATAGACGTAAGGGAATATCATATACATATATCAATAACCATAGTGATATACAGAACTAGAGTGCACCTACAAATACATACATCTATTGTACATGGCCATTGTCTGAAAGTAAAGGATGGCCATCACAAGGAAGAAGATTGTGATGAAGCCAGAGCTATTGGTGCTCTCTTAAAGGAAGTCTCCTGAGTGCTCCCGAATCCCCAACTTCATAATCATGGCTCATACTTGGACCTACACCATGGGAAGATATAGAAAGTAGGGGTTGAGTACTTATAAAACACCCTGTAGGCATCATCAGTCGACCAAATGAAATAGTAAGCATCAAAAAGCCAAAATATATAGCGAACTGCAGCAATGTAGCAAACCTAACTCAGATCAAGGCATAGACATGTCTAGAAACCCTCAAATCACAACTGAACCAACCGAAGTGAAAGACAATGACAAGTTAAACCAACCAGAAAGATGAATATCGATACTGACTGATGAAGACTATGTCGGCTCATATCACAACTGCCCCCAATTGAGGCCTAATACTGTACATGGGTGCAAAGCCCTAATATTTATTCTTGTACACCAATTAGGCCCCTATAAGCTCAGAAGATACATCCACGCACAATGATGATGCCGACAGATCATCACAAAATCCCTCAGAACTATCATAGAGGCCAGCTCTCCACATCATCCGACCAAGGTTTAGTTGTACGTAGGTGTAAGGCCCTAGTATCTAAGTCGTACTAGGTCATAGGCTCTGTGGGGAATGTCAACCAAGACAAGACACTACGGACATAGCCACTGCCACTTAAATGATGACGGGGAGCGTTATCTAGGATGAGATGTCAAACAGTCACCATGAAATAATGCCCAACAAAGGCCAAGTATATCATAACCTCACCAATAGAAAACATGGACAATCACGGTACATCATAAGTATCTAGGACGACCATACCCCACAGAGTCATATCTATACAAAACTCAGGACACCGTAAGGCATACAATCAATACACAATCTCCTGGTTAGCATCTCTATAGTAACATGCTATACACACTCATATAGGTACAAGTCAAGTCAGCAGGCATGCCTATCCTAGGCACTATCTCATATTCGGCACTTACCAAGTCCTTTTTTCAGTGTAAAGCAACTCCCAAGGCAATATTAGTATAACCTATGCTAAGGCCCAAGAGGCTAGATAACCAGAAGGATATCACCTACCTAAAATCATATCGCAACCTAGCTTCTATCGAGGATTTCACCCAAGGCAACCATGTGCCAGCTCACTAAAACTGCGCCCTTCATAAATATAATGCCAATCCCTAGATATAACCTACACCTCGCTAATAGAGTCACACTCTCATCTCTAATCCGTGAGTGGCTCAGTAGAAACACCTTAATATCACATAACGCAAGGCTCCCTTCGGGGTGCACTGTACCTATCCTTAGAACATAGTGTTTTTCTCCAATCACTAACCAGTAGAACAAGTAGATGATGGATAACAATGGTATACAGGATCATATAAGTCACAAGGCAGGATAGAATCGTGCTTAAACAGGAAATTCTACTGTTGCACTCTATTTTTTCTCACGAATAAATAGAAACCTAGACAACATCGTGGCACAACTCTTTTGGAATTTGAAAAGAATGAAGAGTCGCCACCTAATATTTTTAAGGTGCATTAGGACACCATTTCTAATGTAAAACTAAAACTAAGGGTCTAAATCACCAAAGAATAGGTAAAAGGCTCAAGTTACCTCGATGGAAAGGTGTTAGACACCCTCCGAGGTCCCACAAATGTGGTACCTAACCGTATCTCACATTTTATAAGGGGGTAAAAAATTACAAGCAAGGTCTCTTATTTTTAAGAAAATTACTCTAATTATATCTAAGTGATATTAAAAGAGAATAAACAAATAAATATTGACAGAAAATAAATCTTGTTGACACCCAATTTTGACCCTCCATAGTATGAATTAATTATCGGGCTTTTAATTTTAACAATTTGAATTAGTTAGCTTTCAAAATGCAAAAAATATTTTTTTAGTGATTTTTAGGTTCAAATCTTCTAATTTTAATTATGTTTATGTATTGTGTGTTATATATTTTTATTTCAAGTATCAATAGTTAAGTATTATATTTTCGTTAATTTTTCAAAGAATTCTCAAATAGATTTTATCTTTAATCACTTCACTCAATCGTTTTTAGGATTAAATACCCCGTAGTAAATTCAATTATTTTAAGTTGTTAATATTAAAAAGCTCTTTAGTCAATTTATATTAATTCATCTCGTGGTCAAATTAATTAATTAATTTCAAATTGATCACATTTTAATTGGTCGTGCCATGTAAATGGCTAATTTTTAAATCATCTTCCTTAATTTCTTTTCATCCTAATTTCTACCCTATTCCCGCTGGCCCAATTCCATTTCCTAGCCCAATTTTCCCAAGCCCATTTTCCCTTTTTTCAGCTCAGTCAGCAACTCCCCCAGACCAGCCCACTTCTTTTTTTTTAAACCCCTTTTCTAGCCCAACTTCTCATTTAAATCTTAAACCTACCCGGCCCAACCCCCTTTTAATTAAAATCCTCTTTTAATTACTCTCTCTCCCCTCATTTAATTCCCCCACCTACCTCCCTCTCTCCCCTTGTCTTCTTCCCCAACGCCCCCTAACCAGTAAAAACCAAAACCAGAAAAGCCAGACCAAATCAGAAAAAAAAAAGGGACGGCCAATGCCTCTTTTCCGAACAAAAATGAATCAAAACTCGTACTACGAACCTCCCAATTAATTATTCCCTCCCACGCGTTTTCACCCCTCTCCCCTCTTTCTTCCCCAAAACGCCAAAACCAAAAGCGAAAACAACCAAAAAAAAACCAGAAAATCAGAAAAGAAAAGCCATGCCAGTGATTTGGGTAAGATGTGAGACTTGTAGAGGGGTTTCAACTTGAAATTCAAATTTGAGGTTGATTGTCAAATTTACCCCTGTTTTCTACCCCTTTTTTGCCCTAATTTTTGGGTATTTATACCCATTTTTGTTCACTGATTTGGGGGATCTTTTTTTGGATTTTGATAAATTTTAGTTCTAAAAATCCATTTCCTAGAACCTTTAAGTTTCAAAAATTTCCAAAGAATTTGGCACACGATTCATAACAAAGGCTCGTCGGTTTGATCTCTTGAGTTAACAAGATAGGAAGTCGCTTCTCGAGCTCATCTCGTTCTGGTTTCGCTGCTCCGATAAAGGTAATACTCTAATCTCGCCCTTCGTTTGGAGTCTCAAATACGTTTACCATTCTCGTGTGAGTTAAAAGATTTCTGATGTCTCATCGTCAACTGTTAGCCTGTTGTTGTTATTTTGGAGAACGTGTGCGTTTCGAAGCATTCGAGCCCCCCTACTACCCTCTCTGTTTCCATTTTGACATTAACTGCTAATGTTTTCGACCCTCCTCTTGTGTATGCTTGAATTTCTTGTTATGTGCTGGATTTCATATATGGTATAAACATGTTGATAAATGGGAGCTTCTAAAAATTTCTGTTTATATTTTTAGGTTGTTTAGGCACTCTTTTGACACTTTAAAAGCATAAAAATGGCCTAAGTGACTGCAGTGGTCATTTTCCTCTTGTGATGTTCTTTATAGTGAGGTTTAGCTAATTTAATGGATCAAAATTGATATGTTATGTTTTGTTTGAGGTATCATCGTCCAAAAGTGTTGACTATAGTTTATTCCTACATAGAAATAAATATGTCCCTTATTCATTTTGGTATGTCTTTCACTTGTTTTGGTCAAAATTAACTTTAGGTCAACATGAAGTTCTTGGCTTGTGGATCGGCAACTATTAAATATTTTCAACCCTTTATTATCGGAGTTTAAGAGAGATTCAATTCTTTATTGCATGAAATGTTAGTCTAATTGATGTCTTCTCTAGTTTCGACGCATGCCTTCACGTAGCCATGCCCCGTAGCCCATAGTTATGTATATTGCGGAATATGTATCGGCATGTATACTCTTTCCCCCTTTCAAATACTGTGTAATGGCATACCCATGCATCTCTATGTTAGTATATTCTCTCATTAAGCATTTGGGATTTTTATTTACATAATTTACTTGTTTTGTTGCATGTGACGACCGATGGAGTCCGTTTTGAACCCTCCTCTACATATCTCTGAGTCTTCCTCGTTGGAATAATGTACGCATTCGAGAGTATGTTAAAATACAGGTTCCCAAGGTCGAAAGTTGATGTATATACATCGGTATACATGAATATATACACTGGTATACACCAGTGTATATGACAGAATTAAACCAAAGGAGAAATGGGCCAAGGGCCTAAATTTCGGCAGCAAAGGGAGAATGGGCCTGGCACACCCAATCCTTAGAAATTAGGACAGGTTGTTGAATTTGGGCCTGCCTAGCCCAATTTTTATTGTCTTCATTACTCTCTTGGATATTTATTTGCTTGTGATATTTGTTATTTTATTTCTAACTCTAACCCTTTTATATAGATCTTGATCTAATAATTCCCCAAAAGTTAACCATTTATGTTAATTTTTAATGTCTTTGAATATTTTTACGTTAAAATCCCCCTTTCTATGAAACTAGACTTTATGAATTTTTCTTTAAATTAACTGAAGTATTTTCATTAAAATGATTTATTTCTCCTCTTTAATACTTGACCGCTTTAATAAATTTAAAATTTCTAATAATTTAGTCTTATTTACTAATTATGTTAGAATTAAATAAAATGCAATCAAGACTTTAACCATTTTATTTTCTGGATTATTTTTAAATATTTCACTTAAACTTTTTCCTAGTTATTAATTTAAATTAATATTTTTTAAAGTTAGTTAAAATTACCTAATCGCCGGATAACCGCGTGTTAGCGGCCATTTCGAGTGCGTAAAACCTTCTCGAAGTGGAAATATGAACCCGAACCTTTTCTCTAAATTTTTAAAAGATTTTTCTGTTAGGTCTTTTAAAATGTTTCTAAACAGTTTCTTGATTTTCCTTTTAAAATCAAGTGGCGACTCTAAATCTCGAAGATTCGGTTTTACTTAAATTAATTAAGTAATAAATCGAATTTTCGAAACCAAAGCCATTTTTCCCGATAACAAATCTAACCCAAGCAAAATAAATGAAAGAGAAACACTAAACTAAGCGAGATTCAATATGACTCAGATCAGTTACTCGACTTTATTTTTCGAAAGACAATTAAATTTTGTCCTTTTTAGCTCACTTGGCTTATTTAAGATGAAGGACAAAAACCAAAGTTTTGTCCTATTAAAGTTCGAGTTAAGTCATCCTTTTCGAGGGTCCTATTTATCCCTACCCTCCTAGGTTGATTTATTATTACCTAAAAGTGCACTAATTTAAAATGAAAAATACTAGTATTTCCTAAAAGTGCCTATCGTCCCATCCAAAGGTCCAAGAAGTATTGGACATCTAATTTTGAAAAGTTCTAGACTTAGATAGAATTTAGGGTTTCCTAATAGGACACATTGTCACAACAAAACATAGAGGACGAGCAGTTAGCACAAAGGTCTCAAGTATGCATCCACACATATCTAACATGCTTGAAAACACAGATAGAAATGCAAAAACAAAATCCTAAATTTACTAAGTGTGTGCGTTCATCACAAAATAACACTTAAGTATTGAAACTTTAATAAAAGATTAGTTTGAAAAATAATATTAAGTTAAGATGAAATCCTATAGGCATGATTTCTACCATGTGAAATAAATATTAAATACCATTAAAAAAATACGATTTCTACTGTGAAAAATATTTAATCCTAAAAGACATGATTTCTAACATGTGAATATCAAATACTATAGGCATGATTTCTAAAAGTAAAATATATTAAATCCTAAAAGCATATTTTCTAACATGAGAAACAAAATATTGAACCCTAAAGACATGATTTCTATACACTTGCAAAAATGTGAATATCCTAAAAGACATGATTTCTAATATATGAAAAAACTTAAAGGCATGATTTC
This sequence comes from Solanum rostratum, assembly GCA_029948455.1. NCBI lineage: Eukaryota > Viridiplantae > Streptophyta > Magnoliopsida > Solanales > Solanaceae > Solanum > Solanum rostratum. Next base: position 14,222,625 of record CM057054.1, read on the forward strand.
TAATCCATAATATTGTAGAAAAAAATTATTTAACACTAAGAGCATTATTCCTAAAACACAAAGAAAATGGAACAAGTTAGAAACATGCTTTGAAAGAAAATTAAAAATCTATAGGCATGATATCTAAAATAGATCTATCTATCTATCTATTTATATCTATACTATCTTAAAATCATGAACTTCCTAACCTTAAAGTTGAATTACCTATATACCCTTTTTATTTACTTAATTTAAATAAATACCTTTTTTTAAAAAAAAAAAAAAAAATTATATCCTATTTCATTATTTTCTTTAAAAATTTAGTATAGTAGCATGAGGCACACCTATTCACATTTTGCCAAGAATAAAAGCATTGCAATGGGGAATAGTTACCTCTTCTCATCATGCTTATTCTAATTTTTTTCCAACACGGTAAAAGAATAAAGACATCCATCAACTGTCAACACCCCTAAAACCAACTATTGATTACCTCTTTCAAGCATCCATCCCATACAAGTGCAATTTTTTAAAAAAGGAATTAACAACATGAGAAAGAAACACGTGTTTCAGTTTTAAATTTTAATGTTCCGTGCGGTCAATTGCTGAAGATACCAAAGACAAGTTATTGATCTCCATTCACAAATCTTTTCACTGAATGCACCTATATATCGTTAATGATCAAAGACATTGCTTGAAAAAGTGACAAAAGAGTCTGCATCAACAGTTAGCCGAATAATTTATTCATTAAATCCTTAATTATTAATCATTTGTGAATTGTAAGGTTTCCTTTTTTTTCTTTCACTTTTACTTGTTCAGTTCCAAATTTGTACATCCTTATAAATAATGATTAACATAAATAATTTACCACAATATTCAAATTAATTGATGTTTAGTCTTAAGTCTTCAAAAACAAATTGGGTGGTAATGTCACGCCCCGGGAGGGTACCCTTGGTGTGGCCGGCACTTGAAGAACCATTGTTGATTCCCTAAGAGAACCACCTGGTCTCATCGTCACATCGTGTCAACAGCAAAAGAAATTTCTCAATTAGAATAAAACATTATAAGAATAAATATAACTCTACTAACTCATGGTTTCCAATGAATAAGTTTGGAAATACAAAATACTCAAAAAATCTACTACTCAGTGTCTATGAAGCATCTACTTAACAGTCTAGATGGTGCCATGATATGCCATGACACCCCAAATCAAAGAAAGAAAAATACTAGATCAACTCAGAAGATAAAAGGGCTCCTCCAAAAAGCAAGGAAGAGTCACTAACTCCGGGGAATGCATTGATCTGGACCTCAACGATAAGTGGGCTGAAGTCCTTCATCACCTGTATCTGCATTATGAAATGATGCAGATCCAAATGGATGTCAGTACATGGAATATACTGGTATGTAAAAATAGCTCAAGAAGATAAAACTCAATTCACTCACCTCGACTCAACAACTCAAGCTCAACTCAATATATGCAAGTTTTAAAGTAAATCATGTTTTTAAAAGTAAACTCGGTAGAAGTAGACTCAGTTTAAAAGTATCATGCTCAATCAATATTTCTTAGGAGTTTCTCTTAAACGACATCCAATTCCATCACCATTAGCTTGGTGATGCACAACGAAGGCGACGTCGTTGCCATGCCCGTGCTTAACTTGCCACGGTAAAGGACAATCAACTCTCTCATGGATCCATAGTAAATGTCCAACTTTTGGGACATAAGTCGCCAGAACGTGTTGTACGACTATCCTACACTAGCAACATAGTTCTGTGGGTTATAGTAGTTATTTACTCGCTCCCAGCTCAGCGCTCAATACTCCTCCCAAGATTAAAACATGCTCAATTCATCAATCAACTCAATCCTTAATACTCAGTCAATCAGTCGAACCTTAATCTCATTAGGTTATCTCATCTCAACTCATCTCGGTTACTAATCAATTCAATCAACAAATAAAGACAATCAAACTCGACTCAGACTCAATGGTCGTTCAGACTTACTCAACTAGACTCATCATGCAATGCAAGTAGGATTCATGATAGTATATGTGACTATGTTCAATATGCTTTTCATGCTCGACAATGCTCAAGTTACTCATCTAATACAATCAATATCAAACTCAAATCTCAACTCAATCCATGCATATAATTTCATAGAATTACGCAATTTAGGGTTCATGATATCAAGAATTAAATACCCATGCTAATCTTATACCAGTAGTCATGCAACATGATAATTATCTCATATATATCATAAGGACTCATAATAAATACTAAAGCTCAATAGCTAGATGATAGGGATTTCAAAACTCAACTCTTGTTCTAAATTTCGACTCAAATTAGTGAAAGGGGTGTGTGAACGAACGTGATTTCACACTTTAGTAAGCCTTACATACCTGGGAATAGAAGAAATAATCTAACTCCAGTCGATCCTCGTGCTAGAATTGGGAACTCTCGCTCTTCTCCCTCCTCTAGTGTTCTCAAGAATTCCCTAAGCGTGAAGAATGGTGAAGATACACTTAGGGTTTGTTTCAGGACTTAAATTAAGTCCAAAGCGTCCAAGGTTTTAATTAAAAGGGGACAGGAATATACAAAATTACCCCTCTAAAAACTATCGCCTGGGTCTATGAGACCCCGTCTATGGGTCGTAACTATTCTACGAGTCATAGATGACCTCTTGTAAACAAGGGGGCCTGAAATTTGAGTTACTAAAATTTGGCACGAAACCTCCTCTACGAGTCATAAAACGTTCTACGGGTCGTCTGCTAACTCGTAACTCAAGATACAGAAAAGTTGATATTTGGACCTCCAATTCACGAAACCAATCTACGGACCATGGAATACTTTATGGGCCATAAGCTATCTTGTATATAGGCCTCAGACTTGAAAAATTTTACCAAGTCAATTGGGGGGTTTAACAGACCTATTTTACGGATCGTAGATCTCTCTACGGGCCGTAGATGCCCTCATGGATTCTCTTTGCAGCCATTTTTCTCAATATCCTCTGTGTATCTATTCCAAATTAGGTAGAAGAAATTAAGGGGTGTTAAGTAATTATAGCTAAGGGTGTAACATATATATACACTTTTTAAGTACAATGAACAAATAAAAGTAAACAATAAGAGTAACATCTAAAAATGTATAGTATATTATTGTCATAATTTCGTAACAGATTTTAAGTCTTTTATACATTATAAGATTATGAATATGAAGGTCATTATTATAAATTTATACCACATGAAGTTAGATTGATGATATATAGAATTTGGCAGCCCATATGAAAAATGTTTTTCATTTTTCTTTTCTCGAGAAAATGTAAAATATTGTTTTCATGGTTGCAAGATATGAAGTATAATTTACATTTACACTTAAAATTATCTTGAGATTTTGAAAATAATATAAATAAAGTGCTTTATTTAATTTGGATGGATGGATCATACTTATATTTGAAAAATATAAACAACCTAAGATACAGAGAATTTTTTTTTTTTTAATTGATAGATATTTTCTTTGTGTTTTTTAATTTGATGAGTGAAGTTGTTCATTGCTAATTTCCGACTAACACGATCACATGTTTGTATTTTATAAAATAAAATTTAATGTGTGTAGAATAATTCTAAACAACAAAATTTAGTTATTTTTTTTAATGTTCATATGAAATCTAAAAAAGTTAGTTCAAATTCTTGAACTTTTAAAGTATTGATATTTGTAATATTAAGCGTGGGACACACGTGCAATGCACGTGTTCGAAAACTAGTACTTTTTAAACATGCTAATAAAGAAAAAAACTTGTGAAACCTATAGGCATAGTATCTAAACAAAACAACACAAAATCCTATAGACATGATATCTAAGAAAATTTGTTAATAAATACTTGTTTTAATTATATGTTATTCACACTTAAATCATTCAATGTACACAAAACTTATTTTTAAACAATTAAATCCTAAATTAAGATTGCCTAAAAATTATTATCTAATTATTTTAAGCAATCAAGTAAAGCAAGACATACATATAAAAAGGAAAAGAAAGTTAATTAGCATATAATTCCCGTCCCCCCTTTAAACTAGATTCCCAATTTCACTAATTTTTCGTTGCATCATTTGTGAAAAATAAAAAAGCATAAAAAAATTTTTAAAAAAATCTTCAGAGTCGTCTTCCTCCGAATCCATTCCCCGTCCCAAACGACTCTTCAAGTCTTGAACGAACTAAAAATCCTGCTAAAAACAAACACTAGAAGAAACATTATATGATATTTTAAGGCAAATCAAGTAAAAACATACATACAAAATTTAAATGTACTCGAAACTACCACATAAATTATGATACGTATTGTAGGATCAACACACAATCCTTGACACGTCAAGTTCACAAAAATTTCAAGGATTCCTAGCAATGCTTGTGTCAAGGAGGGCAAAGCAAGAATAAAATGGAGCAGCAACAAAGATGGAAATAAAATTAGATCAATATGCTAAGCATAGTGATGTTCAATTGTATTGTGAAGTGATCCAATGCAACAGAAAATGCAAGCGTTTTAAAAAATATTCAGAAGGGAGAGAAGAGTTGTAGTGATTTTCTGTCTTACTATGAGTGTTTTTTCCATGGTGTGTAAAGATTTGTAAGAATGTCTATGTAAAGAATGAGAAAGATCTGATTATATAGTAAAAGAGTCAAGCAGTAAGAGGAAAAGAATCAATTAAGGGTAAATCAATAAAAAGTTTCCTTAAATTCATGAAGAGAATCAATTAAGCAAAAAGTCAAAATAATCAAGTGATAAACAACAATAACATACCCAGTAGAATCTCACAAGTGGGGTCTGGGGAGAGTAGAATATACGCAGATCTTACCACTACCTCATAAAAGTAGAGAGGTTGTTTCCTGGGAACCTTCGTCTAAAAAACCCATAAGCAGAATAAGCTAGATATGCCAAAAAGGAAAGGAAATGGAACAGAAAGAGCGACCATTAACGAAAAGCACATGTCAATATGTAACCACATACGACAGATAATGACAACACATAATATAAAACACGCCTATGCCTGCTACCTTACTATACCTCAAGGTCAGACATCCACCTAACCCTACCAACCAGTTAGCCTACTACTCTAATTCGCGACCTCCGCTCCTTTGTATCTAAGGTCATATCCTCGGTGAGATCCAGTTTCGCCATATCTTGTCTGATCACCTCCTCTACCTCTACCCCTCCGTGTAGCTCCCAAAACCAACCTCTTGCAACTTCTAACAAAAGCATCAGTACTCCATCTCTGCACATGTCCAAACTATCGCAGTCTCGCTTCCCTCATCATATTAGTCACTCTGGCCACCTCTAGCTTCTCCCAAATGGTCTCATTTCTAATCTTACCCTTCTTGTGTGACCATACATCCATCTCAACATTCTCATCTCTGCGACATGCATCTTCTGAACATGTGCATTTTTTATTGGCCAACGCTCCACCCTATACAGTAAAGATGGTCTAACTACCATTCAGTAAAACTTACCTTTGAGTTTAGGTGGTATTTTCTTGTCACACAATACTCCAGAGGCAAGCCTCTATTTAGTCCATACTGCCTCAATACGATGTGTGACATCATCATCGATATCGTCACTACTCTGGATAATGGATCCTAGATACTTAAAGTTTTCCCGCTTGGGGATAGGTTGAGTGGCCAGCCTCACATCAATGTCTGCTTCATACCTCGCAACACTAAATTTTCACTCCAAGTATTATATTTTGGTCCTGCTCAGTTTGAATCCTTTGTTCCCCAAGGCGTCTCTCCAAGCCTCCAACCTATCATTAACTTTAGTTTGAGTCTCATCAATTAGCACTATGTCATCTGCAAATAGCATACACCATGGAACCTCCTCTTGGATAGATCGCGTCAACTCATCTATCACTAAGCAAACAAGAAAGGGCTCAACACATATCCTTGATGGAGTCTCATCTCAATAGGAAAATACTCTGAAATCTCCTCCCACCGTTCTTACTCGAGTTTTGGCTCCATCTTACATGTACTTAATCACCATGATATATGTTATTGGGATACCTTTCACCTTTAGATACCTTCATAGGATATCCCTTGGAAATTTTTCATAGGTCTTCTCGAGATCAATGAACACCATATGAAGGTCCTTCTTTCTTTCTCTATATTTCTCCACTAATCTTCGAACAAGATGAATTGCTTCAGTAGTTAGCCACTCCGACATGAATCCAAATGAATTCTCCAAAATAGACACTACTCTTTACACCCTTATCTCCACCACTCTCTCCCAGACCTTTATAGTGTGACTTAACAACTTGATACCCCTGTAATTGTTACAATTTTGAATATCTCCTTTGTTCTTATACAATGGAACAATGTAACTCCTCCTTCATTCATCAAGCATCTTGGTAGTCTTCCTAATGGCATTGAACAGTCTAGTTAACGACTCTATGCCATCCCTGTTCATGTCCTTCCAAAAATCTACCAGAATCTCATCGGATTCGATCACCCTCCCTCTCTTCATCCTACTAATAGCCCTTCTAACCTTCTCAACTCTGAACCGTCTCCAATAACCAAAAGCACGATGAATTTTAGAGTATGCCAACTCACCCAACTCAATATTTCTATCTCTTTTTTTTTATTTAAGAGTTTATGAAAGTGTCATCCACCTTAGTTTATGAAAGTGTGAAGTAAGCTTTCCACCTTATTTTAAATGGAAGTGTCATCCACCAACACCTCACCCTTCTTACTTTTGATGCACTTCACTTGGTCCAAGTCGCGAGCTCTCCTTTCTCTCTCTTTGGCGAGCCTATACAATCTCTTGGCCCTGCCTTTATCACTTAGCTCTTCATATAGGCGCTCAAACGCTGCTGTCTTAGCACTCGTCACCGCCATCTTATCTTTTGACTTAGCCTTCTTATATGTGTCCTTAAGCATTCACTTTTTATCTTCCCTACACTTCAACCACTTCGTATAAGCAACCTTCTTGTCTCACTTTGGCCTGAACTTCCTCGTTCCACCACCAATAGCTCTGACGTCCACCAAAGGTCCCTCTCAAAAACCCTAGTACCTTGGTAGCTACCTTTCTAATGCTACCAGCAGTATTGTCCCACATATTGTTCACATTTTCGCCACTACTCCAAGCCTCTAAGTTTCTCAACTTTTCTTTCATCTCTAGGAAGAGGGAAGGAGTAAGAAATCCCCATCTAATCCTCGGATGAGCATAAATAACCTTCTTTTCTTTTCTGTCTTGATCTTTAAATCCATCACTATGAAATCCATGATGCACGAAATGCCATTATACTTCAATATAGCGGGGATGTGACCTTAACCAATATCTCAAATCTATGCGATCCATTACATAAATTCGCCTGAAGAAAGCCTCTCATCTGATGAGAGTAGACTACTTGCCAACGGTAGTTAACACCACACCTTACGACCCGATCATTTTGGTGTCATGGCCATCTTCCTTACGACCCGATCATTTCTAAAGAATTTCATAATCATATCATAACCGTCCCTTAAAGGGCATAAACATATACCTATGCTGGAACATAGTTATGGGACTTGGGTACTAGACCCTTGGAGATAAGCCCCCTCCCACAAGTCCACTCGGTGCTAAGTGATCATCCCACGAGAATATATATAAATATAGATATACATGCTTTCAAAAGAGGCATAAGTCGTTTCAAATCATTTCAATGCATACTTAGGATTAAAAGTCAACATTCTTCATAATCATGCACACTTGGGCTAGAAAGCCAAATCATACTTCATGCCATACTTTCATGCATAGGAATAGCTCATTCCCACTTATACATATTGGTGTAAACACCCAAAGTTGTTCAAAGATTCATATCATAGACATTTTATAATCACTTGTCATATCATAATCATACTTTCATCAAAAATCATATTCATAAATATAATTGGGTCTTAAACCATTTCATAAACTTCATGAAAATCAATACTCATGTATTCATATGCTATGAATGATGAGAGAATAACATGGGCAATAAAGATTCATACTTAAATCAACAATATAATATGAAATAAAGGTAAATCCGTGAAGAAATTCACATTTAAATCACACTTGAGATTACCCATGCCTAAATAAATATTTAAAAGGGATATGCACATTTAAGCCTTCATAATATCAATGCAATTCAATATATTAGGGCTTAAATCACTTTAAAAACATGAATTAAGCATAGCCCATATCTCAATTGAATCAAATAAACAGTAATTTTAAAGTCCTATATTCAAATGTAAACTTGAAATTCATAAATCAAAGAGTAAAAGAGTTTGGGGTCTCCATGGTTGAAAGGACCAATGAATCAATCTCATATACCTTAGGTAATATTAGAAGAATCAAGATGAAATTGATTAGAGAAGAAGACTCTTCCTTGAGTTCCAAGTTAAATCTCCAATGGCATACTTGAGAGGAGTTCTTAGAAGAGAGAATTTGAATATTCTAATCTAAGAGTGATGAATGAAATTGAATAAGAATAGAGGAGTATAGGTCTTTTCTGAGGTTTAGGATAGGCTAGAAAGTAACAAACGACCCTTCGAAGTGACCAAAATTATGACAAAGCCATTAATGAAATGAACATTAAAAAGTGCTCAGGTTTATTGTGAAGAAGCACCACGATTTGTGCAAAGGACCATAGATCAAGCAAAGCATCTTTGGTGGTCTCCTTAGCCAGAACAGAGGGAACACAGCATGGACGGGCTTCATGATAAGAGGCTTAACTTCTTGATCAGAACTCAGAATTTGGTTAAACCAAATGTGTTGGAAATATAATTTAAAGATCTTCAATTTGGTAGATTGTAGGCCACCCAGTTCTCTCTATGAAAGGACATATGACCGTTTAAAGCTGACCCTTCTACTGATTCATATGAAAAACTTTGTCAATGGAATAGAATTGAACTTGGCATGATGTAGGAGACCTATGATGACCCTAAATCAAATAATAAGCTTGGATTGAAGGCTTGAAAGTGAATTTAGATTGAGTTTTAAGGTTCCATGGAGATCCTTCTATTAGAGCTTGAAAAGAGGATTCGGAAAGTGTTTTGAATGAGTGAATGAGGAACCAAACATTATGGAGTGCATGGAGTGATATGGAATGCATGGAACCTATTTGGGAGGTTACAGGACTAGCCCCAATTGAAGGACCTTGAAAGGTCACTTGGGCATCTCCTTGAAAGCTCTTCCCCAACAATACAAATCTCCACGGACTGTACAAGTGACCGTGGAGGGTACCTCATCGTCACGATGGTACTTTCATACATAGAATATTTTAGGAACTAGGCCTTCACAATACCCAACCACGAGCCATGGTGGGTTACATGACTCGTACAAGGTGCCCGTGGTGGCATCCTTGGCCATACAATGACTTTTGAGCTATAAGGTTACCTCCCACGAGCCCCTTTCACGACCAGTGGTGAGGACCACGAACCGTGAAGGGCTTAGTAGTGGGCGGCATGACTTTGGTCCTTCCTTTAATCCATAAGATAACACGTAGTCCTTCCATAACTCATGGACTTGATCTCCTGGGCTCATGGAGGTGATTCTGGAGAGGCATCTTAGTAAAAAACTTTGGAAACCGAATTTGTTTTAAGCATCACTAAGGCCTCCCGAGGTCCGGGTTCTTAAAACCATTAAAATAACCTAGAGGGTCATTACAGTTCGGTATGGAAACCCATGAAGCCACCTTTATCTCTCAAACTATGTACCACCATAGGAGCCCTTCTAGGCTAAGCTTAGGATAGTGGATCCATGTAAGCCATGATGTTCATGAAAGATGCAATTGCAAAGTTAATAAGTATATAGAGTTCTACCTTAGCAATTATATTCCCCTTCTCCCAATGGAAGAAGTTCGTTGGCCTTTTCCCAATGGAAGGAGCACATTGGCTTGGTTATGTCAGGTAAGGTCTTCTCTCACATATGTATGATATAAAGAAGTTATGTTTCATGCAAGTTCTCATTCAAGCATACACATGCATGGCAATTTGAGCTTATGTTCAATTGTATATGATTATGCATCTTGTTTATGAAGCTTATTATTTATTATTGCATTGCACCCCACATACTTGTACATTCCATGTACTTGCCTACATGATCTAACCACGTAAAGACTGGAGATCCTATTCATCTTCTTCTACGTGGCTAGCTTGGATTCGTGAAGATTGTTATTGTGGTGAGTCTTCCATTTTAGGGATAATATCCGATTTCTATCTTACTTATGTTGAGACTTTATTTTATATTTTTCTATATACTATGAGGGTGAGCCTGGGACATGTCTTGGCCCCCATCCTACTCATGTTTTAGAGGTGTTATTGGATACTTATGCTATGTACCTATTGAGATGTTGCACTTTTATGGAGACTTATCCTCTATAACCTATCCCTTACGTGATACTATTTGATGTTGTTGATTTTGATAAGATGAAATTAATCTTCCTAAGTTCCTACTTCCCCATAGCTTGAGTCATGTTTACCCTCCCCTTAGACTTGTTTTTTATGTGATTCATGCAAATTTCATTGCCCATATCTATCCCATAGCATGAGTTAAAAGCCCCTATGCCCTTAAAATTATTTGTTGATGCTTGTTTCATATGCAACCAAGGATAAGCATATGATATGATAAGAAGCTTGTTTGGGTTGCCTTCTAGTTTCCTATTTTTTGTGTCGCACCTAGGCCCTAGGCTCGGGTCATAACAAGCTTGGTATCAGAGTATTTCGTAAATGGTCCTCGGAAATCCAACACACTGTGTTGGGTAGAGTCTTCTTCATAATTATAATGTGCGCCACAATTATGAATAGGATGCTATGAGGCATTTTAGGAAATGTTTCACTTCATTATGATTCATGTTATGAAATTAGAAGTACCTAACGTTATTCCTCTTACTAACGATGTCTTTATTGTCATTTTAAGAAAATGTCACCGAGAAGAGCACCTTTGCCAAGAGGTGAGGCCAAAGATCAAGCCTCTCTCATGCAACTAGAGGAGAATGTTTCTTATGTAGAGTTTACAAATGCTTTCAATATGTTGGCTTGAGCTTTGGCCAATCAAGCTAATATAAAGGTTGTCATTTCTCCTCATGAACCTACCTCGGCAACAAAAGTTTTTGATTTTATGAGGATGAACCCATCGTAGTTTCATGGATTAAAAGTTGTTGAGGACCTGGTTGACTTTCCTAATAAGGCTTATAAATTTGTAGCCATCATGGATGTGCCATCAGAGGAGAAGGCTGACTTTGTGGCTTATCAATTGAAACGGGTGGCAAAAGCTTGGTATGGTAATGGGTTAAAGAAAGAGGTTTTGATGTTGGCCAAGTTGGATGGGAGGAGTTTAAAATGGCATTTTTGGATAGGCACTTTCCATTGGAGTTGAGGGAGGCTAAAGTGAAAGAGTTTATAAATCTCAAGCAAAGGCACATGAGTGTGAGAGAGTAATATCTAAAGTTCACAATGTTTTCCAAGTATGCTCCATTCATAGTATCAGATCTAAGGGCTAGAATGAGTAATTTCACATCCAGTGTCTCGGACATGGTCTCTAAGGAATACAAAACAGCTATGCTCATCAAAGAAATGGATATCTCCCACTTAATGATTTATGCAGAACAAATTGAGAATGAGAAATCAAGGGAAAAGTCAAGAGAGTCCAAGAGGGCTAGGATGGATGGTGGTGGATTCTTCAACAAAGGAAGTGGTGGCCAAGGTAAATTCTAAGGTGGTCACAAGCAAGAAAATAAAGGGTCATCTAACCCTCATCTTCCTAAGTTCAACGAAGATAAATGATCCAACCTAGAGCCCCCAGAAGGTATGTGTGCACAAGCTTATCCAAAGTGTGCTAAGTGTGAAAAGCTCCATAAGGGTGAATGTCTGGTCGGCCAAGATGTTTGTTACAAATGCGGTAAGCTCGGCCATTTTGAAAAGGAATGTTGGAGTGGGAATGCAAAGCCTCAAGTCCAAGGTGGACAAGCACAAAGAGCCCCTAAAGCTAATAGGTTATATGCCCTTCATGGTCGACAAGAGGTGGAAAAAGCCCCGTATGCGGTTACCAGTATGTTGAAAGTTTGTGATTTTGATGCTTATGCACTTTTCTTGTTGAACCTTTTAAAGTTAGCACTCCCATTGGTGAGTCCATTGTTGCACAAAAAGTCTATAGAGGTTGTCCCGTGTCCATCATGCATAAAGTTATCCCTTGTGATTTGGTAGAGCTATCCATGGTGGATTTTGATGTTATACTTGGGATGGATTAGTTGCATACATCTTATGACTCCAAAGATTGTCGAACCCATATTGCTAAGTTCCAATTTCCAAATGAGCCTACTCTTGAGCGGAAGGGTGGTAGTTCTTCATGTAAGGGTCGCTTTGCTTCCTATCTCAAAGCTAGAAAAATTATTTCCATGGGGGTATCTACCATTTGGTAAGGGTTAGAGATGTCACATACAAATGTTCATCTCTTGAGTCGGTTCCCATAGTGAATGAGTTTCCCGATGTGTTTTCCAAAGAGTTGACAGACGTCCCTCCCAAAAGAGAGATAGACTTAAGCATAGATCTTTTGCCCGACACCCAACCTATATCAATCCCTCCCTATAAAATAGCCCTGGTGGAGTTAAAGGAACTAAAGGAGCAATTGAAAGATTTGCTAGAGAAGGGATTTGTTAGACATAGTAGGTCCCCATAGGGTGCCCCAATGTTGTCTAAAGGAAGAAGGATGGGTCACTCCAAATGTGTATAGACTATCGCCAACTCAATAAGGTTACCATCAAGAACAAGTATCGATGACCTTTTGATCAATTGCAAGGGGCTAAGCACTTTTCCAAAATTGATTTGAGGTCCGGCTATCATCAATTTAGGGTTAGGGAATATGATATTCCCACAATAGCATTCCGGACAAGGTATGGACATTTTGAATTTGTGGTGATGTCCTTTGGATTAACCAAGCACCGGTGATTTTGTGGACCTTATGAATAGGGTGTTCAAGACCTACCTTGATATGTTTATAGTGGTGTTCATTGATGATATTTTGGTCTATTCACAGGATGAAGAAGATCAAAAATAGCATGTGAGTATGGTCTTAAAAATTTTAAGGGATGAGAAGTTGTATGCCCAATTTAACAAAAGTGAATTTTGATTGAAAGAGGTAGCATTTTTTGGTCATATTGTGTCCACTGATGGAAAAAAAGTTGACCCTAAAAAGACGGAAGCGGTGAGAAAATGGCCAAGGCTATTGACTCCTATAGATATAGGAGTTTCTTAGGCCTAGCAGGGTATTATTGAAGATTTATTCAAGGGTTCTCTTCCATTTAATCCCCATTGACCAAGTTGACCCAAAAGAAAGTGAAGTTTGTGTGGAAGGATGAGTGTGAGAAAAGTTTCCGAACATTGAAAGATAGGTTGACTTTGACTCCAATCTTGACGTTGTTGGAAGGCACCGATGGGTTTGTTGTATATTGTGATGCCTTAAGAATTGGTTTGGGTTGTGTGTTGATGCAAAATGGTAAGGTAATTGCTTATGCTTTGAGAAAACTAACGGAGCACGAAAAGAACTATCCAATACATGATCTTGAACTAGCGGTCGTGGTGTTTGCATTGAAAATTTGGCGTCATTATTTGTATGGGGTCCATGTTGATTTGTTCAACAATCACAAGAGTCTCCAACATGTGTTTACACAAAGACATCTCAATCTAAAGTAAAGAAGATGGTTGGAACTTCTCAAAGTTTATTACATGAGTGTAAAGTATCACCTAGGTAAGGCTAATGTTGTAACTAATGCACTTAGTAGAATGTTCGTGGTTAGTGTGTCACAACTTGAAAATGATGGGAAGATGGAGTTAGCAAAGAAAGTTCATAGGTTGGAAATATTGGGGGTAAAGTTAAGTGAGGCCGAAAATGGTGGTGTCATGGTGGTAAATGGCTTCGAATCATCATTGATTGAGGATGTAAAGTTGAAACAAGATCTTGATCCACCCTATGATTGAATTGAAGGCCTCAGTGAAGGAAGGAAAGATAGAGGTCTTCTCAAAAGGGGGGAGATGGGGTTCGTCGTTACCCAGGAAGATTATGTGTGTCGGATGTTGAGGGGTTGAGAACTTTGATATTGCAATAGGCTCACAATTCTTCCTATTCCATTTACCCCGATTCCACTAAGATGTATAGATATTTGAGGGAAGTGTATTGGTGAAATGGAATGAAGAAGGACATTGCTAAATTTGTGGTCGAATGCTTCAATTGTCAACAAGTTAAGGTAAATCACCAAAGACAGAGTGGCTTGTCTCAAACAATAACAACATACCCAGTGGAATTACATAAGTGGGGTCTGGGAAGGTAGTATGTAGACAGACCTTACCACTACCTCATAGAAGTAGAGAGGTTGTTTCCGTGAACCGTCGTCTCAAAATATTGAAATTCCTACTTGAAAGTGGGAAGGGATTAATATGGATTTTGTAGTTGGGTTGCCTAAGACCAAGAAGTACTTTCATTCTATATGGGTGATAGTGGATTGGATGACAAAGTCAACTTATTTCTTTCTGGTTAAGACAACTTTTGGTGCCGAAGATTATGCCAAGTTGTACATCTGGGAGTTGGTGAGGTTACATGGGATTCCATTGTCCATTATTTTGAATTATGGTACTTAATTTACATCCCACTTTTGGAATTCATTCCAAATATATCTTAGTACTAAAGTGAAGTTAAGTACCGCATTCCATCCTCAAACCAATGGGCAAGCTAAAAGAACAATTCAAACATTGGAAGACATGTTGAGAGCTTGTATCTTAGAATTTAAAGTTAGTTGGGATGATAATCTACCTCTCATCGAGTTTGCCAACAACAATAGTTATCATTCAAGTATTGAGATGATGCCATTTGAGGTTCTATGTGGTAAACGATGTAGGTCAGCAGCGAGATGGTTTGAAGTTAGGAAAATTACCTTGATTGGTCCGAATTTGGTTATGGATACATGGAAAAAGTGAGGCTCATAAAAGAAATATTGAAGACTACCCGAAGTAGACAAAAGTTCTACTTCGATGGGAGAAGAAGGGACTTTGAATTTAATGTTGGTGATTGGGTTTACTTGAAGGTGTCTCCTATGAAGGGTGTGATATAATTTGGAAATAAAGGGAAGTTGAGCCCTAGGTACATAGGGTCCTATAAGATTGTGATAAGGGTCGATAATGTGTCATATGAGTTAGAGTTGCCATTGGAGATGAACATAATTCATGGGGTTCAATGTGTCGATGTTGAGGAAGTTCATGGGTGATCCAAGTTCCATAGTTCCATTGGAAGATGTTAATGTTGAGCAGAATTTGACATATGAAGAAGTTCTAGTGGAGATACTAGATAGACAAGTAAAAAGATTGAGGACCAAAGATGTAGTGTTTGTTAAAGTTCTTTGGAGGAACCAATAAGTTGAAAGCGCGACCTAGGAAGCAGAAGCGGATATGATGAAATGATGTCCTTACTTATTCCACTGTACTCAAGACTAAGGTAATAATACAATCATGTTTAACATTTTAAGTCATATACTTCAACCTTTAGATGTCAAGTTGCATGAATTTATACTCACGGTATCATGTTTTAATGGCATTTCGATGCATAAGTTTGAGCTTTTATGAAAATGATGTTTACATTGCATTGATGCATTTATGTAAGAGCTGAAAGGTATCACATCATTCCTCTCAAGCTTAGATTCATAATATTTGGGGTTTAATGTTCCCAAGGGGTAGATATTGTAACACCTCCTAGCATGGCTCAAAAAGACCCTATGATGTGTTTCTTGAATGTCTTAAAATCTATGTGGTACTTCACAAATCTAACTTCGTATTCTTTTCAGGAGGCAAAATTATATGGGGAAAGGGTCACATTCTAGTTTTAGCTCACCCTATCGAAAAATAATTTTACACTAAAAATGTGCAAACTAGTAGAGTCTGCGACAAGGGCGCGACGCGCCCCTGTTCCCCCATAGTACAAAATTTTTCAAGTTCCACTTTAACTTAGGAAAATTAGTTGTGAACTTTCCCAACACATTTATATATGTAAATGCTCGAAACTTCTCTTATTTTAGGCCCTAATTCTCTCTCTAAATGCTCTCAAATCCTCCTAAACTTCTCTCTAAAATCCTTTATCAAGTTCTCTCAAATTTCTTGGAGATAAAGTTTCCCCACTGAAGACAAAGATTCCATAAAGGGTTTCTAAAAGTCCTTCAAGTACTCTGCTTCAAGCTTCAAGTTTAAAAGGTATGTGGGTTTTTTTCATTCATGGATTCTTCCACCCATGGAGTCCCAAAACCTATTTTACGAATTCCTTCAAGTTTCAATGTTGATTTCTTATGGGTTCTTCCTAATTCTTCAATTAAGCATGAATTATGTTAAGATTATTCATTTATGGAATGAAATTGCATAAATTAATTTTAAGGTGTTTCTATTATGAAGTTCTATATGAGATTTTCAAAGCTATGAAAGTTACTATACTATGAGTCATTATGAAATTGATGATTTTATGAGATGAATTACATGATTCTATATCTAAAGTTCAAAGAGAATATGTAAGATTGTGGTGGGTTGTTTAAGAATGATTTTAATTGATGATTTTCATTTCATTTATGCATTATCCTTTTGAGTTACATGATTTAAAGCTTGCACGCATGAGCCTATCTAATTATCATATCAAAGTTTCAAAATGGAAATATGATCTCCAAAGATGACGGTTTAATTCAAAGTTATGAAAGTTAAAGCTATGATGTTTTTAATCCCTCAAGTTGAAGTTAAAGACAGTGAAGGGAAAGCCTCGCCTAAAGATAGATGCTTTGTGTAAAGGGGCAAGCACTCCAAGCAGAAAGTGATAGTGAATCCTGAATTTGCCCACGCTCATCCAAATCGGCCTCAAAAAGCGATCAGATATGCTTTAAATTTTGTGAAGATTATGATTATACATATATTTTCAAATATATTCCATGAGAATGACTTCGTACCAGATGGGGAAATTTGTGGGGATCAGTAAGGGAACCATAGAAGCCACCTTTGTCTCTCAAACTATGTGTCACCATAGGAGCCCTTATAGGATAGCTTAGGCTAGAGGTCCACATAATCCATAATGTTCATGAAAGATGCAATTGCGACGTTAATAAGTTTATGGAGTTCTACCCTCGCAAGTAGATTCCCCTATTCCCAATTGAAGGAGTTCATTGGACATTTCCCCATGGAAAGAGTGCACTGGCCTTTTCCCAATGGATGGGTTCATTGGATTCCATGTAGTAGCTCACATGGTCTATGTCGATTAAAGTCTTCTCCCAGATATATATGATATAAAGAAGTTATGTTTCACGCAAGTTTTTATTAAATCATACACATGCATAGAATATTGAGCTTATGTTCTATTTTGTATGACTATGCATCTTGTTTATGAAGCTTATTAACTATTGTTGCATTGCACCCACATAATAGCATATTCCAAGTATTAACAAATACTTTTTACCTATATGATATAACCATGTAGGGACCAGAGCTCCTATTCATCCTCCTCCACGTGGCTAGCTTGGATTCGTGAAGATTGTTATTGTGGTGAATCCTCCATTTTGGGGACAATATATGATTTCTATCTTGCTTATGTTGATACTTTATCTCATTTTTCTATGTACCATGAGGGTGAACCTGGGACTTGTCTTGGCCCCCGTCCTACTCATGTTTTAGAGGTGTTGTTGGATACTTAAGCTATGTACCTATTATGAGATGTTGAGCTTTTATGGAGGCTTATCCTCTAGACCCTATCCCATATGTGATGCTATTTGATGTTGTTGATGTTGATGAGATGGAATTGATCTTCCTATGTCCCTACTTTCCCATAGCTTGATTCATACTTCCCTTCTCTATTATTTTTTATGTGATTCGTGCAAATCCCATTGCCCAAATCTATCTCCATAGAGTGAGTCCAAAGCCCCTATGCCTTCTGAATTATTTGTTGATGCTTATTTTATATTCTATAGCCACAGATGGGCATATGATATGTTAATAGGCTTGTTTGGGTTGCCTTCGGGTTCCCCATTCGTTGTGTCGCACCTAGGCCCTAGGCTCGGGTCGTGACAAAAAACCAATTCAAAAATAGAGTTGCAAAGAGTTCATAATCATCAATTTCGTAAAAATATCAAAGTTCATAAAAATTCACAATTTTCAAAATTGGATATTCCAATTTTTATGTTAAAATCAGGGGATAATAAATAGGTAATGAAAAGGGAAGTGGAAAATACCTTTTTCATCCAAAAGCCTTTGAAAAATTAATCAAAAGTTATCTTAGCCAAGCTCTCAAGGCTTTAAATGGAGGAAATGTTCAAAATGGGTATGCAGGCGGTCTGAAAACCCCTTTCTGATGTCGCTATAGTGACACTCGAGCTTACTGAATAGCCTTCACTATACTGAAGCACACCTTGCAATAGCGAGGGTGAAAAAGCAACCAGGCCTTCATCTATAGCGAGGCCTGCACCAGAACACAGCAAAAATATTTTTCAATCAATTTCAAGACTTGGAATCAACCCTCGAGATTCCTTCTAAATACCATAAACACAAACCATATATACAACACTACAAAATTTGATGTTTCGGACTCAATGAAATCATCAGAAATCGAACCCAAAGTCTCCTTGACCCTGAACCCAATTAAGAGACTTAATTCTAACTTAGGTCACTTGAAACATCAAAATGACATAGTAGCATTCAAAATTATGACAAAGCTATTTTTAGCATTAAAATCACCTCCCCAAACCATTGGAATAATCAAAATTCAATCTGAGCATTGGAGCTTAAAATGTTAACCAAAGTCAACTCAAACTCAAACTCAAACTTTAAATTGATTTCTACCTAAAATCCACGTAACAACTCCAAAAATGATCCTGACCACCCTCCTAGGCCAATTTTCACATTTTGGAATCAATAGAATTGACGGGATTCCATTTTGACACTTAATGACTTAAAATTTCAAAATTAGGCAATTTCAACCTCAACTATTCTTTGGCAAAAATCTCAACTTTCACAAAATTTTCAAAAATCAACTTTATAAATCAATCAAACGTGACTCAAGGCGGCTAATGGAAGGGGTAAAATGTTAATTTGTCAAAAAGTAAAAAATAACCTTCAGGGTCATTACATCATCCACCACTAAAAACTATGTTTGTCCTCGAAAATAAAGTAAGGATCATGCCTAGAGTCTCAAAGAGATGAGGATAGTGGGTCCGACTTAGCCTCCTAAGTAGCCTCTCCCTCAGGTCGGTGTCGCCACTGGACTTTTACCAAAACTACCTCTTTGGTCCTCAACTCCAGACCTTCTTCTTTAGAATAGCCACTGGCTCCTCCTCATAAGTCAAATCCAAACCCAACTTGATCGAATCACTAGATATCACACAAGACTCATGAGGGATATATCGTCATAGCATAGACACATGGAATACTAAATGTAAAAGAAGTTAAACTAGGTGGCAAGACAAGTTTGTAGGCTACCTCACCCACTCTCTTCAAAATCTCATAAAGGCTAATAAATATAGGGTTGAGCTTGCCCTTCTTCTCGAACCTCGTTGTTACGTCGAAATATGACTTTCGGTTTAAAAATTCGATTTAAGACTTAATTGATTTAAGTAAAACCGAATCTTTAAATAAATAGAGCCGCCACTTAATTTTTAAAGGAAAAATCAAGAAAACTGATTTAAAATTATTTTTAAAAGAATTAACAGAAAAAATCCTTTCAAAAATCCAAAGAAGGGTTCGGGTTCATATTTCTATTTCGGGAAGGTTTTACGCACCCGAAATATCCGCTAACACGCGGTTATCCGACGATTAAATATTTTGACTAACTTTTAAAAATAATCTTAATTTATACTCTTGATTAGAAAAGGTTTAAGTAAATACTTAAGGATTAGAAAAAATATTTAAAATCTTATTCAATTAAATTTAAACTAAGTGAACCATTTAAAAATAATTAAAAAAGAAAATATTAAAATCTAATCCAATTTTATTTAATTAATATAGTTAGTGAATTGAACTAGGTGGTTAGGATTTTAAAATCTACTAAAATGTCTAAGTATAAAAAAGAAGTATTTTTACAAGTCATTTTGAAGAAAATATTTTAAGTATTTTAAAGAAAAATTTATGAAGTCTAATTTCTAAAAAAAAGTTTTTGACATCAAATTTCAAGAAGTGAAAATGACATAGATGGCCAACTTTTGGGGAACTTTAATTAGATTAAAACCTATAAATAATGTTAGAGTTAGGGACAACATAACAAATATCATAAACAAATAAATATGCAAGGAAAACAAATAAAGATAAAATAAAATTGGGCTTGGTAGGCCCAAATTGTTAACCTGTCCTAATTTTCTAAGGATTGGGCCTGCCAAGCCCGTTTCTTCTTTGCTGCTGCTGATTGGGCCCAAGCCCAGTATTATTTTGCTGCAAACATTTGGGCCTTTGGCACTCTTATCCCTGGTATACACTGGCTGTATATACACTGTATATCAGTGTATATCGGCCTTCTCCGACTTCCGAAAAATTTGAGAACGCTCCTTAAGACCCGCTTAAGCCTTCACAACCCCAGAAATGCAAGGTGGGTGTCCCGGAAGACTCGGACAAATGCATAAGAAATAAAAGAAATATGGATTAGGGATCCCAAAAATTATTCAAATTCACAACTCAATAATTTGAAACCAAAAATCAAGATATCCACCCATAATTTAAAACTAATAAAAATCAATATATAAACTCATCAATTTAAAACTAAACAAGCATATAAACCCATTAACTTGCATCATTATCACCACCTTATTATATTCGAAATTCAAAGGGGCGTTTCATCGAACACGTGGAAGGCATGTGGCTTAATCATGATTCAAAGTAACACCCCATCTCATCCCAACAACATAATCAAACACACATATCTAGACTAAGCAACAAAATGAATAAATCACCTAAATAATAATTCCAAACACTTGACAAGAGAGTATATTAATATATCGCCTAAATAATAATCCCAAACACTTGACAAGAGAGTATATTAATATAGAGGCATGTGTGGTTACCACTTTAATCTTTTATCCTTGTAAAGAACAAAATCTAATCACAAACTAATATAAGACATGATTCAAATGGAAACGACTAACACTGTGGTTGAGTTCGGTTAGAATAATATCATACCAGAATCATTAACAAATAATCAATACAATATCTCTTCCTTTGACCAGTTTTCAATACCCAAGCTAGCCCTATTTTACAGTGAACTGTGCAATGAAGTAAGGATAAAAACATGGAAGACTAGGACTAGGATTGTAATCAAATTTAATCCAATCAAGATAATTCTTCTAGTTTCAACTAAACTACTCAACAAACAGTGACACTTTCAACGTAACAAAATCACAAACACTTCAAACCGACCCCGAAATTGTTAAGGAAGAAACATGAGATATAGACGAGGGTTTTACCTCTTCGAGGGCAGCGAACTAGGACGACAACGAGCTCAAGCTTTCACCACCAAAAGAACTACGTTCCTGAGCTTTTCAACTTCGAGGCTTAAGATTTCCGGCGTCGGAAAATCCTCAAAGCTGATGACCTTCACTGGAAATCGACTAAGAGGAACAAAATTTTTCATGTATATTTTCTTTTGAAATTTTCTCTTCCTCCCCCTCCTCCTTCTGACAGTCAACAACTATGATTTTATAGCCCCAAAAATCGGGCAAAAATGGGGAAAAACAGAGGGTAATATTGGGATTTTCCGGGTGGGATTTCAAATTCGAAATTTGAAATTGAAAGGGTCAAGGAAGAAGGAGTACGAGTTTGACTCGTTTTTGGCCAAAAATGGCCACTGTAGCCGCTGGTTTTCTCTGGTTTCGGGCTGTCTCTTTTGAATTTTTCGATTTTGGTTTATGGGGAGAAGAAAAGGGGAGAGGGGAGGTGGTCACGTGAGGGAGTACTCTTTGGAGTTTTGCTCGAAATGGTCGTCCTTCGACCTGATTCTTCTTCTGGTTTTCTGGCTTTGTGTTTTTGGGGGAAGAAGACAATGGGGAAGGGAGCGTACAGAGTAAGGGAATTAATTAGAGGGGTTTTGGGCCGGGTCAGGGGTTGGGTCGGCGGGCTGCATAAAAGAAAAGGAAATGGGCCAAAAATTTGGCCCAAAAAAAGAAAGGGTTATGGAGGTCTGAAAAAAAGAAAAAGAAAAATGGGTCTTAAAGAAAGAAGTTTTAAAAATTAGCCACTCTAATCAAATGTGACCAATTTGAATTAATTTGGAATCAATTGATCGATTTGACCATGAGATAAATTAATATAAATTAATTAAAGAGCTTTTTAATATTAACAATTTAAAATAATTAGATTAACCATGGGGTAATTAATTCTAAAATGATTAAAGTAGAGTAATTAGAGATAAAATCTATTTGAGAATCTTTTTTTTGAAAAAATTAAAAAATACTTAACTATTAATACTTGAAATAAATATAACATGTATTATATATATATATATGTATATATATAATATGCAAATATTTAAGCATAATTAAAATTTAAAGCTTTAAACCTAAAAATCACTTGAGAAATATTTTGCATCTTTGAAAGCTAATTATTTCAAATTGTTAAAATTAAAAGCTCGATGATTAGTTTATACTGTGGAGGGCCAAAATTGGGTGTCAACAGCTGTCCCTTTCCTTGGGCATGATCGATGAAAGCGATCGTGGACAAAGAAACTTGACCAATCCAATTTTGAGCCGATCACATATTCATCTCATGGAAGGGTCTTGGCACGGGCTATAGGAAATTGTGGCCGGACCCCGGTTTCGGGTTTCCTACATATCTCAGGTTACATGAGAATTCAGGCCACTTGTAGTTCAAAACGCTTGATTCTACGCACGATTTTGAAAAATTCAAAAGCTATCCAATATCGAATTATGGAGAAATTGGAATGCTCGGGATGAGATTTTGAGGGTAAATGTTAGAATACAGCCGAGTTTTCAAAGTTGGGCCCGCCTACATATCCTTGGACTTAGGAATCAGGCTGCTTGTAGTTCGACTCTATCGGTTGAAAAGGAGATCTCTTATTTTGAGATAAGCCTTGGTTCAGGAGGAGTGACAAACAAAATGAATTATGAAAAAGAGGCTTGCAACCTCTTAACCATAAATGTGGTGCACTTCACACCCATAATTAAGAACTTACACGGACATAATTTCCAAAATTCTTGGTATATTGTCACTCAGATTGGAAACGTTGCGTTCGGTGAGAGTTGAGATCACCTGGATGCGAAACTGAAGACTACGGACTCAAAGAAAATACCCACATGCCTTCTGATAGGGGTGTGGTTGGATTGTGGTGGTAGTCGTTTCTCAGCTCGCGTCCGAAGAGTTTGATATTCCTCTTCAGACTATGTCCCAGTTCGCTGCTAAGAAAAAGCTCCACGTTGTGCCGCCTCCTATTTGATGACGTCCACACCTGTGGTTTGTTTTGAGAATTCACCCTTTCGGATGCTCTCGATACAACTAAGACAAAAACCATTAGTATAAATCATAACTTAAATATAGGGATGATATCTTTTACCGTATTCGACCTATATTCTTCTTTTCGACGTGATGGACAAGGAGTTGACATGATGCAACATGATGATGGCCCTTTCGGCAAGGAATGATGATGTATTTCTTGAGTATGTGATGAATGTGATGGCCCTTTCGGCAATGGACATGTAATGACCCTCTGGGCGATTTGGAGATGTAATGGCCCTCTCGGCAACTTGAAAATGCAGTGGCCCTCTCGGCAGCTTGAAATGATGAAATGGCCCTCTCGGCGACTTGAAGATGCAATGGCCCTCTCGGCAACTTGAAAATGCAGTGGCCCTCTCGGCAGCTTGAATGATGAAATGACCCTCTCGGCAGCTTGAATGATGAAATGGCCCTCTCGGCAGCTTGAATGATGAATTGGCCCTCTCGGCGACTTGAAGTTGCAATGGCCCTCTCGGCGACTTGAAAATGCAGTGGCCTTCTCGGCAGCTTGAAAATGTAATGGCCCTCTCGGCGATGGATGATGGAATGGCCCTCTCGGCAGCTTGAACATGCGATGACCCTCTCAGCCGCTTAAAAAATGTAAATGTCTTCTCGGCAATGCAATGATGTCTTTCTCGGCAACTTGAAGATAAAATGTCCCTCTCGGCGGCTTGAAAATGTAAGTGCCTTCTCGACAGCTTAAAAAATGTAAATGTCTTCTCGGCAATGCAATGATGTCTTTCTCGGCAACTTGAAGATAAAATGGCCCTCTCGGCGGCTTGAAAATGTAAGTGCCTTCTCGGCGGATTGAAGATGTAGATGTCTTCTCGGTAGGTTGAAGATGAAATGGCCTTCTCGGCGAATTGAAACATACAATGGCTCTCTCGGCAGCTTGAATGATGAAATGGCCCTCTAGGCAGTTTGAATGATGAAATGGCCCTCTCGGCGACTTGAAGATGCAATGGCCCTCTCGGCGATGAAAATGCGATGGCCCTCGCGGCGATGACTGATGAAATGGCCCTCTCGGCGAATTGAACATGTGATGGCCCTCTCGGCAACTTGAAAATCTAAACGTCTTCTCGGCAATTGAAAATGTAATGGCCCTCTCGGCAGCTTGAACATGCAGTGACCCTCTCGGCAGCTTGAAAAATGTAAATGTCTTCTCGGCAACGCAATGGCCCTCTCGGCAACTTGAAGATAAAATGGCCCTCTCGGCAACTTGAAAATGTAAGTGCCTTCTCGGTAGATTGAAGATGAAATGGCCCTCTCGGCAGCTTGAATGATGAAATGTCCCTCTCGGCGAATTGAACATGCGATGGCCCTCTCGGCAACTTAAAAGTGCAAACGTCTTCTTGGCAATTGAAAATGTAATGGCCCTCTCGGCGATGAATGATGGAATGGCCCTCTCGGCAGCTTAACATGCAATGGCCTTCTCGGCAATGAGTGATGAAATGGCCCTCTCGGCCACTTGAAAATATAAGTGCCTTCTCGGCGGATTGAAGATGACATGGCCCTCCCGGCGAATTGAACATGTGGTGGCCCTCTTGGCGATGAGTGATGAAATGGCCCTCTCGGCAACTTGTGCATGCAATAGCCCTCTCGACCACTTGAACATGCAATGCCCCTTTTGGCAGCTTGAAGATGTAGACATCTTCTTGACAACTTGATAATGGAAACGTGATGAACGGCTGGAGATTTGAGTGAGACAAACTGTTTACGCCTCGGTAGTTTCCTCGCAGACAAGCCCTGTAAATATTTCCCTGCATTCACAGAAAATTTCTTAGTTTCAAAGTGAATTGATCTGTGTTGGTTCTTCGGTCGTCTGCTCCCTGTCTTGTCTTTTGGTTGACCGCTCCGATCTCCCACCTCTTGATAGACAGAATATAAAATATACATTTGACAAGATATTTGACATGCAAAACTTTGAAAAATAGGTAAATTTAGAAAGGAATTTTTGAAGAAAAGGTCACTGCCAACTATCATGTCACGAAAAGCTTTAGATGAACACATTCGGTTTCTGACATGGCTTCTTTGACGCATCACAATTGTCTCTGAATTTTTCCGATCAGGCTGAGGATCTTCAGGGCTTTTAACGACACTTGATGAAATTTTTGAAAGCAATCTCAAAAATTTCTGTCCCAGTTAAGTGTCGCAATGAATCAACAACTTGATAGAACTCTGAGAATTTTTTAGATCTTCTCAAAAAATCCTGTCCCAGTTGAAATGTCATACTGAATCACTAGCTTTTTTAGAAAAATTCTGAGAATTTTTTGAGATCTCCTCAAAAATTCTGTCCCAGTTGAAATTCCTAATGCTTAAAATTCTGACTTGTTGGAGGTGTCTTCTCGTTCAGAATTTTGAATTCCTCTCAAAAACTCTGTCCCAGTTTCCTTTATGGGAATATGACCGAGCCGTTGTGGCGCCTACGTATCCCGTTGAGGCAGGAATCAGGTCAAACGTAGTTCCCCTCTCGGGAGATAGAGAAAAAAAAATATAACTTTTAATAAGAAAATGACCGAGGCCGACATAGGCCGCCTACGTATCTCATTCTTGAGAATTCAGGTCAAACGTAGTTCGCCTCTCGGGAGATAGAGAAAAATATAACTTTTAATAAGAAAATGACCGAGGCCGACATAGGCGCCTGCGTATCTCATTCTTGAGAATTCAGGTCAAACGTAGTTCAAAACACAAACAGGGAAAAATAAAAAGGGATAAGGGGATGACCGAGGCCGACATAGGCCGCCTACGTATCTCATTCTTGAGAATTCAGGTCAAACGTAGTTCAAAATACAAAAAGGGAAAAATAAAAAGGGATAAGGGGATGACCGAGGCCGACATAGGCCGCCTACGTATCTCATTCTTGAGAATTCAGGTCAAACGTAGTTCAAAATACAAAAAGGGAAAAATAAAAAGGGATAAGGGGACGACCGAGGCCGACATAGGCCGCCTACGTATCTCATTCTTGAGAATTCAGGTCAAACGTAGTTCATTACAATGGCAGATAATTTGATAACAAACAACAAAAATAATTACAAGCAAATGATGCGATTACAAACAAAGAGATTAAAAGCAAATTTTGCATCCCTAGATGTAGCGTCTCTTGATATCATACAAGTTGATTGTCAAGTTCTAGTAGGTGATGTTCGTGCTAAATACTAGCACGTTGTCACATGACCAAATGAATATATTAACATATTCTTCAACAGGTTGATGAGTTCTCTCCTCTGAGTCTCTATCAAATGGATACTGATTCTGACTTCTCTGGTGTTTTTATCTTCTCTCAAATTCAGGTTTCAATGCTGGCTTGAGTTGTTTCAATTTTGACAAATTGCTCGGATATCCCGGTGTCTTCATCATACTCTTTGGACACTTCATCGATATTCACCTCATTTTGTTCATTTAGCTTGTGACATGACATAATATGACAGGTTTTAAAGTTCTTTTACCGAAATCATAAAAACACCATTAGATAGAAAAAATTGAAGCGAGTAAAGTAAACTTCCATGATAAAAGAAGCTTTCATTTAAAAGAAAGAAAAAAAAAATAGAAACTTTGGCATAGTTCACAGGACCATTTGACCCCTTTTTTTTTTTTCAAAATATTACGAGAGAATTAAAGCATAACGAAGTAAAACAATATAAAAGGTGGGCCTCGAGCCTATATGGACTACCACCAATTTCAGGAATAATAAAAAAATCAACTTTGTCTATCAAGATGAGTAGAGAATCAGGAGCAGAGTAGATGTCCAATTATCATTTGCTCCTCCAACTCGACGTCTCGTGCTTAGCTTCACGGTCACCGCAGCATCATCTCCTTCGAACAAATTCTAGATTCCTTCCCCTAGACCATTGTCCTCGTCGTGATTTTGCACTGGCAAAGACTGAGGCAAGTGAGACAACGATTTTGATAACGTGCGATCGACCTTATTCCTCTTCTCAATCATCAAAGCGAAGTTGGTGAGGTATCATGACCACAAATCCAGATGTCACCTGCTGACGAAGGGGCAGGGGATTACTATTGACACTAGGAGTAACAGCCTGAAGAGTGACCACCTTTTGATCAATTAAGTCCTGAATTTTGTGCTTCAAATTGATGCAATTTTCAGTGGTATGCCCAATGGCTCCGGAATGATAAGCACATCTCTGGTCTGCTTTACAAAATTTTCCGAAAGGATTGGCTGGTCTTCCTTCTACAGGACGGAGCACACCTGCGGCTTTCAATCTCTCAAAAAGTTGGGTTTGACTTTCAACCAAAGGAGTAAAGACTCGGGGAGTTCTCTTCACAAGATTTGGACGAGAAATGTTGCGATCAACTGTTGAAGACAAAGGCACCTGACAGTAGCTTGGAGGATTCTGGAAAGTAGGTGCTGGCATTTGGAATTTTGGATATTGTGGAGCTTGGTAGCTCGGAGGGATATTTTGGTAATTTGGCCATGGAGCTTGGACATTTGAGGAGATGTTTTGGTAATTTGGCCATGGAGCTTGAAAAATTGAAGGGATATTTTGATAATTTGAAGCCTGGAAATTTGATTGGACGGGAGAAACTGGGTATGGATTTTGTGGAGCTTTGGGGTAAGCGTTGGATAGTGAGTGCGAAGGATTGTCGAATTTAACATGTTTTGATTCTAGTTCGGATGAAATAGAAGAAACATCTTTCCTCTTCCTACTCGGTAGAACTGAAGGTCTCGTTTGAGTAGCATGAGGGAAGTTAGGAGTGGTTAAGCCAATGATGGGAGCTTTTTGGGGAGGGATAGTATGGTCGGTTTTTGAACTCGGAGGAGGAAAATGAAGTGGAGGCCTTTCATCGTCTGGCGCACGAGTATTAGTGGCGACAGCTAGATTCGCCGGACCTTGATTCTTTTGCATCTCAGCTCTCATTTCAACAATCTGTTGTAGCAGTTGTGCAATCAACTTGTTTTGTTCAGTAATTGCAGGGTCCGTCACGGTAACTTCAGTTAAACCATTGTCTTCACTGTTCTCAGTCATTGTTTCTTTCCCTTTTGACAGACATTGGTCAGGGAAGGAATCTTTAGAATTCTTAGACCTCGTAAAGTAGGAATGTCCAATCATTTTCTCAACACAGATCAATTCTAAGTACCTGTCGAATGAAAAAATAACTCAAAAGATAAACGTGTTAGTCCTTGTTCATAACAAACAATGCAAAATATCACACAGAAACGTAAACACATAATAGTTGTATTGTTCGAAGGCATACTAACCCATAAATATAGGAAAATGACTAAATAGTCCGAATGTTTGCCCATTTAATATGAGATTTGTGAATTAGGAAGACGTTTTGTCAGAATTTTTGAATTTTCTAAAATTTGTGATAATATCGAAGGAGGAAAAATTAATTTTTCTATAATGAGGGACCGGGCCTTGGGAGGCTGCCTACGTATCTCGCAAATGAGAAATCAGGTCCGATGTAGTTCGACCAGCCTGAATATTCAAATGAAAAATTCTCCTCTTATTAGATAAGAGAGCAAAAATTTGAGAGTGAAAATTCGAATTTTGTTGGGAAACTCAAGACTCGAAGAAGCAAAAATTTAGAATTTTGGTTGTAAAGTTCGAATTTTATTGAGAAACTCAAGACTCGAAAAGTATTTTGGACGGACTTTTGATAGTGACTGGGATTTTATGCTTAGAAGGCACTAATAATTTTTTTTTTTTTGAAAGAAATGGGTTAGAATATCTCCGAACAAATCAACATAATCACGCAACAATTACAACAAGTAGCACAGAAACAGTTATTGCGCGTCCTAAAAAAAAATAAGTGACCCTTTTGTGCCAAGGGTTGGCCTATCGATTTGAAGGATGTATCTTGTCTTTTTAAATATTTCATCGTTCCCCGAAAAGCGAACTTTATAAATAAGTAAAAATATATTACAAAGCATCAATAATAAGGGTTACATTTTTAGGGAAAGGGAAAAAATGTAAATACAATGAAAAATATTCCCACGCAGGGGATAAATTAACTAGACGAAGATCCTACTTCATTTCCGGCTTTCTCCATCTCTTCTCCGGATGTGGTGTCGATACCGCTAACAAGGCTTCACATTCCCACGCATGTTAACCGATTACCCATCTTTTCCGGGGCAGCGAAACTGGAACTACGAGTCCAAACGATACCACCTCGATCGCTACGAACCGTCTGCAAATTTTCCTACTCCGAGAATAATCAATGGACTATTTTTTTAGTGATTAAATATAGAGTACGAGTAGTTAGGATTTCTTAGGGGGTTTTCCGAATGGTTTCTCCCTTTTTCCCCAAAAATCCGAAGAACCAGCCCCAAAAAAAAATCCGAACCCCTGAACGATAATTTATTTAAAAGACATATACATCCTTCAAATTAAACAAACAATATGATCGTCCAGTTGGGCCGGAGGCCACTTTGGACTCAAGGTGGGCTACTAATGGGCCCGATACCCCTTGGATATCGGGTCGACCTAGGCCAATGCACCTACAGGGTTTTTGGGTTTCGTTCTACACTAGGCGTCTAAGAGTGGGTTTATTTTTTGACTGTGGAAAGGTGACCCGAGCGGACAACCCGGGCTGGGGAAATTAACGACCGTCGACCCCGCAAGATCGACTCATTTCGTCAGGGTACCCCGATGGAAAATTTGGACTAAACGGCTGCGACCCGCATAACCGTCGTTTTATGGAAAATAAAAAAGTGCCAAGTGGCGGAAAATGCTATGCATGTATGACAGTTTAAGAATTTAAATTAAACAAACAATTAAAACATACAAACAAATAATGATAAATAAACCGATTAACAAAGTTAGTCAAAAAAAATCAATCTTTTGGTTTGAACCTAATTAAATCTCCCCAGCAGAGTCGCCATTTCAGTTACGTCGAAATATGACTTTCGGTTTAAAAATTCGATTTAAGACTTAATTGATTTAAGTAAAACCGAATCTTTAAATAAATAGAGCCGCCACTTAATTTTTAAAGGAAAAATCAAGAAAACTGATTTAAAATTATTTTTAAAAGAATTAACAGAAAAAATCCTTTCAAAAATCCAAAGAAGGGTTCGGGTTCATATTTCTATTTCGGGAAGGTTTTACGCACCCGAAATATCCGCTAACACGCGGTTATCCGACGATTAAATATTTTGACTAACTTTTAAAAATAATCTTAATTTATACTCTTGATTAGAAAAGGTTTAAGTAAATACTTAAGGATTAGAAAAAATATTTAAAATCTTATTCAATTAAATTTAAACTAAGTGAACCATTTAAAAATAATTAAAAAAGAAAATATTAAAATCTAATCCAATTTTATTTAATTAATATAGTTAGTGAATTGAACTAGGTGGTTAGGATTTTAAAATCTACTAAAATGTCTAAGTATAAAAAAGAAGTATTTTTACAAGTCATTTTGAAGAAAATATTTTAAGTATTTTAAAGAAAAATTTATGAAGTCTAATTTCTAAAAAAAAGTTTTTGACATCAAATTTCAAGAAGTGAAAATGACATAGATGGCCAACTTTTGGGGAACTTTAATTAGATTAAAACCTATAAATAATGTTAGAGTTAGGGACAACATAACAAATATCATAAACAAATAAATAGGCAAGGAAAACAAATAAAGATAAAATAAAATTGGGCTTGGTAGGCCCAAATTGTTAACCTGTCCTAATTTTCTAAGGATTGGGCCTGCCAAGCCCGTTTCTTCTTTGCTGCTGCTGATTGGGCCCAAGCCCAGTATTATTTTGCTGCAAACATTTGGGCCTTTGGCACTCTTATCCCTGGTATACACTGGCTGTATATACACTGTATATCAGTGTATATCGGCCTTCTCCGACTTCCGAAAAATTTGAGAACGCTCCTTAAGACCCGCTTAAGCCTTCACAACCCCAGAAATGCAAGGTGGGTGTCCCGGAAGACTCGGACAAATGCATAAGAAATAAAAGAAATATGGATTAGGGATCCCAAAAATTATTCAAATTCACAACTCAATAATTTGAAACCAAAAATCAAGATATCCACCCATAATTTAAAACTAATAAAAATCAATATATAAACTCATCAATTTAAAACTAAACAAGCATATAAACCCATTAACTTGCATCATTATCACCACCTTATTATATTCGAAATTCAAAGGGGCGTTTCATCGAACACGTGGAAGGCATGTGGCTTAATCATGATTCAAAGTAACACCCCATCTCATCCCAACAACATAATCAAACACCCATATCTAGACTAAGCAACAAAATGAATAAATCACCTAAATAATAATTCCAAACACTTGACAAGAGAGTATATTAATATATCGCCTAAATAATAATCCCAAACACTTGACAAGAGAGTATATTAATATAGAGGCATGTGTGGTTACCACTTTAATCTTTTATCCTTGTAAAGAACAAAATCTAATCACAAACTAATATAAGACATGATTCAAATGGAAACGACTAACACTGTGGTTGAGTTCGGTTAGAATAATATCATACCAGAATCATTAACAAATAATCAATACAATATCTCTTCCTTTGACCAGTTTTCAATACCCAAGCTAGCCCTATTTTACAGTGAACTGTGCAATGAAGTAAGGATAAAAACATGGAAGACTAGGACTAGGATTGTAATCAAATTTAATCCAATCAAGATAATTCTTCTAGTTTCAACTAAACTACTCAACAAACAGTGACACTTTCAACATAACAAAATCACAAACACTTCAAACCGACCCCGAAATTGTTAAGGAAGAAACATGAGATATAGACGAGGGTTTTACCTCTTCGAGGGCAGCGAACTAGGACGACAACGAGCTCAAGCTTTCACCACCAAAAGAACTACGTTCCTGAGCTTTTCAACTTCGAGGCTTAAGATTTCCGGCGTCGGAAAATCCTCAAAGCTGATGACCTTCACTGGAAATCGACTAAGAGGAACAAAATTTTTCATGTATATTTTCTTTTGAAATTTTCTCTTCCTCCCCCTCCTCCTTCTGACAGTCAACAACTATGATTTTATAGCCCCAAAAATCGGGCAAAAATGGGGAAAAACAGAGGGTAATATTGGGATTTTCCGGGTGGGATTTCAAATTCGAAATTTGAAATTGAAAGGGTCAAGGAAGAAGGAGTACGAGTTTGACTCGTTTTTGGCCAAAAATGGCCACTGTAGCCGCTGGTTTTCTCTGGTTTCGGGCTGTCTCTTTTGAATTTTTCGATTTTGGTTTATGGGGAGAAGAAAAGGGGAGAGGGGAGGTGGTCACGTGAGGGAGTACTCTTTGGAGTTTTGCTCGAAATGGTCGTCCTTCGACCTGATTCTTCTTCTGGTTTTCTGGCTTTGTGTTTTTGGGGGAAGAAGACAATGGGGAAGGGAGCGTACAGAGTAAGGGAATTAATTAGAGGGGTTTTGGGCCGGGTCAGGGGTTGGGTCGGCGGGCTGCATAAAAGAAAAGGAAATGGGCCAAAAATTTGGCCCAAAAAAAGAAAGGGTTATGGAGGTCTGAAAAAAAGAAAAAGAAAAATGGGTCTTAAAGAAAGAAGTTTTAAAAATTAGCCACTCTAACCAAATGTGACCAATTTGAATTAATTTGGAATCAATTGATCGATTTGACAATGAGATAAATTAATATAAATTAATTAAAGAGCTTTTTAATATTAACAATTTAAAATAATTAGATTAACCATGGGGTAATTAATTCTAAAATGATTAAAGTAGAGTAATTAGAGATAAAATCTATTTGAGAATCTTTTTTTTGAAAAAATTAAAAAATACTTAACTATTAATACTTGAAATAAATATAACATGTATTATATATATATATATGTATATATATAATATGCAAATATTTAAGCATAATTAAAATTTAAAGCTTTAAACCTAAAAATCACTTGAGAAATATTTTGCATCTTTGAAAGCTAATTATTTCAAATTGTTAAAATTAAAAGCTCGATGATTAGTTTATACTGTGGAGGGCCAAAATTGGGTGTCAACACTCGTGATACCCTTCATGGGTGAGATCCTCAACCAAATTAGATCACCCTCTATGAACTCCAAGGGTCGAACACGTCTGTCGAGTTAACTCTTCTGATGCTTTTGGGCTTCTAATCGACTCTGAATCAAGTGAATCTACTCCATAGCATCTCTAAGAAAATTTATATCAAGGTTATCCACCGCAACAGAATCAAACCAACCTATGAGTGATCTACGTCTTTGGCTATACAAGGCCTCAAAAGAAGCTATCCGGATGTTGGAATGATAACTGTTATTTTAAGCAACTCCGCCAAGGGAAAATGTTGATCCCATCTATTACTGAAATCAATGACATATGCCTGAAGCATATTCCCTAGCACCAAAATAGTCCTCTCAGACTAGCTATTTTTCTGAGGATGAAATGTTATACTCAAGTCTAACCAAGTATCTAAACCACGTTGTAGGGCCTTCTAGAAGTATAAAGTGAATAAAGAGCCTCAATTAGATGTAATGGATATGTTGGTACACCATGAAGCCTCACAATATAGCTGATATATAACTAAGCTAATCTCTCCACTATGAACCTAACTTTAACCAAAATAAAGTGCAAACTTGGTCGAGCGGTCCATAATAACCTAGATAGGTCAACCCTACCCAGAGTAGTGGGTAAACCAACTATGAAATCCATCTAGATCCGCTCCCATTTCTAAATAGGAATGGGCATTCTTTAGAACTCACCCCCTAGCCTCTAATGCTCACACTTGACCGGTTGGCAAGTCAAACATATGGACACAAACTCAGCTATGCCCGTCCTCATGCCACACCACCAGTAGTGTTGCTCAATTCATGGTATACTTCGCCGCTCCGAGGTAAATGGAATATCAAGTACAATAAGCCTTTTCAAGTATCAACCTAATCAAGTCACCTACCTTAGATAGGTAAATTCGGCCCCTAATCCTCAAATTCCCATTGGCATCAAATACGACCTCATTGGCCTTACCCCTAGTCACTTTGCCTCGAATGAGACACAACCTCTCATCCTCAAACTGACACTCACGGATCTGATCTATCAAAGATGATTAGGCATCTAAGAAAGCTAACACACTACCCTCATTAGAAAGATGAAGCCTCACTAACCCATTGGTCAACCTTTGAACGTCTCTAGCCAAGGGTCTCTCCTCTATCTTGATGGTTGCAAGGCTGCCCATGCGAGAAGTCTTCCTACTCAAAGCATCGCCTACTATATTGGATTTTCTTGGATGATATAAAATGGTCAAATCATAATCTTTCAAAATCTCAATCCATCTTCTCTGCCTTATATTCAGGTCCAAATGGCTGAAGATATGTTGTAGGACATGGTGATCAGTAAAGATCTCATAATGAACCCTATATAGATAGTGCCGCCACAGCTTCAAATCATCGCTAACTCCAAATCATATGTAGGATATTCTCATGGGTCTTCAATTGCCTTGAGACGCCATCACTTTCCTCTTTTGCATCAACATGCCTCCCAAACCAACACGCAACGCCTCACAATAACAGTGAAGTCAACTCTATCCTATGGCAAGGTCAGGATAGGCACAGCAGTCAACAAATCCTTAAGTTTTTGGAAACT
The DNA here is from genome assembly GCA_029948455.1 of Solanum rostratum. NCBI lineage: Eukaryota > Viridiplantae > Streptophyta > Magnoliopsida > Solanales > Solanaceae > Solanum > Solanum rostratum. The sequence goes on from CM057054.1 coordinate 14,257,629, forward strand.
CTCCACACATTCTTTTGACCAAACAAAAACTACATTCTTCTAAATGAGCCTAGTCAACAAAGATGCTATAGTAGAAAGCCTTGCACAAAGTGCAGATAATACCCTGCAAAACCTATAAAGCTACGGATCTTTGTAGCTGAAGTAGGTCTAGTCCACCCTCTTACAGCCTCAATCTTCGACGGATCAACCTTGATGCCTCCTTGGACACCACATGCCCCAAAAATGCTACCAAACTAAGCAAAAACTCAAACTTGGAGAACTTAGCATACAACTTCTCCTCCCTGAGCCTCTGAAGCATAACCCTCAAATGTCTAACATAATTGGCCCCGGTCTTGGAATAAATCAAGATATCATAAATAAATACAATCACAAAAGAATCCAAATAACGTTGAAATACTCCATTCATCAACTCTATGAATGTGGTAGGTGCATTGGTCAACTCTAATGACATGACATGACAAGGAACTCATAATGATCATACCTTGTCTAGAAAGTAGTCTTAGGAATATTAGCTAGTCTCATCCTCAATTAGTGATACTCGGACCTCAAATCAATCTTAGAGAACACAGATGCACCCTAAAGCTAGTCAAACATATCATCAATCCTGGGAAGGGGGTACTTGTTCTTGACAATCACCTTATTCAACTTTCTATATTTGATACACATTCTCATTGACCCATCTTTCTCCTTTACAAACAGAATTGGAGCACCTTATGGTGACACATTAGGTCGAACGAACCTCTTACTCAATAAATCCTAAAGTTGATCCTTTAGATTTTTTATTTCAGAAGGAGCCATAGTAGGGAGGAATAGAAATGGACTTAGTACCTGGCTCAACATCAATGGCGAAATCGATGTCCCTGTTCAACGGAACCCCTGTGAGATTAGTAGGGAACATATCCATAAACTCACGAACAACAAAAATAGAATCCATTGAAGGCTAATCATTACTGGTATCCTGAATAAAGGCCAAATAAGACAAACAACCTCTATCGATTAGCTTATGAACCCTAATATAAGAGATAACCTTGCTAAGATAAGATCCACAAAAACCTTTCCGCTCAACTATAACCTTTCTAGGACAAGATCCACAAAAACCCTTCCACTCAACTATCAATCCACCAGGCACAGCCAAAGTAACTGTCTTAGCAAAACAATCAAGAATAGCATGATGTAGAGACAACCATTTACCCAGAATAACATCAAAATCAACCATATCAAGAATAATCATGTCCACCCCAGTATCATAACTTGCCGCAGAAATAAGACAGGATTGGTACACGTGATCCACCACTAAAGACTCTCCTACTAGGTAGAAATATACACAGGCACAAGCATACGATCACATAATAAGTAAACCCTAGCAATGAAGTACGTGGAAACATATGAAGAAGTAGAACTAGGATCAAACAACACTGAGGCAGGCTAATGGAAAACTAGAACAATATCTGTAATAACTACATATGGGGCCTCTTCCTCGGGTCTACCCAGAAAATCATTACAATGAGCACCACGACCTCTACCTGATTGACTCACGCCTTTCCCACTTGACTGAATTATTGTATCACCCACATGCCTACCATGAGCATGATCACCTCTACCTAACTAAGCTCTACCATATCCTCTGATTGCCGGCATTGAACCTCTAGTTGGAGGTGCTATATCTCCAACAGATGCCACTGAATAGTTACAGTGTGACCCTAAATGAGTCTAAAATAAACATTGTCTAAGCATGTGACTAGGATCTCCACAATCATCATAAGACCTCATAGTAGGATGATGATGTGAAGAACAAGGAGGAATGTTGTAGCCACCTTGACTTGTAGATCTCTGGCCACCAGATGAACCAGAACCACCCTCTGTAGCTGGTAATGAAGCATGCAATGGACCTTGGGGCTGTGATTTATCACCACCCCGATGGAATCCCCTACCCTTAACTAGGGCCTCAATAGTAGTCTCAAGGGCTACCCCTCCCCTAGCAAACGTTGATGCTCCTCAATAGTAGTCTCAAGGGCTACCCCTCCCCTAGCAAACGTTGATGCTCCTCAATAGTAGTCTCAAGGGCTACCCCTCCCCTAGCAAACGTTGATGCTCTAGTCTTGGCCATCTATAAAAATAATACGCTACACTCAGCTCTAACTCAAGATTTCACGCACGACTAAATTTAAAGAAATAAAAGAGGAATTTTTGAACAGTCTTTATAGCCTCTCAAAGATAAGCCACAGATGTCTTTGTGTCGATCCTTAAGACTCTATTCAACTACGTTTGTACATATGTGAGACCTATAAACTAGGGGCTCTGATACCAAATTGTTATAATGTGATTTCGAATGTGATGGCACTTGTTTTTATCCCACAAAGGAAGTTAGCCTAGATAGATCACAATAACATAATACAAGATAATGTGAGAACTAAACCAATAGAACATAATAATAAAAGGGCTAAAAGGCATAAAGCCAATAAAACCATTCTAAAATTGGTTGTTACAAGGTACAAGCCTCTAATACATCAATATAAGAAGAAATGATACAAGTCTCAATCGGTTTTGTCTCTCAAATAGAATAAAACTAGTAAAATATACAACAGTCTCAAGGGTATGTTGGAATATAAGAAACTACCTCTCAGCTGTCAATAGCTTGGTCCAACAAGGAGATGAAGAAGGTCAACAAGATCTAGGCTCACAACCTACACATAAGTGTAGAAAAACAAGGGCGGAGTACTGAGGTACCCAACAAACAGACCTAAGCATAGGTAGAGAATAAAGAACTATGCACTTCTTCCATCCCAACTACATACCTCTGGACTATAAATCTACACGCAGGAAAGGCTGGCATATACAAAATTGGTAATATAAACAGTTACAATCTCATATCACAGTGTCTCAATAGTCCAAACTTCACAATATACAAGGCTCAAGTTATTCAACATACATCACAACCTTTCAATAGTTCAATCCCAACAATATACAAGGTTCAAATCTTTCAATACATCATGCTTATGACATATATCAACTTCAAGAAAGGAATGATATGAAATGGAATGAATGTTATGAGATGTAATCAATGCGATGCAATGTCAAGTAACTATGATGCATATCTGTCTTACGATATATATCCGTTGATGTAATCAGACCGGAGCCCATAGGAGTTGTCACATGAACAATGTATCCACTGGAAATAATCTCAATAATATCTCTCGTTGGAAATGACCTCAGCCATCGAAAATGATCTTGACAATATCATACGCCAGAAATGACCTCAGAAATATCACGACCGATAGAAATCTCGGCCTCATATAACAATATCTCTCTCAACAATCTCGATCAGTAGCAACCTTGGTTCAAATATTAATATTTTTTTCTCTTCTTCTCTTTTTCTTTCACCAGAATCATATTCCTTTGATCTTTTCACCATAAATGGAACATCAATCGCGCGCGCGCACACATACATATATATAAGTATTACTTTCATAATCAAGAATGCATACAAGATGTCTACATAGTTCATTTGTTCATAAATCATCAATGATTTTCACTATTCTTTCAACATTTGAGTCATTATCAACATTACATGATAATCACAATATAACATAGTTCAAATCTTCCAAAGACCTTTTGCCATCATACTTTAGCACAATTCCTCGTTAAAGTCCTCATTTCACAAGCATTTAGTTCAACAATTGCCACAATATCTCAACACAAAGGTTTAGCTCGATATTTCACATAAATTAATTCAATAGGCAAACTCATGTAACATGAATCAAAGTTCAACAATTAGAACAACATGAGCACTTTTACAACACCAACAATGGCATAACAAGCCCATTTCACAATATCAACTCACAAGTCTAAGTCAACAATAATAATCATTGATTCATGAATCAAGTCATACATGTCATCATTTTCACCTTTTCATTACCCAAATCATATATAATACAATAGTTTGCTAACCCCCAACTTTTACATTGAAAGAAAATACTAAATTCAATAAACTGAAAAAGGGTTAGAGTACACTTGCCTAAATTTAGCCAATCAATCACTCCAACAACAATGTCTTCCCCTTTTGGAGTGAATCTGAAGAACCGCAGTCTACTCGAAAATGAATTAACAATCACAATATGAAATTAACAACACCAAATCAAACATTCAAAAAAGGGCAAGATCATCTAAAAATTTATTATCAGAAATCTATGCAAACTATAAAAAACTTTAGATGAAAATATTTCTTTCATGATTAGAAAACCACCAGCAAAAATCAATTTGAAAACAAAGTTGAAATGAGTTCATAATCATCAATTTCATAAAAATCTCAAAGTTCATAAAAAACCCCAATTTTCTCATTGAATTTTCTAAATTTGATGTTAAAATCAAGGATATTTATTAGGTAATGATAAGGGAAGTGGAAGATACCTTTTTCAATCAAAAGTCTTTGAAAAGTCAATCAAACGTCATCCTAGCCGTGCTCTCAAGATTTGAAAATGGAGAAAATGTTCAAAATGGGTGTGGAGGGGTTTGAAAACCACTTTCTGATGTCACTATAGCGACACCCGAGCTTATTGCCTAGCCTTCGTGATAGCGATGCACACCTTTCTATAGCGAAGTTGCAAAAGTAGCTAAGCCTTCGCTATAGTGAGGCATACATCAGAACGCAACAAAATATTTTTCAATCAATTTCAAGACTTGGAATCAACGTTCGAAATTTGTTCGAAATCCCGTACACATAAATCATATGTTCAACCTAACTAAATTCAATGTTCTAGACTTAATAAATCGTTGAAAATTTAATCCAAGGCCTCCATGATCTGAAACCTGATTAAGCACCTTAATTCTAACTTAGGCCACTTGAAATATCAAAATGATACCGGGACATTAAAAATTTATGGGAAAGATAATTTTATCACTAAAATCACCTCCCGAGACAAGTGAAACAATCAAAAAATCAATTCGAGCACCAAAACTTAAAACTTTGACCAAAGTTAACTCAAACTCAAACTTTAACTCGATTTTCAACTCAAGACCGGTAACAACTTCGAATCTGATTTTGACAATCCTCCTAGGCCAATTTTCACATTTCAGAACAAATGGAATCGATAGAATTTTGTTTCGATACTCAAATCTCTAAATGACTCAAAGTTTCAAAATTACACAATTTTTACCTCAAAATTCAATCTTTAGCAAAAATCTCAACTATATTTTCGAAATCAACTTTTAGAGTTCAATCAAACATGACTCAAGGCTGCTAATGAGAAGGATAAAATGGTAATTTATCAAAAAATAAAAAATAACCTTCAAGGTCACTACAGTGCACTCCACGCAACCCCACCACAAATCGCGGTGTACACCATAAGCGGTGGTGGGTTCTGTGGTGGAACACCTTCACCAAGACTATCCCAACAAGGCCCCAACACTACCAAGTGGTGTCACCATGATCCATGGTGTGTACCACGAGCCGTGGAGGATCTCTTGGTGGGATACCTTCATAGATTTTTAGAATTGTTTTACTCTAAGGCTTGTTTCCAACTTCCAACACCCGGGGCCTTATGGCAATATTATTTATGGTTCATGATCTTATTATAGGTCTAGTTAACTTTTATTCAATTGTGTGAATTAAGATTTTTGTTATTGTTTATTTACTAAATTAAGTATGGATTACAATTAAATTGCATGAATTCAAGTGATTATCATGTAGGCCCATGCATCATGTCATATTTCAATTCATAAATTTTTTAACCAGTGCTCTTAATCATGATTCAATAGATATTCTTCTACATGGATATGAATGATCTCAATTCAATTACAAGATTTTGAGATAATCAAGCATGAAATTATATTCTTCAAAAACAGCTTTAAGTTATGATTATGTATTTACTAATCTTTCAAGCAAGTTACATGAAATGTATGAACTGAGTTTTTGTGATAAAATTCAAGCAAAGTGTTAATGATGGTGGACTTTCTCATCTAAGTATGAATGTGTGATGATGAAAGGCCTATACTTACATCACATAAGTTTAAGGAGCTATACTATATTTTATGATTGCGGATGGGTGGTAGAGATGACCCCTCCCATATGACATGATTTTATGAGTTATGATTTCTACTTTGTTGAGAGTTTACTTAGCACATAGTGGACCTTGGGATTGGGTCGATCTTCATAGTAGAGGCAAAAGGCCCATAGTAAGATCTCGTTTTCTCATAGCTACATGTCACTGTAGAATGAAGGATCACTCATAGTAGAGACTTGATTCCTTAAGAAGGGACACCTGTAGGCTTTATCTCTTGTGTAGCTTAGTGGATCCACATGGGTATTAGGAATCTATCTTGGCAAGTAGTCTCCCTTTTTCTTAGGTATAAAGGTAACATTGGAACTCCATGTTATAGGTCACATGGTAGGCTCTTCACACTCCTCGTGGCTAGTTGGCTTGGTAACACATCACTTGACTGGTAAGCCCTCATACTTCGGGAGTTGCCTATCAAGCCTATGATCTCATTGTTAGCATGGTTTCCATTTGACACATTTACATTACTTTTGTTAAGGTTGAGCTAGGAACATGTCCATATATGTTAGTGCAGTAGAGGTATGTCAAGATAAAGAAAGGAGTAAGTTCATTTAATCGAGCATAAGCTCTACCTTTATCTTTTGACTTTATTTTGAGACTTACCTATCATTTTGCTTTCTATTGTTGATTTACTTACCTTATGTATGCTTGATATGCTAAGATGGATTGGTAGGATTTCTTCAGAAATTCTAATCGTTGTGTCATACCTAGGGCCTAGCTTGGATCGTGACACATAATATAGGAAGGGTTTGAAAGTCTTATTTTAATCAGAAGTATTTGAATTAATTTTTTGAAGTAGAAAAATTGAAATGATAAATTATAACAAGTACAAAGGTGTCATAATCCATTTTCGAAAAAAATAAGGTGACTTCTCTCCTCTGATGTCATTCCAATAAGAAGAATGTCCAACACTACTTGCCCTGTTTTTCCTAAGGCTAATGCAAAATTTAGAATTTATGGGTTTTGTTGTTTATACATGTGCTAATTTTTCCTCTCAAATGAACACGCTTAGTTATATTTGCTCTCCTCCTCCACAACCATGTTACGATAAAGGTTTCAATACATTTTCAAATTTCAGGGATAAAAAAGCTTAGAGAATAAAAGTTCATTCCAAGTATCTTGAAGGCCCGGCAAACACCAATGTGTACAATCAGCATAGCTAATAGGGTTTGCTAGTTGTTCCGGTGTTAATGGATTCCATTGCTTCTTGTAAATTGATGTGTGTGCATCCTTCCTATAACTTGATAGCTGTGTTATGTTGAGAAACGTTATAGGCACTTCTGATTTACTAAACACTTCTCCTATCACTTGCATTACGTTTTTGCTGCAATCTGATCCCCAGTAACTTGGATCTTCTATCATCTTTGTTTCATTGTAACAATTCCTATCAGCTTCGCCTCCCCAATCCGTGCTTCTGCCAGATTGACAAAGATTTACCGTTATACTTAAATTGAAATGCCAATCCAAAATTTACAGTGTTTTATGCGGTGCTAATTTATAACTCCAACACATGCTTAATTTGGTAAACCAACAACGAAATTAACAACATTATCCCATGTAAATTCATAAGTGAGTATAAGGAGGGTAACATAATATACAGACCTAAGGGTGTCAAAATGAGTCCAAATATAGGTACTCGTCCATAATTTTATGGGTTGGGCTCAAGGTAATTTGCATTGGGTTCAATCTCAGCCAATTCAAACCCTCACCCATTTTGAAAGAATTTTCAGTTGAGTCTAATTTAATCTTCAATTTCAACCTGTTCTAAGACTTTTTACTTGTATTGATCTTTTCTATCTACTTTATATTTTTTATAATTTATCTATCTATTTGTAAATTTTTTATTTTTATTCTCTTGAATTGGAATTTAAAATGTGGTTATAAAAAGTAAATACTAATATGTTAAGATTATTGAAATTGAGTGGGTCATGACCCAACCCGAATTTTAGCTCAATTGAGGCCAACTCGTTTGAGTCCAAAGTAAATTTGGGCAGGTCATAACCCAACCCAATTTCTATTTCAACCCATTTTAATATTTTGCAATTCAACCCAACCCGCCCATTTGACACCCTTATGCATACCTTATTCCTATCCTGGGAGGTAGAGAAACTATTCTCGATAGATGCTCGACTCAAGAAAAAATTATATCAAAGCAGATTGAAAATGAAATAATTTAAGTGCAAGGATGATGATAAAATATTCTAAAAAGGGACCAGTTTCTACAAAAAATGATAATCTAAGTACAAGAGATAATAGGTAGTAACAGAAATCGACGGACAAGAGATAATAGATAGTAACAGAAATCGACGGACAAGAAACTACAAGAGAAATACTACTACTTGTAAAGGAGAGTACAACTTATAAAGGAGGGTATGTGAGACAACGTGTAATATCTACTAACCTTCTACCCTAATTTGCAAGACCAACGACTAACTATTGGATCAATCAAAAAACTATGTTTTTCATTTTGTTGTCTGATTCCTTTGATCAATCAAATTGTGATTATCAGATCTTGCGTTCTTTTCTTCTACATCGAAAAATAAGATCAAGGGTGGGTTTGGTATGAAAGGAAAATGTTTTTCATGAAAAAAACATTTTCTTGGAAAATAAGTTGGTTTCTAACTTATTTTCTCATGTGTGGTTGGCGAGTGAAAAATATTTTCCAAAAAATATATTGTTTGGTTGGTGAATGAAAATATTTTCAAAAATAATCTTTTATTTTTGTCTAGAGAGAAAATTATTATTTAGCAAAATAATTTCTGACACAAATTTCAAAAGTAAATTTAAAATTTTCTTTTGTGTAGAGTGGGGGATAGGGTAGGGGCAGGTGGGGGTAGGGACTGGTAAGGGTCGGGGTTAAAAATGAAAATTTCAAATTTTGAAATATTTTTAAAAAAATATGTAATTTTTTTTTTTGGGGGGGGGGGGGGGGGGGATGAGGGGATAAGGACTGGGGGGCTAGGGGGTTTGCAGGGGGACGGGGTAAAAAATGAAAATTCCAAAATTTAAAATATTTTGAAAACATTAACAATCTTGGGGCTATCACCTAAAGTAGTGGCGATGTCGACGATGATATCGCACATCGTATTGGGGCAGCATGGACGAAATGGAGGCTTGTCTCTGGAGTATTGTGTGATAAAAAGATACCACTTAAACTTAAATGCAAATTTTTACAGAATGGTGGTTAGACCGTCCCTGCTATATGGGATGGAGTGCTGGCCAATTAAGAACTCACATGTTTAGAAGATGCAGGTCGCGGAGATGAAGATGTTGAAATGGATGTGTGGACACACCAGGGGGGATAAGATTAGGAATAAGATCATTCGGGGGAAGTTAGGGGTGGTCTATGTGGTAGAAACAATGAGAGAAACACGATTGCAATGGTTTGGACATGTGCAGAGAAGAAGTGTTGATGCTCTTATTAAGAGGTGTAAAAAGATGGATTTAGGGGTTATGCGGAGGGGTAGAAGTAAACTAAAAAAGTATTTGGGGGAGGTTATTAGACAGGGTTTGGCGCAGATTTGTACCACCAAGGGCATGACCTTAGATAGAAAGGAGTGAAAGTCACGTATTATGGTAGAAGGTTAGAAGCCTGGGGTTTTAATAGGTAGTAGTCGTATCGTTATATATTGTGTTGTTATTGTCCGTCATTTATTTTCTTACTTTTATTGTCGCTATATACGTTCAGTTGTTGTCCATTCTAGTCATTTCATATGTAGTATTTTCTGCTATTGGGATGATTTTTGAGATGCAGGTATTTCGGAAACAGCGTCTCTATCTCTAGAGATAATGATAAGATCTACGTATATTTTTTTCCCCAAACTCCACTTGTGGGATCTTCACTAGGTATGTTATTGTTATAAAATATTTTGAAAAAAAGGTTATTTTTTTTAGGGAGGGGAGGGGAGGTTGGTAGGGGGTCAAGTAGGGTATGGGGTAAAAAAATAATAATTTTAAAAATATTTTTAAATTTTTTTTTTCAAAAGAGGGGGGTTGTTATGGGGTAGGGATAGGAGTTGGGTGAGAAAATAATCTTATAAGGAGGAGAGTTTTGAAAAATATTTTTCTTAGTTTTTTTTTTTTCTTTTTTTTTTCTTTTCTTTTTTCTTTTTTTTTTTTTTGTGGAAGTCTTTTTTTAAAAAATAAAATGAGAAAAATAAATTGATTTGAAAAACATTTATAAAATATTTAAGGGACCAAATATGAGAAAATTGAAAACTATTTGTGGTCATACCAAAGGCATCCCAAATGAAGAAGAGAGAATATATAATAGATACTCACTTGTAATGAGAAGGTGACATGCTAGTGAAAAATACTCTGCTTTTATTTGAAGCCATATTCTTCTTCACCCATCTCAACAAACTCTTCATTGTCATGCGATACGCATCCTCTGTGGACACTTCTACTATGTCTTTTACTTCATCCTCGAAAGACCCTTTTTGCCTGCATCAATTAAACACCTAATGCGGCTAAGTTTTTCTCATATATACACTCTCTTTGTGCATACACCTAAAAGGAAAATAGAAAGCCCAAGAAATTACAAAATCTTGAACGGCATGCCAGTCATCCACCATAGGTAAGTGTTGAACACAATTATGTCAGCTCCTTTCCACTTTTTTCCATGCTTATTTATTGATCCTTTCCGGACAACTCTATCAGTAATCCTATGTATGACTGCATCATCAGCATTTGATTCCAGCAGAAATGGTGCCCAGTAATATTCAATTCTTGCATTGTAATCCTGAAATATTAAACTACCATCATATCAATGTATTCATAGAATGTATCGTAAGTAACATGTACCTTAAAATAATCATCATAATTGTAAATTGTAAACACCTTAGCAGTGAAAATAGTTAGGGAACCAAAAGTTTCCATGGATTTGGCATTCTCGGGAATGAGTTGATGAAGAAGACAAACCATGGAAACAAATTGTCCTCTGTTCAAGGAATCACCAACGAATAACATCCTCTTTCCTCGAAGGCTTTCCAGCATCAGTGTTCCATTGAAACTGCCATAAAGATGTCAAGAAATTAAAGGCCCAGTGTTGTCAGCCATCATTGTTGTACGAATTAAATTAACTTTTTAATTTTGTAATTCTAAATTAAAGCCAGGTTAGATATATTAAAAAAAAATTAATTTTGTGATCTTAAACTTGATATTTGAAAAATTGAAATTAAAATATTGCCAAAAATAAAAAGAGGTCGTTCTTTTTTAAACAGAATAAAATAGAAAAGTAACAGTTTTGAAACTTATGGTCTAAAATTATACATGGAAATTTGTGTGATTGAAAATCATTTCATTAGGTGTAAAATGAAAATTTTAAAAATAAATTATCTCTTATTCTTGTAAGGTAATATTATTTTTGGGACAGACTAAAAAGTAAAGAATATCAAATAAAATGAGACAAAATGAATAGTGAATACTTAAAATAAATTTATATATATTAGTAGATGTAAAAGTTCTTCAACTAATTCATGTGTTGGAAAAAATTGTTATTCTATTTAAGGGTGTTACGTAAATATGGATGAAGAAAAAATGGATGGAGGGAGTAATGATATGGAGTCAATGGCTACAGCTTTTTGGCAACGGCAGATAGAGCAGTTGAACTAAAAAACAAAATACTTATTACTTTATCCGTTATCAGCCACTAACACGGTTCCGGTTGAATCCTATTATATAATTTACAGATAAGCACGTAAACCAGTTTAATTTAATTAATAGTACAAATTAATACTTTTCTATTTTTATGGCGGTGGTGTTTGGATTCCTTGCACGCACCTATGTTTATGTAGATTTAAAAAAAAAAAAAAGGAAAAAATGGAATTGACACAAAGTGAATAGTGTAACCTTGGAAGAGAGCAAGAAAATGGTTGCCATCTCCAATATAGATAGTCCTTGTCTGGGCGACCATGTTGTTGACACGTTAATTGTGGTTGTATGTAGGGACATGACTCGTATAACGGCCGGCTCTTGTTCTCCCAAACCCATCTTCCGCTGAACACGTCGCACCCTTCTTCTGATCTCTCTCCAATTGCAAATGCCAATTTCTGCTTCTTCCTCTCTACCACCACAATTCAAAACAATGAGAAATCTTGTAAGCCAATGTTATCAAAACGTAAGAAATTAACGTGTCTACTTGAAATACTCACTGATTCCTGAGATGGAATTGTCATTAGAGCTAGACAGTTTGGGATGAGGTTTGCTAAGAATGAAAGCGAAGATTTCACTGTAAAGAACAAAGAAAACCACGAAGGCTAATAAAGTCAATAGAAAAGGAAAAAGAGGAGCTTTTCTGAGAAGAGAAGAGGGAGGAGGAGATGACTTCATTTCTCTATCAAGTCTTTGGCTGGTTGGTTCGGTTCCTTTTTCATGTGATTTACTTAGGGGTAAAGTTGTTAAAACACAAACATTAAACAACCACCGGTTCATGTGAACTAAGGGTGTCAACAATGAATCCACCCACACTTTTATGAGTTGGGTTCAACATAATTTTAATTGGTTTCAACCTCAATCCGTTTAAGCCCTAATCCATATCAAAAGAATTGAGCTCAATTTAATCCCCAATTTCAACCCATTCTAAGGCCCTTTACTTTCATTGATATGATGTATGTTTTCTATCTATTTTATATTTTCTATCAATTATATATCAATTTATAACTTTTTATTTTTATTTTTTTGGATTGAAATGCAAATTGTGATTATAAAAATTAAATAATAATAATACAATAGAATTATTGAGATTGAGCAGGTCAAATTGAGCGAATCATGACTCAACTCGAATTTGAGTTCATTTGAGCCCAAAGTAAATTTGAGCGGGTTATAATCCAACCCAATTTGTACTTTAATTCATTTTAACATTCTCAATTTCAACTCAACCCATCCATTTGACATTATAGAAACCTATCACTTCCTTTAAATTTCCCCAAGGCACCAACTTCTACTAGCTTTTTTTTACTCCCTCCATCCCATATCACATCAGTAAAAGTACCAGTTAAGGTAAATTATAAAAGATAAAATTAAAAATATTGACTCCTCTTAATATTTTTACATGTATTGCATCTTTATATTTTGACATTTTTAGACTCGGTCACTGCCCCTATCCTAACGACGGTAGGTTCACCCCTGAATAAAAGGTCTACTTTTTTTAATAGGTAACCCAGTATAGAAATTCATTTATTATAGGTAATCCAGTATAGAAATTCATTTATTATAAAGGACATTTTGAACAGGCATCTCTAAAATTTCGTTGATGCATGCCATTTATAAACAAACAAAAAAAAAAGGGTTCTACAAGCTGGGGCCATGTTTTTATATTAGAAAAATGTTTGATGGAGAAATTTTATTAAGAAAATATTGTTAAGTCATGTGGGTTGTTTGTGAGGAAAATGGACCATTGTCTTCTTCCAAATCCATGTGTGTGTGGAGTGTGGAACATTCGTCTTGTTCCTAATAATATTCATGTGGAACGAGAAAGAGAGGAAAAAATTATTTTCCATATATCTCTCTATAGTACTCTTGTTCCTTTCGATATATATGTTGATTTTTTATGATTAACTATTTTATATTTATAATAATATTTGGTAATTAAATGTTATTTGATTGTTATGGGTAAAAATTATTTAAAAAATTACTATTTTTATTTTTATATTATAAGAAGATAAAATTATTCAATTTTAAAATCTCAAAACATATACATATTTCACTTAACTAAAAATTAGAAAGAGCTAATGCATTATACTAAATATTAGCATTTTTTTCACCACTTAATACAAAGTCAGCAAGAAAATGAAGTCTCTAAATGATGAAAGTATGCATTCACATAATAATTTTTGTCATAATGGCATGCTTGGAAAGCCCTATGTAATTGATGAAGAAACCACAGATCTATAGATCTGCAGCTATGGAAGTTCAGCTAAGAAGGATGAAAGAAGAAGGAGAAACAGTGAAGAGAGAGAAGGAAATTTTATTCCTCTGTGTTCTGTATCTGTACACGTACATGCATATATATATATATATATATATATATATATATATACAAGATTAACTCTTCTAATCAACTCATTAATCTTCTAACAGAATTAGTTAGTCTCCTAACAGAATCAGTTACTAATTAACTAAACTTATAGTCCATAACTAATTTGTCACATGGTTTTATACCTAAGTGACTAAAAATTCTTTATTATCCTCAATACTCCTCCTCAAACTAGGTGTGATAAAGACATTCATGTCACCAAGTTTGGACAGCAAAAAGTCATGTTATAATTGCCCCAATCCTTTAGTCAGTGTATCTGCTTGTTGAAGCTTGGTAGGGAATGTAAATGGTCTTGATCAACCCTTGTTGTATCTTTTCTCTAATAAAGTGACAATCTATTTCTATGTGATTGGTCCTCTCATGGTAAACAGGGTTAGCAGCTATTTGGATAGCTGTTTTGCTGTCACAGTAGATGCTGATTGACATCTCAACTTGTATCTTCAACTCCTTGAATAAGTTGGTTACCCAAACTGTTTCAGCTGTGAGACATGCAAGGCTTCTGTATTCTTCCTCTGCAGAACTCCTTGAAACTGTGGCTTTTTTTTTATTTTCATGAAATAAGAGAGTCACCCAATTTTAGCAAGAATCCTGTCACTAATCTTCTGGTATTAGGACATGATGCCCAATCTGCATCACAATATCCAGTCAACTGCATCTTCTTTTGTGAAGACATAAGCAATCCCATACCTGGTTGATTCTTTATGTATTTGAGGATTCTGAGAGTTGCTTGCCAATGTTGAACTTTGGGTCTTTGTAGAAATTGACTCAGTGTTTGGACTGCATAGGCAATATCAGGTCTTGTAATGGTCAGATATAACAACTTACCAATCATTCTTTGGTATTGAGCTACATCATCAAACAACTCCTCCTCACTACTGCACCCTGTAGATGCTGTAGTGAATTTTACATTGCATTCCAATAGAGTAATAGCTAGCTTCCCCGTAGTCACACTAGCTTCTTTTAATAGTTCCAATGCATATCTCCTTTGGCTCATGAGGATCCCATTTTGTGATCTACTGAACTTTATGCCCAGAAAAAATCTCAGCTTACCAAGGTCCTTAATCTTGAACCACTGATGTAAGACATCTTTAGTGTCTTGAATGAGAGTGGCATCATTCCCTGTGATCAGAAGATCATCAACATAGACTAGAATTATGACCATCTTAGTGCCATGTCTTTTTGTAAATAGAGAGTAATCCAAATGGCTTTGATTATAGCCAAATTTCATCAAGGCTTCTGTGAATTTGGAATTCCATTGTCTTGAAGCATGTTTTAGACCATAGAGAGATTTTATCAATTTGCATACCATAGGCTGATTTGTTGTCACCTGCAGTCCTTTTGGCATCTCCATGAACACTTCTTCAGTAAGGTCTCCCTGCAAGAAGGCATTGTATACATCCATTTGGTATATGCACCATTTTTCAGCAGCTGCCAAGGCAATGACAGTCCTGACTGTCACCATCTTCATCACTGGTGAAAATGTTTCCTGATAGTCTATTCTAGCAGTCTGATTTTACCCTTTAGCAACCAACTTGGCCTTATATCTTTCCACTTCACCATTTACCTTGTACTTCACCTTGAATACCCATTTGCAACCTATCACAGGTTTGTTTTGTGGCCAAGGAACAAGGTGCCAAGTCCTATTGTCTTCAAGTGCTTTTAGTTCCTGTTGCATAGCATCAACCCATATGTCATCCATTACAGTTTCCTCATAGGATCTAGGTTCATAAGTGGCTGAAAATTTGCTCAAGCAAGCCCTGTATGCTGGAGATAAGTTCTGATAAGAAAAGAATTTTTTTAGTGAGTGAGGTACTTGTTTTCTCTTAGTTGCAGTGTCATAATCTTGGTGCCACAGTGGTGTGATCACTGTTCTATTGGATCTTCTTACAGTAGGTATAACAGGTGCAATATCAACTGATGTGTCTGTGGGTCTGACAACATCTCTGGTTTCAGCACTAGGAGTCCCATTGTCATTGAAAGTATCTGCAAGTATTAGCCATTCAGTAGGGTCATCTGTAATCAAGTTTCTCAAGTGCCTAAACCTGCTCTGGATGTGAAGTATTTGGTAATATAGGAGCTGAATCACCTTGTATCCTTTTGAAAGGAAATACATCTTCTTTGAATGTTACATCTCTGCTTACAAATAATTTCCTGTTGTCAATTGCATAGAGTAAGTATCCTTTTTGGATACTAGAATATCCCATTAGAACACAAACATCAGCTCAAGGGGAAAGTTTATCCTTTCTAGGAAGTGTTGTTGCAAAACATAGGCATCCAATGGTTCTAAGATGACTTAGATTAGGCTTCCTTTTGTAGAATACCTCATATAGAGACTTATCTTGCAATATGGGAGTAGGCAATCTGTTTATCAAATAGACAGCAGATAAGACACACTCTCTCCACAATCTGATGGGGATATTTCCCTGGAATCTAATGGACCTTGCTGCTTCAAGTATATGTCTATGTTTTCTCTCAACTACTCCATTTTTTTGTGAGGTGTGTGAGCAACTGTTTGATGTACAATTGCCAATGAATCAAACAGTTTCCCACATTCTGTGTTAAAAAATTCTCCTTCATTATCTGATCTAATTTTTTTCACACAACAGTTAAATTGTGTCTTAACCATCCTAAAAAATGATTGCAAGATTGTCATCACATCAGATTTCAGTCTAAGTAGAAATACCCAAGTCACTCTTGAACAGTCATCAGCTATAGTTAGAAAGAACTTGTAATCAACATGAGTTTTAACCCCAAACATCAACATGTAACAAGTCAAATATGCAAGTACTTCTAGTTATTGATAAAGGAAATGACAATCTAGTCTGCTTAGCTAGTGGACAGATGAGGCAGTCATCAATGCATTTATTGATAGTTGTGATCAGCTTCTTCAGTGTCTTGTAGGAAGGATGACCAAATCTTCTATGTCACACTTCACAATTTTCTCCATCAGCCTCTACATGCATCATGTTTGCAGCAGCTCCTTCATTGCTTTTATTCAAGTCAGGCTTGTTTCAGCTTCCTTATTCAGCAGAAAGTAAAGGCCCCCTGACTCTTTGCCAATCCCCCTGACCGTCCCAGTTGACAGGTTCTGAAATATACAAACTCAAGAAAGAATTTTACTGAGCAATGTAATTGTCTGGTTAGTTGGGAGACTGAAAGTAGATCGTATTTGAACTCAGAGACTACCAAAATATTTGTCAAGACATCATCCTTGCTCCATTTATAACTACCAATATGAGACACTGTAGTGGTTCCTCCATCAGGTAGTTGCACATAATTTTGGCAATTATGTTCAAGTGCAACTATATATCAAATAATTCATTTAATGTAGTTGTAATATGTTTTGATGCTCCTGAATCTATAATCCACTGCTTTATCTTAGTTCCTTCTGATAAATAAGTGTTCATACCTACTTGATTGGCATGTGAAGTTTCAATATTTTCTTTATTTAGCAGCTTGAGTATCTAACTGTATTGTTCATGTGTGAATATGGGAATATCAAATGGATCTGCTTCTACAACATTTACTGCATGTGTGAATATGGGAACATCAAATGGATCTGCTTCTACAACATTTACTGCAGCCATTCTATTTGAGTTGCTTCCATATTTTCCAGGTGCCCCTGCCTTTTTTCTGAATTTGTAATCTGGTGGATAACCAACTACTTTATAGCAGGTTTCTTTAGTGTGGCCCCTGAGCTTGCACACCTCACATTGCAAAGAGTAGTCTCTTTTCTGTTTGTAATTTGGTTGTCCTTTTCCTGTGTATAGAACTGTGGGATTAGAGGTATCTATACCCCCTCCTCCTAAATGCTTACCAGTAGCCTGTTGCCTTTGATTCACTAACTGATCCTTTCCCATATACAATGCAGTAGACAAGATGTTCTCTCCTCCTGAATATGAACCTGTTGTAGCCTTTTGACTCTCATCCGCGATTATCATTGGATAGGCTTTGTTCTCTGACGGCAATAGAATCATCATGAGAATTTGGATATGTGCTTGACTGTATGACTCATTAAGGCCCATCAGAAATGCAAACAACTTCATGTATTACAGGTAGCTGGCATATACCTTAGATTTATCACACCCGCATGATGGAGGAGCTACGAGTGCATCAAATTCATCCCAAAGTAGTCTCAATCGAGTGAAATATGAAGAAACAGATGATGTACCTTATGTGATTGTGCAGATCTCCCGATGCAACTGGTATCCACGCGATCCATCCACCTTATCAAATCATTCTTCCAAATCAGCCCAAACGGATGCTGCATCAGTTGCATAGATGATTCCGCTCATCAATTCTTTCGAAACCGAGTTCAAAATCCATGACATCACATAGGCTTTGCACTTTTCCCACTTTTCTTCCAATTCATTACTATAGTCACTCTTCCTATAGGTTCCGAAGGCGAATCCAGCTTTACTCTTAGCTCGGAGGATTAGGAGCATCAATCGGCTCCACAATGCATAGTTCTCCACACCGGTGAGCTGAATTTTTTTCAACATCGTCCCTGGAGAGTCCGACTGCATCAAAAACAGAGGATGATTTCGATTTCTTTCAACATCGTTCAAGGTTTCACTGTTCGCCATCTTCAATTAGTTGTGCTCTTCCTCGAGGTCAGTTTGGAAGTCGATAGCAACTACGGACTGGCCCTAATTGACGCACCTAGGCTTTGATACCATGAAGAAACCACATATATATAGATCTGCAGCTATGGAAGTTCAGCTAAGAAGAAGGAGAAACAGTGAAGAGAGAAAAGGAAATTTTATTCCTTTGTGTTCTGTATCTGTACACATACATGCATATATATATACAAGATTAACTCTTCTAATTAACTCATTAATCTTCTAACAGAATTAGTTAGTCTCCCAACAGAATCAATTACTAATTAACTAAACTTATAGTCCATAACTAATTTGTCACATGGTTTTATACCTAAGTGACTAAACATTCTTTATTTTTTCATATATTTGATGCCTTGATAAATTATTTTATATCTTTAATCTTCGTGTTTTCTTTTATTAATTTCTGAGAATTAAATTTTTCTTTAATTGCTGATAATAATAATATATTAGATCTTGTGTAGTCTACAAATAAAATAAACAATAAAAAAAGTATTAATATTATTTATTTAAAATCTAATTTGTTAAATTTTTAATTGTGTAATTACATTTCTCCAGCCAAACAAGACAATGAGAATTACACTGTGATTACACTTTGGCAAACAAACAAGACAGTAAAATTATCAGAATGTGTAATAACATTACCCTAGTAATTACACCAATTCCAATTAGCAAGTGCCTTTCCAAATAGACCGATAAAATAAAGTTTCAGGATATTTAACCAAAATCTCTGGACTAATTATTGGTTTATCAAAGTTTCAGAATATTTAACCGAAATATCTGGACTAATTAATTAATGGTTTCGATTTCATCAAAGATGGTTGTTACATTACTCCGAAAGAAAAAGACAGCTGCTTTATATAAGGATAAGTTTACAAAAATGTATAATTACAAAGATGATTATAGTTGTTAGTACAGATAAAAATCTGTTATAGATAGATGAATATAATATTAAGAAAATACATATAAAAAATACTTTATAATTAAATATTAATATATAAAGATGTTATCAGAAAGAGTTCTATACAAGTATAATCAAGAATAGCCAGATTTATACGTCTATTTTTATATTCTTGATTCAAACTTATATATATTTTAATCTGCTTTATGGTCTTGGAAGCATATGTATGCACTCTAATCAACCCAACCTAAATGAGTTGTCTGTTAAACCTTTTGAGACCTTACCATATTAGAAAAGGCCATTTTGCCTGTTGCTTTCTATTTTGTTCTTTCCAAATACGGATTTTATTTGCAAACTTGGAATATCAACTCAAAACAACCATTGATTGTTAGTTAAAAAAATGTCTTTTTTTAAAAAAAAAAAATCTAAAGACTATTGATACATCATATCATTAATTCATCTTCTGTGTTACATAATTTGAGCAGCAATTAGAAGATAATTCCCTCAATGATCATCCAAGTATTATGAAAATATCACTCAAACATTGTTTGTCGGAAAAAATGTACAATTTTTTTACATCATCATGTATCTCTAACCCTGCTATAGCAAGTTATTACCTTTTTACATGAGTAATTATTTTGTTTCTCCGAAATAGAATATTTGCCTTCCTTTCTTTCGCTGAAATAGAATATATATATATATATATATATATATATATATATATATATATATATATATATATATATATATATATATATATATATATATATATATATATATATATATATATATATATATATATATTTAAATTATTTTATTTTATTCTTTTATTTCAATCTAATATGTTTCTAATAAGTTATTAATTTTTATCACACTTATTTTTTTATGTATGTTAGAACCAACATAAAGGTTAAAATAATGAATTATATTTTAAAATAATAAAATTTTTATGTTGTAGTAGTTATTTTTAATGAACATAATGAATAGAAAAAATATTAAGAATTAAATTAAAGTAATGAAAAATTAAAGTAATTAGATTAGGTATCATAATAATTCATAAAAGAAAGAAAGTAAAGTAATACCAAAAGAGGCTAATAATTAAGTAAGACATTCTTATAGTTCAGATGTACATTTAATAAAGTGTGTCAAGTTTAATAGACCTTTTAGATATTAATTCATAACAAAATAGAGAAATTGAATTCTTGAAATCACTTATAAGAAATAAAAATTTTGAAGAAATAAGTGGACCCACATATTAAGATATACATTTAATCTATATTTTTGTTTTTTCATTATATGACAATTGTTTTGTGGGAAAATGCCGGTTTTCAAAAAATGATTTAGATTTTAGAAGAAAAATCAATTTTAAGAAAAACAATAAAGTCGCCACTTAAATTTTTAAAAGAAAAATCAAGAAAACCGTTAAAATAATTTTTAAAAAAAGAGTTAAACAGAAAAGTCTTTTTAACAAAAAAAAAATCAAAGAATGGGTCCGAGTTCAAATTTCTATTTCAAGGAGGTTTTACGCACTTGAAACGACCGGTAACACACAATTATCCGACGAATAAACTTAATTTGACTAACTATTCTAAACTTGATTTAAGAATAAAGAATATAAAATAAATTTAGTAACAGCTATTCAAGTAAATAAAGAAAAAGAGACTTAGAATTTAAAAAAATTTATATTTACTAAGAATTTCAACGAAGACATCTAAGAAAAACACATTTACTTAAAAAAAATAAAAATTAACTAAGTGAAGAGAAAATCCAAACCTATTTTAAGGAAAAGGACTTGGGGTATTAAAATTCAACTAACTTAAAAGTAAATTAATAATTGATCATCTTAAAATAAAATCAAGTTCTAAAAAATAGGTAAATAAGATAAGCAATATTTAAAATTAACATAATTATTTTGTTGTTTGGGGAATTTAATGAGATTAAATTAAACAACAGATAAACACAAAAATATTACAAGTAAATATATTAGACAATAGACCTAGATAAAGTAAAGTTTGGGTTTGGCGGGCCCAATTTTCCACCTGTCCTATTTCTAGCAATTTTGGGCATGCCTGGCCCTCTTAATTCCATCTGAATCTGCTGCTTACTTATGACCTTTGGTCCAATTCAAATGTCTGATATACATTCTCTGTATACCAATGTATATGACCTGCTATCCAGCTTCCAATGACTCAAGAAAGATGTCGAAATGCAAGGATGGAGTCCCAAAAGGACTGAGATTGGTGTCACATGAAAAAGAAATAAAGATAAAGAATTAATACGAGCAACAAGATATAGTATTCAAATGTATATTATGTATTCATATGCAAACCAAAGTCTAAGACTAACTGTAAATCCATATTTCCAAAATCAACATAGAGATGAATCACATGCTTTCATGGTTATACAGATATCTTGTTAATGAACAAATAGAAGAATCTAAAAATGCTCACAACAACAATAAGATGTCAAGAGCTTC
Source organism: Solanum rostratum (assembly GCA_029948455.1). Lineage (NCBI taxonomy): Eukaryota > Viridiplantae > Streptophyta > Magnoliopsida > Solanales > Solanaceae > Solanum > Solanum rostratum. Next base: position 14,279,713 of record CM057054.1, read on the forward strand.
ACAAAGATGATAGTATACAAAAACATGCAAATGAAATTAATGATTAGACACTGCTGCAACAATATTTATCCTTGAAGCATCACATTTTATTGAAACCACCAAGACTTTAAAACCATGTGAACCTTTATAAATAGATAACTAAAAGCAAAATCCGAAATTCAAAAGAATGACTATCCTAAATGAGAACTAGAACATGAGCTTTACTATTCGCCTCTTGATCATCTCCCTTACTCTGTTACTCATACCATCAGTGAAATCCAATTCCAAAGACTTGGACAAGGCAGGGAATGCAAAGCTACCAGCTCACTCTAAGTGCAAACATTAGATATTTTCTTCATAATAATAGTGAAACAAACTAAGAAGACCACATTTAACTAGCAAATGTCTAAGAATCATAATAGAGATGGATTACGAAATGACTCGGAAAAAAACTGCAACATACCACAAGAGTTAAAAAAAAGCCCAAAACTTGAGCAAATATGTAGTTAGACGACTTAAAAGAATTTAAGGAATTTCGTATATGACCTGTAGCTTAAACATGACTCTACGATCTCGAAAATCGCCTTAATAGTCCACAACAAGCATCGCAACATAGATTAGTCATAACAGAGCATTTGTAACGCCGGTAAAATTATCAAAATACCCATAGAGGAGAGATGTGCGCTTAGTGCATCTTCTGATGCTCGGATAAAAAATTCGAGGTCGGATTCATGATCAGCACAAAAAATTGAGTGAGGGAGAGGTCTCGATCAATTTTTAGAGCGACCGAGTCAAAAGATAATTTTTCGTTCCAAAATGAAAAATAGTGAGAGTTCGCGACAAAGCCGCGTCGCGGACCCATCGCAAAGGGTGACTTATGTTTTCCCTAAATTTTTCGACAGGGTTGAGAAAATTCGATCGGGAGGATTTTTGCCAAAAATGAGTTATACGCGACTAGTCTGCATCGCGGACTAGGCTATTCCGCGATTGAAAATTTTCTATAATTCTGAGGGGCATTCTAGTCCAATCCTAGCATCTTTCTAAAAACCCATGTACGACCAATATAAATCGTTTTCACGAAGAAAGGATCTAAAACCCCATTCTAAATCTTCTTCCTAACAACGCTAATACGCTAGGGCCTGAGAAGAGCAGAAGAGAGACGAGATTGAAGAAAACAGAGGAAGTTCCAAGAGAATTGTATTGATAGCAATCATCCCAGGTATGTAAGGCTATCCTAAAGCATGGGATTGTTCTTCCATGTGACCCCTCTAAGAAAATTGAGTCTATGATTGCAGATAATGAGTTATATGTGAAAATCCTTGAGTATTTTATTGTGGTTCTTATTAATTCATGTATTTTTCTTAAATTGATGATCATCATAAACTTGATTTACTGCATAAGTGTTTTCATGAATGATTTTACAAAATTCTACATCTATTTTACTCAAGAATAAAAAGAATGAGCTTAGGGAATGAGTCTAGAGCCTTGACAATGATGATGTTTGCGATGTTGTGATTGTGATCTAAATTGATGAGAGTCTTGATGATGATGTTGATGAGAGTGATGTTCATGAGTCTTAAAACTTGAAACTAAATTCTAAAAGAATGTTTTGAGTCCACGATGTTGATGTTGATGTACTATGTCCCTATAGGACTAATGATGATGATGTTTTATGAGCATGTCGAGTTCTAGGAGGAGTATTGAGCACTGAAATGGATAGAGTGAGCCCCACTCGAACTCATTAACTATGTGGCCCGCATAGGAGAGAGGATCGAACTGCAATGCGGATGTTTCTTTGTCCCAAAAGAGGACTGATGTTATTTCTTGTGGATCCATTGATGGTGATGTCCTTTACCCTGGGCAGGATACTGGATGGATGTGGCAACGACATCGCTTCGTTATATTATCACCGGCTCATAAGTGATAGTTGTTGGTTAGAGAAACTCCCTGTTAGGTCCCACTGATAGAATTCTGATGTTGATGTGATGGTATGAGTCTTGATAGATGTTGATGTCCTACTATCTACTCTTTATCCCTATCCTAAATGGGCATGAGTCCTTTGAGTTGATTCGAGTTTCCTTGAGATGAGTCTGATGTATTGATGATGTTGAGATGAGATATTGATGAGTCATTTGTCTACTCTATATTCTTGCTTTAGATAGACATTTGACATTCTGATTGAGTATGATATTGAGTTGATGTTATCCCTATACTGTTATACTTGTAATGTTACATTCAGCCACCTTACATACCGTACATTATATGTACTAACGCCACTTGGCACTGCATTGTTTCATGATGCAGATGCAGGAGTTAGAGGACTTCAGTAGACGCATCGTTGAGGTTTAGAGATTCTGAGTTCAGCCATTGGTAAGCCTCCTTGCTATTTAGAGGAGCTCTTTTTCTTTATATGTTATTCTGTTTATTAAGCTGGGTAGCCATGGCCTGTCATGGTACCCTCTTAGACTGTCTAGTTGATGTAGAGGCTTCATAGACATGAGTTGAGATTTGATGTGAGGTATTTCCCTCTTGGAGTTGAGCTAGAAATACTATTTACTTATCATCGTTGTTGAGACAGAGTTTATGGTCATTGGCCTATTTATTGATGTAGCTCACTATCGTATTTTAATTGCTTCCGCTATGCTTGATGTTGGACGACTGCCTTGCGATTGAGTGGTTTGCTCGGGGACTAGCAATAGTCTCTGGGTGCCAGCCACACCAAGGATACCCTCCCGGGACGTGACAACATTTCTAGTCAAGACAAACTAAACGCAAACATGAAAACTTGATGTAACTTCAGGATTTATCTCACATTCAAACACCGCGTATAAAACTTGAAACGGAACGAAGAAGAGCAAGACGAAAGTGTTACCTTTTTTAGAGCAGCAAAACCAGGATGATGAACCTGAGGATGAACTTTTCACCACAATGAAACTCGTTCACGAATCCCTCGACTCCAAATCTAGACGTCCTGATTTTCAATACCCTTCAAATTGACAACGTTATGAAAAATGGTGTAAAGAAACAAGAATTTCTAATAGTTTTTTTAATTAAGAACGCCCCCCCCCCCTTTTACAGTGAATTATAAGGGTATTTACAAAAAAAATTGGGTTGAAATTGGGTCGGTGAGGGGGGGGGGGATTCTGAGGGGTTTGGGGATGGGTTAATTTGAATTCAAACTTGAGGAGAGACATTGGGTCGTCTAGTTGCTACTGGTTTCGCAGGCTGACTGGTTGTTGTTTTGCCGATTTAGGGTTGTTTTGGTACTGGGTTTGCTGTATGTTTGCTGGGTTTTCTTGGCTGTTTGCGTTGTTTTTGGTTGAAGGACAAAGGGGCGAGGAAGAAAAGGGTTCTGGTGAGTGAGGAGCATGGGGCGAGGGAAAAGAGAAAACGAGGGGCGCGTGGGGCGTTGGGGAATATATGTATGTATATTGTGTATATTGTTGTGTATATTGCTGAAAATGTTGGGCCGGGCATATGGTATTTTTGGGGCGGATTTGGGCCCAAATTTAGGTTCAATTGACCCAAAAGGAGGCTGAAAATAGGTTAAAGGATAGGAAAATTTCATTGAAAAATTAAGAGGAATTTTCATAAACAGCAAATTAGTGAAACATAATAGGCTAAAATAGCTAATGTTTCTAAAATTACGTTTGCTAACTTTGGTCATGCCAAATCATATGTATAAATTCATATTTTTGTAATATATAAAAAAAAACCTTTAAATCCCTGATGATTAAATTAGAGACTTTCAGCTGTTAATTATAGAAATGGTTCCATAAATGAAGCAAGTCAATATCAAATAGAATTATTTCCTAATTAAACTAATTCGTCCAAAAAAGGGGGGGGGGGGGTTTCCATTGTAAATAACAAATAGAATTTCTTTCCTAATGTGACTCGTTTGTCAAAAAAAAACGAAGGTCCATTGTAGTTTCTTGCGGAGTAATTTCCAAACGGGAAAACAAAATTTTTTTCTAGGTTTTTAGGAAAATTTTATGGTGAGTTTGGTTTTTTCTGTGTGTGACATGTGTTTCCGATAAAGTGTATATTGTGCGGATTAATATTGATATTTTATACAATGGAGTCTGGCGCGCTGAAATTGTATATATTGTCAATTTGTAGATATGTATGATGTTCTCATCGTCATACATTCTGCTGTATATGTATTTTCGTTGAAAATGTTAATTGATGCATTGGTGTATGATCATGTTTACATGTATATGATTATTAGCTTAATATTTTTTGAGATAGATATGAAGCATAAGAAGATGAATAGGTGAAATTTATTGGACAATTGTATAAAAAAGTTTATGTTTAGTTTGTATAAATAATATATCTATTTAGAGCCAAATTTTTTTAGCTTGTTTTATTTGTTCACATACACGCGTAGCTATATAAAATTGTTATTTTGATGATTATAATTACATACGTGTGTCTTTTGTATTTAACAAAATGTTTTATAGAATTATTGTTAATTTCACTGAAATAATTTGTATATATATACAAGAGTATACAGATTGATGGTAAAGATTATAATTATTTGTGTAGATGTATAATTTTGCTAGTTGTATCTGTATAAATTAAGAATTTTTGAATTGTTCGAATATACATTTCTATTATACATAGTCTAATTGTATATTATCACTAGTTAAAAATAATTGTATTCTAGTTACAATAAATATCTGCAGTTGTATACAAATGCAAGTACATATGAAGAAATTGTACATAATTCACAATTAAAACTAAAGTATTTAGATAAAAACAACAGATGAAAAAATTGTATATAATCACAATTAAAATATATATAATCACAAGTTAAAAATGCCAAAAATAATTGTATACTAATCAGATTTAAAACCAACAGTTGTATACACATACAAGATCGTGCCACAACAACTATTTTTTATCCACCACATCACACACTTATACATTAAAACACATTTGGGTATAAAAGTTCATTTATACAAAAAAATATAAGAGATATCGTCAACTCATACTTCCCTGGATTATACTCTACTTCACTATTAAGGAATTAAATTAATATAAACATATAAATAAAGTTGCAACAATCAAAACTTTTTCATGACAAAATCATAGATGTATGATATTAAAAAAAATGAAGAACCAATCATCAGTTGGAGTATGTGAGTCTTATTACGTCAGGACCGTTAATAGTACCTCTGGACTCTTGAGAATACTTGCTTACTTCATGAAGATCTGGTTTCACATCATGAATTGAAGCTTGTGAGTCTGTTTAAATTCTAACATGGAGATCCGACAAAAACAACTATGATTTGTAAAAAGAAGGATTGTATAAGAAAGGCAACAACTGAAATTTTTAAGAAAAAACTGTCAAAAAATAAATCTAAAATCAAGGATATACTATTTTGGAGGGAGTTTAAAAGAGAATTTGAAATTAGTAAATTAGGGGATGTTTATGGAAAGAGAATCTGATATTTTGTATAGAAGGAGAAAGAAAGTAATATTAGAAGATGATGAGGTTTATACAAAAAGGTCAGCGGGTCCCACAAAATCTTCTAGCAATATTTATTAAACGTTAGTTATGAAAGGTAATATTATAAAACTGTAGCTCAATTTTGTTATTTAATATTCAATGTTTGCTCAGTTGCGTAATTTTTTCAAAAATTAACCATTTTGATTATAAACATGACCAATTAAAATGTGATTAATTTGACCATAAGATAAATTAATACAAACTAATTAAAGAGCCTTTTAATATTAACAACTTAAAATAATTTATTCAACTGTGAAGTAATTAATCCTAAAAATAATTAAACTAAAGTAATTAAAGATAATGAAAATATAATATTTATACTATTAAACTTGAAAAAAATATATAATATACAAACATAATCAAAATTAAAAGATTTAAACCTAAAAAAATTACTTAAAAAATATTTTTTGCCTTTTTAAAAGCTGATTATTTCAAATTGTAAAAAACTAAAAACTCAATGATTAATTTATACTGTGGAGGACAAAAATTGAACGTCAACAACAATTAGAATTTTCTTGAACTTAGATTGATTTTTCTGGAAATATCATACACACTTTGCATTATGTAATAATTACTTTAAGCTTTTTTTTGAATTAATTTTATAAAAATGTTCTTGATCGTCATAGGTATAGCTTTCTATATAATAAATATAATAGAAATAAAAAAGAAACTTTCTAAAAAGAGTTGATATATGAAATTTGTGTAGGATATTTAATCACGTATAGTGAATTTAGAGGATATGCATGATGCAAAATATATAAATTTTTTAATAAATTAGAATAAAATAAAAGATATATCCTTAATTCTTTATGCTTCTTCTTTTTTATCAAAATATACTTTGAATTATTTTTTTCTACTTAAAACTTAAATCAAAAGATAACAAATAAAAATCAAAAAGAGATATCACATCACCTTTTATAGAGATGCTAAGAAATCCTTGAAAAAGATTTTGGATGGATTTTGAACCATAATAGGAAGAAATTATGATGTTTTTATCTTTTTAGGAAAAATAAATAAGAAGAGGAAGAGTGCCCATTTGAGATGCCTCGATAACTGCTCCATAAAAAGGAAAAACTTTTTACTCTTTTTATTTTTTTAATTAAATTTATTCATTATTAGGAAAAAATAAAATTAACTATTCCTAGTCTATCATTACTCATAATAACTTTGTTATTTTATTAATTATTACTCGCTTGTCTCATTGACACGTTTTGACTTGGCATCATATCTAAAGAAAAAAGAATTTTTTTAAAACTTATAATCTAAAACAATCCTTAAATATTTATGTAACTGATTTTATTAAGCATAATTTTTTTTTTAAAATTAAATTATTTTAATCATGATAAGTTAATATTTTTTTTGAAATGAATTAAAAAGGAAAGGTGCCATTTAAAATGAGACCGGAGGAGTACTATAGAGGTATATTTATCATATTATGTAAGCCAACGAGGAAGGACTAACACACAACACTAGATCATTGTACCTAAAGCAAATCAAACTATACGACACCACAAATTTTTTTTAGGTAACACTGTTAAGATTATCATAGACAAACATGATCGACATTGTACAATCTAAAGAGCACCTCGTCATCGCCTATTAATATAACAGATGATCATAGGTCTCAAAGAAGAAAGAATCTATCTAAATGTGTAAATTTTGAACTAAACCGTTGCACCTATGAAGATTCTTGTATATGTAAAGTAACGTCAATCTGTCTCTCAGTTCTTCCTTTATCTGACTTATAGCCCTTTCTGCATAAGCAGTTTGTCCCTTGAACAACTTCCAATTTCGAGCCCTTCATGTATAGTAATCATTGCTCCCCACATGGCTCCAATAATCTCCTTTTGAATGGTTTTCTAGTAACACCTGTCGCACACTACCTTGTTGCAATCCAATTCCAATCCATATGTTTAGGATGTGCTACTTTGTTCCAAATAAGATCGGCAATATCCAACTTTTCTTGGTTACCTAGGATAGTTAGATAACTCTTAATTAGATACTACACAATAAACGCTAGCCTATTTTATTGTAAATTGAACACGTCCTTCCTTCTTTAGCAAATCGCGTCTAGTCTTACTTATGCGTTTCTCTTTGTCTGAATTGGTATTCGATTCTTGCCTTCGCTAGACCATTCATACCTATAAGATTTAACTGAGGTTCTTCCGACGTAGTCTTATATGAAAGCATTTCATTCATCAATTTTTAAAAAAATCATGTTTATATTGCCATCAGAAATCTCTTTTCTGTCTCTAAAATTACATGGAGGAATGCCAAAAGAAAAAACATCAACAGAGCCAGACGACAAGTGCATCGACCCAAGAATCACTTCCTACGATTTTGATGTTTTCTATGAGTTTCCTTTATATAATATATTGACAAACAGTACACACGCATGCATTTGTAATTTGGAGATTTCAAATTTCTCAATTCGAGTTTCGAAATACGTGCTTTATTTCTACTAACTTCTCTTTGTGAGTATAATTTTAGAGACATTGCTAATGTACGAGTGATATCCATATAACCATTGCGTCATATATGAATAACTTACTTTACTTCATGATTATAACCTTTTTATATTAGTGTTGCTTATTCCTTATATTTTTCCTTAGTTACATGTTTAAGGCATACTAGATTTTTGAGAAAATGTCAAAATAAGAAAGTAAAACTCTTAGTTTTATTTACTTTTAAGATCTTCTAATCTTGACTTGAATTAATTTAGGCGCTTCCCTGAGAAAATTCTCTTTAGGTCAATTAATGTTAATGTTTTACCATTACATAGATGGAACTACTTCAATAAGCTTAATGTTGTAATTGATCTTCATTTCCCTTGAAAAAGTTTAAAGCCTTTCGACTAATTTTGTTACTTTAATTTGGTTGCATGTTATTATTGCTTGTGAATCGTATACTATGATAAATGGTTGTAGTTTGTCTAAAGCTTAATATTCTGACAAATTATGAGCAGTGAAAAAAGTATGAAAAGAAAGTCCAAAAGCTTAAAAGTATCTTAATTACAAATATCGCTTGCGATGTAAAATTCAAAAATATACTTACCTTGACCCTTTGATAGTGATTACTTCTTTGAACTTGAAAAAGAGTACTTTCTAAATCAGGAGCAAAATAGAAATAGGTATGACTATGGAACACTGAAGTGGTAGGAATCTTAGTTATTTCTGAATGTCATATATCCTCGCTCCTTCCTGTTTGTCTTTCTATCGTCTAACAATTCTATATTTTCATTTATTGTGCTCTTTTGTAATATTAAATTTATTGTTAAAATGTTTGTCTTGAAGCTGCTACATAAAGTAGAGTACTGTCATTTCTTTAATTTCCTTTCAACAAGCATCATTCTTTCTACTTTTTGATAATATTAGAGCTAAATTGCCCGCCTTGCTGATGTTGCTTGATATTGATAGGTTGAGATATGTTATTTCTGTTCTTCTAGCAAGTACCTTATCTTTTTGCATCACTTCATCAGATGAACGAAACAAATTTTTTATTGCAAAAGTTTTTTGAAATTTCCTTAATTGATCTCTAGTGGAGTAAATTAAAAGTTTTTTTGTGTTGATTCTTTGATAAGAATTTAGAATGTCAGAAATTCAAGATTTACTCTCTACAAATTATTAAAATGTGAAATAGTTACACATGTTGAATTTCGCTCTCATTCATTTCTTCTAGAAAGGAGAAATTACATATTGAGGGGGAGAAGATGGACGAGTCGTTAGCTAATCTTTATCTTCGTACTCAAAATTGAAACAGGCTAGAGGTCTTGAATTATTGCTTGGACGAGAAAGTATGCATTTAAATACAAATTGTAAATTGATGCTAAAAGACTTGGCATGTAAAATTTAAAGTGCGGAAGATCTCACCAAAAGACATGAGAGATTTTTTCGATCCACTTTCAAATGGTAAGTCCATCTTCTCTGCATTTATGTTTCTTGAACCACATTGAAGTTTATGAAAAAATTGATGATATGGATATAGTTCATTTAAATTTAGGTATCCTTAAGAAGGAGTTAATCAAGTTGTAGGGCCCCACATGTTGGAAGGTGTAAAAAGTGCCTAAGAGATGGATTCTGAAATTTTCTAAGTATCAATGATCTGCACGAAGGGGTGTACGGGCTGTCTGTTGTTCCACAGGCCGTACCTTGTGCTTGTGGAATAGAGGATAGACTTGGTGGAAAAATATTTTTCTGAAGTGTAGAGTACGAGTTACTAGCACAATTCATACATTGATTAATGGGCAATAAGTCACGTCATGGTTTGAGTTTCAAAGAAGTTTCTGAGGGTCCAAAATGTTACCCGACGAGACCCCTTTTCACAACCCATAGAGTGGACCATGATCCGTAATTGGGTTAGGGGCAGTCTTTTCATTTCTTAACTTCCTAAGCCTATGCTACATCATTTAAGCCCCTAAATGAGCCCTTTCCAGCCTATTATAACCCTAAACCATTCCATTCTAACTCATTCTCGAATAACCTAAGTCCCAAACTGATAAATTCTGAAAATACGAATTTTAAGATGCTTAATACGTAGGATTATTCTAAGTTCTTAAGCGCATTTGTTAGTTTGATATGCATTTTATATTGATTTTGTAGGAAAACGAGAGTTACATATATGGATTATATGGACATTGAGCTAATTTAAGAGGAAAATAGACTTGTACTTGGGATACATCATTGGTGAGCATACTGGAACAGGCATGAGGATCATTTGGTAGAAGTGTGAGACTGGAAAACAACAACAAAGCAGCAACAAAAAGTTAAAACGCACATGTCACAAGCTATCTCAGAAGTATGATCAAAGCATGTTGTTATTGTGTATTGGGAAGTTGCCGCTGCCCATGGCCATTAGTGCAACACCTTTGAAGGTACAAGAGTGTGGTGAAACAACATGAACACTGTCCAGGAGCATATAAGGCAAGACAGAACCAAAAGAAGCAAAGTAACACACCACGAATGGGTTCACGATCTGTGGTGTGCTCTATGGATCGTGAAACTGCCGGTCCAGGTTGTGGCTGCCAAAAACGTGTCCAAGGGCCTTACCACGAGCCCTTTCATGACTCATGGTTCACTCCACAAGCCGTGAAGGTTCTCATGGAAAGCACCAAGGCAGCGACAGTCTCAAACGCGAAGGCAAGCACCAAGGCAGCCTCGCACGACTCGTGGACAGTTTCATGAGCCGAGCAGGAACTCGTGAAGAGGAGATAATTTTGCACAATTCCAGCACCAAATGAAGGACCACGAAAGGCCCTTGTTGGTCATGAAAATGACCATGGGTCGTGGTCCTGGTCGTGAGACCCTCCACGACTGGAAATCCAAGTCCAGTTAGGATTCCTTTCCTAGTCCAATTAGGCTTACTATTCCTACTTGCTTTAGCATTGTTTAAAGACTATAAATAGAGCTAGGTTTTATTTATTTGTAAATAACTTTGTACCCCAAGTTTTGGGGCTGTTGAGACGTGAAAGACATATTGAAATTTCTAGATTTTCTCTTAAATATCACGCTGGACAGTGAGGTGAAAAACTAGAACTCTAGTTGTGCGTTTGGTTATTGTTTGAAGTTTTGAATCAAGTTTTCATCTTCGTATTTCTCGTGTAACTTCAATAATTGATTTATTCTTCCCCGTAAGTGATTTGACTATGAATTACATTATGATTCTTGTTGAAGATCTTGCAAGTTTGATAATCTTAAGCCACAACTAGGGTTGTGAGAACCATGACGTCTTAATAAAATAGGCAAAACCTAGGGTTTTATTGGTACTTATATTGCATGTATTGTGATTTTCTTTGTTTAAAAGTCTTTCGTGATGAGCGCACACATTGAGAACACCCGTATTCGTTAGTTTTCTGGGAGGAAATTAATGATTAGGGAAAAAAAATTACAACAAGAGATAGAAGCAATCGACATAAGTTTGACTCACTTGAGCCCGGGAGGGGATGCTATATGTAACGCATGGTGAAATTACCAAAATACACCTAGAGTGAGGGTATGCGCGTAACATATTTTTCAATGCTCGTATGGAAAATTCGAGTCTGGATTTATGATCAGCACGAAAAATTGAGTTAGAAAATAGTCTCGGTCGATTTTTAGAGCGACCCGATATAAAGATAATTTTCTGATCCGAATGAGCAAAACAATGTTGGTGCGCGACAAGAGCGCGTTGCACTCCCATCGCGGACCAACACTTATATTTCGTTTTCTGAAAATTTTCAAAGGGATTGAGAAAACTCATTCATAAACTTTTTCTAAAAATACACTGTGCGCGACCAGTCCGCATTGCGGACTGGGCTTTTCCGAGCTGAAAAATTTCTAATTTTATGAGGGGAATTCTGGTCAATTCCCAATCCCTCCTAAACTCTATACACGATCTAATAAGGTCATTTTGACATAAAAAGGGTCTAAAACCTCCATTCTAAGTCCTATTCCATAATCTAACAAGACTAGGACTTGAGGAAAGAGGAGAAGAGCTTGAGTTTGAGAGATTCGAGAATAAATCTTTGACGTGACTGATTGATAGCTTCACCCCAGGTATGTAAGGCTAAACTAAAGGCATGTAATTGTTCTCTTATGTGCCCCATAGATGGTTATAGATGAGTTGATGGTTCAAGAGTCTACATGCATGAACCTTTGATGATTTTTCTTAAAATTCTATTTGAATTCATATGTTTTTCTATGTTGATGATCATCATAAACTTGTCTTCTTGAATTGAACATTTTCATGAGAATTTGCATAACCCTACATGACTATTCGAAAAGTATGCATAATGAACTTGAGAATTGAGTCTAGAGCCTTGAGTTGAGATTGTTGATTGAGATGAGAGAATGATGATAAGTTGATAGACTTTGATTGTCTTATGAGTCTCTACAAATGAACTCTACTGATATGTCTATTTGATTGTTTCCTAATGATTGTTCTAAATCTTGAGTTATTGATGAGATTGATTGATGAGAGGACTAAAGTCCCTATGAGATGTTGATTGATGAGAGGGCTAAATCCCTATGAGATGTTGATTGATGAGAGGGTTAAAAGCCTCATGAGATTGATTGATGATAGGGCCAAAGCCCCTATGAGTTGATTTGAGTAATGGGAGAAGTATCGAGCACCGAAAGAGTGAGAGTTAGTCCGAATTGAACTCATCAAACTACGTCGCCAAACATAGGTAAGGCTTAGAACCATCACATATATTGTGGTTTCCTCTTGATAAAAAGTCCCCGAAAGTAATAATGGACTTATTGATGACTGACTCCATATTGGGTGAGCTGATAAGGTTTCGATTTATTCCCTACCTAGCAAGTTTTGAATGATTGTGGCAACATCAACGTGATTATTGTACATTCACGAGCTCATAAGTGATTGTTGCCGGATAAGAGAAACTCCCACAAATTTCCTACCTTGAATACTCTGAGTTGAGATGAGATGAGATGAGAGGAGGTGAGCTTCTTTGGGATGAGTTGAGATGAGAGGAGGTGAGCTCCTTTGAGATGAGTCTGAGATATTTGATGAGGTTGATTGCTTGACGGGTCACTTGTCTACTCTTTATTCTTGCATAGGTAGACATATGACGATTTATATGATTTGATGATTATTCGGAGTTGATGTTGTTTCCGTGTTATCCTACCTGTTTCTGTTTCACTCAGCTATTTTACATACCAATACATTCCAAGTATTGATGTCCCTTTTGGACTGCAACGTTTTATGAGCAGAGGCAGGTACTAATTCATGCTTTACGCGTGCTTTACGCGTGCAAAATTGATATCATGCCTCCCAAGAGAGCTATCAGAGGAAGGGGATGTCCTGTCAGGCAAGATGCTAACCTACCTGAACCTCAAGTACCCGAGGAGCCCATAGACCAAGTTGTCACTGTTGAGCAGCCCCCTCAAGATGAGGTCTCCAATGCTGAGCTACGCCGGGCTATTCAAGCTCTAGCCCAGGCTATCGCAACACCTGCTATGAGACAAGGAGTGGGCAGACAGGACATTCATGACACCTCTAGAGTCTAAGAATTTCTGAGGATGAATCCACTCGAGTTCACGGGGTCTGCATCCACTGAAGATCCTGAGAACTATGTGGAGGAACTTGAGAAGGTGTTCCAAGTGATGCATATAGCTGATACTGATAGGGTTGAACTAGCTGCTTACCAACTCAAGGGTGTGGCCAGACTGTGGTTCGACCAATGGAAGAAAAGTAGAAGGGATGATGCTCCATGTTTGACTTGGGCAGTGTTCGAGGAAGCCTTCTTGGGACGCTTTTTCCCAAGAGAGAAAAGAGAATCTAAGGTGAGAGAGTTCCTGAATATGAAATAGGACTCTATGACCATGCAGGAGTATGGTCTGAAGTTCGCGTAACTATCTTGCTATTCTCCGGACATGGTCACTGACATGACGGGAAGGATGGGAATGTATGTTGATGGGTTGAATAGAGGACCAAAGAGAGATGGGAAAGGAGCCATGCTCGTGAGTGCTATAGACATCAGATGATTGATGACGTTCATGCAACAAGCTGATGAGGAGAGACAACATGACAAAGAAGAGTTTAAGCATAAGAAAGTTAAGACATCCAGCCATGAGGTTGGAAGAAAAGAGAATGACAACTGATTTCAAGCACCATCATCTGCTAGTGTACCTGTGCCTAGAGGAAAATATGATTGAAGATCTCAGAATGTGGGAAATCACGAACCTCAGTCACAAACTAGTGTGGCTCAAGGTTCTCAAGGTAAGCCACCGTGCCATAAGTGTGGAAAAATGAACTTGGAGAGATGTCGTGACGGGAATGATGTGTGCTATAAATGTGGCCAAGTAGGTCACTTCCAGAAAGATTGTCCAAAGTGGGCGGACCGGGCTCAATCTTCTACATCAGCCCCGCCATTTAGAGGAAGCTAGAGGGCACTACATCAGGCACAGGCAGAGCAACAAACCGCTTGTATGCCATGGGTAGTCGCCAAGATTAGGAGAACTCCCCAGATGTTGTGATGGGTATGATCTGAGCCTTTACTTTTGATTGTTATATTTTGATGGATCCGGGTGCCACATTGCCGTTTGTATCTCCTTATGTAGCCAGTAGATTTGATAGAGCCCCTGAGAGTCTTCTTGAACCCTTTGATGTTTCTACTCCAGTGGGTGAGTTTATTCGAGTTGAGAGAATCTATAGAGCTTGTGTAGTTTCCATTCATCATAAGGATACTCTTGTTGATTTGGTTGACTTGGAGATAGTTGATTTTGATTTGATTCTTGGCATGGATTGACTTCATGCCTATTATACCTATGTTGATTGTAGATTCCGAACCGTTAAGTTCCAATTTTCGAATGAACTAGTTCTAGAATGGAAGGGTGATTCTGTTGCACCTAGAGGAAAGTTTATCTCATATCTTACAGTCAGAAAATTGATTTCCAAAGGTTGTATCTATCACCTCGTGCGAGTGAAATCTGATGATGTTGAGTCCCCAACTCTTGAATCAGTCCCGATTATTAATGAGTTTCTGGAAGTGTTTCCTGATGATATGCCTGGATTCCCTCCTAATAGGGAGATTGACTTTGGGATTGATGTCATTAGGCCAAGTGCTTCTCCTTAGGGTGCTTTTGTCCTATTCGTGCGAAAGAAAGACAAGTCCCTCAGAATGTGTATCGACTTTAGGCAACTGAACAAGGTCACGATAAAATATAAATATCCTCTCCCAAGGATAGATGATTTATTTGACCAACTTTAGGGCGCCTCTTGTTTCTGACAAATAGACCTCAGATCTAGTTACTATCAATTGAAGGTGAGGGAATGTGACATTCCAAAGACAACCTTTAGGACTAGATATGGCTATTTTGAGTTCTTGGTCATGTCCATTGGGTTGACAAACACACCTGCAGCCTTTATGGACTTGATGAATAGAGTATTCAGAAAATATCTTGATGTGTTTATGATTGTGTTCATTTACGACATTTTGGTGTATTCAAGAAGTGAGGAGGAGCACGCTAATCACCTCAGAGTTGTCCTCCAAACACTTAAGGACCATGAGTTGTATGCAAAATTCTCAAAGAGTGAGTTCTGGCTTAAGTCAATGGCTTTCCTAGGCCATGTTGTTTCTGGTGATGGTATTCGAGTAGATTCCCAAAAGATTGAAGTGCTTAAGAACTGGCCTCGACCAACTACTCCGATCGACATAAGAAGTTTCTTGGGGTTGGCAGGCTACTACCTGCAGATTTATTGAGGGATTTTCTTCCTTACACGATAAGATGGAGGACTTTTAATTTACTGTGACGCTTCGAGGGTTGGATTGGGATGTGTACTGATGCAGAGAGGGAAGGTGACAACCTATGGTTCTAGGGAACTTAAGGTTCATGAGAGGAACTATCCAACCCATGATCTCAAGTTGGCGATAGTGGTGTTTGCACTTAAAATCTAGCGCCACTACTTGTATGGAGTGCATATGGATGTGTTCACTGACCACAAGAGCTTGCAGTATGTTTTCAGTCAGCTAAAGCTAAGGATTATAGATTCTCAAGGATTATGACATGAGCATTCACTACCATACAAGTCAATCTGCGACAAAGGAGATGGTTGGAGTTGCACAAGGATTATGACATGAGCATTCACTACCACCAGGTAAAGCTTACGTTGTTGCTGATGCTCTTAGTAGGTTGTCAATGGGTAGTACAACCCATGTGGAGGAAGGAAGGAAGGAGCTAGCCAAGGAAGTGCATCGATTGACTCGATTAGGAGTTCAACTTGAGGAGAATGATGAAGGAGGAGTTAATTTTTAGAATTGGTCTGCTTCATCCTTAGTGGCACAGGTGAAGGAAAAGCAAGACAAAGATCCGGTCATACTCCAATTGAAGGAGGCTGTCCACAAATAGAAGGTGATGTTTTTCTCCCAAGGGGGAGATGGAGTGTTGAGGTATCAAAGTAGATTGTGTGTCCCAAATGTTGATGGCATTCGAGACAGAATCATGGCCGAAGCCCATAACACGAGATATTCCATTCATCCTGGCTCTACCAAGATGTACCATGAATTGAGAGAAGTCTATTGGTGGAGTGGAATGAAGAGGGATATTGCTGAATTCGTTTCAAAATGCCCGAATTGCCAGCAAGTGAAAGTTGAGTATCAAAGGCCATGTGGATTGCCTCAGAACTTTGAGATTCAGGAATGAAAGTGGGAGATGATTAATATAGACTTCGTTACCGGTCTACCAAGGTCTCGAAAGCAACATGATTTGATATGGGCCATTGTGGATAGGATGACTAGATCGGCTCACTTCTTGGCAGTTAAGACAACTAACACTGCAGAGGAGTACGCCGAGTTGTACATCCAAGAGATTGTGAGGTTGCATGGGGTTCCGTTGTCCATCACCTCGGGCAGAGGAGCTCAATTTAGCTCCTAGTTTTGTATATTGTTCCAAAAAAGATTAGGTACTAAGATGAACTTGAGCACAACCTTTCATCCACAGACAGATCGTCAGGCAAAGCGCACAATCCGAACATTTGAGGATATGGTGAGAGCCAGTGTTGGTGATTTCAAGGGGAATTGGGATGATCACCTACCATTGATTGAATTTGCATGTAACAACACTTATTATGCAAGCATTCAAATGGCTCCCTACGAAGCCTTGTATGGGAGGAGATGTAGATCACCAATTGGGTGGTTTGAGGTTAGAGAGGCGAAGTTGATTGGGCCTGATCTTGTCCACCAATCGATGGAGAAGATCAAGGTCAATTAGAGAGTGGTTAAAGACTTCCCAGAGTCGCCAAATATCTTATACTAACGTGAGGAGAAGAGACTTAGAATTCGAGATAGATGATTGGGTGTATTTGAAAGTGTCACCTATGAAGGGTGTCCTAAGATTTGGGAAGAAAGGGAAGTTGAGTCCATGCTATGTTGGACCTTAACAGATTGTAAAGAGGATTGAGAAGTTTGCTTATGAGTTAAAGTTGCCTTCCGAGTTAGATGGAGTCCATCCGATATTCCATGTGTCGATGTTGAAGAAATGCTTGGGAGATCCTGCCTAGGTGATCCCTGTTGATAGCATTGGAATGAAAGATAGCCTATCTTATGAAGAGGTTCTGGTTCAAATTCTTGATCTTCAGATTCATAAGTTGAGGAACAAAGAGATAGCTTCAGTCAAAGTCCTGTGGAAAAACGAATTCGTTGAAGAAGCCACATGAGAAGTTGTCACGACCCGAACCTAGGGCCTAGAAGTGAGATGGTGAATGTCCATAATTCCCATACTCAATCCATGATAGCCATATCCAATCGATAACCAAAATCATAAGCTTCAAATACAACACATAACATATAGAATCTACAAGAGTCTACAAGATGTCTAACAACGCCTCTAGTCATAAGATGGGATGGGGGCCAAGACATGTCCTGGGCTCACCCTCAATTTAGAAGATAAACAGATAACATCATAGGTAGAAGGAAGGTGGTTTGTCCTTGGAAGATAGGACTCACCACAATATCAACTCTCTGAATTCGAGCTAATAATCAAGCGGTGGATG
The DNA here is from genome assembly GCA_029948455.1 of Solanum rostratum. Taxonomy (NCBI): domain Eukaryota; kingdom Viridiplantae; phylum Streptophyta; class Magnoliopsida; order Solanales; family Solanaceae; genus Solanum; species Solanum rostratum. The sequence continues at coordinate 14,297,690 of CM057054.1, forward strand.
ATCGTAACACGCAGTCCCTACATGGTATAATCATGTAAGCATAGAGTATGCGTTAGTACGTTTGAATGTACTAAGTATGCAGGAATGCAATGCATATGACTTATCAACCTGCATTTCAATGTTAGATGACAAGGGCATATAATATAGAAAGAAACATACATCCAAGGAAGAGTAGTATACAAGATGCCATGAAATTCATGATGCATGAAATGCAATAATGCTCATATATAGTGGGGATGGGCTATAACTGACAAATCAAACCTATGTGAGCTACTACATGAGTTAGTCTGACAAAGACCTCCCATCGGTAGGAGAAGATTACTTTCCAAAGGTAATCTACATCACACCTTACGGGCAACCCCATTTGGTGGATGGACACCTTCCTTATGGGCAACCCTATCTCGGAAGGATTTGAAAGATGACAACATGTCCAGAATTGAATAACCATTCCTTACGACCCTGTTATTTTGGTAATGTCACCCGTTCCTATGTTGGCACATAGTTCGAGGAAAGGGAGAGGACCCCCAATCCATCAGTGCTAAGTCAAAACATTCCACATAAATATGTATACATATACGTGCTTTTAAGAGATACAATGTTCATTTCAAATCTATTCAATGCACACTTATGCTCAAATGCCAAACCATAATTCAAAATCATGATCCTCATGCACAAGAATAGCTCATTCAAATATACAAGATGGTGCAAGCACCCAAGATTCTCAAAGATCCATAACCATAGACATATGTGTGATCACATTCTTGTCATAACCAATACCTTATCAAAATCATTTCATAACTCATAATTAGGCTTAACCCACTTAATAATTTCCATAAAAACCAATGTCCATGAATGCATATGCCATGAATGATGTGAGAATAGCATGGGTAATATAGATTCAAGTTAAAATCAACATTATAATATGAAATTGAAGTAAATCCATAATTAAATTTACATTTAAATCATAATATAAATCACCCATGCATAAATCAAAGCTTTAACGGGGACATGCATCTTCATAACTTTATAACCTCAATGTAAATCATCATAATAGGGCTTAAAATATCTTAAAATCATAAATAAAGTAGAACCCAAACATCAATTGAATTTAATAAAATCAAAAAATGAAAACCCACGTTTAAAGTAAGCTTAATTTCATGTGAATCAATTGAAAAGAGTTTGGGTTTTCTTAGTTGCAAGGGACCAAGAATCAATCCCACATACCTTGATGAGGAAGATGAATTAGAGAAGAATTTAGCTTGAACTTGAACCCTAAAGAATCCCTAGCTTGAGTCTTGAGAGAAGAATTTAGAGAGGATTTTTTTAGGAATCGATTTTAGAGTGAGAGTGTTTCTAATGAGAATGAATTAAAATGAAATAGTATCAGCTGGTTTAGGTGCTTAGGATGGGTAGAAAGGTCATAAAACACATTTAAATTAAATCCTATTTACGTAAAAGCCATTAATAAAACAAATGAAAATTGGGTCGTCATGGCCTCTCCAGCACTGACATTGTCCGTCAGGAACTTCACGGGCCATGAACAGTGCCCGTGAGACGACACTTAGACAAGTTTTCATAATTTTTGACATTTAGGATTTTAAACGCGAAGGAATTTTACACGGATGGCCATACGGCCCCTGTGACATTACATTGGTCATGTCAAGGGCCGTGAAACAATACTTAGAAAAATCTTTTCACAAAAAAGTTACAAGACGATGATTTAGTACTTAGAAAAATTTCGCATCGAGGGTTTCACAAGGGGTCACACAGCCCGTGACACACCACATGGACCGTGTGGGTGGCTGTGTGACCATACTTAGCCCGAAACTCCCTGTCAAGTCCAAGTAATCGATATTTTGGCCAAGTAACACTTCACTGGAGGCCACATGGTCTGTGTGACCTCATACTGGCCGTGTGGGCCTCCCATGATGTAACCCTAGGCCAAATTTTATCACGGGGTGAAATTATGAGGTCTAATAAAGTCTTTCGAAAATCCGTGTCCTTACATCATCACCCCCTTGAGAACATTCATCTCCGAATATGCAACAACAAGGCTTGAAGGCTTGACTTAGAACATGAATCGTCTAAACACAAGGTATAATGCATAATTTATCATTTGAAAATCATAAAGACTTTAAACCCATATCAAAACGTATTCAAATCATTCAAAACATCATAAAAATTATTTTCGTGCATATGTATGCATGTCATGCCATGAACTCAAGAGTGAAAGAATTAAGACTATTTAGAAGAGGAAGAACCTAACACCTTAGGCTTGAGTAGGTTTGACAAGATGGGGTTAACACTATATCATATCTAACTCTGCCTCCCATGTAGCACTCTCCACGTGTTGATTCCTCCAAAGTACCTTCACCGAAGCTACATCCTTGTTACGAAGCCTCTTAACTTGTCTATCGAAAATCTCCACTAGGAATTCCTCATAAGATAAGTCCTCCCTAATCTCAACACCCTCCAAGGGAACAATAGTGCTAGGATCGCTAACTAACTTTCTCAACATAGACACATGGAAAACTGGGTGGAGGAACTCAAATCCGGAGGCAACTCCAACCTATAAGCCACATTCCCAATCCGCTCCACAATTTCATAAGGGCCAACGTACAGGGGACTTAGCTTGCCCTTCTTACCGAAGTACATTACACCCTTCATAGGTGAAACTTTCACGTACACTCAATCACCGACATGAAATTCAAGATCTCTCTTCCTAATATCGAAATAGGAATTTTGGAGACTTTGGGATGTCTTCGATCTCTCCCTAACCAACTTTACCTTCTTTATGTCCTCCAACACCAAATCCAGGAACACTAATATCATTTCCCCCAACTCGAACCAGTTCACCGGTGATCTACACATCCTTCCATACAATGCTTCAAATGGTGCCATACCAATGCTAGCGTGAAAACTATTATTGTAGGAAAACTCAATGAGGGGCAGGTGGTTATCCCAATTACCTTTGAACTCCAATGCACACACCCTCAACATGTCCTCCAAGGTTTGAATCATTCTCTCAGCTTGCCCATCGGTTTGAGGATGAAAGGCAGTGCTCAATTTAACCTTAGTACCGAGTCCCCTTTGTAACGATCTCTAAAAGTGGGAAGTGAATTGGGTACCGCGATCTAATATGATGGACCTAGGCACATTGTGCAATCTCACCAATTCTTGGATGTACAACCTTGCATAATCCTCGGACTATAGATAGTCTTGAGTGGTAAAAAGTTAGTTGACTTGGTCATCCGGTCAATGACAACCCAAATGGAGTCAAATTGTCTTCGGGTCTGAGGTAAACAAACCACAAAGTCCATGTTCACTTCTTCCCACTTCTAAGTGGGAATATCAATGTCTTAAGCTAGGCCATCGGGCCTTTGGTGCTCCATTTTTACTTGTTAACAACTTGGCCATTCAGACACGAACTTAGCTATATCTTTCTTCACCCATGCCACGAATATACCTCTTTCAAATCTCGGTACATCTTAGTGGACCCAAGGTGGATAGAGTAATGAGAGTTGTGAGCTTCGCTCATGATCGTCCATCTAAGATTATCCACATCTGGAAGACATAGCCGGTCTTGATACCGAAGCACACCATCTCTTCCTTAGAAGAATACTTCAATCTCCTTCTCAGTAACTAACTTCTTCAATTCAATAAAGGATGGATTTGTCTTGCTTAGCCTTCACATCCACCACCACGAAAGATTCAACCCCGTTTTGAACAAGAATACCACCATCATTAGAGTCAACCAACCTAACACTCAACCTAGACTGCCGGTGAACACCCTTAGCCAACTCCCTCTTTTCCTCTCCAACATGAGTCATACTACCCATAGATAGCCTACTAAGAGAATCGGCTACCACATTGGCCTTGCTAGGATGATATTGAATACTCATGTCGCAGTCCTTTAGGAGCTCCAACCACCTTCTTTGCCTCAAGTTGAGGTCTCTTTGGGTGAATATAAATTGAAAACTCTTATGATCAGTGAACACATCAACATGAACCCTATACAAATAGTGTCTCTAAATTTTCAAGGAAAAAAATCACCACCATGAACTCTAGATCATACGTTGGGTAGTTACGCTCGTGCACCTTCAATTGCCTTGATGCATATACTATTACCTTACCATGTTGCATAAGTATAAAACCCAATCCAATCCGTGAGGCATCCTAATACACCACAAATCCCTGCAAGCCATTTGTTAAGGTCAAGACGGGAGCCAATGTAAGCTGATCCTTCAAGGTTTGAAAACTCTTCTCGCATTCCTTTGACCACAAAAACTTGACCTTCTTTTGGGTCAATTTAGTTAACGAAGATGCAAAAGATAAGAACCCTTCAACGAACCTCCTCTAATAGCTGGCCTGTAACACCCCACATCTTACATGTACTAGTCCAATGCAGATGAAACATGATATGGCAGGGTCAAATCCGCACATATCTTTGAAAGTGCGTGAATTTTAGATTAAAGGGCTATATGTACGTCTAACGCTTAAGATGACCGAGTGTAAATAATTTTTAAGTCAAGTAAAGAAGAGTGTGACCTTAAATGAAGTAAAAGAATTGAGGTGCTTCTGGGACTTAGGAAGCTAGTAGGTGAGTTACCTACGTGCTTAGCTTAAATAGGCCAGGTAAACGGAGACAAGGCCCAACACCGAATTTGTTCAAGTCCGATAATGAATAAACCCCGAGTTAAGGATGTCATTTTGGGCCCATGGTTTAGCATGATAAAAGGACAACATTTTCATCCCAAGATGAATAGGAAAAAGGGCCAAATTACAATCACAACCCAATTCAAAACTAGGGCCCAAACTAAGTGGGCTTAGGGGAGAAATGTTTGCAACAAAGCCCATCCCATTTGAAGCCCAATAAGGCCCAAATGAAAAGGCCAAGCTGCTGCCCCATAACCTTAATAAAATAAGACTGAAAACCCAAAAGAAAGTCAGCCAAAAGTGGCCTATAAAAGGAAGAACCAAGCAGCAACTTTTAGTCATTTCTTTCGAGCAAAAATTTCAAATTTTTCTCTAAGTTTCTTCTTGCTCTCTCTTCATTTTCTAAAGCAGCCAAGACACACCTCTAGGGTTCTTGAAGAGAACCTAATCCTTGAGGGCTAAGGTAAGCAAAAATACCTATGGTTTAGAGTAATTTTTTCATGTAAAACATGAAGAGTATGTTGGTTGTATTGTGCAGGAATTTTGGGACAGCATGTGTTCCAAAGATTGTGGTTCACTTTTCTTGTTAAATAAGAGACTTTTATCTTGTTGGTTGGCTGAGTTATGAAGTCATATGTATGTTTTTAACAAGTCTCGGGTTTGTAATGATGTAAGAAGGCTTCTGGACCACTTTTGTCTTCCGCAAAAATAAGTTCTCGAATGATATCTTAATTCCGCTCATTAGTAAGAATTCGTGGACTGTTTTTGGAATTGTTGGGAATTGTTGTCTCATGTTTTCCATCTACTTAGGGACTGTTTTTGGACTGTTTTAGGACTATAATTGTGTGTAAATATGTAATGACCCGTTAGGTCATTTTAAAAATAAATCCTCTCTCTTTTATAAAAGATCATTCTTATAAATTTTTTATGGGTAATTTCAAAACTATTCGATAATTACGGTCATTTAGTTGATGAATAATTTTAGATAATTAATTTAATTGGTGGATTAAAATAATAGTTTTATTTAGTAGCCTATACTAATTATTCCATATTTATCAAAAATAGGCTAATAGAATTTATTACTTTTAGTATATTAAAATAAATAAATAAATAAATAAAAACAAACAAATAAAGAAAGAAAAAGAAAGAAAGGAAAAAAAAAACAATAAAAGGCTGCGCAGCAGCCCTGGGATGAGAAAAGAAGTAGAAAGCAAAAACGGATGAGACGCAACATATATACGGAGAAAACAAGAAACGCGGGAAGGAAAAGAAAGAAAAAGAAGAGAAGAAAAATTATGATTTTCATCCCAAAACATTAAGGTAATTATTCTCATCCTTTCTATTAAGTTTTCATGAGATTATGAATAAATTTTTAGGGTAGAAACGTGTATAATTAAGAAAATATAGCCCTAGGGTTCTTAGAATAAAATTTGGATTTGGGTGTCGAATAACGATCCGTTTTAGCTGAAATTTGACGTATGCATTTAGTTTATTATGGATAAACATAATCTGAAAGAAATTTCCAGATTCGAATTTAAGGGCTCGGGGTGACTTTTTGACCCGATTTTTGAGCCAAAAATAAATATAGCAATATGGGTGTCATTGGATTTGTATTCTTATGTAGATTACGTATTTGAACAGATTGTGATCATCTGAAAGTGTTACGAAAGACTCAAGATTCGGATTGTGATTCTATTAATTGAGGCAAGTGAATTTCTTAACCTTTGTTAAGTATATAGAATCTCGTGCTTCTTTGTGTGAGGGTTGTGAATGATTTTGACATATTGAGTTAGTGTTGATGTTGTATTAAGACTATGTTGTTGTGAATTGTGCATTATGTTAAAGTTAGTCATTTTTCCATTATCATGTAAGCATGCCTATTTGCATTGACCTGTGTGACAAGTGTTACGTGAACTGAGAAAGATAAGAATTAAAAAGGATGTACCATTTCGAGGGATGTGTCGCACGCCGCGACGGATATTATAAATCGAGGGACGTGTCGCACGCCGCGACGGATACTATATATGATTCGAGGGACGTGTCGCACGCCGCGACGGATACTATATATGATTCGAGAGTCGTGTCGCACGCTGCGACGGATACTATATATGATTCGAGGGTCGTGTCGCACGCCGCGACGGATGCACGGACTAAAAGTCCCCCATGGGTCCCGGACTGCGAGACAGCGGGTGTGTATCACTAGGTCAGACATGCATCATGATATTTGACATTGCATTGCATTGCATCACACATCACTATTATCTATGTACTTGTGAGTGTCTTTTTATGGAACTTGTGATGGATGAACTTGATCATTATGTTGTTGAACTATAAATATTGGTGTGGGTATTGAGCTATAGGCCATGTATATTGTGAACGTTTAGGTTGAACTGACTTTATGCAAATGGTAGTTGTGGAGTTTCTGTTGGAGTGTTAGGAGTACTTGTATTCTGTATTACTTAATTTTGTGTTTAGTAGTTCACTTGTTGGGTACCGTGTGTTTGGTACTCACCCCTTGCTACTACATTTTTGTAGGTTATGAGCCCGGATCTTCGTGATACTCTCTATTTTCCTTGTCCGAGGCTTCCTATGGAGATTGTGTGAGGTAGTTGTTTGCCATCCAAGCTGACTTCTCACTCCTATTTATGATTTTGTTCTGCTTTAGAAACAATGTCATTTGAGACTTATACTTTTCTTTCAAATCTATTGTAATACCTTAGAGGCTTGTGCACGTGACAACCAGGTCGTGGGGGAGATTTTAATTAAGTTGACTTATTATCGGTAGTTAAAATTTTCACTTTGTATTACCCTTCCATATTTTATGGTTATCATTGCGGTTTAGGCTGACTTGTCTTGGTGGGTTAAGACGAGTGCCATCACGCCCATTTTTGGGTCGTGACAGTTGGTATCAGAGCTCTAGGTTCATAGGTCTCACGTGTGTACAAGTCGAGTCTAGTAGAGTCTCGAGGATCGGTATGGAGACGTCTATACTTATCTTCGAGAGGCTATGAAGACTGTTAGGAAACTTCCTTTTGTTTATTCTTTCTTTATCGTACGTCCGTGGTTCGGTGTGATTCTTACCATTTTATTCATTCTCTCTAATTTATAGAGATGATTCGTGCTTGGTTCTTTAAATGAGTAGTTAGTGGGTTATATAAGACTTGAATGTTAGGTCTAGTACTAAAGTGTAAGTGACATACTTGTAAAAAGGATGTGTGGTTATATTTAAAAGATTCAATGATTAAAACATGTTGAGTAAGGTGATGACTTGATGATACACTTTGAGGATGTTGGAGTGATAAGGTCAAACAGTGGATTGGCGGATTTTCTGAATGTGTTACCCTTTTTGGGGTTGGTTATCCAGCAACACAAACATTATTAATGTGGTATATATATAATATTGAAAATGGTTTAACAATTTAAGGTGGAATGTTAAAAGGATAGGTAGAAGCATGCGGGCTAGTTTGGCACTACTTTCTTGATAAGTATGATGTGTTCTAGTGGTGGATCTAATGGGCTTTCACGGTATAGTACTAGTGGCATACGAAAACGGATATGTTAATTGTCAAGCGTGAATACAAACTATTTTAGAAATTACTAGTGAATCATGGGCTCATTTAATAAGTGTTAATGTCGTATTCATATTCGAGAAATCAACTAGTTGCTACTCTAGATGCTTGGGTTAAGTATTATATATAAGGAAAATTTTAGTGGTGGATCTTTGGTACAATTAATGTATTTAAGTTGTGAGGTGTATTCGGGGGATTCTAAATGAGGACTATTACTCCATAATAAGATCCAAGAGAGTTAGTTCTTTATATTTGACCGATATATTTTTGGTGTCATATCAATGATGAAGGTAACCTTGAGGTGATGGTAATGGCTATAGAGCATAATGGTAATAAAAGTTTGTGATGGATTATGATCAAGATGCAATCATATGATGAGAATTCTTTATTGAGTGAATTCAGTATGGTAAACACAATCTGCAGGTATCAAAAGTTACGTTGCTACTATTTGATGAGTAACGTGATCATAAGAAAAATGTAAAATGTGTTGAGATACTGCTTCGATAGAAATAAAATGAGCTAGAGTCATAAAGGAATAAATTAGTGAGATGTAGAGATATTCACTTTGATGGTAAAGGTAAAAAAAAAATATATAACTTTCAAGAGAGTAGGAAATTGAATTTAAAGTCATGTGGTTTCATTTGTTTTGTTTTGGTTATGGTGATAGTATTAAGTATCATTGGTCTTGGCTGGAAAACTGTTGGATAATATTTGAGAAATAAACATCTACAATAATGGACTTGAATATGGTGATAACCTCTTTTGTGATTTTGAGTATGGTAATTAGTACATTGAATTGTTATAAAGGATATTGTAGGGTCGATAAAGAGGGGATCAATCATAAGTTAAGATATATGAATTCATAAAGATCTCAAGTATGAACTAATGCCAATAGGTAAAGAAATTGGGGTACAAGTTAAAATAAAGATTCGAGTTTTTCGTTGTTAGTATATATTTTTGGTAGTATATATATCTTGCCAAGATAATTATTAATAAGATAAGAAATAATTGATAGCAACGAGTATTCAATATTTGGAAGAACTTGCATATGGTTTGGGTAAAAAATTTAGTTATTTTTCTTATTGTTGAGGACCTAAAGAAGTGCTCCACTTAAAGCTTTGGCTTAGAACATGAGGTAAAATGTCATGTGTTGTTGGTCAGAGAATAAAGTTGATAAGTGAGTTAGTGAAGGAATGGGAATCTAATATATTGAAGAGTTCAGGGTATCTGAAATTTGTATCATAGGAAGAATTTAAGAAAGTGAAGGAATAGGACCTCCTGTATGGACCCCTGGTTCGGAATTAAAGGTTTTACTTATTTTTTTGCAGTTGAGCTCAAACATGATAATACAATAGGTACTTGTTTAGTACAGATTTTCTAGGAGTTACTCGTTACTTTTATGAAGACTGAGTTTTGATTCGAATGACAAATAATGATGTTTGAAATATGCTACATTTTATATTAGTCTAGATTGTCCAACTATGATAAATGACTTATGAGGGCGCTGAGATATAGACCTATAGCTCTACACGCTTATTGAGGATATTGAGAGGGTTGAAATTACTTTATTAATGGGACTACATAGATTATTGTGATGCGTTACATAGACATTTGATGATGACTAGAGGTTATGTGCTTATGGTATGCAGAATGATTAAGGTGATTAAATCTCTCTAAGTTTTGGCATGAGGTATATGATGTTTTGAATGGTAATTGAAATTCGGTGTGTGAAAGATTGCATGAAATTGACTTTAGGTATTATTAAATAACTTTACCTCGATGAGAAAAGTACTATCAAATTTGAAATTAACGCTACCAGCTTTGTGTGTGATTTATATCTATAAAAAATTACTTAAATAAGAAGAGAGGAAACCCTAGTATGAGATATTTGAGGGCGATAATGTGTAGCTAAGAAGACTTTAATACTAGTAACAATTTGAGAGAATGGTAAATGACAAGTATGGTTGTGATATTCTGTTAGTATTAAGAGCGTTGTCTTTGATGCAGTACTATGAAGAGTATATGAAGTTTGATAAATTAAGTATGTGTACGATTGTATTGGGACCAGACAGGTTGATTATCTGCAGCTAAAAATGGAATTAAAAAAATAGATAGGGTCAGATGAATGAAAATGTTTGATAAGGGCACTATGAAGGGAGAGTATCTTGTAGTATTCGACCTTGATTCTGTGCATTCTGGTGTGGCTACCTACTTTATTATGGGAATACCTGCCTATTTTCACTCGTGTCTTCACTTTTGTAGACGGATCCTTAGTGGTGGATCGGGTGAACCGATCCTGCAATTTTCTCTTAGTAAGATAGGATGCTTATGCAGATTTGATTATTTCAATGTTGACATATTTAATGTTAATTGGGATAGTTGAAGCATACAAGTGGTTCTACACACAATTTTGCTTATGTGAATTTATAGAAGAGCTACCATGAATACTTATACTTGTCCAATAGTTTTAAGACTCATCTTGTCGTTGAGGTAATGTTCTGGCTATGCATGAATGAATGTGAGGCATATTGGGTCTAGTTCTACCACTCTAAAGGGTTGTTTATAATTACTGCTATCGGTATAGTATTCCTGATAGTGTTATTAGAGATTCTGTATGTTTGAATAAATCATTCGCTAAGTGGGTACTTAAATCATTTTCTCCATTGGGTTAGAAAAGAATTTGATTCTCTATGATGAGTGTTCAATGTATAAAGATCGCATTTTATAACTTAAGATCATGGGAATATTTGATTGTGAGAATGTATTCTTAACAAAATCTATGAGGGTTTGTGCATTAGAAGTGTGAGATGGTTGATTTAGGTTTGCTTTTAATTATGACTGGTATTGATTTAGAATTTTATCATGATTGTGTGAGAAAGATTTATTGAGTTATGGACTAGTGTTTTGTTGTTCATATCGAGTTCATGGGTTAGCTTGTGGCTTGAAAATCACTATCGATTTAAAAAAAAATCTTTCAAGGTTTGATTCGAAAGTTCAGTTCTTAATAGAAGATTTTGATGGAATGGTCTTAAAGGGGGAACTTACTTGGAGAGATGGAATACTGACTTTGGAAGATCATAACTTAGGATTTTAATAATATCGATTATTCTTCCTTCTCCTTCTTATGTTCGAGGACGAACATGATTTTTAGTGGTGGATAATGTAATGACCCGTTAGGTCATTTTAAAAATAAATCCTCTCTCTTTTATAAAAGATCATTCTTATAAATTTTTTATGGGTAATTTCAAAACTATTCGATAATTACGGTCATTTAGTTGATGAATAATTTTAGATAATTAATTTAATTGGTGGATTAAAATAATATTTTTATTTAGTAGCCTATACTAATTATTCCATATTTATCAAAAATAGGCTAATAGAATTTATTACTTTTAGTATATTAAAATAAATAAATAAATAAATAAAAACAAACAAATAAAGAAAGAAAAAGAAAGAAAGGAAAAAAAAACAATAAAAGGCTGCACAGCAGCCCTGGGATGAGAAAAGAAGTAGAAAGCAAAAACGGATGAGACGCAACATATACATGGAGAAAACAAGAAACGCGGGAAGGAAAAGAAAGAAAAAGAAGAGAAGAAAAATTATGATTTTCATCCCAAAACATTAAGGTAATTATTCTCATCCTTTCTATTAAGTTTTCATGAGATTATGAATAAATTTTTAGGGTAGAAACGTGTATAATTAAGAAAATATAGCCCTAGGGTTCTTAGAATAAAATTTGGATTTGGGTGTCGAATAACGATCCGTTTTAGCTGAAATTTGACGTATGCATTTAGTTTATTATGGATAAACATAATCTGAAAGAAATTTCCAGATTCGAATTTAAGGGCTCGGGGTGACTTTTTGACCCGATTTTTGAGCCAAAAATAAATATAGCAATATGGGTGTCATTGGATTTGTATTCTTATGTAGATTACGTATTTGAACAGATTGTGATCATCTGAAAGTGTTACGAAAGACTCAAGATTCGGATTGTGATTCTATTAATTGAGGCAAGTGAATTTCTTAACCTTTGTTAAGTATATAGAATCTCGTGCTTCTTTGTGTGAGGGTTGTGAATGATTTTGACATATTGAGTTAGTGTTGATGTTGTATTAAGACTATGTTGTTGTGAATTGTGCATTATGTTAAAGTTAGTCATTTTTCCATTATCATGTAAGCATGCCTATTTGCATTGACCTGTGTGACAAGTGTTACGTGAACTGAGAAAGATAAGAATTAAAAAGGATGTACCATTTCGAGGGACGTGTCGCACGCCGCGACGGATATTATAAATCGAGGGACGTGTCGCACGCCGCGACGGATACTATATATGATTCGAGGGACGTGTCGCACGCCGCGACGGATACTATATATGATTCGAGGGTCGTGTCGCACGCCGCGACGGATACTATATATGATTCGAGGGTCGTGTCGCACGCCGCGACGGATGCACGGACTAAAAGTCCCCCATGGGTCCCGGACTGCGAGACAGCGGGTGTGTATCACTAGGTCAGACATGCATCATGATATTTGACATTGCATTGCATTGCATCACACATCACTATTATCTATGTACTTGTGAGTGTCTTTTTATGGAACTTGTGATGGATGAACTTGATCATTATGTTGTTGAACTATAAATATTGGTGTGGGTATTGAGCTATAGGCCATGTATATTGTGAACGTTTAGGTTGAACTGACTTTATGCAAATGGTAGTTGTGGAGTTTCTGTTGGAGTGTTAGGAGTACTTGTATTCTGTATTACTTAATTTTGTGTTTAGTAGTTCACTTGTTGGGTACCGTGTGTTTGGTACTCACCCCTTGCTACTACATTTTTGTAGGTTATGAGCCCGGATCTTCGTGATACTCTCTATTTTCCTTGTTCGAGGCTTCCTATGGAGATTGTGTGAGGTAGTTGTTTGCCATCCAAGCTGACTTCTCACTCCTATTTATGATTTTGTTCTGCTTTAGAAACAATGTCATTTGAGACTTATACTTTTCTTTCAAATCTATTGTAATACCTTAGAGGCTTGTGCACGTGACAACCAGGTCGTGGGGGAGATTTTAATTAAGTTGACTTATTATCGGTAGTTAAAATTTTCACTTTGTATTACCCTTCCATATTTTATGGTTATCATTGCGGTTTAGGCTGACTTGTCTTGGTGGGTTAAGACGAGTGCCATCACGCCCATTTTTGGGTCGTGACAAAATATGCTGAGGACAGTTTGGTTGAGGTTGAAACGGATTTGGAATGGTTGACGTCGAAGTGTAGCGGTAGGACGCAATGTAGCGTTGTCTACTTGCGTGTTGTGTAGAGTTGTTGTATGCTGTACTGTAGGAGTTGTTGTAATGCTGTTATGGGACTAAAAATAGATGGATATGACAAGTATATGGGAATGTTTATTAGAAAATATGATTAGGAGTGGAAATGTTGAAAGAATACTCTTTGGTTGCTAATTCCGAGCTTGCTGCCCGGATATTATTTTTGGGTGAAATTGGATTACTAAGATGTGCTTATTAGCTTCTAACACTAGTTTTATCACCTAATATATTGTAGATAAGTGTTTTGAGGAAAAAGATACTACTCCGAGGTAATAACGACATAGTACAGCGAGGTATGTAAGGCTATTTGATTTTCTATTACTTGGCATGAAATCTATAATCTTCCTTAGCACATAAAGGCACATACAAACTCCGATATGGCTGCTAACCGTGTCTCCACTCTTTAACATGTTCATATGTACCCATACACAGCCATTGTCAAACCTGCATATGTACTTGGATACCAAATATACATGAGTTCTTTGTTACCAAACAAAGTCCATGTGTTGTTTAATCTCCGATACGGTTCATTAGTTGTGTGTCTCTCTTTTCATTGTGGTATTATCTTGTATGGTTTTTTATATGTCACATGTCTATATTCCTACAGTTCTAAAGGCTATGACCACCAAAAGAACCATCTCAAAGTAAATAAAAGATAACTTACAGTTGCTTATGAATGGGTGGTAACCCGAGGGGTGGAAGAATCACCTAGCCAGGGTCGATCCCATTACGGGGGGTATCCCAGGGGTGAAAGAAAAGCCTAGCATGGGTCAAACCCATTACAGATTTACCACTAATCAGCTGGTCATTTACATGATATATTGTGCACAGATTATACCGTAAAGAAAGATACAGTAATAAAAAGACATAAAGTACATGATTCCACAGTATGACTAAAGGTGGTCTTTTCATCCTTACACACCAGCATGTGATTTCATCTGAGTTCTTATTTCATATACAGTATTTCCTGCCTTACATATTTTGTACATTATCTCGTACTGACGTCCCTTACGGGGGACCTGCATTTCATACTGCAGGTACAGGAGCTACTAGATCTCCCCAGTAAAAGTCTAGGACTTCCAGCTGCTGTTACTAAGCTCCAGGTTGCTTCGGAGCTTGTGTGTCTAGAGCTTGTATTTTGTATTGTATCGTTAGTCAGGAGGTGGGGCCTGTCCCGACTCATATAAATATTGTTCCTTACCTAGAGGCTTTGTAGACAATGTAAATTAAGGTGTGGTCAAATAGTGTATTATAGACATCGGGGCTCCAACGACCTAGTCTTATGCATTTACTTTTGGTTTGTTAATGCAGTTTACTTCCTTTTAATAGCATGTTGAATATGGAAACCTCCTAAATGTTCATAGCAGGTGCATAGTTATATATTGGTTCTCCCGAGCCTTGTCAGCAATGGGTGCCAGTCCGCCTTAATGGGGCTTAGGGCGTGACAAAAGTGGTATCAGAACGGTCGTCCTAGGGAGTCTACAAAGCCGTGTCTATGTAGAGTCTTGTTTATAGATGTGTTGTGCACCACATTTATAAGCAGGAGCTACGTGGCATTTAGGAGTTGTCACTTTCTTTTCATTCTTTAGATCGTGCCATAGAGCCAAGTGTTGTAGGTTGATTATTTCTAACCTCTAAATCGTTTTGTACAGTAAGCATGCCTGAAACATGGAAAAGCAAAGGCAAGGGGAAGGAGGTGGAAGTGGTAGTTGGTATGCCCAGTGGGGTGAGACAACAAAATGAGGCCCAAGATGAGTCTCTATCCCAAACATCTCCAACTCCTCCAGCTCCTGATGAACCAGGTAGTAGTGAAACTCCCCCAGAACCACCTGCCGATGCTACTGTTCAGGATCTGAGAAATGTAGTCCAATTATTGACCCGCATAGTTTTTAGCGAAAGCCAAAGACAAGAAGGCCCAGTTGTAGGTGGTGGTGTGGATAGGGCAGCTAGCACGAGGATACGTGACTTCCTTAATTTGGACCCTCCATCTTTTACCGGGTCGGATCCTAATGAAGATCCACAAGACTTTATCGACCAGATCCAAAGTACTTTGGATGTTATGCATGTAAGTGGTACAAAAGCTGTAGAACTGGCAGCATATAGATTGAAGGGTGTGGCTTGGAAGCAATCTAAGGGTATAGATGCACCTCCAACTACCTGGAAGGAGTTCAAAGAGGCCTTTCTTGACCACTACTTGCCATACGAGATCCGAGAGGCCCGGGCAGATCAGTTTCTGAATCTCCACCAAGGGGGTATGAGCGTGAGGGAGTATAGCCTCCAGTTTAACTCCTTGGCCAGGTATGCTCCTAATATAGTTGCTACTATGGCAGATAGAGTTCATCGGTATGTGGATAGGTTGGATACGTATCTGGTAAGAGACTGTACCATTGCTTCATTGAATAAAGACATGGATATAGCAAGGACGCAAGCATTTTCACAGAAACTGGAGGATCAGAGGCAAAGGAGAAGGACACAAGAGATAGAAAGGGGCCAATCCAAGAGTGCCAGATCTACAGGGCAGTTTGTACCATCCCAAGGTGACTTTAGGCCCCAATTTCCTAGTAAACCACCTAGAACATCATCCTCCTATTCTGCAGTCAGTGCTCCACCGCAACTTCAAGGGCCCAGAGGTAATCAGTTTAATCAAAGAAGTGAGGGACAAGGTGCACGGACAATAGGATATTTGGCCAGCCAGCAGATTCCTCCTAGACAGTCTTGCAAACAATGTGGGAGGAGTCATTCAGGTACATGTCGTGTTGGGAAAGATGCTTGTTATTAGTGTGGTGTACCAGGGCATATGATGAGAGATTGTCCAAAAAGACGTATGGGTGATATAGTACAACCTCCTCGGCCAGCTGTTGCATCATCATCGTCAATTCCTCTATTAGGTAGGGGTTAGCAAACACCTACAGGCCGTGGTAGAGGTGGTAGAGGAGCAGCTAGCTCCAGCGGAGCCCAGAATCGCATTTATGCTCTGGGGAGTCGGCAGAATTTAGAAGCTTCACCCGATGTGGTCACGGGTACATTGCCCATCTTTTCGCATAATGTGTATGCATTAATTGACCCTTGTTCTACATTATCATATATCACTCCACTAGTGGCTGGGAAGCTTAAAAGAACATCTAAATTATTGAACGAGCCATTTGAAGTTTCTACATCAACCGGTGAATCTATTATAGCTAGAAGGGTCTATTACAACTGTGTCGTAACTGTTTGTAACCGTGACACATTGGAGGACCTTGTTGAGTTAGATATGGTGGAATTTGATGTTATAATGGGTATGGATTGGTTAGCTTCTTGCTATGCTCCGGTGGATTGCCGAACTAAGAGAGTGTATTTCCACTTTCCAAATGAGGCAGTCCTTGAATGGGAAGGTAATGTTGGGGCACCAAAGGGGAAGTTTATTTCCTATTTTAAGGCAAGGAAGATGATGTCAAAGGGGTATATATGTCATCTAGTTAGAGTAAGGGATATGGAGGCTGAATCACCAACTCTTCAATCTGTTCCCGTAGTGAATGAATTTGTTGATGTGTTTCCTAAAGAGCTTCCAGGTTTACCTCCAGAACGAGAAATAGATTTTGGCATTGATTTACTTCCAGGTACTCAACCTATTTCTATTCCTCCATATAGAATGGCCCCGGCAGAATTACGTGAATTAAAGGAGCAATTAAAAGATTTGCTAGAGAAGGGTTTTATAAGACCTAGTGTGTCCCCTTGGGGTGCACCAGTGTTATTTGTACGTAAAAAGGATGGCACTTTGAGAATGTGTATTGACTATCGGCAATTGAATAGGGTGACAATTAAAAACAAATACCCCCTCCCCAGGATTGACGATTTATTTGATTAGTTACAGGATGCCAAATGTTTTTCAAAAATTGATTTGAGGTCAGGTTATCACCAAGTAAGGGTGAAGGAGAAAGATATACCCAAGACAGCCTTTAGGACACGTTATGGTCACTTTGAATTTCTTGTTATGTCATTTGGGCTGACAAATGCACCAGCGATGTTTATGGACTTAATGAATAGGGTATTCAAGCCATTCTTGGATGTCTTTGTGATAGTATTTATAGATGATATTTTGGTGTATTCAAGATCAGAATAGGACCATGCAAATCACTTACGACAGGTATTACAAGTTCTTCGTGATCGGCAATTGTATGCCAAGTTTTCCAAGTGTGAATTTTGGTTGAAACTAGTGGCATTCTTGGGTCATATTGTATCCGATGAAGGAATAAGGGTTGATTTACAAAAGATAGAGGCGGTGAAAGATTGGCCAAGGCCAATAACACCCACAAAAGTTCGAAGCTTCTTAGGGTTGGCAGGTTATTACAGAAAATTTGTTGAAGGTTTTTCTTCTATTTCTGCACCTCTAACAAAGTTGACACATAAGGCGACCAAATTTCAATGGAATGATGCATATGAAAGGAGCTTTCAGGAGTTGAAAAGCAGGCTAACTTCTGCACCTGTATTAGTGCTTCCAGAAGGCACAAAGGGGTATGCGGTGTATTGTGATGCTTCGAGGGTTGGCTTAGGGTGTGTACTGACACAACATGGTAGGGTAATTGCTTATGCCTCGAGACAACTATGACCACATGAGAAAAACTACCCAACACATGACCTTGAACTAGCAGCTGTTGTGTTTGCCTTGAAAATATGGCGCCATTATTTGTATGGAGTTCATGTTGACATATATACTGATCATAAGAGCCTACAGTACATATTCAAACAGAAAGACTTAAATATAAAGCAGCGGAGGTGGCTGGAGCTAATAAAGGATTACAATGTTGATATACTATACCATCTAGGGAAAGCAAATGTGGTAGCTGATGCTTTAAGCCGCAAGGAAATTGTGAATATTGATGATCAGACTGTGGTAAGTCAAGGAATCACTAAGGATCTACATCAACTAGCCAATTTGTGGGTTCGCCTGATTGAAACTCCAAAGGAAGGGGTTGTTGTGCATAATGCTGCAGAGTCTTCATTGGTAACAGAGGTAAGAGAAAAACAAATCAAAGATCCTATTCTACGGCGACTTAAGGAGAAGGTGAGTCGAGGCACAATGAAGGGCTTTGAACTTACCCAAAATGGAGTACTTTATTGCCAAAATAGATTGTGTGTTCCTAATATAAATGGACTAAGAAGGAGGATAATGGAAGAAGCCCATCATTCAAGATATTCTATCCATCCAGGATCAACTAAGATATATCATGACCTGAAGGGAATGTTTTGGTGGGAAGGCATGAAAAAGGACCTTGCAGAATTTGTGTCTCAGTGTCTGAATTGCCAACAAGTTAAGGTAGAGCACCAAAAGCCGGGAGGTTATATGCAATGTATAGAGCTTCCAACATGGAAGTGGGATATGATTAATATGGATTTTGTTACTAGGTTGCCTCGCTCATTTCAGAAGTTTGACTCCATATGGGTAATAGTTGATAGACTTACAAAGTCAGCACACTTCTTCCCAGTTAAGAGTTACTATACGGCTGAAGAGTATGCAAAGCTATATCTTAAGGAGATAGATTACATGGGGTCCCAATCTCCATTATATCTGATTGGGGAGCTCAATTCACCGCAAAGTTTTGGAAATCGTTCCAAAGGAGTTTAGGGACACAAGTGAATTTAAGTACAGCTTTCCAACCGCAGACAGATGGTCAAGCAGAACGCACCATTCAAACACTTGAAGATATGTTACGGGCTTGTGCATTGGAATTCAAAGGTAGTTGGGTGGACCATTTGCCACTTATTGAATTTGCCTATAATAATAGCTACCATTCAAGCATCAAGATGGCACCGTATGAAGCTTTGTATGGAAGGAAATGTAGATCACCAATAGGATGGTTTGAAGTAGGTGAAACCACCTTGCTTGGTCCAGATCTCATCCAACAAGCCATGGAAAAAGTCAAGGTAATACGACAACGGCTAGAAACAGCCCAAAGTCATCACAAATCATATGCAGATGCTAGAAGAAGAGGACTGAAATTCTCAGTAGGAGATTGGGTGTTTTTAAAGGTGTCCCCAATGAAAGGTGTTATGAGATTTGGTAAGAAAGGGAAATTAAGCCCGCGTTACATAGGGCCATATAAGATTATTAAAAGGTTTGGACAGGTTGCATATGATTTGGAGCTACCCCAGGAGCTTTTAATGGTTCATCCAGTTTTTCATGTCTCAATGCTTCGAAAATGCATAGGTGACCCATCTCGTATTACTCCTATTGAAGATATTCAGGTTATAGAATATCTCACCTATGAAGAGGTACCTATTGCTATCCTAGATCGTCAATTTAGAAAGCTAAGGAATAAAGAAATACCTTCAGTAAAAGTGCTTTGGAGGAACCAGCAGGTGGAAGAGATAACGTGGGAGGCTGAGGAAGCAATGAGGTCTAAATGCCCTTATTGATTTGAAGCTAAAGAGGAAGTCCAAGATACCGAGTTGAGGGATTAGTAGGTACGTGAATATGAATTCTTATTATGTTTTCAAAAGTCTGTTTACACGAAAGTTCGAACTTGTTTAACCTATTCAATTATGCTTACATTCGGGGACGAATGTTTCTAAGGGGGGGAGGATGTAACACCCCACATCTTACATGTACTATTTCAACGTAGATGAAACATGATATGGCAGGGTCAAATCCGCACATATCTTTAAAAGTACGTGAATTTTAGATTAAAGGGCTATATGTACGTCTAACGCTTAAGATGACCTAGTGTAAGTAATTTTTAAGTCAAGTTAAGGAGAGTGTGACCTTAAATGAAGTAAAAGAATTGAGGTGCTTTTGGGACTTAGGAAGCTAGTAGGTGAGTCACCTACGTGCTTAGCTTAAATAGGCCAGGTAAAAGGAGACAAGGCGCAACACCGAATTTGTTCAAGTCCGATAAAGAATAAACCCCGAATTAAGGATGTCATTTGGGCCCATGATTTAGCATGATAAAAGGACAACATTTTCAGCCCAAGATGAATAGGATAAAGGGCCAAATTACAATCACAACCCAATTCGAAATTAGGGCCCAAACTAAGTGGGCTTAGGGGAGAAATGTTTGCAACAAAGCCCATCCCATTTGAAGCCCAATAAGGCCCAAATGAAAAGGCCAAGCTGCTGCCCCATAACCTTAATAAAATAAGGCTGAAAACCCAAAAGAAAGTCGGCCAAAAGTGGCCTGTAAAAGGGAGCAACAAGCGGCAACTTTTAGTCATTTTTTTCAAGCAAAAATTTCAAATTTCTCTCTAAGTTTCTTCTTGCTCTCTCTTTATTTTCTAAAGCAGCCAAGACACACCTCTAGGGTTCTTGAAGAGAACCTAATCCTTGAGGGATAAGGTAAGCAAAAATACCTATGGTTTGGTGTAATTTTCCATGAAAAACATGAAGAATATGTTGGTTGTATTGTGCAGGAATTTTGGGACAACATGTGTTCCAAAGATTGTGGTTCACTTTTCTTGTTAAATAAGAGACTTTTATCTTGTTGGTTGGCTGAGTTATGAAGTTATATGCATGTTTTTAACAACTCTCGGGTCTGTAATGATGTAAGAAGGCTGCTAGACCACTTTTATCTTTCGCAAAAATAAGTTCTTGAATGATATCTTAATTCCGCTCATTAGTAAGAATTCGTGGACTGTTTTTGGAATTGTTGGGAATTGTTGTCTCATGTTTTCCATCTACTTAGGGACTGTTTTTGGACTGTTTTAGGACTGTAATTGTGTGTAAATATGCTGAGGACAGTTTGGTTGAGGTTGAAACGGATTTGGAATGGTTGACGTCGAAGTGTAGCGGTAGGACGCAATGTTGCGTTGTCTACTTGCGTGTTGTGTAGAGTTGTTGTATGCTGTACTGTATGAGTTGTTGTAACGCTGTTATGGGACTAAAAATAGCTTGATATGATATGTATATGGGAATGTGTATTAGAAAATACGATTAGGAGTGGAAATGTTGAAAGAATACTCTTTGGTTGCTAATTCCGAGCTTGCTGCCCGGATATTATTTTTGAGTGAAATTGGATTACTAAGATGTGCTTATTAGCTTCTAACACTAGTTTTATCAACTAATATATTGTAGATAAGTGTTTTGAGGAAAAGGATACTACTCCGAGGTAATAACGACATAGTACAGCGAGGTATGTAAGGCTACTTAATTTTCTATTACTTGGCATGAAATCTATAATCTTCCTTAGCACATAAAGGCACATACAAACTCCGACATGGTTGTTAACCATGTCTCCACTCTTTACCATGTTCATATGTACCCATACACAGCCATTGTCAAACCTGCATATGTACTTGGATACCAAATATACATGAGTTCCTTGTTACCAAACAAAGTCCATGTGTTGTTTAATCTCCGATACGGTTCATTAGTTGTATGTCTCTCTTTTCATTGTGGTATTATCTTGTATGGTTGTTTATATGTCACATGTCTATATTCCTATAGTTCTAAAGGCTATGACCACCAAAAGAACCATCTCAAAGTAAATAAAAGATAACTTACAGTTTCTTATGAATGGGTGGTAACCCGAGGGGTGGAAGAATCACCTAGCCAGGGTCGATCCCATTATGGGGGGTATCCCAGGGGTGAAAGGAAAGCCTAGCATGGGTCAAACCCGTTACAGATTTACCACTAATCAGCTAGTCATTTACATGATATATTGGGCACAGATTATACAATAAAGAAAGATACAGTAATAAAAAGACATAAAGTACATGATTCCACAGTATGACTAAAGGTGGTCTTTTCATCCTTACACACCAGCATGTGATTTCATCTGAGTTCTTATTTCATATACATTATTTCCTGCCTTACATGTTTAGTACATTATCTCGTACTGACGTCCCTTACAGGGGACCTGCATTTCATACTGCAGGTACGGGAGCTATTAGATCTCCCCAGTAAAAGTCCAAGACTTCCAGCTGCTGTTACTGAGCTCCAGGTTGCTTCGGAGCTTGTGTGTCTAGAGCTTGTATTTTGTATTGTATCGTTGGTCAGGAGGCGGGGCCTGTCCCGACTCATATGGATATTGTTCCTTACCTAGAAGCTTTGTAGACAATGTAAATTAAGGTGTGGTCAAATAGTGTATTATAGACATTGGGGCTCCAACGGCCTAGTCTTATGCATTTACTTTTGGTTTGTTAATGCAGTTTACTTCCTTTTAACAGCATGTTGAATATGGAAACCTCTTAAATGTTCATAGCAGGTGCATAGTTATATGTTGGTTCTCCGGAGCCTTGTCGGCAACGCGTGCCAGTCCGCCTTAATGGGGCTTAGGGTGTGACATGGCCAACCCTAGAAAGCTTCGAATATCCAAAGGGGTTAATGGCCTGGGCCAATTCTTCAAGGCCTCGGTCTTCTTTGGATCACCTTAATACTATCACGAGACACCACATGACCAAGAAAGGCTACCTCACCCATCAAAAATTTACATTTGCTAAACTTGGCATACGACTCTTTCTCCCTCAAGGTTTGTAAAACTATCCTCAAATAACTTCCGTGTTCCTGCTCACTTCGGGAGTAAATGAGAATGTCATCGATGAAGACAACCACAAAATTGTCAAGAAAAGGCTTGAACACTCGATTCATAAGATCCATGAACATAGATGGAGCATTGGTTAAGCTGAACGACACTACCACAAACTCAAAGTGCTCATACCTTGTCTGAAAAGTTATCTTGGGAACATCACACTCTCTAACCTTCAACTGATGATAGTCGGAATGAACTTCAATCTTTGAGAAGTGAGTAGCCCCTTGAAGCTGCTCAAACAAGTCATCAATCCTGGGCAACGGATACTTATTTTTAATGGTCGCCTTATTCAGTTGCCTATAATCAATACACATTCGAAGAGATCCATCCTTCTTCCTTACAAATAACACTGGAGCACCCCACAGCGATACACTTGGCTTGATGAAACCTTTCTTCAATAAGTCCTTCAATTGATACTTTAACTATTTCAACTCTACCGGCGCCATACGATAGGGAGGAATAGAGATATGTTGAGTATCCGGGAGAAGATCTATGCCAAAGTCTACTTCCCTTTCGGGAGGAATACCAGGAAATTCTTTGGGGAATGAATCCAAAAACTCATTCACCATCAAAACTAACTTGAGAGTAGGCGATTCAATCTCCATATTCTTGACCCTCACAATATGATAAGTACACCCTTTGGAGATCATTTTCCGAGCCTTGAG
This sequence comes from Solanum rostratum, assembly GCA_029948455.1. NCBI lineage: Eukaryota > Viridiplantae > Streptophyta > Magnoliopsida > Solanales > Solanaceae > Solanum > Solanum rostratum. Next base: position 14,321,405 of record CM057054.1, read on the forward strand.
GTAAGAAATAAACCAACCCTTAATAGCGGAGTCACTACCCTTCCATTCAAGATTGGACTCACCAGGAGGTTGGAACTTGACCTTCTGGGTCCTACAGTCTATAGAGGCATATGATGCATGCAACCAATCCATCCCAAGAATAAAATCAAAATCGAACATCTCAAGTTCCACGAGATCACACGAAAAGACTCTATGCAACACAAAATGAAGACAACCATGAAAGACCCTATGAGCAACAACAGACTCACCAACGGGAGTATATACTGAGAAAGGATCCTTCATAATTTTAAGACTCAAAACAAACTTAACAGTCAACAAAGGAGTCACAAAATACAAATTTACACCCAGGTCAAGGAAAACATAAGCATCAAAATCAAAGTCTTTTAACATACCAGTCACAACATCTGGAGCCTCCTCAACTTCCTAACGTGCATGAAGAGCGTAGAACCTGTTGTTCCTTGGGGCAACACCTTGGGGAGCTCTTTGTTGGTCTTGCCCACCTAAAGCCGCCTGACCCTGGCCCTTGCGAGATTCCTAGGACAATCGGCAACCTTGTGGTTTTTATCACTACACCTGTAACACAAACCCAAATCCCTCCTACAAGCATCAGTGTGATTCTTCCCACACTTTTCTCATTGAAGGTACCCTAGTTCACCACCAACCGGTGCCTTGGGAGGAGGCACCCTAGTACCCGAACCTTGGCTCTGTCCTTGGCCTTGTTGGAATTGTCCAAAACTGCCACCACCTCGAGAACCGAAAAACCCACCATCCATATGGGCCCTCTTAGAATCATGTATTCTCATTTCCTTTTGTTTCTCCCATTTGATCTGTTCAGCATATACCATGAGCCTGGAGATGTCCATATCCCGAATAAGCATGGCTGTCTGGCATTCCTTCACGAGCAAATCATAGATACCGAAAATAAACTTGTACATCCTTGCATGAGGGTCAGCCACGAGCGCCGGAGCATACTTGGAGAGCTTAGTCATTTGTAAAGCATAGTCTCTCACGCTCATACCTCCCTACTTGAGGTTGATAAATTAGGTCATTTTAGCTTCCCTAAGCTCAAGTGGAAGGAAATGATCCAGGAATGCAAATTTGAACTCCTCCCAATTTACAACATGAGCGCAAACTCTCTCCATAGAACATTGGGTGTTAAGCAACTAATTCCGCCTTCTCCTCAGAGGTGACACCCATAACGTTTAACACTTTGGTGAGCTCATTAATGAAGTTTTGGGCATCTTCATCAGCCTTAGACCCATAAAACTCAAGAGGATTCATTCGAGTGAAATCCCTTACTTTGGAAGCTGAAGCAGGGTCCCGTGAAAGGTTAGCTTGCCTAGCCTGAGTTGTCACTACCTGGGTAAACATAACAAAGCTCGTACGAAATTTGCCACTGGAGATTGGTTCATCCATAGGCCCTTGAGGTGCTTGGTCCTCATTAACCGGAGCTGGTCTTGGTAGATGGGGTCTCCCTCGAGGCATAGTCTGAAATGGAGTAATGACACCATCACGATAAAGGAAAACCGATTATACAACCATAGCACAATGCATGATGAAGAAGTGAGACAAATCCTAGAACGTCTGCGTAGCCTCCCACTCATAGGTATGGTGCACTTCACACCTATGAATAAGACTCTACTGGACACGGCATGTTGGACTTCGAGGATCATTTATAAACCTAGGCCTTTGATACCATCTTTGTCATAATCCAAACCTAGGGCCTAGAAGTGACACGACAAATGGGAATCCGAGAGTCCCCAAACAAGCCTCAAAGTATCCAAGTCCACATCATCGGTTCGGAAGCGCATTCAAATAGTAAGCACGCAGTTTTAAGGGATGGAAAAGTAGGATTCATGCTATGGGGGTATCGAAGGGAAAGAAATTTACATGGACTCACATAGAACAAAGTACATATAAGCTAAGGGGCGGGTAAGTATGACTCACTCTATGGGGGAAATACGAGGCTTAGGTACTCCCACTTTTCCGCATCAAATATACACACATATCATAATTCCCATAATCAATCCATGACAGCCACATCCAATAGATAACCGAAATCATAAACTTCAAATACAACATATAACATATAGAATCTACGAGAGTCTACAAGATGTCCAACAATGCCTCTAGTCATAAGATAGGACGAGGGCCAAGACATGTCTCGGGCGCACCCTCAATTAAAAAGATAAATAGATAACATCATAGGTAGAAGGAAGGTGGTTTGTCCTTGGAAGATAGAACTCACCATAATATTAACTCTCTAAAAATTCGAGCCCCGTCAAATGGTGGATGATCATAATACGCAATCCCTATATGGTAAAATCATGTAGGCATAGAATATGCGTTAGTACATTTGAATGTACTAAGTATGGGGGCATGCAATGCATATTATCAACCTGCATTTCAATGTTAGATGACAAGGGAACATAACATAGAAAGAATCATATATCCAAGGAAGAGTAGTATACAACATACCATGAAATTCATGATGCATGAAATGCAATAATGCTCATATATAGTGGGGATGGACTATAACCGGCAAATCAAACCCATGCGAGCTATTACATGAGTTAGTCCAATAACGACCTCCCATCAGTGGGTGAAGATTACTTGCTAAGGGTAATCTACATCACACTTTATGGGCAACCCCATTTCGATGGATGGACACCTTCCTTAAGGGCAACCCCATTTCCAAAGGATTTGCAAGATGACATCATGTCTAAAAACGAATAACCATTCCTATGACCTGGTCTTTTCAGTAATGGCTCCCGTTCTTATGTTGGCAAATAGTTTGAGGAAAGGGAGAGGTTCCCCAATCCATTGGTGCTACGTCAAAACATCCCACATGAATACTTATACATATACGTGATTTCAAGAGATACAATGTTCATTTCAAATCCGTTCAATGCACATTTAGGCTCAAATGCAAACCATAATTCAAAATCATGATCACCATGCACAAGAATAACTTATTCAAATTTACAAGATGGTGCAAGCACCCAAGATATTCAAAGAGTCATAACCATAGACATATGTGTGATCACATTCTTGTCATAATCAATACCTTATCAAAATCATTTCATAAATCATAATTGGGCTTAACCCACTTAATAATTTCCAGAAAAACCAATGTCCATGAATGCACATGCCATGAGTGATGTGAGAATATTGTGAGTAATATAGATTCAAGTTAAAATCAACATTATAATATAAAATTGAAGTAAATCCACATTTAAATCATAATATAAATCATTTATGCATAAATCAAGCTTTAAAAGGGACATGCATCTTCATAACTTCATAACCTCAATGTAAATCATCATAATAGGGGTTAAAATAACTTAAAATCATAAATAAAGTACAACCCATACACCAATTGAATTTAATAAAATTAAATAATGAAAACACACTTTTAAAGTGAGCTTAATTTCATGTAAATCAATTGAAAAGAGTTTGCATCTTCTTGGTTGAAAGGGACCAAGAATTAATCTTATATACCTTGATTAGGAAGATGAGTTGGAGAAGAATTTAGCTTGAAGTTGAACCCTAATTGAATCCCTAGCTTGAGTCTTGAGGGAAGAATTTAGAGAGGATTTTTAAGGAATTGATTTTAGAGTGACAGTGATTCTAATGAGAATGAATTAAAATGAAATAGTATCAACTAGTTTAGGTGCTTAGGATGGGTACAAAGGTCATAAAACATATTTAAAATAAATCCTATTTACGTAAAAGCCATTAATGAAAATTGGGTCGTCATAGCCTCACTAGCACTGACACGGTCTATGAAGCACTTCACGAGCTATGAACAGTGCCCGTGAGATGAAACTTAGGCAAGTTTTCGCAATGTTCGACACTTAACATTTTCAATGCTTAGGAATTTCACACGGAAGACCACATGAACCGTGTGACACTACATGGGTCGTGTCAAGGGCCGTGAAACAATTCTTAGAAAAATCTTTGCACAAAAAAGTTGAGACAGCAATTTCGTACTTAGAAAGATTTCACCGTCGAGAGTCTCACGAGGGGTCACATGGCCCGTGACGCACCACACGAACCGTGTGGGTGGCTATGTGACCATACTTAGCCCGAAACTCCCTGTCACGTCCCCATAATTGAAATTGTGGCCAAGTAACCCTTCACTGGAGGCCGCACGGTCCGTGTGACCTCACACTGGCCATGTGGGCTTCCCATGATGTGACACTTGGTCAAATTTTCTCATGGGGCTACATTATGAGGTCCGATAAAGTCTTTCAAAAATTTGGGTCCTTACAGAAGCTGAAGAAGAGATGAAGGCCAAATATCCGCACCTATTCATGCCAGATAATGAGTGTTTTGAAGGTTAATTCTTTACCCTTCACTGAATTGATTGATCTATTCTTGATGTGACTTTATATCCTTAAGTCGGAGTAGTATTAATTGAGGTAAAGGAAGTCGAGAGTTTGATTGATTGAGTTGAGTGTTGAGCTGAGTCTTGAGTGTATTCGTGCCTTGATATCCAGCTTTACCCATCATTCAAGAACGAATGATCCCAAGGAGGAGATAATGTAATGCCTGGTGAAATTATCAAAATTCCCCTAGAGTTAGTGTATGCGTATAACCCATCTTTCAATGCTTGTATGAAAAATTTGAGGCTGGATTTGTGATCAGCAAAAAAATTTGAGTGGAAAAATGGTCTAAGTCGATATTTAGAGCGACCCGATCAAAAGATAATTTTTCGACCCGAATGTGCAAAAAAGTGTTGGTGAACCACAGGAGCGCATCGCGCTCCCATCGAGGACAAACACTTATTAATTTGTTTTGAAAATTTTTGACGGAATTGAGAAAACTCGTTCAAAAACTTTTTTTCTAAAAATATGATGTGCGCAACTAGTCCGCGTCGCAAACTAGGCTTTTTCGAGCTGAAAAATTTTTAATTTTACGAGGGGTATTTTGGTCAATTCTCAACCCCTCCTAAACTCTATACACGATCTAATAAGGTTATTTCGACATAAAAAGGGTCAAAAACCCTCCATTCTATGTCCTATTCTATAATCTAACAAGGCTAGAGTTTGAAGAAAGAGGAGAAGAGCTTGAGTTTGACAGATTCGAGAAGAGATCCTTTACGTGACTGATTGATAGCTTCACCCCAAGTATGTAAGGCTAAACTAAAGGCATGGGATTGTTCTCTCATGTGCCCCATAGCTGGTCATAGATGAGTTGATGGTTCAAGAGTCTACATGCATGAATGCTTGATGATTTTTCTTAAAATTCTATTTGAATTCACATGTTTTTCTATGTTGATGATCATCATAAACTTGTTTTCTTGGATTGAACATTTTCAAGAGAATTTGCATAACGCTACATGACTTTTTGAAAAGCATGCATAATGAACTTGAGAATTGAGCCTAGAGCCTTGAGTTTAGATTGTTGATTGAGATGAGAGAATGATGATAAGTTGATAGAATTCGATTGTCTTATGAGTCTCTACAAATGAACTCTACCGATGTGTCTATTTAATTATTTCCTAATAATTGTTCTAAATCTTGAGCTATTGATGAGATTGATTAATGAGAGAGTTAAAGTCCCTATGAGATATTGATTGATGAGAGGGCTAAAGTCCCTATGAGATGTTGATTTATGAGAGGGTTAAAACCCCCATGAGATTGATTGACGATAGGGCCAAATCCCCTAGAAGTTGATTGAAGTTGATGGTTTTATGAGCATTGAGTCATGGGAGGAATATCGAGCACCGAAAGAGTGAATTTAGTTCGATTTAAACTCATCAAACTACGTCGCCAAACATAGGTGAGGCTTAGAACCATAACATATATTGTGGTTCCCTCTTGATTAGATGTCTCTGAAAGCAATAACAGACTTATTGACGATTGACTCCATATTGGGTGAGCTGATACAGTTTTGATTCATTCCCTACCTGGCAAGTTTAGAATGGCTGTGGCAACATCAGCATGATTGTTGTATGTTCACTAGCTTATAAGTGATTATTGCCGGATAAGAGAAAGTCCCACAAATTTCCTACCTTGAGTATTCTGAGTTGAGATGAGATGAGAGGAGGTGAGCTCCTCTGAGATGAGTTGAGATGAGAGGAGGTGCACTCCTTTGAGATGAGTCTGAGTTGTTTGATGAGGTTGATTGATTGATGCGTCACTTGTCTACTCTTCATTCTCTCATAGATAGACATCTGTCCATTTGATATGATTTGATGATTATTCGGAGATGATGTCGTTTTCGTATTATTCTACTTGTTTCTATTTCACTCAGCTATTTTACATACCAGTACATTCCAAGTACTGATGTCCCTTTTGGATTGCATCATTTTATGATGCAGAGGCAGGTTATAGAGATCATCAACAGCCGCTCCATTGAAGATCGGGGATTCACAGCTGATTGGTGAGCGTCCCCTACTTCAAGGACCTACTACTTTAATTTCATCATGCTTTAGAGTTAGATTGGACTATTTCCTTTATTTTGATTTGGGTAGCCATGGGTGTTTCATTGGCACCACATGATTAGTGATAGATGCTTCATAGGCGATGGTTGAATGTTTATGTTGAGATTGTGAGCTAGTTCTTTCTACTAGCCTTTATTTTTATCTATTTATTTTGAGACTTTAGATGAGATGTGGCCATTTAGTTACTTTTATTTCTACAGTTCAGTGGAGTTATTTGATTGAATAAATATGATGGGGCTAAGTGGTTCGCTTGGTGACTAGCAATAGTCTCTAAGACGCGACCGACACCCAAAGACTATTGCTAGTCCCCAAGCGAACCACTTAGTCTCATCACCTTCATTCAATCAAATAACTTTGGACAATAGGCGGAAGACTAAGGAAAATAAATGGGCACATCTCATCTAGCTCTTAAAATAATATGTAATAGAAGAAGGCTAGTAGATAGAACTAGCTCACAGTGTTAACAATCAACGTCCAACTCTAGTCTATGAATCCTCTATCACTAATCAAGTGGTGTCAATGATAGACCCATGGCTACCGAAATCAAAATATAATACTAGTCTAGTCTAACTCAAAAAGCATGATGAAATAGAGATAATGAATCCTCTGATGTAGAGGGGGCTCACCAGTCAACTGAATGTCTCGGATCTTCAACGGTGCGCCTGTTGACGATCTCTAATTCCTGTATCTGTATCATAAAATGATGCGGCATCGAGTGAAGTCAGTAAGTAGAATGTACAGTAAGTAAAATAGCTGAATGGAACAGGAACATGTAGAGTAATATGAGACAATCATCGACTCAGGACAATCATCAAATCAAAATGTCAATTATCTATCTAAAGCAAGGATAAGGAGTAGACAATAACTCATCAACATATAATCAAGACTCATACAATCATCGCAACCTCAGAGTACTATCAGTGTAGGACCTATTTGGGAGTTTCTCTGACTTATAACCATCACCTATGAGGTGGTGATGACACAATGCAGCGATGCCATTGCCGCATCCATCCAGTACCTTGCCAGGGTAAAGGATATGGCATCAGTGGATCCAAAATAAATAACATCAAGTCCTCTTGCGGGACAAAGGAAACATCTGGTTTATAGTTCGATCCTTTCCTATGTTGACCATATATTTATAGAGTTCGAGTTGGACTAATTAACTTTCACTCCTTCGGTACTCGATACTCCTCCCAAGACTCAATGCTCATAAGACTCCTCATCTCAGCTCAATTATCTCAAATTAGCCTCGTAGAGACTCTCATCATCTCCTTAACTCAAACTCAAGGTCCTCTATTATTTTAGGACTTTAACTCATCTCAGTTAATCCAATTCTCATTTAAGAACTCAAGGACTTAGATCATCAATTAGAAAAAGTCATTTAGACAGGACTCAAGAACTCAATTATGATGACTGATAGGATCAGCATGCTCAATTAGCTCAATCCTCATACTTACATCAAGATTACCTTCAACATACTCTATCAAGGCTTTGGACTCAATCCCTAGGTTCATTCATGCAATCTTCATACACTAATAAATATAGTTTATGCAATAATTCATGTAAAAATATTAAATCAGTGAAACAAGTTTATGATGATCATCAACACATAAAGATACATGTATTAAGATTTAATTAAATCAAGAATAAGATTTAATTAGATACAATTTGTGAGAAAATATTCAAGAATCAGTTTAAGAAACATGTATGGGGACACATGGACTATAAACTCCTCTATGACCATCTGTGGGGCACATGAGAGGATAATCTCATGCTTTTAGTTCAGCCTTACATACCTGGGATGAAGTTATCAAAAAACCATGTCAAGGATCTCCTCTCGAATTTCTCAACCTCAAGCTCTTCTCCTCTTTTCTCAAGCCCTATCCTTGTTAGATTATTGGAATATGACTTAGAATGGGGGTTTTAGACCCTTTTTACATCAAAACGACCTAATTAGGTCGTGTATAGAGTTTAGGCGGGGTTGGGAATAGACCAGAATACCCCTCGTAAAATTTAAATTTTTTTTCCAGTTCGGGCGGACTGGTCGCGGACTGTGCATTTCCAGAAATAGTTTATGAACGAGTTTTCTCAATCCTGTTGAATTATTTTTAAAAAAATATAAGTGTAGGTCCACGACATAGGTGCGACACACTTCTATCGCGCACCAACACTATCCTGTCGAATTTTCATGCTGATCACAAATCCAGCCTCGAATTTTCCATACGAGCATTGGAAGATCGTTACGTGCATACCCTTCCTCAAAGGGCATTTTTGTAATTTTACTAGGCATTACATCATCTTCCCCTTGGGATCAGTCATGCTCGAATGATATGTAAAGATGGATATCAAGGCACAAATAGAATCAAGACTCATCTCAACACTCAACTCAATCAATAGAACTCTCGACTCTTCCTCGACCTTAATCAATACTACTCAGACTTAAGAATAGAAAGTCACATCAAGAATAGATCAAACAATTTAGTGAAGGGTAAGGAACTTACCTTCAACACTCTCATCATCTGGCATGAATAGGTGTGGATATTTGGCCTTTATCTCTTCCTCAGCTTCCCATGTGGCTTCCTCAATGAATTGATTTCGCCACAAGATTTTGACTGAGGCTATCTCTTTGTTCCTTAACTTACGAATCTGACGATCAAGGATTTGGAACGGGACCACTTCGTAAGAGAGACTATCCTTCGCTCCGATGCTATCATCAAGGATCACCAAGGAAGGATCTCCCAAGAATTTCTTCAACATCAACACATGAAATACCGGATGGACTCCATCTAACTCGGAATGCAACTCTAACTCATAAGAGACCTTCACAATCCTCTTTACAGTCTGATACGATCCAACATAGCGTGAACTCAAGTTTCCTTTCTTCCCAAATCTCATGACACTCTTCATAGGTGACACTTTCAAGTACACCCAACCATTTACCTCGAACTCTAAGTCTTTTCTCCTCATGTCGGTGTAAGATTTTTGGCGACTCTGGGAAGTTTTCAATCTCTCTCTAATGACCTTAACCTTCTGGCTGTTAGACAAGATCAGGCCCAATCAATTCCCCTTCTCCAATCTCAAATAACCCAATTGGTGTTCTACATCTCCTTCAATACAAGGCTTCATAGGGAGTTATTTGAATGCTTGAATGATAACTATTGTTATATGCAAATTCAATCAATGGTAGGTGATCATCATAATTTCCCTTGAAATCAAGAACACAAGCTCTCAATATATCCTCTAATGTCTGAATTGTGCATTCTGCCTGACCATTCGTCTATGGATGAAAGGTTGTACTCAGGTTCACTTTAGTACCTAATCCTTTCTGGAGCAATCTCCAAAGTGAGGAGGTGAATTGAGCTCCTCTGTCCGAGAATAAGGGAACTCCATGCAATCTCACAATCTCTTGGATGTACAACTTGGAATACTCTTCAGTGTAGGTTATTTTGACTGCTAAGAAGTGAGCCGGTTTAGTCATCCTATCTATAATTACCCATATCGAATCATGTTGCTTTCGAGACCTTGGTAGACTAGTAATAAAGTCCATATTAATCATCTCCCACTTCCATTCAGGAATCTCAAAGTTCTGAGCCAATCCACATGGCCTTTGATGCCCAACTTTCACTTGCTGGCAATTCGGGCAATTTGAAATGAACTCAGCAATATCCCTCTTCATTCCGCTCCACCAATAGACCTCTCTCAAGTTGTGGTACATCTAGGTGGAGCCATGATGGATGGAATATCTAGTGCTATGGGTTCAACCATGATTTTATCTCGAATGCCATCCACATCCGGAAGGCACAATTTACTCTGGTATCTCAACACCCCATCTCCCCTTTTGGAGAAACCAATCACTTTCTGTTTGTGGACAACCTCCTTCAATTGGAGTATGACTGGGTCTTAGTCTTGCTTTGCTTTCACCTCTGCCACTAAGGATGAAAAAGACCCGTTCTGAAAATTAACTCCCCCTTCATCATTTTCCTCAAGTTGAACTCCCAATCGAGCTAATTGATGCACTTCTTTGGCCAACTCCTTCTTTCCTTCCTCAACATACGTTGTGCTACCCATTGACAACCTGCTAAGAGCATTTAGAAACAATCTTAGCTTTGCCTTGGTGGTAGAGGATGCTCATGTCATAATCCTTAAGCAAATCCAACAATCTCCTCTGTCGCAGGTTGAGCTCTTTCTAACTAAAACATACTGCAAGCTCTTGTGGTTAGTGACCACATCTACATGCAGTCTATACAAGTAGTGACACTAGATTTTAAGTGTAAACACCACCACTGCTAGCTCAATCTCATGAATCTTGAGTTTCCTGGAAGCATAGGCTATCACTTTCCCCCGCTGCATCAAGACACAACCCAACCCAGCTCTTGATACATCACAATATATTACAAAATCCTCCGTCCCATCGGGCAAGGTCAAAATAGGTGCAGTAATCAATCTCGTCTTCAACTCTTGGAAGCTCCTCTCACACTCCTCAGACCATTGAAACTTGACCTTTACTGAGTCAATTTTGTCAATGGTGCGGATAGGGAAGAAAATCCATCAATGAATTTGCGGTAGTAGCCTATCGACCCCAAGAAACATCTTATGTCAGTTGGAGAGGTCGATCTTGGCCAGTTCTTAACCACTTCAATCTTCTGGGCATCTACTCAAATACCATTACCCAAAACCACATGGCCTAGGAAGGCCACTGATTTTAGCCAAAACTCATATTTCGAGAACTTTGCATACAGCTCATGGTCCTTAAGAGTCTGAAGGACAATTCTGAGGTGATTGGCATGCTTTTCCTCATCCCTCAAATACACCAAAATGTCATCAATGAATACAGTCACAAACATATCAAGGTAGGATCTGAATACTCTATTCATTAGGTCCATGAAGGTCGCAGGTGCATTTGTCAATCCCAAAAGACATGACCAAGAACTCAAAGTGGTCATATCTTGTACGGAAGGTTGTCTTTGGAATGTCACACCCCCTTACTTTCAACTGATGGTAGCCAAATCTAAAGTTTATCTTTGAGGAGCATGAGACACCTTGAAGTTGGTCAAACAGGTTTTCTATCCGGGGGAGAGGATATTTATTCCTGATCGTGACCTTGTTTAGTTGCCTATAAGTTATTCACATTCTGAGAGACTCATCTTTCTTTCACATGAACAGGATGTGAACACCTCAAGGAGAAACACTTAGCCTAATAAAGCACTTCTCTAACAAATCCCTTAATTTCTCTTTCAACTCTTTTAACTCAGATCGGGCCATCCTATACGGTGGAATTAAGATAGGCTGGGTATCAGGAAGAACATCAATCCCAAAGTTGATCTCCCTATCAAGAGGGACTCCAGGTAGATCCTCAGGAAACACTTCTGAAAACTCACTCACAATCGGGATTGACTCAAGGGTAGGAGGCTCAAAATCATCAGTCTTAACTCGCACGAGATGGTAGAGACAAACTTTAGAGATTAGCTTCCTAGTTCTCAGGTAGGAGATAAACTTACCCTTAGGTGCAATAGAACTCCCCTTCCACTCTAGGACTGGCTCATTCAAAAATTGGAACTTAACAATTTGGGTCTTACAGTCTATCGAGTCATAACAGGCATAAATCCAATCCATACCAAGGATTATGTCAAAGTCAACCATCTCCAACTCTACCAAGTCAGCTAAGATATCCCTATGATGGACGGATACTATACAATCCCAATAGACCCTCTCAGCTGGGGTAGTCTCACAAGTAGGAGTGGAAATAGTATAGGGTTCAAGAAAACACTCTGGAAGAATCTCAAATCTGTTTGCCACATAGGGAGTTACAAAAAATAAAGTGTCACTCGAGTCAAGCAATGCATAACAATCATAAGGAAAGAGTCAAAACATACCCATAGCAACGTCTAGTGCAACCTCCTAGTCCTATCAATTACCCATTGCATACAGATGGTTTATCCTGCCCACTACACCCGTGGTAGTAGCCCTCTGATGACTGCCAGCTAGGGGTGCTGCGGAGGGCTATGCTTTATTACTTCCATCACCCCGTCTTCTTGTAGGACATTCATCTTTGAAGTGACCAGTCTGTCCACAAATGTAACAAGTGTTTGTACCCTTAAGACACACACCTAGGTGAAGTATTCCACACTTTCCACAAGGTGGGTTTCCCCTCAAACCTTGAGTCACACTAGCTTGGGACTGAGAGCCCTGAAATTCTGGTGACCATAAGACCTCTGATCATACTTGTTTTGTTTGAAAGGCGCACTTGCTGTAGAGGGTGCATAACTAGAAGACCTCTTATGAAAGTTAGATTTATCACCCTTATTCTGCTTATGTTGACTAGGCTCATGCCCTGCTGATTTTGCTTTCTTGCTCAAATGCTCTTCTCTATCTTTCTTCTTGTCCTCCTCAGTTTGTTTGGCATATACCATGATTCTGGAGATATCCATGCCCAGGATCAGTAATGCATCCTTGCATTCCCTCTTCACTTGTTTACCCAACCCGGACATGAACTTTCTTATCCCTCGCCCTCATGTCCTAGACCATCTCTGGAGCATACCTATACAACTTAGTAAATTTGAGGTTGTACTCCTTAAAGGTCATTCCTTTTTGCTTTAGGTTCACAAACCCCTCAACCTTTGCTTCCCTCAGCTCTTGGGGAGAGAAGTGATCAAGGAAAGCATTTTCAAACTCATCCCACTCAGCAAGCTCAACATCCTCACCTCGGCTATCTTCCCATTGGTTATACCAGACGTTCACAACATTCTTAAGCTGATAGGAGGCAAGTTCAACTCCCTCACCCTCATTCACATGCATAGCCCTTAGGACCTTGCACATCTCATCAATAAAATTCTGTGGGTCTTCCTCAACTTTTGGCCCTAAGTAGACTGGCGGGTTCATTCTGAAGAAGTATCAAAGCCTAGTTGCAGCCTTGGGCTCTTAGGAACTGGAGCTAGTGCCTGGGGACCTATTCTATTACTCTGGGAGGCCACCAGCTGGGTGAGCATAGCAATGGCTCCCCTGAAGTCTACCTCTGAGGTGCAGGCTGACTGAGCATGAGGTGCTTGTGGAATCTCACTAGCTCTAGCAGGTCGACCCCATCTGCTCGTCCCAATCTGAGTAGGTACCTATGGTAGGGGATTCTTTGTGTTTTGGGCTGGAGCATCCCTTTGGGCAGCTGTACATTTCAGAGGTATGATCTGCAACACGTAACACACGAATTAGAAAGGAGTTTCATAGAGTTAAACTCTATCGCACGAAATTAGAATATAGAAGAGTGTAACCATTTCTAATGTCCTATAGCCTCCTGTTTATGAAGTGTGGTGCACAACACACACATAAATAAGACTCTACTAGACACGACTTCATAAACTCCCTAGGACTCTTGAACTCTGTCTTCTGATACCAAATTTGTCACATCCCGAGAAGGTACCCAAGATGTGGCCGGCACCTAGAGACTATTGCTAGTCCCCAAGCGATCCACTTAGCCTCATCACATTTATTCAATCAAATAACTTCAGCCAATCAACAGAAGACTAAGGAAAATAAATGGGCATATCTCATCTAGCTTTTAAAATAATATATAATAGAAGAAGGATAGTAGATAGAACTAGCTCACAGTTTTAGAAATCAACATCCAACTCTACTCTACGAAGCCTCTATCACTAATCAAGTGGTGCCAATGACAGACCCATGGCTACTGAAATCAAAACATAATACTAGTCTAATCTAACTTAAAAGCATGATGAAATAGAGATAGTGAATCCTCCAAAGTAGAGGGGGCTCACAAGTCAGCTGATTGTCTCGGATCTTCAACGGGCACCTGTTAACGATCTCTAATCCCTATATCTGCATCATAAAATGATGCAGCGCTGAGTGGTGTCAGTAAGTAGAATATACGGTATGTAAAATAGCTGAATGAAACAGAAACAAGTAGAGTAATATGGGACAATCATTGACTCAAGACAATCGTCAAATCAAAATGTCAATTATCTATATAAAGAAAGGATAGTGAGAGACAATAACTCATCAACATAAAATCAAGACTCATACAATCATTTGAACCTCAGAGTACTATCAGTGTGGAACCTATTTGGGAGTTTCTCTACATTCATCACCCATGAGCTAGTGATGACACAATAGAGCGATGTCGTTGCCTTATCCATCCAGTACTTGCAAGGGTAAAGGAGATGGCATCAGTGGAGCTAAAATAAATAACATCAAGTCCTCTAGCGGGACAAAGGAAACATCTGGTTTAGGGTTCAATCCTTTCCTATGTTGGTCACATAGTTATGGAGTTCGAGTTTGACTAACTCTCACTCCTTCGGTGCTCGATATTCCTCCCAAGACTCAATGCTCATAAGACTCCTCATCTCAACTCAATTATCTCAAGTTAGCATCGTAGAGACTCTCATTATCTCATTAACTCAAATTCAAGGGTCCTCTATTATTTCAGGGACGTAACTCATCTTAGTTAACTCAATTCTTATTTAAGAACTCAAGGACTCAGATCATCAATGGATTGATTGTGGTTAGTAATAAGAACTATCAATTACTATATCGAATATGTGTTTGTTTGCATTTTTTGTTTTATTTTTTCATCAATTATCCAAGAATTTTAATATGTTTCCATATAAATTCTCAAGGCAAGTTCAATCAGTAATTTTCTTTCCCCGTATATTAGCGAATGTAAATTTAGCCAATTAAGTTGCAGGTATGAATGTGCAATTTTTAGTTGACTATGTTCCTTTGATGTCAAGCAAATATATGAGGTCATTGAAGAGAATAAAGTTGATAAAGATTGTACGTTACTAGAGCCAGAGAGTGTATGTTTGGAAGTATATCGAAGAGAATAAGAAATTATCAATAACTAAAAGCATGTTTTATTAATCAATTGCTGCCAGAAAATTTATGTAAAATCTTAACAAATGCATTAATACTAATAAAAACATTATGCATTGGATTTGTGATTTGTATCCCCATTGTATATAATCGGGAGACTCATAGCTATATCAGTTAGTTTGTTGGAGAACATTGGAATGTAGACATTCGGTAACCAATATTCCGACTTGGCAATTATTTTGTATGGCGATGTGATCTAATACTATTCTTTTTATAATTTAATTTTTATCTTTTTGAATGAAAGCAGCTCTATTCAACTCAAAATAGGAAAAAGGAAAAAATCTCACTCGTTTAAAAAAGTTTGTACAAAGAGACGCTGCAGAAACAGGTACAATAATTGTTCAAACAAATCCAATTTTGGTACAATTCTTCACCTTTCACCTTTCTTTTCATGAAATTAGATGAATCTCATGCCAAATTTCATCAAAGAATCAAAAGGTTGGATTCAATTCTTCCTACAAAGTTATTACAAAAAAGTAAGTCTCAAAGTTTAGCTATATACGAATTTCTAAATTATACTCAGAATTTCATGTATCTACATTATTATTTTGTTTGAATTGAAACTGGCCAGACCAATCTGCTCATGGGTGGGAAAGTTCCTGATGATATAGCTGCCAACATCAAATGTTGTTGTAGCGGTTAAGGAAGTTTTTTCTTGGGTTGTAATGATGGCATCACTTGGTTATTGGATCGAGGATTGAAGTTTGGTTATGGTCTCCAAGTTTTTTCTTCCTCTCTCCTCTTCCTCCAATAGCTCAAGGTATAGTTTTTTTTTCAAGTTTCTTCTTAATTATTATAGTAGTACTCACTCTGTTTCAATTTATTTGGCATAGTTTGACTCGACTTTAAGTTTAAGAAAAAAATAATTTTGTTCTGTTTATGTCGAGAAATATCATGCAACAGAAGCATTCCCAAGATCGTATAACTTACATGGATTATAAACAATAACAACAAATACATACCACTCATAGAGTATACAAAAAATTTATTCAAGGAATACCTTTTGAAGCATGTGCAGATATCTTGAAGTAAATCAGACTCCAATTCTATGGTCTTCTACATTGATCCTAGATTAACAACCAAACTCTCTCAATACTTGGGTGGGCAAGTATTGTCTAAAATACTAATTCTTTTTTTTTTTTTTAGGTTAGGAGAACCCCTATTTATAGAGGACCTTGCTAAATCCAAAAGGAAGAAGGAAATCTACTTTTCTTGAAATACAAGAAACTAATATGTGTTTTTCTTTTATTAAAAATATGATACTGAGTTTTAATTAAATATGGACACTATAGGGACCACAAAATTAATTACCAAGACTTCCTATTATGGAAATAATT
Source organism: Solanum rostratum (assembly GCA_029948455.1). NCBI lineage: Eukaryota > Viridiplantae > Streptophyta > Magnoliopsida > Solanales > Solanaceae > Solanum > Solanum rostratum. Next base: position 14,338,073 of record CM057054.1, read on the forward strand.
CTAATCAATTTGAATTTTTCTTACCATAATAAATTACAAATTATTCCACTAAAAATTCATAATTACACTTCTCCATTTATATTTCAAAATTTTCCATTAAAAACTTATGTAATTCTCCATGTTAAGATTACAAATACTAATCAATAAATTAAATTACTGATGAATTCAATTTGATGATTAAATTCCTTTAGAGCAATACGTAACTTATTTGATGCGCCAAATTTATAAATATACCGACCAGGTTTGCACATGAAAACTTATAAGTTTCTCATAAAAGGGTGTATCATCAATCTCTATATTGACACATGGATTCCATCAACTAACTAATTATTTCACCAATATATATTATTATCATCCAATTTTGACAGGCATATCGACTCATCTTATAATCTCACCTTTTAATAAATCAAAACGATAATTAATATTTACATCTCATAATCATTATATTAGGATTAAGAATATAAGTACACCTAATAGTTTAGAGAACATGTTTTTATGAGTCCGTCCAAAATATCTAACTCTACTTGGTCTTGTTCAATACATACAAAATGTACCAACACGAGAAGTTAGAAGTATACCATTCTCATAATCAACATAAATTACATATAATCTCGTGCTACAATCTTCCCGATGGTTTGTCCAAATTTCCATCTAGATTGTGAATTGTAACTTTAACTTATCAGAACCGGTAATTTGTTCTTCTGTGTATAAGCTTAAACTCTATACACCAAATCATCTACTATATAAGTTAAGGACACATATATGACCAATTGAAATATTTAATGTAACACTTATTGAATTGAATAAATGAATAAATAATTGTTCAACAAATAATATTATATCCAATTGCATGGTTAATAGTATATCCTAACAGTTTACACATACCATAAAATTTGTTTGTTAGCATAGCATTTATGTGGCTATAAAATCTTCTTATTCAGGAAACAGAGGAAATGTGTAATTAATTTTGAAGCAGTGGAATAGTGTGAAACAAAGTGGATCGAAGGGAGCACAATGTAGACATAGTTTAAGAACAAAGCAATGAAAGTCAGGATTGAGGGTTCAGTATATGGACAAGTGTAATATTAGAGAACCTCTATTTTAATGTATCTCAGAATTTTTATTGTTGCAGCGATATGAGTCCAAATAGAAAGAGATGGATATAGAAGATCCATACAACCGATCCCAACTTGTCAGGTATACTGGCAAAGCTCATATACTGTTGATTGCCTATTCTACTTGTTGAAAAGTTCTCACAACCCTGGAAAATTTATGTTGATAGTTGATGACTGTGATTTTGCATTTTGGAATTCCACTCTGAACTTGGGTTGGAAGATATGCTGATAGAAATTCTTTTTTGTTGAATGTTTTATTTTAATTCATTGTAGTTTTTGCATTTCGTGAAGGTTTCCTTATGTATGGGAGCTGAAGGTATCATGTAATATGTGAAACAAGAAAAGATGTGAAGTTGAAATGTCCACGTCTAACTCACCAGAAAGTCTATTACAATAATTTTCTTTTAATTCTGTTATTTAATAAGTTGGATTGACAATATTGATTATCTGTTATCTTTTTATGACACCAATATAGTTTTTGTTGAAGAACACCAGAAGCATGTGCCTTCGCAGAAGCGTACTCTTTTTTTCTGTTGCTTTATTTGTATTCTGATATCTCATGCTTAGATAATGATAAACAGAATCTGGATTAAAACCCAGGAAATACTAAATCCTGAGACTATGCTTATTAAAAGTTGATAATGTAGAATGCAGTGACTTTAGCTTTCCTCTTTCTCTATTAACTAGCAAAGGAACTTCTTAGTGACCGTTGGAGAAGATGAGCAAATAGCTTCCCAGCCTCCAGAAATTTATCTTAAATTTTTTTATATCTCGACTAGTACATCAATTCCAGATTGTATTCAAACCTACGAATATTTACTAATCAGTTCCCTGAAGCAAAGGTGCGTATTAGTGTTTATAGAGTTTCTTGTTTCTTATCTACTTGTGTACCTTTCTTTTATTTCATATCATTAGATTTCATGATGAAAGTACAAAATATATAATTTTTTCTTTCTTATCTACTTGTGTACCTTCTCTTTTATTGCAAATCATTCAATTATGTAATTGAAGTAAAAAACATATAACTGCAGTGAGATCACTTTATTTTTGGTTCTGAAAGAGGCTCCGCCATAGTTATAAGGCTGGACAATGGTTCCGTCCATTGCATTCAAGGAGATATAGCCCGTGAACACATCAAACACTTCAAGATTTAGGTGGATAATCCTTTCGACAAAATCCAATCCTCCATCATGGGTATGGGGTTAAGAGTGGATGGTCAGGTGCTTCAGCTATTTGTTGTTACTCCAAATGCAGTGAACTTGTTCAACATGCATACTCAAGCACCTAACCAACACTTTGTTTTAATATCTCACAATTTTTTTTTGAACCTAAATATATCATGACAGAAATTTAACTTTATCCAAATTTTGTAGGGTCTATGTCACGACAAAAACCTAGGGCCTAGGAGTGACATGGAAAATAGAAAACACGAAGGTGCCCAAAACAAGCCTCATAGCATACATAAGCACATCAACGACAACAAAATGTAAATCAACCAATCATCAAGTAGCTCTGGGGGATTAGGGGGTTAGGATGCACTCTATAGAGTAAAGGGATAAGGAATCTCCTTCATTCAATCATAACAAACAATTCTAAGGAAAGAGGACATGGGACACACTTTATGGGGAATAAGGGCTTAGGAATTTCACCACTGAGCTAATAAAATCATAAGCAACAACAAGTATGGGATAGGGACTAAGGAAAAGTAATCCTGGATACAAGATCATCGCATAATACATACATAGCATATTATCCAACAATACCTCTAGTCATAGATGTGGGGACCAACACATGTCTCGAACTCACCTTCAAAAGTAAAGTAATAAGAGTATCAATGTCTTAACATGATCAAATTTGATATGAGATGGATATTGCCCTCAAACTAGAGGACTCATCACAAGAAAGATCTTCTATGATCCAAAGCTATCCACGTGGAGAATGTTGAGGAGTGCCCGTCCTTACATGGTGAAATCATATAGGCATAGAGGATGCGTTAGTTCTAAGTGATGTACTAAGTATGCGGGCATGCAAAGCAATGGAGTATAAGTCATAAGCTAGTGAACAACATGATCAATTATGACATTATTTAAGACATGGAACATAAGATAATGCATGTGGAAGATAAAGAATGTACATTTAATTAAATGCATGATAAGACACTCAAACTTATAGTAATGAGAAACGTAGGTTTTTCTACACAAGTAACATGGTAATGCCTTTACGAAAACAATGCATTTTTTTCGAGAAAAGGACAATCTTACTATGAACGAAACATTAGTAATCATAATGAAGAACACCATGCATAATTTGAAGAGAAAGTCATGTACCTTTATGAAAAATACTAATATTAGTAACAAGGGACCTTAAACATATGCGAGAGTAATCTTTAGCCAACATAAACCATGTGAGCTAAATCATGGAGTCCCCATGTTTTCCCTACACTAAAAGAAGGGGGAGATCACTTTCCAAGGTGACTCTTAAGATACCTACGTGGATCCACTAAAGCTAGTTAGTGAGCAAACATCTACTAATGGGGGTCTAGTAATCAACCTCTACAAGTGGGTGACCCCTATTTCCTAGGGTGACAAGTAGTTTTGGGACAACGGAATTCAACTAACGGTCTTATGCCCTAGCTAATGGGGAGATTCTGTATTTATCTCAAAGTCTACTCGGTGCTAAGTCTAACTCTCACGAAATAATCATAAGCATGAATCATAGAGTCATTTAACATGGATAGGTACTCTACTAACCTATCTCATAAGCATTTAGAACGTTAATCATCATCATTAGGACATTTCCTAAGTCTTGTATATGACTCCACTAATGGCCTATCATCTTTTCATAATCATAGCTACATTGGGCACTCATATTTCAATCATTTATTCATTCATTCTTGACTTCAATAAGTCTAGTACCACGGAATATACAAACATAAGTATAATCATTACATACATAAGCTTGTAAATCATAACATCATAATAAGATTAGTTCATTAAAACCATAACCCTTTCAAGTGAGCATTTCCTTTCACAAGAGGATATGTCATGATGTCATGAAGAAGATTTTATAATAATACATGACTTTCGTAGAAATTCAATAGGTTTCATAATATGCTTGGTAACCCTTATCATCCATAATATTCATGAACTTCATAACAAGTAGTAAAACCTTTCATCATTCATACGATGCTTCATCATATAGTTTTAGTTCTAAAACAAGATGGGTTAATGCATAGAGACTTAAAATTATGAAATTCAAGAGTAACATGCATGAATGAGATAAATAATAATCATTTGAAACCATTCAAACAACCCACTATAATAATTGTAAAACCCTAGTTAGGTCATCATAAAAATCATCTCATAAACCATAATTTAAACAATCCACAATAAGATTCAAAGACTCATAATAGTTTTGTAACGCCCGATAAAATTATCAAAATACTTCTAGAGTAAGGGTACATGTGTAACACATCTTTCAATGCTCGTATGGCAAATTCGAGGCTAGATTTGTGATCAGCACACAAAATTAAGTGGGAAAATGGTCTCGGTCAAATTTTAGAACGACCCGATCAAAAGATAATTTTTCGATACGAAGCGCAAAATAGTGTTGGCGTGCGACAGGAGTGCGTCGTGCCTCCATCATAGACCAACACTTATATTCTTTTGAATATTTTAGATGGGATAGAGAAAACCCGTTCAAAAACTTTTTCTGAAAATGCACAGTGCACGACCATCGCAGCCTAGGTCTTTTTCGAGTTGAAAGTTTCAAATTCTTATGAGGGGCATTCCGATCAATTACCAACCTCTCCTAAATCCTATACACGTCTAATAAGATTGTTTGACGTAAAAATGGTCAACCCCCCTCCCCCATTCTAAGTTCTATTCCAATATTCTACCAAGGCTATGACTTGAGGAAAGAGGAGAAGAGCTTGAGTTTGAGAATAGAAATCCTTGATGTGCTTGATTGATAACTGCATCCCAGGTATGTAAAGCTAAACTAAAAGCATAAGATTGTTCTCTTATGTTCCCCATAGATGGTTATAGATGAGTTGATGGTTCAAGAGTCTCCATGCATGAATCCTTGATGGTTTTTCATAAAATTTTATTTGAAATTACATGTTTTTCTATGTTGATGATCATCATACTATTTGTTTTTTTGAATTAAACATTTTCATGAGAATTTTCATAACCATACATGATTATTTTAAAAGGATGCATAATTAACTTAAGAATTGAGTCTAGAGCCTTGAGGTCTGATTGTTGATTGTGATGAGAGAATGATGATGAGTTGATAGAATTTTTATTGTTTTATGAGTCTCTATAAATAAACTCTACTGACGTGTCTATTCAATTTCTTTCTAATGATTGTTCTAAATCTTGAGTCATTGATGATTTTGATTGATAAGAGGGTTAAAGCCCCTATGAGATACCGGTCATTGACGGGGTTAAAGTCCCTATGAGATTGGTTGAGATGGAGGTTTTATGAGCATTGATTCATGGGAGGAGTATCGAGCACCGAAAGAGTGAGAGTTAGTCTGTCTCAAACTCGTCAAACTACGTCACCAAACGTAGGTGAGGCATAGAACCATCACATATATTATGGTTCCCTTGAAAGTAACGGTCCCTGAAAGTAATAGAGGACCTATTGAGTTTGACTCCACATTGGGTGAGTTGATATGATTTTTGAGCATTCCTTACCTGGCAAGTTTGGAACCACTTTGGCAATATCAGCGTGATTGTTGTACATTCACTAGCTAGTGATTTTTGTCGGATAAGAGAAACTCCCATAAATTTCCTATCTTGAGTACTCTGAGTCGAGATGAGATGAGAGGGGGTGAGCTCTTCTGAGATGAGATGTGATGAAATGAGATGAGAGGAGGTAAGTTCCTTTGAGATGAGTCTGAGATGATTGATGAGTTGAGTTGTTGATACGTCACTTGCCTACTCTTTATTCTTGCATAGATAGACATTTGACGATTTGATGTTATTTGATGATTACTTTGAGTTGATGTTGGTTCCATATTATTCTACCCTTTTTCTGTTTCACTCAGCTATTTTATATACCAGTACATTCCAAGTACTGATGTCCTCTCTGGACTGCATCATTTTATCATGCATATGCACATACTAGAGATCATCAACATGCGCTCTATTGAAGATATGAGACTCGCAGTTGAGTTGGTGAGCCTCCCCTACTCCGGAGGATCCACTATGATTATTTCATCTTGCTTTAGAGTTAGACTTTGGACTATTTCTTTTATTTTTATTTGGGTAGCCATGGGTCTGTCATTGGCACCACTTGAGGAGTAATAGAGGCTTCATAGAGGATGGTTGAGCGTTGATGTTGAGATTGTGCACTAGTTCTTTCTACTAGCCTTCATTATTATATATTTATTTTTAGCCTTCAATTAGATGTTCCCACTTGCTTACTTATACTTTCCACTATTTGGTAGAGTTATTTGATTGAATGATGTGATGAGGCTAACTTGTTTGCTTAGGGATTAGCAATAGTCTCTGTGTGCTGGCCACGCAAAGGGTACCCTCCCGGGGCGTGACAAACTTGGTATTAGAGCACAAAGTTAAAGTGTCTTAGGGAGTCTGTGAAGCCCTGTCTAGTAGAGTCTTGTTTATGGGTGTGTTGTCAATCGCATTTCATAAGTAGGAGGCTATACGACATTAGGAATTGTTACCCTTTTCTTCTTATTCCAATTCATGTGATTGAGTTAAGCTCTATGAGAACTATCTTCTAATTTGTGCTCTACGCGTGCTAAATTGATAACATGCCTCCTAGATGATTTTTTCAGAGGAGGGGGACGTCTTTCCAAGCAAGATGCTAACCCATCTGAGCCTCAAGTACACGAGGAGCATGTGGGCCAAGCTGTCCCTATTGAGCAACCCCCTCAAGATGAGGTCTCTAATGCTGAGCTACGCCAGGCCGTACAAGCTCTAGCCCAGGCTGTCGCAGCGCCTGCTATAAGATAAGGAGCAGGTAGACAAAATTCTCATGAAACCTCCAGAGTCTAAGAATTTTTAAGGATGAATCCGCCTGAGTTCACGGGGTCTGCATCTACTGAGGATCCTGAGAACTATGTGGAGGAACTTGAGAAGGTGTTCCAAGTGATGCATGTGGCTGATGTTGATCGGGTTGAACTAGCTGCTTGCCAACTTAAGGGTGTGGATAGACTGTGGTTCGATCAGTAGAAGAAGAGTATGAGGGATGATGCTCTATGTTTGACTTGGGAAGTGTTCTAGGAAGCTTTCTTGGGGTGTTTCTTCCCAAGAGAGAAAAGAGAAGCTAAGGTGAGAGAGTTCCTAAATCTAAAACAGGGCTTTATAACCGTGCAAGAATATGTTTTGAAGTTCACTCAACTATCTCGCTATGCTCCAGACATAGTTGTTAACATGAGGGGAAGGATGGGGATGTATGTTGATGGGTTGAATAGAGGACCCAAGAGAGACGGGAGAGGAGCCATGCTTGTAAGTGATATGGACATCGGGTGGTTGATGACATTTGTGAAATAATCTGATAAGGAGAGACAACATGACAAGGAAGATTTCAAGAATAAAAAAGCTAAGACAACCGGCCATGAGGTGGGGAGGAAAGGCAATAGGAACTGATTTCCAGCACCATCATCTACTAATGCACCTGTGCCTAGAGGTAGGTATGATCAAAGATTTTAGAATATTGGAACCCGTGGATCCCAGTCACAAGCTAGTGTGGCTCAAGGTTTGTAGGGTAAGTCACCATGTGATAAGTGTAGGCAAATGCACTTGGGGAGATGTTGTGACGGGAATGATATGTGCTATGGATGTGGCCAAGCGGGTCACTATAAGAAGGATTGTCCAAAGCGGGTTGACCAGGCTTAGTCTACTACACCAGCCCCACCAGTTAGAGGGAACCAGAGGGCCACTACATCAGGCGTAGGCAGAGCAACAAACTGCTTGTATGCCATGGGTAGTCACCAAGATCAAGAGAACTCCCCAGATGTTGTGACACGTATGATTTGAGTCTTTACTTTTGATTATTATGTTTTGATGGATCCGGGTGCCACATTGTCATTTGTAACTCCTTATGTGGCCAATAGATTTGATAGAACCTCTGAGGCTCTTCTTGAACCCTTTAATGTTTCTACTCCAGTGGGTGGGTCTATTCGAGCTAAGAGAATCTATAGAGCTTGTGTAGTGTCCATCTATTATAGGGATACTCTTGTTGATTTGATTGAGTTGGAGATGGTTGATTTTGATTTGATTCTTGGCATGGATTTGCTTCACGCCGGTTATGCCTTTGTTGATTGTAGATCTCGAACCTTTAAGTTCCAATTCCTGAATGAACCAGTTCTTGAGTGGAAGGGTTATTCTGTTGCACCTAGAGAAAAGTTTATCTCACATCTTAGATCCAGAAGGTTGATTTACAAGGTTTGTATCTATCACCTCGTGCGAGTTAAATATGATGATATTGAGCCTTAACTCTTGAGTTAGTTCCAATTTTTAATGAGTTTCTGGAAGTTTTTTTTTATGATCTTCCTACATCCCTCTTGATATGGAGCTCGACTTTGGGATTGATGTTCCTCCCAAAACCCAGCCTATTCTGATTCCACCTTATAGGATGGCCCCTGCTTAGTTGAAAGAGTTAAAGAGCAACTGAAAGTTTTTCTAGAGAAGGGCTTCATTCAGCCAAGTGTTTCACCTTGGGGTGGTCCTGCCCTATTCATGCAAAAGAAAAATGGGCCCCTCAGAATGTGTATTGACTATAGGCAACTGAACAAGGTCACCATAAAGAACAAATATCCTCTCCCAAGGATAAATGATTTATTTGACTAACTTCAGGGCACCTCTTGTTTCTCCAAGATAGACCTTAGATCAGGCTACCACCAGTTGAAGGTGCGGGAATGTGACATTCCAAAGACAACCTTTAGGACTAGATATGGCCAGTTTGAGTTCTTGGTCATGTTCTTTGGGTTGACAAATGCACCTGTCATATTTATGGACTTGATGAATAAAGTATTTAGACCATATCTTGATATGTTTGTGATTATTTCTATCGACGACATTTTGGTATATTCGAGAAGTGAGGAGGAGCATGCTAACCACCTCAGAGTTTTCCTTCAAACTCTTAAGGACCATGAGTTTTATGCAAAATTCTCCAAGTGTGAGTTCTGGCTTAAGTTAGTGGCTTTTCTAGGCCATGTTGTTTCTGGTGATGGTATTCGAGTGGTGCCGAAAAGATTGAAGCAGTTAAGAATTAACTAGCCTAGACCAACCCACCCGACTGACATAAGAAGTTTCTTTGGGTTGGCAGGCTACTATCATAGGTTTGTTGAGGGATTTCTTCCCTATCCGCACCATTGACTAAACTAACTCAGAAAAAGGTCAAGTTTTAGTGGTCCGAGAAATGCGAGAAGAATTTCCAAGAGTTAAAGACAATGTTGACTACTGCACCGGTCCTTACCTTACCTAACATGATAGATGACTTTGTGATTCACTGTGATGCTTCGAAGGTTGGGTTGGGATGTGTACTGATGCAAAGAGGGAAAGTGATAGCATATGCTTCCAGGAAACTCAAGGTTCATAAAAGGAATTATCCGACCCATGATCTCGAGTTGGCAGCAGTGGCGTTTGCACTTAAAATCTGGCACTACTACTTGTATGGAGTGCATGTAGATGTGTTCATTGACTACAAGAGCTTGCGGTATGTTTTCAATCAAAGAGCTCAACCTGCGACAGAGGAGATGGTTGGAATAGCTCAAGGATTACGACATGAGCATTCACTACCACCCAGGTAAAGCTAACATTGTTGCCGACACTCTTAGCAGGTTGTCAATGGGTAGCACAACCCATGTGGAGGAAGGAAAGAAGGAGCTAGCTAAAGAGGTGCATCGATTGGCTCAATTAGGAGTCCACCTTAAAGAGAATAACGACGGAGGAGTCAATGTTCAGAATGGGTCTGCTTCATCCTTAGTCGCAAAGGTGAAAGAAAAGCAAGACCAAGATCCTGTCATACTCCAATTGAAGGAGGTTGTCTACAAATAGAAAGTGATAGTCTTCTCCAAAGGGGGAGATAGAGTGTTAAGATACCAAAGTAGATTGTGTATTCCAGACGTTGATGGCATTCAAGAGAGAATCATGGCGGAAGCCCATAAGACTATATATTCCATTCATCCTGGCTCTACCAAGATGTACCACGACTTAAGAGAAGTCTATTGGTGGAGTGGAATGAAAAGGGATATTGCTGAGTTCATTTCAAAATGCCCGAATTGCCAGCAAGTAAAGGTTGAGCATCAAAGGCTATGTAGATTGGCTCAAAACTTTGAGATTTTGGAATAGAAGTGGGAGATGGTTAATATGGACTTTGTTATTGGTCTACCAAGGTCTCAAAAACAATATGATTCGATACGAGTGATTTTTGGATAGGATGACTAAATCGGTTCACTTCTTGGCAGTTAAGATAATAAACACTGCGGAGGAGTATGCTAAGTTGTACATCCAAGAGATTGTGAGGTTGCATGGGGTTCCCTTGTCCATCATCTCGGACAAAGGAGCTCAATTTACCTCCTCATTTTGGATATCATTCCAAAAAGGATTGGTAACTAAGGTGAACCTAAGCACCACCTTTCATCCACAGACAGATGGTCAGGCAAAGCATACAATTCAAACATTATATGATATGTTGAGAGCTTGTGTTCATGATTTCAAAGAGAATTGGGATGATCACCTTCCATTGATTGAATTTGCATATAACAATAGTTATCATGCAAGCATTCTAATAGCTCCCTACGAAGCCTTGTAAGGGAGGAGATATAGATCACCAATTGGGTGGTTTGAGGTTGGAGAAGCGGAGTTGATTGGGCCTAATCTTGTCCACCAATTGATGTAGAAGGTCAAGGTTATTAGAGAGAGGTTAAAGACGGCCCAGAGTCATCAAAAATCTTATACCATCGCGAGGAGAAGAGACTTAGAGTTCGGTAGATGATTGGGTGTATTTGAAAGTGTCACCTATGAAGGGTGTCCTGAGATTTGGGAAAAAGGGAAAGTTAAGTCCATGTTGTGTCGGACCATATCAGATTGTGAAGAGGATTGGGAAGGTGGCTTATGAGTTAGAGTTGTCTTTCGAGTTAGATGGAGTCCATTCGGTATTCCATGTGTCGATGTTGAAGTAATGCTTGGGAGATCCTGCCTTGGTAATCCCTGTTGATAGCATTGGAGTGGAAGATAGCCTATCTTACAAAGAGGTTCCGATTCAAATCCTTGATCGTCAAATTCGTAAGTTGAGAAACAAAGAGATAGCCTAAGTCGAAGTCCTATGGAGGAATCTATTCGTTGAGGAAGCCACATGGGAAGCTGAGGAACAGATGAAGGCAAAACATCCACACTTATTCGTGCCAAATGACGAGAGTGTAGAAGGTAAATTCCTTACCCTTCACTAAATTGATTGATCCATTATTGATGCGACTTGCTACTTTTAAGTCGAGAGTTTGATTGATTTAGTTGAATGTTGAGATAAGTCTTGACCCTATTAATGCCTTGATATCCACCAATATTTATCATTCGAGGATGAATGATCCCAAGGGGGAGATTTTGTAACGCCCGGTAAAATGACCAAAATACCCCTAGAGTGAGGGTACGCATGTAACACATCTTCCACTCATATGGAAAATCCGAGGCCAGATTTGTGATCAGCACGCAAAATTGAGTGGGAAAATGGTCTCGGTGATTTTTAGAACGACCCGATTAAAAGATAATTTTTCGATCCGAAGCGCAAAACAGTGTTGGTACGCGACTGGAGCGTGGTGCGCCTCTGTCGCGGACCAGCACTTATATTCTTTTGAAAATTTTTGACGGGATTGAGAAAACTCATTCAAAAACCTTTTCTGAAAATGCACAGTACGCGACAACTCCGCATTGCAGACTAGGTCTTTTCCGAGTTGAAAATTTCCAATTCTTATCAGGGGCATTCTGTCAATTCCCAACCCCTCCTAAATGCTATACATGATCTAATAAGGTTGTTTCGACGTAAAAAGGATCTACAACCCCCATTCTAAGTCCTATTCCAATATTCTACCAAGGCTACGACTTGAGGAAAGAGGAGAAGAGCTTGAGTTTGAGAATTCGAGAAGAAATCCTTGACATGCTTGATTGATAACTGCATCCCAGGTATGTAAGGCTAAACTAAAAGCATATGATTTCTCTCTCATGTGCCCCATAGATGGTCATAGATGAGTTGATGGTTCAAAAGTCTCCATGCATGAATCCTTGATATTTTTTCATAAAATTTTATTTGAAATTACATATTTTTCTATGTTGATGATCATCATACTATTTGTTTTCTTGAATTAAACATATTCATGAGAATTTTCATAACCCAACATAATTATTTGAAAAGCATACATAATTAACTTGAGAATTGAGTCTAGAGCCTTGAGTTGACATTGTTGATTGTGATGAAAGAATGAGGATGAATTGAAAAAATTTGATTATTTTATGAGTCCCTATAAATAATCTCTACCAATGTGTCTATTCATTTGCTTGATTATTCTAAATCTTTGAGTCATTGATGAGATTGATTGATGATTGGGTTAGAGCCCCTATGAGCTGAATGATGATGGGGTTTGAGTCCCTATGGGATACCGATCGTTGAATTACACTCTTCACTTCACAAGGGAGGTTGCAAATTGTAGGTGAAATTGTAAGTTGATTACTTTTTAATTTCTTTCTTTTATTTATATTTTTACTATTTTTTAATTTTTTTTATTTCTCGTTGTTGTAAATTCTTCTTGTTTTTATTATTTTAATATTCTTTATAAATATATTTTATTTTATAATATTTATTTTTCATTTTCTTCTCATTTCCAACCTTAACTTCATGTGAGTCCACACAATGTTTACATTATTTTTTTACTTATTTATTCTATATTTATTTTTTCATTAGTATGATTTCATCAATATTCTACTTATTTAATTAAAGTTGAATTTATTGTTGAATAAAGTTTTAAACTTACATTTTTCTTTAAATCATATTTATGTACATTATGTTGAAATTTTACATAAGAGCTAAATTTAGAACTTACGTTTTATTTTTAGTTTCGTTTTTGTTAGTAGTATATGACTTGCTTTTTTACATTACAAGTCATTTATTTTTAATAGATTTGATTGATATATTTTTGTTGATCATTTTAATAATTTTACTATGACTATATATTTATAATATTTATATTTTGTTATCAACATTGCATTTCATATGTTCATATAAAACTTGTAGTTTTAACTTCTATGATTAATTTAGTTAAAATATACTAATTTGAAATATAAAAATTGATTTTTTTTACAATATTAGTTAAGAACATGTATTTACTAATTAATATATCTTCAAAAGACTATATATCTCTTAAATATTCAATTTAATATTATTTATAAGTATTCTTATTTGTCTAATATGAATTTTTAGTTTTAGAGAATTAACTTTTATTTTCATAATTCAATATAACTTTGTAATTACACTTGTGCTACCAAACAACACATTTGTAATTACAACGTAATTATATTGTGGCAACCAAACAACAAATTTGTAATTACAAACATGACACAGTAATTACTAGGCTATGTAATTATCAGGGTGGTAATCACTATCCTAGTAATTACACCAATTTCAATTACTATGTGGCTTTCCATATAGAACACTATTAGATTCTGATAGGTTGCTTGGAATTGCAAATAAGGCAAGAATACTTGGAACTAAACATAATGGCAATAGAATAGTTCAAAAGATACTTGTAGCCTTGCCTGAGAGATTTGAGGCAACTAATGCTTCATCGGAGAATACTAATGATCCGTCAAAGCTTAGTTTGGCAGAGTTATTGAATTCTCTGCAAACACAAGAACAACCAAGGATGATGAGGCAAGAGGGATCCATCAAGGGATCTCTACAAGCCAAGTTACAACATAGTTCAAGTGCTAGCAGGGAAAATAGAGGAAAGGAAAGAAAGAAAACTATGGACACCTAGTTTTGGTGTACTTCAACCTTCATTACAATTGAAATGATTCTTAGTTTGTTTTCCCTCAATTGTTAGTTGGATTATCAACCGTATTTCTTGGACTAGATTATCTGTATTGTAATCTTACATCCAGAGAAAAAAATTGTTGTAAAGCTAAATCATATAGATTAATTGAATCGAAAGAACTCTTCTATTGAACTTTATTAGAATAAGAATAAGAACAAGAATAATATCTACAATCCTACGTAGAATAGGATTAGGAATAGGAATAGTATAAAGAATCCTACTTGAAAAAGAATTGTATTATAGTATCCTAGTTAGAAAAGGAGTTTAATATAGTATTTATAAATAGGATATCAATGCTATAATGTAGAGACAACAATTTGATAATAAACTTTCTCCTATATTTATCACATGGTATTAGAGCATCTATGATCTTGGTAGAAAATCAAAGAGCTTCTGTTGCAAGTAGGCAGCTATGGGCCATATATGTCGCCCCTCTGACCAATGATTATGTAAGTGAAATTTGGGTCACCATGTATCTTTTTGGTGACTATATTTTAATATGTGATTTGTGTAGCACCATGCATTTTTCTGGTGACTACTTTATCATATTCAATTTATGCAGCACCATACCATCCTTCTTGTAACTATTTAATTTATGTAGCACCATGATTGTCTTTTAAAATCTAATTTGCCTAGGTTGTGTCATCATTTTGACCTTACCTAAAAAACAATTCTTTATAGGGTCGTGTCATCATTTCAACCCTACCTATATAATTCTCTTTCTATGTAGGGTCGTGTCATCATTCCGACACTACCCATATAATTTTATTTCTCAATTTATGACCACTTTTAGCAATTGATGAGTGGTGAATTTGCACTTATCTAGGGATTGGATTTTTAATAAAAAGTGTCCTTGATATCCTATCTTGTGCTATAAACTGACCATAATTATTGTGTTTGCAGCAAGGTAAAGATTGAGGAGCACGTGTAACACAAACATGCAAAAAAAGGTCAAAATGAGTAAAACATGAAGCATGAGACATTGAGTATCACAAAGGGTACTTGGCGAGTTGCCAGAGTACCCCATACCTCACCAAAGATCACCTAATAAGATGCAAGTCTGCTGGTGAAAGGGCAAGCTACGAGAAGGATTCAGTGATTCGCCAATATGGTTAGCAAGCTTGATTTAGCTTGCAAATTAAGCCACAAACTTGGCCTGGAGTTACTGGTTATAGGGAGAACTTAAGCTCCAAAATGCATATGGTCAACTAACTCGACTGAGCTCGTCAAAGTTCCACATCATGTCCAGTCAAAAGTAGTAGTCTGTGAGATCAAGGAACATTATGCAAGTCACTAACTTGATCAGCAAGCTAGACTAACATCGCTGACTAGAATTTTGAGGAAGATATTTTGTACTTTTTATGCAGAGTATCAATAGCTCACTGGCTGGCATATATTAAAAGAAAATTCCTAATAGTACACAATAGAGAATTTTGAGAGAGTAGGTGGTAAAAAATAGACCAATCTTCGTTAGAGAAAATGGTTTTGCTGAACTTTTGATGATTTCTTTTGGATTTCTTGTGCTTGAAGACTATCTTCAATGGAAGAGAATCTAATTGGTAAATTACCCATGTTTTATTTGATGATTAGCTAAAACCCCATTACCTTTAGGGGGATAATGTAGACCATTATATAGTAATTGGCTACTGGGTACTTGATTTTACTTGAGTTATTGATGAATCCTTATGGGTTTTGTTATTTCACCATGTTATTATGTATGGATTGAGGTTGCAAACATAGTACTAGCTTAGATCCTCATGTATGCTTGAAAAAGCTGCATGAAGTAAGGTTAAATAATGAATAGCCATTAATTTGTTGAGTTAATGAAATCTCCTGAGGATGAGTGGTTTTTGTGAAGTTTGAGGTGTTATGTATTGAACCCATGGTAGCTTGAGAAAGTTATTGCGGAAATTTGATCCTGACTTTAAGAGAACCTTTATAAAATGTTAGACCTAACTTTCCCACTGAAGTACATTCAGCGTCCTATGAGTATTTTTAAATACCCATGCCAATTTCTACTTGTGCATTTATTTATCTTCCCTAGAAGCTACTTAAACTCTCCTGATATTTGCGTTTACTTTTTTGTTTTAGTGATAATTTCCCCTAAAATGTACGTTCAGTTATTTGTTTTTATGTATCGTTTTCTCATACTATGAAAGATTAAAACACTAGTGTTACTTCTTGGTTTAAACTCTAACCTAATCATTTCTCCGTGCGTTCGACCCTGTCTCTCACAAGTTGGGTACGAAAGTTCTATATGGCCTACACTGAGTAGTTTCGAAAGTTGGAAAAGGAATGAGACCAAAACCTCTAATTGAGATAAAGCCATGTAGGGTCAAAGTAAAGCATGGGCCCACAGAGATTAACGATGTACTTGGATGCCCTACCCAGGATCACACGATAATATGCCCGAGATGGCCTAGCCATTTGGACAATCGAAGAGGTTGGTTGGCCCCACTACTATTTAATGTCACACCCCCATGGATTGTATAAGGAGTGTCCATTGAGACGAATAATATCCATATCCCACCCCTAATGGTTCAGTTTCATCCACAACATTCTCATGCCTTTAAAAAAATGAGACCATCATCAAGCTTCCAGAGGATGCACTACTTGGTTGCATTATTAATCAAGCCTAGTTGGATTTGGGTGAGATCATATATCTAGAGATTTTCATGAGGGCCTGGAAGAGAACACTTCACTACCATTTTTGATCCTCATCACCGAGCTATGTCAGAGAGCGGGGGTCCCATTTGACATCACGGAGCTATATTAGAGAAATGAATGTATTAGTAACCCCCTAAGTACCTAGTGATATCCACTAGATGCAAGCAAAATATTTGAGAGAGGTCGAGACCTGGAAGAGGCCACCACTAGTTGAGACCACTCCGGTAGTCGATCCGACTACCTTGGATGAGGAGATGACCACTGATATAGAGACTCCATCCACCACAGCTCCAGACACGACTCCTCCCGATCCCTCCACCACATCATCTCCTTCCACCGCTCCTCCTTCCGTATCAGCTTCTACCTCCAAACTATTACTTACACAAGCTATGATATATCAAATAGGTCATTTAGCTTGATCAACTAACACTAGGGCCTTACGACTTAAGTCTATATTGGATACATGGATGTCAAAGACCATAGTAGCGTCCTTAATTCCTATCCATCTACAGCTAACATCTCATCTAGACATTTTGGAGGGTTATGATCACAGGCTCAATCTTCTCATTTGTAGGGTCAATGATTTGGAGAAGAGGCGGACTCTCACATCTTCGGAGGACGTCACTGGTATCCGAGATGATATAGCAAAGTTTTGGGCTGAGATGGATGAGCTTCAATCTACAGAGATATTATTAGATTGGGGAGTCGAACCACCTACTAGCCTAGCCCTAGTTCTACCACCTACGAGTAGCCAGCTTTCGACTTGTATAGCCACTTCTACTACCATTGCTACTAGAGATGTTAGAGTAGAGGAGGAGGGTGAGAATGGCGGATAAGTCATGAAAATATGACTTTTATGATACTTTAAACATGGGATTGTTGAGAGTTCTCAAGCAATTTGTTGGTTTGATGTGTGTTTTATGTTAATTTACAACAAAATAGGCAAAGTATGGAAAGTTGGACAAAGTACAGAAAATAGAGCAAATATTTGTCAAAGTGCTATTATACGGACGTTTCCACGGGATATGCACCCCTTCATAGACCGTGGAAGATCACCATTGACCTTCTATGAAGAAAGAGCTAAGGAATAGATCCAAGTTAGAGCTCTCAGACCTTTTCATGGCCCATGAACCACTTCAGGGATCATGGAGTCAATTGTGGTCATGACCTTCGAGTAGCAACTGAAGAGGAGGCAAAGGTAGGTTCCAAAAACCCATTCACAAGTTGTGGAACCCTCCAAAGATCATGCAAAGTGATCGTGGAAAATTTACGTAACTTGGATCACTGTCTAAAGTACCATGAAACCCTCCACGGGCTTTATAACACATTACAAATCGTGGAAGTGCCCGTGGAGGTTGAGTCTATCAAATGGTGCAGCTAAATGTTGAAGGCAAGGTTCACGGGCCCTTTCAAGGACCATGAACCTCGTAAAGACTCATGGAACCTGTCACAGAAGAAGACCTAGTGAAGGAATGACATACGGTAAGGATAACGGATCTTTTCACGGTTCGTGAACCTTTGCACGAGCCGTGAACTGGGCCGTGGTCCATGCTAAGCTGTATTTTCCTATTTTTATTAAGATTAGGTTACCTTATGTATAAATAGGATTTTATTATTTCAAATTAATTATTATTGACTATTAGAAATGCTTCTACGTAGAGGGAACTTGTGTTTGATTTATTGAACTTGGGATTATTCAATTTTCATAAACTTTTCTAAGATCTTGGACTTATGATTCTTCCAATTTTCATTGTAAGTAATTTTACTATGATTTTATCATCTCTTTGTGGGTTGTTTAGATTGAACATGTATAGCTAAACCCACAACTAGCATTGTGGGAATCATCACAACTCAACAAAGTAGGAAAACTTAGTATTGATTTTTGTGGTTATATATCGCATGCATTGTGATTTTCATAATCTAAACTTCATTGTTAATGAGCTGACGCGTTAAGATCATGTCCATATTCATTGCTTGCTCGGAAGGGAGGCAGTGATTAGGAAAAGGTGATAGTACTCTGAGATCCATACCGAGGTTAGTAAAGAATATGTTTTGAGATCGGGAGGTGATGAATGAAATCGGTGCCCCTTGACTGTAGGAGAAATAAATGAGGCATGGGAAAGATTTAGGCAGAAGCAGAAACAATGTCAACCATAATTTTACAGATGAGCACTTGAAGGAGGTCTTCTACCAATCATGCAATTTTGTGATGAAACTAGTGTTTGATGCAACTTATGGAAGATTATACATGGCTAGGACATTCCAGGATATCATAGTCATCTTAGATCTGGTCACCAAAAACAAAAGGTCCTGGTATACTAGAGATGGGGACTATTCTGAGTTCATGTTTGAGATGTCAGCTGAGCAGCGCTGAATAGAAGAAGAACGGGATCAAGACATGGCTCATATGCGAACTCATATGGAGTTTTTAGCCAAGCGTTTGTTGGGTGGAGGTTTAGAGAAGTTCAAAGCAGCAAACGCTACTATCAGGTATCATGACCCCGACTTTGACTATGATAATGAAACCAAGTTTGCGAATAGTCAGGGGGTTTTCAAAATTACAAATCTAGGAACCAAGGTCAAAACTATCAGTGTGATTACTACTAGGACAAACCTAATAACCATGAGTAGGGTAATTAGCAGGCCAAGGATAACTACTGGAATGACAAGGCTGGAGTTTACGTGCCACCAATGAACAGAGATCAGCTTGCCAGTAACTTCAGGAACTCAAGGTTAGAGGAGATGATGGCTAAGGTGATGCAAAAGGTAGAATCCATAGAAGATAGGTTAGAGATATGAGGTGTGACATGTCCAGCCTTAGCCAAAAAATGGAGTCACATGATACTTCAATCAAGCAACTAGAGTAGCAGATGTGTTAGTTGTCAATTGTTGTAAATCAAAGAAAAACAGGGACCCTAGTGAGTGACACTATGCATAACCCACAGAATGATGGTCAATCCACACAAATTACAACGAGAAGTGGTAAAGAGCTTTCTGACCCTATTCTTGTTGGTACAAAGCAACCAAAGAAAGTCGTTGCAGGAGATGGTAGTGAAAGAAATAGGGTTGTAAACGAAACTGCTGTGGACACTGATGATGATGCAAAGCAAAAGCCCGAGTATCCAGATGCTGTGATTTAGCCTAAGTTAATTGAACCTAAGGTAGCTCAGATGGTACCATCAATCTATAGACCGCCTCCCCCATACCTATAGAGGTTAAAGATGAAGGCCGAGGATGGGAAATTCTAGAAATTTATCTTAATGCTTAAGGAGATATCACCATTAGTGGAAGCATCCAGATGCCAGGGTATGATAAGTTTATGAAAGACTTATTCACTGAAAAGCGTACCATCATTATCGCGCTAGAGGACAACCTATACCATTGTAGTGCCATTTCCACCAGGTCATTCATTGAGAAGAAAGAGGATCCAAGTGCCTTTATAATCCCATAATTGGTGCCTTGGATTTTACTAGAGCTTTGTGTGATCTGGGGGAAAACATAAACCTCATGCCACTGGCCATCTACAAATAGATGGACCAACTTTGATGAGAATATTGATGGCAGATCAATCAGTAAAGCGACCTATGAGGATATTATATGATATCTTATCACATGTGGTAAATTCATTTTTCCTACTTAATTTGCAATACTTGATTGCTAGGTGGATTTTGAAGTTCCCATCATTTACTGTTCTTAGCTATGATTCGGACCTTAGTTGATGTCGAGCATGGCAAACTTACCTTCAGGCTGAATAGCAAGGAAGCGAAGTTTAACATATGTTCTTCAATGAAATGACCAAAGGATGTCATGATGATTTCCATATTTGATGAGGATGATGACGATCTTGAGGTTTTACCTACTGAGGCTAGGCTTGATGTGGAGCCATTGGTTGCAGTCATGGTAGATGCCGATGGTAGAGGGTGCTAAGTATGAGCGGTAGTGCTAACTTTATAGGGAATGGGAACTCATACCTTTGCTCCTAAGAAGTTGGACTTGGACCTAGAGAATAGGCCTACATCACCAGCTAAACCATCTATAGAGGAGCCAGCTACACTTGAACTTAAGGAGCTATCGGGGCACCTGAGGTATATATTTCTAGGTGAAAATGACAAGTTACCTATTATAGTTGCTGCAGACTTGACTGGAGAACACGTGAAGGCATTGGTAAGGGTATTGTAGCGCTTCAAAAGAATTGTAGGCTGGACTTTTATTGATATTATAGGAATTCCTCTCAGTATCTGCACACAAAAAATCTTGTTGGAGAAGAACTGCAACCCTAGTATTGAGCACTAGTGGAGACTGAACCCACCCATGCAAGAGATGGTGAAGAAGGAGATCATCAAATGGTTAGGTGCAAAAGTTATGTATCCAGTCTCTACCAATAGCTGGATAAGCATAGTACGATGCCTCCGAAAAGAAGGGTGGTATGACAGTTGTGGCTAATGGAAAAAATGATTGATTACCCTTCACCCTATGATGGGTTGGCGAGTAGGCATGGATTATCGCAAGCTAAATAGGTGGACACTCAAGTATCACTTCCCAATGCCCTTCATGCACCAAATGTTGGAAAGGTTGGTTGGCCGAGGTTGGTATTGCTTTTTGGACGACTACTCTGGCTACAACCAGATTCATCGCTTCAGAAGATTAGGAGAACACAACATTCACATTCCCTTATGGCACTTTTGCATTCAGGAAAAAATGTCATTTGTGCTGTGCAATGTCTCGGCCATGTTCCAGCATTATATGATGTCCATATTCTCAAACATGGTCAAGGATACATTAGAGGTATTTATGGATGAATTCTCTATTGTTAGGGATTCCTTTGATGATTGTTTGTTGAATCTTTGCAGGGTCGTACGATGATGCGAAAAGGCAAACATGGTGTTGAACTGGGAGAAATGTCACATCATGGTTCTATAAGGGACAGTGTTGGGCCATAAAATAATTGAGAAAGGTAGTGCAGTGGATAAGGACAAATCGAGGTCATAGAGAAGTTGCCACCACCCATCTCTGTGAAGGGAGTTCAAAGTTTCCTTAGGCATGCGAGGTTTTAAAAACAGTTCATCAAGGACTTCTCCAAAATTGCACATCCTTTGTGCAAGATAATTGAGGAAGAGATGAAATATTACTTTGATGATGCATGTCTCAAGGTCTTTGAATGCCAAAAGGAGAAGTTAGTCTCTGTTCTAGTGATTGTGGCACCTGACTTGCCTACTCCACTTGAGGTTATGTGCGATGCTAGTAGCATGGCATTAGGGGTTATGCTGGGATAGAAGCATAATAAGATTTTTCATCCTATCTACTATGCCAGCAAATCTCTTAAGGAGGCCCAAAGAAATTACACACTGATAGAGAAGGAGTCGCTAGTAGCGGTGTACGAATTCAAAAAATTCAGGGCATATCTCTAGGGCACCAGAGTAATAGTACACACTGATCATGCAGCCCTGTAGTACTTGGTGACTAAGAAGGATGTAAAGCTTCAATTGGTTAAATGGGTATTATTGCTCCCAAAGTCTAACGTCGAGGTGATTAATTGACAGTGCAGTAAGAACCAGGTGGTTGATCACCTCTCCTGCCCTGAAAATGACCCTACAGGTATGGAAGAACTTGACATTGATGATCCATTCCTAGACGAATAGGTATTAGCTACTATCGTTGATCTTATTCCATGGTTTGTTGATTTTTCTAATTACCTTATTTATGATGTTGTGCTTGAAGATCTTACCTTCTAAAAAAGGAAGAGATTTTTACGTGATGTGTGCATGTACTTTTGGGATGAGACTTACCTGTACAGGATGTGCACAGATAATGTGATCAAGAGGTGCGTGCCAAAAGTAAAGACGCTACACATTCTAGAAGCTTGTCAGTCTGCACCAGTCAGTGGATGATGTGCTGTTAAAATACAACACTTTTGATGCTTAAAACTTCGAATTTTAGGTATTCTCAATGCGATGTTAGTTGGTTTTATGTGATTTTGTGTTATATTTACAGGATTCTAGGGGTGGCCTTGTTTTGGAAAGAAATACAGAAGTTACTAATTTTTTATGCAACACGAGACCCTTTATGGGCCGTAGGTCATTCTACGAGTCGTAGAGTGATTTCGTGGACAATTCCAGTGAGGGGTTGATTTTTTGTAGTTGGTTCTGCAAACATGCAGATGACTCATGGAATGATTTACGAATCGTAGAATATGATTCATTCCCTGAGGATCAGAGATTGGGACTTTTTGAAGATTCATTAGACGAAACCCCCTTACGGGTCGTAAACCACTTTACGGGTCATAGAGGGTGGGTCGTAGACTTGAAGTCTAGAATTCCAGCATCTTTGTATGAGACCCCAATTACGGGCTGTGGAATGCAATACGGCCCGTGTACTAGTTGGTGAGGTGTGCCGACCGAGCTGTCCTATTTTGTTTAGGACATATATTTAAAATATTATAAATAGGGTTTTTAGTTAATTTTTCA
This sequence comes from Solanum rostratum, assembly GCA_029948455.1. Taxonomy (NCBI): domain Eukaryota; kingdom Viridiplantae; phylum Streptophyta; class Magnoliopsida; order Solanales; family Solanaceae; genus Solanum; species Solanum rostratum. The sequence continues at coordinate 14,361,376 of CM057054.1, forward strand.
GAATATTTTTGCATAGTACACAGAAAATTCAGTAATTAGAGAGAGAAAATAGTGAGATTACATTGGAGAGTATTGAGAACACTTGTACTTTGACTTCATCTATAATCTTGTGATTCTCTTTGAAGTTGGGTTTGCTTGTTCTTAATTCAATTGTGTAAGCGCTCTATTATGTTGTTCCAATTCGTAAGTCTCGCATCTACGCAAAGTATGAGTAGTTAAATCCACAGCTAGGGTTGTGGGAACCATGAAGAACTAACAAGGTAAAATTGGATAATTCATAGTTCTTGAAAAGTGTGCAAGCATGTATTAATTAACTCTCTTCGTTTTGCATATTTTCTAATGATGGCCAACATTAGAAAACTCCTAGTGATACTGACTGGACCAAGGTAGTAATGAATAGAAAAAAAGATTAATTAACAGGATTTGATTGATGTGTTCTCGTCTAATTAACCAAACTGGGCCAAGGGGAGGTTGTACTTGACTAATAAGAAAGGGTTAGTAATGCACACTATGGAGATGGGCCAAGTCACATAGTAAAATTCGAGACCAAAGAGCTTGGGGAACTTAACTTACCATCCTGCATGCTACACACTAGAAGAGAAATATGTAATCCAGTGATACTAAGTTAGGGAATCATGAGGACCACAAAACCCTAGTTTCCCTCCATATTGATTTCACTCTTGTTTAATTAGTTTTATTTTTCCATTGCGTATTGCAAACTACTCAAATTGTAGTCATTGAATTCTCTTGAGTCTACGTATTCCCTTGGGTTCAACCCTAACCTTGGTTAGGTTCTATTTCTTGACAACGACCACTTTATCCTTAAAAGGAGGTGTAACTTGAGCGACATCAAGATGTTGGCGTTGTTGCCTGGAAATATAGCTAGACTCGTTTAATTCAAGCGATTTGGTTATTAAGTCTTATTTTCCTCATTGTTTTTCTTTTTCTTTTTCCCTTTTGTGTATGACAACCTTTATAGAAGAAATATTCAGTGATTGGAGTATTGATATGAGAGGGATTGTAGATAAGTTTTTGAATCACAATTTGTTCTTCTTGGAAGTATTTGAAAATCTCGACTTAGACAACTATGTGCTTTTATCAAACGTTCATCAGCTTGGTTTCAATGTCCACAATTTAAGTGTTGAGTTGAGTATAAAGGTTGATGTCACGCCTCGGGAGGGTACCCTTGGTGTGGCCGGAACCTAGAGACTATTGCTAAGCGAACCACTTAGCCTCATCACATCATTCAATCAAATAAAACTCTATTGAACGATGGAAAATGTAAGTAGTGGAAAAATCTCATCTAAAGTCTCAAAAAATATATAGAATAATGAAGGCTAGTAGAAAGGACTAGCTCACAATCTCAACATCAACGTTTAACCATTGTTTATGAAGCCACTATCACTAATCCTGTGGTGCAAATGACAAACCCATAGCTACCCAAATCAAAATAAAAGAATATTCCAACATCAAACTCTAAAGCAAGATGACATAATCATGCTGGGTCCTCGGATTAGGGGAGGCTCACCAAATCAGCTGCGAATCTCAGATCTTCAATGGAGCGCCTATTAACAATCTCTAGTACCTGCCTCTGCATTGTTGCACCCCATTTTTCCTCGCGGAGAAATGGAATCCTGGACGACGTCGTGGCAACGACTCTTTTGGGATTTTGTGAAAATTAAGAGAGTTTCCACCTAATGAATTTGAGGTGCATTAGGACACCATTCTAGGCCTAAGGTCAAGTTACCAGAGAGGGGTAAGGGCTCAAATTACCTTGAAGGGAAGGTGTTAAGCACCCTTCGAGGTCCGCAAAGGCGGGTCCCGACCGTGTCTCATATTTATGTGGGGGTTACAAATAAGGGGGCCTCTTATTTAAAAATAATAGTCTTAAATTATTCTAAGTGACAAAATAAATTAAACCAATAAATACTAATCTATCCCAAATAATAATGAAAGAAATACAAGGAACAGAAAATCAAATTGAGCAAATGATATATTGTAATACTCGGATCAGACGCACTTGGTTTATTACCAAAGCCCGAGGATGGAAACCAAGGTTCCGTCCTATTAAGGGTCAAGCGTAGATCATCATATCCGAGGTCCTATCTACCCCTACCCCTCCTATGTTCATTTTATTAATTAATGTAAAAAGCGAGATATAAATGAGAATTCTAACGCGTCCTAAAATGCCTAACGTCCCTCCTAATGTCCAAGAGGCATTGGACTTTTCTATTTGGTAAGGTTCTAAAAAAATTAGGCTTCCTATAGGACCATGCATCACACAAAAATAAATAAAACCAGCAATTAACATACCAAGTCTCATGTAAGCCTCAAACTAACTAATATGCTTCGAACAAGTAATGAAAAAAAAATCCAAACTTTTGAATGCGCGATAAATGTGAAACAAATCAAAAGGACGTGATTTTTAAAGATATAACTCCCTAAACAAGGTGAACAAATCCTAGACATGATTTAAATCTTAGACATGAAATCTAAATATGATAAGTGAAATCCTAAATATGGCAAGTTAATGACCAATGATATATTACGCATAAATTTTCAAGTTATGATAAATTAAATTCTACACATGGATCAAATGACAAATTAAATCCTAGGTATGATAAATTAAATCTTAAACATGATTTCTAAATATGCCCAATTAAAATAAAACCTAAACATAAAGTTCTAAATATGATCAATTAAATTTAACATGATTCTCAAGCATGATAACATAAATTTAAAACCAAAGCATGATCAATTAAATTCTGAACATTATTCTAAAGCATGACAAAATAAATCCTATAACATGCAAGAACATTATACGCAATAACCAACTATTATGAAAGAAGAAGACAAAATCTAAGCATGGCACCTACATATTTATCTATACTAGATTTAGTTTATTTATTTATTTATTTTTCTCTTATTTTTTAGACAAATAATAATAGTCGCCAAGCACGTCATTCACATAACTTTTCCTTTTAAAACCTAGGTTGATTTTGCCTACGTGAGTGTCATGAAATAAAAAGAAATAAATTCCCTCCCCTTTAACTAACCCCGATTTCACTATTTATTTATTACAACGCTTTGAGCTTATTAAAATACAATAGAAGAAGACATAAAAATAAAAGAAACTTCAAGGCCCGTCCTCCTCCTCTCCCCACATGCGATTCTTCACATAACCTTGCTTAAATCCCTGCTAAACAAAGTGAACACGTAATATCTGCTGAAAAAGAAAACAATAATAAAGAATACTAACCTACTTTAAATGAATAGCAGAGAGTTCCACCAAAAGGTGAACAGTCCTTCTCTTTTAGACTTTTAAAGTCTAAAATCCAGTAGAATAATATTATGTTTTTAGTTTTCTCTGTCAAAAAGTATCTCCCAGAATGAATAAAAAGCCTTGTTTATATAGTAACAATGAAGGGATCCGTTGACAAAGAAAAAGGTAAGAGAATAATTTTTCTATCTAATTTTACCATAAATAAAGAATTAATAAGATTCAGCCAAAACTTACCAAAGAAAGTTGCATACTAACAAATATACACAAAATATATATAAGGAATAAAATATGCTGGAAAAGAATTAATAAGTTTCAGGTACATAATATATATATATATATATATATATATATAAGGAATAAAATATGCTGGAAAAGGGAAATATTTGTCATAAAAAGAGTAGTCATCCGTCCACAATTAAATCATATAATCAAAACGTGATAACAATTACCATAATCATAGAGAATTGACAGAGTGTTGATGTAAATTAGGCATAAAATATCAACAAATTACCATAAACATAGGTGAAAATAGTTAAGCCAAGTATGAGCCATCAATTATCATGAATAATCAAGCCGTTTGTGCTCATAATTTCCCAAAAAATTAGCTAATTTCAACTATCAGAATCGTGTATCAAAATTTACCAGAAAAGATTAAGCATCAACAAACAAACTCAACATACATTTGGACGAAATATGGAGGCTAAACAAGAGTGAGGAGTCTGGAGCAAAAAAAAAATATTATCCCCAACATTTGCAAGAATTAAACACATAATCATACAAGAAGAAACTGTGTGCAGTAATGTATGAAAATGAAATCAAACCGAAAATTTCGTTATTCTGAGATCTGAATCGCTTTCATTTCCGTGCTTTGTTGTTGCGATCTTCACTATGGAGGTTTTTCGGTGGGGTCACCTGGCGAAAGGGTGGAGGGAAGAGGAGGCAGCGGGTGTTTGGGAGAAGAGGGAGACGGAGAGGAGAGATGGGGGAGAGAGGCCGCTACTGGGGGGTGTGGGTGGTGCGACGGCTGTTGCATGGTGGTGGAAGAGGGAGGCGACGGGAAAGGGAGAGGGGGAGAAGGAGAAGGAGATAGTGGAGAGAGGGGGGCCGACTGCCGGAGGGAGAGGGAGAAGGGGTGCGACTACCGGAGGGAGAGGGAGAAGGGTCGCAGCTGCCGGTGGGGTTGCGAGGGGGCTGCTGCAGGGAGAGGTCGCGGGAGAGAGGGTGGTAGGCGGCTGGAGGAGTTTGGAGAAAATGAGGGTGAGAATTTAGGGTTTTGAGTATGGAAAGCGGGTTATTGGGTTGGATCCGGGTTAGAAAATGGATAACCCGGATTTAAAGACTATCCACAAAGTTGTAAAAATTTAAAAATTAGCTATAAATTGACTTAATTTTGGGCTAAAAGTGCAAAAATTGTAAAGGAATGGCTATAATTGAAATAATTTTAAAGAATTTGGCTAAAACTTAAATGAATTTGAATAAAATGAGATAAAAACTTGAATTAGTTGTCATCTAATTAATAATTAAAATGTATATTGTTTTGAAATAATTTTTTATTAAACGACAATACTTAATATATAAAAAATATTTGAACGTATTAAGATTGTTACAAATTGGTAATCTTACGCGTTTTAATAGATAACGAATATTACTACAATGGTTTGACAATTTTGCTAAATCAAATTAATAACAATAAAGATGATAATAATAATAATGATAATAACAATAATAATGATAATATTAATAATAATAATAATAATAATAATAATAATAATAATAATAATAATAATAATAATAATAACAACAACAACAACAACAACAACAACAACAACAACGAGAATGACAATAATAATAACGGTAATTTTAAAATTGATAAGATAATTAACAAATATATGTTAATGTCTTTTAAAACTCGAGAATTTTATAAAATGTGCGATTACTCCGATAATATTGAAAAAATAAACTCAAAGTTTTTTTTAAAATACCCATTTAATCAAATGACGTCGTAAAATACGTTATGGGTCGGTCAAAATTAGGTGTCAACATGCATCATAAAAATGATGCACTCCAAAAGGGACATCAGTACTTGGAATGTATTGGTATGTAATATAATTGAGTGAAACAGAAATGTGTAGAATAATATGGAAACAACATCAACGCAAGTAATCATCAAATAATATCAAGTCGTCAAATGTCTATCTATACAAGAATAAAGAGCAGACAAGTGACCCATCAATAACTCAGACTCATCAATCATCTCAGAATCATCTCAAAGGAGCTTACCTCCTCTTATCTCATCTCATCTCAGAGGAGCTCTGTCACGCCCCGAGAGGGTACCCTTGGTGTGGCCGACACTCAAAGGCTATTGCTAGTCTCCGAGTGAACCACTTGGCCTCGTCATCACCTCATACTCAACAGCAGAAGGAACATCCTCAAGAAAAAGACTGTAATGTAATTAAAGTAATCAAGTCTTTATATAAAAGTTAATTTCTAATAATGAAGATTTGGAAAAAAAATAATACATAACATCCTCTACTCAATGTCTATGAAGCCTCTACCTCTAACATCTAGATGGTACCACAACATGCCATGGTTACCCAACTCAAGGAAAATAAAGTGTTGACTCAAGCTAGATGATAACAATATTGAAATCCTCCAAAAAGAAGGAGGTCTCACCGATCAACTGAATCTTGATAGATCCTCAACGAAGCGCCTCCTGATGGTCTCTAATACCTGTCTCTGCATCATAAAATGATGCATTCTCAGAAGGGGACATCATTACGTGGAATGTACTGGTATGTTAAATAGTTGAATGGAATAGAAATAGGTACAATAATATAGGAATAACACCAACTCAACATCATACTCCATCAGAATGTCAAATGTCTATCTAAAGAAAGAACAAAGAGTAGACAAATGACCTATCAACATCTCATCAATACATCAGACTCACCTCAAGGAAACTCGACTCAACTCGAAGGACTCATGCCCGTCTAGGACAAGGATAAAGGGTAGATAATAAGACATCAACATCCATCAAGACTCATACCATCACATCAACATCATAGTTCTATCAATAAGGAACCTAACTGAGAGTTTTTCTGACCTACAACCAAATCTATGAGCTAGTGATGATACAACGAAGCGATGTCATTGTGGCATCCACCCAGTATCTTTCCACGGTAAAGGACGTGGCTAAGGGATCCAAAATAATAAACTCAAGTTCTCATTTGGGTCAAAGAAAATGTCTGTCTTGCGGCTCAATCCATTCCTACGCTAGCGACGTAGTTAATGAGTTCGAGCGGGACTCACTCTTACCCATTTTCGGTGCTCAATACTCCTCCAGAACTCGATATGCTCATAAAACCTCATTCTCATCAGCCCCATAGGAACATAGTACATCAACATCATCATTATCGGTCCAATAGGGACATAGTACATCAACATTAACTCATCATCATCGGTCCCATAGGGACATAGTACATCAATATCAACTAGTCATCATCGGTCCCATAGGGACATAGTACATCAACTCATCAACATCAGCATAAACATCGTGGACTGGAAACATTCTTTTAAAAATTTAGTTTCAAGTTTTAAGACTCATGAACATCACTCTCGCAACATTATCATCAAGACTTTAAATAATTTGGACCACAATCACAACATCATAATATCATCGTCGTCAAGGCTCTAGACTCATCCCCCTAAGTTCATTCTTTTACTCTCGAGTAAAATAGACATAGAATTTTGTAACAATCATTCATGAAAACACTTATACAGTAAAATCAAGTTTAGGATGATCATCAATTTAAGAAAAATACATGTAATTTAAATCAGTTTTACAAGAAAAACCCTCAAATATTCATGCACGTAGACTCTTCAATCATCAACTCATTTATGACCTCTATGGGGCACATAAGAGAATAATCCCATGTTTTTAATTTAGCCTTACATACTTAGAAAGTTGATATTACAGTTGAAATTTTATGAATACTCATTTTCTTGGAGGAAAGCCTCGATCTCGGCAGTTCTTTTAGAGTGGAAGAACTTGGGAAGACATTGTTTAAAGGTCTTCTCTTTAATTCTTGAATTCTTGACTTAGAATCTTTAGAGTTCTTGATGAAGAACCCTAATTAATGAAAGGAAGAATCAAGAAATCCTTTCTTGGGATTCTTGAATTCGTTTTCTCGAAACCCTAGGTTATGATTTATGATTCATTAGGGATTCATGAATAGATAAAGAAATTTAGGTTGGGTAACTTAAAATTTATGAAGAATAATTCACCTTGATGATGAATCTTGAAATTTAATCCTAACTTGATGACTTTCTTGATGATTCTTAAGCGTTTGTGTTTAGGAGAGAAGGAGAGGATTTTAATTATGAAAACCGACGTTTTATGTGTTTTGGGGCCTTAAATACACCCTCAAAGTTTTTAAGATAAAAGTACCCTCAAAATAAAATAAAAGCAAGTCATTTGGCTTATTTAGAAAGGGTTCGCGATATGTCTGCGACGCGGAGCTATCGCAGATCTTCAGTAAAATGGTCATACCTTTCTACTCCGAACTCTGATTAAGGTGAAATAAGATGCGTTGGAAAGCTAATTCACAGAACTTTAATTTTATATATTATGGGTCACCTAAATCTTTATACTTTAGGAGATATGGTCATTTGAAGTTGACCCTTCTATCAACTCATACGAAAACTTTTATCATCTCCAATTCCATTCCCACTCTAAGAAATTAAATTTAACATCTATGCTCAATTATGAATTATCAATTAAAAATCGTATATCATATAAAGGATGACTCAATCTTAGTAAAAAAAAGTTGGGGTGTTACATTATCTCTCTTTTGGGATAATTCGTCCTCGAATGATGAGTAAAGGTAGATATCAAGGCATGAATAAGAATTATAACGCTTCTCGAAACTTACTCAATCAATCAAACTCTCGACTCCTCATCAATCTTAAACCATCTCCATTCCGACTCAGGAATGGACACATCAACTCAAATAGACAAATCGATTAAGATCAAGAGTAAAGATATTCTCTTAGTCATTCTCACCATCAGGAACGAATGGAACGTCAGAACTCAATCAACTCGAATCATTTGAACACCTCGACAATCAGTCTTTCGAACTTAGGAAGGATACCATCAACTCTAATTGAGAATAGGACCATCGTATAAACAAGACTCTGAGGACAGTCTCATGCTCAATTCTCCACCTCAATTGTGCTCCTTTTCATGATACTCTACTCCATCAATGCAAGCTCATAGCTCTTATTCAAACCTCCGCCTAACCACTTCTTCTTCTTCCATTCAAGCCTAGTTTTAAGCCTCAAGCTGATATTCCTAAGATAATCATATTCATACAGAGCTAATCCTCAATACTCAGCTCTATGTTTGAAACCCTTATTATGAAGTCTTCAATAGTCTATCATCTATATTCGCACAATAACAACCACAAATTCAAGCCTATCACCCTAACTACTTTAACTATGTCTTAGAATTTTTCAAGTCTACTTGTCACTTTTACCTCCACCATTCAATGAGCTCTCACTAAAAGCCACACCAATATACTCTTACCTATCTATTGTGCATCATACGATCTCATCTCTTTTCTCCTCCCCATCTCTATCCTTACATGACACAAGTTTAACACTAATATCATAATGAGGATACATTCACTTTGTCACACCCCAAAGAGCGGGGAGGTGTAACTGACACCCGATACCATTATTGGTCGGGTAAGCTACTAAACATGCTAGTTAATTAAACTAGGGACCAGAAGAAAATTGGGTAGCATAACATCTGAAAGACTAAGCCTATATCATTTAGGTCATGACCTGGTCAACAGTAAATCATGTACATCAAGAAAGATAAACCAAAACGATAGAGTACTAGTTAGCCGACAAGGCTGCAATAATAGAGGTATAGGCACACTATATATATACATGCCAACCTGATGACTGGAGACCAAAAGGCACAAAAGAACCAACCCACAATAACATGTCCACAATAGCCTTTAAGAGAATCACTAACACTCGCGGGACAGGGCCCCGACTATACCCAACTATACAACAAAAAGTAAGCATCCTGTGAAAGCTCCAAGAAGAGGTGGAGCTTACCAACTCATAACTGAATGGGGCTCCTAGTAGAGGGGTAAATCAGAACCCCTACCTGAACCTGCACACACGAAATAAAATGCAGCATCCCCAAGAAAAGGGACGTCAGTACAAATAAACATGTACCGGTATGTAAGGCAGGAGGTAAAATCATAGATAATCGTAGTAAAAAGGTTAATAGAAATGCCACCTGTAACCAAATCTCAAGTAGCCTTAATGGCCAATAAGCAACCTCCTAGTGATCAAATATGCATGGTATGCTCAAGTATCGCATGTCATGAATACATATATATAGATGCAAATGCATGACATATCCAAACAAACGCTAGCAATGGTGGTCCTTCCCGGTAGCTAACTGGCATCATATTTGCCAACCTGTGGCCATCTGTACCATATATGTATATATATATATATATATATATATATATATATATAGGCTCCATACCTCTGATTATAGCTCGGAGCCTATGCATAACGTGCAATGTATGATATGAAGGTTGAATGCACATAGTAGGTCAGAGCAAGAACTTAGCCAATCTTGGCTCATTGGTACACTTATTTTTCATAGCATCATAATCATTGTCATTTAGCAAATCTTAGCTCATCGGTACATTTATTCTCATAACATCATAATCGTTGACATAGCATATACACATGGGGTCTTATATGTCTTTTTAACAAGTTTCGGTACTTAGCTAAACATTTAGAGTGAAGCCTTAACTTTGAAAATGTTCATAAAGGTGCTTTACATAATGCTTATACTTGGTCCCGTGTCAATTAGTAAAGGAAAGTATTTAAATAGAATTAAGTTCCTTAGCAGTTTAATATGAGCATTACGCTAGAGATTATTGAAAATCAACGTGTTACTTGCTAAATGCTTCAATTATAGAAGGACTGATTATGAATACTACATTCCGTTCGCATTCTACATTTTTTGTAATAGCACTACACCAAGAAGAGAAACACCCTGAACATATGAATCGGTAGCCGAGAAAACTGACAAAATGATATATAAATATTGAACGTCCAGTTTAAGCGAACGAATGGAATTTCAACTTAATACCATCATGAAAATAACTCAGCTGCAATCCCAATGCCTTTCACAGAAGGTCTTTCCAGCAATAGAATAGTAAGATATCACATACCTCTCCAAAGAACGTCCAATTGACAAAAGTTTCTTCACGAAAGTTATTCCTTACATCCTAAGCTTCATAACGACTATATATACGTAGCTTAAAGACACCTATAAACAGTGAAAAAATTAGCATTAATGACCAGATTTGGCAAAGAGCATTTACGCTAGGAAATGTTCGTAAAACTTCGTAAGAATGACCGTAAAGGATCCCCAAAATTATTGCCTAAACACACCAGCTGCAAACTAACAATAACCAGCAAGAACATCATTTTTTAAACTCCAAAAATAGCTCCAAATGCAGCTAATAAGAGGGGAAAACAATTGCAAAGCATAAGGCATGCCTTTTTAGGGACGGGGACGAATTTTAACGGTAAAAACGTGAAAAAACTTACCTAAATCACTTAGAGAACTTTTGATAGCTTTCTCTTCAGTTTCTTACTGCTTTGGGGTGAAAATGGTTCATTTTGAGCTTTAAAATGTCAAAATAGCCGACTCAAAGTTGGGCTTGACCCGACCCGGCCCACGACCCGATTTCCTGCTCGAGCAGTCCCACTAAAACTGTCTTAACTTTTTATTCTGAGGTTGGTTTGATGCGCGGTTTGGTGCGTTGGAACTAGACTCAAAGATCTTCAATTTTATAGTTCATGGACCTTCTAACCTTATATACTTTGGGAGATATGACCTGTTACATTTGACCTACATTTAAGAAGGATTTCTTAAAGAAACTTACGATGACCTTGGCCAACCTTTATCTTGCCACTTTCTTGATTTCAAGACATAATGTATGACCTTAGTGCTATTAAAATGACTTTTAAAAATTCATTATTAGCAAATTATAAACTTTTACTCCCATCCGAAAAGTGAAACCTAATTTAAACCTTCCAAAAAGGGCGAGGTGCCACTCGGGATATTTCTTTAACCCCGAATGGGTATTTAGGGGATTCCTTTGACTTGAAATATTAGGTCCTTGATATTACCTCTTATTGTCAGCCTTATCATCCCTATGTTCTAGTAAAAATCATATGTGCCTTATATAACGCCACACTATTTAAATAATGGAAGACGAGAAACACGGGGTCTCACAGTCTTCCCCCCTTAAGAATATTTGTCCGCGAATGTGTCAAGATAGCCCCTTGACTGCATTACCACTAAAGTGTAACTTTTATGGATACATATATTACCCTTGCAAACCATAGTTCAACTTCCAAAAACTCCAATTATTAAGCTTTGTATAGCTATTTCACGATAAAACATACAAGTTACACCTCCAAATCCTTTAAAACTTAAGTTACTAAAAAACAAGATAACTGCCAATTTTGGAACACGACCCACCTTAAGTTATAAATAGTTGGGCGTGATTCCTCATCATTTCTTTTTTCCCTTCCCAAGTTATTTCCTCAATATTTTTGTTCTGCCACAACACTTTCACGAAGGACACTTTTCATTTTGAAGCTTTCTTATTTGTTGATCTAAAACATCCATTGGTACCTCATCATAAGTTAAATCTTCAGTAATGGGGGTATCCTTAATACGAGTAATACACGAAGGATCTCTAATGTACTTCCGCAACATAGATACATGAGACACTGGATAGACTGCTCTCAATTCTAAAGGAAAATTAAGCTCGTATGTTACCTTGCTAATTTCTCTAATAATTTTATACAGTCCAACATTTCTAGGACTGAGCTTTCCTGTCTTTCCAAACCGTATGATTCCCTTCATAGGTAATACCTTTAAGAAGACCCAATCTTCTACATCAAACTCTAAGTCTCGTCGTCGGACATCTGCATAAGACTTCAGCTGATTCTGGGCCGTTTGCAGTAAGTCTTTAATAAGTTTCTTTTTTCTATTGCTTGTTGAACTAGATTAGGGTCTAGAAACTTTTCCTCCCCAACTACAAACTAATCAATCAGTGACCTACATCTTCGCCTGTATAGTGTTCCCTCAGGATCAATTTGAATACTGGCATGGAAGCTATTATTATAAGCAAAGTCAATAAGAGGTAGATGATCATCCCAGCTTCCTTTAAAGTCTAACATATAGGCACGTAACATATCCTTAATGGTCTAGACGTTATGCTCTGCATGCCCATTAAAAGGCGGTGCTAAGATTTACCTGAGTGCCCAGACCCTTCTGAAAAGACTTCAAAAAAATATACGGTAAATTGAGCCCCTCGATCAGAGATAATAAATAATGGAACTCCATGAAGGCAAACAATCTCCTGACTGTAAATCTTAGCATAATCCTCCGCTGAATATGTCGTTCTTATTGGGAAGAAATGAGCAGATATTATCAACCTATCAACGTCGTACCAGCTATTTCTTGACGCAGTACGGTCGTGGACAAACACTGTTTCGGGCTAATTTTTTTTTGAATTTTGAGCTACGGGCCCCGAAAAATTCCCCAAACAATGCATTACGCTTCAAAACAGTAATATATGTTAGTTCAACCAAACAAATGACAAAAATAACTCACGGATTTGGAAAAAAATCGATGATGCATTTTTGACCCATAACAAACCAACAAGTGTATGTGTGGGACGCCTCCGCGACGCGGACATGTCGCGGAGGGTCACTGTTTTAGGGCTCAAAATATTTTTGATTTTTCGCGACGGGCCCCGAAAAATTCACCGAACACCTACACATCCTTCAAAACATTAACACATGTTAGTTCAGCAAATACAACTCACAAAATAACTCCCGGGTCGACCAACAATGACGAAGCATTTTCTCCACTGGAAAAAGTCTCGACATGTGCATGTCCGCGACACTTCCATGACGCGGTGCAGTTGCGGAAGGTCACTGTTTTGGGGCTCAAAATTTTTTGGAATTTGAGTTACGGGCCTCAATAAATACCGAACAATGCCAATAGCTGAAAAACAACACTAGTTAGTCCAAACAAAAGAATTTCAATATTGAACGACAGATTACCGGGAATTGGTGATGCACATTTAAGCCCTGGGATGAGCACTTTGTGTGATGAGTCCGCGACGCGTATTCATCATGGATAGCCACTTGTTTCTTGTTCTGTTTTTTTTTCTTTTGTGTGTAAAGGAAAAAAAATATACGTTACCACGGTGCAGCAGTTGCTGTAAATGTAGTAGCAGTTGCTGCAACAAAAGCCCAGCAGTTGTTGTAAAATGCATAGCAATTGTTGGACCCTACTATTGCAAGCTAGTTAGTAGCTATAGCAAGTTGACTATAAGTTAATGGTATCAACCATATTTAGTGATAAATTGAGTTTTGTTACTCCAATTTCAAATAAAAAAGCTAAATTCATAAGTGATCTTATACATTGACGTGGCGATTACACAAGTAATATACAATCTATTGAGCAATTGCATATGTAAGTGATGGTGATTAAGTAAATTGATTATTAGTTGCTTGTGTCAATATGTTTTATAATATATTAGTAGTGATCTTATGCGTTGAGGTGGAATCAGTAATGATCTTATATATTGAGATAGTACTTACACAAGTAATACGATCGCAGTTGTAAATCACATTTATTTCAGTGGCTTTTTCATTAATTAGTCCATTTGATCATGGTTATGGATGAATATAGTAATCTTAGTCCAATTCAACACTAGAAATAAGTCGATGGTAAACAGTTTGTTTGAATTTGCTATAGCAAGTTGGCAGTTGTTGGACTAGTTGTAGCAATTGCTGTAAAATATCACAGCAAGTTATTCAGTTGTTGGATTATTCTAAGCAATTGCTGGGAATTGTGCAGCATTTGCTGCAAATGTAGTAGCAGTTGCTGCAACAAAAGCCCAGCAGTTGCTATAAATTGAATAGCAATTGCTGGACCCTACTATTGCAAGCTAGTTAGTAGCTATAGCAAGTTAACTATAAGTTGATGATATCAACCATATCTAGTGATAAATTGAGTTTTGTTACTCCAATTTCAAATAAAAAGCTAAATTCATAAGTGATCTTATACATTTACGTGGCGATTACACAAGTAATATACAATCTATTGAGCAATTGCATATGTAAGTGATGGTGATTAAGTAAATTGATTATCAGTTGCTTGCGTCAATATGTTTTATAATATATTAGTAGTGATCTTATGCGTTGAGGTAGAATCAGTAATGATCTTATACATTCAGATAGTACTTACAAAAGTAATACGATCGCAGTTGTAACTCACATTTATTTCAGTGGCTTTTTCCATTAATTAGTCCATTTGATCATGGTTATGGATTAATATAGTGATCTTAGTCCAATTCAACACTAGAAATAAGTCAATGGTAAATATTTTGTTTGAATTTGTTATAGCAAGTTGGCTAGTTGTTGGACTATTTGTAGCAATTGTTGTAAAATATTACAGCAAGTTATTCAGTTGTTGGATTATTCTAAGCAATTGCTGGGAATTGTGCAACAGTTGCTGTAAATGTAGTAGCAGTTGCTGCAACAAAAGCCCAGCAGTTGCTGTAAAATGCATAGCAATTGCTGGACCCTACTATTGCAAGCTAGTTAGTAGCTATAGCAAGTTGACTATAAGTTGATGGTATCAACCATATCTAGTGATAAATTGAGTTTTGTTACTCCAATTTCAAATAAAAAGCTAAATTCATAAGTGATCTTATACATTGACGTGGCGATTACACAAGTAATATACAATTTATTGAGCAATTGCAACTGTAAGTGATGGTGATTAAGTAAATTGATTATCAGTTGCTTGCGTCAATATGTTTTATAATATATTAGTAGTGATCTTATGCGTCGAGGTGGAATCAGTAATGATCTTACACATTGAGATAGTACTTACAAAAGTAATACGATCGCAGTTGTAAATCACATTTATTTAGTGGCTTTTTCCATTAATTAGTCCATTTGATCATGCTTATGGATTAATATAGTGATCTTAGTCCAATTCAACACTAGAAATAAGTCGATGGTAAATATTTTGTTTGAATTTGTTATAGCAAGTTGGCCAGTTGTTGGACTAGTTGTAGCAATTGCTGTAAAATATTACAGCAAGTTATTCAGTTGTTGGATTATTCTAAGCAACTGCTGGGAATTGTGCAACAATTGCTGCAAATGTAGTAGCAGTTGCTGCAACAAAAGCCCAGCAGTTGCTGTAAAATGCATAACAATTGCTCGACCCTACTATTGCAAGCTAGTTAGTAGCTATAGCAAGTTGACTATAAGTTGATGGTATCAACCATATCTAGTGATAAATTGAGTTTTGTTACTCCAATTTCAAATAAAAAGCTAAATTCATAAGTGATCTTATACATTGAAGTGGCGATTACACAAGTAATATACAATCTATTGAGCAATTGTATATGTAAGTGATGGTGATTAAGTAAATTGATTATTAGTTGCTTGCGTCAATATGTTTTATAATATATTAGTAGTGATCTTATGCGTTGAGGTGGAATCAGTAATGATCTTATACATTGAGATAGTACTTACACAAGTAATACAATCGCAGTTATAAATCACACTTATTTCAGTGGCTTTTTCCATTAATTAGTCCATTTGATCACGGTTATGGATGAATATAGTGATTTTAGTCCAATTCAACACTCGAAATAAGTCGATGGTAAACATTTTGTTTGAATTTGTTATAGCAATTTGGCCAGTTGTTGGACTAGTTGTAGCAACTGCTGTAAAATATCACAGCAATTTTTTCAGTTGCTGGATTATTCTAAGCAATTGCTGGGAATTGTGCAACAGTTTCTGTAAATATGATAGCAGTTGCTGCAACAAAAGTCCAGCAGTTGCTGTAAAATGCATTGCAATTGCTGGACCCTATGCGATATCTTGATTCACAATCATCGCTATCGTCTCTATCATTTCTTTGCCTTTCCAATACCAAAAAAAAATGATTGTCAGACTCAATCCATTCACCACGACAATCAACTTCTAATATTATTTTGTCTCCCATTGATGATCTTGAAGGTACCTAAATAAGTAATAATTAAAAGCGCAACATGTGAAAACTGTACATAAATACAACAACTTTTGTATTCAATTCAGCAGCTACTTCATCATATGAAATATCACATGCAGCATCTGCTGCATCGTTGCCGAAAATAGCTCAACAGTGAAGAATTGCAACAATGGTGGAAATAACAATAAAAACACAAAACTCAGCTGCTGCACCCAGTCCAACAGTTGTTGCACCCACTCCAGCAACTGCTGCACCCAGTCCAACAGTTGTTGCATCCACTCCAGCAACTGCTGCACCCACTCCAACATCTGCTGCATCATCGCTGAAGATACCTCAGCAGTGAAGAATTGCAACAATGGTG
Source organism: Solanum rostratum (assembly GCA_029948455.1). NCBI lineage: Eukaryota > Viridiplantae > Streptophyta > Magnoliopsida > Solanales > Solanaceae > Solanum > Solanum rostratum. The sequence continues at coordinate 14,378,182 of CM057054.1, forward strand.
AAAATAACAATAAAAACACAAAACTCAACTACTGCACCCAGTCCAGCTGCTGCTGCACTCAGTCTAGCAGCTGCTGCATCGTCGCTGAAAATGGCTCAGCTGTGCAGAATTGCAACAATGGCGGAAACAACAATAAAAATACAAAACTCAAAATAAATAGCACCATATTCACTTTTATCGGTCATAATAATGACTAAAACTTATCTTTCAAGTAATTTCCAAGGCTATACGAACTAATGCCCTAGAAAATTGATTTTTTTTCCTTTCAAATTTGAAGCTCGAATGTTGTGTTGGAAAAACAGTGAAAACAACAACAACAACAACAAGAAAAAGAAGCAGCAACGATGAAAAAAAGGAATTTCTCGCGGAAGAAGCGTTGGGGATTTTGGGGAAATTGAAAAATTAGGGTATTTTTTGTGGGTTAAAGTGTATAAAAAAAACTTGGGAACCTTTTTGAAAATTTTCAAATATCAATAACTCTTAATTATAATTTTGTCACCTACACTCAATTCTTAAAACTTGTGTCACTTATTTTTAATTTTGAAAGCTTTTTGTCACCTTTAATTAAAACCCCCGAGTGACTTTTCTTTATCAACCATTGAATGAATATAACGCACCTATAAAAATAAATAATTTATTAAAATAAACATATATTTGCTGAAGATAATTAAATCAAAGTTGAGAAAATGTAATACTAGAAAAAGAATATAGTTATTTCTGTACCAGCTAAAACGATTTCAAGGTGATGCATTAGTCATACAAAATAGATTGCAACTAACTTAGAGGTTGTACTTACCATTGTTTCATTTACTGTTGAATTAGGCACATAACCTTCTTGTTGTTGAGGACATAAAGTAGGATTACCAACAATAAGACGAGTAACATGTCTGAACAAAATAAGGTAGGGATCATCGTACTGAAGTGGTTCATGATTGACTGATGCATCACAAATATATTGAAGTCATTGATTCCAAAAAGGCAACCATTGTGATTGTTGCAACTCTCAATTTGTATTTGATTTTCCTCGCCGATCATGATGAAAATGTCTAGAATAAAATATCAATGGAGTTAGTATCATTTGTTTAAATCCAAATTGCCTCATAACTCGATTAGGTAAGTGAACCTCGATGACATCCCAACAAAAAATTGGAGCTCTAACACGCCATATGTTTTGACCAATGCGACAATAGTCGAGAAGACTCTCAATTAAGTCATCAAAATATGGTTCCCAAATAAACTACAAGAAAAGAAAAAACAAATAAGTTTCAACTACAATATACATGAAGATAAAAACAAAACTGTTATTACATTGAACCTGACCCTCTATCATGAAATCAAGTGCATCCCTAAATACTTTCAACACATGCTGAGTAGTGTCAGTTCAACTAAAATGTGTGAACCATCTAGTAGCATATGGACCCCTACGTAAACCAACCAAAAAATTATCTCTGGTGTCCCTTTGTGCTATTACGTGGCGTCTGAGGACATTAATTCTCTCCCATGCCCAAATCTTAACATAGCATATGATAGGATTGAGGTTAGAAGGAACACTAAAATGGAGTGAATACTAGAATGTGGTACAACAAAAAAGAAAGAGAAAAACTAATTAAATATATGGAAAATTCAAAGGAGAATTGATATTCTAAGGCCTTGACAAGATCCAAGTAACAACATATAAATTTATGGAAGAAATCTAATGCCTTTACTTGAGAAAACAAATCAAACCGTAGATTAGAATCTTGACTGCTTTATGAGTAACTAAAGGCAATAATTAGAATGTAAACTAATGACTTTCTAAAGAATACCAAAAAAATTAAAGATATCACAAGAAGAAATTACTTTATACCTCAAACTATGAACTAGTAAAGGTTTAAACATAAATTCTCAAAGAACAAGTCACAAGGGTTCAAAAGAACTCTCTCAAACATTATTAATATCAATCTAATTATCTTTTATGAAAGAAAAAAGTCACCTATATATATTACAGGGTCCTTGGACGTCCAAGACTCCTTAGGTTAGGCCCAAGGAGTATCAAAATACCTAGAAAGAAAATTACAAGGTAAATCCTACTCTAGAAAGGAAATAACGTAACCTTAACTAAGAAGAGATATAGTAGTTCTAGGAAAGCATTAAATGGTACTACGATACCTTAAATAGAACAAAGAAAATATTAATGACCTATATATAAATAAGGAAATAGGGTAAAACCGAACTAGGAAAACAATCTTGACAATCTTGGAAAGTTTGACTAGTCTTCTCTCCAAACTTAGGCAGAAAACAACATTTGTTGTGGCTGATTCTTGGATTATTCTTGGCCTTATTTGCATGAAATTTAACCCTAAATTTCTCCCTCTTGGGCTTGAATTTGAGCCACCAAATAATTGTAGCATTTGGATAATTTATCCTCCTTGGGCTTTAGCTCTTCTTTCCAACAAGACACCTTTGGATCTGCAATTGAAGCCCATTGAGCTTATCATTAAACTCCTTGGTTTGGAATCTTATTATGGGCCTCCTTTGATCTTCTAAAGCTTCATCCATTTCATCCTTGTCCTTTAATGGAGTAGAGCTTCATATGATGCTATCATTCCCCTCTTCTTCAATAGAATTCATCCTCGAATTCAAGTCTACATCAAAATGAGAAAGATCGAAAATATTAAAAGTAGCACTAACTTGGAGCTCACCAGGAAGATCAAGTTTATAAGCATTGTCTCCAATCCTTTCAAGGACTTTGTATGGACCACTTCCTCTAGGATCTAGCTTGGTCTTTCTTTTGGAAGGAAACGTTTCCTTTCACATATGCACCCAAACCAAGTTCCCAGGTTTAAACACAACATATTTACTTCCTTTATTCTTTCACAATGCGGCTTTCTTATTTTTCTTTTCAATTGCAAGTCTTGTTTATTCATGAATCTTCTTCATCATGTCAACTTCCTTTTTACCATCAAGATTAGGAAAAACATTAGGCAAAGGCAGTAAATCAAGAGGGGTAAGGGGGTTAAATTCATATACAACTTCAAAAGGAGTCTTACCAGTAGAAGAATGAAAGGTCCCATTATAAGAAAATTCCACAATGGGTAAGTAATTTTCCCAAGAAGTCAACTTTCCTTTCAAAACAGCCTTCAACATATTCCCCAAAGTTTTATTAACCACTTTTGTTTGCCCATCAGTTTGTGGGTGACAAGATGTGGAAAATAGCAATTTAGTCGCTAACTTTCCCCAAAAAATTCTCCAAACGTGACTTAAAAACTTGGCATCCCTATCACTAACAATAGTTCTAGGTATTCCATGCAATTTAACCATTTCTTTTACAAACAATTCCGCCACATGAGATGCATCATTAGTCTTTTTACATGGAATAAAATGAGCCATTTTAGAAAATCTGTCTACTACCACAAATATACTATCCTTACCATATTTAGTCCTTGGAAGACCTAATATGAAGTCCATAGAAATATCAATCCAAGGAGAACTAGAAACAGGTAAAGGAGAATAAAGACCATGCGACAATGTTCTACTTAGCTTGTTTACATTCAAGACAACGAGTACATACTTTTCCAACATCCTTTCTCATGCTAGGCCAATAAAAATATTCAGAAAGTATTTCTAGAGTTGTAGGCACTCCAAATTGTCCCATTAGCCCTCCATAATGTGCTTCCCTAACAAATAGTTCGTGAATAGAGCAGTTAGTGTCACGACCTAAACTAGGGTCTAGAAGTGACATGGCGAATGGGAACCCAGGAGTCCCCAAACAAACCTCGAAGTATCCAAATCCACATCATCGGTTCTGAAGCACAATCAAATAATAAACACATAATACTAAGAGAAGGGTAAGTAGGACTCACGCTATGGGGACATCGAGGGGAAAGGGATTTACATGGATTCACATAGCACATAGCATATAAGAACTAAGGGGCGGGTAAGTAGGACTCACGCTGTAGGTGCAAATGGGACTTAGGATCTTTCATATTTCCACACCAAACATGCATACATAACGTATTTTCCCATAATCGATCCACAATAGCCATTTCAAAAGGTAACCAATAATATGAGCTCCGAATACATCACATAGCACATATATATATATATATATATATATATATATATATATATATATATATATATATATGTATGTATAAAATCTACGGGAGTACAAGATGTTCAACAATGTCTCTAGTCACAAGATGGAACAGGGGCCAAGACAAGTCCCGGGCTCACCCTCAAATAAGAAAATAGACATGAGATAACATAGATAGAGGAAAGGTGGTTTGTCCTTGGAAGGTAGGACTCACCACAAGTTACCCTTCAGAATTTGAGCTACTTGTCAAATGGTGGGTAGTCGTAGCGCTCAGTCCCTACATGATAAAATCATGTAGGCATAGAATATGCGTTAGTACGTTTGAATGTACTAAATGTGTGGGCATGTAATGCATATGACTTATTAAACCTACATCGAAATGTTAGGTGACAAAGGCACATAATATAGGAAGAATAATATATTCAAGGGAGAAATATACAAGATGCCATGAAATTCGTGATGCATGAATGAAATGATGTTCATATATAATGGGGATGTGACCTCAACCGACATAAATAAGACCAAGCGAGCTATTACTTGGTGTCCTGATGAAATCCCCTCACTGCACTGAGGTGGTCTACTCGCCAAAGGTAAACCATACTTCATCTTATGGGAACATATCCCATTTCGTATGAAGCAACCCCCTTACAGGAACATATCCCATTTCGAGAAGGATTTTTCATATCATATCATGATACTTCACCTTACGAAAACATATCCCATTTCGCATGAAGCAACCTTCCTTACGGGAACATATCCTATTTCGGATAGGATTCTCATAACATATGCTAGGCACATAGTTCAAGGAAAGGGAGAGGATCCTTGAGGATAACCCTGACGCCCCTAATCCATCGGTGCTAAGTCAACATCTCATGAGAATACATATAGTATATATATATACATACTTTTAAAAAGGCAATAGTCATTTCAAATCCGATCAATGCACATTTAGGCTCAAATGCCAAATTATAGCTTGTAGTTATAATATTCATGCATAGGACTAGCTCGATTACAAATACGGAATGGTGCAAGCACCCAAAATGCTCAAAGAGCCATAATCATAAGACATTTATGTGATCACATTCTTCTCATAACTACAATCTTATCAAAATCATTTCATAAAACATAATTAGGCTTAACTCACTTCATAATTTCCGTAAAGACCAATGTTCATGAATGTAAATGCAATGTATGATATGAGAATAGTGTGGGTAATATATATTCAAGGTAAAATTAATATTATAATATGAAATTGAAGTAAATCCATAATAAAATCTACATTTAAATCATAATACAAATCACCCATACATAAATAAAGATTTAAAGGGGACATGCACAATCTCAATGCAAACTACAATATAAGGGCTTAAATCAACTTAAAATCATCAATAAAGTACAACCCGTACATCTTGAATTTAATAAAATCATATAATGAAAACCCACATTTTAAGTAAGCTAAAATTCATGAAAATTAATTGAAAAGTGTTTGGGTCTTCTTGGTTGAAAGAGACCAAGAATCAATCCCACATACCTTGATTAGGAAGGTGAATTTGAGAAGAATTTAGTTTGAAGTCGAATCCCCAATTGAATCCCTAGCTTGTGTCTTGAGAGAAGAACTTAGAGAGGGTCTTAGGAATTGATTTTAGTGTGAGTGTTTCCAATGAGAATGAATTAGAATAGAAGGGTATCAGCTAATTTAGGGGTCTAGGTTAGGCAAAAAGTCTATAAAACACAATTAAAATAAGCTATAATTACGTAAAAGCCATTAATGAAACGAATGAAAAACAAACCGTCATGCCTTCACTAGCACCTACACGGTCCGTGAGACACTTCACGGTCCGTGAACAGTGTCTATGAGGTGACACTTAAATTTCGTGATGCTCAACACTTAGAATATTTTTGAAGCAACGGGGTGTCATATGGACGGCTACACGTTCCATGTAGGCCCGCATGATGCTACACGGATTGTGTCTAGAGCCGTGTGACGACACTTAGAAAAATCTTGCACGAAAAAGTTATGAGACGATAATTTCATACTTAGAAAAATTTCACGTTGCGAGCTATACAGTGGACCACACGGCCCATAACACATCACACGGACCGCATGGGTGGCTGTGTGCTCTCTCTTAGTCCAAAACTCTCTATCAAATTCCCGTAATCAAAATTATGGCCAAGTACCTCTCAATTGAAGGCCACACGGTCTATGTGGCTGCAAACTAGCCGTGTGGGCTTCCCATGGAGCGACACTTGGTCAAATTTTCTCCTCAGCCAACATTATGATATTCAATAAGGTCATTCAAAAAACAAATCTGGGTCCTTATAGTTAGGTACACACAACTTATTTTTCTTAAATAGAAATTCATCTTGAAGATTAAATTCTCAAAAGGACCCAACTTACATTCATCAAAATGTTTACCAAAATCAGAATCATTAGCATAGAGTAACTTAGTTTGGTCAATACCCAATAATTTTAAAGTAAGATGTCACGACCCGGGGTCGGGGCCTAGATGTGACACGGCGAATGGGGACCCGAGAGTCCCCAAACAAGCCTTAAAGTATCAAATTTTCACATCATTGGTTCAAATAGCATCTAAGCACATATAATTAAATGACGGAAATCAAATCTCAGGAATCCATTCATTTATAGATAAGCAAAAACGAGAAGGTTTTACAAAGTGCCCAACATCTGCCTCTAATCAAGGAACGGGGGCCAGGACAAGTTCCAAGCTCACCCTCAATAAAAGAACATACATAGTAATCATAAGAAATAACTAGCAGGCCCTCGGAAGACGGGGCTCACCGCAAAAGAAGTCTTTAAGAATGGACTATTCGTCCAGTGACTGGTATCCAAACTGCTCGGTCCCTACATGGTAATATCATGTAGGCATAGAGTATGCGTTAGTACACTTGAATGTACTAAGTATGCGGGCATGCAACATGAAAGGAAAATGATGTTAACCTGCACAAAATGCCATATAATAGAGTAGCCATAACCCACATATGCTAGCACTCAAAAAATCACTCCTTACTTGAATTATGTAAAGGGAGGGTTGTACCCATCCTCATCAATGCACATGTAGCTCATGACATAACTATGCATAGGGAAGGTTGTACCTTTCCTCATCTATGCATTGTGTAAAGGGAGGGTTGTGCCCGTCCTCATCAATACACACTTAGCTCATACATACATGTGCATAGGGAAGGTTGTACCTATCCTCATCTATGCATTGTGTAAAGGGAGGGTTGTGCCCGTCCTCATCAATACACACTCAGCTCATACATACTCATGCAAGATATCACATTATATACATACCCGTATAATTCGTATTCATGTAAAAGTCAAGTTCTTAGTACTATCAATTCATGTCATAATGGTGTTCAACTTATATCATGCTTGTGTTCATAGATTCTCACTCAATTCTTGTTCATAACCATAAGTTTCATCCAAAACATATGCATACACATGTTGGGTTCTAACCCACTTCATAATCTTCATACAAACCAATGTCCATGAATGCATATGCGTGAGTGATGTGAGAATGGCATGGGTAATATAGAGTAAAACTAAAATTAGCAATACAATATGAAGTCTAGGAAATTGACAATAAAATTCATATGATAATAATAGTATAAATCACCCATGCATAATATCATCTATAAAGGGACATGCATGTTCATAGTTTCATAATTCAAGATGGTTCATCATAAAGGAACCTAACAAAACTTGAAAAAATCGGAATAATGTATAACACATGCATTGTTCAAAGTTACCAAGATAAAGTAGTAAAAATTCACATTTTAAGTAGACGATTTCATAAAGTAGTTTGAAAGGAACTTTGGGTCTTCTTGGTTGAAAGAGACCAAGAATCAAGACCCACATACCTGATTGAAGACAACACTAAGAGGGATGGACTTCTAATTGAGACCCTAAGCTTGACAAATCCTAGAGAGATGTTGGCAAGTCTTGGTGGAGTGAACTCTTACAGAGAGAGAGAGAAGTGAAAATGAGAGAAAAATACTGAAATATGATGGTGAATGGTTTATATAGGGAGCTTAGGAGGGGTGGAAAAGACCAAATATTTATTGGGAATAACTAATATTTCAAAAATGTCATTAATGAGACGGACCTAAAATTGGCCTGTCTGGGGCATACGGACCGGTGAACAGTCAATCTGGGGTCACACGGACTGTACAAGGGTCCATATGAAGGTAACAAGGAAGGAGACACACTTAGAACACATTTTGGCAAGAAAATCGCATGTCACTTCAGCCTCACGAACCGTTTACGGCCACACGGTCCGTGTAGTTAGCCGTGTGGCTTGCCTGCACGAACAGTCTTAACGAAAACGAGCATAACTCCTTGGTACGAGCACGGAATTAGGTGAAACTAGGTGCGTTGGAAATGTAATTCAAAGAGCTTTAAGTTGATATATTGTAGAACACCTAGTTCATTTTGTGCTAAGAGATATGATCATTTAAAATTAACCCATCTACCAAATCGTATGAAGAACCTTTGGGTTTAGTGTCGGAGAAGTTTAGGAATGTAAAAAGGGTTTTAAAGGTCATAAAAAGCCTTGGGGATGAATCAAAATATCAAAAACACCTTAATAAAATGGAACTTTAAATTTCATGAGAGTCTTGACATGTTTGGCTTCACGGTCCGTGAAGCTCTTCACGGTCCGTGAAGCTCTTCACGGTCCGTGAAGGTTCCCGTCTAGCCCAGATAGGTTTTACAAAAATGGGTATAACTCCTTGCTCCGAACTCAGAATGAGGTGAGACTGGATGTGTTAGAAAGATAATTCAAAGATTGTCGATTGGATATGTAGTGGGCCACCTGGTTCATCTTGAGCTAAGAGATATTTCCACTCAAAGTTGACCCTCTTATTGGTACTTGAGAAGAACTTAGCCAAGAGAATTTCTTTGAACTCTACTTAATATAGGAGACCCATGATGATCTTAATCAACATAGATAAGCTTGAATTGAAGGCTTGAAAGTGAACTTAGCTTGAACATGAAGATCCCGTCCTTAGAATTATTTCACTTCGAGAGCCTTACGGATGACCTCAGGGGCCGTGCCACCCCACACCGGCCATGTAACTATACTTGGTCCAAAACTTTTCTAAAACCAGATTTTTATGCTTCATTAAGGTCGTACAAAATTCTGGGTCCTTACATAAGAGCAGAGATCAAAACATAACTTCGTGAGGACATCAGCAACCACATTCTCTTTTCTTTGTTTGTAGGAAATTACATAAGAAAAAGTTTCAATAAACTCCACCCATTTTGCATGCCTACGACTAAATTTACCTTGGCACTTCAAGTACTTCAATGACTCATGATCAGTCTTGACCACGAATTCTCGAGGCCACAAGTAGTGTTGTCATGTAGCTAACACCCTTACCAAGGCATATAACTCCTTATCATAAGTTTAGTAGTTCAATGTTGCTCCACTTAGCTAAAGTAGGCAATTGGCTTGGAGTCTTGCATCAAAAAAACACCTATGGCCTTACCAGAGGCATCACACTCAACTTCAAAAGGCTTAGAAAAATCAGGTAATTGCAAAAGAGGAGCAGAACACAATTTTTCTTTCAGCAAGTTAAATGCATCATCTTGTTCCTTTCCCATGTAAAAACCTTATCCTTCTTAATAACTTCAGTTAAAGGAGAAGCAATGGTGCTAAAGTCCCTCATAAACCTCCTATGAAAACTAGCAAGTCCATGGAAACTCCTAACTTCAGTTATACTATTAGGTCTAGGCCATTCTTTAATTGCTTTGATTTTATCACCATCTACTTCAACTCTCTTAGAACTGACCACAAAACCTAAGAAAACCACACGATCCACACAGAAAGTACACTTTTTGAGATTAGAAAATAAGTGTTGATTTCTAAGGACTAAAAATTTGTTTTAGTGCTCTAGGTGTTCATCTAGATTTTGAGAAAAGATCAAGATGTCATCAAAATACACCACAACAAATTTTCCATGAAAATCTTTACAAACATGATTCATTAGTCTCATAAATGTGCTTGATGCATTTGTTAAGCCAAAAGGCATGACTAACCACTCATAAAGTCCATATTTAGACTTAAAAAGCAGTTTTCCATTCATCTCTAGGATTCATATGAATCTGATGGTAACCACTTTTTAGATCAATTTTAGAAAAGATTTTGGATCGATATAGTTGATCCAACATATCATCAAGACGAGGGATAGGATGGTGATACTTTGCCGTTGTCTTGTTGATGGCTCTACAATCCATACACATCCTCCATGTTCCATCCTTTTTGGGTACCAATAGGACAGGAACAGAACATGGGGTCATGCTCTCTCGAACAAAACCCTTTTTAAGTAATTCTTCAACTTGGCTTTGTAATTCTTTGGTCTCTTCAAGACTACTCCTATACGCAGGCCTATTAGGTAGTTGAGACTCAGGCACAAAGTCTATTTGGTGCTCAATCCCTCTCAAAGGTGGCAATCCCTCTGGAGTATCATCAGAAAAAACATCTCTAAAACTTTATCAAAGAGAAGAAACATTATTTGGTAAAGAAGGAGTTAGTTGTTCAAAGTTAATCAACATTTCTTTGTAAGTAAGTAGTAGTATAGGCATCCCCTCTTTTCTAGCATTCAAACACTCTTTGAATCTTACATAAAGACTCTTTTTTCTTTTACTTAGCCTCCTTCCTCTCACCAAAACTTTTTGTTTTTTCACTCAAACCCTCTTTTACCTCTTTACTTTATTTTTTCTCGACCATCTCTCTTTTTTTCTATCTGTTGGCCCTTTTCTTTTCCCTCAAGCTCACTTTTAATCTCTCCCCTTTGCTTTCCCATTGTTTCCCTCAATCGTTTCTAATCTTCAAACACTTGTGAAGGAGATAATGGTGCAAGAGTAAATTTCTTACCATTATGCAGAAAACTATACCTATTCTTTCTCTCATGATGAGTAGCATTCCTATCACATTGCCAAGGCTGGCCAAGTAAAACATGACATGCTTGCATTGGAACTACATCACAAAGAATTTCATCTTCATACCTACCTACATTGAATGAAATCATGTATTGTTTGTTTACTTTTACCTCTCCACTATCATTCAACCATTGGAGCCTATATGGGGTCGAGTATTTCATGCATGCAGTTCCTAGCTTATCTACGAAGTATGAATTCACCACATTTGCACAACTTCCCTCATCATAATCACAGAATAAGTCTTCCCTTTTATCCCACATCTAGTATGGAATGAATTCTCCCTTTGACCTTCATCACTACTACCCAAATTGGTAGTCATAATTCTCCTAACTACCCCAATTATACCATCATTAGGCCGTTCTAAATCATCTTCCTTACTTACACCTCCTCCCTCTTCTTCTTTTCTGTCACTTTTTTCACTCTCATATTCTCCGTTCTCTCTAAGTATGATGTTTCTTCTACTTGGACATTCATGCATTATATGACCCCTCCCATGATATTTATGACATTGAATAGAACTAGAAGGTTCAGAAGATCTGGAATTGAAGATTTTACCTCCCTCCTCAACTTTACCTTTACCTCTATCTTCTTGAGGTTTAGAAGGAGCTTTTCCCTCTTGATTTGACCATGGCTTCTTAAAGATGAAGTTTGCCCGATTTCTCCATGAGTTAGGTTGCTGCTTTTTCTTGATTTGTTTTTCTACTTTAATAGACAAATAAACTAACTCATCTAAAGTTACATACTGTTGTATCTCTACTACATCAATTATTTCAGAATTTAAACCATTTAAAAATCTAGCCATTGTAGCTTCTTCTTCCTCCATGCAATTAGCTTAGATCATAGCCATATCCATGCTTTTGAAGTATTCATCCACTGATATGGATCCTTGCTTCAAGTGTTGAAGGTGAGACTGTAGATCTCTTTGAAAATATGATGGCACAAACCTTTTCCTCATCACCTTCTTCATCTCTACCCAGGTAGCGATAGGTGGTAGCTCATCTTGCAATCTGTCCCTAGAAAGCTTTATCTACCAAGAAGTAGCAAAATCAGAAAACTCAACAACAGCAAGTTTAATTTTCTTACCCTCAGAGTAGTTATGACAATCAAAGATGGCTTCAACTTGTCTCTCCCAATCAAGGTACAAGTCTGGGTCCCTTGTCCCTTTGAAAGATGGCATCTTCATTTTTATACTATTTATATTATCATCTTTTACTCTACCTCTTTGTCCCCTCCTATCTCTTCTTTCTATATTAAATTCACCACCAAAATCATCATTATCATATTCAGGATTTACAAAAGGGACATGGGGTGCTTTTCTTCTAACTTGGGGTCTAACATCATTAGATGGTACAACATTATTCTCCCTTTTAATTGCAGCTATGGTCTCATTCTGCTCGGTAATCATATTCCTCATCTCTTGAAATAGAAGGTTCCATCTCTCTAATTATTGGTGCATAGCTTGAAGGGTGAAGTCATTCCTTCCTTTGATCTTGGCTTCTAAACGATTCCTTTCCTCATCACCACCTGAATTTGACATCTTAAAAAAATATGAAGTATCACACGCTTAATATGGCTTTTACCCTCTCTTTAAACTCACCCACACTTGTCTTTTTCCTCTCAAATAACCTTTGAACAAAAGTACTTTGTAGATTTATAATTAAACCCAAACAAGTATCAAGTTCTTAATAATAAAGTTGTCACAACCCAGACCTAGGGCCTAGATGTGACACGGTGAATGGGAACCCAAGAGTCCCCAAACAAGCCTTAAAGTATCCAAATCAACATCATCGATTAGCAAGCGCATTCAAATAGTAAATATATAGTTCTAAGGGATGGGAAAGTAGGACTTGCGCCATGGGGATGTCGAAGGGAAAGGGATTTACATGAATTCACATATCACATAAGAACTAAGGGGCGGGTAAGTATGACTCACTCTATTGGGACTATATGGAGCTTAGGATCTTTCAAATCTCCACATCGAACATACGTACATATCATAATTCTCATAATCAATCCATGATAGCCATATCCAATAGATAACTAAATCATAAACTTCAAATACAACACATAACATATAGAATCTACGAGAGTCTACAAGATGTCCAACAATGCCTCTAGTCATAAGATGGGACGGAGGCCAAGACATGTCCCGGGCTCACCCTCAATTAAGAAGATAAATGGAAAACAACATAGGTAGAAGGAAGGTGGCTTGTCCTTGGAAGATAGGACTCACCATAATATCAAATCTCCAAATTCGAGCTACCTGTCAAACGGTGGATGGTCGTAACACACGTTCCCTACATGGTAAAATCATGTAGGCATAGAGTATGCGTTAGTATGTTTGAATGTACTATGTATGCAGGCATGCAATGCATATGACTTACCAAACCTGCATTTCAATGTTAAATGACAAAGGCACATAATATAGAAGAATTGTATATTCAATGGAAATTTGTATACAGGATGCCATGAAATTTATGATGCATGAATTGCAATAATGCTCATATATATACTGGGATGGATTATAACCGACAAATCAAATCCATGAGAGCTATTACATGAATTAGACTGATTGAGACCTCCCACCGGTAGGGAGAAGATTACTTGCCAAAGATAATCTACATCACACCTTACTATTCACACCATTTCGGAGGATGGTCACCTTCCTTACAGGAATCACCATTTTTGAAGGATTTTTCAATAGCAATATCATATCATATCAATAAACAAATACCATTCCTTACGACCCGGTCATTTTGGTAATGGAATTCATTCCTATGTTGGCACATAGTTTGAGGAAAGGGAGAGGACACTTAGGGATAGCCCTGAAGCCCCAAATCCATCAGTGCTAAGTCAAAACATCCCACGAGAATACCTATACATGTACGTGCTTTCAATAGATATAATATTCATTTCAAATCCGTTCGATGCACATTTAGCCTCAAAGCATAAAGCATAATCATGGTTCTCATGCAAGGAATAGCCTATCTACCAATACAATATGGTGCAAGCACCCAATATGCTCAAAGAGCTAAAAACAGAAGACATATATGTGATCACATTCTTGTCATAACCAATACCTTATCAAAATCATATCAATATCACTTCATAAAATATAATTGGGCTTAACCCACTTCATGATTTCCCTGAAAACCAATGCTCTTGAATGCAATGCAATGCATGATGTGAGAATGGCATGGATAATGTAGAGTAAATCTAAAATCAACTTTTTAGTATGAAATCTAGAAAATCCACAATAAAATCCATGTGATAACCATAGTATAGATCACCCACACATAAAACAATCTTTAAGGGGACATGCATGTTCATAATCTCATAACTCAATGTGATTCATCGTAATAGAGATTGAAATAACTTAAAATCATGAGTAATGTACAGCTCATGCATTGATCGAAGCTAATAAGATCAAATAGTAAAACTCCACATCTAAAGTGACTAGAATTCATGAAATAGCTTGAAAGGAATTTTGGGACTTCTTAGTTGAAAGGGACCAAGAATCAATCCCACATACCTTGATTAGGAAGATGAATTTGAGAAGAATTTAGCTTAAATTTGAAACCCCAATTGAATCCTAGATTGAATCTTGAAGATGAGACTTGGAGAGAATTTTGAGAGCCTAATTCTAGAACCTAGGTATTAGTCTTGAATGAGGGTTTAGAATTAGTGTAGGAGAAGTTTGGAAATATAAAGGGAGGTTAAGAGGGTCTTAAAAGCCTTGGGGATGGGTCAAGATACCAAAAACAACTCAATAAAATGCCCCTTTAAATTTTACACCTCAGTTCACACGGTAGGCTTCACGGCCCGTGAAGGCCTCCCGTCTAGCCTAGACAGGTTTTACGAAAAGGGCATAACTTCTTGCTCCGAACTCGAAATCAGGTGAGACTGGATGCGTTGGAAAGATAATTCAAAGAGCTTAAATTTAATAGATTGTGGGACACCCAGTTCTGTTTGTGCTAAGAGATATGTCCACTCAAAGTTGACCCTTTTATCAGTACTTGTGAAAAACTTAGCCAATCTTTGAACTTGACTTGATGTAGGAGACCCATAATGATCTCAAACAACATAAATAATCTTGAATTAAAGATTTGAAAGTGAACTTAGCTTGATCATGAAGATCTCATACTAAAAAAATTTCAACGAAGTCACCTTCATGGGAGGTTACACGGACCGTGTAGCATCACACGGGCCGTGTCACTGCCCGTACCCCTCTCCTTAGAAAATACCACGATCAAGTCACGAGATGGTTATTCCATACTTAGAATAATTTCACTCCGAAAGTTTTACGGATGGCCTCACGGGTCGTACCTCCCCACACGAGCCGTGTACTTGGCCGTGTAACAATCCTTGGTCCCAAAGTTGTGGGATTTCAAGACAAGGCCATCACACGGCCTACCACACAGTCTGTGATGTGTCACACAGACCGTGAGGGGCCAAGTATGGTGTGACTTAGTTTAAAACACTACGTTTAAGGGCCAAACATCCTCCATAGGCTAAGGTCCACTCTGTGGAGGCTCCATACGGGTCGTGTGACCTCACACGGACCATGATGGCTCCCATGAAGTGTCACCTTGGTCAAAACTTTTCTGAAACCAAATTTCATGCTTCATTGAGGTCGTACGAAATTCCGGGTCCTTACAAAAGTATAAATTTTTTGGGCACAAAATAAAGTAAAGAACTAGTCCTAGAATAAGTAGGATTTAGTTGAAACAAAATACGAATATAAAGGAACTTACTTAGAATTATATAAGAATAAGAAAAAAATTCTCTTCTTCTCAAAGATTTAGACTCCCCTCTTCTTAATTCCTTTTTTTTTTTTGGGAACAACTAATGCGAGATTTTGAGGTAAGTAAATGGATTTCTTGGATAACAAGTTATCTCTTCTTCTTTTTTTAATTTTTTTTAAACTTTTTATTGCTCTTTATATTCAAGACATCCCAAGATTTACCAAGAATAGAATCTTGATAGAGCTGCTTTGATACCACTTGATAGGATCGAGGTTAGAAGGAACACTAATATGGAGTGAATACTAGAATGCGGAAGTAACAATAAAAAAAAAGAAAAAAACTAATTAATGATATGGGAAATTCAAAGGAAAAATCCAAGAATTTCCAAGGAATTGATATTCTAAGGCCTTGACAAGATCCAAGTAACAACGTAAAGATTTATGAAAGAAATCTAACGCCTTTACTTGAGAAAATGAATCAAACTGTAGATTCGAATCTTGACCGCTTTATGAGTAATTAAAGATAATAATTAGTATGTAAACTAATTAACTTCTAAAGAATACCAAAAAGAAATCAAAGATATCACAAGAAGAAATTACTTTATACCTCAAATTACGAACTACTATACTTTTAAAGATAAATTCTCAAAGAACAAGTCACAAAGGTTCAAAAGAACTCTCTCAAATATTGTTAATATCAATCTAATTGTATTTTATGAAAGAAAAAAGACTCCTATATATATTATAGGGTCCTTGGACGTCCAAGACTCCTTAGGTTAGGCCCAAGGAGTATCCAAAACCTAGAAAGAAAATTACAAGGTAAATCCTACTCTAGAAAGGAAATAAAGTAACCTTAACTAGGAATAGACCTAGTAGTTCTAGGAAAGCATAAAATGGTACTAGGATACCTTAAATAGAACAAGGAAAATATTAATTACCTATATATAAATAAGGAAATAGGGTAAAATCCAACTAGGGAAAGAATCTTGACAATCTTGGAAAGTTTGACTAGTCTTCTCTCCAAACTTGGGCAGAAAGCAACCTTTGTTGTGGCTGATTCTTGGGCTCTTCTTGGACTTATTTGCACGAAATTTAACCCTAAAATTCTCCCTCTTAGACTTGAATTTGGGCCACCAAATAATTGTGGCATTTAAAAAATTCATCCTCCTTGGTCTTTAGCTCTTCTTCCCTAGCAAGACACCTTTGGATCTGCAATTGAAGCCCATTGAGTTTATCATTAAACTCCTTGGTTTGGGATCTTGTTATGGGCCTCCTTTGATCTTCTAAAGCTTCATTCATTTCATCATTGTCCTTCAATGGAGTAGAGCTTTGTATGATGTTATCAACATATATAGTTAGGTAATTAAAGTACAAGAGATATCAATAAATAATTTATGTAGTTATTATGTATACCTGAAATAGTAGTAGAAATTCAACTATCTCATTTTGATTACTCTATGAGGATTCACAGAGAAAGTGATTCAAGCATGTTAATGTCACACTACCCCAACTGTAAGACCCAATTGGATTGACATCTTCAAGAATAGGAAGGCACATAAGCTTTAAATAACTACCAGATATATCGACCATTATCATACCAGCAATCATCCAAAACATGTAATATCTAGCCTTTTGATTGACCACATCTTGTGTTGTTGTACCCGACAATAGTTGTTGCCTTAGCATATGTGCATTAAGTGCATTCACCTTAAGGCTATTGAGGTTAAAGTCTTGAGGACATGGAATAAAGCCTAATAATCTTTGACAAATATTTTTCCAATCTCCTAAAGTCCTCGTCATCTTATTACCAAGTACAGGATGACCATTCACAGGTAAGTCATACAACACATCTACATCTTGCGAAGTGATAGTTGCCTCACCCATCCTAAAATAAAATGTATATGTCTCAGAACGCCATCTCTCGACTAATGAAGTGATCAAACTATGATCAACCTTGGGCCAGTAAGATCTATAAACATCGTATAATCTGGATAATTAAATCACTTCTAAGACTCGAGGAGTGATGGGATGTTTCTTGAGAAGATTCCAAAATTTATCGTCGCACCATCTGGTATTTAGAATCATATTACCACTTCCTTCCCATATCTCCCGTGATCTATAGGTGAGTTGTCCAGTTAATACAAATGAATCAAGTGAACTGGGGTCCAGTTGGTATGCATTAATTCCAGCTATAAAAGTATCTATGGAATGAAAAACACCTATGAAAGTAAATTGATATTAGTCCGAGAAGATTACGAGCAAACTAAAATAAAATTATCAAATAGACAAAAAATATAACAGAATATATAAATAGCTATAGAAATTAAGTCATTGAATCTTACATACTGTCTTATGAAAAATCAGTAGCAAGTTCTCATAAATGAATGGTTAAGTTTTGGATAAAACTGAGGTAAAACGAGCAGCTCTCGAGATCATGCGTAGAACTATTATTGCTAATCACAAGACTAAAATAGGTAGTTGTGCATTCTTCAAAAATGATTTGGACTTCAAAGTCATAAGCAATTTCAACTTTTATGCTACGAATAGTAGCACAATTAAGGGGATTTGATTGAGGGGTGATGATTGATCGTTTATTGAGGGAAAGATTCGAATCAGATAATAAGCAAGATTATTCAAGAATCACAAAATGAAGATACAACAGTAGAAACCAGAGCAAACCTTATAGTGAAGCTAAGAAGCAAATTCTAGGGTGGTGATTTTTGCTTTGCCCCTTCTCCATTAAATCAGCAGAATATTGGGATGTGAGAGAATGACGCCTCATTTAGATTACAACAAACTCTCATTGATAAACAAATTGACAATAATTCAATATGAAGAATCTTTATTACAAGATTCATAAAACCCAAAACCCTAGATGAGGAGGCTCAAGAATGAAGGGAAATATCGTTAATTTGAACTGTACATAAAAACCCAAGTCTGTCTGCAATGTATCCATTAAATGGGATTTTGACCCATTCATTCTCTTTGTATTTTTCTGTTTCACGCCTTTTCTTCATCAACAAAATAGCAAGAATTGAAAATGGAGTTGTAAGGGCTGTGAATAGCAAGTTCCAAACAGAGGGTAAGGGTTTTAGGTTAGTGGATCTCTCTGTATTTATCTCTTTCACACCTTTTCTTTATCAACAATTGAAAATGGAGTTGTAAGGGTTGTGAATAGCAAGTTCCAAACAGACGATAAGGGTTTTAGGTTGATGAATCTGAAATTGAAAGTCAACCAGGAAATAGAGGTGAATACAAAACGACATCGTTTAAGTGAAAAATTATAATGTGGGCTTCAGTTACATTTAAAGTTTAAAATGTGAGCTATAAATAGTTTTACAAGTTAAAATGTTACTTCCAATAATGTTTATACATTTTACATCGTTTAACCCCGTCAATTTTTGTCAGTTTTATTTTTAAATAAAATATAGCCTAAAACTTACTCACAAATACGTTTATAATATTTTTGTAAATATTAAGAAAAACATAGTATTTTGGTAAATTAGTTTATATAATAGATTACTTTGGTGAAAATTTCAATAATATACTTTGTTTTTTTTTGTTGTTGTCATAGTTTTTTTAAGAAAAAATGACGTCACATAACCTTGATTTGGACGAAAAGATTAATGTTGACGGATTTGACCAATGAAGAGTTGTTGAATTTACATTTTGTTCAATACTTGAATATATACATCCACTATATTAGCCAAAAATCAAGATAAGGGAGATCAAAGCAGTGCACCCTCATCAACAAGTAGTTGCGTTATTTCTTCATAACCCAAAAATTTGGAAATAGAAAGGGGAGTGGCACTTTTGTTATTCTTGGCATTCACATTGGCTCCTCTGTTGAGCAACACTTGTACCGTCTGTGCACAACCACCTTCAACTGCCATGTGCAGTGGAGTGTGTCCTTCTCCATCTTGGCATTCCAAGTCGGCTCCAAATTCAGCCACTATCATTACTGCATCTTTGTTTCCTTTAATCGCTGCCATGTGAAGAGGTGTTAGACCATATTGATCGCTGAAGTTGGTGGTTGCTCCCTTTTCAAGAAGATTCTCCAGCAGTTGGAGGTCTCCACGTCTTGCTGCATGTACAACTGCTTCTCCTCTTTCCAGGATTTCAACGACTACCCCCTGACACCAAATTCTAAATCTAATTGAAATTGTAGTATGATATTTGACTGTTTCGAAATGAATAATATTTATTTAAAAGGAGCACAAAGTATCCATCACCAACATTTTCACCTCATAATGCATGACTCGTTACTTAAAATTTCATTAATAATGGCATATTCGTTTTTATAGTTAAAGCTCATGACAAGCCAATTAATTAGAAGAGCAAAATTAATATGCTTGAACATAAAATAAGGAATTTTGTCACCCTTAAATCTCAACATCCAAAATTAAGGAGGAACATGCTGAAATACTTGTTGACAAGAGCAAACTCATAAATAAGTGCTAGTATGAGTACTTCTTTGATTCAATTCTAAAAACACGCTTCCAAAATTATTTTAACTAAGTTACACTAACCAATCAACATGTGTAACAACTTGACCCATCATTATGAATAGGCCAATAGGGAAGGAAATCGGGCTAAAAAACTTTAATAGTAACTTAAAAAAAAATTGAGCTAAGCCAGACTTGGACGAAATCTGAGTTATGTGAGATCTGAGACTATTCTATAATAAATTGGGGATTAATTCATAATCTTGATCTTTTGATTTGATAGTCAAGACGATAAGACACCTTTACTGCTTTACGAAATTGAATTTGGGTGAATAGAACTCCCTAAATTGATCTTGGCGTAAAGGATATAATTTGGAATGTCATGGTTTGAGAATGTGTTGTTAAATGGAGACTTGGGGTACGAGTTATGATTTTCTGTCTTCGTGCAACTTGCCAAAGTGGAATTATTCCCATTATGGCGGTGCCGTCATGCGGGGATAAGTGGTTGCCATAGTGAGATAGTCGCGAGTTAAATTAGAAAAAGTCCTAAAATCATTTGTAATTTCTCTTACCTCATTCTCAAGAGATCAGAAGTGAACTAGGACGGCTTTATTCAATTTTTAACCTATTTCGTCAATGAACGTAATCATTCTTTTAATTGTAATTCAATTTCTAGACATTGGAATCTAGGATAATTCACATAAGGAACTTGCAATTAATGGTGGAAAAAAGTTCTAGTTAGGAAAGATGATCATGAAAGTGAACAAGGATTAGGATTTTAATATATTTTAGGTATTTTATGTCATTATTTGTTGTTGATTGGTATTTCTTGTTTGGTTTAGACCAAAAACAAGTCAGGACGTTGAAAAAAGAAAAAGCTTCGATTACTTAAAGTTTTCAAGACTTGTTTCGGGGCAGGTGATGGTTTTGAATCCCATTTTTTTATGCTTGTTAACTATTTCGTTAGTACTTTCTATATATATGTGTGAATAGGTAATAATGACATGAATACAATAAATAATTACTCATGATCAAATTGCATGCAGTAAACCTATCACCAGATTTGTGCAAGTTGTGAATTGTTCATTGTATGTATAATTGTGATCAAGATTGTGATTATTAAATTGCGCATCACATTCAGTCACATTATTGGATCAGATATCATATTTTGACACATTATTGGATCGGGTGTCACATTTTGACACACTATGACATCTGATTTCATGTTTCGTCATATTATTGAATCAGGTATCATGTTCTAACACATAATTTTTTTGGATGTGAGTTTATGAAAGGACCATTGTTGAATTGATGTGATAAGAATGATAATAATGGAAGTGTTGCATTGAGCATGAACTGCAGATTGTTATTCCTCCATATTTGTGTAGTTTACTATGGTATGGTTCTTTGTATTGCATTTTACTTATCGAAATAGCCGTGTGATCCTACCAGTACACCATTGTTATGTCTGATACTACACTTGCTCTTTTGTTTTTGTTGAGTACAACACATCTATAGGCAGCTGTCGACAAACCAAAATTAGAAAAAGATCACCGATTTTCAAAATTCAAGGATGAGTCATCTCTTTCAAATTTACGTAAAAAATTTTATGATTCTCAATCCACTTGTTTCGGGCTAAGACTATTTAAACATTATGTATTGATGATTTTCCAGGGTTGCATCTACTCTTGTTTAGATTATTGGAAGATGTTTTGGCATGATAATTTTTTAGGTTCTAGGAGATTGGTTTTTGTATTATGTTAGACTGCTCCTATTGAGTTTATAGGAACTCATTTTTTTATTTATCTAAATTTGCTTCCACATCTTTAAATATTTATTCTTGATAGTTTATTTAGTTGGTTGTGGTAATGGTTCTCCCATCTAAGGGTTAGTATAGATGTCATTCATGGCCTTTCTAGGGTCGTGACAAAGCTGGTACTAAAGGCCTAGGTTTGTTGATCTCATTGTACCAAAATGAGTCTAGTAGAGTCTTGCAAAATAGTACGAAGATGCATGTACTTTTCTTTGAGAGGTTATAGAATTTTGGGACATTTCTCTTTTATTTTTCTTCTCTCCTCTTTTTGTGATATAACTTGATTCCAATCGACATCTAACGATCCAAATTGGTATCTAATCACTTTCACTCTTCTATTCGCAGATGATTAACATGCACTATAATGGTGTAAAGGTAGCATCACCCACCAATGAGCCTATAGATGAGCCAATAGTGAGAGATCGAGGCTAAGGTAGAGGTAGAGGAAGAGAAAATGGCAGAGATTGAGGAAGGGTAGCCCCAACTGAGCGGGTGCTCATAGGAGAATGTAAAAGTTGAGGTTGAGGAGAATGATAAGATGGAGTTAGGTGTGTAAGCTAGGACTGCAGGACTTTCCCTTTTGGTCCTAATAATTGCGCAAGAGGTATTGACTTTTCTGAGTGGGTTGATCAGTTCAACAATCATTCCCATGTTGCCTACGCTTAAGCTCTGGTTACTCACCCAATTGCAGCTTGAACCCTTAATATGGGGGGAACTTTGGGTATTGATGCATTTTTTTGCTCCTTCCTGGGCTCAATGATGATTGGTATTGAGCATGAGATACTGACTGAGTTTCTGAAATTGAAGCCTCCAGTGTTCAAACGTACAAAGAGTGAGGATCCTTATAAGTATATTCTAGATTGCTATGAGTAGCTTCACAACTTGGGTATTGTATATTAACATGGAGTTGAGTTTGTAAACCTTCCAACTTCAAGAGAGGCTAAGAAGTGATGGGGAGCCTTTGTGGAATGTTGATTGCTAGTTTTGCCACCACTTACTTGGGGTTAGTTCCATGCTATATTTTTTAAAAAGTATGTACCCCAGATTCTGAGAGATCACAAGAAGGGCGAGTTTATGGCAGTTGAGCAGGGTAGCAGGACCATAGCTGCCTATGAGGTTAAGTCTCATGTCTTGTCCAAATATGCTACTCAATTGGTAACTATAAAGGAGGATTGCATTCAATTTTTTGTCAAAGGTTTGAACCTTAGGCTGCAACTTTAATCTGTTCACATGGCTGTTGTAGATAAGAGCTTTAGTGAGGTAACATACTTTGTGAAGAAATTAGAGGGAGTTAGAAAGATTGCATAGGACAAGGATTTGGTCAATAGTCCAAAGAGTGCAAGTAATTTCCCCGGTTCTTACTCCAAAGGTTTAGGTAAGCCAACTAATGCATCCCGGCCAGTACAGTCATTCATCCCTGCTTCTATAGGTGGATACTTTGGGACTTTATAGAAAGTTATTGCTTAAGATGGGTAGGGAGCCTTTTTTACACCAAGTATTGCCCTTCTCTTGATCTAGTTGTCATAATTGTGAAGAGCCAAGAAACATAAGGAGGGAGTGTCCCCATTCTTATATGACTGATCCCACACAGTAGTAGACTAAAGTGGTAGTGCTAACAGGTGGAGGTAATAATAGTATAGAATGTCCACAAGGTGGGCAAAAGGAAATTAAAGAGGTCTTAGCGGTCGAGAAAATGGTAATACAGATATAGAAGCAATGTAGATAGGTAAGAAGATTGCCCGTCAGGATAATAGAGATCATTTTTATACTTTTTTAGGCAGAATAAAGGCTGAGGCGTCTGATGTAGTGGTCACATGTACTATTCTTGTCTGCAACTAGATAGCTATTGTTTTGATTAACCTAGGATCTACCTATTTTTATGTGTCAGTAAATTATGATCACCTATGTCTGTCATGCTTGTTTTGTGTTGTTTATGAAATTTCAAACTTAGGCTGATATAGTGATTTTGGATATGACCGATTTCGATATGATCCTAAGTATGACTTAGTTGTCCCCTTATCATACAGTGCTTAGTTTTAATGTCAAAATTGTGATTGTAGATATCCCAGGTAGGGAAAGGTTAGAGTGGGAATGAGTATACAAATTTAAGCCAACTAAATTATATCTTATATTCAGGCTAAAAAAATGGTGGACAAAAAATATTTAGCATACTTGGATCATGTCGGGGATGTTGATAAATCACCTCTTTCTTTTGGTTCTATTAATAGTTGAGTTTAAAGATATCTTTCCCATGGATTTGCCTGGAATGCCTATGGATAGAGATATAGATTCCTGCATTGATTTAATGTCGAGCACTCACCCAATCTCTATCCCTCCTTATCATATGGCTCTAGTAACCAAGAGAACTTAATGTTCAAATCCAAGAACTTCTTGAAAAATGGTTTTATCCTTTCTAGTGCTTCACCATGAGGATGCTATGGTCTTATTTGATGAGAAAAAGAATGGTAGTACAATAATTTTTATAGACTATCGGCAGTTGAATAAGGTCACTAGTCAAAACAAGTACCCGTTTCCTCGTATAGATGACCTCTTTGATCAGTTATAGGGTTCTAAGGTCTGATTATCATCAATTAAATATTAGGCCTAAGGATATGCTTAAGACTAATTTGTGAATCTGATATAGACACCATGAATTTTTCGTGATGTTATTTGGGTTGACCAATACACTAGCAACTTTCATAAGTTTGATGAATGGGGTGTTTAAGCTATCCTTGAATTTATTTATAAATGTGTTTATTAATAATATTCTAGTTCATTTAAAGAGTAAGGAAAAGTATGTAGACTGTCTTCTCATTATTTTGGGTGTCTTGAGAAAAAAGAAATTATATACAAAAATTTCCTAAGTGTGAATCCTAGTTATTTTCTATTACCTTTTTAGGGCATGTTGTTTTGAAGCAAGAGGTAACGGTGGATCCCAAAATGATTGAGCCAATTAAGAATTGGGCTCGAGGCCTAGTTTTGTAACTGAGGTTAGGAATTTTGTAGGGCTTGCTAGCTAGTGGTGGAGCCACTCTATGGCTAGGGGATTCATTTGAACCCTCTTCGGCAAAAACTTATACTAGTTATACGTAGTTAATATAATTTTTCATCTATGTATAGTAGATGTCGAACCCCTTCGGCTTGCTTGTGCTCGCTTTTTCAATTTTTGGACCCCCTTAATTGAAATTTTGGCTCTACCACTGTGCCAGCTATTATCAACTATTTGTAAAGAACTTTGCTTCCATTGATACATATTTGACAAAGTTGACCCAAAAAAATATATTGTTTGAGTGGACTAACAAGTATAAGGAGATATTTTAAAAACTTAACACTCTTTTGACTTCAATACCAATTTTGAAATTGTTGGTGGAAAGTAAGAGTTTTATCATTTATTGTGATGCCTCACATTCAGGTTAGGGTGTTACGTTAATGCAGAGGATGTTGTATTGATGTAGGATAAGAATTTCATGTCTTATCCTTCGTGGTAGTTAAAGATTCATGAGAGGAACTACCCAACACATGACTTAGAGTTGGCACTGGTGGTATTTTCTCTCAAAATTTGGCAACATTATCTCTATGGGGCCAAGTGTGAAATATTTATTGACCATTGCACTCACTATATGTGTTTACTCAGAAGGACTTGAATCTGAGATGACAAAGTTGGATGGAGTTACTTAGGATTATAATGTCACCATCCAATATCATCTAGGTGAGACTTAATATGGTAATAGATGCATTAAGATAGAAACTAGTAAGTATGGATAGCCTAGCTAATCTGGGTGATCCTAAGTGATCCTTGGCCAGATTGATCTAGGTGTTGGAGATGAAGTTCATGAAGCTAGGCATCTCAAAGAAAGATGGGGTGTTGGCCAGTATTGAGGTAAGGTTCACTTTTATTGAGGTGATTGAGGCTAAGTAGTTTGAAGATGAGAACTTAAATCTGATTAAAAGGAAGTCGAGGTCTAGTAAGGCACAAGATGCTACTCTTGATGCAGGAAGAGTATTCAGCTTTACAGAAAGAATTTGTGTTCCCCGAGTAGATGGAGTAATTGAGAAGATATTGACAAAGGTTTAAGGTTTGCGATATTCTATTCATCTGAAGTGTAACCAAGATGTACCGATCTCTAAGATAATTATATTGGTGGCCTAATATGAAGAATGACATAACTAAATTTGCGGCCATGGGTCAAAATCGTCAACAAATAAATTATGAGAGGCAAAGGCCCTAAGGCTTGCTTTAGAGTATGCTCGTTCCTGAATGAAATTGGGAGAGGATAGCCATGAATTTTGTATTGTAACTTTCTATGATTTTGAGAAAGTTTGATTTTATTTGGGTTGTGGTTGATAGGTTAACAAAGTCAACCCATTTCATTCCAGTCAGTGTGGATAATGCTCAGTAGTTGGCAAAGATTTATGTGAAAAAATTAGTGAGATTGCATGGGGTGCGTCTCTCTATTATTTTAGACCATGGTACTCAATTTATATTAAAGTTTTAAGGAAAGATTTAAGAGGAGTTAGCACACTTCTCACATTCAGCATTATTTTTCATCCATGGACCAATAGATATTCGGGGAGAATGATTTAGGTGCTGGAAGACATGTTAAGGATATGTGTGATCGACTTTGGAGGTCATTGGGACAAGTTTCTTCCATTGTGTAGTTCTCTTATGGTCATAGTTATTACTCTAGCATTGGCATGGCTCCCTTTGAAGCACTTTATGGTAGAGGATGTAGGTCACCCACTAGGTGGTTTAAGGCTATAGATGTCAAGTCTGTGGGGTTTGATTAGTAAGAAGTATCCAAGCTAAGCTCCTAATAGCCCAAAGTGGACAGACAAAGTATACAGATCTCAAGGTTAGGGATATGACATTTCAGGCAGGTCAGCAGGTTATTCTGAAAGTATTCCCCATGAAAGGTATTATAAAATTTGGTAAGAAGATCAAGATCAGTCTTTGCTATATTGGCTCATTTGAGATCCTTGAATGCGTAGGGTTAGTGGCTTATGGGTTAGCTTTGCCGCCTAGCTTGGCTAGCATCTAACGTCTATCTAGTGTTTCATGTGTCTATGTTGAAGAGGTACCACGGGAATGGAGATTACATCATTAAGTGGAACTCGATGTTATTAGATAAGAATCTACAATATGAGAAAGATCCAGTTACAATTCATGATCAGGACACTCAAAAGCTGAGTAATGAAGAGATTAAGTTAGTGAAGGTCCAATGAAATATCATATGGTCAGTGAAGCAACATAGGAAATCAAAAAGGATATATAAGATAAGTATCCTTAGTTGTTCGTTAATTCAGGTACTACTCTACCATTACCTTAGTTGTAATATCCTGCATGTTAAAAGGTTAAATTATGGAAAAAGTGCAAGTGCAACTTCTGGTGCAGTGATGTATGAACCCCATCTACGGCCTGTGGTTGGATTTATGGATCATAGATAAGCCTCGTGGATGGGACAAAGACTTGGTAAAAATTTGGAAGTTGGGTTTAGATGTTCGAAGGATTTTTACCAATGGTTAAAATATTTATGAGTCGTTATTTGGAGTCGTGATTGATGTTCAGAGAAGGGTAAAATTAATCCTGATAGGATGAGACTACTTATGGGTCATGGTTTAGTTGATGGATTGTAAAGTAGGTTCATGGCTTGGGTTCTAAGATGTAAAATTTTCTAAGTGTTGGTTAAACCTAAGAGGGGTGTCTACGACTCATAGAAGGAACTACGTGTTGTAGATAAGGGTTCATAAATTGAGATCTATGTTTCAAATGTTTTGGGGTGTAACCAAGATAAAATCCCCTTTTGATGAGTCGTAGATTGGTCTACGACTTGTAGACTAGGGTCGTGGTTTTCCCTGACAGTTTTTAGTGAAGAGTATGTCTGATTTTTTCTTACATCCTAAGTTCTAAACTACGTCATTTTGACTCCTAAAACTATCCATATAAGCCTTATAGTACCCTAATCGCTTCCATTCCAATTCATTTCCCTAAATATTCTAAGTCCAACCTCCCTATTTCTCTTATTGCTCTTTGAAGGCAAGAACTTGGATTTCTATATTTCTTCTCCAAGTATAGATTCTTATTCACCGTATGTTGATTTCTTTCATGGATACTTTCCACCCATGAAACTCAAGTAATTTCAACCTATTGTTTTAGTTTCAAGTTATGGAATTTTCGTGAATTTTATGGTGTCACTTCAAATGCATGTATTATGATTTATCTACTACCATATGATGTATTTTGTTATGAATTGATATCTCATCATGAGAAGTTGATTATTTATAAGGTGTTTTATGGAAAATTACTTATGATTTTGAAATTTCATGGTGGGTTATTTTATAAACTATCCTAATTGATAAATTTCACGACATTTATGCATAATCTTCTTGCAATATATGATTTAAAGTTCAAATACTTGAACCCACCTAGTTTTACTCTATGTCCTAATGAAGTATGTTTTGAATAATAGGGGTTTCAACTAAAGGTTTATGAAAGCTATGAATGTAATTATGGAAGCCCTTTTTATGACGAAATGAATAATTGGTGAAAAAGTTTTCTCACCTAGACGATGGATTCCCTAAGTGATAAGGATAATTCACACATTTTGAATCCTTAAGGTTCATGAGCTAGTTTATGAATTTATTTAATGCTATTGAACTCATAGTCATGAATGATCACTTTAATGTATTATTATTTCGTGAAACTTGACTTAGCATCAAATGAGGCTTTGGGTAGGGACTCGACCTAAGGGTCCCTGGTAAAAGCTCTTAGTCTCATAACTATGTTGCCACGATAGGTTGCCTTTTTAGGTTAGGCTAATAGATCTATATATGGCCCTAATATTAAGATTAAAGAATGAATTTCATGGAGTTGTACCTGGCAAGTAGTCTCTCCTTCCAATGTAGGGGATTATGTTGGATTTAGTGTTGTAACTTGCATGGTCTTGGTGTTGATTCCACATATGTATGATTCTTTACGATGTTCATGATGCTTCAGTCATGATTTAAATGTGGCCTCTTTCTAAATTCCCAAATTTAATTTCACTTTATTTAAATCTAGATCCCACCCATTATTAAAAGATTTAATCTCATCCATCCACTTTATATTGATCAATGGCCACAATTTAATCTATTTTTTATTTCCCTTTTTAATAAAATACCCCAATAGTTAAATTTTCTTTTCTCCTTTCCGCACCACCACAACCGCCCCCATACTCCCATCTCCGGCGAAAACCATGCACCTCACCTCCCTCACCTCTCCGTTTCCAGGCAAGACAACTAGCGGTGCCGCCTTCCCTGCTCCTCTTTTTCGCTGGCATGACTCCACCAACGACCGTTGCATTACTCTCTCCTCTCGCCGAAGGAACGTCACCCAGTAACACATTTTCTTTTCTTCCTCTTCTCCTCCGCTAGAACAGCCCAGCGACTCTTCTCTCATCGCCATCCTCCCTTGCCGGCGAAACCCTGAACTAGTGACCCCTAAAACCCTCCATATCCTCCCTTCACCTCCAAAACAACCCCATGCATCAGCACTAGCGACCCCTCTCCCCTTCGTCCGTCTCTTTTTGCGGCAAAACTGCTGCCAGAACCCCAAATGAACCCCACCAGCGAACTCTTTTTTCGCTGGAAACAGTCACCAAACGACCCCAAAATCAGGGGGTTCCAACCAAAAGACACAGACTCTCTCACGAAAAGAAACACCAATTCTTAAAAGTATAGAAAGATCAAAACTCTTCATATTCTTCTTTTCTAAAATAAAAATACATATATTTCTTTCTTTGCAATATCATTCTCTTAACTTCAAGAATAAATTTGGTTTCAACTACTGTTGGATTAACTAGTTAGTTCTCTTTTTTACCTATTCTTATGTTATAATACCTTTTATCTTCGAATATATTCTTGGAAGTAAAGGGGATTTAGCTTTTTTTTTAATATTATTTTAATCTTGATAAATATTCTCATGTTTTAAAACAATAGTCAAGGATTTTCTTTAAAACTAATCAAACTTGTTTCGTAGCACACACTAAATAAATTTTAAACCTTTGCATTCTTTACTTGAGTTTTTTTTGTTTGAGAGGCATATTTGAGACATTTGTGTTAAATGCTAGTATTTGGTGTTTTGTTTGATGTGGTGTCTAACTAGGAAGCCCTAAATTCTCTTTAAGTCTATAACCACCAAAAAATTAGAAGTCCAATGCCTCTTGGGCCTTAGGAGGGACGATAGGCACTTTCGTTAGAATTTTTCATTTCATTTAGTACACTTTAAGGTTAATAATAAATTAACTTAGGAGGGGTAGGGGTATATAGGACCCTCGAATATGATGACTAAACTTGAACTTAATAGTATAAATCTTGGTTTTTTCCTTCGGCTTAAATAAGCCACATGAGCTAAAAAGACAAAATCTAATTTTGCCTTCCGAAAATAAAAGCCGAGTAACTGATCCGAGTGAAAAATAAATCACTTATTCTTTTTATATTTTTCTAAATGTGTTTCTTAATGTTTGGGGTAGATAGTTATTTAATTGCTTTAATTTGTTTGTTTAATTTCTATCTTATTTTGTCACTTAGAATTAATTAGGATAATTTTCTTAAGAGTCCTTATTTGTTAAACCCCCACATAAAATGTGAGATACGGCCGGGAGCCGCATTTGTGGACTTCGAAGGGTGCTTAACACCTTCCCTTCGAGGTAACTTGAACCCTTACCCGTTCTCTGGTGACCTTAGGCTTAGATTTAGTTATTAGGTGAGAATGGTGTCTTGATGCACCTTAAACTCATTAGGTGGCGACTCTTCAACTTTGATTTTCAAATTCCAAAACAATCATTTCCACAACGTCGTCCAAGTTCCTATTTTTTTGTTGAGAAAAATGGGGCGCGACATAGGTGATTCTCCTCCTCCTCACCCTTGCAGTTGATTTGAGTTATTGTTGAAGACGTATGATTCTCTTAGCCTCTATCTCTATGTTTCTGCTTATATTTAATTGTTCATTACCTATGAAATGCTTGAGTAAATGCTAAGAGGCTTAAATAAGGGTCCCTTGTGGTTCTCATTTATCGTGTTATGCCTAGGGTCTAGCCTGGATCATGACAAATTTGGTATCAGAGCACGAGGTTTTGAAGTATCCTAGGAAGTCCAACGCACCATGTCAAGTAGTGTCTTGTTCATGGGTGTAAAGTGTACCACATCAATGAATAAAATGCTACAAGGTATTTTAGAAACTTTCCCTTCTTTCATGACTCAAGTTGTGCCTTAGAGTTTTCATAAAACTTCCTCTATCTAATGAAACATTTATTTGTACTTTCCAGAAAACGCCTCCAAGAAGGATGCCCACATAAAGAGAGGGTAATCCCAATAAAGGCCAAGATCTTTCAGTCCCTCAATCTTTGCATGAAGAGGCAGTTATGCATGCAGAATTCAGGAATGTTATCAC
Source organism: Solanum rostratum (assembly GCA_029948455.1). Lineage (NCBI taxonomy): Eukaryota > Viridiplantae > Streptophyta > Magnoliopsida > Solanales > Solanaceae > Solanum > Solanum rostratum. Next base: position 14,409,650 of record CM057054.1, read on the forward strand.
TATGTTGGCTCAAGTTGTGGCTAACCAAGTTGTTGGTCCTACTTAAGTACCTACCTTACTAAAAATATCCAAGATTTTATGAGGACGAATCCGCCCAAATTCCATGGCTCTAATGGGGATGTAGAACCCCCCACCCCACCCCACCCCCGAGAGTTCATTGATGAGGCCTACAAGATTGTGGCAATTATGGGGGTGTCTATAGACAAGAAAACTAAGCTTTTGGCCTATCAACTTGAAAGGTGTGTCCAAGGTATGGTATGACTGATTGGTGGTGCTAATTGGTGGTGGATAGAAGTGAAGATGTGGGTCCTATTGAGTAGGAGGAATTCAAGAAAGCCTTTCACTATTGATTCTTTCTATTGGAGTTAAGGGAGGCCAATATTCAAGAGTTACATCAACCTTTCTTAAAAGAACATGAGTGTGAGGGAGTATTCCCTCAAATTCACCAAGTTGTCTAGGTATTCACCTTTCATGGTCGACGATTCAAGGGCAAGAATGAGCAAGTTCATCTCTGGCGTCTCAAGTTTGGTGTTCAAAGAATGCAAAATGGCTATGCTAGTCAAAGATATGGATATTTCTAAAATTATAACCCATGTGGGACAAATTGAGGATGAAAAGGTGAGGGAGAGGTCTAGGGAATCCAAGAAGGCCTGAGTTGATGATGGTGGCTTCTCCAACCAAAGGTCCGGAAATGATGGTAGTGAAAGGGCCCAAGGTGGGAAAAGGTACATCGGTCAAGGTCTAACCAACACTCTTCTTCAAAGATTCAATAAGGACAAAGGACAAAATCCTAAGGTTGAACTAGGTGCTCAAACTTATCCCACTTGCAAGAAGTATTTCTTTGAGGTCTTACAAAGGAGAATGTTTGACCAGGTCCGATGCATGCTTCAAGTGTGGCAAATCTAGTCATCATGCCAATGATTGTAGAAGTAGGGATGGCGTTAGAACACAAGTCCAAGGGGTGCAAGGTGGACAGGCTCAAGGTGGTGGTCAATGCACAAATTAATTTTATGCTCTCTATGAAAGGCAAGAAGTTGAGGAGATTCCTAATGTTGTTATCGGCATGTTAAAGGTCTTTAGTTTTAATGTGTATGCATTTTTGGATCTGGGTGCCAATTTATCTTTTTTCTGACATTTCTTGCTAATAAGTTCAATGTATGTTTGAAGTCTTATTTGAACCTTCTTCAATTTGTGCCTCCATTTGTGAGCCGGTTGTAGCAAAAAGAGTCTACCGAGATAAATTGTAGAATTTGTAAGGTCAAATTTTACTTTCCTAATGAGCCTATTCTTGAGTAGGATGGTAGCAATTTAGTATGTAACGGTTGATTCATTTCTTATCTTAAATCCCATAAATGATTTTTAAGGGGTGTGTCTACCATATTGTGAGGGTGAAGGATGTCACTTCTGAGGTCCTTTCTCTTGAGTCGGTTCACGTTGCCAATGAGTTCCTCAAAGTTTTTCCCAATGACCTACCTGGTGTCTCTCCCCAAAGAAAAATAGACTTTAGTATATATCTTCTTTTCGATACCCAACCTATTTATATTCTCACGTGTCATATGGCCCCGAAGGAGTTGGAGAAACAATTGAAAGACTTGTCGAAAAAGGGATTTATTAGACCAAGTAGGCCTTTATGGAGTGCTCCCGTATTATTTATAAGGAAGAAGGATGAGCCATTTCGGATGTGAATTAACTACTGACAATTTAAAGTTACTATAAAGAACGAGAATCCGATTTCGAGAATAGATGACTTGTTTGACCAATTGAAAGGGATGGTTATTTCTCCAAAATTAATCTCTATATCGTCTATCATCAATATAGGGTAAGGGAATGTGACATTCCAAAGATGGCTTTCTGAACGAGGTATGGTCACTTTGAGTTTCTAGTCATGTGTTTTGGGTTGACAAATGCTCGCTGGTGTTCATCGATTTAATGAATTGGATCTTTAAGCCTTGTCTTGATATGTTTGTGAGAGTGTTCATTAATGACATCTTGGTCTACTCTCAGAGAGAGGAAAAACATATTGACCATTTGAGAGTAGTACTTCAAACATTTAGGAATAAGCTATTGTATGCAAAGTTTAGCAAGTGTGAGTTTTGGTTGAAGGAGGTGGCTTTCTTGGGAATGTGGTGTGCGATGATAGGATTATGATTTATCTAAAGAAAAGAAAGATGGTGAGAAATTGCCCTAGACCGTTGACTGCATTGAATATTAGGAGCTTCTCGGGTTTGGCCGGATACTATAGAAGATTTCTTGAGGGTTTTTCATCTATTGCTTCCCCTTTGATGGAATTGACTCAAAAGAAGGTCAAATTCCAATGGTTGGATGAATGCAAGAGAAGTTTCAAAAGTTGTACGGATTGACTTACTTCGGCCCCTATCTTTACATTATCAGAAGATTTGAACGGATTTGTGGTGTAATGTGATACCTCATGTGTCAGTTTGGATTGTGTCCTAATGCAAAATAGTAAGGTCATAGCCTATGCGTCTAGGCAATTAAAAGTACATGAAATAAACTATCCAACTCATGACTTGAACTAGCGGCAATGGTGTTTACTTTGAAGATATGGTGGCACTACTTTTGTAACACCCGGTAAAATTAACAAAATACACACGTAACACATCTTCCATTGCTCGTATGGAAAATTCGAGGCCGGATTCGTAATCAGCACAAAACATTGAGTGAGAAAATCATAATCAGCACAATTTTTAGAGCGACCAGATCAAGAGATAATTTTTCGACTCGAAAATGAAAAAAATAGTGACAGTGCGCGATGAACGCCTGTCACGCCTCTATAGCGGAGTCACACTTATGTTTTTTTCAAAATGTTTCGATGGGATTGGGAAAATACATTCAGAAACTTTTTGGAGAAAATACATTGTGCGCGACTAGTCCACGTCGCGGACTAGGCTATTACGAGGCTGAAAAATTTTCTAAATCATGTGAGAGGCATTCCAGTCAATTCCCAACCCCTCCTAAACTCTATACACGATCTAATTTGGCTGTTTTGACGTTAAAAAGGTCTAAACCCCCATTCTAAGTCTTTTACTCATAATCTAACAAGACTAGGACTTGAGAAAAGAGGAGAAGAGCTTGAGATTGAGAAATTCAAGAGGAATTCTTGAAGGTGATTGTTGATAGCTTCATCCCAGGTATATAAGGCTAAACTAGAAGCATGAGATTTTCCTCTCATGTGCGCCATAGATGGTCATAGATGAGTTTAAATTCTATTGAGTCTACATGCATAATTCATGATGGTTTTATTGACAATCCTATTAAATTCATATATTTTTCTATGTTAATGATCATCATAAACTTTGTTTTCTTGAATTGAATATTTCCATGAGAATTTGCATAACCCTACATGACTATTTTGAAAGCATACACGAATGAGCTTAAGAATTGAGTCTAGAGCCTTGATCGGATGATGTTTATTGTGATTGTGATTGTGATAAGATAATGATAATGGGTTTATAGAACTTGATAGTCTTGTGAGTCTCCATAAATGAACTCCACTGAAATGTCTGTTCGATTATCCCCTTACAATCGTTCTAAATCTTGAGTCATTGATTGAAATGTTCCTTGATGGGAGGGTTAAAGCCCTTATGTGATTGATTGATGGGAGGATTAAAGCCCCTATAAGATTGATTGATGAAAGGGTTAAAGCCCCTATGAAATTGATTGATAATAGGATTAAAATTCCCTATGATTCGATTGTCTTGATTAGATTGATTGCCTTATAAGCATTGAGTCATGGGAAGAGTATCGAGCACTGAAAGAGTAAGAGTTATTTTGACTTGCACTTTTCAAACTACGTCGCCTAACGTAGGTGAGGATTAGAACCATCACACTATATTATGGTTCCCTCTTGATTAGAAGTCCTTGAAAGCAATTGAGGACTTAGTTGATTGTTGTTTCCCTTAGTGAGCTCGATTTATTTCCTACCTGGAAAGTTTGGAATGACTGTGGCAACATCAGCTTGACTGTTGTACATTCACTAGCTCATAAGTGATTGTTGTCGAATAAGAGAAACTCCCTAAAAGTTCCTACCTTGAGTACTCTGAGTCGAGATGAGATGAGTTCCATTGAGTTGAGTTGATTTGATTGATGAGGTTGATTGGTTGATGGGTCACTTGTCTACTCTTTATTCTTGCATAGATAGACATTTGACGATTTGATTTGATATGATGATTGTTCTTAGTCGATGATTATTTTATATTATTCTATCGATTTCTATTTCATTCAACTATTTTACATATCGTACATTCCATGTACTGACACCACTCGGTGTTGCATCATTTTATGATGCAGATATAGGGATTAGGGATCGTCAACAGATGCATCGTTGAAGATCCAAGATGTTCAGCTGATTGGTGAGCCTCCCCTACTCCGGAAGATCCACTATTACTTATTTTACCATGCCTTTGAGTTAGAATAGACTAGTCTTTTATTTTGAGCTCGGTAGCCATGGGTCTGTCATTGGCACTATTTGATTAGTGATAGAAGCTTCATAGATGATAGTCGAATGTTGATGTAAAAATTGTGAGCTAGTTCTATCTACTAGCCTTCTATATATACATACATACATACATATATATATATATATATGTATGTATATATTATTTGAAACATTAAATGACATGAGCCCATTTACTTGCCTTTGCTTCAGCTGATCTAGAGAGTTGTTGAATTGAATAGATGTGATGAGGCCAAGTGTTTCGCTTGGGAACTAGTAGTAGTCTCTAGGTGTTGGCCACGTCTTGGTTAACCTCCTAGGGCGTGACAAACTTGGTATCAAAGCACAGAATTCAAGTATCTTAGGGAGTCTATGAAACTGTGTCGAGTAGAGTCCTTATTATTGGTGTGAAGAGCTCCACATCCATAATTTGGAGTCTATAGGACATTTAGGAATTGTTTAACTTCTTTCATGTTCTAGTTGTGCGATAGAGTTATGCTCTATGAAAGGTTCTTCTCTAATTCGTGCTCTACACATTGCAGAGTATTGATCATGCCTCCTAGAAGAGCCTTCAGAGGTAGGGGACATCCCACCAGGCAAAATGTTAACCCACCTGATCCTTAAGGACACGAGGAGCCTGCAGACCAAGCTTTCCCAGTTGAGCAACCCCCGCGAGATGAGGTCTCCAATGCTGAGCTACACTAGGCTATTCAAACTCTAGCCCAGGCTATCACAGCACCTGCTGCGAGACAAGGAGCGGGTAGACAGGATTCCCATGACACTTCTAGTGTTCGGGAATTCTTGAGGATGAATCTGTCTAAGTTCACAAGGTCTGCATCCACTGAGGATCCTAAGAACTATGTGAAGGAGCTTCAAAAGGTGTTCCAAGTGATACATGTGGCTGATGTTGACAGGGTTAAACTGGGTGCTTACCAACTCAAGGGTGTGGCTAGACTATGGTTCGACCAATGGAAAAAAAGTAGAGGAGATGATGCTCCACTGTTGACTTGGGTAATGTTCGAGGAAGCCTTCTTAGGACGTTTCTTCCCAAGAGAACGAAGAGAGGCCAAGGTAAGAGAGTTCTTAAATCTGAAATAGGGCTCGATGACTGTGCAAGAGTATGGGTTGAAGTTCACACAACTATCTCGTTATGCTCCAAACATGGTTGCTAACATGAAGGGAAGAATGGGGGTGTATGTTGATGGGTTGAATAGAGGACCCAAGAGAGATAGGAAGGGAGCAATACTTGTGAGTGATATGGATATTGGGCGATTGATGACATTCGTGCAAGAAGCTGATGAAAAGAGACAACAGGATAAGGAGGAGTTCAGACGTAAGAGAGTAAAGACATCCAGCCATGAGGTTGGAAGGAAAAGTAATGGTAACCGATTCCCAGCACCATCATCTACTAGTACACCTGTTCCTAGACGCAGAAATGAGCAGAGGTCTCAGAATGTTGGAACACGTGGATCTCAGTGACAAGCTAGAGTAGCTCAAGGTTTATAGGATAAATCACCATGTGGTAAGTGTGGCAAAATGCACTTGGGGAGATGTCGTGAAGGGAATAATATGTGCTACAAATATGGCCAAGCGGGTCACTAACAGAAGGACTGTCCAAACTGGGCTGGCCGGGCTTAATCTTTTGCACCAGCCCCACTAGCTAGAGGAAACCAGAAGGCCACTACTTCAGGTGCAAGCAGAGCAACAAACTGCTTGTATGCCATGGGTAGTCACCAAGATTAGGAGAAATCCCCAGATGTTGTAACGAGTATGATACAAGTCTTTACTTTTGATTGTTATGTTTTGATGGATCTAGGTGCCACATTGTCCTTTGTAACTCCTTATGTGGCCAGTAGATTTGATAGAACCCTTGAGAGTCTTCTTGAACCCTTTGATGTTTCTACTCCAGTAGGTGAGTCTATTCAAGCTCAGAGAATCTATAGAGCTTGTGTAGTGTCCATCCATCATAGGGATACTCTTGTTGATTTGGTTGAGTTGGAGATGATTGATTTTGATTTGATCCTTGGCATAGATTGGCTTCACGCCTGTTATGCCTCCGTTGATTATAAATCCTGAACTGTTAAAGTCTAATTTCTGAATAAACCGGTTCTTGAGAAGGGTGATTCCGTTGCACCTAGGGGAAAGTTTATCTCATACCTTACGACCAGAAAGTTGATTTCCAAAGGTTGTATCTATCACCTCGTGCGAGTTAAATCTGATGATGTTGAGTCTCTTACTCTTGAGTCAGTCCCGAATATGAATGAGTTTCCTGAAGTGTTTCTTGATGATCTGCCTAGAGTCCCTCCTAATAGGGAGATTGACTTTGGGATTGATGTTCTTCCCGATACCTAACCTATGTCAGTTCCACCTTATAGGATGGCCCCCGCTGAGTTGAAAGAGTTGAAAGAACTGTTGAAAGATCTATTAGATAAGGGCTTTATAAGGCCGAGTGTTTCTCCTTGGGGTGCCCCTGTCCTATTCGTGTGATAGAAAGAGGGATCCCTCAAAATAAGTATTGACTACAGGCAATTGAATAAGGTCACCATAAAGAATAAGTATCCTCTTCCAAGGATAGATGATTTGTTTGACCAACTTCAGGGTGCCTTTTGTTTCTCAAAGGTAGACCTCAAATATGGCTACCATCAGTTGAAAGTGAGGGAATGCGATATTCTAAAGACGGCCTTTAAGACCAGATATGGCTATTTTGAGTTCTTGGTCATGTCCTTTGGGTTAATGAATGCACCTACAGACTTTATGGACTTGATGAATAGAGTATTCAGATAATATCTCAATATGTTTGTGATTGTATTCATCGATGATATTTTGGTATACTCGAGAGATGAGGAGGAGCATGCTAATCACCTCAGAGATGTCCTCCAAGCACTTAAGGACCATGAGTTGTATGCGAAATCCTCAAAGTGAGAATTCTGTCTTAAATCAGTGGCTTTCCTATGCCACGTGGTTTCTGGGGATGGTAATCAAATGGACACCCAAAAGATTGAAGCGGTTAAGAACTGGCCTAGACCGACACCTCCGAGTGACATAAAAAGTTTCTTGGGGTTAGCATGCTACTACCGTAGGTTTGTTGATGGATTTTCTTCTTTATCTGCACCATTGACTAAATTGACTCAGAAAAAGGTCAAGTTTCAGTGGTCTAACGAATGTTAGAAGAGTTTCCAAGAGTTGAAGATGAGATTGACTACAGCACTGGTTCTAACCTTACCCGATGGGATAGAGGACTTTGTAATTTATTGTGATGCTTCGAGGGTTGGATTGGTATGTATGTTGATGCAGAAAGGGAAAGTGATAGTCTATGCTTCCAAGAAGCTCAAGATTCATGAGAGGAACTATCCAACCCATGATCTTGAGTTGGCAGCCGTGGTGTTTGCACTTAAAATCTGCCGCCACTACGTATATGGAGTGCATATGGATATATTCACTGACCACAAGAGCTTGCAGTATGTCTTCAATCAGAAAGAGCTCAAACCTGCGAAAAAAGGAGATGGTTGGAGTTGCTCAAGGATTATGACATGAGCATTCTCTACCACCCAGGTAAAGCTAACATTGTTGCTGACGCTCTTAGCAGGTTGTCAATGGGTAGCACATCCCATGTTGAGGAAGGAAAGAAGGAGTTGGCCAAAGAAGTGCATCAATTGGCTCGATTAGGAGTTCAACTTGAGGAGAATAATGAGGGAGGAGTTAATGTTCAGAATGTGTCTTCTTCATCCTTAGTTGTAGAGGTGAAAGAAAAGCAAGACCAAGATCCTGTCATACTCTAATTGAAGGAGGCTGTTTGAAAAGTGATGGTTTTCTCCAACGGGGGAGATGGAGTGTTGAGATACCAGAGTAGATCGTGTGTTCCAGATGTTGTTGGTATTCGAGACAGAATCATGGCTGAAGCCCATAGCACTAGATAGTCCATTCGTCCTGGCTCTACTAAGATGTACCATGAATTGAGAGAAGTCTATTGGTGGAGTGGAATGAAGAAGGATATTGTTGAATTCATTTCAAAGTGTACGAATTGCCAATAAGTGAAAGTTGAGCATCAAAGGCCATTTGAATTGGCTCAGAACTTTGAGATCCCTAAATAGAAGCGGGAGATGACTAATATGGACTTCATTACTGGCTTACCAAGGTCTCAAAAACAACACGATTCGATATGGATGATTGTAGACAAGATGACTAAATCTACTCACTTCTGAGTAGTCAAGACAACCAATACCGTGGAGGAGTACCCAAGTTGTACATCCAGGAGATTATGAGGTTGCATGGAGTTCCCTTGTCTATCATTTTGGACAGAGTAGCTCAGTTCACCTCCTAATTTTGGAGATCGTTCCAGAAAGGATTGAGTACTAAAGTGAACCTGAGTACAACCTTTCATCCACAGACAGATGGTCAGGCAGAGCGCACAATTCAGACACTAGAGGATATGTTAAGAGCCTGCGTTCTTGATTTCAAGGGAAATTAGGATAATCACCTACCATTGATTGAATTTGCATATAACAATAGTTATTATGCAAGCATTCAAATGGTTCCTTATGAAGCCTTGTATGGAAGGAGATATAGATCACCAATTGGGTGGTTTGAGATTGGAGAAGCAGAATTTATTAAGTCTTATCTTTTCCACCAATCGATGGAGAAGATTAAGGTCATAGAGAGAGATTGAAGACTGTCCAAAGTCGCCAAATATCTTATACTGACGTGAGGAGAAGAGATTTAGATTTCGAGGTGAATGATTGGGTGTACTTGAAGGTGTCACCTATGAAGGGTGTTATAAGATTTGAGAAGGGAAAGTTGAGTCCATGCTATGTTGGACCCTACCAGATTGTGAAGAGGATTGGGGAGGTTGCTTATGAATTAGAGTTACCTTTCGAGTTAAATGGAGTTCATCCGGTATTCCATGTTTCGATGTTGAAGAAGTTCTTGGGAGATCCTGCCTTGGAGATCCTTGTTGAGAGTATTAAAGTGAAGGATAGCTTGTCCTACGAAGAGCTTCCGTTCCAAATCCTTGATCGACAGATTCGTAATCTGAGAAACAAAGAGATAGCCTCAGTCAAAGTCCTGTGGAGAAATCAATTCGTTGAGGAAGCCACATGGGAAACTGAGGAAGAGATGAAGACCAAATATTTGTACCTATTCGTGCCAAATGATGAGAACGTCGAAGGTATATTTCCTACCCTTGACTGGATTGACTGATCTATTCTTAAGTTGATTGTCTATTCTTGAGTCTGAATAGAATTGATTGAGATTTATGAGAAGTCAAGAGTTTGATTGGTTGAGTTGAATGTTGAGATGAGTCTTGAGTCTATTCATTCCTTGATATCCACATGTACTCATCATTCGAGGATGAATGATCCCAAGGGGGAGATGATGTAACGCTCGGTAAAATTATCAAAAAACACCTAGAGGAACGGTATGTGTGTAACACATCTTTCAATACTCGTATGGCGAATCTGAGGTTGAATTTTTGATCAGCAAAAAAAGTTGAGTGAGAAAATAGTCCCAGACAATTTTTAGAGCAATCAGATAAAAAGATCATTTTTCGACCCGAAAATGACAAATAGTGACGGTGCACGAGGGAGGCGCGTCCTGCCTCTGTAGCGGAGTCACACTTATGTTTTTTCAAAAAATTTCAACGGGATTGGGAAAACATGTTCAGAAACTTTTTGGAGAAAATACATTGTGCCCGACCAGTCCACGTCGTGGACTGGGCTATTCCAAGGCTGAAAATTTTCTAAATCTTATAAGGGGCATTTCGGTCAATTTCTAACCCTTCCTCAACTCAATACACGATCTAATATGGGAGTTTTGATGTTAAAAGGGTCTGAAACCCCATTCTAAGTCCTTTTCTCATAATCTAACAAGACTAAGGCTTGAGGAAAGAGGAGAAGAGCTTGAGGAATTCAAGAAGAATTCTTAAAGGTGATTGTTGATAGCTTCATCCCAGGTATGTAAGGCTAAACTAGAAACATGAGATTGTCCTCTCATATGCCCCATAGATGGTCATAGATGAGTTGAAAGTCTATTGAATCTATATGTATAATTCATGATGGATTTTATTGACAATCCTATTAAATTCATATATTTTTCTATATTGATGATCATCATAAACTTTTTTTTCTTGAATTGAATATTTTCATGAGAATTTGCATAACCCTACATTACTATTTTGAAAGCATACATGAATGAACTTAAGAATTGAGTCAAGAGCCTTAATCGGATGATGTCGATTGTGATGAGAGAATGATGATGAGTTGATAGAACTTGATAGTCTTGTGAGTCTTCATAAATGAACTCCACTGAATTGTCTATTCGATTGTCCCCTTACGATTGTTCAAAATCTTGAGTCTTTTATTGAAATGTTCCTTGATAGGAGGGTTAGAGCCCCTATGTAATTGATTGATGGAAGGGTTAAACCCCCTATGAGATTGGTTGATGAAAGGGTTAAAGCCCCTATGAGATTGATTGATGATAGGGTTAAAAGTCCCTATAATTGGATTGGTTTGGTTGGATTGATTGTCTTATGAGTATTGAGTCATGGGAGCAGTATCAAGCACCAAAAGAGTAAGAGTTAGTATGACTTGCACTTGTCAAACTACATCGCCAAACGTAGATGACGATTAGAACCATCACACTATATTGTGGTTCCCTTTTGATTAGAAGTCCCAGAAAGCAATAAAGGACTTAGTTGATTGTTGTTTTCCTTAGTGGATTCAATTCATTCCCTACCTGGAAAGTTTGGAACGACCATGGCAACATCAACTTTTCTGTTGTACATTCACTGGCTCATAAATGATTGTTGTCGGATAAGAGAAACTCTCAAAAAGTTCCTACCTTGAGTACTCTGAGTCGAGATGAGATGAGATGTGATGAGATGAGTTCCATTGAGTTGAGTTGATTTGATTTGATTGATGAGGTTGATTGGTTGATGGGTCACTTGTCTAATCTTTATTCTTGCATAGATAGACATTTGATGATTTGATTTGATTTAACAATTGTTATGAGTCGATGATTGTTTCATATTATTCTACCGGTTTCTGTTTCATTCAGCTATTTTACATACCGTACATTTCACATACTGACACCATTTGGTGCTGCATCATTTTATGACGCAGATACAGGGATTAGGGATTGTCAACAGGTGCATCATTGAAAATCCAGGACGTTTAGCTGATTAGTGAGCCTCCCCTACTCTGGAGGATCCACTATTATTTATTTTATCATGCCTTTGAATTAGACTAGACTAGTCTTTTATTTTGAACTCGGTAGCCATGGGTCTGTCATTGGCACCATTTGATTAGTGATAGAGGCTTTATAGATGATAGTCGAACGTTGATGTGAAGATTGTGAGCTAGTTCTTTCTACTAGCCTTCTATTATATATATATATATATATAATTTGAGACATTAGATGAGATGAGCCTATTTACTTGCTTTTACTTCTGCTGATCTATAGTGTTATTGAATTGAATAGATGTGGTGAGGCCAAGTGGTTCACTTGGGGACTAGCAATAGTATCTAGGTGCCGGCCACGTCTTAGGTACCCTCCCGAGGCGTGACAATTTTTATGGGATACATATTGATGTGTTCACCGATCATAAGAGTTTGTAATGTGTTTATCCAAAATGACCTAAATTTGAGGCAAAGAATATGGCTTGAACTCCAAAAAGAATATAATATGAGTGTGTTGTATCATCCAGGCAAGGTAAATACTGTGGTCAATGCACTTAGTAGAGTATGCATGGGAAGTGTGGCTTATATTGAGGATGGTAAGACGGAGTTGGTAAAGAATGTTCATCAGTTGGCCCGTTTAGGGGTAAGGGTGAGTGGTTCTAATGAGGGTGGCATACATGTGCAAAATAGCTCCAAATCATCATTGATAGTAGATGTCAAAGCAAGCAAAACTTGGACCCAATATTGATTGAATTGAAGAAGTTGGTTGCCGAAAAGAAGGTAAAGGTCTTCTCACAATGGGGAGATGGTATGTTCTATTATCAAGGCCAGTTGTCTCTTCCTAATGTAGATGTCCTAAGGGGCTTGATTCTAAGTGAAGTCCATAATTCTCAATATTTTATCCATCCGAAATCCACCAAAATGTATAAAAATTTGAAAGAGGTGTATTGGTCGAATGGCATGAAGAAGGACATCGCAAGATTTGTAGCAGAATGTCCTAATTGCCAACAAGTGAAGGTTGAACATCAAAAACTGTGTGGCCTAGCTCAAGATATTGAAATCCCCACTTCAAAGTGGGAAAATGTAAATATGAACTTCATAGTTGTCACGCCCCGAGAGGGTACCCTAAGCGTGGCCGGCACCCAGAGACTATTGCTAGTCCCCAATTGAACCACTTGGTCTCATCCCATTCATTCAATCAATAAATCAAGACAATCAGCAGAAGACAAAAGAAAGTAATAGGCACATCTCATCTAGTCTCAAAATAAAATATTATAAATAAAAGGCTAGTGGAAAGAAACTAGCTCAACAAGTCTTATCATCAACATTCGACTCCAGTGTATGAAGCCTCTATCACTATCAAGTGGTATCAATGACAGACCCATGGCTACCTCAACTCAAGGAATAGTAAAGCTGCTCTAAAAGTCCGACTCTAATAGCTAGATGAAAGTACATATTGGTCCTCATAAGTAAAGGAGGCTCACCAACTCTGCTGACTGCAATAAATCTTCAACGATGTGTCTATTAACAATCTCTAAATCCTATATTTGCATCATAAAACGATGCAGCACCAAGTGGCATCAGTATGTGAAATGTACAGTATGTAAAATAGTTGAATGAAACAGAAATAGGTAGAATAATATGGAAATAACATCAACTCAGAATAATAACCAAATCAGAATATCACATGTCTATCTAAAGAAAGAGTAAAGATTAGACAAGTGACCCATTAACCAATTAACCTCATCGATCAACTCAACTCAACTCAATGGAACTCAACTCGACTCGACTCAGAGTACTCAAGGTAGGAACTTTTTGGGAGTTTCTCTTACCCGACAACAATCACTTATGAGCCAGTGATTGTAAAATAATCCCACTAATGTTGGCACATCCATTCCGTACTTACCAAGTAAGGAACGCCTAGGATCCACAAGGGATCCAAAAAATTAACATATTAAGTTCTATTGTTTCAGGACAATAAGGTAAGGACTTGTTCGACTTTAACGGACTTAATCTATAGAGTGAGAACTTGTCTGACTCTAACGGACTTAGCCCTCAAGTGAGAACTTGTCCGACTCTAACGGACTTAACCCTCAAGATAGGAAATGTCCGACTCCAATGGACTTAATCCACTCCTACGCTTGGCAACGTAGTTACTGAGTATGAGTTGGACTTGCTCTTATTCTTACTCATTTTGGTGCTCGATACTCCTCCTAAGACTCAATGCTCATAAGACTCCTCATCTCAAATCAATTATCTCAAATTAGCATTGTAGAGACTCTCATTATCTCATTAACTCAAACTCAAGGGTCCTCTATTATTTCAGGGACTTTAACTCATCTCGATTAACTCAATTCTCATTTAAGAACTCAAGGACTCAGATCATCAATTAGAAGAAGTCGTTTTGTTAGAACTCAAAAACTCAATTATGAAGACTCATAGGATTATCAAGCTCAATTAACTCAATCTCATACTCACATCAAGACTTCACTCAACATACTCAAACCAAGGCTCTAGACTCCATTCCTAGGTTCATTATGCATGCTTTCACAAATTAACATATATAGTTTATACAATGTCTCATGAAAAGTATTCAAATCAAAAACAAGTTTATGATGATCATCAATATATGAAAATACATGTACTAGGCATAATTTTCAAGAAAATAATCAAGAAAGTACTTCAAGAAACATGTATGGGGACTCATGGACTCTCAACTTCTCTATTACCGTCTATGGGGCACATGAGAGAACAATCTCATACTTTTAGTTTAGCCTTACATATTTGGGATGAATGTAGACAATCAGCTTGGCACGAATACGACTTGAGTTCCTCGAATCCTCGCTCTTCTCTCTTCTTCTTTAGCCCTAGGTCTTTTTGTTAAGGTTTTGAAGGACTTAGAATAGGGTTTATAACCCTTTTGATAGTTAAACGACCTATTTTAATCATATATTATGTCCAGGAGGGGTTTGGAAAGGTCTAAAATGCCCATCACGAAATTCGAAAAAAAGTCTCTCTCGGGACATGGAGTCCGCAACGTGGATTGGGTTTATTTTCGGTATTTTTCACTGAAAATTCTCCGAATGAGGTTTCTTATCCCGTACAAAATTTTTAGGATAAAACCAAGTGTTGGCCCACGATAGTGGCGCATCGCGGCCCTGTCGCACACCTACACTGGTTTGCGTTTTCGTATCGAAAAATTATCTTTTGATTTGGTTGCTCTAAAAATCAACCGAGACCATTTTCTCACTCATTTTTCATGTTGATAGCAAATCCGGCCTCGGATTTGCCGTCGGAACATGAAAAGACACATTACGCGCACATCTCTCTTCTACGGGTGTTTTCGTAATTTTGCCGGGTGTTACAATAGTGGGTTTACCCCATATGCTAAAGCATCATGACTTCATTTGTATACTCCCTCTGTCTCATTTTATATGATACTCTGTAGTTTTTAGTCTGTCTCCAGAAAAAATCACTTTACTATAATTAGAAACAATTAAACTTTAAAATTCTTTCTGGCCTTTAATGAAATGATTTACAACTACACATATATTTAAGAATTACTTAGAGCACAAGTCTCAAAAGTCTTTTTCTCTTAATGTCGTGCCAAATTAAATGGTACCACATAAAATGAGATGAAAAAAGTAATACCTTTTAATTTTTTTGTTTGGCTCTTTTTGTTTACTCATCATCTAGCTCTTTTTTTACACATCTTGCTCTTTTTTATGGAGAAATAATGCCATGTGCATTTTATGACAAAATGATTAGTTTAATCCAATAAATAAATAAGACAATGTAAGCTACTCTTACTAGTGCCTTATATATAAGTCGTAAAGCAAAATAAAATAATGACATTTTTTTTATACTAGATTTTTTTTACTTCTTTTAAAGTTTTCAAACATATGTAATAACTAGTGTTTTCAAAAACGTTTTTGGGGCGAGTCTCGGGGAAGGGAGTACTAAAAATGTCTCGAATGTAAATTAAAGACGCAAATTTATAGGGCATAAGTACTAGAATTTGGGTTGTAAGCCCCGCAAGCAAAAAGACGCTCTGGGAATTAATTTTTATTTTTAGTATTTTTAATATTTTTTTAGAAATCATTTTTTTATTATGGGTATTGTACAATATTTTTTAAAATATATAAAAAAAATAAAGCAACTCTCATAGTTTTTAGATAATCGTGCCTTAAATTGATAGGATAGAGATTTCCTAGCATTATGTTTCTTAGGTAACTTTAATTATTTTTTTGTCATTATTCTTACTCTTTTTATTCTTTCCTTGTTTGAAATATATAAAATTTTAATCAATGCAAATATCAATTGAGGGTGGAAAAGATTAATAAATCTGGAGATGAATGATGATTTTGTTTTAAAATTTATCTCAACAATTATCATTTTTTGTGTTGTCGCCTTTCTCAAATAACAATTAAAATATTTTTTCGTATTATTGGTGATTTATTTAAATAGTTATTGAAAGTTTTACTTTTTCTTATCTTTTTTAATATTAAAATTACATAATTTAAGATATATGAGATATACGTCAGTAAATTCATGAGTCTTATTACTCGCCCCGTACTATATAAAATGCGTCACTTCATGCTCCCCTTTTAAAACACTACTAATGATATGTGTCATAGTCATTGAAATGTCAAGACACTCCTAAGGGCATCTCCAATCCAAACACCAAAATTTGCACCAAATTTGGTGTTAACACTATTTTTAGTGTAAATCAACTCCAACTCACTACACCAAATTTTACACCAAAAAAAATCTTTTTCTTTCTCTTCATTATTATATTTTATTTCTTATTTGATAAAATAAAATTCTTTTTAAAACATTCAATATATATATATAATTTTCATATTCTTTTCTTTTATAATCGATTAGTATAAAATTATTTTATATCATAATTTTTTAGATAATATAAAATGCTAGCAAATTGTAACACCCTGTATTTTCTCAATGTTAGTCTTATTTATACGACATTTGAAGTAGCCTTATGTATAGATGACTAAGTTTTTTCATATGAATGGTGATAATTTGAATTGGATTGGAAAGTATTGTGATGACCCACATGTTTCAGCAGGTATAAGTCCAAGTTAAACTCGATGAAAGCATTTAAATTTGATATAACAAGGTGCTATTTGAGTTAAAAGTTTAAAGTGAAGTATTAAAATACAACATAGGGGATTAATAATTAGGAAAACGAAATAAGTAAATGAGTTGTTTGCTTGACTAAATTAAGCTAGTAGATGACAAGTAGGTGCATCACCTACTTAGACTTTTTGATCAACTTCATAAAAGCTTTAGTGGATTGCCTATCTAAGACAAATAGATTTAATAAGGGGACGTAGGTGCATCACCTAGTTTGACATTTGAACAGCTTAAAAATGACTAAGTAGGTGCATCACCTACTTAATAAATTGTGCCAATAATGACCAAGATAGAGGCGGTGAAGTGGCCATATTATAGGATCATATTTATTTCATTTTTCTTTTCATTATTACATAGAAAAATCAGCTTCAACTCCCAAATTCTCCTTTTCTCTCAAAGCTTAGCACAACCACCTTAAAATACTCCTACGGTTCTTAGAGAAACACTCCTCATTTCCAGCCAAGGTAAGTAAAAATCTTATGGGTCTAGCTTGATTCTTCCATAAAATATTATAATTTCATGATGACCATGTCTAAAATATAGGGCAAACCTTTTCCCAAGTTGATTGTCCAACTCTTCTTTGTTACTAAGAGAGTTTTCTCTTCTTTTTTGATTTAAGTGAAAAAAGAAGTTTAAGCTCTCAAAGGAGTACAAGTTAAGACAACAAATTTTCAAAATTTGAGGTAAGATGTTGTCCCAATTTGTTCTTCTTTTTATGTGTAGATTTGGATGGAGAATTGTATACACATCATTGTTAAGAACTCAAGGTAAGGTGATCGGAAGTCCTGATAATAATCTCCTATTGTGTTGGATGACTTTGAGACTATTTAGGAGCTGCATACATTTATTGTTGTTAGGAGGCAGCGGAGGACCTTATTGAATTATTGATGGGAGTTATGAAGTGCTTAGTTATTTTATTAGATTTTTTTCCAAATCTTGTGAAGGATATGTTGGGGCTATTTAATAGTTGTTTTATGTGTAATTTTGATGAGGCAGCTTGGGATAAATTTGGCAAGCGTGTATGAAGATACATTGATGTATAAAAGGAGGGTGTGGTGATTTATCATTAGTGTAAGGGTTGTGTGGACAAATATTTAGCTATTGTTTTATGAGGCCCACGATGTAATTATTTTCTAATGTTAGTTTAATCATGACTTGTATTGTAGAAATAACGTCATAAAGGGAGGCTGAACATGGTAGTTGTGTTAGTCTGAAAATAAGATTTGTAAAGGTATCCAATTCCATATTCTTTGGAATGACATCTAACACTCGTGTTACCATCAACCGGTGAGCTTCCCAAGTGTTATTCCAATAGTGAAAGTATTGTTTATAAATAAATCTGTAATGTACTCTTCCACGTACTAGCATGACGAGTCTACATTCATTCATGAAGCCAATTATATCATTTAAATTCCTAAGTAGTACATTAATGTTACATGTGATTCTTATAGTATTGTACTCCCTTAAATGACCATTGTCATGTCTTCCATTACAAGTATATAGTACCAAAGATCTAAAAATTATCATGACGACTAAAGTTAAAATTTCAAAATATTAAAAAACAACTTGAACAGTGTTCACAGTATGGGTGGCAGCCCAGGTGCAAGAGCCTAATATGGGTCGATCTCACTTCGTCTATAAGGGTGGTAGCCCATGGGCGAGAGCCTAGCATGGATCGATGGCAATTTGCTAGTCGATTTTGCTTGAGTTTTTGTTTCATATATGTTATTGACTCATATATTCAGTACATTATTTCGGTACTGACACCCCTCTTAGGGAATACTGCAATTCATGTTGTAGGTATAGGTACTCCAGCTAGTAGACCTTCAGCGTAGACGCACTTGACACTCAACTGTTTTTGGTGAGCTCCAAGTTGATAGGTGGCTTTATTGAGTTTGTGGTATATGTATTTTGGTATTGTATAATAGTTCAAATTAAGGCGGGGCCTGTCCCGACCTATGTTAAGATTTTCTATCTTATAGAGGCTTTGTAGACTTATTGTATATAGTTCAGTTGCATCTTGTCTCTAAATAGTCGTGGCCTCAACAGCCAAGTCTGGTATGTAAGTTTTGGTGCTACCTAGTTTGATCTCTTATCTGTACAACTTGTATGAATTTGTCACTGCTTTGTAGTGGTCATAGTCATATGCTTAGTAAGCACATGTTATATGTTGGTTCTCTTGAGCCTTGAAGGTATCAAGTGCCTGTTCGTCTTTATAGATTTGGAGGCGTGACACAAATATTAATATTATACATAATAATGGATAATACAAATAAACCTAATTTTTTTGTAATGGATAATTTATTGTAATTCTTGTAAATTATTATCTTTTTGTACTCTTTAAAATTATTATGTATTTTACATTTCCATTTTGATGTGTGTCAATTATTAGCTTGTTAAATGTTTATTATTTTCGATACTTCTAGAGTACATTGTAATATTTGTCCACCAATTTATATTTTTGTACATAATAATGGATAATACAAATAAAAATAATTTTTTTAATGGATAATTTACTAATTGTTGTAAATTTTTATCTTACATTGTATTATTTGTCCACCATTTATATTTTGTATATTTAATTTTTGTGAAAGATATTGCAAGTATATCCGATTAATATTTATAGTATAATTAACATAAATTTAATTTTTTTAAAAAGTCATGTATAGAAAATTAATTTGTAAAAAAATAACTTTTTTAATTCAAAACTCATATTATAATATATTACATAAAAATAATAAAATAATCAAAATATACAATTTATATAATATTTATTTAAAAATATTATATAATAAAATAATATTAAAATATTTAAAAAATAAAATTAATGAGATGAATAATGTTATCAAATTTGATGTTGGATTGGAACACCAAAAGACTAACAACTTGTTTCGATGATGGTCTGCCATAGTTTCATGATGTATGGTATGGTGTGGTATCGTACAGTATAGTACCATACAATGTTTGGAATAGACTATATGGGTTGTTATTGTTTAATGATAATTTGTTATTTGATTTGATTGTATAGTACTATATCGTAACTTATAAATTTACAATAATGTCCTTACTTATTATAAATATTAAATTTATCAATATTTTAAAATAATTTTTATAAGAAAATATAAATACATAGCATCCAGTAGGGAAACATACAAGCTAATATATCTCCAATCCATACAAACAACATACGAAAATAAGAACTTTTAAAAAGGGAAACCTTGAAAAATAGACTAAAACATAAAAGAAAAGGCGGGAGGCAGAAAAGAAGTTTCACAAGTAGATGTGGAGAGAAATAAGTAATACAAAAATAATACATATATTAGGGTAAAGTTTAATAAAGAATAAAGGATAAATTCAAATTATTTAAATTTAAATAAGGTTATAATTGGAAAAAGAAATAAGAGAACCATGAGATACCATCAAATTGGTGGTTTCAAAAAGTGAGTGTTTTCATGGTTACATTACCATGAGACCAAACCATACCATACCAAATACAATTAAGGTCAACACATATGTAGCCCCTTAAACTTGACCCTAAATTTCATTTGGCACACCAACTCAATCTTATTCCATTTTAACCCTTCAACTCCAATTCTCATATTTCATTTTGACACTTCTATCCAAGAAATCAACAAAATAGGAGAGAGTGTACTTTACATGCCATGACATGAAAATAATTAAAAATACATACACAACTCTCTAACTTGACTTTATTTTTTATTTTGACAATTTTGTAACCTTTCAACTTTACTTTTTATGTAGCATTTACAAAAAAAATAAAGTTGAAGGGTTAGAATAGAACAAAGGCAGGATAAGTGTCAAAATAAAAAATAAAGTCAAGTTAGAGGATTTATGTATGTATTTTTAATTGATTTTTATGCCATGTCATGATATGTGAAGTACACTCTCCCCCATTGTGTTGATTCCTTGGATAAAAGTGTGAAATGAAATATAAAAATTGGAATTGAATGGTTAAAATAAAATAAAATTGAGTTGAGGTGCCAAAATAAAATTTAAAATCAAATTTAAGAGGTTATATATGTATTTGATAAATATTATTTTCTTACTTTAGATGTTACCTGAATTTGGTGTAGGTAGGAGATAGTTTAATAATCCATTAATATTTTTGTTTTTTCCTCTTAAATTTCTATGTCTTGTCAAATGTCATCTATCGAAATGAAACAAAAAATTGGGGAGGTGAGACTTACATGGCCCTTAGCTCGGGCGATATCAAGAGCCGAACGACCAAGATGCAATTCAGTGACAGTAGGGTCGGCACCCATTTCAACAAGCATCCTCACCATTTGACGGTCTCCATTAGCAGCAGCTCTGAACAAAGCCGTTCGACCATCCTTGCTTCTCGCATCCACTTGCGCACCTGCATCTATCAATGCCTTACCACTTTCCAATAATCCTTTACTCGCCGCCAAATGTAATGGCGTTCTTCCCTCCTTGTCTCTGCTATCCAACCACCTGCACCCTTCGTTTACTCTCACCAACCTCTCAATCTCTTCCCTCCGATCATTCGCGACGGCGATATGCAACGCCGTCCACCCTTTAGACACCCATTTAACGTCGCTTGGTTCTGTACATGCGTCCACCTTCAGTCCGCCCTCAATCAAAATATTCACCATGTCGTCGCTGTTATTAGGCAGCTGCTTTGCTACGCGGAAGAGTGACTCTGCTTCCCGGGTTGAAAAATCGGTGAAAATGGTTCGCTGTCGTTTGATGATATTCCTAACGGAATCGCAATCTCCGTTGCTAACGGCATGGCGAAGAAGAAAAGGGCCCACGAAAACAACCTTGAGTTTTATGTCATGAGTTGAACGATGCCCAATTGACTTGAAACAGGAGTTAACGATTTCGGATTGGGTGGACGAGTTGAGTTCGAGTTGAGATGCTATTGTGGTTCTAACGAGGAAACGATCAGAAGGGGAGCGAGGGAAAGTGGAAGGGATTTGGGGTTGGGGCTTGAGAATTACTTGGAAAGAGGTTGAAGATAATGGTGATATTAGGCCAGTGGGTGGATTGACAAGGAACTTGTGAGGAGACGAGGTTTGGACTTTGAATGCTATTGGATAGGCTGCAGTAAGTGATCTGAGGTTCACTGTGGCTCGGCATTTGCAGCCTAGTGCAAAGTCTATTCTTATCTCTGCTTCTGACACTTGCACCAATTTCTCCATCAACGATAGTTTATGCTCCAATTTTCAAAGGGGAATATTACCAATTGACTTGAAACAGGAGTTAACGATTTCGGATTGGGTGGACGAGTTGAGTTCGAGTTGAGATGCTATTGTGGTTCTAACGAGGAAACGATCAGAAGGGGAGCGAGGGAAAGTGGAAGGGATTTGGGGTTGGGGCTTGAGAATTACTTGGAAAGAGGTTGAAGATAATGGTGATATTAGGCCAGTGGGTGGATTGACAAGGAACTTGTGAGGAGACGAGGTTTGGACTTTGAATGCTATTGGATAGGCTGCAGTAAGTGATCTGAGGTTCACTGTGGCTCGGCATTTGCAGCCTAGTGCAAAGTCTATTCTTATCTCTGCTTCTGACACTTGCACCAATTTCTCCATCAACGATAGTTTATGCTCCAATTTTCAAAGGGGAATATTACCAAGACGTCGGTTTGTATACATATAAAAACGATGCATGTGATTCTGAATAGTGAGTACATGTGATTTTTTGGGGACCACACACAATAGGTTCAAGAAAAATACAAAATGGGACAAAGTGGTAACACTCTTTGTTTTGACAATACGAATGCAAGCACTACAACTCTATTTCATTTTAGTTGTTCAATGAATACAAGTTTATTATTTTCATCCAATACTATACTTATCTTTAAATAATTACATAGAAGTAATACTAACCAAATTTAAATTTCCACAGCCGAAGGAAGTTCACGATACATTAGTCAAGAATTTTAGGAGAAGATTGATGGTGCTCTTCACATTATGGTTTGTACATTTGGTGCTGCTCCAGCACATGTGCTTAATACCCAGGCTGTTGATGGGGTAACTTTTGTTGCTCCTCCAGCACATGTGCTCACTACTCAGGCTCTTGACAGGGTAACTAACTGTTTGTTGCACATAATTACTGTATCCTGTATTACTTGAGTAAAATGTTTTTGGTTTTCACCTTTTAAAACACCATTTTGATTTGTGCTTGATCTTATTTATTGTTCCGGAGACATTTTTGTTAAGCACATGCAGTATATGTTAGTTCCGACTTAAATACATTATTTGTTCATATAGACTGCTTGTTATGTATTATTATCTTCTTCACCTTGACTTTGCTTAGGAAACTCTTTTTATTTTTATCTCTCTATTTCAGTCCATCCCTTGAAGCCGTGCCCTCCTGTAATGTGAGTCTTCCGCTGTTGACAGAAATGCTGGTCAGAATTTGAGAAGATCCCACCATAATGGATCTCTCCTACTGCTACCTACTAGTGCATCGATTTAGGGAAATGTCGATGTTGTAATGCCTCTCATTCCAATAAAGCGAGTAACCTGTGGTTTGATTGTTCCTTTTTCTGCTGATGCAGGCAGATTGGATCCAAACAGTTAAACCACTGGTTCTTCCTCACCCTCCTCCCAATAAAATCTATTCCAAGGTGTCTAGAGACTGGGGAAAGAAAGGAGGGACTGATCGATCAACTTTAACAGATCCTTTCAGATCAAGTTCTTATTTTATGAGTAATGCTTCCACTTACCTATAAAGTCTTATGGTCAAACAAGAAGGATGTCTATTTGGACTCATTACTGTTGTTTTCTAGGATTCTCTAGCTGATTCCCTTATGCTTACTTACGATCCTTCAAAGACCACCTTTGTCCCATATTTCTTTTGACTTTCTCTGTGGTTTGCTTGTGCTTATTTTCAAGTTATGTGTGTAAATGAATATCGACTTGATAGATGTGTAAATGAATATCGACTTGATAGAATCATTCTTTTTATTACCATTTTCTTTTCTCTCTAAAGTGTGCTGTCACCTTTTCAATATGTTTTGCTTCTCTCATGCATTAACTATAGTCAATGTCAAAGATACTTCTAGGATTAATCTTATATATTGGTTCCCTGCTGGAAAATAAAAGAGGGAGTGGAAAAAATACTTTAGTGGACAATCATTGAGCATAGACTTCGAAAAAATCTAGTTTCAGGAGAATGAACTTTCTTTAAAATTGTAAGAGTAAAGAATAATGCAAACACATTACGCTAGTTTCTTAATTGATCACAAGTATAAGCAACTAAATTTTATATGCTAGATCGATCCCGGCTGTTATCACTTATCACATTATGTCATTCTTCTTATTATTACTGGTCTCTAAATTTTATAATTTCAAAGCAAATCCAACTACTTAGATTACAGATACTATTTTATTTTTTTTGACAAGAGCAAGACATAACAAACATTACTAAAGCAGTTGCAGCTTGCACCGAGTAAATAGAGTGTCACAAAGAAGAACTTACTGTCAAGGAGGCCCGAAGAGCAGTGAGCGACCTTTTGTTTTTTTTATTATGAGCGTTTTTATTGTCGTTGCGATTGTGGAATATGCTTCTCGTATCATTGAGAGACCTTAATTTGATAAATGCTATAGTTCAATGGGGATATGAGATTAAGAATTGTGAAATTCGAGACCAAATTAACCATAACACATGTGTTGGTAAATCTCTTAATAATCATGTAATGGCTGAGCCAAAAGTCTGGAGGTTCTATTTCACGAATGTCATACTTGATTAGTGTTTTTTACTTGCAGGGTACATCCAAACTACTAGAATAGCATGGTCCTTATGCATATATGTGGTTGGAAATATGTATGTTTAACAGAATAAAGCGCTCCTTTGATTTGTCTCTCTTTGCAAGGACTGCTAGTCGCTAGTATCTGGAGTCTGATGCTTACTAATTGAGACCATTGTCATGTAAGTTAGTTCTAAAATCTCTAATTTGGTTTTGATTGCAATAGTATGGATGTAAATGGCAAGAGTTTAACAATTAATAAGGGGGACTTCTAATCCTGATAAATTTGAATTGTAACGGACTTGTTTTAGGTTTTCAAATAAAATACTGCTCCCTCTGTTTCTGTTGTGATTTGATAAAAAATAACAATGAAATCTATGAAGAAATTGAAAGGAAGAAGAAGAAGAAAGGTAATTTTATTTCTTGTTATCTCTTTTTGATATACAGAGGGAGCAATATATATGAGCTAAGAGTTTTATTAGTTCTGTAGTTATTTTCCTTAACTACTAACTAACCAACTTAACTGACTTAATATTAGATTAGGAATGTTGAAATTCCTAAACTACCATTTAACACTGCCCCTCAAGTTTGGTGTTAAAAAATGTCAAGAACACCTAACATGGAGAGTAAATATTGATGTTGCACTCTTGTGAGACCTTTGGTGAGAAGATCTGCAGGTTGATATTGTGTAGGCACATACTTTACAGAAACCAATCCTTGTTATATCTTTTCCCTGATGAAATGTAGGTCGATTTCAATGTGTTTGGTCCTTTCATGGTAGCATGATTTGCAGTGATTTGAATTTCTGCTATAAGCTTATAGGTAGTTGGACATCTACCTCTACTTCTTTGAGCAGACCTTGAATCCAAACCAGCTCAGCAACTGTAGTGGCAATGCTCCTGTATCTGCTTCTGCAGAACTTCCTGAAACAGTTGTTTGTTTCTTAGACTTCCGTGAAACCAGTGAACCTCCAAGCTTGACACAGAAACCAGTGACTGACTTTCTGGTTAATGGGCAGGCTGCCCAGTCAGCACCACACCAGGCAGTGACTGAGTTTATGGTTTCACTTGATAGAGATATTCCTTGTCCAGGTTCATTTTTCACATACTTGACAATTCTCAAGGCAGCTTCCATATGAGACTTTTTAGGACTTTGTAGAAACTGGCTTAAACTTTGAACCCCATCAGATATGTCAGGCTTTGTCATGGTTAAATACAACAGTTTTCCTATTAACTTTGGTAGGTAGTTGGATCAATAAGTGGATCTTCTTCTGCATTTTTTGTGTCATCAGCTCCTTTCATTCCTTAATCATATTGTTTGCTTGTCAGCTTGATATTAGTATCAATAGGGGTAGAAATAGGTTTTGCTGCAGATAGGCCAACTTCTGATATAAGTTCCAGTGAGTACTTCCTTTGATGCATAATAATTCCTTTATTTGATCTTGCAAATTCAATGCCCAGAAAATATTTGAGTTCTCCTAAATCCTTCATTTTGAATGCTTGTGACAAGTACTCCTTTGTCTCTTTGATTAATTTCAGGCTGCTTCCAGTTACTAACATGTCATCAACATATACTAGTACCACTATTATTCTTTCTGAGCTCTTCTTAGTATATAAGGAGTGATCATGTTGGCTTTGATTGAACTTAAGCAATAGTAATGCTTTTGTCAATTTTGCATTCCATTGCCTAGGAGCTTGCTTTAGTCCATACAAGGATTTGATCAGTCTACAACATGGTTGTATCTCCCCCTGACTGGAAAATCCTCGAGGAAATTCCATGTATATCTCGTCATTTAAGTCACCTTGTAGGAATGCATTGTATACATCCATTTGATGTATAAACTAATTTTTAGAGGCACCTATAGACAAGATGGTCCTAAGTGTAACTAATTTCACCTCTGGTGAAAATATTTATGGATAGTCAATTCCTTGTTTTTGACTATACCCCTTGGCCACTAGTCTTGCTTTAAAACTCTCAACTTCTCCACTTGCCTTGTAATTGATTTTATAAATCCACTTGCATCCTATAAGAGTTTTTCCCTTTGGTAGTGACACTATATCCCAAGTGTGATTGCCTTCAAGAGCCTGTATTTCCTGTTTCATTGCTTCTACCCACCTTGGGTCTTTACTTGCCTGTGAGTAGTTCTTTGGTTTCACTAAGGATGAAGTAGCTGCTATTAATCCTGGTAATGAGGTGACAGATTGTCATAGTTGACAAACTTGTCCATAGAGTAAGATACCTCTTTGTGAACATTCAAAGATGCAAAATCTTCCATCCACATCGGTGGATTTGTACCTCTTATTGATCTCCTGACTGCAGTAGTGGAAGTACTTGCAGGAATGACTTGTGTATCTTTACTAATGTTGTTTGATGTCTCAGCTATGTCATGACTGTGAGAAATATGAGAGAAAAATATTGTTGACTTGTGTATCTACATTATTACATAAAGACCCTATTTATAGATACTACAACCTAATCCAAGTCCAACTAGGAAACAACATACTATCCTATTCCAATTCTAAATAGAACTATATATTTCTATTTCTATTGCAACACTCCCCCTCAAGTTGATGCATACAAATCATAAGCACATAGCTTGTTATAGCTATAATCAATACGAGGACCAGTGAGGGACTTGGTGAAGATATCTGCAAGCTAATCACTTGACTTCACAAACTTTGTAACAATATCTCTTGAGAGTATCTTTTCTCTGAAAAAGTGACAATCAATCTTAATGTGTTTTCTCCTTTCATGGAACGGTGGATTTGATACAATATGAAGGGCAGCTTGATTATCACACTCAAGTTCCATTTGATCAACTTCACCAAATTTTAGCTCCCTCAATAACTGTTTGACCCAAATAAGCTCGCAAGTTACTGCAGCCATTGCTCAATATTCTGCCCCTACACTCGATCGATCAACCACATTCTGTTTCTTGCCCTTCCACGACACCAAATTACCTCTTACTAGTACACAATACCCGTATGTAGACCGTCTATCAGAGGGTGATCCTGCCCAATTGGCATCTGTATATCCCGTGATATGCTTATGGCCTCAATCTTCGAAGAGTAGTCCTTTTCCGAGCACTGACTTTGTATATTGCAAAATACGAACAACTGCATTCCAGTGACCATCACAAAGGGGAAGTCATAAACTAACTTACAATACTCACGGAGAATGAAATGTCAGGTCTAGTCACTGTGAGATAATTCAACTTTACCACCAGTCATCTATACCTTTCAGGATTACTGAGTGGCTCCCCCTGTCCTGGAAGCAGTTTAACATTTGGACCCATCGCAGTGTCAACGGGTCTACATCCCATCATCCCTCTCTCCTCAAAAATGTCTAAGGCATACTTGTGTTGAGAAATAACAATACCTGATCCAGACTGAGCAACCTCAATGCCTAGAAAATACTTTAATCTGCCAAGGTCTTTAGTCTGAAAATGCTTAAAGAGATGTTGCTTCAAACTAGTGACACCATCTTTATCACTGCCAGTGATAAGAATATCAACATAAACAACCAAATAGATACATAAATTTGGTGTAGAATGCTGATAAAAAACACAGTGATCAGCCCCACTGCAAGTCATGCCGAACTCCTAAATTATTGTGCTGAACTTTCCAAACTAGGCTCGAGGAGATTGTTTCAGACCATAGAGTTTGCGCAATTGGCATACAAGTCTACTAGACTCCCCCGAGCAACAAAACCAGGTGGTTGCTCCATGTAGACTTCTTCTGCAAGATCACCATGTAGAAAAACATTCTTAACATCCAACTGATGAAGAGGCTAATGACGAACAACAACCATAGATTAAAGAATACAGACATGCCATTTTAGCCATGGGAGCAAAAGTATCAGTAAAATCTAACCCAAATATCTGAGTATATCCTTTGGCAACAAAGCGAGCTTTAAGTCGATCAACCTGACCATCTGGACCAACTTTTACTGCATAAGCCCCACGACAACCAATGATGGATTCACCTGTAGGAAGGGGAACAAGTTCCCAAGTACCACTCGTATGTAAAATAGACATCTCATCAATCATAGCCTGCCTTCAACCCGAATGAGAAAGTGCTTCATCTGTAGTCTTAGTAATGGAAATAAAGGACAAAGATGGTACAAAAGCATAGTAGGATGATGTGAGACGATGATACTTCAAGAAAGTATAATATGGGTTAGCATTTCGAGTGGACCGTATACCTTTTTGAAGTGCACTCGGTTGGCTAAGAGCAAGCAAGTACGCAGTAGGAGCAGGGTTTGGCGCATGACATGAATCATCTGGGACTGGTGCTGGACGTTTACGACGATGATAAGTGAAGAGAGCTGGAGGTTTGTTGGGTTTTGGCGGAGGTGGCACTACTATTGGGGATTCCTCAAAGGTCGGTACAGGTAGGGCCTGAGGTAGAGGTAAGACCTCACAGATATCGGGACAATTAGATGATGTATAGTAAGGTTGAAATTCAAACAATGTGACATCAACGGACATAAGATATTGATTAAGGTCAGGGAATAACAACGATACCCTTTTTGAATTTTTTCGAGAGTAACCAAGAAAGACACATTTGAGAGCATACATTATTACATAAAGACCCTATTTATAGATGCTACAACCTAATCCAAGTCCAACTAGGAAACAACATACTATTCCTATTCCAATTCTAAATAGAACTATATATTCCTATTTCTATTCTAATAATGACCAACAGGGACATCAAGCTCAGTGGTTGTAGCTGAACCTTGTCTTCCAAATAGATAGTGTAACGCCCGGTAAAATTACCAAAATACCCCTAGAGTGAGGGCATGCGCGTAACGCATCTTTGGATGCTCGTATGGCAAATCCGAGATCAGATTTGAAATCAGCTTGAAAAATGGAGTAGGGAAATGGTCTCGGTCAATTTTTAGAGCGACCCGATCGAAAGATAAATTTTCGATCCAAAGCAGAAAACAGTGACGGTCCGCGACAAAGGCGCGTCGCGGACCTGTCGCGGAGGGGCACTTGTATGTTTTTCAAAATTGTCGACGGGATGGAGAAAACTCGTTGAAAAACACTTTTCCAAAAATACACTATTCGCGATCGGTCCGCGTCGCGGACCATGTAGTTTCCGGACTGGAAATTTCTAATTAATTACGAAGGGCAATCTGGTCAATTCCTAAACCCTCCTAAACACTTACACACAGCTAGTAAGGTCGTTCGACATGAAAAGAGCCTAAAACCCCTATTCTAAGTCCTATTCCAAAATCTAACAAGGCTAGGGCTTGAGAAGAGGAGATAAGGGCTAGAGGTGAGACATTCGAGAAGAGATCCTCGACGTTACCCAGTTGAATAGCAACATCACAGGTATGTAAGGCTAAACTAAAACATGAGATTGTTCTCTCATGTACCCCATAGAGGTCATAGATGAATTGATGATTAAAGATCTACATGCATGATTCCCTTGATGGATTTTTCTTCAAAATTATATTTGAAATTACATGTTTTCTATGTTGATGATCATCATACTAATTGTTTTATTAAATTGGTTATTTTCATGAGAATTTGCATAACCCTTCATGACTAATTTGCAAGGCATGCATAATGCACTTGAGTCTAGAGCCTTAAGTTGAGATTGTTGATTGTGATGATGAGTTGATGAAATCTTGATTGTTTTATGAGTCTCTATAAATGAACTCTACCGATGTGTTATTCACTTGTTTTCTAATGGTTGTTATACAATCTTGAGTCATTGATGAGATGATTGATGATAGGGTGAAAGTCCCTATGAGATAATCGGTGAAAGGGCCAAAGTCCCTATGAAATATCAGTCGTAGACGAGGAGTGAGTCCCTATGAGACTGGCAGTCGTTGACGGGGAGTGAATCCCTACGAAACTGGTTGAGATTGGTTTTATGAGCATTGAGTCGGGAGGAGTATCGAGCACTGAAATGAGGAAAAGTGAGTCCCACTCGAGCTCATTAACTACGTCGCCAAACGTAGGAGAGGCTTAAACCATCACATATATATATGGTTTCCCTCGAGGTTTAACAGTCCCTGAAAGCAATAGCGGATCTGTTCGGTTTAATTTCATATCGGGTTTATTGATATGGTATCCAGTGTTCCTTACCTGGCAAGTTTGGGACCACTGTGGCAACATCAGGGTGATTGTTGTACATTCACTGGCTCATAAGTGAGTGTTGTCGGATAAGAGAAACTCCTGAAAAAATTCTTACCTTACTCCGAGTTTAGATGAGATGAGATGAGAGGGGGTGAACTCCTCTGAGATGATCCATGAGATGAGTTGAGATAATGATGAGTCTGAGATATTGATGTGTCACTTGTCTACGCTTTACTCTTTCATAGATAGACAAGCTGACGGTTTGATGTGATTATGATGTTTATATTGACTTGATGTTGTTTTCCATATTTTCTACTGATTTCTGTTTCGTTTAGCTATTTTACATACCAGTACATTCCAAGTACTGACGTCCACTCTGGACTGCATCGTTTTATGATGCAGAGGCAGGTACTAGAGATTATCAACAGGCGCTCCGTTGAAGATCAGAGATCCGAAGCTGATTTGGTGAGCCTCCCCTACTCCGGAGGAACCATTACTTTTATTTCATCATGCTTTTGAGTTAGGTTGGACTATTTCTTTATCTTGATTTGGGTAGCCATGGGTCTGTCATTGGCACCACATGATTAGTGATAGAGGCTTCATAGACAATGGTCGAGTATTGATGTTGAGATTGTGAGCTAGTTCTTTCTACTAGCCTTCATTATTTTATATATTCTTTTGAAACCCGAGATGAGATGTGCCCATTATGTGCGTATATTTTTCCGCTGTTCAGTAGAGTGTATGTGATTGAATGATGTGATGAGGCTAAGTGGTTTGCTTGGGGACTAGCAATAGTCTCTGAATGCCGGCCACGCCAAGGGTACCCTCCCGGGGCGTGACAGATAGCCTTCAGAATCAATCACACTTCCACATTCCTTATAAGTATCTATAAATATTGGTTCTTCTTGGGCCTGTTGAGTAAATGGAAATGTATCTTTTCTAAACAAGACATCTCTGCTTACAAAGAAAGAATGATTAGATAAATCAAGTAAAATGTAACCTTTCTGTACCTCTTAGTATCCCATGTGGATGGCAGCTTTTGCTCTAGGTAGAAACTTATCAGTTTCCTGAACTATATTTGCATAGCATAAACATCCCAAAATTCTCAAGTGATTAAGCGAAGGCTTCTTGTGATAAACTACTTCAAAAGGTGACCTATTTCCTATAACAGAACTAGGTAGCCTATTTATCAGATATACAACACTTAAAACACAGTGACCCCAATATTTAATAGGTATCTTAGCTTGAAACCTGATGACTCTTGTAACTTCCAATATATGTCTATGTTTTCTCTCAGTTACTTCATTTTGTTGAGTATAGGGACAACTTCTTTGATGAATGATGCCAAGAGATTTAAATAAATTGTCATATACAGAATTTACAAATTCAGAACCATTATCAGATCTCACTATCTTTATATACTTATCAAATGGACATTTGACAACGTTTAGGAAGTACTGTAAAGAAAAACACACATCAGACTTTTGCTTTAACAAGAACACCCAATTCATTCTAGAATAGTCATCAACTATTGTTAGAAAGAACTTATTCCCATCAAATGTATCTGTTTTATAAGGACCCCATAGGTCTACGTGAATCAACTCAAAAATAGCTACAGTTGAAGTATTTCTAGTTGGAAATGGATTCCTTGTTTGTTTTGCACATGGACATACATCACACTTGTCAAGCTCAATTCTAATCTCATGAATGTTAACAGGAAAGCTTCTTTTTAGTGATACAAATGAAGGATGGCCCAGCCTTCTATGCCAGAGATCAATCTTGATATCACATAAGCTACTTCTAGCAGTTAGGCACACAAAATTGTTTGGGACTTGTTTAAGCAGAAAGTACAGTCCATTCTCTTCTTTACCAATCTCTCACCCTCCCACTGAAGAGTCCTGAAATATGCAGAAATTTGGATAAAAAGTAGCAGAACACCTCAACTCCTTGGTTAATTTTGATACTAACAATAGATTATATTTAAACTAAGGAACATGAAATACACTTATAACTGAGCTTTTAGCAGATTAGCACTGGACTCAATATGAGTTACAAGAGAGACATCCCCATTAGGTAAGCGCACCTTTTTTGGATTGTTTAATTTTTCAACAGTAGAGTTATCCAATAAGTTCACATTAGAGGTATGTGATAAGTTGCTCCTGTGTCTAAAATCCACTGTGGATCACTATCGGTTATTAATGAGGCATTTGCAACAGTATCACTAGTATCTTGTACATTATTGCTAGTTAATTAAATACCTTGTAACATACCTGCTGTGTTTGCTGATGGCATGGTAGTATTAGAGACTGTTACATTGTTCAGCAGGGCTAGAATTTGATCATATTGTTCCTTGGTAAATGTGTTGCCAGTTGTCACAGCTGACTGACTGTTGTTGCTCATCTGATTTGTGTTGTTATTCTCCACTCTTGTGCCCAGACTTCCAGACCTAACATTAGTATTTTGCCCAGATAGAAACTGAGACCCTGAGCCAACTTCAGCCTTACTTTCTCTCAACATATTGCAAGCAGTAGTAGTACCCCCAACTCTCTTCTTGAACTTGTAATCAGCAGGATATCCAATAATTTTCCAGCACTGTTCCTTGGTATGTCCTTTAATTTTGCAGAAATCACATTGAAGATTGTAATTCTTCTTGAATTTTTTATTTCCTTCCCCTCTAGTGTACATCGCCACAGACTCAAACTGACCCAAGGTAGATGCAACATTATTTCCTAGTCTAGTTTGAACATTGATTTTTGGCTTTCATCACTTATTATCATGGAAAATGCCTGATTCACAGAGGGTAATGGATTCATCAGCAGGATCTGACTTCTTGCTTGAAGATATGAGTCATTTAACCCCATTAAGAATTGTAGTAACTTCTGCTTCTGTAAGAACTGCACATACTCTATGGATTTTTTACATGAACACCCTGGGGTTGGTACTAGAGCCTCAAATTCTTCCCAAAATCTTTTAACCTTGAATAATACACAGCCACAGAAGCCGTGCCTTGACTTAAAGTTACTAAGAATGACCTAATAGGCCCCTATACTTGGTCCCGTTTGTCACCTAGGATCTTATACTTAGAACTTTGCCAACTAAATCCTTGTACCCACCCAAAACCTACATTTTAAACACTTTTTTCTGACCTGGCATCCTACGTGGTGTACCAGGCCTGGTGCGTGAAATTCACTCCATTTTGGAGCGTGAAGGGTTTCTAAAATGCCCTTTAACAGTCATCTTCTTCCCCAAATGCCCAAATATTATAAATCCCTATTTCTTCTTCTCAAAATTCTTCAATTTCTTCTTGTTTTTGTCTCTCCAAATTTCTTCCCTTGAAATTTCTTCATGTTGGCCATAATTTCTTCTTGGATTTTTTTTCTATCTTTGAGATTGAACAACATAATCAAAAACCAATTGAAGAGACTCCAATCGATTCTTCAGAAAATTCACTTCGGATTCCTCCAGCTCTCGGGATACTAAATTTGTTTGCAGAGTCTAAAGTCCAACCTAGAAACGCATCAGTAATCATAAATGTAACTAGAGGAAGAGATTCCAAGGCCTTTTCGAAATGGGGTTTCATCAATTTAGTGGCGCTGGCAAAATTAGGAAAAAACGGACATG
This sequence comes from Solanum rostratum, assembly GCA_029948455.1. Taxonomy (NCBI): domain Eukaryota; kingdom Viridiplantae; phylum Streptophyta; class Magnoliopsida; order Solanales; family Solanaceae; genus Solanum; species Solanum rostratum. Next base: position 14,443,879 of record CM057054.1, read on the forward strand.
GATGGAAGTTTATCAGTGCTTTCCACACCTGGGGGAACTCCTTGTATGTTTTGAGGAAAAGGGATTTCAATGATATGGATGTTGGTGTCTGAAAGGGAATCAGAGAAGAATGGACGATTTGCAAGAGTGGTGAAGATGATGATGGAAATTTTGCGGCAGAAAAGAAAGCGAGCAAGGTCGAAGATAGGAATTGTATGGCCTTTGGACATGAAAGGGAACAGAACAACATGTGGAGAAGAAGCCATTTCTCTCTCTTGAGAATGTGGGATCTTGTGACTTGTGTGCATAAATACATCCACCAATGTTGGAATAGGTTTTTACACGTCATTTCATACGTGGAATTATTATATGACGTGAAAATTACGTGTCGTCGTTTGAAACTCACGCACCAGTCCCAGTCAGAAAAAGTGTTTAAAATGTAGGTTTTGAGTGGGTACAAGGTTTTAGTTGGCAAAGTTCTAAGTATAAGGTCCTAGGTGACAAACGGGACCAAGTATAGGGGCTTATTAGGTCATTTTGCCTTTCTCTATGTAAGCAAAAGATTTTCGAACCATCTGTAAGACCAAACCTCTTTTTGAGATCTTCCCACACTTTGTGCACTAGTAGCAAACACAACTCCACCAAGCAGCCCTTTGCCTACTGAATTTATGAGCCAAGAAAGTACAATAGCATTCACTCTTTGCCATTGATAACCCATACTTTTAGGAAACACCTCTTTCCTGTGGGTTCCATCCACAATACCCAATTTGTTTCTAGCATAGCACGAAACCACTAGGTATAATTCTCACTTCTAGTTAATTGGAAAGAAATTATAGACATTCCACTCACATCATTAGTTTGCAAATAGAGGGGATGATTATAATCCGTACCTTAATTTTGTATTTGACTCACGGTTGAATCCATAGGAGGGTTAACCCCATTCATCTGAGCAGTGGTTTATTCTTCCGAAGAAGTTCTCATCTTCAAGAATCTCAACTCTCAATCTTGCCAGATCTTTGCTCAACTGTTTTGTACAGAATTTCTTCAGTTGATCGATTGTAGCTTAAGATCCTGAGCTAGTAACTCTGATATGAAACTCCTTGCCGAGGGCCTGTGCAACCCCCGGATTAGTGGGGCTCAAAAGACTCGGACACCGATGCTAATAAAAAAAAAGAAGAAATGTAATTTTATTTCTTGTTATCTCTTCTTGATATACAGAGGGTGCAATATATATATGAGCCAAGAGTTGTATTAAGCTAAGTAATTATTCTCCTTAACTACTAACTAACCAACTTAACTGACTTAATATTGGATTAGGATGTCGAAAATTCCTAAACTACCCTTTAACAGTTTCAAATTGATTGACCTGTTTTGACTAGACACGGGTATTAAGAAAGTAAGTAAGACTTTTGAATCTTGTGATCTAAAATTAAAGATTTGCCAAATGTACCAAAATGCTCTTTAATATTGTTGTCTTAAACATGATGTGTAGAAAATTGAAATCAAAAAGTTACTAAAAAAAGAGGAAAGGATCATTCTTTTTGAAACGAACTAAAAAGGAAAGTAGGTTAAACAATTGAAATGGAGGGAGTATTGAATAATTGGGAGAATTACATTATTCAGCTTATCAATTAGAATGGAAACTTGTGTGAGTTGGACCCTGTACATGTTCCTAGCAGACTTTTGGAACGTTGGATTGATTGGTATCAAACACTTAAAGAAGGAAAAAGATTAAAAGAAATGTATGCATCTGTGGTTGTGAACCCCCGAGATTAGTCGGGGCTCAAAGAGACTCGGACACTCGATGCAAATTAAAAAAAAATGTATGCATCTGTGGTTATCTTTTTTTCTTGCTTTTTTCTTTTTTAGCTCTGTTATCTTGTATCTTCGGTGGTGATTCTAATGTAGCGTATATATTCAGGTTAGTGAGCGGGAAGACAAATTTCTTGATGAAAAGATGGCTAAGCTCGGGTGTGAAAATGAGGAGATCAGTGTTAATGAAGGTATTGAAGAGGAGGACGGTACAGGAATGGCAGAAATTGACATGGAGAACTCAGGAACTTAAATTAGAACGTAAAAATTGCATCTTGTTTGGACTTGGATAACCCATTCTTCTTAATGCTAGTGTAGTTCACTACAATGATACCATTGCCTATCTAACTGGGGATTTCTCTTTTCTATGGGTTACATGTTATTTGTAATGTTAGCCTCTTTTATGATCTTTTTCACGTCTGGTGCAGGAAGCTATGCATAAAGCTGAAGCTGCTGGTAATTGTGAGAGATATGAGAGAAAAATATATTATTGACTTGTGTATTTACATTGTTACATAAAGACCCTATTTATACATACTACAACCTAATCCAAATCCAACTAGGAAACAACATACTATTCCTATTCCAATTCTAAATAGGACTATGTAATCCTATTCCTATTCTAACATTCCCCCTCAAGCTGGTGCATACAAATCATAAGCACCTACATTGTTACATATATAATTAATATGAGGACTTGTGAGAGACTTGGTGAAGATATCTGCAAGCTGATCACTTGACTTCACAAACTTTGTAAGAATATTTTTTGAGAGTATTTTTTTCTCTGACAAAGTGACAATCAATCTCAATGTGCTTGGTCCTTTCATGAAACACTGGATTTGATGCAATATGAAGGGCCGCTTGATTAACACACAAGTTCCATTTGATCAACCTCAACAAATTTTAGCTCCCTCAATAACTGTTTGACCCAGAAAAGCGCGCAAGTTGCTGTAGCTATTGCTCGATATTCTGCCTCTGCACTCGACCGAGCAACCACGCTCTGTTTCTTGCTCTTCCACGACACTAAATTACCTCCTACTAATACACAATATTCGGATGTAGACCGTCTATCAGAGGGTGATCCTTCCCAATCAGCATCTGTATATCCCGTGACATGTTCATGTCCTCGATCTTCGAAGAGTAGTCCTTTTCCAGGCGCTGACTTTATATATCGCTGAATACGAACAACTGCATCCCAATAACTATCACAAGGGGAAGTCATAAATTGACTTACAACACTCACAGGGAACGAAATGTCAGGTCTAGTCATTGTGAGATAATTTAACTTTCTCACTAGTCGTCATACCTTTCAGGATTACTGAGTGGCTCCCCCTGTCCTGGAAGCAGTTTAACATTCGGATCCATAGGAGTGTCAATGGGTCTACACCCCATCATCCCTGTCTCCTCAAGAATGTCTAAGACATACTTGCGTTGACAAATAACAATACCTGATCCAAACTGAGCAACCTCAATATTTAGAAAATACTTTAGTGTGCGAAGGTCTTTAGTTTGGCAATGCTTAAAGAGATTTTGCTTCAAACTAGTGATACCATCTTCGTCACTGCCAGTGATAACAATATCATCGACATAAACAACCAAATAAATACATAAATTTATTGCAGAATGCCAATAAAATACAGAATGATTAGCTTCACTGCGAGTCATGTCGAACCCCTGAATTACTGCGCTGAACTTTCGAAACCAGGCTCGAGGAGACTGTTTTAGACCATAGCGTGACTTGCGCAATCGACATACAAGTTTACTGGACTCCCCCTAAGCAACAAAACCAGGTGGTTGCTCCATATAGATAGAAAAATACGGATAGATGCCATTTTAGCCACAGTAGCAAATGTATCACTAAAATCGAGCCCAAATATCTGAGTATATCCTTTGGCAACAAGGCAAGCCTTAAGTCGATCAACTTGACCATCCGGACCAACTTTTACTGCATAAACCTAACGGCAACGAACAATAGATTTACTTGCAGGAAAGGGGACAAGTTCCCAAGTACCACTCATATGTAAAGGAGAGATCTCATCAACCATATCCTGCCTCAATCCCGAATGAGAAAGTGCTTCACTTGTAGTCTTAGGAATGGAAATAGAGGACAAAAGCGATACAAAAGCATAATAGGATGATGTGAGACGATGATAACTCAAGAAAGTATAATGTGGGTTAGCATTTCGAGTGGACCGTATAGTTTTTTTAAGTGCACTCGGTTGGCTAGGAGTAGGCAAGTCCGCAGTAGGTGCAGGGTCTGGCGCATGACATGAATCCTTTGGAACTGGTGCTGGACGTGGACAACGATGATAGGTCAAGAGAGGTGGAGGTTTGGTGGGTTTTGTTAGAGGTGGCACTATAATTGGAGATTCCTCAAAAGTCGGTACAGGTAGGACCTGAGGAAGAGGTAAGACCTCAGAGATATCAGGATGATCGGAAGATGTATAGTAAGGTTGACATTCAAAGAATGTGACATCAGAAGACATAAGATATCGATTAAGGTCGGGGGAATAACAACAATACCCTTTTTGAACGCGAGAGTAACCAAGAAAGACACATTTGGTAGCACGAGGGGCTAATTTATCTTTTTCTAGAGCTAAGTTATGAACAAAGCATGTACTCCCAAAGACACGAGGAGGTATAGGATGGAGATGTGACAAAGGAAACAGTACGGAATGTGGAACCTGATTCTGAATAGAAGATGAGGGCATTCTATTAATTAAATAACAAGAGGCAAGGACAACATCACCCCAAAAACGCAGCGGAACATGGGACTCAATGAGAAGAGTGCAAGCAGTTTTAATTAGATGCCTATTATTTCGATCTGCTACACCATTCTGCTGAGGGGTGTATGGACAAGATGTCTGGTGAATAATGGTGAGTCACAAACTCCTGAAATTGAGAGGACATGTATTCTAATGCATTACCACTACGAATAGTACGAATGGAAACACCAAACTGGTTTTTATTTCAGCAAAAGAACTTTTAAATATAGAAAATAACTCCGAACGATCTTTCATTTAAAAAACCCAAGTACATCTTGAATAGTCATCAATGAAACTAATGAAATAACGAAATTCTAAGGTTGAACTGACTCGACTAGGGCCCCAAATATCAAAATGAACTAAAGATAAAATAGACTCCGAATGACTCTCAGTACTTCGTGAAAATGTAGCACGAGTGTGTTTCCCAAGTTGACACGACTCACAATCTAATGAGGATAAATTAGACAAACTAGGTACCATCCTTTGCAATTTAGATAGACTCAGATGTCCCAAACGTTTGTGAATTAGGTCTGGAGTATCTGTGATGAAGCATGCTGTGAAGGAATTGGAAGAGGTAAGATAGTAAAGGCCTTGGATTGATGTCCTGTGAAAAACTTCCACTCCTGATTCTCTCTCTCCTGTTCGCAGAGCGAATTAACAACAATCTTTCCGCATTCACTCTGAAGCGAAGTTACTGATTCAATGCTGAAAGAAGGCGAGTGCCATCGATTTCGTTCTGCCAATCATCTGGCCCATATTGCGGTCCTGTATAAGGAAAAAATCATCAAAAAAATAAAATCCACAATGTAAGTCTCGCATCAAACGACTAACAGATGCCAAATTAAAAGGAGAACCAGGAATATAAAGAACATAATCTAAGGGGACAAAAGGTAAAGGTTGGGCTTTTCCATCCCTTTAGGTTTAGTCTGGATCCCATTGACCAAAGTAATAGCAGGAAGGGATTGTGAGTAAACAAGATCAGACAAAAATGTTTTCTTACCAGAAATATGATCAGAAGCGCCTGAGTCCATAACCCATGGTCCAAGAGTACTAGACAGTGATACACAACAAAAGGATTACCCGCAACAGGATCAATAGGTTGAGAAACTGATGCTGCTTGTGGAGACAGTTGCTTACTTGCTCTATACTGAAGGAACTTATCATATTCAGCCTGAGCAATATGAGCAGTATTGCATGATCAGTCAGGTGGAGCAACAGATTTCTTATTTGCTCGATTTCGAAGGGATTCATTATATTCCTTTACAACAATAGGATCATAACTGGGGGGTGGACCATGCAAAGTATAACATATGTCACGAGTGTGTCCAAACTTTTGACAATAACTATATTTAGAGCGAGATCTTCCAGAACGGCCTCCTTCTCGTTGGTTCTCCATAGTAGATGTCTGTTTATCAATAGTTTGAGATGCAAGAATAGATGAGTTAATGGTGGGTGATGAAACTACTTTATGACTGGGCGGCGTAGCAAGACAAAGTAGTCGAGAGAATAATTTATCCATTGTAGGGATGGTAGGACTAGCTAAGATCTGGTCACGTACAGAATCATGATCAGTAGGAAGTTCAACAAGTGTAAGGACTAAAAACAATGTTTTCCTGTGCTCTTGTTGTGTTGTGACGTTTGCTGTGACTGGCATCAACATTTCAAATTCCTCCATGACTGCTTGTACTTGTCCCAAGTATGTAGACATATCAGATTCATGTTTCTTTAAGGTGGTCATTCGAGATACCACATCATAAAATCGAGATATGTCGTTAGTATATAAAGCACTAGCCTTTTCCGAAACTGAATAGCATGTCTGGAATGGGCGAAACAAGGGCATCAACTTGGAATCAATAGAACGCCATAAAAGACTACACAATTGAGCATCAACCCTCTCCCATTGTGCTTTGGCTGTTGTAGATTCCTCAGTAGCCTTTTGCTTTTCATCTACCTCATAATCATTGGTTGTTAAATAGTCGTGAACACCTTGACCTTTGCACCATTATTCAACCGAGGAAGCCCATGCTAAGTAGTTGGGACTACCCATTAATGGTTCTGAAGTGATCATAGGATGAGAAATTCCTATTCCTATACTTTTGGAGCCAAACATATCGATCCCAAAGAAAATCTTTAAAATCACACTTTTGTAGCCAAGAGAAAACTGGTCAAAAAATTAAAAAATCTTGCCGGAAAGCTGTCGGAAACACTGAATAGTCGCCGAAAATTGCTTGAAGTTGCCGAAATCCTAATTCCGGTGATCGGATATGGGGAAAAATTGCACAGATAGCCTCAAAAATAGAGAGGCGACCCTGCTGGAAAAAGAATTAAAAACAAATCTTGCCAGAAACAGCCACACGCTCCGACGCATGTGGCGCGTGGAGACGTAGATCTGGAACTTCTGGCAGCGCGTGAGGGTGCGTGGACAAGTAAAACTCAAAGGAGCTTGCTGGGGTTTGCTCTCCTGAGTATTCCGCACCTCGTGGTGGTGTTGGTTTTGAACAACACTTAGAAAACAAAGAAAACACGCACACCAGCCGACACAAATCAGCCCTGACAGCCACCGAAAATTGACGTACGGTAGTCTGCCGAAAGTTTCTCACAAATGCTCTGATACCATGTGAGAAATATGAGAGAAAAATATATTATTGACTTGTGTATTTACATTGTTACATAAGGACTCTATTTATACATACTACAACCTAATCCAAAATTAACTAAAAAACAACATACTATTCCTATTCCAATTCTAAATAGGACTATGCAATCCTATTCCTATTCTAACAGTAATGATGTGTAACGCCCGCTAAATTACCAAAATACCCTAGGGGGAGAGGTGTGCGAAAATATGTCTTCCGATGCGCGGATTTAAAATTCGAGAGCGGATTCATGATCAGCACTGAAAATTGAGTGGGGGAAAGGTCTCGGTCGATTTTTAGAGCAACCGAGTCGAAAATAAATTTTCGTTTCAAAACAAAAACAGTGAGCCTCCATGATGGAACCGCGAAGCGGACCTGTCGCGGAGTCACACTTAAGTTTTCTGGAAAATTTCGACGGAGTTGAATTTCTGAAAATGCACTGTCCGCGACCAGCCGCGTCGCGGACTGTGTTATTTCAAATCGGGAATTTTATTTCTTAAAATTACTAAGGGCATTATGGCCCATTCCCACTTACCCTAAATGTTCCCCTACGACCAATATAGGTCGGTTTACACGAAAAAGGGTTCAAAAACCCCATTGAAGAAGTTTTCCTAAGGTTTCTAAGGCTAGGGCTTGAAGAAGGTTGAGGAGATCAAGAGGAAAGTATTTAGTTTTGTGTGACTATCTCTTCCAGGTATGTAAGGCTTCACTTAAAGCATGGGAATGTCCTCCCATGTGCCCCATAAGTAATGTATTGAAGTTTAATGGTGATGATGTTAGGGTGATGAATTGAAACATGTTTAATTCATGTAATGTAATGAATAATTGCCATTATTTTATGCATAAACCTACATATTTTTCTGCATTGATGATGATCATCATAAAATTTCTATATACCCTAAATCATTTTTGTGAAGTGCATATGTTTTAAAAACCTCATAATTATGATGATTGGAAAAGCCTGCATAATGAACGTAGGGTGGCATGTCTAGAGCCTTGAAGAATGATATTGATGTTATGATGACTGATGTTGATGTCTCTAAGTTGAGAGGCAAAGTTCCTAAACTAGTATTCCTAAAGTCTATGATATTGAAATAATTGCTAATGGGGTGAGATGATGATGATGTTAATGTTAATGAAATGAGATGATGATGATATTAATGTAAATGAGATGTTAATGATGATGTACTACACCCTATGGGGACTAATGATGATGTAATGTGTCCCTATGGGACTGATGATGTTAATGTTTTATGAGCATGTCGAGTCCTGGGAGGAGTATCGAGCACCGAAATGGATAGAAAGGTGAGTCCCACCTGAATCCATTAACTACGTGGCCCGCGTAGGAAGAAAGGATTGAACCGCAATGCGGATGGCTCCTATCTTGTCCCAAATGAGGACTAATGTTTTTCTAAGGTTATGTCCTTTACCCCGGGCAGGGTATTGGATGGATGTGGCAATGGCATAGCTTCGTTGTATCATCACTGGCTCATAAGTGATGGTTGTCGGTTAAAGAAACTCCCAGTTAGGCCTCTCAGAAAGGTTTCATTGATAGGACTCAAATGTCAATGCTAATGTTATGGCTAAGTTGATGTTTCCCCGTTGTAAATGTAAGGTCTCTTGATGATGGATGTTGTATCGTGATGTTGCTAATGCTTTGATTCAGCTATTTTACATGCCAGTACATTCCACGTACTGACGCCATTTGGCGCTGCATCGTTTCATGATGCGGATACAGGAGCTAGAGGACTTCAGCAGCCGCGCCGTTGAGGTCAAGTGTTTTCAAGTTCAAATTGTGGTGAGCCTCCTTGTTTTTGGAGAAAACCTTTATTTGATGTTATCCTGATTTCTTATTGAGTCGGGTAGCCATGGTATGTCATGGTCCCCTTCTTAGACAGTCTAGATAACGTTAGAGGATTTGTGGACCTAATGTTGAGGTTAATGGGAAAGGTTTTGTTTTAAATTGAGAAATCTTCTCTTGTTTGTTTTGATAATGAAGATTAATGTTGGGCCATTGGCCCACTATTTTAAGGTATTGTTTACTATTTCCTTCCGCGATGTCTATAATGAATGATGTGATGAGGCTAAGTGGTTCGCTTGTGGGCTAGAAATAGTCTCTGAGTGCCGGCCACACCTAGGGTACCCTCCCGGGGCGTGACAAACTTGGTATCAGAGCACAGAGTTCAAGAGTCCTAGAGAGTCTACGAAGCCGTGTCTAGTAGAGTCTTGTTTATGCGTGTGTTGTGCACCATACTTCATAAACAGGATGCTACAAAGCATTAGAAAATGGTTCCACTTCTTTGATGTTCTGAGGTTGTGCGTTAGAGCTTGACTTTAAGTAAACCCTTTAATTCGTGCATTACGCGATTGCAGATAATGCCTCCAAAATGCATAGCTGCTCAACGAGATCCCCAGTCCCAAACGGTGGGAATCCAATGACAGAGTCTTCTAAACAGCAGGGGACAAGGAGACGGGGACGACCTGCAAGAGCTGCTGAGGCTCCACCAGCACCCCTACTCAGTCAGCCCCCACTTCGGATGCAGACTTCAGGGGAGCTATTGCCATGCTCACCCAGTTGGTGGCCTCGCAGAGTAACAATCGCTGTCCCCAGGCCCCTAGCTCTAGTTTCCAAGAGCCAACTGCTGCATCCAGGCTCAGGGATTTCTTGAGGATGAACCTGCCGGTCTACACGGGTTCTAAGGTTGAGGAGGATCCGCAGAACTTTATTGATGAGATGCGCAAGATCATGAGGGCAATGCATGCGAGTGAGGTTGAAGGAGTTGAGCTGGTCTCATATCAGCTTAAGGATGTCACCCACATCTGATACAATCAGTGGGAAGACGGGAGAGGTGAAGGTGCTGAACCAGCTGAATGGGAAGAGTTCGAGAGTGCTTTTCTCGATCATTTCTTTCCCCAGGAGTTAAGGGAAGCCAAGGTCGAGGAGTTCGTGAACTTGAAATAGGAGGGCATGACTGTCAAGGAGTACAGCCTAAAGTTCACCCAACTATCAAGATATGCTCCTGAGATGGTCCTTGATGTGAGGGCCAGGATGAGAAAATTTGTGTCTGGGCTGGGCAGACATGTGAAGAGAGAGTGCAAGGCAGCACTGCTGATCCCAGACATGGATATGTCCAGGCTGATTGTCTATGCTCAACAGATCGAAGAGGACAAGAAGAGGGACAGGGAGAAGCAACAGAGCAAGAAAGCCAAAGCTGCGGGCCATGAGCAAAATCAGCAGAAACATGACAAGGGTAACAGGAACTTCTTTCTGAGGAAGCCTCCTAGCCATGCACCACCGATGGCGAATACACCTGCTCAGCAGCACAGGCATGATCAGAAGACCCAGGGTCACCAGGATTTCAGAGCACAGGGATCTCCAGGCTAGTGTTGCCCAGGGTCCAAGAGGAAGAGTAACTTGTGGCAGATGTGGCAAACAACATCTTGGTGCATGCCGGGAGGGCACCAATCTATGCTATTCTTGTGGACAGCCTGGCCATTTCCAGGGCGAGTGTCCTATGAGGAGCCAGAGGGGTAATGACAGAGGAAATAGAGCCCAATCATCTACAGCGCCCCCTGCGGGCAGTCATTTGAGGGCTACTGCTGTAAATGCCGGAGGCGGAGCGAACCGCCTGTATGCTATGGGAAATCGACAGGATCAAGAGGCTGCCCCAGATGTTGTCACGGGTATGCTTCGAATCTTCTCTTATAACTGTTATGCATTACTTGATCCGGGTGCCACTTTATCATTTGTGACGCCCTATGTGGCTAATAAGTTCGAAGTTGTCCCAGAATGTCTATGTGAGCAATATTCCGTTTCGACTCCTACTGGAGAGTCTATTTTGGCTAAGAGGGTCTATAGAAACTGTGTGGTATCTATTTATCATAGGGATACGTTTGCGGATTTGGTGGAGTTAGAGATGGTTGATTTCGATGTGATCCTTGGGATGGATTGGCTTCATGCTTGCCATGCGTCCATAGATTGTAGAACCCGAGTGGTTAAGTTTCAGTTCCCGAATGAACCGGTTTTAGAATGGAAAGGAGGTTATGTTGCACCCAAAGGTATATTTATATCCTACCTGAGGGCAAGGAGGTTGATCTCTAAGGGGTGTATCTATCACCTAGTAAGAGTTAGAGCTGATGATGTCGAGACCCCTACTCTTGAGTCGGTCTCAGTGATTAATGAGTTCCCTGAGGTGTTTCCTGAGGATTTACCTGGAGTCCCTCCTGATAGGGAGATTGACTTCGGAATTAATGTACTCCCCGATACGCAGCCTTTTTCAATTCCACCATATAGGATGGCCCCCGCTGAGTTGAAAGAGTTGAAGGGACAGTTGAAGGATCTGTTAGAGAAAGGTTTTATTAGACCCAGTGTTTGACCATGGGGTGATCCTGTTCTGTTTGTGCGAAAGAAGGATGGTTCGCTCCGAATGTGCATAGATTATAGGCAACTGAACAAGGTCACAGTCAAGAACAAATATCCTCTTCCTAGGATAGACGACTTGTTTGACCAACTTCAGGGTGCCTCATGTTTTTCAAAGATAGACCTCAGATCGGGTTACCACCGGTTAAAGGTGAGGGAATGTGACATCCCAAAGACAGCTTTCAGGACAAGATGTGGTCACTTCGAGTTCTTAGTAATGTCCTTTGGGTTGATAAATGCACCAGCAGCCTTTATGGACTTGATGAATAGGGTGTTTAGGCCCTACTTGGATATGTTTGTAATCGTCTTCATTGATGATATTTTGGTATATTCGAGGAATGAGGAAGAGCATGCTAAGCATCTCAGAGTTGTCCTTCAAACTCTTAAGGACCATGAGTTGTATGCAAAGTTCTCCAAATGTGAGTTTTGGCTTAAGTCAGTGGCTTTCCTAGGTCATGTGGTTTCGGGTGATGGAATTCGAGTAGATAGCCAGAAGATTGAGGCGGTTGCAAGTTGGCCACGACCGACCTCTTCGATTGACATAAGAAGTTTCTTGGCGTTGGCAGGCTACTACCAGAAGTTTGTGGAAGGATTTTCTTCCCTGTCTGCACCATTGACCAGACTGACCCAGAAAAAGGTCAAGTTCCAGTGGTCTGAGGAGAGTGAGAAAAGTTTCCATGAGTTAAAGATTAGGTTGACCACCGTACCTGTCTTGACTTTGCCCGACGGGACTGATGACTTTATGATATACTGCGATGCATCAAGAGTTGGGTTGGGATGCGTGCTAATGCAGAGAGGAAAAGTGATAGCCTATGCTTCCAGGCAGCTTAAGGTTCATGAGAGGAACTACCCGACCCATGATCTTGAATTGGCGGCAGTCGTGTTTGCACTTAAAATCTGGCGCCACTACTTGTATGGAGTGCATGTGGATGTGTTCACAGACCACAAGAGTTTGCAGTATGTATTCAGCCAGAGAGAGCTCAATCTGCGACAGAGGAGATGGTTAGAGTTGCTCAAGGACTATGACATGAGCATCATGTATCACCCAGGTAAAGCTAACGTTGTTGCTGATGCTCTTAGCAGGATGTCTATGGGTAGCACGACCCATGTTGAGGAAGAAAAGAGAGAGCTGATAAAAGATGTACACAGGTTGGCCCGATTAGGTGTCCAACTTGAGGAGAATGACGAAGGAGGAGTTAGTGTTCAAAATGGGTCTTCATCATCCTTAGTTACTGAAGTTAAAGAGAAGCAGGATCAAGATCCGATTATACTTCAACTAAAAGAGGATGTTCAGAAACAGAAAGTGATGGTCTTCTCCAAAGGGGGAGATGGGGTATTGAGATACCAGAACAGGTTATGTGTCCCTGATGTCGATGGTGTTCGAGAGAGGATTCTAGCTGAGGCCCATAATGCTAAATACTCTATTCATCCGGGCTCCACCAAGATGCATCATGACTTGAGAGAGGTCTATTGGTGGGGTGGAATGAAGAGGGACATCGCAGAATTCGTTTCCAGATGCCCAAACTGCCAACAAGTCAAGGTCGAGCACCAAAGGCCAGGTGGGCTGGCTCAAAACTTTGAGATTCCTGAATGGAAGTGGGAGATGGTAAATATGGACTTCATCACTGGTCTACCGAGGTCCCGGAGACAACATGATTCCATATGGGTGATTGTAGACAGAATGATGAAATCAGCGCATTTCTTAGCAGTTAAGACGACCAACACTGCCGAGGATTATGCCAAGATGTATATTTGGGAGATTGTGAGGTTGCATGGGGTTCCCTTGTCCATCATTTCAGACAGAGGAGTCCAATTTACTTCTCACTTCTGAAGATCTTTCCAGAAAGGGCTGGGTACCAAGGTGAACCTGAGCACAACTTTTCATCCACAGACAGATGGTCAGGCAGAGCGTACCATCCAGACGTTAGAAGACATGTTGAGGGCATGTGTCCTTGACTTCAAAGGAAATTGGGACGACCATTTACCCCTGATTGAATTCGCATATAACAACAGTTACCATGCGAGTATTCAAATGGCCCCTTATGAGGCCTTGTATGGGAGAAGATGTAGATCGCCCATTGGGTGGTTCGAAGTTGGAGAGGCTGAATTGATTGGGCCTGACCTTGTCTACCAGTCCATGGAGAAGGTGAAGGTTATACGGGAGAGATTGAAGACTGCCCAAAGCCGTCAGAAGTCTTACATAGATGTGAGAAAAAGGGACTTAGAGATTGAGGTGAATGACTGGGTTTACTTGAAGGTATCACCCATGAAGGGTGTCATGAGGTTTGGGAGAAAGGGAAAGTTAAGTCCTCGCTATATTGGTCCTTATCAAATTTTGCGGAGGATTGGAAAGGTTGCTTATGAGCTGGAATTACCCTCTGAATTAGATGGGATTCATCCCGTGTTTCATGTCTCGATGTTGAAGAAATGTTTGGGGGATCCTGCCCTGGTAGTTCCTGTAGAGAGCACAGGAATCAAAGACAGTCTATCCTATGAGGAAGCCCCAGTCTAGCTCCTTGATCGACAAGTGCGCAGACTGAGGAATAAAGAGATAGCTTCTGTCAAAGTTCTGTGGAGGAATCAAGTCATTGAGGAAGCCACATAGGAAGCTGAGGAAGAGATGAAAGCAAAGTACCCGCACCTGTTCACTCCCGTGGATGATGAAAGTATTGAAGGTAACGTTCTCACTTAATGTAGATTGATGTTATACCATGAACTATATGTGAAATTGGTGATGTTTTGAATTAATGAGTTTAAAGTTCAATGAAAGGTTGAGGTAGAGGGTTACCGGAGTAATGTCGAGCGAGTCTTTAGCCTATTCGTACTAAAATACCTTCCTACTCATCATTCGAGGACGAATGATCCCAAGGGGGAGATAATGTAACGCCCGCTAAATTACCAAAATACCCCTAGGGGGAGAGGTGTGCGAAAACGTGTCTTCCGATGCTCGAATTTAAAATTCGAGAGCGGATTCATGATCAGCACTGAAAATTGAGTGGGGGAAAGGCCTCGGTCGATTTTTAGAGCAACCGAGTCGAAAAATAAATTTTCGTTTCAAAACAAAAACAGTGAGCCTCCGTGATGGAACCGCAACGCGGACCTGTCGCGGAGTCACACTTACGTTTTCTGGAAAATTTCGGCGGAGTTGAATTTCTGAAAATGCACTGTCCGCGACCAGCCGCGTCGCGGACTGAGTTATTTCAAATCGGGAATTTAATTTCTTAAAATTACTAAGGGCATTATGGCCCATTTCCACTTACCCTAAATATTCCCCTACGACCAATATAGGTCGGTTTACACGAAAAAGGGTTCAAAAACCCCATTGAAGAAGTTTTCCTAAGGTTTCTAAGGCTAGGGCTTGAAGAAGGTTGAGGAGATCAAGAGGAAAGTATTTGGTTTTGTGTGACTACCTCTTCCAGGTATGTAAGGCTTCACTTAAAGCATAGGAATGTCCTCCCATGTGCCCCATGAGTAACGTATTGAAGTTTAATGGTGATGATGTTAGGGTGATGAATTGAAACATGTTTAATTCATGTAATGTAATGAATAATTGCCATTATTTTATGCATAAACCTACATATTTTTCTGCATTGATGATGATCATCATAAAATTTCTATATACCCTAAATCATTTTTGTGAAGTGCATATGTTTTAAAAACCTCATAATTATGATGATTGGAAAAACCTGCATAATGAACGTAGGGTGGCATGTCTAGAGCCTTAAAAAGTGATATTGATGTTATGATGACTGATGTTGATGTCTCTAAGTTGAGAGGCAAAGTTCCTAAACTAGTATTCCTAAAGTCTATGATGTTGAAGTAACTGCTAATGGGGTGAGATGATGATGATGTTAATGTTAATAAAATGAGATGATGATGATGTTAATGTTAATGCAATGAGATGATGATGATATTAATGTAAATGAGATGTTAATGATGAGGTACTACACCCTATGGGGACTAATGATGATGTAATGTGTCCCTATGGGACTGATGATGTTAATGTTTTATGAGCATGTCATGTCCTGGGAGGAGTATCGAGTACCGAAATGGATAGAAAGGTGAGTCCCACTTGAATCCATTAACTACGTGGCCCGTGTAGGAAGAAAGGACTGAACCGCAATGCGGATGGCTCCTATCTTGTCCCAAATGAGGACTAATGTTTTTCTAAGGTTATGTCCTTTACCCCGGGCAGGGTATTGGATGGATGTGGCAACGACATCGCTTCGTTGTATCATCACTGGCTCATAAGTGATGGTTGTCGGTTAAAGAAACTCCCAGTTAGGCCTCTCAGAAAGGTTTCATTGATAGGACTCAAATGTCAATGCTAATGTTATGGCTAAGTTGATGTTTCCCCGTTGTAAATATAAGGTCTCTTGATGATGGATGTTGTATCGTGATATTGCTAATGCTTTGATTCAGCTATTTTACATGCCAGTACATTCCACGTACTGACGCCATTTGGCGCTGCATCGTTTCATGATGCAGATACAGGAGCTAGAGGACTTCAGCAGCCGCCCCGTTGAGGCAAGTGTTTTCAAGTTCAGATTGTGGTGAGCCTCCTTGTTATCAGAGGAAACCTTTCTTTGATGTTATCCTGATTTCTTATTGAGTCGGGTAGCCATGGTATGTCATGGTCCCCTTCTTAGACAGTCTAGATAACGTTAGAGGCTTCGTGGACCTAATATTGAGGTTAATGGGAAAGGTTTTGTTTTAAACTGAGAAATCTTCTCTTGTTTGTTTTGATAATGAAGATTAATGTTTGGCCATTGGCCCACTATTTTAAGGTATTGTTTACTATTTCCTTCCGTGATGTCTATAATGAATGATGTGATCAGGCTAAGTGGTTCACTTGGGGGCTAGAAATAGTCTCTGAGTACCGGCTACGCCTAGGGTACCCTCCCGGGGCGTGACATGATGATTGTCCTATTAAAAAATTATAGTTGTTGCTAATTCAACATATGTTCTCAATACTCGGACTCTTGAGAAGGTGACTAATTATTTGTTGTATATAGTTATGGTAGCCTGTTCTTCATCTTTAAAAAATGTCAGTTTGATTTGTGCTTGAGCTCTTTTTATTGTTTTGAGGACATATTAGTCAAGCACATGCAGTACATATTGGTTTTGGCTTAAACATACATTATTTATTTATGTAGACTGCTTGTTATATGCTATTACCTCCTTCACCTTGATTTTGCTTAGGAGACTCTTTTTCCTCTTAGTTGTCTACTTCATCTCAGCTGTTGTGTATCAAATTCTTATTTTATAAACTCTTTTTCACTTACCTATTACTGTTGTTTTCTAGGATGTTCTAGCTGGATCCCTTTTGTTTACTATGATCTTTCAAAAACCACCTCTTCTATATCAGTTTCTCCCCCGTCCACTCCACAGGACCTTCCCAAAAATCTTTTGTCTCTCTCTTTTGTTTTCCTGTGCTTATTTTCAAGTTAGGTGGTGAATGAATATCAACTTGATTGGGTCATTCTTTTGACTTCCATAGTCATTTCTCTCTAAGTGTGTTGTCACCTTGTTAATGTGTTTTTATTCTCTCATGCATCAACTATAGTCAATGTTGAAGCTACTTCTAGGATTAATCTTCTATACTGCTTCACTGCTGGAAAGTACAAAAAAGAACAGAAAAAATGTACTTTCATGGGGAATCATTGAGCATAGTTCCTTAAAAAAAATTCCAATTTGAGAAGAATGAACCTTCTTAATAATTGTAAGAGTAAAGAGTAATGCAAACAACTTCCACTAGTTTCTTAACTGGTCACAACTCACAAGTATTAGGAGCTAAGTCTTACGTGCAGTAGACCACTTCCAGCTGTTATTACCTACCATATTATGCCATTCTTATTATCATTTCTAGTCATTGAGATTTTTAATTTAAGAAGAATTTCAACTTGTTAGAATATGGATTTTTATTTTATTTCTTTTGGCAGGAGCAAGGCATAACAATCCTTACTAAAGCAATTGCTGCTTGCACTGAGGAAATAGAGCGTCACAAAGGGAAACTTGTTGTCAAGGAGGTTTCAAGAGGGGTGAACGACTTTTTTTATTTTTTTTGAAAAAAAATAATTACGAATGTTCTTTTATTTTCATCATAATTGTGGAATGTGCTTCTTCATACCTTTGAGAAACCTTAATTTGATAAACACCATAGTTCAATGGGGATATGATTGAAGATTCTAACATTTGAAACCCGATTAACCCTGAAGCATTGTCGATAAAGCTGTCAATATTCATGTTATGGTTGAGGCAAGAGTCATGGGGATCTATATCAGAGATGCCATACTTCATAATGATTTGTACTTCGATACTAGTATAGGATGGTTTTTGATACATATGTGGATGGAAATATGTATGTTCAACTGAATAAAATGTTTTATTGATTTGTCTCTCTTTGCAAGGCACTACTAGTACTGTAGAGTCTGGATGCTTACTATTTTAGACCGTTGTAATATAAGTTTGTTCTAAAAACTCTAGTTTGATTTTGATTGCATTAGTATGGATGTAAGGGCAAAAGTTTTACTGTTAATAAGATGGACTTCAGTCCTGATATTTTTAAATTACAACAAACTTGTTTTTAGGTTTTTGAATAAAATACTATTAAATAATTGGGGAGAACTACATTATTCCGCTTATAATTAGAACTAAAATTTGTGGGAGTTAGACCCGTACATGTTCCTAGGAGAGTTTTGGAACATTGAATTACACACTTCATTAAGGAACAAGACTAAGGGTCTGTTTGGAAAGTCATCTGGTAATTGGAATTGGTGTAATTACTAGGGTAGTAATTACACCCCTTGTAATTACACACACTGGTAATTACATTGTCCTGTTTGTTTGACAGAGTGTAATTACAAGCGTGTTGTTTGGTTGTACAAGTGTAATTACAAGGTTATATTAAATTTTAAGAATAAAAGTTAATTATTTAAAAATTAAAAATTTATATTAGACAAATATAAATATTTATAAATAATATTAAATGAAATATTTAAGATATATATTGTCTTTTAAAAGTATATTAATTAGTAAATATATATTCTTAACTAATATTATAAAAAATCAATTTATATCTTTTAAATTAGTATATTTTAATTAAATTAGTTATAAAAACTAAAAATATAAGTGTGATATCCAATTTTTACCCTCTACGATATAAATTAATTATCGAGTTTCTTCAATCTCTAAACAATTTGAAATAATTATTTTTGAAAAATTCGAATTTCTTTAGGTCATTTTTGGTGACAACCCTTTGGTTTTCAAATCATGTGTGTGTGTGTGTGTATATATATATATATTACATATATATTTTCATTATATCTATATATGTATATCTAGTTACATACTTCGTTCTTACTTTTTCATATTTTTTTTTAAAAAGAATCATTTTCAAAAGGTTTGGTTTCTTAAATTATCTCAGATAATTTATAAATTATTTTCAAAATCAATTAATTGATAAATTAAGTTAGTTATTTCACTTTGTTAATTTTAAGAAACTCTTTAATCAATTTATATTAATTTGCCTTGTGGCCAATCTAATCAACTAATTGAATTCGACTACTTTTTAAATTCTGAATTTATCACAATTTCAATTTTAAAAATGGCTAATTCTAAATCATAAATTTCAGCCCCTTCTAACCCTTATTTTCAGACCAAATTGGGTCCATTTTTGGACTAAATGTTGGCCCAAAATTCCTTTAACCGGCTCAACCCCCTTTTAATCCCTATTCTTTTCCTTTCCATCAGCCAACAACACATATTATAAATAAATACAACACATGCGCTTCTATTTTCCGTTTTCCTTTCTCCCTTTCTACTCATGCACAACTTTTTCACCTACGTGTCTTCCTCTTTCCCCTTCAATGATGACAAAATGAAAGCAACCCAGAAAACTCAGTCCTAAAATGATGCAATGATGTAGAACGAAGTGACATGAGCGAAGCAAAGCCAGAAGCGGTAAAGCTTCAACACCCCAGCGAAGGCTTTAGCGAAGCAGCGCAATGCTGCAACCATTAGACCTTCGACGCGACTAGACGACCCCAAATCATTAAGGTTTGAATTTTGAATTTCAATTTTGAATTTTTCCTTAATTCTATCCACCCCCTCCCCCAATTTTGCACAAAAATTTTCTTATAAATACTCTCTTTGGGTGACGGGAAAAGGGGGCTGCGGCTAAGCTTTCCAAGAAATTGATCATCTTTTCACTTTGAAAGAACACAAAAATACTCTAAGTATGAGAATTTCCTGAGAAACATAGAGATCGAGTAAAGGATTTAGTCATCCTTCTAAGTTCACAGACTCAAAATTGTGGAAGGGAAGCTTCGTAATTAAGCTCTCTATCTCAATTCGCTGCCCAGCAAAAGGTGATTGCTCTTCCTAAAAATGCAAAGTTCTTGTGGTTTTACTGCTATTTAAATACGATTGGATCAAAATCATGCTTGTTACTCTATTTTCCTAGATGGCCAAATAAATATCTGTACATTACACCTATGTTGTGATTAGTGTCTATGCAATATCTTGAAGTGTCTTAGTACTGTCCCTTGTTTCATTTTCATGCTTTGAAGTGTGGCTGGACAAGTTGGGGCATCTCTATGTTTTAATTTGCAGCCTGATAATCTAGGAAATGAGCATGTATTGACTTGCACATTTGAAGTCATTCAAGTTGCACCTCTTTGACATTGGTTGTAGCATATTTTGATGTTTTGCTTAAGTCTAAGTCTAGTTCTTGATCATGGATAGGCCCTGCTCTTTATTTTGCTATCACATCTAAGTTTCTTCAATTTCTAGTTCACTGTTGGTGTGATTTCTTTGTCTTGGAATCAAGGTGCTATCCTTATTTGTGGCAAAATAATGACATTTTTTTAGTCAGAAACAAGATCAAATTATTTTTCTCTCATTAGTTTTGATTCTTAGTTAAGAGGTTTCATGTGTTGAGTTTTATTTTCAAATTAAATAGGTTTCTTATGTGGGTTCTTGGTTTCAAAGATAATGAACTTATGGGTTGATTCTTAGTTTCACGTTGGTGGGTTTATATGTTGAATTGTAGTTTCAAAGATGATGGATTCATGTGTTGGTTCTTAATTTCAAGTTAAGAGGTTTCATGTGTTGAGTTTTATTTTCAAGTTAAATGGGTTTCATATGTGGGTTCTTGGTTTCAAAGATAATGAATTCATGTGTTGGTTCTTAGTTTCAAGTTGAGAGGTTTCATGTGTTGAATCTAACCTAGCATATCTTCATAGGACCAAGCGAATACGTCCATGTATTCTTTGAGCAAGCTGGTAAGTTCTCCGTTCGAAGAATCCATCAAATGAACATTGATTCTGGTTTCCTTGACACATTCTTCATCTCCCAAGTTCCCTGTTTCAGTCTCATCCAGATTAGGCTTATCTCGGTTCTCAAACTATCTCAATTCTTCGACAAGATGTTCGGGAACCATGGTTCTTTCATCATAGTCCTCAAGCTCATTGTCGTTTGCTTCATTTTGTTCATCTGCCTTTTGAATATCACAAGGGAATTTAAAGCATAACCAAACAAGAGCAAAATAGAAATAAAAGTGGGTCTTGGGCCTCCCTCGAACTGCCACCGATTTTGAAAACTAGTAAATAGGTAAGTCTCCATCTACCAAGATGAATGGGGGATCAAAAGCAGGGTAAATGTCTCATTCGACACTTGTTCATCCGGCTCTGCATTTCGAATGCCTGACTTCTTAGCTGCATCATCAATAATTACATCAATCTCCTTGAACAGATCCCAGATCCCTTCCTCTAGACCGTCATCATTGGCGCATTCTCGTAGAAAAAATGACTAATCTAGGTGAGGTATTGGCCTGACTAATGCTCGATCAACCTTCTGGTTTAGCGTCTCCCGATCCATCTTCTTCCAAAGCGACATACCCTAAACCAAACTTCGAATGCTTCATTATCAGCGGGGGGTCCAGTGATACCTTGCAGACGCTTTCCTAGTCCAAAACCTGGTTTAAATCCATCTTTTAGCATAACTGTAGCTATCATCTTGTAAACAACGGGCATAGGAGGTCCGAGTGTCAAATCATCCTTGGTGGCATTCACTATATCCATCGTGTAGAAATCAGATCCTCTTGTGACATCATCAACAATTGGTGCATACACATTCGAATGGCTTCCCTCACCATAGATAACCGCTTCACGCTTATTCCATATTTACTTCATCATCTAGTGAAAGGTAGATGGCACAACTCTAGCCATATGAATCCAAGGCCTTCCTAACATGTTGTAGCTGGTAGCAATGTCTATCACTTGAAATTCAGCCACGAACTCAGCAATCCCTATGTGGATTCCTAGATTCACCGCTCCCAATGTATCTCTTCGACCCCCATCAAAAGCTCTCACAGTAACTTGGCTTTGATGGATTTTTCCAATATTGAAATTTAGCTGCTTGAGAGTAGACAAAGGGTAGATATTCAAACCAGATCCATCATAAATTAAAACATGGTTTAAAATCATGTCTATACACTTAATTGTAACATGGAGCGCCTTGTTGTGCTTCGATCCCTCGAACGACAGTTCTTCATCAACAAAGCTGATGCGATGTCCTCGGATAACATAGCTTATCATAGCTGCCAAATTATCACTATCAGCCCTTACACACACATAGGTATCCTCCAATGCTCTCATTAATGCCTGTCTATGCCACTGCAAACTCATCAACAATGCCCATATAGAAATTTGGGCAGGTGTCTTCTCCAAATGATTCACAATAGAGTATTCCTCAGGTTGCATTCTTCTCCAATACTCTTCTGCTTCGGCTTCACTTATCGAGCTTTTATCTTGATTTTTTCCGCTCGCTCCCTGAACTAATTTTTTCTGTATAACATGTGTCAGCCTTGATCGAGCCCCGTGTATCAACAATTTCAATCACAATCTTCTTAGTAGGTTGGTACCATAGCAACCACCTCAGGAGGTGTCAAAATCACAATCTTTGATTTCTCCATGATACATAAAGACACTACACTCTTCTCCAAATTCGCAGTATAATCCGGGACTATCATCTTGGCTGCAGACCAATCTTCCTCTTTCTCAATCATACTGATAGTGTTTCCTCCGTGATTAGGCAAAGGATTACTATTGACATTGGTAGCGGCGGTCTAAAGAACAACCATGTTGCGGTCAATCAACTTCTGAATCTTGTGCTTCAAATTTATGCAGTCTTTAGTGTTGTGTCCAACACTGTTGAAATGGTAAGCACATGTTTTCATTGCTTTTTGAGGGACAGGATGAATCAATCCTTCAGCTGACAATCTCTCAAATAATTCCATCCGACTTTCTGCAAGTGGAGTAAACACCCTAGGAGGTTTCTTTTTTGAGTTCGGACGAGGAGGGTTATAGTTAATTTGGAAAGGTGGGGATACTTGATGGTAATTTGGAGAGTTTTGGTGAGGAGGTGTAGGAGTTTGGGATCTTTAATATGGTGGGGCATGATAGTTTGGTTGTGGGGTTTGGTAGTTTGGGGCTGGGCAATTGGTAGGAGTTTGGTGAATTGGTTTGGACGTTTGAGTGATTTGGTGATGTAATTTGGTGATATGGGTGGACATTTTGGTATTGTGAGGAATGGTAGTGAATGGGAGGGGGTTGATAATTTGGGGGTGGAGTTTGATACCCTGGTTGGGTATATCAAACAGGGAATGAAATTTAAGCAGATTAAAAGCGGTTTTGAGGAGGTGCGCACTTTCTGGGGTTGCTGTTAGGGGGTCTCCTCCTATCTTGTATGCTAGAAATAAATGATACATCCTCTTTCCATTTCTTTAACAAACTTGAAGATCCAACTGAAATCGACATATAGGTGATCTTTCCCATTCTAAGTCCTTTAATGGTTTCTCCAGTTTTGACTATGTTCGCAAATTTTGCCCCAATGAGTAACATCATCCTTTCATAAAACTCTGGCTCTTGGGAGCACACAAACACTTCAACAATCTCTTTTGCAGACATAGGAGGCTGAACTCTGGCAGCCTCTTTCCTCTATCTATATGCGTATTCGCGATAACTCTCTGTAGACTTCTGCCTTATCCTCTCCAAAGAATAATGATCTAGAACAACTTCAACATTATATGCGAACCTCTCCATGAAATCCTTGGCCATGACATTCCATCTTGTCCATTGATTCACTTCTTGGAATGTAGACCATTCCAGGGCCTCCCCGCTTAAGCTCCAACTGAAAAGTCGCATCAACAATACCTTATTTTTTCCAACGGCTATGAGTTGGTCACAATAAGATCTCGAATGAGCTAACAGATTTCTCGTCCCTTCAAAAGCATCAAACTTTGGAATCTTGAACCTTTCTGGCAGGTCCAAATTAGGATGAATACATAGATCTTCATAGTTCAGGCCTGCGATGCTCGGCGCATAGTGATATTGTCTCATGGCCTTCGCTATTTCTTCCTTTATTTCTGACTTGGTCATCTCTTCCTTGGCCTTCCACTCCTTCTCCTTATCCTCATAATGATCAATTTCGGAGTAAGTGACATGGGGAATTTGTGATTTTGTAAGGAAAGGGATACGAAAGGGAACTTTAGGGAGCAAGATTTGAGCGAAAGGTGGGTTGTATTGCTCAGGGGCTTGGTTTTCAGGAGGGATTATCTAGGGGTGAGTTGTGTTGGGAATTTGAGAGGAAATAAAGGTTTGGACACTATTGATATTCGAGTTTTGGAGAGGAGGTGGTGCTTGGGGTAAGGGATTGGGATAATATGTATTAGGGGTAGTTAAATCAATGGTAGGGGTGTTTTGGACAGGGGTAATAGGTGGTTTTGTTGATATAGGGATAGGTTAGTCAGCTGGGTTCGGAGGAGGAAAGTGGAGTGGAGGCCTCCTATCGTCTGGACTGGGGATATTAACAGTGATGGCCAAATTCGCTAATTCTTGGGTTCTCTTTATCTTGTCCTTCATTTTGATTATCTGCTGTATTAATTGTGCGATCAGTTTGTTCTGCTTGGCAGTGACAGGATTTGTCACAGTAATCTCGGTTAGGCTAACATCTTGACTATATTCTGCCATTATTACTTTTCCTTTCGATTGGCTTTGGTCGGGGAAGGAATCCATTGGATCAAGATTTGGGTTTATGTATTGATTAAGTGGCCAACATCTTTACTATTTTCTGCCATTATTACTTTTCCTTTCAATTGGCTTTGGTCGGGAAGAAATCCTTATAAGCTTTCGATCTGGTAAAATATGGATGATCGGCCAGCTTATCAACCATAAATCAATTCTAGTTACCTGGAAAAAAAATACTCAAAAAGTAGGTATGCTAGTTTTCTTAAATTAACTGGTGACACTGGATAGCTCACATAAATTAATAAGCATATAGTTGTTGTTTTATTTGGAGGTAAACAAGCCCATGGGTACAAGAGATATGGTAAATAGATAGGACTTTGTCGACATGATTTTGGAAATAGTGTATCAGGAAGGTTGACTTGTATTGAGTCAAGGTCTTATACATCTGTCGTTGAAAGTGAAGAAAGGGAAAATAAGCTTTTGAAAGATAGGGGCTGGGCCTAGAAAGGCTGCCTATGTATCTCATGAAGGAAAAATCAGGCCCTACGTAGTTCGATTAGTACAAGGAATAACTTAATTTAGTGGTACTTCATTACATGGAAATTGAAAAGTACAAAACAAAGTTATTGCTAGAAACATAAATTGAGACATCTTCTACTGATCTTCTTAGCTTCTTCTCCATTCTTGTCTTTGAGTCATGCTGTTGGCGGAATGTCAATCTCACCTCCATCAACTTCTTTACTCGGACCTGTGAGGGCACAGTGAGGATTCTTTTGCTTCAGCATAGCTATCTCCTTTAGAGTGGCCTCAAGTTCCACTTCCACTTCAGTATTTCGAGCTATTACAATTCCAAGAGATTCTTCCAAAGCAGATGAGTACTCCTGGAGTATCTGATTTGTCTTATCCAAACTTTCCCTTTTGTTTTTAGCACTTTTGATTTCTACATCAAGTTCAGCCATCTTGGCCAGCATAGTCTTTATGGCTTGATCCACCTCTTTGGTTTTTCCTTCTGCATCTTGAATCTCTTGAGTAACCTGACGTAGTCTTCTCGTCAGTGCCTCTTCAGTTCTCTCGGTGTTCTGATTCCTTTCCATCTTGATTACGAATGTAACGTTTCCTGAGATGAAAGAGTAGGAATTTAGAGGTGGGGGATTAAGGGATCCGGACTTTGCTGAGAAACTTGAGACTTGAACATTTGGTTGCTCTTCTGATAGTGACTAGTATTTATGTTTAGGAAGCTCTAAAAAGAATTTTTAAAAGGGATTCTTTTAAAAGGGGTGGGTAGAATTTCTCCAAATAAAACAACATAATCACATAATCAGTTATTATATATTGCAATGAAACAATTATTGCGCGTCCTAAATGCAAGAGATGACTAAGTTAGGAATAAAAGAAGAGATAGCGAAGGCCATGAGACAATATCACTATGCTCTAGGCATCACAGGCTTGAACTATAAAGATCTATGTATTCATCTTGATTTGGACCTGCTGGAGGGTTTCAAGATTCCAAAGTTTGATACTTTTGAAGCATCGGGAAATCCGTTAGCTCATTTGAGAGCTTATTGTGACCAACTCATAGGTGTTGGCAAAAATGAGGTATTGTTGATGCAACTTTTCAGTTGGAGCTTAAGCGGGGAGACCCTGGAATGGTTTACTTCCCGAGAAGTGAATCAATGGACAGGATGGAATGTCATGGCCAATGATTTCGTGGAGAGGTTTGATTATGATGTTGAAGTTGTCCCAAATCGTTATTCTTTAGAGAGGATAAGGCAGAAGTCTACAGAGAGCTATCGCGAATACACATACAGATGGAGGAAGGAGGCTGCCAGAGGTTGGCCTCTTATGTATGAAAAAGAGATTGTTGAAGTGTTTGTGCGCCCAAGAGCCGGGGTTTTATGAAAGGATGATGTTACTCGTTGGGGCAACATTTGTGAACATAGTCAAAATTGGGGAAACCAATCGAAGATAGACTTAGAACGGGAGAGATCACACATATGTTGAATTTAGCTAGATCTTCAGGTTTGTTAAAGAAAAGGAAAGAGAATGTATCTTCTGTTTTTGGCACGCATGATAGGAGGAGACCCCCTAGCAGTAACCCCAGAAAGTTCGCACCTCCACAAAACCACTTTCGATCTGCTTCAAATTCATTCCCTGTTTGTTATAACCAACTAGGGTATCAAACTCCACCCCCAAATTATCAAACCTCTCCCCTCACTACTTTTTCCCGCAATACCAAAATGTCCACCCAAATGACAAAATTCCATCACCAAACTGCTCAAATGTCCAACCAATTTACCAAACTCCTCTTACCAATTACTTAGCCCCAAACTACCAAACTCCACAACCAAAT
This sequence comes from Solanum rostratum, assembly GCA_029948455.1. Lineage (NCBI taxonomy): Eukaryota > Viridiplantae > Streptophyta > Magnoliopsida > Solanales > Solanaceae > Solanum > Solanum rostratum. Next base: position 14,470,869 of record CM057054.1, read on the forward strand.
TATCATGCCCCACCATATCCAAGATGCCAGACTCCTCCACCTCCTCGCCGCAACTCTCCAAATTACTATCAAGTACCCCACCTTCCTAAAATAACTATAACCCTCCCCGTCCGAACTCAGAAAAGAAACCTCCGAGGGTGTTTACTCACTTGCTGAAAGCCAGACAAAATTATTTGAAAGATTGTCAACTGCAAGATTGATTCATCTTATCTCTCCAAAAGCAATGGATACAAGTTCTTGATTCTTCAGAAGTGATTAGACCCGTGCTTACCATTCCAACAGTATTGGACACGACAACACTGAAGACTGCATAAATCTGAAGCACAAGATCTTGTATTTGATTGACCGCGACATGGTTGTTCTTCAGGCCGCTGCTCCCAATGTCAATAGTGATCCTTTGCCTAATCATAGAGGGAATACTATTAGTATGATTGAGAAAGAGAAAGATTTGTCTGCAGCCAAGACGATAGTCCCAGATCATACTGCGAGTTTGGAGAAAAGTGTAGCATCTTTGTGTATCACTAAGAAACCAAAGATTGTGATTTTGATACCTCCTGAGGTGGTTGCTATGGTACCAACCTACTAAGAAGATTGTGACTGAAATTGTTGATACACGGGGCTCGATCAAGGCTGACAAATGTTATACAGAAAAAATTAGTTCAGGGAGCGAGCAAAAAAAATCAAGATAAAAGCTCGATAAGTGAAGCCGAAGCAGAAGAGTTTTAGAGAAGAATGCAACCTGAGGAATACTCTATTGTGAAGCATTTGGAGAAGGCACCTGCCCAAATTTTTATACGGGCATTGTTGATGAGTTCGCAGTGGCATAGACAGGCAGTGATGAGAGCATTGGAGTATGCCTATGTGCGTGTAAGGGCTGATAGTGATAATCTGGCAGCTATAATAAGCCAAGTTATCCGAGGACATTGCATTAGCTTTGGTGATGAAGAACTATCGTTCGAGGGATCGATGCACCACAAGGCGCTCCATGTTATAATTAAGTATCGAGATATGATTTTAAATCGTGTTTTAATCGATAATAGATCTGGCTTGAATATTTTCCCTTTGTCTACTCTCAAGCAGTTAAATTTTGATATTGGAAAAATCCATCAAACCCAAGTTAATGTGAGAGCTTTTGATGCGGGTCGAAGAGATACATTAGGAGCAGTGAATCTAGGAATTCGCATGGGGCCTGCTGAGTTTGTGGCTGAATTTCAAGCGATGGATATTGCTACCAGTTACAACATGTTAGGAAGGCCTTGGATTCATATGGGTGGAGCTATGCCTTTTACCCTTCACCAGATAATGAAGTTTGTATAGAATGACCGTGAAGTGGTTATCTATGGTAAGGGAAGTCATTTGAACGTGTATGCACTAATTGTTGACGATGTCATCGGAGGATTTGATTTCTACACGGTGGAGATAGTGAATGCCACCGATGATGATTTGATACCCGGACCTCCTATGCCCGCTGTTTACAAGATGATAACTACAGTTATGCTAAGAGATGGACTTGAACCTAGTTTTGGACTAGGAAAGCGCCTGCAAGGTATCACTAAGCCCATCCCGTTGCCAACGAAGGAGTCAAAGTTTGGTTTGGGGTATGTCGCTTTGGAAGAAGATGATTGGGAAACGCTGAACCAAAAGGTTGATCAAGCATTAGCCAGGCCAACACCTCACTTGTATTAATCATTTCAGGTACGAGAATGTGCCAGTGGTGACAGTCTAAGGGAAGGGATTAGGGATTTGATCAAGGAGATTGGTGCTGTTAGTGAAGATGTAGTTGAGATATCAGGAATTCAAAATGCTGAGCCGGATGAACAAGTGTCAAATTAGACATCTAGCCCGCTTTTGATCCCCACTCATCTTGGTAGATGAAGACTTACCTAGTTACTTGTTTTCAAAATGGGTGGCAGTCCGGAGGAGGCCTGAGACCCACTTTTATTTCTGTTTTTCTCTTGTTTGGTTATGCTTTAAATTCCCTCGTGATGTTTCAAAAGGCAGATTGACCCATGGTCATGGCCAAGGTTTGCATTTTTCTTTCAAGTTGAATGAAAGCCTCCATTTATTTTAAGATTTCACTTGCTATCCATCTTGTCATTTCATTTTCATCTAAGTATGTTTGTTTATGATTTCAGTATAAATAATTTTAAACCTACTAATGTCATGTCAAAAGCTGAATGAACAAAATGAAGTAGACAACAATGAGCTTTTGGACTATGGTGAAAGAACCATGGTACCTAAACATCTTGCCCGAAGAATTGGGATAGTTTGAGAACCAAGATAAGCCTAATTTGGATGAGTCTGAAACGGTGAATTTGGGAGATGAAGAATGTGATAAGGAAACCAGAATCAATGTCTATTTGATGGATTCTCAGAAGGGAGAGCCTACCAGCTTGCTCAAAGAATACATAAGACATATTCGCTTGGTCCTATGAAGATCTACCAGGTTTGAGTACAAATATTGTCTCTCAGAAATTGGCGATCAATCCAGAGTTCAGGCCGGGGAAGCAAAAGATTCAGAAATTCAAGCCAGATCTGAATTTGGGCCAGCATACGTCCATGTTGTGAGCAATCTATTATCTAAGTAAGAAGTTTACTCCGTAGAGGCTTGGTATACTCACTTGGAGAAGACTTGTTGTGCTTTGACTTGGGTTGCTAAAAAAATTAAGGTACTACCTGTCTTTGTACACTACATACCTCATTTCAAAGATGGATCATTGAGGTATATCTTTCAGAAGGCAATGCCAACAGGAAGGTTAGCCAAGTATAAAATGCTATTGAGTGAGTTCGACATTATGTATATGACTTAGAAAGCAATCAAAGGACAGACTTTAGCTGATCATCTTGCAGAAAATCCAGTTGATGATGATTATGAACCGCTAAAAACTTACTTTCTAGATGACGAGATATCGTTTGTGGGAGTAGACATCTCCGAGGCATACCCTGGCTGGTGAATGTTCTTTGATGGAATTGTAAATTGCCAAGGTAGTGGTATTGGAGCGGTTTTGGTATCAGAATTTGGTGAACATTATCTGATGGCTACAAAACTTTGATTTTGTTATACTAACAACATGGCTGAGTATGAAGCTTCCATTTTGGGTATGAGAATGGCTATAGACATGAATGTTCAAGAGTTAATGGTTATTGGGGATTCAGATATGCTAATTCATCAGGTTCAAGGAGAATGGGCGGTAAAGAATTCAAAGATTATACCATATGTGCAACTAGTATAAAGGTTGTGCAAAAGGTCTTGAAAGATCGAGTTCAACCACATACCAAGATTGCAGAATGAGTTCGCCAATGCCCTTGCCACCATTCCTTCAATGATCTAGCGTCCATACATGACGTATATTAATCCTTTGGAGATAGATTTAAAGGAGCAATCTGCCCATTATCTGCATGTTGAAGCAGAACCAGAAGGAAAGCCTTGGTATTTTGACATAAAGAAGTATTTGGAGACCGAAACTTATCCTAAAAATGCTACTTCTAATTAGAAGAAGGCTATAAGGTGAAAGGCTAACAACTTCTTTCCTAGTGGGGAAATCCTTCATAGGATGACTCTAGATCTAGGCCTCCTTAGATGTGTTGGTATCGCAGAAGCTATGAGACTTCTTGAACAGGTACATGTTGGAGTTTGCGGTACTTATGTGAATGGACTTACCTTAGCGAGAAAAATCCTTCGAGCTGGCTATCGTTGGAAGACTATGGAACACGACTGTTGCAAGTTTGTGCAAAAATGCCATCAGTGTTAGATATATGGTGATTTGATTCGTTTACCTCCTCACGGACTCAAGGCTATGAGTTCTCCTTGGTTGATTATAGCTCAGGGCATGGATGTTATTGGTCCAATTGAGCACCAGCTGCCTTTAATAGTCATAGATTTATTTTGGTTGCGATTGATTAGTTTACCATGTGGGTGGAAACAATCTCCTACGAATTCGTGACAAAGAAAGTAGTAGCTGATTTTGTGCGCAACAATTTGATATGCCAATTTGGGATACTAGATTCCATCATTACAGATAATGGGGCAACTCTCAACAGTAATTTGATGAAAGAGATATGTGAGTAATTCAAGATTACTCACCGAAATTCAACAACATATCGTCCTCAGATGAATGGAGCGATGGAAGCTGCCAACAAGAATATCAAGATCTTAAGAAAGATGATTGACAAATGAGGATGGCATGAAATGTTACCCTATGCTCTATTAGGTTACCGCACGACTGTTAAAACATCGATTGGAGCAACTCTGTACTCCTTGTTGTATTGAACAGAAGCAGTGATACCTGCTGAAGTTGAAATAGCATCATTGAGAGTTATTCAAGAAGCCGAGTTGAGTGATGCAGTTTGGGTCCGTAATCGAATTGAATGTTTGGCCTTAATCAATGAAAAGAGGATGACGGCCATCTACCATGGTCAGTTATATCAACAAAGGATGATTCATGCTTTCAACAAGAGAGTAAGACCTTGAATATTCAAGGTTGGACAATTGGTTCTCACATGTATTTTTCCCTATCAAGATGAATACAAAAGGAAGTTCTCACCAAACTAGCAATGACCAGAGATGGTTCGCAAAGTTCCGTTAGGAGGATCATTAATTTTGTTAGAAATGGATGGTTAAGAGTGGCCAAAATCGATCAATTCAGATGTTGTCAATAGATATTATGTTTGAGGATCTAGGATTTTCATTTCTTTCCTTGTAATTGCATTATTTTACTTGTAATTGTTCCTGCATTTAGTTTGAAGTTAATTTCCCTGTGTAATGAACTACATTTGATTGGTGGGTTGTATTGATTGGGGGCTTGGTTTTCGGGAGGGATTATTTGGGGGTGAGTAGTGTTGGGAATTTAAGAGGAAATAAAGGTTTGGACACTAGTGATATTCGGGTTTTGGAGAGGAGGTGGTTCTTGGGGTATGGGATTGGGATGATTTGGGGGTAGTTAAATCAATAGCAGGGGTGTTTTTGATAGGGGTAATAGGTGGATTAGTCGATATAGGGATAGGTTGGTCAGCTGGGTCCGGAGGAGGAAAGTGGAGTGGAGACCTCTCATCGTTTGGACTGGGAAGATTAGCAGTGATGGCAAAATTCGCCAATTCTTGGGTTCTCTTCATCTAGACCGGGCGAAATTGGGAGGGGGGGGGGGGAGGGACAACAGATAGAATTGAGGAACAAATACAAAATTCAAACCTTAAGAATTTGGGGTCGCCTGATCCAGTTGAAGGTATGATGGTCGCAACATTACGCTGCTTCGCTAAAGCCTTCGCTGGGGTGCTGAAGTTTTGTCGTTTCTGGATTTGCTTCACTCATGTCACTTCATTCGGTGTCGTTGCATCATTTTGGGACTGAGTTTTCTGGGTTGATTTCATTTTGTCATCATTGAAGGGGAAGGGGAAGACGTGTAGGTGAGAAAGTTGAGCGTGAGTAGAAAAGGGAGAAAGGGAAAGGTAAAACAAAGGCGCGTTAGTTGTATCTGTTGTATAATATGTGTTGGCTGACCGAAAGGAAAATAGTAGGGGTTAAAAGGGGTTGGGCCGGGTAAAGTAAGGAATTTTGGGCCAACATTTGGTCCAAAAATGGACCCAATTTGGTTTGGAAATAAGGGTTAGAAGGGGCTGAAATTTATGGTTTAGAATTAGCCATTTTTGAAATTAAAATTGTAGCCAATTTAGGATTTAAAAAGTAGCCGAATTGAATTAGATGATTAGATTGGCCACAAGACAAATAAATATAAATTGATCAAAGAGCTTCTGAAAATTAACGAAGTGAAATAACTAACTTCATTTTTCAATTAATTGATTTCGAGAATAATCTATAAATTAACTGAGATAATTTAAGAAACAAAATCTTTTAATCTTTTTTTTTGAAAAAGTACGAACTAAATATGTAACTAGATATACATATATAGATATAATGAACATATATATATATATATATAATTTGAAAACCAAAGGGTTGTCACAAAAAATGACCTAAAGAAATCGAATTAAAAAAAAAATATTTCAAATTGTTGAAAGATTGAAGAAGCTTTTAATTAATTCATATTGCGAAGGGTAAAAATTGAATGTCAACAACTGTCCCTTTCTTTGTATATGGTCGAGGAAAGAGACTTTGAATAAAGAAATTTAACAAATCCAATTTTAGCAGACCATATCTTCATATTTTGAAGGGGGTTTTTAAGGACCCGGAATTTTGTACGACCTCAAGAAAGCATGAAAATTGATTTCGGAAAAGTTTTGGACCAAGGTGGCACTTCATGGGAGTCATCACGGCCATGAGGTCATCCGTAAAGCTTTCGGAGTGAGATATTTCTAAATACGAACCTTATGCTCAAGCTAAATTCACTCTCAAGCCTTCAATTCTAGCTTATCTATGTTGTTTAAGATCATCATGGTTCTCCTACATCAAGTCAAGTTCAAAGGAATTCCCTTGGCTATATTATTCTCAAGTCCCGATAGATGGGCCAACTTTAAATAAGAATATCTCTTAGCTCGAAATGAACTGGGTGGATCATGACATATCAAATCGAAGCCCTTTGAATTATATTTCCAACACATCCAGTCTCACCTCATTCTGAGTTCGGAGCAAGACGTTACACCCTTTTTCGTAAAACCTGTCTGGGCCAGACGGGAGCCTTCACGGGCCGTGAAAAGCTTCACGGACCGTGAAGCTAACCGTGTCAAGGCCCTTGTGCAATTTAAGGATCCATTTTATTGAGGTGTTTTTGATATTTTGATTCATCCCCAAGGTTTTTTATGACCTTTAAAACCCTTTTTACATTCCTAAACTTCTCCGACACTAAACCTAAAGGTTTTTCATATGATTCGGTAGAAGTGTCAATTTTAAATGGTCATATCTCTTAGCACAAAATGCACTAGGTGTCCTACCATATATCAAATTAAAGATCGTTGCATTATCTTTCCAACGAACCTGGTTTCACCTAATTCCGAGCTCGGACCAAGGAGTTATGCTCGTTTTCGTTAAGACTGTTCGTGCAGGCAAGCCACACGGCCAGCCACACGGACCGTGTGGCATCAAACGGTCCGTGAGGCTGCTTTGGCCCACGATTTTCTTGCCAAATTTTGTTCTAAGTGTGTGTACTTCCTTGGTACCTTCATACGGACCCTTGTACAGTCCGTTAAGCATCACACGGTCCGTACGACCTTCCGTTGGAAGCCCTTGGCTTGAAATAATTTTCTGAAAATTCTAAGTAAAGTCACACGGTTACTGTTCACGGACCGTGTCACTGTTCACTTGCCGTGAACAGTGCCGTGAACAGTACCGTGAACAGTACTTAATATTTTTATCCATTTTTTAATTTTGGTTTTTATGTAAATATAAATTAGTTTAAGGGTGTTCTGGGTATTTTCCACCCCTCCTAAGACCATAAATCAGCTGATCTTCTTCATTTTCACCCATTCTCTCATTTCACTCCTCTCACTAAGGCTTCACTCCTCCAAGACTCTCCAACCTCTCTCTCTAGGAAATTCAAGTCAAGGCTCTCAATTGAAGCCCACTTCTCCTCAAGTTTGTCTTCAAGTTGGGTATGTGGGGTTTGATTCTTGGTTCCTTTCAACCAAGAAGACCCAAATTCTTATTAAAACTAATTTGTATACTTGTGTACTTAAAATGTGAATTTTTAGTACTTGTTCTTAGTATGTTGAACCATGCATGTGTTAGTTAAGGCTCCCTATCATGATTTAGGGTGGTTTTATGGAAATGAACTATTTGGATTTATTGAATTATGAACTTGCATGTCCCTTTAATTATGTTTTATGCATGGGTGATGTTACTACTATTTTTACTAATTTTACTATGGATTTTCTAGTTTTTACCTCTTATTGCTACATTTGAATATACTCTATATTACCCATGCCATTCTTACATTTTTGCATTGCATCATACTCATGGCATTGATATATGCAAATTTGGAAATGTGGGTTAAGCCCAAATTTTGTCCGAAAAGGAAACTATGATGTGAATTTTGGTAAGACATGGGATATGACAAGAAGGTGATCACCGGTATGTCTATGATTATGGCTCTTGAGCAATATGGGTGCTTGCACCATTATGGTATTTGTGTAGATGAGTTATTCCTTGCATTGGCATTTTGAATATGGTCTTATAAGTTAGCATTGAGCCTAAATATACCTTGAACATTATGAACTTGCACTTGGCTCTCTCTTGAAGCATATGTATATATATAAGTATTCTTGTGGGATGTGTAAGACTTAGCACCGATGGATTGGGGGCGTTAGAGATATCCCCAAGGTCCCTCTCCCTTTCCTTGAACTATGTGCCTACATAGGGACGAATGTAATTCGTCTATCTGTATATGACTATGATTTGTCTTGATTCTGTAAACCCTTCCGAAAAGCGGGTCGTAAGGAAGGTGTCCATCTACCGAAAAGCGGGTCGTAAGGTGTGATGTAGATTACCCTTGGCAAGTAATCTTCTCCCTACCGATGGGAGGTCCAAACCGGTCCAATTCGTGTAATAGCTCGCATGGATTTGGTTTGTCGGTTATAGTCCATCCCCGTTATATAGGAGCACTATTGCATTGCACGTATCACGCATTTCATGGCATCTTGTATATTAAATTTCCATTGAATATATATTCCTTGTATATTATGTACCCTTGCCACTTAACATGATTATGCAGGTTCGGTAAGTCACGTACATTGCATACCCGCATACTTAGTACATTCAAACGTACTAACGCATACTCTATACCTACATGATTTTACCATGTAGGGACCGTGTGTTCTGATCATCCACCACTTGAAGGGTAGCTCGAATTCAGAGAGTTGATATTGTGGTGAGTCCTATATTCCAAGGACCAGCCACCTTCCTTCTACCTATGTTGTTACCTATTTATCTTCTTAGTTGAGGGTGAGCCCGGGACATGTCTTGGCCCCCGTCCCATCTTATGACTAGAGGCAAATGTTGGGCACTTGTAAAATATTCTCATTTTGTTTAATTATAAATGAATGGATTCTTGAGATTTGATTTTCGTCATTTAGATATATGTGCTTAACTAATTTATTTTGAACCAATGATGTGGAAATTTGATACTTTGAGTCTTGTTTGGGGACTCTCGGGTCCCCATTCGCCGTGTCACATCTAGGCCCCGACCTCGGGTCGTGACAAAAGATGGTATCAGAGCACTAGGTTTATATATGGTCCTCGGAGTCCAACATGCCGCGTCAAGTAGAGTCTTTTTCATGGGTGTGAAGCGCGCCACATCTATGTGTAAGATGCTACAAGGCATTTTAGGAAATGTTTCACTTATCTTGATTCTAATTGTGCCCTGGTGCGTGTCTTAAAATCCTTTTTCTCCATCCCTCCCTATCGAATAGGTAGAGTTACCTTGAGCTCATAATGCAAATCTAGGAGAGGAAGGCGTTGTAGTGATCTTATGGATAGGTCCAAAAGGGAGTTAGTGAAAGATATGCATTGTTTGACATGCTTGCTCCTTTGGATATTCGAAGTTTTCTTTGGTTGGCTAGTTACGATGGAAGTTTGTTGGAGGCTTCTCATCTATTGCATCTCCATTGATCAAGTTGGCTAGAAGAAGGCCAAGTTGTATGGCCGAATTAATGTGAGGTGAGTTCTCATGCCTCGAAAGGTCGGCGTACATCAGATTCGATTTTGGCATTACCGGATGGCTTAAATAGGTTGGTGGTGTATTGTGGTGCTCCTCGGTTTGGTTTGGGGTTGTGTTCTTATGAAACATGTTAGGGTTGTAGCTTGGGCTTCAAGGCAATTGGAGGTGCAAGAGCGTAATTACCCGGCTCTTAATCTTGAGTTAGCGGCTGTGGTGTTCTCCTTGATGATTGGGAGGTACTATTTGTAGGGGGTATGTGTCAATGTTTTCATCTACCACAAGAATCGCAATATGTGTTCATTCAAAGGGATCTTAACTTGGGACTAAGAAGAGGGTTGAGACTCTTTGGGGGCTATGAGATGAGTGTATAATGTAATTTTGGCAAGGAAAGTGTTATAGCCGTTGCTCGGAATAGGCTATCTATGGGAAATGTGGTTTCTGTTGGTGAAGGGAAGAGAGAGCTAGTAAAGGATGCTTACCGATAGACTAGATTGGTTGTTAGGCTGACCGACTCTAATAATGTTGGTGTTTATGTTTAGAATGGGGCGGAATCTTGAGTGATTGTTGATGTTAAGGCTAAACAAGATCTAGATCTGTCATTGGTTGTGTTGAAGAGGTTGGTTGCTAATAGGATAGTGGTTTTCTCCCAAGGGGGAGATGGTGCGTTTCGGTATCAAAGTCAGTTATGTTTTCCGGATGTGGGTGATCTTAGGGAAAAATAATCCATCCCAACCATGCTCGGGAAATCCTTTTTCAAGTCTTCTCCAGGAAGATTGTGAGTGGAGCCCATAACTCTTTGCATTTGATTCACCCGGAACACACTAAGATGTGTTGGGATATGAAGGAGGTATATTAATGGCATGGTATGAAGAAGGGCATAGCCGAGCTCATACCTAAGTGCCCAAGTGTCAACAAGTGAAGGTAGCGCACCCGGTGGTGCGACTCAAAATATTGAGATCCCTACTTGGAAGTGGGAGAATGTAAATATGGATTTTGTGGTTGGGTTGCCCTAGACTGAAGGTAATTCGACTCTATTTGGGTTATTATTGATCGGATGACTAATATAGCTCATTTCCTACCAGTCAAGGCTATTTTAGCGCTGAAGGGTATGCAATGTTGTACATCCAAGAATTTGGTGAGGTTGCACAGTGTGTCTAGGTCTATCATATCTGATCGCGGTACCTAATTTGCTTCTTACTTTTGGAGGCCGTCTCAAGGATGACTTGGTACTAGGTAAAGTTGAGCACCGCCATTCATCCTCAAACCGAGGGGTAAACTGAGAGGATAATTTGAACTTTGGAAGATGTATTGAGGGCTTGTGTGTTGCAATTCAAAGGTAATTGGGGTAATCATCTACCACTTCTTGAGGTTGCTTACTATAATTTCCTTTATGCTAGCATTGGTATAACTCCGTTTGGGGCTTTATATAGTAATATGTGTAGGTCTCTGGTGGGGTGGTTTGAGAAAGGGGAAATGGCATTGATTGGATTGGATTTAGTATTGAAGGCTATGAAGAAAGTGAAGTTGGTTGGGAAAGGTTGGCGGTGGTTCGGAGTCATCAAAAGTCTTATTTGGATATTTGAAAGAAGGATCTTGAGTTTTGTATTAGTAATTGGATATATGTACAGGTCTCATTTGTGAAGGGTGTGGTGTATTTTTGGGAAGGAGGGAAAGCTAAGTCCCTGGTATATAAGTTCTTATGAGATCATTATAGCGGATTGGAGATGTAGCTTATAGGTTAGATTTGCCTTCGAAATTGAGCTCTAGTCATTCGGTTTTGCATATATCTATGTTGAGGAAGTGTTGGTGATTCTAGTGCTACTTTGACTTTGGAAGGTATTGGGGTTGAGGGGAACTTGTTTTACGGAGGAATCTCCGGTTGAGATTTTAATAAGACAAGTGAAGCGGTTTCGTAACAAGGATGTGGCTTCGGTTAACGTACTTCGGAGAAACCAATATGTGGAAAGTCTACGTGGGGAGTGGAATCAAGTTTGATGCGGTGATACCTCTATCCTTTCCAATCTACTCAAGCCCATAATATTTGGTCCTTTCCTATTCTCAATGGTCCTAATTCTTCCATTCTTGAGTCTCATGACATGACATGCATACATGTGCACAAAAATGATTTTTCAAGATGTTTTGAATGATTTAAATATGTTTTGGTATCAGTTTTAAAGGATTTATGATTTTCAAATGATAAACTATGCATTGTATCTTGTGTTTGGATGTTTCATGTTCTAAGTCAAGCCCTTCAAGCCTTGCTCTTTCACATTCGAGGACGAATGTTTCCAAGGGGGAGATGATGTAAGGACCCGAAATTTTGTACGACCACAAGAAAGCATGAAAATTGATTTCGGAAAAATTTTGGACCAAGGTGGCACTTCATGGGAGCCATCACGGCCGTGATGTCATCCGTAAAGCTTTCAGAGTGAGATATTTCTAAGTACGGACCTTATGCTCAAGCTAAATTCACTCTCAAGCCTTCAATTCTAGCTTATCTATGTTGTTTAAGTTCATCATGGGTCTCCTACATCAAGTCAAGTTCAAAGGAATTCCCTTGGCTATATTATTCTCAAGTGCCGATAGATGGGCCAACTTTAAATAAGAATATCTCTTAGCTCGAAATGCACTGGGTGGATCATGACTTATCAAATCGAAGCCCTTTGAATTATCTTTCCAACACATCCGGTCTCACCTCATTCCGAGTTCGGAGCAAGACGTTACGCCCTTTTTCGTAAAACCTGTCTGGGCCAGACGGGAGCCTTCACGGGCCGTGAAAAGCTTCACGGACCGTGAAGCTAACCGTGTCAAGGCCCTTGTGAAATTTAAGGATCCATTTTATTGAGGTGTTTTTGATATTTTGGTTCATCCCCAAGGCTTTTTATGACCTTTAAAACCCTTTTTACATTCCTAAACTTCTCCGACACTAAACCTAAAGGTTTTTCATATGATTCGGTAAACGGGTCAATTTTAAATGGTCATATCTCTTAGCACAAACTGCACTAGGTGTCCTACCATATATCAAATTAAAGCTCTTTGAATTACCTTTCCAACGAACCTGGTTTCACCTAATTCCGAGCTCGGACCAAGGAGTTATGCTCGTTTTCGTTAAGACTGTTCGTGCAGGCAAGCCACACGGCCAGCCACACGGACCGTGTGGCATCAAACGGTCCGTGAGGCTGCTTTGGCCCACGATTTTCTTGCCAAATTTTGTTCTAAGTGTGTGTACTTCCTTGGTACCTTCATACGGACCCTTGTATGGTCCGTTAAGCATCACACGGTCCGTACGACCTTCCGTTGGAAGCCCTTGGCTTGAAATAATTTTCTGAAAATTCTAAGTAAAGTCACACGGTTACTGTTCACGGACCGTGTCACTGTTCACTTGCCGTGAACAGTGCCGTGAACAGTACCGTGAACAGTACTTAATATTTTTATCCATTTTTAATTTTGGTTTTTATGTAAATATAAATTAGTTTAAGGGTGTTTTGGGTATTTTCCACCCCTCCTAAGACCATAAATCAGCTGATCTTCTTCATTTTCACCCATTCTCTCATTTCACTCCTCTCACTAAGGCTTCACTCCTCCAATACTCTCCAACCTCTCTCTCTCTAGGAAATTCAAGTCAAGGCTCTCAATTGAAGCCCACTTCTCCTCAAGTTTGTCTTCAAGTTAGGTATGTGGGGTTTAATTCTTGGTTCCTTTCAACCCAGAAGACCCAAATTCTTATTAAAACTAATTTGTAAACTTGTGTACTTAAAATGTGAATTTTTAGTACTTGTTCTTAGTATGTTGAACCATGCATGTGTTAGTTAAGGCTTCCTATCATGATTTAGGGTGGTTTTATGGAAATGAACTATTTGGATTTATGGAATTATGAACTTGCATGTCCGTTTAATTATGTTTTATGCATGGGTGATTTTACTACTATTTTTACTAATTTTACTATGGATTTTCTAGTTTTTACCTCTTATTGCTACATTTGAATATACTCTATATTACCCATGCCATTCTTACATTTTTGCATTGCATCATACTCATGGCATTGATATATGCAAATTTGGAAATGTGGGTTAAGCCCAAATTTTGTCCGAAAAGGAAACTATGATGTGAATTTTGGTAAGACATGGGATATGACAAGAAGGTGATCACCGGTATGTCTATGATTATGGCTCTTGAGCAATATGGGTGCTTGCACCATTATGGTATTTGTGTAGATGAGCTATTCCTTGCATTGGCATTTTGAATATGGTCTTATAAGTTAGCATTGAGCCTAAATATACCTTGAACATTATGAACTTGCACTTGGCTCTCTCTTGAAGCATATGTATATATATAAGTATTCTTGTGGGATGTGTAAGACTTAGCACCGATGGATTGGGGGCGTTAGGGATATCCCCAAGGTCCCTCTCCCTTTCCTTGAACTATGTTCCTACATAGGGACGAATGTAATTCGTCTATCTGTATATGACTATGATTTGTCTTGATTCTGTAAACCCTTCCGAAAAGCGGGTCGTAAGGAAGGTTTCCATCCACCGAAAAGCGGGTCGTAAGGTGTGATGTAGATTACCCTTGGCAAGTAATCTTCTCCCTACCGATGGGAGGTCCAAATCGGTCCAATTCGTGTAATAGCTCGAATGGATTTGGTTTGCCGGTTATAGTCCATCCCCGTTATATAGGAGCACTATTGCATTACACTATTACGCATTTCACGGCATCTTGTATATTAAATTTCCATTGAATATATATTCCTTGTATATTATGTGCCCTTGCCACTTAACATGATTATGCAGGTTCGGTAAGTCATGTACATTGCATACCCGCATACTTAGTACATTCAAACGTACTAACGCATACTCTATGCCTACATGATTTTACCATGTAGGGACCGTGTGTTATGATCATCCACCACTTGAAGGGTAGCTCGAATTCAGAGAGTTGATATTGTGGTGAGTCCTATATTCCAAGGACCAGCCACCTTCCTTCTACCTATGTTGTTACCTATTTATCTTCTTAGTTGAGGGTGAGCCCGGGACATGTCTTGGCCCCCGTCCCATCTTATGACTAGAGGCAAATGTTGGGCACTTGTAAAACTTTCTCATTTTGTTTAATTATAAATGAATGGATTCTTGAGATTTGATTTTCTTCATTTAGATATATGTGCTTAACTAATTTATTTTGAACCAATGATGTGGAAATTTGATACTTTGAGGCTTGTTTGGGGACTCTCGGGTCCCCATTCGCCGTGTCACATCTAGGCCCTGACCTCGGGTCGTGACAGGGTTTTAGTACTGACTTTAGGAAATTATGGTTGAACCCTTGTTATGGGTTTCTTGTACATCTTAGGTTACATGAGAATTTAGGCCACTTGTAGTCCAAGACGCTTAATTTTGTGCACGACTTTGAAAGAATCCAAAAGTTATCCCAATATCGATTTACGAAGAGATTGAGACGTGTGGGATGAAGTTATGAATAATCGTAAGAATACAACCAAGTTTTCAACATTGAGCCCGCCTACATATCATTGGACTTAGGAATGAGGCTACTTGTAGTTCGACTCAATCAGTTGAAAAGGAAATATCTTATTCTGAGATAACCTTAGGTTCAAGAAGAGTGACAAACAAGTCGAATTATGAAAAAGAGGTTCGCAACCTCTTAACTATAAATATGGCACGCTTCACACCCATAATTAAGAACTTACACGGACATAATTTTCAAATCTCTTGGTACATTGTCATTCGGATTGGAAAGGATTGCTTCAAATATAATAGGCTAGATTTACAACTTGTCATGCTAACTATATTTTAAATTGTAGATTTTAAATAACTTGTCGGATCCCCCTAATCTACTTTATTTTTGCTTTCACGCATTTGCTCGAGTCTTTTGGGACTCCTACCTTGCATTTCTTGGGGATATGAAGGCCCCATCAGACCTGGGGAGCTAGTTTACAGGTTGGATGCCAAAGGTTGTATACACTGATATACTGTGTGTATACAGTGGCGCGATACAATAAAAATGAAGCTTTAAAAGAGCCCAAACTTCCGCAGCCCATTTCCTAGAATTAGGCCAGGATAAATTTGGGCTTATTGAGCCAAGGCAGTGATGAATTTGGGCAAGCCCAAGTTTAATATTTTCATTTCCTTATTTTTGTTATTTATTTATTTGTATTTATATGACTAACATATGGGTGACAAAAAGACCGGTACCGACACAATCAGATTGGTAATTACTGGAACCATACCGGTATCGGTAATAAGGGGGGGGGATTTTCCGGCACCAGCACCGGCAATGGCGGGAATTTTCCCTCTTACCTTGCCGGTCTGATGCAAACCAAAACGGGACCGGACCAGACTGGTAAATCCAGATTTTATTTTTAAATAATTAGTTGATTTGATTAAATTATTAAACTTTGAAGTTTAAGTTATAAGGCTAAATTAAGATTAACATTTAAAG
The DNA here is from genome assembly GCA_029948455.1 of Solanum rostratum. Taxonomy (NCBI): domain Eukaryota; kingdom Viridiplantae; phylum Streptophyta; class Magnoliopsida; order Solanales; family Solanaceae; genus Solanum; species Solanum rostratum. The sequence goes on from CM057054.1 coordinate 14,486,924, forward strand.
ATTAAAATTGAAGTTTCAAATTTTAAAGGTTAAAAAGTAAACATAGTATCATTATATAAATTTTTTAAAGTTTAAATTGAAGTTAATTTTTCAAGGTTTTAAAACTTAAAAGTTTTAAAGTAGTTATAAATAATTAAGTTATAACTTGTAACTAGTTATACTTGTATAAAATTTAATGTTTTGAGTTAAATATTAAAAGTTTAAAATTAGAATTTTTTAAACATAAAATTTAAATTTTGAATGTTTCATTTTATATTTTAAAGTTAATAAAGATTTGAGAACTAAGGGGGAAAATATATTAAAAACACTCAAAACTTAAATTAAAAGTAAATTCAAGATAATAACTTAAAAAGAAAGAAATAAGGCGAATAACCTATAATTTTATTATGTTACTTTAAAATTTAAATTGTACATATATTAGAAAAGAACCTAATTTGTGCGGCCACCTTCTAGGAAGGATTCTATTTCAACTAGGTCTTATTTATTGTAATACACTAATACCTTAAACCGCTTTGAAATTCTTGCCTAAGTGTTTCTAACATTTCTAATGTTACATTTTCTGGAATCGGCTCTTGAGCTTGTTCCTCCAAAAACTCCATGCTGTCTTCACTTGATTCCGATAAAATATTATCTATATCGACTTCAAATTGAGACAGCAAAGTTGGACGCCCTAAATTTCTCCGCTCTGCATTTATCCAATCTGTGAAGAAAACTGAAACTTCCAAGCTATTTGCTGCTAGAGAATGTCTATGGTCTCCAAATTGGAATCTTGCGGCACTAAAAATGCCTTCCAAAGCCACCGAGGATTCTTGAATAGCTAGGACATCACGAACCATCCGTTGAAGCCTTGGAAAAGCTTGTCGCGCCCCAATTTTCCTCGCGGAGAAACGGGAACCTGGACGACGTCGTGGCAACGACTCTTTTGGGATTTTTAATTAAGGAGAGTCGCCACCTAATGAATTAAGGTGCATTAGGACACCATTCTAAGTCTAAACCTAAGCCTAAGGTCAAAGTCAACCAGAGATCGGGTAAGGGTTCTAGTTACCTCGAAGGGAAGGTGTTAAGCACCCTTCGAGATCCGTAAAGGCGGGGGGTTGCAAATAACAAGTAGGTCTCTTTATTTTAAAATTTCCTAAATTGATTCTAAGTGATAAAATCATTTATTTTATTTATTAAATAGGTGACAAAAATAGTGGAAGTGTAATTGAACAAGTATTTATAAAAAAATGTTTGTTTCTTTGTAGGTACGAAACTATGATATTTAGTTATCATAGCACCTTCGCCTTGAAACATTTTTATTTGAGATCGGTCTTAGAAAAATTATATATAATTTTGTGTTTTAAAAAAAGTAAAAAAAAACTTTGATACAATATATATGTATATATATATATATATATATGCTCATAATTATTTAAGTATAGATACACATAATCTCTCTCTTTGTTTTTTTTTTTAAGAAATTGGGTAGGTGGTATTTCCGGGGACGCGTCGGTTATTATAAAATTTTGGAATTAGATCTCATAATTCCTTTTGACTTCCTCACTAACTATAGGTTAGGAGATAGTCTTTTTCCGTTGTCTAGCCCAAGTTGAAACGAGGCTAGACAATGAACTTTTTAGAAGAAAATATTTTAGTGAAATCTTGTTTAAAAGATTAAAAATAAAAGAAAAGAAAAAGAAATATAACATGTATTTCCCCGCCCCCTTTTTAACTAGATCCCCAAGTTGTTTATTGTTACAATATTGCAAAATAAAGAAAGAAATAATAATCCTAATGCTACTAACAGTAAAGAAGATATCTATATTAATAGTGAAAGCTTCAAGGCCATGTTCCTATTTCAATATCAACCCGTGAAGGGCGACACTCCAATTTATAATAAGAGGACCTGCAGCACTCACAATGACTAGCAATAATAGTAATGTAATAGCAGTACAATGTAAAGGTATTATTCTAACATATCATAGAAGAGGAACAAACCAGCAATACGATAGTCATGACAATCAAGCACGTAAAGGACCTTATTCTAACAGAATATAAACAGAGAATAAACCAGTTATGAATTAATGCCAAGAAAAGGATGAAGTTGAAAAGGTTATTGCAATTTGCTTAGTGTAATGTCTCCTCCTTTCTTTTTTTTTTCACTAAAGAAAGTATTAAACAAAATATTGTGTATCTGAAAAAGAGAGAATATGTTTTTTTTTTCATGTCCTGAGGAGTGGGAGATGGAATGCTTATATAGGATAGAGAAAAGAATTTTAAAAGGCAAGAGGATAAAAATATATTGTTACCATAAAGGAGTGAATCCAATTAATTAGGCAGAAAATCTCTTAATGACCAATCATCCCCACTTATAAGGAAAGAAATAATCAGAATTCAAATCACAATCCGTAATTGATTAAATTCAAAATATAATATCAATCAATTTGATTCGATTATATTTATCCTAAAATAAATCGATTAACTTGCCTTATTCAAAAATATATTTTCCATAAATGAGGATATTTAAACTGATTTGCACGGATTCAGTTAACCAAAATCAAGATTCTAGCCATACTAGGAGTAAGTAAAAAAATTCGGTCAATTTAAAATAAGGAAAATAATCACATAAAAGAATTCTTGCCATACTAAGAGTAAATAAAAATATTCGGTAAATTTAAAAGAAGGAAACAATCATTAGGAGGGGATTTTTTTTTTGGGGAGGGAGAAAATATATTCTTCCATCTGAAGGAAATACATATTTAGGAGGATTTTTTTTTTTAAATATGAAAATATTTGACTAAGTTTAAAATTTGAATATAATTGAGGCTAAATCAAATTTCATCAAAATACATAATATAAATAACTACTAAATTACTACGTAATAAATCTTATTAAATCACTAATGATATTTACTATAAAAAAAATAGATAAATGTTAATTATGATAAATTAATAACTTAAAATTTTCTCATTGAAACAATTATAAAATAACACAAAAGATAAATTTCAAAAGTGAGTAAATAATAATAATAGTAATAGCAATAATTTTGTAAATTATGAATGCAAAAAATATACAATTGTTTGGGTAGAAAAAGATAATTAAAATATAAATTTATACAAAAAAATATTTTTTAAAATACTTAAATATTCGAATAACATAAAAAACAGGGTTAAGGTGGGTCAAAATTGGGTGTCAACAGCTGCCCCTTCTTTGCTCGGGAATGAGGGATGAATTGTTGAGCAAAGAAAGTTGACGGAGTAGCCAATTTTGTCCGACCGATGAAATATTATCGGAGGAAAAACAAGACATGAGGGGTTGTGAAAATATTACGGCCGAGACTTCGATTTCAAGTCGCCTACATATCTCTGGTTATACGAGAATCAGGCCGTGTGTAGTTCTAGATTTAGGAACGGATAAAATTCCTAAAACTAAAATTAACGGGCAGATCTTGAAGTAGGTACGATAGTAGTTTGAATTGGAAAGATAAGATGGTACGAAAAGTGAGAATACATGATATGGTTCGGATGGTAGTAGACAGTGAGAGCAAGGGATGGTACGGACAGTGTTAAAAACATATCGAGGATTTGTTGCGAGAGGCATGTCTCCGAACCGAGTAGCATAATATATAAAGCTCTGGAAAATCCGAAATCTGTAACTTTAAAACACTAGGTAAAACGGTTAGAACATGTATATTAGACAGTGAAATGAATTCATAAATATGATGCAAGTTCCCACTTAGACCATGAGATTTGCCATAAAACGATAAGGATGACGTTTTAGGCTATGATGTCTTGGGCCATGCTAAACATAAATTATATCCTCGAGTCATGAAATGATGTCCGTAGGCCATGAAGGATGGTGCCTTTGGACGATGACACCCTCGGATCATGCTAAACATAAATTAAATCCCTAGGCCATGAAATGATGTCCTTAGGCCATGAAAATGATGCCTTTGGACTATGATGCCTTAAGGGTATGCCATTTTCATGCGATTTTTCAGGCCAATGTAAAATTTTCAAAAGGAGGCCATGCAATTTCAGTAGGCAAAATGTAGTGTCAGAAGGCCGTATAAAAGAAATTTTCTTATTTAAATATAAATGTGATTTCAGTAGGCCATGCAATGTTTTCAAAGAAGGCCACGTAGTAGGCCAAAAGTGATGTCATGCAATTTTCAATGCATTCTTGGTAGGCCAAATATGAAATCTTATTCGCTAGAAATGTCATTTTATGCAAAATGCAATTTCGTGTGATTTTAGCAGGCCGATGCAAAATGCAATTTCAGCAAGTTTAGTAGGCAAGTGCGAAATATGCGATTTTCAGTAGGCTTAGTAGGCCAATGCAATTTCAGTAAGTCTAGTAGGCAAGTGCAGAATATGCGATTTTTAGTAGGCTTAGTAGGCCAATGTAACAGTATAATACCACGTCATTTAAGATGCAATTTTCAGTAGGCCAATATAAAAGAGAAAATGCAATTTCATGCGAATTTAGTAGGCCGATGCAGAATGTAATTTCATGTGAAATTAGTAGGCCCATGCAAAAAATGCAATTTTCATGCGAGTTTAGTAGGCCAATGCAGAATGTAATTTCATGCAAATTTAGTAGGCCCATGCAAAAATGCAATTTTTAATAATTTTAGTAGGCCAATGCAGAGATGCAATTTTCAGTAATATTAGTAGGCCAATGTAAAAGTGCAATTTTCAATAATTTTTTTAGTAGGCCAATGTCAAAATGCAAAGTTCAGTAGGCCAATGTAGAATGCAAAGTTAAGTAGGCCAATGTAAAATGTAATTTCATATAATTTTAGTAGGCCAATGTAGAAAAAGTAATTTCACGCCATTTAAGTAGGTCGATGCAAAAATGAAATTTTCAGTAGGCCAATGTAAAAAAAAATATATATATATATTTTTCAGTAGGCCAATGTAAATTTTTATTTTTTATGCAACTTTTTAGTAGGCCAATGCAAAAATGCAGTCAATGCAATTTTCAGTAATTTTAGCAAGTCAATGCAAAATGCAATGTTCAGTAGACTATAAAAAGCTTTCAAAGAGGGCGGTGTAATTTCATGTATTTTTTTTATGCAATTCTTGTAGGCCAAATAATGCATAATGCAATTTTATCTAAGTAGGCCAAATGCGAGTTCATTTTCATGTCATCTTGGTGCGCCCAGTACGATTTCAGAAGCAACAAGAAGTAGATTGATATAAAAGGAAATAAGATAATCTGACCTTCGCCCATTGTGAGAAAACGTCAATTGCTTTGTATGATACGAAGAGGCTTTCCAAGCATGTATGTCAGTCTACATTCAAAGAAAAATCATTAGTTTGAAAAAGGGGAGGTTGATCTGTAGCCCGCACGTCCTTTTATTGATCTCTCGCCTTTCGTCTTGATGTCCTTGTTGTCGGTTTTCAGTTCGAAATTTTTGAGAGCTGCTCAAAAATTTCTGCCCCAGTTTGTAGAAAATGATCTAAAAGAATTTTTGAGATCCTCTCAAAAATTCTGCCCCAGTTGTCTTGTCTGCTTGTGCTCTTTCAAAAGAATTTTTGAGATCCTCAAAAATTCTGCCCCAGTCCATGGTCAAGTGGGGAATAAGATTTTTATTATGGTAAGACCGAACTCCAAAGGAGCGCCTACGTATCCCTCTTAAACGGGAATCAGGTCTGACGTAGTTCCAAATACAAGGATGAAAGAGAATCAAATAGAACCTTGAAATAGGAAGAGGCCAGATTTCCTGGGTTATCATGCTCACTGATGATTGAGCAGTGGATTGTTGTTTATTGTTACAATAACGGGTCTCCTTTATTCATTATCTATTTTAAGCATTTCATACAACGAATTCCACCTAGTAGCTACTATTTTGGAAATTTTCCTAACAGGCAAATTGCATTCAATACACCGACTTTCAAATTTTTTACACCTAGCCTTTACTTGACATTTAAAAATAAAATGACATGCAATTTCTACTTTATTACAACCATTTTCAAATAATGAAACACCATCTCTAACAGTTAAATTATAAATATGAGCAACACATTTAATATGAAAACTATTTTCGTAAATATGAATAAGAACAGGTCTTAAATAATCAACATCACGTTTATGACTAGAAGCGTTATCTAAAGTTACACTAATTATTTTACTAGAAATGCCAAAAAATTGTAAAACATCAAGAATAGTCTGTGCAATATAAGAACCAGTTTTACGCATTTCACAACTTTTATATTCCAAAATTCTTTTTTGCATACTCCAATTTTCATCAATGCAATGCCCGATAATTGTAAAATAATCATTACCGATTACACGACGACCCATATCAGAAGTAATTGCTAATCTACAAGAATTTTAAACAAATAAACAACAAAAATATTGTACATGTCGTGCTTGATAATCAAAAATAACTTTTTTATTGTATTTCTTGTAAAACCATTAAAAGATGGGTTATAAACAATTTGAATATAGTGAATAAAATTGGAATTTTCAGCAAAACTAAAAGGCAAATCATTAATAACAATCACTTTTGCAAGTTTGTCTAAGTCCTGTTGTCTATTATAAGGACAATATGTACTAGGACCGGAAACATTAGAAGAGTTTAATTGCGGCTGCACCGTATTTGAACCTCCGATACCGGCGGATTCTTCAGGAAGAACAGTTCCATATTTTTTAGCATCCACAATGGCTTGAGCATGCAAAAATTCTAATTTACAACAATGTATTAAATGAATTTTCAAATGACCCGTCCCACCCCCCTTTCCCAAAGTTTTATGGTTTAAAACATGCTTGCATTTATTACAAATTCCTTTTGTTTTATCTTCGGTTTGTGTTAAAAATTGCCAAACAACTAATTTTTTTTACATGTTCTGTTTTAAGTCTATTAGATGTCGATGGTTGTGCGGGGGAGCGGGAGCGGGAGGGGAGGAGGGGAATAGTAGCAGTATATGGGGGGTTGCGTTTCATCGTCATCGAAAATATTATTGTCCTCATTACTTTCATTATCATCTTCTTGTAAATCTTCATTAAAATCAAATCTTCGTTCAAGAAATTCGTGATCTAATTCAGTATTAGAATCAATATTAAAACAAGTGTTGTCAACGTGTGTAAAATCTTTTGTATTAAATCTAAGTGGTGGTTGTCTTGTAGATTTAGACGAACTACCACAAATATTTTACCGGTTAAAGCTTAAGTAATTCCACCGAGAAAAGTACATTTTCTCTTTCATTTTCTATCGGAATCCATGTTAAATTAAATGAGACAAGTAAACTATATGAAATCAATCAAGTTTTGAATATAAAAAAAATAATTCAAGTGCACAAGTAGTAAAGAATTAAAGATTAAAGAATAAAAACTAATTAGAAGAACGAATAAGTTGGAACGAATGTACCAAACGTTTGTGTCAAAACAGACGTAGAAGCCGAAGTTGATGGAAATTGAAGCTTGAATATGCTCTAAATTGATCCACAAAAATTTGCTCCAAATTCAAGTTAGCCCACCAAAATTGCCAAAATAATTAACTAATTAATACTAATTGAGAGTGTAAATAATAAATATTTATAATTAATTTGAGAGTAATATAATAGTATACTAGTAAAATATTATTATAAATTTATAATAGTAGAGAGAATTGAGAAATGAGAGAGTTGAGAAAGTTGAGAGATTTTAAGAATATTGAGAGAATTTAATTGAAAAAATATGAAAAATTTGGGGGTATTTATAGTTGAAAAATTGGAGGAATTTTTGAAAAAAAATTAAAAAATGGAAATTAAGAAAGAGCGGTTGAACGGCTATTTTAGAGAGTGTTGGCAAAGTTACCGTTGGTGGGCCCCACCCCAACGGTCCACCTATTAATTAATTATTTTTTTATGTAAATCGGTAATACCGATCCTGTAGCGGACTGGAATAGATATTTACCGAAAAACATACCTTCATCGTCCCGTTACCCCTTTAACAGGCATGTACCGGTACAACACCGGTAGAGTACCGGAACCAGGACGAAACCGGACCGGAATCGACACCTCCCAGTTCCGTTGCCTGCTTTACTCTAACACTAACATCTATTTGTTTTTTTACAAAAAACTTAATTAAATTTCCCAAAAGACGAATCATCTTGTGTTAATGCTTTAATTCATTTTATTTTAACTATTACCAAAGAGTCTAAATTATTTAAAAAAGGAGTCAAATTATTTATTTCCTTTCAAAATCAGTTGATTTTTTTTTTCAAGTCCCCTTTAAAATTTCGATAAATGTTTCTTTTAAAATTATTCATAAAACACTTAGGTTATTTATCATTTTTCCCTTAAAGAATAAATAAATGAGTATCTTTTTTACTTGAAACATTCTTCACTTAATTAATTTTGAAAAAATGTGTTTTCTTAGATGTCTTAGTTGAAATTTTAGGAAATATAAATTCTTTTAAATACCTAGTCTTTCTCTTATTTCTTTATTTACTTAAATAAACTATACTTAAATTATTTTATAGTTTTAAACCAAGTTTTGAATAGTTAATCAAATTAAATGTAATTGTTAGATAACTGCATGTTAGTGGCCGTTACAAGTGCGTAAGACCTTTTTGAAATGGAAATATGAATTCAGATTCATTCTTTGGAATTTTAAAAGGATTTTTCTATTTAACTCTTTTTAAAATTATTTTCATGGTTTTTCTTGATTATTCCTTAATAAAATTAAGTGGCGATTCTGTTATTTTCTTAAAATTAGTTTTTCTAAGTCTAAATCAATTTTATTTTTAAAATCGGCATTTTCCCATATAAATAATAAGTTTTATGTGAACATCATCAAATGTGTTTGACAAAAATATTAAATGTTACAAATATAATTTCATAGTAAAATTATTAAAATATTTGATTAGAAAAATAATCTATCTTATATAACTAAAAAAATAAATGGCTCGTAATGTGAAAAATCAAGTTAATACTACAAAAACAAATGAAAATAAAAAATATAATATGAGTTTTAAATTCAAAATAAAAAATTACACATAGTACTCTTATGTTAAATTTCAATATAACATACATAAATATGATTTAAAAGAAAATAATACGTATATTTATAACTTTATTCACAATAAATTCAACTTTAATTTTAAAATTAGAATGCTAATAAAATCATGCTAGTGAAAAATAAAGTAAAACATAGAACAAAAACAAATGCGAGAAATTGTATGGAATCACATGACAAAGATTGAGAATAAGAAAGTAATGAAAAATAAAAATTATAATATAAGTATAGGTTTAGAAAAAAATTAGAATAAAATAATAAAAAGAATTTAAAATAATTAAAATAAAAATAAATTAAGATGAAAATATAAAAATAATAAAAGAAAAAAAATAAAAAGTAACCATCATGTAATTACACCATATAATTACATGCAATTCTGTGAATTATAAAGTATAATTACACTCAATAAATCACACTCAAAATAAATTAGACAACGTAATTATACTCTTTCCACCAAATCCAATTACCAGCCTTCCATACAAAGAAATTTTTGTCTTGTGAGGTGACAGGTGAGTGAATGGAAAAGCAAATTTGTTTATTCAGCAGTTCATGCATCATTGCTGAATAACCTGCTTCTCTGGTTCTTTAATACATAAGTGGCAGCATAAAATAATAGCTGACTCCACCATCATAACTCAGCAACAAGGAGCTATTAGAATTTACAACACAGAAATTATGAGGCATTGACATCCTCACCGTCAAAGGTGGTTGTTTCAATCTCCTCTTTTTGGCCACATCACTGCTTTCTGTCCTCCCTACTTTTCATTTGCTAGACCACTTAACAACTCTCTCAAATGTCTATTTTTGAACAATTCATGTGTTGCCTTTTCCGTAGGTGTTTGCAATCCTCAGTCTAATGTCTGCGTTCCATGGAATTCACACCACAAGTTGGGATTTCTCTATCTCTCTTTGGGTCATCTACTTTCTTTGATACTTCTCACAGTTGCTACCTAACTCTACAGACCAATATTAAAGTTGTACAAGCTTTATGAGTTATTTGGTAGAGTGCATTAGGGAAAATAATGTAGGTAACTGCTGAGATAGGTACATCAGACAGATATAGCAACCGATGCGACAAGTGACCAATTTGCGAAATAATATTCCACTAGTACTGCAGTTGCTACAATAAGGTAAAATCTCATAAATCTGAAAAAGATAGTGCAATAGCTACAATAAGGTAAAATCTCATAAATCTGAAAATGATAGCGCGACAACTACGTAAAACATTTCATGAATCTAATAATTGAAATAACTGAACTAATTGAAATAACTAATACTAGGTCAATGCAAAATTTTAAGTAAATGAAGTCATAACTAAGTGATCAAAATCACAAAATTGCATAGTGAGAGGTAACAATAATTGGCATATGACCATGAGAGCTATAACATGAAGTATAGTGAATTGTCCAACCGAAATAGGCCCAATATGCTTGTCAAGATATAAAGATAGGTACTGGATGGATCTCCTAGCTAAGTTAAGTCAAGCTTCTGCATATGGGCAACTTAGGTACAAATCGTGCCTCAACTTGTGGGTGATGGACCGAAGAGTTGCGCCTTAACTTATGAGTGACCCTTCTGAAGTACCTATGAGGACATGTAGTTATGTAACAAATTGCTATTAAAGGTCTCAAGCCTCTGCTTACGAGTGAGCCTTTATCCTTAGATCCCCTTGGTGCTAGACAAACTCTTAAACAAGAATAGTCATGCATAATCAAAATTATTATTAGTGAGACCATAAGAATCTAGTAGTACCAAATCATGTAGAAATCTCATAATTGTGGAAGAGCTCCTTTAATCATGCTTTCATAATCGATTCATGTAGACACTTATCTAAAACATCAATATCATGAAAGTCTATCATAATGAGAATACTTCACTTGAAAGCAACCCTAAATTTCATGAAAATATCTTGTTATTTGCTCAAAATCATCATAATATTATAATTTCTTCAAATCATAATGAATTACCTATCAATTTAGTTGAAATTCATGATCAAATTTAACTTGCATGACACGAGTTCATCAAAATCATTCTTTTACACTTAAATCATGCATGAGAAGATAAATTTAAAGGAATTGGCTGTAATTAAATAGAATCCATAAGAAATCATTGAAACCCTAGCTTAATTCATGATCAGAATTTGGAGAATTTAGATTAGAATTGGATCTCCATGGATGGAAGGAGATTCATGGATGAAATATTTACATATTTGGGGTGGAATTCTTGCTAGAAATATGGAATTCAGAGCTTGACTTAAAAATCCTAGTTTGCTCTTTGATTTTGCCTTGAAAGGATGTTCTAGAGAGAGAATTTTTGTACTAGAAGGGAATGGAGTGAATGAGGAAAATTAAGGAGTTTGGATAGTTATAGACTTTAGGAATAGTGTAAAAATGACACACTGATATAAAAGAATTGAAAAAAGACAAACACCCTTGAAGAATAACTATTGCATCATCTTAATGAAGGCCCTATACGGGCCATAAATTTCAATTTTAGATTGCATAGGTGTCCATAGAAATGAAGGTACAGAAGGAACACTAAAAATAGAAAGCCCTATGGGCCATATACCCTGTGACGGACCGTATAAAGGTTCGTGGGCTTAGGGAGAATTTGAGAAGCTGGACATTAACTTGCACAAAGGGGTGTACAAGCCGTGTAAAATAATATGATTCATACAATCTCTTGTAGATGAGTGAGGTTTCTGGATACGGGGGATTAGGATCACGAGACCGTTTAACAGTTCTCGAGAAGCATTATGAGTTGTAGACCCTTTCGTAAAAACAACCTTGAAACTTTTGGGATATTGGTCATCTTCATGACCCTCCCACGGGTCATGGAATGATTCACAACCTATGAATGGTGTTCGTACAACCTCTGCACCATCAATTTCTACATTTTCTTACTCCATCCTTCCAACGTACGAGGCACTATATCAGTTTAGTTTTATACACCCTTTTCCACTCTAACCTTTCTGTACTCAAGATCTCTAGAGTCACAACCTTAACATTACAATTAAGTACCACATAATAGGGGAATAACCAAGTCATGTTTAGGATCATGACAAAATCAGTCATATTTAAAATCACCGAATCAACAATGGCTAAAAATCCATAAATAGAATAGAACAAGCACAATAGACATAGGTGACTATAGCAGTCTCTTCACTTGGGGTAGAAATATGGATGAGGGCATCAAACATATCACAAATCACATCAAAGATCAAGATAAATTTTACTGACACATATCAAAATTTCATATACATATAACCATTCCTTACGACTCGGTCATTTCGGTAATGGTTTACATTCCTATGTTGGAACATAACTCAAGAAAAGGGAGAGGGCCCTTGGGGATAGCCCTAGCACCCCCAATCCATCGGTGCTAAGTTGATAACATCCCACGTGAATACATATACATATACGTGCTTTCAGGAAATGCAATGTTCATTTCAAACCGTTCGATACACATTTAGGCTCAAATGCCAAATCATAGTTCATACTTGTAAATGCTCATGCAGGGAAAAACTCGTTCACATATACAGAATGGTGCAAGCACCCAAATTGCTTAATGAGCCAGAATCATAGACATACCGGTGATCACCTTTTTTTCATAGCCAATATATTATCAGAATCATATCATAATCATTTCAGAAAAACATAGTTGGGCTTAACCCATTTTATAATTTCCATATATCAATGTTCACGAATGCAATGCAATGCATGATGTGAGGATAGCATGGGTAACGTAGATTCAAGTTAAAAATCAATATCACAATATAGAATTGAGTAAATCCATATTTAAATCCACAAGTAAATAGTACTGTAGATCACCCATGCATAAATCAACTTTAAAGGGGGCATGCATGTTTATAACTTCATAACTCAATGTAAATCATCATAATAGTGGTCAAAGTGAATTGAAATCATAGGTAAAATATATCCCATACACTAATTAGATTTAACAAAATCAAATAATGAAATCTCATATTTGAAGTGACTAAAATCATGAAATCAATTGAAAGGAATTTTGGGTCTTCTTGGTTGAAAGCGACCAAGAATCAATCCCACATTCCTTGATTGAGGAGCTGAATCTGAGAGATGAATTAGGCTTCAATTGGACTCCAATAGAACCCTAGTTTTGATCCTTGAGAGAGTAATGAGGAGGTGATCTTATGAGGGATAGAAGATTTTAGGAGAATGAATTAAAAGGGGAGGGGTTTTAGCTGAATTAGGGGTTTAGGATACGTAAAAGGTCATAATTCACGATTAAAATAAACTAAAATTACATAATCGCCATTAATGAAACGGACAAAAATTGGAACCGTCAGGCCCACACGGTCCGCTACACGGTCCGTGAAACATCACACAGACCGTGAACAGTGGCCGAGATCCAATACTTATAAATTTCGCAGAGGAAATTCACACATAGCTAAGGGGTACCACATAGATGACTACACGGTTCGTGTGACTCCACATGGGCTGTGACATCGACCGTGGTAAAGTACTTTAAAAGAATTTTTTCATGACAAAGTTATGAGACAATACTTCTATACTTAGAATAATTTTACGTATTAAGTCACACAGAGGGCCACACGGTCTGTGGCACATCACACGGACCGTGTGAGTGGCCGTGTGCCCTTACTTGGCCAAATTTCCTTCCGTCTCAAAGTTGTCCCAACTGTGAACTGGACCAAGTGTCCCTTCATGGGAGGCCACACGGACCGTGTGGCTTCACGCGGCCCGTGTAGGCCCTCCATGGAGTGATGCCTAGCAGTTCACTTTGGACAATTCCAAGACATTTGGGAAACGCTGCTCAAAAAATTTGGGTCCTTACATCATCTCCCCCTTGGGAACATTCGTCCTCGAATGTGCAAGAACAAGGCTTGAAAGGCTTGACTTAGAGCATGAAACACCCAAAATCATATCAAAAGCATTATTCAAAATCATTATTCAAAACCTTTAGCTCACATCAAAATCATATTCCAGTCACTCAAAACATTATAAAAATCCTTTTTCGTGCACATGTATGCATTTCATGTCATGAGACTCAAGAGGGCAAGAAATGACACCATTTGACAAGGAAGAATCCTAATACCTTAGGCATGAGTAGATTGGAAAAGAAGAGGGTATCACTTCACCATGTCCAGCTCCGCCTCCCACGTAGCACTCTCTGCATGTTGATCACTCCAAAGCACATTCACCGAAGTCACGTCCTTGTTACGAAGCCGCTTTTTACTTGCCTATCAAAGATTTTCACCGGAATTTCCTCATAAGATAAGTTTTCTGCAACCTCAATTCCTTCCAAAGGCACAATGGTTCTAGGATCATCAACTAGCTTCCTCAACATAGACACATGGAAGACCGAGTGAATGGAACTCAAATCCAGAGGCAACTCCAACTTATAAGCCACACCTCCAATTTGCTCAACAATCTCATAAGGGCCAATATACCGAGGGCTTAGCTTGCCCTTCTTACCAAAACACATCACACCCTTCATAGGCAAAACCTTCACATATACCAAATCACCGACACGAAACTCAAGATCCTTTCTCCTAACATTCGAATAAGACTTTTGATGACTTTGGGCCATTTTCAACCTTTCCCTAATCACCTTTACCTTATCCATGGCCTCCATCACCAAATCTGGACCAACTAGTGCCATCTCTCCCAACTCAAACCACCCCACTGGTGATCCACACCTTCTCCCATATAAAGCTTCAAAACAGTTCCATACCAATGCTAGCATGGAAGCTATTATATTAAGCAAACTCAATGAGTGGGGGATGGTAATCCCAATTTCCTTTAACCTCCAATACACAAGCCCTTAACATGTCTTCCATGGTTTGAATAGTCCTCTTCGCTTGGCCATCTGTTTGAGGATGAAAAGTGGTGCTCAACTTAATCTTAGTTCCAAGCCCCTTCTGAAAAGACCTCTAAAAGTGGGAAATGAATTGGGTACCACAATCTGATATAATGGACCAAGGCATACCATGCAACCTCACCAACTCTTGGATATACAACGTTGCATAATCCTCGGCGTTGAAGGTAGTCTTGACTGGTAGGAAATGAGCTAACTTCATCATCCGATCCACGACAACCCAAATGGAGTCAAATGCCTTCGGGTCTGAGGCAACCCAACCACGAAATCCCTGTTCACATCATCCCATTTCCATATGGGAATCTCAATGTCTTGGGCCAAGCCACCAAGCCTTTGGTGCTTAACTTTCACCTGTTGACAACTCGGGCATTCGGATTCGAACTCGGGCATTCGGATTCGAACTTAGCGATGTGTGATGACCCGCCACTATTCTTACCACGAGGGAAAAATCTAGAGTCTTCAAGTGGGTTACGAAAGACTCTAGAACTATATAGAATACACTAGTAGTGTGTAGTCTTCTCTAGAATTATATGGAAGTGTGTGGAGGATTCTAGAGAAAGGACTACTTTGTAAATATGGAGGACTTGTAGTGTAAATATTATTTACATCTTGGCCCTTTTAGAGTAGTATAAATAGAGGGGGCCATTTTCATTTGCAATCCATCCAAGCATCCAAGAATCAAGTGTAAGCATTCTTCCAAAGTTATAAAGTCTTCCTTTTCTAAAGCTCTCTTTTTCTCTTTAAGTCTTCTTATCTAGCATTTCCTTAGCGGTCTTAGTTGAAGGCTTACTAGTATTTGCAAGATCGTAAAAGATTAGTGAGCAAATTGACTAGTTCCATATGGATGTCTTAGCAAGAGTTCTAAGTTCGTGACAACGTGGTATCAGAGCAAGGTTTGAACTAAGGGAAGCATGTCAAGTGAAGGAGACATCAATGCCACCAACACCGCCAACTTTATGCCGGATGTTGACAAGAAACGCAAGGGAAAGAAAAGTTCCAAGAAGGTAGAGGAATTGTCATTTGGACCAACACCAAGCGAGGTCATAACAATCCACTCACTCTCGGCCGCTGAGTTGAGTGACGAGGAATGAGGCGAGGAGCCTGCCGACATCACTCTTGACATAGGATGGGTCACGAGGGTGGATGATGCTAGGCAAGTAGTAAAGTTCTTGGGCAAGCGCTTAAATCAGTTCGATGGCAAGTTCCAAATCTTGGAGGAGTTCAACCTTGAGGAGAATGAAAGTATCCAAAAGAAGTTGGGTGGACATCAGGTTGAGGTGTACGAGCTGAGAGAGACCACAACTTCCTTGTAGTGCCGGCTCATGGAGGCCCTAATCAAGATGGAGGCCATGAGCGCCACCATAGAGGCCAATGGGTGCAAGGGTGAGGGCACTTGAAGAAGGTGAGGCTAACAGGAGATGTGCAGGGATTGCTGGAAAAAGGGAGGCCAGGATTGAGGCTCCCAAGCCACCTGTCTTCAAAGGCGTCCGCGACGCGCAAGAGGTGGAGAACTTCTTGTGGCACTTGGAGAATTACTTCAAGTGTAACAAGGTAAGGAACGATGGGACAAAGATCAACACAGCCATGTTGTATCTGACAGAGATGGTCATGTTATGGTGGAGACGCAAGGAGTCGGAAACAGGGAAGAGGCTATGCTCCATCGACACATGGGAGCTGTTCAAGGCTGAGTTCAAGAAGGCCTTCTTCCCGAATAATGTCATCCATAAGGCGAAGCGAAGGTTCAAGGAACTAAAGAAGATGGTAGCATAAAGGCCTATGTGAAGAAGTTCACTACCCTCACACTTCAGATCCCCAACCTTACGGATGAAGACATGATGTTCCACTTCATGGATGACCTATAGAACTAGGCCAGGAGGGAGTTGGAATGCTAACATGTTAGGACCATATATGAGGCCATCACATAGGCGGAGGCTTTGATGGAATCTGGCCACAACAGGCGAGACAAATATCGAGAAGAAAGTTCGAGAGGTAGTCATGACCAAGGTAGGGGAGATGATGGAAAAGGTAAGGGTTGGCAGCCACACCCCAAGCATCACGACACCCACAACCCTGATAATAGGAGGGTCGGTCGTCAAGGCAGCGGAGAGAGCAAGACACAGCCCGAAAAGGAATTTAAGTGTTTCATATGTGGGGTGATGCATAGCTACAAAACGTGCCCTGAACTGAAGAGACTTGGTGCCATAATGTGGGAGCGGAAGGAGCAAAAGGCACAGGAAGAGGCACCCGAATCAGGGGAGGCATCGGGCACAACACGGGTAAGTGTGATTGGGCTATGCCGAGCGATCATAAAGCTACGGGAGAAGCCAAAAGAGCGTGGTGCGCAGTACGTAGACATCACAATCAATGGGAGACCTACTCGTGCCATGGTCGACACCAGCGCAGAGGTTAACATTGTGACTAAGTCTGTGGCAACCAAGTTGGGGTTGAAACACAACTCAAGTAACGCGCAACATAGGATGGTCAATGCGCCGATGACTCCTGTTTGTGGAGTTTCTCAGGGAGTCGACATAGTGCTGGGCGAGTGGCGTGGAAAAACCAACTTCCACATAGCACAGATAGATCGATGGACAAGAGTTTTTCCAGAAGTGCCATGTGCCAACAACTCATGGTCATGAGAAGGAAGGTTCCTGCATGGTTCTCTTGGTCGAAATGCCCAAGTTAGAGGGACCAGCTCGAATATTAGCCTTGCAGCTTGTGGAAGAGATTAAGGGAAGGGCACCATTGTCATGTTCCACACCCGCTGGGAGGAAAAGTCATCGGAGGAGAAACCATTGAAGAAAGCCAAGCGGGAGCAGAGACGACCAACCATAACAGTGCTCCTCGGGTACTGAAAGGGGAAAACTCTAGCAGAGACCACACAGGGACGATACAGAGGTATGTAGCAGTCCAAAGGTAGAGACTGGGAGTTCAAACAGCAACATTGAGCCGACGATGTCGCAGCATCAAGTGAAGCAATTTCTAAAACGTCTTCATAGCCTCCCACTTATAGGTATGGTGCACTTCACACCCATGAATAGGACTCTACTCAACGCGGGCATATTGGACTCTTAGGATCATTTATAAACCTAGGGCTCTGAGACCATCTTATGTCACGAATCGGGGTTAGAGCCTAGATGTGACACGACGAATGGGAACCCGAGAGTCCCTGACTAAGCCACAAGTATCTATATCCATATCATTGGTTCAAGAATAGCATTCAAACACACACACACACATATGTAGTCAAATAGGAGTTTCTCATAAATCATTCCAACAATACGGAAGCAATATACTAGTCATAACAAACGGATTTAAGAAGAGTCTACATAGTGTCCAACAAATACCTCGACTCAAAGGAACGGGGGCCAAGACATATTCCGGGCTCACCCTCAATAAAGAAGATAGTTCTGAAATAGCATAAAGGAATGATAGTTCGCTCGTCCTCAGGAGACAACACTCACCACAGTATACTCTGGGATTGCACTATTCGTTAACCTATAGATAATCAAAGTGCTCGGCCCCTACATGGTAAAATCATGCAGGTATAAAGTATGCGTTAGTACGATTGAATGTACCAAGTATGTGGGCATGCAATGCATATGACTTACCAAACCTGCATTTCGATGTTAGATGTCAAAGGCACATAATATAGAAAAATTATATATTCAATGGAAATATATATACAAGATGCCATGAAATTTTTGATAAATGAAGTGCAATAATGCTCATACATAGTAGGGATAGACTATAACCGACAAATCAAACCCATGTGAGCTATTACATGAGTAAGTCCGATGAAGACCTCCCATCGATAGGAAAAGACTACTTGCCAAAGGTAATCTACATCACACCTTTCAGAAATTACCATTTTGGTGGATGGTCACCTTCTTTATGGAACTAACAATTTCGGAAGGGTTTTCAGAATCATACATAACATATCAGAATTTCATATACATACAGCCATTCCTTATGACCTGGTCATTTCGGTAATGGTTTATATTCCTATGTTGGCACATAATTCAAGAAAAGGGAGAGGGCACTTGGGGATAGCCCTAACACCCCCAATCTATCGGTGCTAAGTCGATAACATCTCACTTGAATACTTATACATATACGTTCTTTTAGGAAATGCAATGTTCATTTCAAACCATTCGATACACATTTAGGCTCAAATGCCAAATCATAGTTCATACTTGTAAATGCTCATGAGGAAATAACTCAGTCATATATACAGAATAGTGCAAGCACCCAGATTGCTAAATGAACCAGAATTATAGACATACCGATGAGCATCTTTTTGTCATAGCCAATATCTTATCAGAATCATATCATAATCATTTCAGAAAAAACATAGTTGGGCTTAACCCACTTCATAATTTCCATATATCAATGTTCATGAATGCAATGCGATGCATGATGTGAGGATAACAAGGGTAACATAGAGTCAAGTTAGAAATCAATATCACAATATAGAATTGAGTAAATCCATATTTAAATCCACATGTAAATAATACTCTAGATCACCTATGCATAAATCAACTTTAAAGGGGACATGCAGTTCATAACTTTACAACTCAATGTAAATCATCATAATAGTGATCAAAATGAATTGAAATCATAAGTAAAATACAATCCATACACTGATTAGATTTAATAAAATCAAATAATGAAATCTCATATTTAAAGTGACTAAAATCATGAAATCAATTGAAAGGAATTTTGGGTCTTCTTGGTTGAAAAGGACCAAGAATCAATCCACATACCTTGATTGAGGAGCTAAATTTGAGGGATGAATTAGGCTTGAATTGGACTCCAATAGAACCCTAGGTTGATCCTTGAGAAAGGAGAATAGAGAGGAATGAGGAGGTGATCTTATGAGGGATAGAAGGTTTTAGGAGAATGAATTAAGAGGGGAGGGGTTTCAGCTGAATTAGGGGTTTAGGATACGTAAAAGGTCATAATTCACGATTAAAATAAACTGAAATTACATAATCGCCATTAATGAAACAGACCAAAATTGGAACTGTCAGGCCCACATGGTTCGTAAAACATCACATGGACCGTGAACAATGGTCGTGATCCAATACTAAGAAAGTTTGCTGAGGAAATTCACACGTAGCTAAGGGGTACCACACGGATGACTACATGGTCCGTGTAACTCCACACGAGCCGTGACATCGACCGTGGGAAGGTACTTTAAATAATTTTTGCACGACAAAGTTATGACATGGTACTTTTATACTTAGAATAATTTTACGTAGTGAGTCACACAGAGGACCACAGGACCCGTGACATATCACACGGATCGTGTGAGTGGCCGTGTTCCCTCACTTGGCCAAATTTTCTTCCGTCTCAAATTTGTCCCAACCGTGAACTGGACCAAGTGTCCCTTCTTGGGAGGCCACATGGTTCGTGTGGCTTCACGTGCCCCGTGTAGGCCCTCCATGGAGTGGTGCCTAGCAGTTCACTGGGGACAGTTCCAAGACATTTGGGAAATGCCACGCGAAAAATTCGGGTCCTTACAAATTTACCTTTGCCAAAGAAGTTGATGGACAATTGAAAAGAATAAGTCATAGGTCACCTCTAGTTGCTAAATAAAGAAGTAGCAGAAAAATGATTTTGAGACTTTTTTGACATAAATTCGTGGTTGCCTCACTATAGTGGCACTCATCCCACCATAGCAGGAATTATCTTGCCATGGTAGGTTGCACGAAAATATGGATTTGGAACTTGTGTAACCTTCATTTCGCAATACACCCTCAATCATTGACATTCTAAAGCCTTCCTTTCACGTTAAGATCAGTTTTTGGAGTTCTATGGTTCGAATTCAATTTCGTAAATTAGTACAAACTTCTTATCATTTTGGCTATCAACTCAACTCATAACTCAAATCCTAATTAATTATTGGATCATCTCAGTCTTCACCAGACTCAGATGTCGTCCAGGTCTGGTTTAGGCTCAAAATTTTCATGTTACCATTTAGGAGTTTTCTAATCCAAATTCTTTCTCCATGAATTTATTCCTAACAATAGGGACATGTCATTATAAATTGATACATCTTCTATGTAACTAACTAGCAACTTTCACTTATTCCTTAGCTTTGGTAATCTTCTTCACAAGTCAAGATGTTTGTTTTATAGTCCATAAGAGTTTGGAAAGAGTGGCCTTGTTCCAAGCAAAAATATTGAGAAAGTTCGTTGCACTTGCAGTAGGCATATTCTCCATAGGCAGTCTTAGGCTTATTTTTTGTTCTTCTTTAGGTGAAGTTGAATAAAGGAGACCACAGCCAATAGATTGTTTATTATATCGAAAAGGGGGTTGTAGATATCCGTATTAGAGGAGTTTGGAGCTAGTGTGTATAACTAGTTTGCAACCTAGAAATGAATTCTGCATGAAGCTTATTGTTATAAGCCTGTGTTTAAGTTCTGCTGTTGTACATAGTTACTTGTGATAGACTTATAACTTCACTAAGATCTCCGTGTGGCACTTGTCAATTTGCTCACGAATCTTTCACGATCTTGCAAATATAAGTAAGACTTTTCAACTTGACCGCTGAGGGAACGCTAGATTAAGAAGACAAGAGAGTTCTAATAAAGAAGACTTGTATAGCACTTATGGAAGATTGCTTACAATTTTTGGATGGTTTGCCAAGTGAATGACTCCCTCCATTTATACTTCCTACTTGGGGTCAAAGTGTAATTAATATTTACATACAAGTCCCTCACTATTTATACTTTAGTCCCTTCTCTAGAATACTTCACACAAGCCTAGAGAATTCTAAGGACTTCAAGATTTAGCTACAAGGATCTAGAGTCTTCCATAAACCACTCTAAAACTCTACATTCTTCTCCCTTCTACAAGTTCAAGTGGCAAGTCATGACACTTTCCCCCACCTGATGTGGTGATGACCGCAATGCATTGTTGCTGCTGCAAGAACTCCTACACTTTGTCTTTGAATTTCCACAAGTCTTCATATTTCTCCCACGTGGCTTCTTTCGGTGATTGGCCCTTCTAGTGCACATCCCCAAACAAGCCTCAAGTATTTAATCCACATCATCGGTTCAGGAAAAATATTCATATTGTAACACAAAGCTCTAGGGGACGGGAGAATAGGACTCACGCTATGGGGCAATACGGGGCTTGGGACTTACCATATTTCCTCACCAAATATGCATATAGCCAAATATGAATTTTCCATAAATCAATCCAAATGGCAGTAGCAGGCTATCCCCATTTCTGCTTGGCCCGGTAGTCGATGATGGCTGTGATAGGTGCCCGACTTGACTGACCTCGGCTAGGATTATCCTTGTCCTCACGGTATGGCTTGAGGACAATGGCATAAAAGACAAGATGAACCTTCAGAGATGGTGGTAGCTCCAACATGTATGAGATCTTGCCTACCTTGGCAACAATCTTGAACGTGCCTACATACTTCCGTAACAAGTTCTGGTGCATGGCTTGTAATGACTTGAACTGAATTGGGTTGAACTTGAACAAGACCTAGTCTCCAACCTTGTAGTCTATGGGGCAACGCTTACGGTTGGCAAACTTTTTCATCTTTTTTGCCACTTTCTCTAAGTATGACTTGGTGGTGTCTAGCTGCTCCTCAAAGCCCTTGTCCATATGATATGCCCCCAATCTCTTGCCCTCGAATGCGACCAGTAGTGAATGTAGAGTTTGAGGCTATTGGCTATGGTAATCCAAACGACGCCTTCCTGGTAGCCTCGCTCCTTTGCAAGTTATATGAGAATTGGGCTACATCAAGAAACTTTGCCTGATCCTTTTGATAAGACCTCATGAAGTGCCTAAGATAGCACTCCAATATGGCATTGACTCTCTTTGTTTAACCGTCCGTCTGTGGGTGGAAACTAGTGGAGAAATGCAACTTCATGTCAAGGATCGCAAACTATTCCCTCCAGATGTTTTTGATGAAACACGGGTCTCGATCACTTATGATATGGCTTGGCAGCCCCCAATACTTTATCACGTTCTTGAAGAATAATTGGGCAGCCTCCTTTGCAGTACAACTTGCTATCACGGGCATGAAGCTGACATACTTTGAGAATTGATCCACCACTACCATTATCCTCCCATACTTCTCGGACTTTAGTATACAAGTGATAAAGTCCATAGTGATGTTTTCCATGGACGCCCTACTGCTGGCAATGGCTCAAAGAGTCTTCCAGGCTGGCACTACTCCGTCTTGTCTTGTTGGCACACAAGATAAGTTTGCACACAACACTCTACATCATCCTGCATGCATGACCAATAGTATATTGCCTCGATGAGAGCTCTCGTGCGGCACTGCCCGACTATAGTGTGTCACGACTCTCTTTCATGATTTGCCGCTTAATATTTCCATGTTTTGGCACAAGAGACCGTCTTTTATCCAGAAGCGCCTAGTCTTGCCTTGTGATGCAAACTCCACGAGTTTCTTTGCTTTTGGATCATGCTGCAAGCCCTCTTTGATAGCATCACGGATGTCACAATGGGTTGTAATGATGGCAGCCAACTCGCCCTTCCTTTTTAATGTATCTTCTATGACATTGCCCTTGCCTGGCTTGAACTCCAGATCATAGTCAAACTCGGCGAAGAAATCCTGTCACCTAGCCTGCTTCAGGGTGAGCTTCTTTTCTATCCAGAAGCGCCCAGTCTTTCCTTGTGTTGCCAACTCCATGAGTTTCTTTGCTTCTGGATCATGCTGCAAGCCCTCTTTGATAGCATCACGGATGTCACAATGGGTTATAGTGATGGCAGCCAACTCGACCTTCCTTCTTAATACATCTTCTATGACATTGCCCTTGCCTGGCATGAACTCAAAATTATAGTCAAACTTGGCGAAGAAATCCGGTCACCTAGCCTGCTTTAAGGTGAGCTTCTTTTGTGATTGAAAGTAGCTAATTGCGACATTGTTAGTCTTGACCATAAACTTCGACCCAAGTAAATAGTGCCTCCATGTGCGCAGGTAATGCACAATAGTGGTCATCTCTTTCTCCTGCACTGTGTACCGCCACTCTATCTCATTTAGCTTGCAGTTTTCAAATGCGATGGGGTGCTTATCCTGCATTAGCACCCCCCCCCCCCAATGGCATAGTCTAGGCGTCTGTGTGAGCCTCAAAAGTCTTGGAGAAGTTTGATAGTGCTAGGATCGGCTCCTCTGGCACGACAACTTTTAGGCCTTCAAATACCTTCTGGCACTACTTGCTCCTAAGCTACAACTTATTTTTCTTCAACAACTCGGTTAGTGGAGCGGCTTTGGTGAAGTAGCCACCTATGAACCGTCGGTAGTAGTTGGCGAGCCCAAGGAATGATCTAAGCTCGATTACCTTTGTAATGACCCGTTAGGTCATTTCGAGAATTAGTCATCCTATATTCCTACACATATCCTTCTCATAAATTTTAGCGGGTGGTTTGGACTATTCGATAGCAAAGACTGTGTAATTTATGAGTGTATTTGAATAATTAATATAAGTGGTAGGTTAAATGTTAATTTAGTGAAAATTTTATACCACTTGGTGCTTATATTTTAAAATAAATTACAAAACTTTTAATACATAATTAAGTTGAAAGAAAAGAAAATAAGGGTTTGTAGAAGAGAGGCTAACGACTGCGGAAGCACCGCTTCAAGTAATATTTTTCTCAAATTCTTTAGTAACTAGGAGATTACATTCGGTAAGTGAATTTCTTTCAATGAGTAAGTTAGATTTTATGTTAGTGATACCTATAATGATTAGGAAATAATATATTAGGGTAAAAGTGCATGGTTTCTCTCCATTTTGTCCTATTGCAGTTCTTTAGTTGCTTGCCTAGTGATGATATATAGATTAATTTTTCTATTCTTAACATTCATTATGGAGGTAGGTGAAAATTGATTACAACTATAAGTAGTTGCTGAGAATTCTACGCATGATGATGAAACAATATGGTGGATTGTATGCATCAGTGTCGGTTCTCATAATAAAATTTTGTTATTTTATTGTAGGAGTGTAATTTATACACAATACTATATGTAATAGAATTTGTAGGCCTCTGACTACATCATAAGATGTAGTATCATACGGGAATATAAGGGAACTAGCTTTTTTTTCCTCTTTGCATCAACACTTTTCTGCCCAGTGCTTTGGTTCTTTGCATCAGCACTCTTCTACCAGGTGCTTTTGTTCTTGTTTTAGGCGTCTTCGGATGTGTAAATATACATATATGTTTGTATTAACATTGGAGAAATTGAAGCGTAATCCTAAGCTTGAAATTTTAGAAAATTGACTAAGAAATTGGTTAGTTTGAGTATAGGCTAGATGTATAGTAATATGAGTATTCCTGGATTTGAAATCTTATTATGATAATTATTTGACTAGATCGTGGTGCTACAGATTCTATTCGAAAGGGAAAGGCTCAAGTATTTAATTGATCGTGATTCGTCTAAGGCAAGTGAACTTTCAAAACTTTGTAATTCTTGTGGAATTCTCAAATTATCCTTTCTTCTATCTGTGATTCGTGACATATTTTAATACTATAACAATTGAGGTGATTAGATGTAAATGTGAGTTGGTGTAGTGTTGTGACACTCGAATTTAAAAATGTGGCTAAATGATGAGAATTCTATTTTTGAGATATATTGTTGTGGTTGGTGATTATGAGTGGATTAGTTGTAGACTTCATCTCATGTGCATTCATTCTATGTTATACACATTGTATTGGTTTTGAATATTGATATGAGTGAGATGGTAACAAGTTGGGACCGAGGTCTTTACTTGTCGAGATGTGATGCCGAGGTCTTTGTCGGCGAGATTGTGATGTGAGATCTTTACTAGTGATATTGTGATGCCGAGGTCTTTGCCCGTGATGATATGATGCCGAGGTCTTTACCAATGATGTTGTGATGTTGAGCTATTTTTCAGAGGTATTATGATATCGAGGTCACTGCCGACAATTATTGCATAAGCATTGCATCTCATCCTTGCATATTCCTGTGTGGCATGATATTATTCTTGTGATTGATTGTGTTGTTGTTGTGAGTTGTGACTTGTGATTTGATATTTGTGATATACTGGTAAACTATCTCTAGTATGTATTATGTGTTGCTGGGCTGGGCTGATTTTCTGTGCAGGTTGTAGTTGTGGAGGTCGGGTGGGATGAAAGGAGTTTGTGTATTCTATTGGGACTTATTCTGTTTTGTTAGTTGACTTGTTGGGTACCGCATTGTTTTTGGTACTCACCCTTGCTTCTACACTTATGTAGGTTTTGAGCCCGGACCGTGAGTAGTAATATTCTTGATCATCCGAGGCTTCTCAGGAGATTTAGAGAGGTAGCTATTCTCATTTGGTTGACTCTCTTGTCCTGTTTCCTTTCTGCATTGTTCTATTTGAGAAGAAAGACAGTTTTGAACTTGTAATTCTTTGGATTTCTGTATGACTAGTGGCTCATACACGTGACAACCAATCCTTGGATGGTATTTAAGTTGTGAAGATTTCTCTTTTTAGTTATCTATTTTATCTAGTACTTCCGCACATCATTTCAATTTCTTGTTGGGTTTAGTATGACTTGCTCTGGTGGGTTTGAGCAAGTGCCATCACGTCTATTTTCGGGTCGTGACAACCTTGGTAGGTGTCTCCCATTCCTTGATGGCCCGCACCTCGGCTTCATCCATGCGTAGCTAGCCTTGACTTATGACAGCCCCTAGAAGTTCACCTCATGTTAAGCAAACTCGAACTTCTCCCACTTGATCTATAACTCTTTCTCCCGCAAGACTTGTGACACCTTCTCCAAACGTTGGTGTTGTTATAGATGACTATGTCATCCAGGTACACTACCACAAACTCATCTAAGTAAGGATGAAAGATCTTGTTCATTAATGTGTAGAAGGTGGCAGGTGCGTTGGTTAAGCCGAAGCGTATCACCAACCATTTGTATGCTCCGTATCTCGTCACACATGTTGTATTTGGATCATCCCTTTCTACTATCCATACTTGGTAATATCCCTTTTGGAAATCCACCTTGGTAAAGTACTTTGCCTGCCCGAACCTATCGAAAAGGTCGGCGATAGGTGGGATGGGGTACTTATTCTTCACGGTCACCTTGTTAAGTGTTCAATAGTCTATGCATAAGCACAATGATCCATCCTCCTTCTTTTGAAATAGCACTGGTGCTTCATAGGGTGCCTTGGATGGATGGATATGGCCAGCCTCAAAGAGCTCCTTCAGCTGCATTCTTAGCTCCTCTAAATTGGGTGGTGCCATGCGGTGTGATGGATAAGCGAGTGATCTGGCTCTCCGCTCCAACTCTATCTTATGATCTACCTCGCGCCTTGGAGGCAAGTGTCTTGGCAGCTCTTCAGACATCACATCTTTGTTCTCTTCTAGCACCTTCTCTATACAATATGGCAAGGTCTCTTTAGCCCTATCTTCTTCACCCAAACTCATGATTGTGGACAAGTATGTCGGCTCCTTCTTCTTTAGTCCCTTCACGATCTTCATGGTTGATAAGTTGGTTAGGCCTTCCAACTTTGGTACCTAAACTAGAGGCTCCATATAATAACCTTTCCATTCCATCTAGTAGTTGTTGGAGGTAGGGGTCTATAATTATGTGGCATCGTTGGAAGAATTCCTGCCCAAGAATGATATCAAATATGTTCAAGGGGGCAATGCTAAAGTTAGTCTTATCTTGCCATTTGCCCAATGTGATGTCTACTCCTCGGTCTACTCCCTACACAAGAGTAGGTGGCATATTGACAGTCTTAAGACGTGTGTCACTCGGACTATAGTTTAGCCCCAACTTGACTAACGGTGACTTTGACATGATGTTTTCCTCTGCTCCAGTGTCCACCATGGTGTAGGATGAGTTGTCGTTTATGACTATATCCACATATTGTGTTGGATAGTTCTCCCGCTTCCTTGGCTGCTTGGCGATGGCACCGCATAACCCAATCATGCCCACTTGAGTAGTGCCTGAGCTTTGTCCGTGGTCTAGCGTCTCCTTCTCCTTGTGCTCCCGCAATATGGCACCAAGGTTTTTCATTTGTAGGCACCTGGCATAGTCAAGTGGGCCTCCGCATATGTAGCAGCCTCATCCCTTAGACTACTGCTCCTTCTTCTCAGAATATCCTTGTCACCCGAATGTTTTGCCATCGGCTCTATCTTGGCTCTTGTGTGGATGTTGCTCTTTGCTTTTGCTATGATCTCCCCCACTTTTGGCATGACTACTCTTCACTTCCTTTGCCTTGCCTTTGCCATGCTTGAAGTCGGTCAGGGCTTTCGCTTGGGTGATGGCCTCATCTATTGTGGTCACCTGTCTGCGCTCCAACTCTGTCTGGCCCAATATTGTAGCCCATCCATGAAGTAGAACATCATGTCTTCATTAGTGAGGTTGGGGATCTGGAGCATGACAATAGTGAAGTCTTTCATATAGGTCTGTATGCTACCCATCGGCTTCAGCTCCCTAAACTTGCAGTTGGCCTCATAGATGACATTGTTCAAGAAGAAGGCCTTCTTGAACTCATTTTGGAATTGCTCCCATGTGTTGATAGTGTATAGCCCCTTCCCTATCTCTAACTCCTTGTGTTTCCAGCGTAGCATCGCCATCTCCGTCAATTACAACATGGCTATGTTGATCTTTGTCTCATCACTCTTCACATTGTTGCACTTAAAGCAGTTCTCCAAGTGCCATAGAACATTCTACACCTCCTGCGCATCACGAGCGCCTTTGAACACAGGTGGCTTGGGCGCCTCGATCCTCACCTCCCTTTCTCAAGCTGGCGTAACATATCTCCCTTCCTCTATGCCTTCTTTAAGTGACTTTACCCTGGCACTCATGGCCTCCATATTGGAACCTATAGTCTTCATCTTGCTCAACGCATCCACGAGTCGGCACTCCAAGGAAGTGATAGCTTCTTTCGCCTCAAACTCCGCAACCTTATGCCCGTCCAACTCCTTCTGGATATTGTCGCTTTCATCAAGGGTGAACTCCTCCAAGGTCTTGAACTTGTCATCGAACTGGTTCAAGCGCTTGCCCAAGATCTCCACCACTTGTCTGGCAGCATCCACTCTATATTGCGCGTGATATTCATGGGTTCCTCACCTCGTTCATCGTCACTCACTTCAGTGGCTGAGAGTGAGTGAGATGTTATGGCCTTGCTTGGTGTTGGCTTGATCAGCAACTCCTCGTTCCTCTTTGTGTTCTTCTTGTCTTTGCGTGATTTCTTATCTACATCTGACCTAACATTGACGACGTTGGTCATCAAAGTCTCCCTCAATTGCCATACACTACTACAAAATTGTGAAATAACGATGGACGAAAAAGTGACGGACGAAAGGACGCAGCTTGTAGTTTTTTCTATTTTTTGTTTTTTTTTACAAAAAAATAATAATTAAAAGCAACAGACAATGTCTATAAATCCATCGTTTTTTTTGCCAACTATTTTAAATTAATATGTAATTATTTAATAGAAAAACGACACCATCCATCGCAATATTTTTTTAGTTATTTTTTAATTTTAAAAATTTCGACAGACTAAGCGATACCGTCCGTCACTTATTTTATTAAATTTATTAATTTTAATTTCTTAAAATTGCGATGAACTTCGTCACCCAGTACGTCGCTATTTTGGTCAAGTGGGTCAATTTATTTTAATGAGGGTCGACGGGCTTTACGATGCCTCCGTCGCTCTCTCCTTAGTATAAAAGACCCCAACCGATTTTTAGCCATATTTTCCCCCTTTCCTAAAATATTTTTTCATTTTTGGAAAACTCTATCCAACTCGATTTTCAGCCATATATGTCTTCCCTGCCATCAGCCACCGCCAGATCCCGTCGCCAGTGGTCCGCCAACACCGTTCGACCTTCTCCATCACCCTAAGGTACTAATTTTCTTTTTCTTTTTGCTCAATTTTATTTTTTATTTTTTTTCTTTAAAATATTTTAATTTTGTAACTTATTAGCTAGTGTATTTCACTTATCTTGTTGATATTATGATATTACAATACTTATCTTGTGTATTTCATTGTAAATATGTGAATGAAGTTATTGTTTTGCTTTAATGGCTATACTTTAAATTTTAGTTTTTCAAATTAGATTATGAATTGGGTACTTTTGTATTGGAATACTATTGTTATGAAGTTACAATGGTATTAGCATAGTTAATTTGTATATGTTGGTGAATTAGGGAATAAATATCTTAGGGTTTCAGTTTGAATTTGGGGTTTTTTTGAATGAGATTGTGAATTAGGCATTTTTTTAGTTGGAATTGAATTGTTGTTGAAGTTAGAATGTTATTTACATAGTTTGTATATTTAATTGTGAGTTAGTGAATGAAGATTTTAGGGCTTTAATTTGAATTGGGGTTTTTGAATTAGATTGTGTATTGAGTTAGTGTTTATGAGTTGGAATGTAAGTGTTATATTGAAGTTGAACTCTGACGTGAACTTTAAACTTGAATATAATGTAAAACTTTATTCTTTAGTATTTGTTAAGTTGAACTTCAAAAAGTAGTTTTAAGTAGTTTTAAGTAGAACTTAGATTTAATTTAGAATTTGAACTTTGAGATTTTAGAACTTGAAGTTTAAGTTGTGAATTTTGATTAGATATAATTTAAAACTTGAACTTTAGGATTTGTTAACTTGAACTTTAGGATTTGTTAAGTTAAACTTTAGTAGTGTTTAACTTGAACTTAGATTTAATTTGGAACTTAAATTTTAAGTTGTGAACTTTGATGTTGAATCTAATATAAAATTTGAACTTTAGGATTTCTTAAAATTGAGCTTAAATTTAATTTAGAACTTGAACTTTGGGATTTTAGAACTTGAACTTTAAGTTGTGAATTTTGATTAGATATAATTTAAAACTTGAACTTTAGAATTTGTTAAGTTGAACTTTAGTAGTTTTTAACTAGAACTTAGATTTAATTTGGAACTTGAATTTTAAGTTGTGAACTTTGAAGTTGAATATAACTTAAAATTTGAACTTTAATTAGGATTTCTTAAGTTTGAACTTTAGGAATTTTTTTTATTTAAATTGAATTTTGATTTAATTTCATTTGAACTTGAATTTAGGATTTTAGAACTTGAACTTTATTTGTGAACTTTGAACTTGCATATAGTGTAGAACTTGAACTTTAGGATTTGTTAAGTTTAACTTTAATTAGTAGTTTTTAACTTGAACTCAAATTTAATTTGTACATTAATTGTACTTGAAATTTTAAAATTTCAATATTCGCCGACACCAATCGAAGTACCATCAACGCCTTTATCTTTAAGCATAAGTGAAAAAGTCGAGATATTTTTTCGATAAAAATTTTAATATTTGTGTATATATACATGTTTGAAGAAATTTTTTGAGTATGCTACAATGTTAATGAGTTTGTTTAGCATAGGTCACAACACTAGTTGATCCTATTGATGACAAAATTGATTTTCTTGCAAAATTGATTTGTGTCCATCTAGTGTTGACACTTATATTATTTTTTAATTATAAAGTGTTTGTTTAGCATAAGTGACAACGTTAGTTGATCCTATTGATGACAAAATTGATTTTCTTGCAAGATCAATTTTGTGTCCATCTAGTTGTAAGGACTCGGATTCTCAAACGACTTTATCGGACTTTATAATGTCGTCCCATGAAAAAATAATTTACCAAGTGTCACTTCATGGGAGGCCCACACGGCTCGTGTGAGGTCACACAAACCGTGTGGCCTCAAGTGAAGGGGTACTTGTCCATATTTTGATTATGGGGACTTGACAGGGAGTTTCGGGCTAAGGCACGTCACATCAAAATCCCACACCAACCGTATGGTGCTTCATAGGCCGTGTGGTGAGCCATGTGATGGCCTTGCACCTTAGAAACCAAGATACAAGGCCAAATGTGGTCACACGACCACCCACATGGTCCGTGTGGTGTGTCACGGGCCGTGTAGCCCACCGTATAGCTCAGGATGCAAAATTTTTCTAAGTGTGGAATCACCATTTCATAAATTTGCATGGTAGAATTTTTCTAAGTATCATTTCACAGTTCTTGACATGACCCGTGTAGTGTCACACGGGCCGTGTGACCGTCTATGTGAACTTTCTCCGCTTTGAAAATTCTAAGTATGGGATCTTCAAGATCAAGCTAAGTTTCACTTTCAAGCCTTCAATTCACTCTTATTTATGTTGAT
This sequence comes from Solanum rostratum, assembly GCA_029948455.1. Lineage (NCBI taxonomy): Eukaryota > Viridiplantae > Streptophyta > Magnoliopsida > Solanales > Solanaceae > Solanum > Solanum rostratum. The sequence goes on from CM057054.1 coordinate 14,518,928, forward strand.
TAAGGCCATCATAGGTCTTCTACATCAAGTCAAGTTCAAAGGAATTCCATTGGCTAAGTGTTTTACAAGTACCGATAGAAGAGTCAAATTTAAATGGTCATATCTCTTAGCATAGACAGAACTGGGTGGCCTATGACCTATCAAATTGAATCTCTTTTAATTATATTTCCAACACATCTGGTCTCACCTCATTCCGAGTTTGGAGCAAGACGTTATGCCCTTTTTCGTAGAATCTGTCTGGGCTAGACGGGAGTCCTTCATGGACCGTGAAGCCAACCGTGTCAACTTTAGTTTAAAATTTAAAGGGGCATTTAATTGAGGTATTTTTGATATTTTGACCCATCCCCAAGGCCTTTAAGACCTTTTTAGCCCCCTTTTATATTCCTAAACTCCTCCTACACTAATTTTAAATCCTCATTCAAGACAAAGACTTAGTTTCTAGAATTAGACTCTCAAAATTCTCTCCAAGTCTTATCTTCAAGATTAAACTAGGAATCAATTGGGGTTTCACATTCAAGCTAAATTCTTCTCAATTCATCTTCCTAATCAAGGTATGTGGGATTGATTCTTGGTCCCTTTCAACCAAGAATACCCAAAATTCCTTTCGATTGATTTCATGAATTTTAGTCTACTTTAAATGTGGGTTTTCATTATTTGATTTTACTAAATCCAATTGATGTGTTGTATTTTACCTATGATTTTAATTCACTTTGATCACTATTATGATAATTTACATTGAGGTATGAAGTTATGAACATGTTGTATTCTTTTAAAGTTGATTTACGAATGGGTGACTTATATTATGATTTAGATGTTGATTTAATTATGAATTTATTCAATTTTATATTATGATGTTGATTTAAACTTGAATCTATGTTACCCATGCTATTCGCACATCATGCATTGCATTTGCATTTATGGACATTGGTCATATGGAAATTGTGAAGTGGGTTAAGCCCAATAATATTTTATGAGACGATTATGATATGATTTTGATAACATATTGGTTATGAAAAGAATGTGATCACAGATATGTCTAATGATTATGGCTCTTGGGGCATCTCGGGTGCTTGCACCATTTTGTATATGTGAATGAGTTATTCCCTGCATGAGTACCATGATTATGACTTATGATTTGACATTTGAGCCTAAATATGCATTGAATGGTTATGAAATGAATTACGCTTTGAAAAGAATATTGTATCTCTTGAAAGCACGTATATGTATATGTATTCTCGTGGGCTGCTAACTTAACACCGATGGATTGGGGGCGTTAGGGCTATCCCCAAGGGCGCTCTCCCTCTCCTCGAACTATGTATCGAGCATGGGTTATGAGAATCCTATCCGAAATAGGACGGGATCCCGTAAGGAAGGCGGCTTCATACGAAATGGGAAGTGTTATGTGATATGATATGCTATATGAGAAATCTTTACCAAAATAGGAATGGTTCCCGTAAGGGGGTTGCTTCATACAAAATGGGACGGGATCCCGTAAGTTGAAGTATGATTTACCTTTGGCAAGTAGACCGCCTCTATACCAGTGGGATTTTTTTATCAGGATTCCAAGTAATAGCTCACTTGGTCTTATGCATGTCGGTTGAGGTCACATCTCCACTATATATGAGCATTATTGTATTTCACCCATCATGAATTTCATGGCATATTGTATACTACTCTTCCTTAGATACATGATTCTTTCTATATTATGTGCCCTTGTCATCTAACATTGAAATGCAGGTTGATAAGTCATATGCATTGCATGCCCGCATACTTAGTACATTCAAACGTACTAACACGTACTCTATTCCTACATGATTTTTACCATGTAGGGACCATGTGTTATGATCATCCACCGCTTGATGGGTAGCTCGAATTTGGAGAATTGATATTGTGGTGAGTCATATCTTCCAAGGACAAACCACCTTCCTTCTACCTATGTTGTTTTCTGTTTATCTTCTTAATTGAGGGTGAGCCCGGGACATGCCTTGGGACCCGTCCCAACTTATGACTAGAGGCATTGTTAGACATCTTGTAGACTCTCGTAGATTCTATACGTTATGCGTTGTATTTGAAGCTTATGGTTTCAATTATCTATTGGATATGGCTATCATGGATTGATCATGGTAATTATGATATGTATGTGTGTTTGATGTGGAAGGTCCTAAGCCCCGCATTACCCCCATAGAGTGAGTCATACTTACCTGCCCCTTAGTTCTTATGTGTTATGTGCTATGTGAATCCATGTAAATCTCTTTCACTTCGATACCCCCATAGCGTAAGTCCTACGTTCCCATCCTTTAGAACTATGTGTTTACTGTTTGAATGCGCTTCCGAACCGATGATATAGATTTGGATAATTTGAGGCTTGTTTGGAGACTCTTGGGTTCCCATTCGCCGTGTCATATCTAGGCCCTAGGTCCGGGTCGTGCCACTTGTGTTGAACCTTTTTTTAAATCATAATGTGTTTGTTTGGCATAAGTGACAAAACTAGTTGATCCTGTTGATGACAAAATTGATTTTCTTGCAAAATTGATTGTGTCCATCTAATGTTGACACTTATCTTTTTTTTTTTAATCATAGTGTGTTTATTTTGGCATAAGTGACAATACTAGTTGATCCTATTTATGACAAAATTGATTTTCTTGTAAAATCGATTTGTGTCCATCTATCGGTGATGACACTTATATACATACATACATATATACATACATACATACATACATACATATATATATATATATATATATATAATATAATGTGTTTGTTGTTCGAATTTATTTGCACTTTAGCTTTGATTTGGTTTAGTTATTGAAATTAATTTGCGCTTTAGCTTTTGTTTAGTTTAGTTGTTAGAATTAATTTGAACTTTAGAATTTTTAAATTAAGTTAGAAATTAATTCAAATTTTTATAAATTCTTAACTTTCAAATACTTGAACTTTAATTATACTTGAAATTTGAAACTTTAACTTTAGGATTATCTTTAAGTATTTAGAAATGGTTGATACTTTAAGAAATTTCTTAAGTTACACTTTAGGATTATTTTAACTTAAGAATATAATTTAGAACTTGAACTTTAGGATACCTAAGAACATACTTAAACTAATTAATTAAGATTGTGAATTTTTTGTAGATGGATCATTGTTTGTGGATGTGTGACATGTACTATGAAAATGGTGGTGGGTTAAAATCTACATTTTTTACGATATCAGAAGTTTCATCGACCATACAATGACACTTGATCTTTTTAAGAGAAATCAATTGGTTAGGTGTCCTTGCAATGCATGTAAGTGCCTGAATTTTTTTAGTCCAGATGAAGTTATGGTGCCTTTGTATCGTAATGGATTTAAGCCTAGATATTTTGTATGGGTAGATCATGGAGAAATAGATGGACTAAATGGTGTATTTTGTACTTCGATGCCCGTAGATTAATATAATATGATTGTACCACATGGTCAAATTAGATTTGAACGTGATAGAAATCAACATGACACGTTTGAACATGATAGAGTTTATGAAATGATTAATGATGCTTTCGGAGTTCAAGGGGCACTGGAACCTAAACAATTTTTTAATGAAGGTCCTAATGAAGTAGCAAGACATTTCTATGAAGAATTAGTCGACTATTATGTGAGGGGAGTCCGCATTCTGGTTTGTTTGTTGCCGTTAGATTAATGAATATTAAATCGAATTGGAATGTTCCTACTGCGGCTATGGACTCAATGGTTGATCTTTTGGGTGAGTTGGTTAATTGTCACTCCCCGGGAGGGTATCCTAGACGTGGCCGGCAATCAGAGACAATTTCTATCCCCTAAGTGAATCACTAGGCCTCATCACATTCATTGAATCAACAATTATTATATCAGCGGAAGACTAAAGATGAATAAAGCTAGAGAATCTCAAATAAAGATAATCATGACAAATCAACAGGACTAGTGAGAAAGAAACTAGTCAGACAATATCCAAATCTTCAATCCCAAATCTAGTCTATGAAGCCTCTAACTATACTGTCTAGATGGTACCATGACTACCCAAATCAAAGGAAATAAAGCACTAACTCAAGCTAGATGAAATCTAAAAGAGCATCCTCCAGAAGTAGGGGAGGACTCACCAATCAACTGGATGCGAGTAGATCCTCAATGATGTGCCTGTTGATTCTCTCTAACACTTGTCTCTACATCATGAAAAGATGCAGGCCCAAATGGACGTCAGTACGTGGAATGTACAAGCATGTAAAATAGTTGAGTGAAACAGATCAAGATAGAATAACAAGACTCAAAGATGCTCAATTAGGATGTCACATGTCTATCTAAAGCAAGAATAGAGAATTGACAGTAACCCATCAATACCAATCCAAATCAATCCGATCCAATTAAGTCAGAGTGCTATCAGTTTGGAACCTATATAGGAGTTTCTCTTATCCGACAACAATCACTTATGAGTCAATGATTGTACAACAATCTCGCTGATGTTGCCACAGGTTCTCAGTACTTGTCGGGTAAAGAACAAATTGAATCCATAATGAATCCAGTCAATCAAATTTCGCTATTCATTCAGGGACTTCCAATCAAGAAGGAACATCTAATATAATAGTTCAATCTTTACCTACACTTGGGTACGTAGTTAATGAATTCGAGTTGGGCTTACTCTTCCTCATTCCAGTGCTCGATAATCCTTCCAAGACTCAATGCTCATAAGAGAATCATTCTCAATCAACTAGTCTCATCTGGACATCTATCAACTCAAATCATTACATCAACTATGGACTCTTTGGTCACATTCGTTTAAGGTTAAGCTCTTGCCTTATAGAGACTCTATCATACATCGTTATAACTCATGACATCCAGGAAACAAAAGATGAATTAAAGCATTTAGGGATTTCATAGGCTCTCTAGACTCAGATCATACTCATGCATGCTCAATTAAATACAATTTGTAAAAATATTAAGAATTCATGCCAGAGTTCATGTAATATGGCAGAATCATCCATTTCAAGTATTTAATACATTAAAGTAGTAATTCATGCAAGATCATGTGGAAGTATATTAGAATTTAAGAAAAAACCTTAAAGAAACATGCATTGGAGACTCAACTCGCTCACAACTCTATCAATTCGTGGTATAGGCACATGGAAGGACTTAATCCATGTTTTGGTTAGCCTTACATACCCGAAAATAGGAGAACCATCAACTTCTGAAGGAATCTCTACTCACGTGCTTGGAACCCTAGCTTTTCCCCCTTCTTTGATGCTCTCTGGAGTTTCTAAGTATTTTTGAAGAACCCTTAGGTTACTGACAAGGGGTCTAATAAGCCTATAACACTGTGGGTTTTAATTAAAAAGGATTGAAAAATACAAAATTACCCCTCAAGAAAAACTGTCATCTAAGTCTACGAGACCCCATTTACGGGTCGCAGACTATTTTACGAGTCATAGACGACCTCTCGTAATCAAGAGATCCTAAAATATGAGTTATTGGAATTTGTCACGAAACCCTTCTCTACAAGCCATAAAATTTTCTACGAGTCGTCTGCTAACTCATCTTCAAGATACTGAAAAGTTGATATTTTGAAATCAATTTATGAGAACAGTCTATGAGTCGTGGATTTCTTTACGAGTCGTATACTTTCTCATATATAGGCCTCAGACTTAGAAAATTTTACTAAGTCATCTGGGGTTTTATGAGACCCATTCTATGAGTTGTAGATCTACCTACAGGCCGTAAATGGCTCTCGTGAATCCTTCTTAGCAGTGTTTTTTCCTCATTCTTTTCTCAGCATCCTTTGTGCATCTACTCCAGGCTAGGTAGAAGAACTTATAGGGTGTTACATTATCTCCCCATTGGGATCATTCTTCCTCGAATGAAGAGTAAGGACAAACTCAAGGCACGAATAACAATCAAGACTCCTCTCAATACCCAATCAACCAATCAAACTATCAACCAATCGACAATCTAGACCATCGCTGTTCATACTCAAGAAATGAACAAATCAACTCAAGTTAAGAGTAGGATATTACCATCAAAATTCTCATCATTAGGAATGAATAGATGCGGGTATCTAGTCTTCATATCCTCTTTATCTTCCCATGTGGCCTTTTCAACAGATTGACTTCTCCACAACACTTTCATAGAAGCAACCTCTTTTGTGAATTTGACGATCCAGAATTTGGATTGGGATCTCTTCATAACTTAAACTATCTTTCACTCCAATGTTTTCAACAGGCACAACCAAGGACAGATCTCCCAAACACTTCTTAAGCATAGAATTGTGAAAGACCAGATGGATGGCTATCGATTCTAGGGGTAGCTCTAACTCATAAGCTACGTTTCCCACTCTCTTCACAATTTGGTAGGGACCAATGTATCGAGGACTCAACTTGCCTTTCTTCCTGAATCTCATTACACCCTTCATGGGTGACGCTTTCAAGTATACCCAATCATTCATTTCGAACTCTAGATCCCTTCTCCTAATATCAATGTAAGACTTTTGATGACTTTGAGTGGTTCTCAGTCTCTCTTGGATAATCTTCACCTCTCCATAGCCCGGTGTACTAAATCTATTACAATCAACCCTGCTTCACCTACCTCAAACTATCCAATCAGTGATCAACATCTCCTACCATAGAAGGCCTCATGAGGGGCCATTTGGATGCTCGAGTGGAAGCTATTATTGTAGGCAAACTCAATCAGAGGCAAATGGTCATCCCAATTACCCTTGAATTCAATAATGCAAGCTCTCAATATATACTCCAAGGTTTGAATTGTCCGCTCTGATTGGCCATCAGTTTGAGGGTGAAAAACAGTGCTAAGATTCACCTTTGAGCCTAAGCCTCTCTGGAAGGACTTCCAAAATTGAGCTATAAATTGAGATGTGAATTGAGCTCCTTTGTCTGAGATATTAGACAAGGGGACTCCATAAAATCTAACAATCTCTCTTAGGTGCGGTCGGGCATAATCCTTCATAGTGTCAGTCATCTTTACTGCCAAAAAGTGTGCAGATTTTGTCATCCGATTAACTATTACCCAAATAGAATTATGTTGTCTGCAAGACCTCCGTAGGCTTGTGATGAAGTTCATATTGATCATCTCCCACTCCCACTCTAGAATCTCAAAGTTTTGAGCTACTTCGCAGGGCCTTTGATGCTCAACCTTCACTTGTTGGCAATTCGGGCACATGGAGACAAACTCAGCAATGTCTTTCTTCATCCCACTCCACTAATAAATGTCCCGCAAGTCATGGTACATCTTAGTTGTTCCTGGGTGAATAGAATATCTGGAATTATGGGCCTCTACCATGATTGTCTGTCTAACACCACCAACATCTAGAACACCCAATCTGCCTTGGTACCTCAACACTCCATCTCCCCCTTTGGCGAAAGCCATTACTTTCTGTTTATGTATATCTTCCTTCAATTGGAGTAAGATGGGATCTTGGTCTTCCTTCTCCTTTATCTCTACCATAAGGGATGATGTAGACCCATTATACATGACTATCCTACCTTCACAAGATTCATCGAGTTGAACTCCCAATTGTGCTAGTCTGTGCACCTCTTTAGCCAACTCTTTTTTCTCCTCGACCTGCTAGAGCATCAAAAACTACATCAACTTTACCTGGATGGTAGAGGATGCTCATGGCATAGTCTGTGAGTAACTCAAACCATCTTCTCAGCCTCAGATTAAAATCCTTCTGGGTAAAGACATATTGTAGTCTCTTGTGGTCTGTAAATACATAAACATGCACTCCATATAAGTAGTGGTGCCATAGCTTGAGAGAAAATACTACCGCTGCTAATTCCAAGTCATGAGTGGGATAATTCTTCTCATGCACTTCGAGTTGCCTAGAAGCATAAGCGACAACTTTACCCTTCTACATCAATACGCATCCCAATCCCACTCTTGAGGCATCATAATAAATAACAAACCCATCAGCTCCTTCGGGCAAGGTCAACACTAAGGTAATAGTCAACCTTGTTTTCAACTCTTCGAAACTCTTCTCACACTCATCAGACCATTGAAACTTGACTTTCTTCAGAGTCAGTCTAGTTAACAGTGCATATATTGAAGAAAATCCTTCAACAAATCCACGGTAGTAACCAGCCAAACCCAAAAAGCTTCTTATTTCAATCGGAGAGGTGGGTCTGGGCCAATTCTTGACCGCCTCAATATTTTGAATATTCATTCGGATGACATCGCCTAAAATTATATGGCCTAAGAACACCATAGATTTGAGCCAAAACTCACACTTCAAAAACTTTGCATATAACTCATTATCCTTGAGGGCCTGCAAAAACAATTTTGAGGTGGTTAGCATGCTCCTCCTTATACCTGGAATACACAAAAGTATCATCAATAAACATGATCATGAACATGTCTAGATATTGCCTGAATACTCAGTTCATCAAATCCATAAAGGCTGCAGGTGCATTCGTCAACCTAAAGGACATCACCAGAAAGTCAAAATGACCATATCGGGTTCAAAAAGCCATCTTCGAAATGTCACATTCTCTCACTTTTAGTTAGTGATAGCCTGACATGAGATCTATCTTGGAGAAAACCGTGGCACCCTAAAGTTAGTCGAACAAGTCATCAATCCTCGGAAAAGGGTCTGTTCTTAAAATGGTCACCTTATTCAATTGACGATAATCTATGCACATCTAAGGGAACCATCTTTCTTTCAAATGAATAGGACAGGAGCGTCCCACAGAGAGACACTCAGCCTAATAAAGCCCTTTTCTAGTAAATCCTTCAGGTGCTCTTTCAATTCTTTCAACTCAGCAAGAGCCATTCTATATGGCAGAATAGAGATAGGCTGGATGTTGGGAAGAACATCAATTCCGAAGTCGATGTCCCTATCCAGAGGGACTCCAGGCAAATTCTCAGGAAATACTTCAGGAAACTCATTCACAATCAGAACAGACTCAAGGGTTGGAGACTCAACGTCGTCAGACTTGACTCGCATGAGATGGTAGATACATCCCTTTGAGATTAACCTTCTGGCATTAAGGTAGAAAAATAAACTTACCCTTAGGCACAATAGAGTCACTCTTCCACTCTATGACAGGCTCATTTGAAAAGTGGAATTTGACAATGTGATTTCTACAGTCAATAGAGGCATAATAGCATAAAGCCAGTCCATGCCAAGAATCACATTGAAGTCAACCATCTCTAACTCAATCAAATCAATAAGAGTATTCTTCTGATGGATGGACACTACACAGTCTCTATAGATTCTTTCAGCTAGAATAGACTCCCCAACCAGAGTAGAAACATCAAAGGGCTCAAGAAGACACTTAGGAATTCTATCAAACCTGCTAGCCACATAAGGAGATACAAACAACAATGTGGCACCAGGATCCATCAAAACATAACAATCAAGAGTAAAGACTCAAATTATACCTGTCACAATATCTGGGGAGTTTTCCGAATCTTGGTGACTACCCATTGCATACAAATGGTTTGTGGGACCGCTTGCACCAGAAGTAGCAACTCTCTGATTTCCTCTAGCTAGTGGCACTGGTGCAGAAGATTAGGCCTTGTCAGCCCACCTTGGACAATCTCTCTGGGAATGACCCATTTGGCCACACTTATAACATACATCACCTCCCTCATAGCACCATTCCAAGTGTAGTTTGCCACACTTGCCACATGGTGGCTTACCTTGTGAGCCTAAAGTTACACTAGCCTGCAAATGAGACCCTTGGGCTCTAAAATTCTGAGACTTCTACTCATTCCAACTCCTAGGTATCCGTGCACTAGCAAATGAAGGCACTAGCACGGACTGAAACTTGCTACCATTCCCTCTCCTCCCAACCTCATATCTGGAGGTTTTAACCTTCTTATTCTTGATCTCCTCCTTATCTCGTTATCTTTCCTCATCATCCCTCTGCACATAGACCATCAATCTGCCTATGTCCATGTCGCTCACAAGCATAGCTCCTCTTCCATCTTTCTTTGGCCACTTGTTCAACCCATCAACATACAGACCTATCATGTTTCTCATGTCCGCAACAATCTCAAGAGCATAGCGAGACAACTGTATGAACTTAAGACCATATTCCTTCGCCATCATAGAGCCTTGTTTCAAATTCAAGAACTTTCTTACCTCGAACTCCTTCACCTCTCTCGGAAAGTAGCACCCCAAGAAAGCTCCCCCAAACATTATCTAAGTCAAAAGTAGGGCACCCTCTTCTTAGTTCTTCTTTCAATGATCATACGACAGCCTAGCAACACCCTAGAGCTGGTAGGAAACCAACTCCACCCTATCAACTTCAGTCACATGCATAACCTGGAACACCTTCTGTAGCTCATCATTGTAGGTCTCAGGATCCTCAATGGGCATAGACCTCATGAACTTGGGTGGATTCAATATCAAGAATTGTCGAACTTTGGATGTGTCCTGTGCATCCTGTCTACCTGCTCCTTGTCTAGCAACAAGTGTTGTCACAACCTGGGCTAAGGTATGGATAGCCTGGCAGAGGTCAGCATTTGAGATATCCGCCTGAGGTGGTTGTTCAGGGACGACTTGTCCTATGGTTCATCCTGATTTTGAGGCTCTGGTTAGTTGACCTTCTATCTAGCCGGACACCCTCTTCCTCTAACAGCTCTTCTTGGAAGCATGGTGGCAATTTTGCAAATGCGCAGCACATAAATTAGAAGAGAGCTTTCATAGAGCTTAACTCTATAGCACGAGTCAGAATCCGAAAGAAGTGTAACTTTTCCTAATGTCCTATAGCCTCCTACTTATAAAGTGTGGTGCACAACATACCCATAAACAAGACTATAGTAGATACAACTTCATAGACCCCCTAGGACACCTTAACTCTGTGCTCTAATACCAAGTTTTTCATGCCCTGAGAGGAAACCTTAGATGTAACCAGCACTTAGAGACTATTGCTAGCCCTTAAGCTGAACCACTTGGCCTCATCACATTCATTCAATCAACAATTATCATATCAATGGAAAACTAAAGATGGATAAAGGTGGACAATCTCAAATAAAGATAATCATGACAAATCAACAGGACTAGTGTGAAAGAAACTAGTCAGACAATATCCAAATCATCAATCCCAAATCTAGTCTATGAAGCCTCTAGCTAAATTGTCTAGATGGTACCATGACATGCCATGGCTACCCAAATCAAAGGAAATAAAACACTAACTCAAGCTAGATAAAATCTAAATGAGCATCCTTCGGAAGTAGGGGAGGACTCACCAATCAACTGGATGTGAATAGATCCTCAATGATGCGCCTGCTGATGATCTCTACCACCTGTCTCTGCATCATGAACAGATGCAGGCCCAAATGGACATTTGTACGTGGAATGTATGAGCATGTAAAATAGTTGATTGAAACAAATCTAGATAGAATAACAAAACTCAAAGATGCTCAATTAAGATGTCACATGTCTATCTAAAGCAAGAATAAACAATAGACAATGACCCATCAATACCAATCCAAATCAATCCGATCCAATCCAGTCAGAGTGCTATCAGTTTGGAATCTATCTGGGAGTTTCTCTTCTCTAACATTAATCACTTATGAGCCAGTGCTTGTACAACAATCCCGCTAATGTTTCCACAGTCGTTCAGTACTTGCCGGGTAAAGAACGAACCAAGTCCATAATGAATCTAGTCAATCAAGTCTGCTATTCTTTTAGAGACTTCCTATCAAGAGGGAACATCTGATATAATAGTTCAATCCTGACCTACACTTGGCTACGTCGTTGATGAGTTCGAGTTGGGCTTACTCTTACTCATATCATTGCTCGATACTCCTCCCAAGACTCAATGCTCATAAGACAATCATTCTCAATTGACTAGTCTCATATGGACATCTATCAACTCAAATCATCACATCAACTATCGACTCTTTGATCACATTCATTTGAGGTTTAACTCTTGACTCATAGAGCCTCTATCATGTATTGTTCTAACTCATGACATCCAGAAAACAAAAGAGGAATTAAAGCATTTAGAGATTTTATAGGCTCTCTAGACTCAGATCATACTCATGTATGCTCAATTTAATACAATATGTAAAAATTTTGAGAATTCATGCTAGGGTTCATGTAATATGGAAGAATTATCTATTTCAAGTGTTTAATGCATTAAAGTAGTAATTCATGCTATATCATGTAGAAGTACATTATAATTTAAGAAAAACCTTAAAGAAACATGCATTGGAGACTCAACTTACTCACAACTCTATTAATTCGTGGTATGGGCACATGGAAGGATGTAATCCATGTTTTGGTTAGCCTTGTATACCTAGAAATAGAAGAACCATCAACTTCTCAAGGAATGTCTACTCACATGCTTGGAACCCTAGCATTTTCCCCCTTCTTCGATGCTCTCTGGAGTTTCTAAGTATTTCTTAGGAGTAATACCCTTAGGGTACTGATAAGGGCTCCAAAATGAGCCTAAAACATCATGGGTTTTAATACGTTGTTGGTTTTAATTAAAAAGGATGGGGAAAGACAAAATAACCCCTCAAAAAAACCATTATCTGAGTTTACGAGACCCCGTCTACGACCGCAAACAATTCTATGAGTCATAGATGACCTCTTGTAAATAAGGCGTCTTGAAATTTGAGTTACTAGGATTTGTCCTAAAACCCCTCTCTACGAGCTGTAAAACATTTTACAGCTCGTCTGCTAACGCATATTCAAGATACTGAAAAGTTGATATTTTGACCATCAATTTACGAGACCAGTCTACAAGTCATAGATTTCTTTACGAGTCGTATACTGCTTCGTATATAGGTCTCAGGCTAATCAAATTTCACTAAGTCATCTTTGGTTTTATGAGACACATTTTACGAGTCATTGATTTGTCTACGGGTCGTAAATGGCCCTCGTGAATCCTTATTAGCAGTTTTTTTCGAAGTCTTCTCTCAGCATCCTATGTGCATCTACTCTAGATCAGGTAGAAGGGATTAGTGGGTGTTACATTAATCTTGAGTTTAACATACTCAAGAACTTCTATCAAAAAGAGAAACTGATCTCTAAATTAGGATTATCACATGATAGAATTCATTTTGTTTTAATGGCTGCATATTGTACTACAACACTGATAGTGACTTGGAAAATTGTGAGTTTTGCGGTCATGCTAGTAATGAGAGGACTCTAGCTAGAAAGATGGTTCCAATAAAGGCGATGCATTATTTACCTCCTATTCCTAGACTGAAGAGGTTGTATGCATTAATATGCTCTGCCCCACATATAAGGTGGCGTCGTGAATATAGAAGGTCGCCGGATGTGTTACCTCATCCATCTGATGGAGAAGCATGGAAGCATTTTGATAATGTATATCCCAACTTTGCTAGAGAGCCTAGAAATTAGTCAGGTCTGTGTGCTGATGGTTTCACACCATTCTCTAATTTTGGCTTGCCTCATTCTTGCTGGCCAGTATTTCTTACTCCTTATAATCTTCCTCCTGAAATGTGCATGACAAGTCCATTCATATTTTAAGCTGTATTATTCCAAGTCCCCGTAGTCCAAAAAGTTTGATTGATATCTATCCACAACGATTGATAGATGAGCTTAAGCAACTACGGTTTGAAGGTGTACTGACTTATGACATATCAACTAAATAAAATTTTGTTATGTATGTTTGTTTAATATGGACTATTAATAATTTTTCTGCATATGGTATGGTGTCTGGTTGGATGACTGCTGGAAAGCTTGCTTGTCCTCATTGCATGGAACATAGTAAGTTTTTCACCCTAAAGCATGGCTAGAAAATATTCATGGTTTGATTGTCATCGTCAATTCTTTCCAATGGACCACAAGTATAGGAAAATGAAACATGCATTCAGAAAAAATAGGGTCGAAATTGATCCTCCACCCCCATCATTGACAGGGCATCAAGTTTGGGAGAGAGATTCTCAATTACCTAAAGTTACAAGAGCTCCACCTTCTAGACTCCTGGATACGATGTTGAACATAATTGGACAAAACAAAGCATATTCTGGGAGTTGTCATATTGGAAGGATAATCTGCTACGACATAATCTTAAAGTGATGCATATTGAGAAAAATTATTTTGACAATTTTTTCAACACAATGATAGATGTTAAAGGCAAGACAAAAGACAACTCAAGAGCTAAAATGGACTTAAAGGAATATTGCATGAGGAAAGAATTGCGGTGCAGGAACTACCAAGTGGTAAAATTGTCAAGCCCAAAGCCAATTTTTCATTCACCATGGATGAGAAACGTGAAATATGTGAGTGGGTTAAAAATTTGAAGATTCTGGAGGGATATGCTTCAAATTTGGGCAAGTGGACAGACTTGAATGAAGGCAAGTTGATAGGTATGAAAAGTCATGATTGTCATGTATTCATGGAAACTTTGCCTCCTATAGATTTTAGCCATCTTCCTGAGAGGATATGGAAGCCAATCGCAGAGATAAGTCTTTTCTTTAGAGATTTATGTTTTGGAACATTTCTTGAAAGTAGTTTAGATAGGATGGAAAAAAATACTCCTGTTATTACTACAAAGTTGGAGAAGATTTTTCTGTCTGGCTTCTTTGATGTGATTGTCCATCTTCCGATTCATCTTGTACAAGAAGCACGACTTGGAGGTCCAGTTTAAACAAGGTGGATGTATCCATTTGAAAGGTAATATTTTTTATGACTTGCATACTTAATTATATATAATAAATATATAAACAATAAAATACATGATTAACACATTTGAATTGGTACGTATAGAAAAATTGGAGGTTGCAAACAAATAATTAAACAAAGCGGACAAATCGAAAGATCAATTGTTCAAGCTCATATCACAAGAGAAACTGGCGACTTTTATCCTTATTACTTTGGAGATGAAGTGTCCATATAGAAGAAATAAGGCCAAATCGGAATGATGAAGGTGAGAGTGGTCCTATGTTTCTCCCGATTTCAATATTTAATAAAAAAAGGCTGAGGATCTAAAAGGCGTGAAAAATAAGATTTCATTGTTATGAAAAGACATCATCTATGATCCATATTCTACTTAATTGTCTAGAAATTCAGCCATATCTTAAGTAAGTGTTAAATAAATTATATTGTCAAATTACATACTAATTAGTGTTTCCTATCTAACAAAAATATACTTATCAATATCAACTTGTTCGTAAACACCTTGGGCAACAAAGCCATATATACGAGGTTTACCAAATGGTTAAAGGACTATGCAAGTATGAAAGCCTAATCATGTTGAATCAATAGGAATAATGTATTTATTTTAGACTAAATTATATTATTTAAAATACAATTTGTAGGTTTATGATGAATATTCAACTGTTCAACATTCATCATTAGTGAGAGAAATTGCACTCAGGCTTGAATCTCAAATTCACACAATGAGTAAATATTGTGTGAATAGCTTTAAGTTTCAAATTGAGAAAGTTTCTATGTACAAGAAAATCAATAACAACGGTGTCTTCGTTCAAGGTGATGTTGACAGTAACTGTCAAATTATTGAATATTATGGTGTCATTCAAGAGATTGTTGAAGTTTGATATTTATGTTAGCCTAAAAAGAAGATATTATTGTTTCGATTTAAGTAGTCTGATCCATCACATAGAGGCACAAGGGTTGACCAACAACATAATATAATTGAAGTTAAGCACACCAGACAATATGGAAATTATGATCCTTTTATCATTGCGCAAAATGCTAAGCAAGTCTACTACGCTCCATATCCATTGCGTAGAGATAAGGTTGATTGGTGGGTCGTTATTAAGATAAAGCTGTAGGAAGACTTGAAATTGAGAATGTAATAGATGTGACATACCAAAATGATCTTGCATTTGTTCAACAACAAGTCGATATTGAGTTGGAGACCTCACTAGAACATCCTCAACACATACTAGAAGAAGTGTCTAATGATGAATTAATAATGTCAAATGTTCAAGAAGTAGATAAGGAATATGAATCACTGGAGGAGGAGGAATGGGAGGATAATAAATATGAAACAACTGAAGAATCCCATGGGAGGATGAAGAAAATGAAACAAGCAAGGAGGAATAGACTGTTAGATTATAACTAGCATGTAAGTTAATTTATTTTGCTAATACTAAAATTATTTCATTTGTTTTTCTTATATATTGTATTTGTGTTACATTACATTCAGATGTCATCGGGTGATAGTGATAGATCTCGGGATCATCTTGGGTTAACTCATCCTAGTAGGACTAAAAAGAAGAAACCTAGGAGACCTATTGATCCTGAGGATATACCAGGCTATATTTCTTCAGCAGCTAATATTCAGGGTGCCCCAAGTGCTACTTCGACACATATTACTCATTATGTGTCTTATAGGACTATGGATGCTCTAGCTTTTCATAGTCAATTGCATCGACCACGGGGAACATCGTCTTCCGCACAGTCGAGATTCACTTCGTATGATCAGGTCGCTCCTCCCTCTTGGGATATTTTGATAATTTTACTGGGCGTTACAACTTGCAAGAGATATAATAAGCATGTTATTAGTTCATCTATAATTTGTTAAGATAGCAAAAATAAATTAACAAAAGTATAAACTTATAATGTTCCATCAGGCTCTATCATGACTCTCCCATGTCTGTCCTTCTCTCCAGGAGCTTAGTCAGACACCTCATGTGTAGCAGTAAAAAAAGATGAAGCTGATGATGAAAGATGTGTGTAATGCCGAGTCGATGGTGGAGGGGCAGTATAAGTACCGAAAGAATCCTTAAGTATCATATTAGATAGATGGAGAGGCTGAGAAGTAGGAGATGGAGTAGTCAAAGATTTAGGTCAATTATATGCCACTGTAGGTCGAGGATCGACCTGATCATACGAAGTGAATCTCGGTCGCGCAAAAGAAGATTGCCCTGTGGTCGACGCAACAAACTTTGAAAACCTAGAGGATCCATAGTCCTAGAAGATACATAATGAGTAGTATGTGTCGAAATAGGACCTAGGGCACCCTGAATATCAGGTGCTAAAGAAATATATCCTAGGATATCCTTAGGATCAATAGGTCTCCTAGGATTTTTCTTTTTAGTCCTACCAGAATGAGTAACCCCAACATGATCCCGAGATCGATCACTATCACTCGATGACATCTGAATGTAAAGTAACACGGATACAAAATATAAGAGAAACAAATGAAATAATTTTAGTATTAGCAAAATAAATTAACTTACATACTATTTATAATCTACTAGTCTATTCCTCCTCGCTTGTTTCATTATCTTCATCCTCCCATTCCGATTCCTCAATTGTTTCATATTCATATTCCTCCTCCTCCAATGATTCATATTCCTCATCTACTTCTTCTTGAACATTTGACATTATTAATTCATCATCAAACACCTTTTCTAATACGTGTTGAGGATGTTCTAGTGTGGTTTCCAGCTCAATATCAACTTGTTGTTGAACAAGTGCAAGATCTTTTGGTATGCCACATCTAATACATTGCTTGTTCAAGATCTTTTGGTATGCCACATCTAATACATTGTTAATTTCAATTCTTCCTACAGATTTACCTTAATAACAACCCACCAATCAGTCTTATCTCTATGCAATAGATATGGAGTGTAGTAGACTTGCTTAGTATTTTGAGCAATGATAAAAGGATCATAACTTTCATATTGTCTGATGTGTGTAACTTCAATTATATTATGTTGCTGGTCCACCCTTGTTCCTCTATATGATGGGTCAAACCACTTACACTGAGACAATACTATCTTCTTTTTAGGCCAACCTGAATATCGAACTTCAACAATCTCTTGAATGACACCATAATATTCAATAGTTTGGCCATTCCAGTCGACATCACCTTGAATGAAGACACTAATGTTATTGGTTTTCTTGTACATAGAAACATCCTCAGTTTGAAACATAAAGCCATTCACACAATATTTACTCATTGTGTGAATTTGAAATTCAGGCCCGAGTGTGATTACCCCAACCCCCTCTTCCAACCACCCCCCCCCCCCCCGGACACACAATTCTTTTAAAACTTTTATTGTTTTTACTCCTCCCAAATAAACCCACTCACCCACTCCAAACAAACAAAAATATTTCAAATTTTAATTTTTTTTATATACCTATCCCATCCTGACCCTTAGCTCACCTTCACAAAAATGATTTTTTAAAAAGCTTAAATTATTTGAAAGTTACGTTTGGAGATTGGTGTGGTTGTATTCTAATTTGAAAGTTGGGGACGAGTCTAAATGTGAAAATCGATTCTTGGATTAGAAGTAGAGTTGGGTTCCGCATCAGGTGTCGGGGTCGGTCTTGAATTGATTACTTGGATTGATTTTTGTCAAAAATTATGTTTTTTAAAAATATTTTTTATTCTCTAGCCTGAAATAATATATATGTTTTTTAAAAAATATTTTTATTCACTGACCTAACAATAGAAAATATTGTTCAAAAAATACTTTCTATTCATCAATCAAACATGAGAAAATAAGTTAGAAGCCGACTTGTTTTCCAAGAAAAGATTTTCTAAAAAATTATTTTTCACAGAAAACACTTTTTTTTAATTCTAAACACACCCCAAATCAATTGTGTTTCCCCTCAGCCCTGTGTTAGGACCCGCCACTAATTCTGCACAGAAGAGAAGAATCTGGAGCCTTCGGGTAGTTCACGAAAGACTCTAGATCCGTGTAGATTATTCTAGTAATATGTAGTCTTCTCTAAATTGTATAGAATTGTATGGAGAATTCTAGAGAAGGGACTAATGTGTAAATATAGGAGGATTTGTCATATAAATATTATTTGCACTTTGGCCCCTTAGGAGTAGTATAAATAAAGAGGGTCATTCCACTTGTCAAACCATCCAGAAATCAAGTTGTAAAACATTCTTCCAAGTGCTACAAGCCTTCTTTCCAAAAAGCTCTCTCTTATAGTTTTCTTATCTAACGTTTCCTTAGCTATCTTAGTTGAAAAGGCTTACTAGTATTTGCAAGATCGTGAAAGAGTTGTGAGCAAATCGATTAGTGCCGTACGAGGGTCTTAGCGAAAGTTCTATGTCCGTGAAAGTATGGTATCAGAGCAGGTTTGTACTAAGAGAAGCAAAGGAGACTTTGACGCCACTAACACTGCGAATGTTATGCTAGATGTTGGCAAGAAAAGCAAGGGGAAGAAAAGCTCTAAGAAGGTTGAGGAGGTGCCAGTCGGACCGACACTTAGCAAGACCATAACAACCCACTCACACTCGGCCGCTGAATTGAGTGATGATGAACGAGGCGAGGAACCTGCCAACGTGATGCTCCACTTGGGATAGGTAGCGAGGATGGATGCTGCTAGACAAGCAGTAGAGTTTTTAGGCAAATGCTTGAATCAGTTCGATGGCAAGTTTCAAACCTTGGAGGAGTTTACCCTTGAAGAGAATAATAACATTCAGAAAGAGTTGGGCGGACATCAGCGGCGAAGTACGAGATGAGGGAAACCATCACTTCCTTAGTGTGCCAGATCATAGAGGCACTAAGTAAGATGGAGGCCATGAGTGCCACCATAGAGGCCATGGGTGCAAGGGTGAGGGCACTTGAAGAAGGTGTGGCTGACGGGAGATGCGTTGGGATTGCTGAAGAAAGGAAGGCCAGGATTGAGGCTCCCAAGCCACCTGTCTTCAAAGGCATCCGCGACGTGCAAGAGGTGGAGAATTTCTTATGGAACTTGGAGAAATAACTTTAAGTGTAACAAGGTGAGGAGCGATGAGAAGATAATCAACACAACCGTGTTATATCTGACAGAGATCGCCATATTATGGTGGAAACATAAGGAGTCGGAGGTAGGAAAGGGGCTATGCACCATCGATACATGGGAGCAATTTAAGAAGACCTTCTTCCCGAACAACGTCATCTATGAGGCGAAGCGAAAGTTTAGGGAGCTGAAGTAGACGGGTAGCATAAAGGCCTACGTGAAGGATTTTACCACCCTCACACTTCAAATTCCCAACCTCACGTGAAGCTAGGACGGAGATGGAATGCCGACAAGTTAGGACCATCGACGAGGCCATCACACAGGCATAGGATTTGATGGACTCTCGGCATGATAGGTGAGATAGAGACCGAGAAGAAGGCTCGGGAGGTAGTCATGACCAAGGTGGGGGAGATGGTGGCAAAGGCAAGGGTTGGAAGCCACATTCCAAGCATCATGATACCCACAGGCCTGATAATAGGAGGGTCGGTCGTCAAAGCATCGGAGAGGGCAAGGCACAACCCGAGAAAGAATTTAAGTGTTACATATGCGAGGGGCCGCATAGCTACAAGAAATACCTTGAACTAAAGAGCCTTGGTACCATAATGCGGGAGCGGAAGGAGCAGAAGGTGTAAGAAGAGGCACCCGAATCAGGGGAAGAATCGGGCACATCGCGGGTAGGTATGATTGGCTATACGAAGCTGTCACGCAATAGCCGGAGAAGCCAAAGGAGTATAGTGCGGGGTATGTGGACATCACGATCAATGGACGACCCGCTCGTGCCATGGTCGACACAGGCACAGAGGCCAACATCATGACTAAGTCTGCGGCAACCAAGTTAGGGCTGAAATATAACCAAAGTAATCCCCGACTCAGGATAGTCAATGCGCTAACGACTCCTGTATGTGGAGTTGCTCAGGGAGTCCACATAGAATTATGCAAGTGGCTTGGCAAGATCAACTTCCATGTCACCCGGTAGATCTTTTTAACATCATCCTTGGGCAGGAATATTTCCATAAGTGGCATACGGTGATCAACCCCTACCTCCAACAACTTGTGGTCATGGAGCAAGGAGGTTCCTGCATGGTACCGTTAGTCAAGATGTCCAAGTCAGAGAGACTAGTTTAACTATCGGCCTTGCAACTCATGAAAGATATTAAGGAAGGGACACCATTAGCGTGTTCCACGCCTGCTACAAGGAAAATCGTCGAAGAAGAAGTCACCGAAGGAAGCCAAATGGGAGCAGGGACAACCAACCACAACAGTGCTCCTTGAGTGCTGGAAGGGGTGAACTCCAGAGAAGACCACAGAGGGATGGCATGAACACTTGCGGCAGTCCGAAGGCAGAGACTGAGAGTTCCAATGGCAACATTACACCGAGGATGTCACCACATCAGGTGGGGGAGAGTGTCAGGACCCGCCATTATTTTTTCACGGAGGAGAAGAATCTGGAGCCTTTGGGTAATTTATTGAAGAATCTAGGTCCGTGTAGATTATTCTAGTATTATGTAGTCTTCTCTAGAATTGTATAGAATTGTTGTCGCGCCCTATTTTTTCTCGCGAAGAAACGGGAACCTGGACGACGTCGTGGAAACGACTCATTTGGGATTTTGAAAAATTTGAAGAGTCGCCACCTAATGAATTATGGTGCATTAGGACACCATTCTAAACCTAAAAAAAAAAAAGCTAGTCTCCGGGTCAAGTTACCAGAGAACGGGTAAGGGTTCAAGTTACCTCGAAGGGAAGGTGTTAAGCATCCTTTAAGGTCCGCAAATGTAGGTCCCGACCATTTCTCGTATTTATGTGGGGGTTTTAACAAATAGGGTCTCTATTTAAATGTCCTCAATGAATCTAAGTGATAAAATGTAAACAACAAATTAATTAAAATATAAATGAATGCGAGAAATTTAAACTACGTGATTTATTTATTTACTCGGATCAGTTACTCGGCTTTTATTTCGGAATTTAGCTTCACTTGGCTTATTAAAGCCTAAGGACAAAACCAAGGTTTGTCCTATTAAGCGCGAGTTTAATCATCCTTTATGAGGGTCCTATTTACCCCTACCCCGCCTAAGTTTATTTATTCTTTAACTTAAGAGCGTACTAAAAAAATGAAAATCTAACGTTCCTAACATGCCTAGCGTCCCTCCTAATGTCCAAGAGGCATTGAACTTCTATTTTGGCAATGTTTTAGACTGAGATGAAACTTAGGTTTCCTATAGGACCTCGCGTCAACAAAAGAAGACAATCAAGACAAGTTATTAGCACTAAAGGCTCAAGTATGCCTCCAAACATACGCACAAAAAAAATGCCACAAAATAAACTTAAATAATTTAACGAAATCCTTGATTAAAGACATGAAAAAGTATATAACATTTAAATGTCAAAATACCCTAACTTTCATAATGGTATAGAATAGTCAAGTACTAAAAAGGAACGCATTTTCTAATTAATGGGGAACATAGTTTTTGAGAATTTTTTTTTTATAACTTGAAAATAAGTTTTAAACTTGTACTTATATTTTAAAGACTTGAGCCAACTTAGATTAAATATCATATGATCCTTTTCTTAATCCAAGAACATATGTATATGTCTTTAAAAAAAACCTTTATAAAAAAACTATTGATAGGTCTTTAAAGATTAAGATGAATTTGTAAGAATATTTATTGTAAGAAGAAAAATACTCTCACATAACATCATACTAAGATATCAGACTATTCATCTCATTTTTATCAAACAATTCTATATTTATTTTATTATATATATATATATATATATATATATATATATATAAATTAACAAAGGGGTTAAACCAAACGCGACTAAACAAGGATAAAGTCGTGAGTTCCTATAGTCATGTTTTCTAACGTATGAAAATTTTAAAAGCAAATCAATTTTATTTATAGGCATGATTTTTTAAAGAACCAAATTATGATATCACAATCATACAGTAAACAAGACAAAAATTGGTTGGAAAAAAAAATCCTAAGCATGATATCTAAAATATTTGACTTAATTATCTTTTCACGCTATGTATACTTAGAACTTTTGATGCACATAAGACTTATTTTGTAACAATTAAATCCTAACATTATGTTTGCTTACGTGAGCAACCACACCACCAATTAGTTTGGTAAAGCAAGAAACAAATAGCAAGTAACTCTACTTCACCCCTTTAACTAAGTTCCCGGTTTTACTATTTGTTATTACAAGTTTGGCAAAAAGTAAAATACAACATAGAGATAAAAAGAACTTCATGGCCTATCCTCCTCTCGGCCCGATGACTCTTCACATCTAGTTTTTGTAAAAGGATGCGACAACCTGCAACAAAGTCCTACCCAATTGAATCGAACTTCGAATCTTGAGAGACTAGTGTTGCAGAGGAGATCGGGGCTTCGAACACTGATTTAAACGTAAAGAAAAAAATGTGTGTAGAGTGTGTCTTAAATAGACTTGTCTGCGAATGAAGAGGGAGTCCTCTTTTATAGTGGAACAAGGAGAATCAAAAAGGGGGATAAAAGGTAAGAAAATCAGTAATTGACCAAAATTAATTCCATAAATGACATGGCAAATCAATTAGATTATACGTTTACCATAAACAACAATAACATGTCAGATTAGTCATCAATTTTCCCTAAATAATAGATATTTTTATCAACCTTCCTCCCAAAGTGAATCAATCACAAAAACTAATGTCAGATTTTTGGGAAAAAATTCATCACAATAATAGCTAAATCACAGACCCAAAATCAGACAAACTTTTACATCACCACAACATTATGTATACGCCCAATCAAGATTTTACCCACCATTAGAAACAATCTTAGATGCTAATAATGAAGATCAGCAAGATAACACAAAAATTGTCGGTTTAAAAAGATAAACAATAACATAAAAATGAATCAAACCAAACTTGTCTTGATTTTGATTGAAAATGTTGTTGCATGGGGGATTTTCTGGCAGTGAGGGGGAGAAAGATGGAGAGGCTGGAGAGGAGAGAGGGGACGGGGCTGCTGGGGGTGTGCGCGACTG